>CM051829.1:30199905-31424489 GCA_028451465.1 Erethizon dorsatum | reverse complement strand
TGTTAAATTTACACTGTCTTGGGACAGATTCACTTCTCTCTAAAGTCCTTGAGTGTGTTTCCTATGCACACTTCAGTGAACACTGAATGCCAGCCATTTAACTTTGGTCTTTTAGGGGTCCCACCCAGCACTTTCCAGTGGATGGAGATTTGTTTTGAAGTAGGGGGTCTTGCTGAAGATTCTATTCTGTCTTTTGTTTTACAAACAGAAGTTTGTAAAAGGACACATATATTAAGATGTGTCTATATTGGCTAACCCATGACTTAGTCAAAATAAAATTAAATTCGATTTTTAAAGTCAACATATTTTCAACTTTTTTTTTTTTTTTTTTTTTTTTTCTGTCATGGCTGGAGGAGGCTCTGAACTATAGAGGAAAAGGGATAGGATTATTCCAATTGCTCAGTTGTGGTCTCAGTGCTTTTTTGGGGAACAGATGTGCTGAGCTGGGGCAGTGGGGATTGCTGCATTAGAAGAAGGACTACCTCGATAAAGGGGTCTTTTCTAACTTCTACAAGCAGCCAACTTAAGAGAGAAAGGAGGCCCCAAAGACTTGAAAGCCTTTATTACAAAGAGGCCAGCAACCACATTTTTATGGAGGACCATGGCAGGAAAGAAGCCCTCCCAAACACACTGAATATTTCATTTCTGTGGGGAAATCTGGTGATTCATCTTTCCTTCGCATTTGTAACCGATTCTGCCTAAAGGTGCATTTAAATAATAATAATTAGCTTGAAGGAGCCTAAAGGGGATATTTACATCTTTGTAGGAGGGCTGCTCCTCCAGCGATGGATGGTGGACTGGACTGCCCGGGCTGCTGCCGCCGACACTGCTCGCTTTCTGGGGGGCAAGGGGCGGGGGCGGGGGCGGGGGCGGAGGCAGGTCCGAGCTGCCGGGGTCCCCCAGTTTTCCATCTTCTTGCAGCAGCCTGGAGTTGTTCAGGGTGAGCGGGAAAGCGCCAGCGGCGGTGGGCGCGCGGTCCCGGCTGCTCCCTTTCTCTGACAGGCCTCGGCCCTGGAGGAACCGGCCGCCGCCGACTAAGGGGTCCCCCAGTAAGACCGCCGGCTCCTCGTCTTCCTCATCTTCCTCGGGGTCTCGACCTTCCTCGTCCTCTTCCTCGCCCTCTGGGGGCTTGTGGCCCTCCACGTCCACCTCCTGCTCTTCTTCCTCGTCGTCCTCGTCCTCAGAGCTGTCCTCGCTAGGGTAGCTGCAGCTTGTGCCCCCGGGGGACAGAAGGCCTCGGTGGTGCGGCTGCGGGGCCAGCGGGGGCGGCGGCGGCGGCGGCGGCGGCGGCGGGGCTGGGTGGTGGCGCTCAGAGCCAGGCTCGTCGGGCTGCGGGGGCAGCAGCAGCAGCGGCGACGGTGGCTGCGTGGGGTGATGGTGGTGGTGGTGGTGGGGGTGGTGATGATGGTGATGGTGATGGGCTTGGGCTTGGGCCGAGTGTGGCGCGCCTGCCGACGCCCCGTGCAACTTGGCCAGGCTTTCGGCGTCGTCCTTGCCGCCTACCGGCCGGAAGGCGCTCGAATGATGATAGCTACCGCCGCCCGCTTTGCGCCCCTCGAGAAGGTGCGGGTGGTGGGGCGCAGGCACCCGGGCGCCCGCTGGACCCGCTGCAGCAGACGCAGCTCCTGATCCCGGGGTGGCGCCCGGGTCTGCCGGCGGCGTGGAGCCCGCGCTGCAGTCTCCCCCGCTGCCGCCCGGGGGCGACTCGAAAAGAGTGTCGCGGGCGCCCGCGCTCCCCGCAGGAGGCGGTGGGCCGGAGCCCGGGCCGTTGGCTACCCCGGGAGGGGGCTGACCCGGTGGGGGAGCAGCCTCGGCGCTTGCCCCCGCGCCGCCGGGCTCAGCCAGGTCCAGGAAGGCCTGGCGCAGCAGGGCCGGGCTGTCCCCGAGCGCGCAGCCTAGCGCCGAAGGGGGCTGCGGTGGGGGCTGTAGGTAGGTAGGTACAGGAAGCCCACCGGGGGTCCGCGGAGGCCAGAACATACAGAAGGGCGGGTAGAAGGCGTCCTTGCGGCCGGCGGGCCAGAAGAGCCCGGACAAACCGGCCTTGGGAGCTGCACCTGCGCTCCCCGCGCCCGCGCCTCCCAGGACCTCCGCCGCAGAGCCCGAGTCCTCCTTTTTGTGGCACAAGCCAAAGGCGGCTGCAGCTGCCGGGAAGGTGTACGGATGCGGGAAGAGCCCCCCGCAGCCCGGGAACTTCTGCAGTACACCGCCGAACGAGCCCTTACTAGGTACGGGGATGACCGGGTAGCTGCGCGGGCCTTTGGCGCCAGCCGCCCCTCCTGCCCCTGCGCCGGCGCCAACGCCAACGCCGACGCCGGTCATACAGCCGCCCCCAGCACCACCCGCACCCGCCCCGGCGCCGCCAGAGGCCGCAGCCACCGAGAGGCTGGCGGCGGCGGCCGAGAGGCTGGCGGCGGCCACGACGGCTGCTTCCTGCAGGGAGTCGTCATCGTCGTCGAAGCGCGACCGCTTGTGATGGGGGTGCGGGGTGCCTGCCAGGTCGGCAAGCGGGGGTGGCGGTGGGGGCGGTGGGGGCGCACCCAGCAGGTGCGGGCCCAGCAGGCCCCCGCCCCCGGCCACCGCGGCTGCAGCTGCCACTGCGGCCGCCTTGACGGAGCTGAGAGGGTGGCAGGCGGGGTGCGTGCCGGGCTGGGGCAGCGCGCGCTTGCGGCTACCGCCGTTGAACATGGCCTTCACGTCCTCCCAGGCGAAGACTAGCTCGTCCTGTGGGCTCTTGTCAGTGAGCTTGAGATGACGGCGCCAGGAGTTGAAGTTGGCTGCGTCTGGCTGTGTATACTTGGCGTCAGGCGTGCGGTGGGAGTGGAAAATAAACTTGTTGGGTGAGAAGTACATGTTGCAGTAGCTGCATTTGATGCACTTGGCTCGAGAGCTGTTGTAGCGCGCGGGGATGAAGCTGCCACGGCAGCCCCAGGCGCACTCGTGAGACACATCGAAGGCGAAGTTGTCGGGCAGCTTGGGTGGCCTGTTTTCTCCCAGGAATGATTTGCACAGACGCTCGGCCTCTCTCTTGGTGATCATTCCGCAGCGGCGTGAGGAGATGGGCATGGCCCCGGCCCGACGCAGGATTTCTAGCTGCACCGGCGTGCACTGCACGCATGTGATGCCCAGCGCCACGCGGCGGTTGTGGATCTCGTTGTAGCTGAAGTTCTTGAGGAGAGTGTTGGAGATTTGCGCCAGGCAGAGGCGCTCCTGCCCGTCGATCACCAACGATACTATGGGAATGCCGTAGAGGATCACCTGGCCCACCTGGTTGGGTTTGAGGTTGGCATGGCCTGACCGCGGCTGGCTCAGCGCGTCGGGCTGGAAGGCGCTCGACGGCGACGCCAGCAGGATGTCGTTGGGCCCTGGCAACGGGCTGGAAGCCATCTCCTCCACCGAGGAACTCCGGGATGAGCCCTCCGGGTTGGCCTTAGAGACTGGAAAGGAAAGGAGAAAGCGTTCAACTGAGCCTTTTCAGTCCAAAACAGAGGGGTGGGGCTGAAGGATTACAATAACTTTCTTGCTTTGGTTAAGAGATGATTATTATTGGGCAAGTGACCAAGTTTCAGTTGCAATGAAGTTATCTCTTAATTTCTTTCAAGGTCTCCCTTTAGAAAGTGCAGCTACTTGGAGGTAGCAAATTTTCTTCTAAACATCCAAAGTAAATTAACAATATGTGTTGTTTAATATATTTTATATTTATATATATTTTTAAAAGTAGCCGTTTCCTAAGAAACTCAGAACCTCATCCCGGATTTATGGAAACTGTTGGAATAAAATGAGGTATCCATTAGAAATGAGATAGTAATGACAGTTGTAACTAGTACAGATTATAAAGATATGGAAAACTGGGGCTTGGCCATTAAAACCCAAATTTAAAAAGAGAGTAGACCACTCACATTTGCTTGAAAATGAATTGATTTTGCTTAAAAAAAAAAAAAGCCAAACCTTTTAAAAAATGATTTTTGTGGTATCTGTGGTTTCCTTGGGGAAATTCACCATTGGTTAAACACAGCTCATTAAAGCAAAACGAAATCCCTTCCCTCCCATCTTTGTTTGCTATTAGATATTTTCTTACTGTGATTAGAGGGTTTTTTTTTTAAAGTGGAGAAATGTGTAAAGCCACATATGTAATTGTACCAAAACAAGGTGTTTCAATTTCAGTTTTTCAAAAAACCCATTTGTTGAACGGAGAGGTTCTGCTTCCAGAAAGGTAACTTAATCAGCTAAAGTTGAAAACCTATAAACATTTAAAAACTTCTCCCGTCTTCTCCATGACAAGGAGCATGTAAGTGCAGGCAAGTGTGTTAAACCAAGAAATAGTGCAAAGAAATAATTCTTGGTGATCTTTATTGGTGGACTTTAAAATGCAAATTCAGTTTTATGTGAAGCAAGGTCTGTGACATTTTCCACCTTATCTATGTCTATGGCTGTGTATGTTTATGCGGGGAAAGGTGCCTCACAGTAACGATAATCCTTAGAGTAAATAATTGTGGAAGCACTGAAATCAGAAGCCCGTGGTTGAATCTACCATAAAATTCCTAATTTCATCTTGGCCAATAGTATCCCATTGGATACCAGAGAATATCCCAGAAGTTGAAATATATAGAAAAAGAAACCCTTGTGACAGTGCTGGCAAGTTAGAACAAGCTAAATGACACATTCCCTAGGAAAACAGTGACCTTTCCACAGTGATTTGTCCAGCAATTAGGCCAAAGCACTTTGCCCTGGAAAATCACCAGTGCCCATGACATAGCCACTCTTGACAAAGTACACTGGATTTTGTTACTACAGGGATTTCAAAGGATACCATATCTTTCCCCCTCACCCAAATTGTTATACCTGTCCTCCTTCTCTGGGCCCCTGTGACATCTGTATCACCACCTTTGACCTGCAGCCCTGGGGATCCTCAGCTCTCATTACACTCCGTGGCCTCCTGGAAGGCCAAAACTTGTCACATCAGACGAGTGAGTGGAGAGCCTGGCTTTTCACTTTGGATGGATCAGAGACAATATTTCTGGGGAAAGGGAGCGTTAAACAGTAGTTCAAGGCATAGTGATATTTAAGCCTAACACAACCAGCCCTAGCTTCACCCAAGGGCACTTCAATGTTTATTTCCCTCCCAAATAGGACTCGCATCATCTCAACAAGACCGTGGAATAACTCGAACTCTCGCGCCCCAGAAACGCAAGCAGCGAGCTGGTGCAGGTGAGGAGCTGGCTCCGTGGTGAGGACCAGCAGCCTTAGCCTCCGCCCGTGGACCAAGCAGCAGTATCTCCTCCAGGTGTCCTCCACCTTCACCCCAAGCCCTCCCTGAAACTCCCATCAGAGCAGAGACACGAATAAGAAGGTTCAAGTTGGGAAATCTTTCAAGGGATAAAAGGATAAAGAGACAATTAAAAGTTAGTTGAACTGAGAAAGAAAGCTGGCGAACTTTTCTATTCGGCTCATCAGCCAATGTGACCCCCAACTTAATTCTCTTGCTTCCCAAACCCATCACACCCGAAGCCCACCGCTGCCCCTAAAACCAACGCGGAAAATTCCACCGCTGAGGAATTTAAATAGCCGCGAACTGTGTTCCGAGTCAGGGCCGGCGGGTTCTGGCAGTACCTGGTATCCCTTAGATATCTTTAGGCGCGCGGCTGCCAGCCCATCTTCGGAGGGCGCTCGGAGGCGAAGCATCCAAGCGGGTCCTCGAATCCAGCAGGCGGGACTCCGGCGGGTTGCGCGCGAAGATCCGGGCGCTGGTGCGAGCTAACGGAGCTAGAACCCCAGCGCGGGTACAGTGAGGGCCTGAACTACGGCGGGGTGTCCCCTGGACCGCAGAAAGTGCGGGTACACGGAAACCCGTGGCAGGCGAGCCCCAAGTGGAGAGCAGTCTGACAGAGCCTTTCTCTGTCTCTGAACTCGTGTCGGACCGAGGGGACGCCACCCAGCGGGCAGGATGACGTCACCGTCTCCCTGACACTCCACATTAAAGGGCTGGCATGTTACAGGGAGGGAGGGGGAGAGCAAAAGCGAGAGCGAGCAACATAGAGATCCGTTCTCAGTGTGCACGAAGAAAACTACCACCTAACCAACCTGCAGTTGACAACCTCCCAACCCAGGAGTAAAAGGGCTGGATCCACAAATCTGACTGAGGTGTGGAAAGCTGAATGGTTTTCGTGCATCCCAGGCAACTAAATACTGGAGGCCCTGGATTCTAGGAGAATGCCTCCAAATTAACCGTGTACATACTTCTTTTTGTCCCCTTATCATTTCTCTGAGTCACAGCCCTTGGTGAATGATTCCTCGGGTACAGGGTGAAAACCTGTAGGCTCTGTGTCTCCGAAGACAGTATCCACAGTCAGCAGAGAAAATAGATTAGTTTCAGCGCCTTGTTTGAAACACTGCGAAACGAGAAAAGGGAGAGAAGTTTCTACAAAGGGTGCCCAATCTGAAACTTGGAAGGAAGCATGAAGAGTGTCCCTACATTTTTGTGTTTTTAGGACAAGATACAGAGAGTTTCGGTGGCAGTCTCTCTTTTAAAATGAGCACAGTTGGGTGAGGGCACCGGAGTGTACATTTGTACATTTATACATTTATTCATTTGGAATATTTCTTTAACCCATTTTGTAAGATCTATGCAGGCCACCTCAGTGAAAGGAAAAGGTCGTGGTGAGTTCCCAACCCTGACCAGCCCTTGAACAAGTTGTCAGTTCCCCTGGAGAAATTAATTTCCTAGAGAATCATGAAAGGGGAGAGCAAGGATGAGAAAGGACCATTCCCTATAGCTTCCCTAAATGAGGTACATCCTAGGGTATTAATGAAATTTGGAATATTATCTACAAATTAATCCATTCTTAAAAGTCAAAATAAACACTGGCTAGTTTATCAGAAAAGAAGGAGATTATTTATTTGGAGAACATTGTAAGAAGGATACCTGCTGGGGGTAGGGGTGGGAATGGGGAAAATGTTATGTTCTTCTCCTACTACCACAGTTGAATTTTCAATTGATGTCTGGTGAAACACAGGCTTCAAATTGGAAAGTCACACTATGGAAATGATGGAACAACCTCCACTGAGCCCAAAGACCAACCATGCTGGGTCATAGCTTCAGCAGTACACAACTGTAAGTACCAGAATAAATACATGAAATCTTAACACTTTATTAAAGGATAATAAAAGCAAGGAAACTGAACTGAATGTGAGGGGCTTGTTATTGCTCAGGAGTTGCAGCTTTTAAAAATGAATATTGTGAAAAGAGTTTCAGAGCCAGGAAAATTGTAATACTTGTTTCGGCAGATGTTTCAGAAAATGGTGGAATAATTTTTCACTGATCTCCTAGTTACTAAAGGTATTAAGGGACTAAAATCAACCCATCACTCCCTCCCCAATCCCTAAAATGAAGGAAAACTCTGTCTTTCTGCCTAATCAGCCCGTTCAACTAAAGAGTACCATTGTTATTCTCAAACCCCTTTTTCTAGGAAAAATGAAGACTCCACACTCTTTCAAAGTTTTCAGGGCCAACCCTACTTCTTCCTCCTCCCCTGCCTTCTCTTTAACGTCAGGGTCTCCCACAAAGTGAGTTATAGCTTGCTCACTGTTCCTAGTGCCTGGTCAGCTAAAAAGAAACCTTAAGCCCCATGGAAAGAAAATTTGGAAATGGGGTGAATTTTAAGGCCAAAAAAATGGGGAGAAATAAGAAGTGCTATCACTTAATGAACATACCAGAGAGAAATGCCTGGGTGCTGCTGCAAAGGGAGTATTGTGGGGGTATTCACATTTTATTGCAAAGTTCCCAAAAGGCTTCTCTTCCCCTAAAAGATACCTATCTTTTTTTTTAAAAAAAGAAGTGTCTTCAAAAACATTTTTCTTTGAAAAGAAAAATGGGATAAATATTTATCTTCTCTCCCAATCTCAGGTTACTCTGAGGAATGAATCCACATGGTGGGGGGCATGTACCAGTAATCATTTCCTTACTTAAATCTTTAAACACAACCGTTTCCACAGTCCTTTGGTGCTTACTGTGTACAAGTCCATAACTTTACTTTAATACCAAAAAATGTTTCCCTCGAGAGAGAAATGTGTAACATGAGGTTAGTTTTACACAAATAATTCCAAGAATAGTGCAGTATTTTATTTCCCCAATGAATCTGGGGGGCATCTTTGAAAGGTCAGGCCAATTGTATTTTTGGAAATTGAAGGTACAGAATATTAGTTTAAAGCAGACTCTGTACTTCTGAAGAATTCTTGTCTCAATACCTGACCTGGAATGTGGAATTACAGCCTCTTGGTGTGTTTTGAGTCCACAAGCAGCTTTCTGCTGCCCACTCTTTCTGATCTCTTTGCTTTCTCCTCAGTTTGAGTAATACTCCTGCTGGTCCTCCTCGGGGTTTTTGTCAGTCCCTTCCCTGGCCCCTGGCCCCTGGCCCCTGGTCCCTAGCAGGCTCAGGGGGAGGAGACCATCGGTGTCAGGAGGAGGTTATTCTGGACCAGGTTAATCAATGCTTTCCTATTCGGGCTGACATACATTTTACACGTTGGAACTCTCCTCAGCCTGCTAATTGATTCAAATTGTGTTATTGGTTAAACTGGTGTCATCCTTTTGTATGATCTATCACCATACAAAGAAGAGCATTTCCACTCCCATCTCCGTTCTGGGCGGCTGCGGTTCACCCGGGCCAAGGACAGGTAAAGGAGCCCAGACTCTGGACCCAAAGGAAAACCACAAACCGAGCCAACCCCCTCGGAACTAGAAAGGCAACGCCTGGATGCAAGCGCACGCGGCCGGCCGCAGTGAGGCAGGTAGAGGTTTAAAACTACGGCTGTTAACAACTTGTTTAAAGCAATTCAAACCAAGCCGGGGCCAGGCCCAGCGTCTTCCACTTTGGAACCAGCTTATTTCTGAGAGGATTGTGGTGGACCCGATGTGGTATGAGGCCAAAGCCAAAGCCGAGGAAGGAGCTGTCCGCGGTGCTGACACAATTCATCGCGCCGAAGCATAGCAGACCACGGAAGAAGCCTCTCATCCTTTAATAACCATTAGAGCTCTAGATTCGGCTTTGCGCTTGGCATGGCCAAGTGTACTTAAAAGGCAGGCAAGGGGTGACAGAGAACCACACCTCCTCTTTTCTCACACCTGATGAATCGAAGGACCTAGAAATCCAGCCTTTCCCCAACTCCACACCTTTCCTTTCATTGACGGCAAGGAAGATAAAGGCCTTAATATAACTTCATTACAACCACAGACACATGTATTATTCCTTCTCCCCAGTCCCAGCCTGCTACTGAGGAACCCGTAACACTTACAGGTCAAAGAATCACCCTATATTCCTCTCTCCCATTCCTTTCACCCCATTCTCACTTTTGACATTGGTATTTCCCCTGGCACTTCTGGTAAGTACCCTTGGCGTTGGCATTCTGCAAGATATGGTTTCCTTTTTATCCCCAGGTCTTCAAAAGGAGACCCACATGTCCCAGAAGGAAACAGGAAGAGTAGCTGGGTTGGAGCATGAAAGATCCTGGAATCCTGGAATCTCAGAAAGGGATTCAGAGTCAAATGACTGTTTACAAATATGTCTGCAACCACTTAAAAGCTTTGGAATCTTGTCTAGACACCTAACCTTCTTAAGCCTCAGTTTCTTCATCTGGGAAATGAGGAGATTTATATCTAGCCCACGGCGACATAGTGAGAGTTAAGTAATATCCTATCCATGAAGTGCTTGGTACACAGTGGCTGGTAAAGGTAGTTTTAAAAGTACTTTCTTTGGAAAATAGAGACAAGATCTGGGCCTGCCATGTTGCAAGATTTTCTGTAACTCCAGAATAAAAGCCACCAAAGGCATTTTAGCTTAGTGGTAATCAGAAAGGAACCAAGTTCTTTGGAAGGACATATTTGTTTTTAATGAAACTTTATCCTGCCACTAATTGAACTAGTGTTGTTTTATATACAGGTGGCCAGAACCCCAGCTAGTGTTGTTTAACCCATTTTAAATAATCTGAAATAAAAATTATCAACAATAATGGCCATAATGATAATGGTTGCTCATAACTGTCAATCTTCACTTTCTACAGTCCTTGGTTTTTGCTCCATTGCTCCAGCTAGAGTTCTATAAAGCAAACCAAGGATCAGAAGCAAACCAAATACTCATCTATCATGGAAGTCATAGGAGCAATGAGAAGGACTTCTGAGCATTCTGGGGTGGAGTCAATCTTTGAACCGTCTGTAAAATATTGTCTATAAACAGGGACCCTATTTTGCTGGGGCCAGAGCTACCTGAGAGGAGTACAATGATAGCACAAATCTCAAATTAAAACTGAAATCATGGAAGAGAAGGGAGGGACAAGTGAGCACATTTTGTATGACCTGTATCCCTGCCCCTGTGATCATTTTGCACCTATGACCCTGGGAGTCAAGTCCTTTTTACACTTCAAACAAACACCTCTCTAAGAAATAGAAATGGTTGGAGGAGGAATCAAGTCTTAATTTCCCTTAATCAGAGGAAACATTCTGGTAAGAAAATTTGCATTTGAGTAAGTGGCGGAGAAGTTCCTACTTTACCAGTTCACAGAGACCAGCACCTAATTGGAACATTAGCTATTGACTTCTTTTTTAAAACAGAGAAGTCACATTTCTTCATTAGTCCTCACAAACCTATAAGTACAGCAAGGCACAAATGTGTGCATGTAGTTTATATAAAGTAATAAAATCCAGAAAAGAGCATGAGCTTAGTGTACTTCATTGTTATTTAGCAAATATTAATTGATCAAGATAAAATTCAAAGGGATACAAAATTCTCAAAGATACACAAAAACCAACGGATACATGCTGGGCTGCATGCTGTCTTGGAACACACCTTCAAATGTGCATCAAAAAGTAACTCTAGCAAAAGCAATAAGCAAAATAAGCTACCTCTCTCTCTCTCTCTCTCTCTCTCTCTCTCTCTCTCTCTCTCTCTCTCTCTCCATACATACACAAATGCACTGCCTCCTCCACTCCCCTCCTCCTCATGTTGGGAAGGAGGGGGTTCTTTGAAATGGAGGTGGTCCCAGCTGGAAAACCCCGGAGCTCATTTAGATCACATCACTTCAGGCTTTTGTCTCTGCTCCTGAATAACCTAGGCGCTACAACAAAAGGATAGGCATCTACATGGAGTTTTTATTGGCAAAGATGCGGCTCAAAGATGTTGTTATAATAATGAATAATGAGGCAAGATGCTTGCTTTTTTGATTGCCACTCCTAAAGAAGGGAGAGCAGAAAAAGGAAGAAGGGGGAGATGGGGAAAGTAGAGAAAGAAATAGAGCTGTGGGAGAGGATATGAAGGCAAGTACAGTATTTAGTTGGATTTCCACAGAAAAGTCTCTAACCATATGAAGACTTCAACTGCCACAAAATATATGGAATGGGGCTTGGGGTCTATTTTATTTTACAACTGGCTCCTTTGTTTCAGGGAATCGGTTTCAGAAGTAACTGATGCTGAGGATGCAGAGAGGGTGTGGAGCAGAACCTTTCAAAGCTTGGAAAGGGGAGGCAGGGGAGTGGGAGTAGGGGGAGGGGTATAGGGTGTCTGTTGACATTTCACAGGAGAGAAAATGACATAGATACACATTTAACATCTCCCCAGCTGACACTGGTGGAAGGAACATTAGATTTTATTTCCTGGGGAAATGAAGACATTTTTCCCCCACTTTCTTGCTCTTTTCCCCATTCCCCACTCCCCTCAACCCATCTGAAAATTTACTTTGCCATCAAGCTTGATCCCATTAGCGGATACACTATTACGCTATCATGTGCTTTCTGGCTGCCCAATAAGCATCATGCCTTCAGCTTCCCTTCTGCCTGCATAGTTTAACTCAGTGATAACAAAAGTTGAAATTAGATATTAACAAAATGAATCCCAGAGTTAGCTATGCCTTCACTTGGAACTTCGTAAACACCATGCTTGAAAGCCTTTTTGTTTAAAAAAATTATTTTAAGTATGCAAAGATAGAAAAGCTCTTTAAATGTTTTCTCTGAATATCCACTGGATGTCATGTTTTCAGGAATAAAAATCAATGACTTAGATTTCTGCCCCCCATCAAAGGCGATACCATCCCGAACTTTTAAAAGACGCATTATGCTATCATCGACAAACTCTTAATGTTGGCAAATAATTAAATTTTCCATCTTTTAGAACTGCATAACCTTGGGTGTCTTAGAAGCAAATTGTACAAACAAACCAGGGAGATGAGCAGTGAGGGTTTCAGAGGAGAGATAAAGAACCAACTTTAATTACTAACTTGAAATTAAAAATGTAATATACAGATTTAAATTTATTTTCACCTAAATTGTGTATAAAATTATATGGCTTTTGCAGGCTAAGAAATGCTTTGTAACCAGCCATGCTACTAAAAAGTCTGAAGTAGTTTCCAAAACCGAGTTCCCAGACTCACACAGTAATAATGATACATTTATCATTACTGATGACCACCTACTGGGTAATTATTGCTTTGTTACTACTATTACAATCAAGAGATTTCTTTATTTACTGTTAACATTCACTTAAAACTGAATGTTAATGACTGTTCTGAATTCACCAAAGAGAGTTTTCTGTTATATTTCAGAAGTACTTACGTTCTGGTTCAGAAATGGAAAACCGTATCATAACAGAGTGGAAAGCTGTGTGAGTGCTTGGTTCTCACCCTCTCTTGAGAATGGAAATGGCATTCTGAGGATTTCTGGAGTGAAGTTATCCAGCTCAGAATTGCAAAAGGTTAACATAATGCAATCACTTGACTTGTGCTAATTATGTAAGTATTTTATTACAGGAGATTCATTCATTATTGATACTTGTTTGCAGTAACTTCCTGCATGGGGGAGTTATATTTTATATGAGAAGTAAACAACCCATGACTCCAGGGCTAGCCTCCCCCATCTGATTTTCTCTTACCCTTTTGTCTAGTTTCACAATTCCCTTTGATTGTTATCTGTCTATTGGGTCAGAGAAATAATTTCCGAAGACTTTACTTTTCCACTCCATTTCCCTTCTCTACCCAGAACTTCCTTTTTTTTTTTTTTTTTTTTTTTTTTTTTAAGGTAGAGATCAGGGTTTGCAGGGTAGGAGTGGGAATGAGGTGAGTAAGAAAATTTATTTTAGTGTTTTCTTTTATATCATGTAAAGAAAAGAGAGAGTTTTCACATAAAGTCTAAGCCACCTCCTTGAAGCTTGAGTACCAAATTTCCTCTTTGTAAGCTACTGTTAACTCCCAGCCTAGAAATGTCAGGAGTCAGAAAAGTCTGTTACCCTCAGAGGTCTAGAGATGATCATCAGGGAAGCAAGAATGGTAGAAGCTCCTAACCAAAGGACAAGGAAGCTCAGGACAGGCTCCTGCCAGTGCCTAAAAGGCCAATCTCAGAGCCAGTGGTGAATGATGCAGTCTACAATATCTTCTTCCTAGGGTCTGTACCAAGTTGCACTAAGAACACACATGGCTTTGCTTGTGGGATGGCCTCAGTGAGATCCCATGAAGGACCATGCTTTCTGCTTGGCTGAGGGGCCATCAGGAGTTTCACTACTAAAAACTACTGAGGTTGGCTGTGTTTCCTAAAGAGCCAAATGGCCTTGGCATGGGTCTCCACCTTCTAATCACAGGTTTTCTGTTTTGTTTTGTTTTGTTTTTTCAGTTTATGAGACCCCTGCATTAGAGCTGCAGTTCCCAGCTGAGATGGATACAAGACGACAGAGGCCAGCATGCTGGAGACTCAGAGGAAATCAGGAAGGGAGATGGTGGAAGGGCAGTAGAAGAGTGTGAAGTACCTGGGGGACAGCAGTCTTATTTTTTCAGTTCTGCTATGGGCAGATGAAGAAGAATGAGTTGGAAGCTTGAATTTGAGACTTCAGGCCATTTGAAAAGAATGAAATAGTTGAGGTTGGGTAGGGGGAACTTCGGGGAGGTACCTGTGAATTGCTTGGGATTGAGCAGGTCTGGCCACAGTTTTGGGAAATGACAGAACTCAAAGCCTACGTCTACAGGTTCATCCCCGGTTCTCTACGGTATAGCTTAGAACTTGTGGTCATTGAGTCCAGGCCCTGGGAGGAGGGGATAGTTAGAGGTCCTGAAGGCTCTGGATGGGGGAGAGAGGATGGGGAGAGTGCTGAGATTGGATCCAGAATGGGTGCTTCAGGCTTGGTCAGCACAACCCCCACTCCTCTGGGTGCTTTGCTTCCCTGCTTTTACCCCACGCCTGGGTGGAACCACCCTTCGTGATCTACGGGGGAATGCCGTTCCCAGCAAGGCTTTCTTAATGGTCCTTTAACAAACTCTTCGATCTCTCTTTGGCCGCCCTGGCTCTCACCCATCTCCTCCCTCTTTCTTTCTCTACTGCCTCCATCAATTATTTATGACCAACGTTAATTATTCACGAAAAGAGAAAACTCCAGCTTTGGGAACTTTTCTAGGAGGCGTTCTGGTGGGTTTCTCTCTTTCCTGCCTCCGCAGTAGGTTTGACAATTAGGGGTTTTCAGGACTACATTTGGCCAGATTCTGCTTTGAAGCCCCAGGGAAAGGGAACCCAGTAGCTGGGCTGGAGACGAGGTGGGAGAGGTCAACTCTGGCAGCTGCAGGCTTTGTGTAACCTCCGGGGACCAGAAGTTACTGGGCTCGCCCGCGGGAGTCGCTGTCCGGACTTGGTGGTGCTGAAACCTCCAGCGTGGGCCCAGGGGCTGCGGGCTGCGGGGGTGTGAGGACAAAGATTCGGGTAAGGTTCCAGACCGGGGAGCCGCTTTCCATAGCTTCTCCAAAAAGTCTAGTTTGCCTTCTGTCCCTAGAAGCCCCCCCATGCCCGTGACACCAGAATGCTGTAACCAAAGATTAATTGCCTTAATCAAATCGACCCACCCTCTACAATTAATCTTTTAGCAACAAATTAGAGACAATTTACCTCAACCTCACCGGTCAGGAGGAGAGAGGAGGTGATAGAATGGGGATGGACAGAGTAGGAGAGTTTGACAAAATCCACAAATGGTGCGAGGCGGGAATTTGGGAATGGGTGTGCGGTTAAGGCGAGAGGGGAGGGAGGAAGTAGGGGTGAGCTGTAGGGTACTGCCGGGGGGCCGGAAATTCCTGGAGTCCCTTTTAACCCAGTATTCTCCGAAGGAGGAGACCGAGGGCGGGTGACGAGGCCGCTTACCTGTCTCCACCGCCCGCGCGGTCGCCTGCTCTCCGCGCTGGATCCTCCCTCCTGCCCGGGCTCCGCCGCTCCTCCGCCAAGCTCTGCCTCCCGCAGCGCCCGCCGCCTCCCCCGCGCTGGATCCGCCGCCGCCCACAGCCTACGGTCCTCTGTGATCCTGCTTGCGGTCGGGTCCTCGGCAGCAACCCTGTCCTGTTCCGCCCCTCCCCTTCTCGGCAGCCCCTTGACTCTTCCCACTCCCCTTGTGGGCAAGTTTGTAAGTTTGGGGTGAGGGTCGATCTCCTCGTGCCCAGCTTCTCGGTTTAGCTTGCTCGGATCCCCACCCCCCCCACACACTCCCCAGCTCAGACCTGGGTCTCTGACGCCGCCTGTTGGTCAGGCAGGGCAGAGCAGGGCCAGGAGTGCAGAGGCAACCCCAGCCCCACCACCCGTCACTGCTTGGTACACAGGGGTCTAAACAGGACAGAAAGGCGAAGGTTGAAGGTCCGGTAATTGGAGCGGGACCAGGGGCAAGAAGGAACAGTACACCTTGGGTGTGTGTAGCCTGGGTTGGCAGCTTGACCCCCTTCCCCTCCAGGATTGTCCCCGGGTCCTCAGGTATGCCTCTCAGGTGCCGCCCTAAGGCAGTCCCCTAAGGGGCGGGCATCCGGGGAACGACCACCTGAGGCAAGGTCTACCCTGGAGGCCTGCATCTATGGGGAGCGTAGGTCTCAGGTAGCTGTTGCACGTGTACTGATCCCAGGGAGGTGAGCTGGGAAGATTAAAGACTGGAGAGTGGGTACTTCTCAGCATACACTGGGAAGAGAACTTTAAGAACAGAAGCTGTTTAAACAAAAAAATTATGTGCCTAGTGGTGGGGCAGACGCCGGCCAGTGGCTTTCAGGCATAGCCCTGAGCTTCCGGGAGTAAAGACAAGCACCCAGTTGGAGAGGACTGCTTGATGTTACCAGGAAAGTCTTTCCAGGCTCTGGCCTAGTCCCTTCCTTTGCAACTTCCCAAAGTTGAGAGTTCACACGGTTACCCTACCCTTTGAACTTCCTTGGAAGCCTCAGTCTAGTCCTGCCTCCAAGACACCGCTGAATGGAGGCATTGTATTCTCCTCCCCGTTCTTATCCTGTCTTTTTCATTGAAGGAATTGATGGGCTTTTCCTCCCCTATCCCCTCCTTCTCTAATAAACGCTTCCCATAGATTATTCGACGCAGAGAAGGAAGGCGGCTGCTTAAAAAACAAAAAGCCATAGGCCTAATGAGTTCAATTACAATGTGGTAAACACATTGCCTCTACGCTTTAATTAAGCCTGCTGCCCAATTTTAACTCATTAGTAATTCATTAACAGAACAGCCCCGTGCTGGCGGGTAGAAGGCACCGCAGACCGACTGTGCGAGGCAGAGTCCACACAACCGCACGCCGCCGCCGGCCCGGCATTGCGCGGAGCGAGTCTGGTGGGCGATGCAGTGGCTTTGGTATCTCACAAGTATAAAACTTCACACTCTCAAGATGTACGGGACTTCGCCATTCTGAGCGCCCGAGATGGCCTTTCCCAGGTCAAGTCCCTCAGGCTTGTACCAGGGTTTGCAAACCTGTTGGGCAGGAGGCGGTGGTGTGGGACAGGAGGTGTTGGGACAGGTGGTGTGGGACAGGTGATGTTGGGCAGGAGGCGGTGGTGTGGGACTTTCGCCACAGTGGCGAAAGTCTCCAGGTTAAATTCAGTCGCCGCCTTCGGCACGCCTCGTGCTCTTTCACTTTGCACTAAGACTGAAGAAAAGTCTAGGTTCTGCTTTAGCGCTCAGCTCGGGCTATCCACTGCAAGTTTCCGGACCCTTTGCCTGGGAGAAGCTTCGATAGAATCATGTCGTGATTTTTGGGAAAAGAGAGTGAGTTTGATGATGGGGAGTAAGAAGGTTGTTGGTTGGAGTAGCAGAAATTCTAAAGGGGAGCCCAAAGCTCTCCTTTTTCCTCTTTCGTTGTTTTCTGGTGCTGAGGAGTGGGGCGGGAGGTTATGGCCACATCTGTAACTGTGTCACTGAGGTCAGCTCTCTAGGGCAGCCCGCCGCACGGAGCAGAAATAGAGCGTTGCAGAGTGAATCATGTATTGGCACAAGAGCGCTGCAATGGTCTTTTCTTGGGAGAAAGAGAGAGAGAGCGCTCAAGCAGTTCAAGCTCAATTTATCTCCTCCCACCCCTAACTTGGAGAGTTCTGGGAAGAAAGTGCCTGCCTATTCAGAGCGTCCTACAGTTCGGACGGAAGAACTCAGGTTTTCAGGCTCCGGCTGGAGTTTCGAAGAGAAGGCAGGCGCGAGTGTTACGGAGCGAGGGTTTGGTTAAAAAAGGACCTCGCGCGCCCTTCGTGCCCCAGTGTTGGGCGATTTCTTTCGCTGAAAGAATTCGGCGCCTATTAGCAGACCACCACGCCCCCTAGGAGCTGCAGGAAACTTCTCCCGCTTGCGCAGCTCAGGCTGGCTCCGCCTCCCGCCGACCGACGGAGACGCCCCCGACGGTCAGCGCCCGGGCGGGTGGGGAGCGACCTGCAGGAAATGCCGGGGGGCGGGTTGCCCTCGCTTCAGCCGGGAGCCCCTCTTCAGCAATGCCAGTTGCTTCTGCTGGCGTCGGGATGCTCCCTTTTCTGTCGTAAGCTGCAACTCCTCCTGGAAGCGAATGCTCGGGCGGGATTTCCTCTCCGCGGAGGGTAATGAATCCCATAGCTCAGTCTGGTCGCCGTGAGGGAGCGCGAGGGGCTTTTCTGGCTTGTCGACGTGCAGTTTGTTACCTTGGTTTTGGCAAGGGTAGGGCGTTGGGGGTGTCTTTAACTTTCGTAACACCCCATCCTACCTCTTCGCTTTTGCAGCCTGGAGGCAGAACCAGGTTTGTTATAGTACGGACCAGGGTTATTCGGCTTTGAGCTCCTTGGTGGTACCCCCCTTCGGTTCGGAAGAAAACCGGGCACAGCTGGAACTGGGGTCCCCAGGAGGGCGGGGCGTGGTGTGGCCTGGCTCACGAGCGCAAAGCGGGCAAGTTCCTGGGAGGTGATGACAAGTCTCTGATGGAAGACTCAGCCCAGGTTTTGTGGGTGTTGCTTTTTAGTGCTTTTAGCGGGAGTGTGCGGGCCTCGTCCTCCTCTGGCTGGGCCCTGTTGCAACAGCACCTTCTTGCGCCCCGAGCTTTGGCCATCCCGGGCTTGCAAGGAAAAGGCCTCTCTCCAGCGCAGAGCGTTATGAAAGTATAAAACTGGATACCTGCCCCCGGTGATCAGGACTTCAGAAGTGAGGGAGGGCGGCGATGGGATCAGAAACGCTTGCAAGTTGACAGCCTCACAGGAAACCCGTTTGTTTCTCTGGGTTTCTAGGTTTGGAATCCAATGGCATTTTTAGCTACTCTAGGGGAAAAATTGCTAGGACGAACATTTCGGAAAGGTCTCTCGTGCCTGATGTTAACTACAACTAAAACAGATTTTCTTCCTTCGTTTTTTCCTTCCCTAGTGCAAGGGAGGGAGGTAGGATATGATTTATTTCTGTTGACAGTGAGATAAAAATTAAGTACATTTTTGGATTACAAAGAATTGACTACTGCCGGAGGATCATTTCCCCATAATGTCAGGTGGAGCCTATAGAATTGGCCCTGGGACAGTCAAGGGGCCTTGTTTGTCAAACGCTTTTATCCAAGCTCCACTCCAACCCCAACTCACTTGTTCCTGGCCTAGGTTGTGGAGAACAAGAAGGAAGGAAGCTAAATTTAGAGAGTACAGCTTCCAGGGACTTCTCAGGGTCAGTTTAAGCTAACCTTTTGTTTTCATGCAAGTTGCTTTTTTTTTTCTTTCACAGTCCTCAAAAGCACCAACAGGTATGAAGATAGACCGTTAGAAATCAACTGTTAGTATGTTAAAAAAAAAAAAAAAAGAGTTTGGTTTTCTGAAGGGTGACTATAGTATAGGCAGGGATTTTGCCCCATCGTTTAAGATTGTAAATTGAGAGAGATGTGGAGTGGGAGCAAATGGAAGAGAATCAAGTTTTGGCAAAGCACAGAAAGCAAAGATATCCATTTAACAGTCCCAAATAAGCAGGTTAGTAACTGTTTACAAGCCTGTCTTAATAGGAACTGGGACAGCTTGGTCAATTGCTTTATGAAAAATAAGACCAGAGAAGTGGGATTCTGTAGAAAGTATCGTGAGACTCAGTCACAGTAAAACAAGTGTACTCTGACTTATACCTGAGATATTTTCTGGGAAAGAGGAAAGATGTGTTCATGATTAAAATACTAATTATGTGTTAGGCATATGTCAAACATTTTACATACTACCTTTCATTTAACCCCCATGTGATTCCCATAAGTTAGATATCATTATTTAAATTTTACTCAAGAACACATAACTGGTAAGTTGCAAAATCAGGTTTATACTCACATTTGTTTGCATTCCAAATGTGCTCTTAACTAATTTACCAGACTGTGTACTATCTCACATACATCATACAGTTTTGGTCCTTATAATAACCTCATTAAATTGATACAGCCTGTGTTAGTCCCTACATTAGTCCCATTATAAATTCAGAGTCCTTAAACCATTGTTCTCAAGTGTGAGTATAACAGTTCTTCTTGAAGCTTCTGTTTTGGGATTATGTTTTGTGAAATATTACTACTGTGGTTTGTATGTCTTTGTGCCCCACAAGTTCACGTTTTGGAAGCTTGTTTTCCAATGTGGCCATATTAAGAGGTCATAGAACTTTGAGAAGAACCTAATGGAAGGTGGTGAGATCATTGGGGGCGCACCCTCAGAAAAGATTAATATAGTTTCCTAAGGACTCCCATTAGGTCTTATGAGACCCTGAACCATGAATTTCTCTCTAGCTTCCTATCCCACCATAATGCCCTCCACCATTAGGCCATCACCAGCATCCAAAACTATGAGCTAAATAAATCTCTTTTCTTTGCGTACTACCTAGCTTCAGCTATTTTGTTGTATCAATAGAAAATGGGTTAATACAACTGCCATAGAAGATGGTGACTTGCTCAGGGACATTAGGTTTGGGCCAGATTAGTATCTGTTCCCCTTTCCTATCCAGCAAAATCTTAGCGGAAGTTGATGATTTCTTGTTGCAATCCACATAGTGAGAATCCAGAGGCTGAAGAAAGAGGGTTCTGTCTATAGAAGCAGATCGTACCTCTCCTTGACCTCCCAAAATCCATTTATTCAGAGGAAATCAATGTCCTGAAGTTTCTTAAAAATCACACAAATGTAGTTCACCTGGAGAGCCAAACTCAGGTACTCCAAAGAACAAGGGCCTCCCTACTTCTGGGAGTCAGCAACACTCTCCAGAGGAAATATAGATCAGAGAGCAATGATCCATAGACATAGACTTATATTCTCCACAAGAGTGTGGCTTGGAGGGGAGTGGAAATCATGGTGGAAAAAGACAAACTGACACATACTGTTTAAAAGAAGTGCTAAACCAGGCTGTAGGAATGTGCATCTGACCTGGCCCATCCTAATGGGTTTTGGCTTTCCCTCTGGGTGTATGTGAACTGCCCCCGAGCTATACTGCAGGTAAGCAGACAGGCTCTAACCCCAGTTAGGCACCAATAAACCTGTTGGTTGATGGCTCTTTTTTGCTTTTTTTCACATTAAACTCTGTGAACGTTTTAACAGAAATGTTCTCCCAGGAGTAATGCTTCTGTTTATCTGTCTATTTTTTTTTCTAATGCAAATGTTTGTCACTAAGATTTAAGCAAATCATTCTCCTGACCCTTAAAAAATTGAGTTTGTGAAAACAGACAGTAGGTGGTCTTTGCCTGCTGAGTCATTCTTGGGAGGTTATGGCAAAAACCAAAATATTTTACATACATATCTAGCTTGGCCCTTAGGGATTTTAAGACTGTCTTAACTGTGATATATCATATGTTTTTGCATTATGCATGAAATAATTTGACATGTGTTGTTTTAATAGCACATTATTAACTCTGAATGGAATACTTATCTGCCGTGTATTTTGGATACATTCTGTATTTGTCTGGCTGATCCAGCAGCAGAAATGTACTTAATTCCATGAAAAGGCTAGAGTTGTCCTCCCATTATTATACTGTATGGTACAAACTTATTTGAAAGTTAATCTATTCCATGCCGTAAGTACTCGAAGGAAGGACTAGTTAAATTTTTCTGTTTTTTTTTTTTTTTTTCTCTTGTCCAGGCAGACAATGAGTATCCCACAGATTTTAAAATTTCTTTTTAAAGCCAGGTACAAACAGGAAGTGGGAAGTAGGAAAAAAAAATAGGATTTTTAAATAAATTCAGAATGTTAGATTCAGGGTCCAGTGGCAATTCTAGAATTTCAGAAGCTATAACAAGGCCTTCTGTTCCTCAAAATATTTCTCTGCCATCTTGATAATACTTGAAGTTCTAGTAATGAAATTTGTTTCTTTGGGCATTTCTTTAAGCTCAAGCAATGATTTATAACTTAGAGTTATAAGTTAGTTTATGAGATTTGTCCTGAGATTATATTTTGGTTGGCTATAGGTATAAAAGTGTGAAGATGCCAGGTACCTGGAATTTTAAAGTGAATAGCACAGTCCACTAGGAGAAAAATGAGCAAAAGAAAAGGGCCTGACAGGTAGAACCACTTACTCTATAATTTTCCCAAGGGTTAGACCTGTCTGGCACTGAGTGAGGTACTATGGGAGTGTAGGTTGGGTTCCAACAAGGCCTCTTATAGTCTCCCCAGGGGAGACAAGACTGTTACTAATGTAACAGAGACAAGGTGGTACCGCATATAATTAAGACTGACTTTTGCAATCCACAATCAAAGCAGTACAGTGGTATGGAGAAGACAAGCCTTTTTTTATGTATTGAAAGATTTGTGTTGTGAGTGTTGGGGGACTCTCAGTTCCAACAGAATACGTGTGGTACCAAGAAAACCCAAACCCAAGAGCCAAATAAACATTTCTTGGATTTTACATTTCTTATTTCAGAAATCTCTGTAGAAATGAGTCTGGCATAGAATGAATTGAGAGAAAAATATGAAGAGTAACATACAAGCAAGGTGAAAACATTGGCAATCATTGCTCCTAACATCAAGAGTTGCTGAAATCAAACACTCATCAGTCTCTTGTTGCTGCTGGGCCTGATTCATCTTTCAGTGGAAACTTCCTGTGGCTCTGGATGTGATTCCTGACATACAACCCTGTTGGTACTTAGTGCTCAGGAGCTTATCCTTGTGCTCCTTCCTGTGCATCCCTGTTTTTCCTCCCCCTTTCCATTCTGCTTCTCCTCCTTCTTTGTTCTGTAATATTAGGGATGGAATCCAGGGGCGTTCTACCACTAGTACATCCCCAGCCCTTTATATTTTCAACTTTGAAACAGGATCTCACTAAGTTTCCCAGGTGGGACTCTCACTTGTGATCTTCCTGCCAGGTAGCTGGGATTACAGGGGAACAGGAATGCTAATCTAATTGGTTGGATTTAGGAAGTGGATTGACCACATTTGCTTGAGGAAGATGCTGTGCATAAAACACCATTGCAGGGAGGGCTGGTATTGCTTTATCTTTTGTGCCTAGGAGTATGGTAAAATGTGGCATATATGTATGGGCATCAATAAAGGTGGAACTGAACAGGAGGTTTCCTGGCCTACTTTAGTTGGAGGCCTAACCAGTTTAGCCAAAGGAGTGGGTTACCTGGTTTAGCCTTTCACTGGAGGGTTTGTTTTGTTTTTCTTTTCTTTTCTTTTTTATTGGGATTTGGTGTGCAAACTGAAGTAGTGTTACTTTGTGGAGCATTTCCTTTACCTCCTCCTATAATCATGTTCCTTGGAAAGCTCATGTTGAGGGTGGTTTTGTTCATATTCTTATACTTTGTATAAGTTTTCTGTCTCTTCTCTAAGGATAATCTTGCGTTATCATTTAGGGTTCACTTCTAGTTCCCTCCTTGAAAATAGCTATTCGATTCTTAGTGAATTTCCCTACCACTGATCTTTTCCAGCAGCTGCAATCTCTACCACTTGCTTTATTATTAATCTGCTTCCTGGTCATTTGCTATGCTTCCTATGCTTTAAGCATATCTTAAACTGCTAATTGAAGCACAGATATCTCCGCAGCCTTACCGCCTGCTGGAGAACAACACACAGACCATAGTTACTTTATACAAGCTTTTGTGTTGGTCTAATTATGTAACAGGTTTAAATATATTTTCAAACTTTGAGTTTATCTTACATTTCTTAATCCTACATTTTGACATCCACTACAGCACATAGCAAAGAGATGAACACTTAAAGGTTGGTCAATAAATGCCTGCTGATGTTTGACTTATTTCAAGATATATATATTAACCTTTTTTCTGTAACCAGGACCCTCAGTTGGCTTTTATGTTGGGTTTGCCATGAAACTGGTAATATTTCGAGAGTCTCTCCTCAGCCTCAATTTTGGAGTGAAAACAGCATGGAGCTGACCTGCAGTGATTATGCTGCATGGCTGAGAAACAGATGGATGGATTGTCCAGGACTATCCAGCCCTGCCTTCAACAGGTATAGTCTGTTTCTCTATTCCCTTGAGTCTGGGCTCACCCATGATGTTCGTTGACATGATTCAAAATACCATGAGATTGTGATGGAAGTGATGTGGTATGAGGTCCGCAGTCTAGGCCTCAAGATGTTCTGTAGCTTCTACGTTTCTCTTTTGGGATGCAGGTACCAACTAAGAAGCTTAGGGTAGACCACTGAATGATGAGACTTTGCAGAGAGAGGTTTAGTCCTCTAGGCTTTCCTGCCAAGGTGAGACCCTCTTAGGTTTTCCGGCTCCCTCTGACCCAGCATTGAGTGCAGCCTCCAGAGTGAGCACAGGATGGCTCAATAAAACCACAATATCATGAGCGAGAGGAAAAGGTTTTTCTAAGCCGTTAAATTTGGGATGGTCTATTCAAAGTAATAAATAATTGAAAGAGAGGTGTTTGTTGTAAGGTACTAAGATTTGGGATCACTCGTTTTTAGCTTCAACATAACTTGGCCTAACTGACTGATAAAACTAACAATGTATTTTGACCTTATGTTTGATTTACTTAAACTGATTTCTTTTCGTTAGTGATATATTTGAATTTATTTCTATCATTTTATATTTTTTGTTATTTGTCCTGCTTTTCTGTTTTATTTCTCCTTCTTTCCCTTCTTTTGACTTGATTATGGTTTTGTTGTTGTTGTTTTGTTTTGTTTTATTTTGTGGTACTAGGGGATTGAACCCAGGGCCTTTGCGCTAAGCTACATCCTCAGCCCTTTAAAAGAAATTTTTTTTAAAAAATTTTGAAACAGGTCTCACCAAATTCCTAAGTTGTCCAGGCTAGGCTCAAACTTTTGATCCTCCTGCCTCAGCTTCCCAGAGTCCTGGGATTATAAGTATGCCCCCATACCCTGCTTGATTAAGTTTTTAAAACTCAATTTTATTTCACATTTCTTTTAATTTATCATTTATATACAGTACTCTATATTTCTTTTATGATTTGTCATAGCACTGAAAATTGCCTAATTAAGCTGGTTATGATGGCACATACCCATAACCCCACACTCTGGGAGGCTCAGGGAGGGGGATTGCAAGTTTGAGCTGAACCTGGGCAACTTAGTGACTTACTGAGATACTGTCTCAAAAATAAAAAAGTAAAGCCGGGGGATGTAGTTACAAATTCTAAATATCTTTATCATCTTGCCAAATAATATGATGATATTATCATGCTTAACTTTGATCACTTCTTGCCCAACTAGTCAGCTATATTATTTTGTGTTTTGTTATGTTGAATTTGTCTTGTTTTTTAGACATACAAATTGAATATTATTAATATTTTCTTATATGGTAAATGTTTATTTATATTTACTCACATATTTGCCCATACAGTATATATATTTATTCATACATATGTTAATATTATCAATATTTTTGTCATTCCTTCTTGTCTTCAAGAATGATTTTCTAGGGCCGGTGAGATGGCTCAGCGGCTTAAGCGCCTGCCCGGCAAGCGCGAGGGCCCAAGTTCGACTCCTGGAACCCACATACGAAAAAGGGGCTGGTGATATCGCTCAGCGGCACGGGCGCCTGCCGGCGTGCGAGGTCCTGAGGTCGACCCCCCGGTACCCACAAAAAAAAAAAAAAAAAAAAAAGAATGATTTTCTATTGAAGTACATTTTTAGCATTTTCCTTAATGAGGGTTTGTTGGTAATATAGTCTCCCTTTTATCTTGTCTCTCTTATTTTCTCTAAAAATTATTTTGTTTTCATTCAGTTTTTGGCAGTTTTTCTAGCTATAGCACACTAAGTTGAGTGCTATTTTCTTACAGCACATTGATAATACCAGTCCTCTCTTTCTGGCTTTCATTGTTACTTTGAGAAGTTAGCCCTCATTCCAACTGCTATTTGTTTTGGTGAACTCTCTTCTTCCTATTATAAATGTTATTTATTGTCTTTGATGCTTTTCAGTTATAGCACAAGGTATCTGGATTTTAAAATATTAAGATTATCTTGGGCTTCTTTGTTTTGAAGACTCATTTTTTTTAACAGTTCTTAAAAAGTGCTAAGTCACTATGTCTGCAAATATCACCTCTTTCATGTTCTCAATTGTCTCTTTTAGGAATTCTAGGTACCCATGTGGAAGGCTGTCTCACTCTATACTGCATGCCTTGTAAATTCTCTTCATGCCCTGACTTCTGATTAACTTGTTTAGACCTACCTTCCAGTTTACTAATTCTCTTTTCAGCTATGTTTAATCTACCACTTAAGCAACTCTTTTTTTTTTTTTTTTTTTTTGTGGGTACCGGGGGTCAAACTCAGGACCTTATGCGCCATCAAGTGCCCATGCTACTGAGCGATATCACCGGCCCTTTTTTCGTACGTGGGTGCCAGAAGTTGAACTCAGGACCTCGTGCTTGCCAGGCAGGTGCTTATGCCGCTGAGCTATCTCACCGGCCCCAAGCAACTCATTTAAATTTAAATTATTGTATTTTGTTTTCTGGAATATCTCTCTGATTCTTCCAAATATACTTGGTTATATTTAGGGCCTTTTGTCGCTTGCACATATTTCCACACATCTTTTTTGCCTTGTAGTTATAATTAACATAGTAAAATAGTCATTGTTTATTTTGTGTCAACTGATTCCATTATCTGAATTCTTTTCTGTATTGATCTGCTGTCTATGTTTCTGATAGTCCTCACTCATAGTGTCTTGATTTCTTGCTTGTTTGGTGATTTCTGACTGTGGATTGTGCATTTTATTTGTAACTCTATCTATGGGAATTCTTTATAGAGTTACCATGCATCTCGAAAGGACTTGCATTTCTTCTGTTAGTCACCTGTATACTACTAACCTTGGATCACTTTACAAAAACTTCATTGAAATGTCATGCATAAAAGATAAAATTCATTTATTTTAAATATGTAATTCAATGAAGTTTAGTAAATTTATAGTGTTATGCAACCATCATCATGATCCAGTTTTAAAACTTTTTCATAATTCTCCAAAGACTCCTTTGCCTCTCTATAATAATTCAGTATTTCCACTCTTCAGCCCCAAGCATTTATGAGCCTGTTTTCTTTCGTAATAGATTTGTGTGTTTTGCTTTTTTCACATAAATGAAACCATACAATATGTAGTCTTTTATGTATGGCTCTTTTTACTTAGCATAATAGTTTTGAGGTTCACCCATGTTCCCATGATTATTTTAAGTTAAAGTCTAAGCTTGAACTGTAATGGACTATATAAGTAGCATACATTAATATTAAAATGCTGTGTAGAGGCCAGCTCAGAGGTACAGGTGTTTCTCACCCCGTGCTAAGGCTAAAATAGACAAGTTAGCTTGTTGCCTATTTCTGAGCTCCAGTCTTATTTATTTATAATTTGCCCTTTTATAGAGGGTGTAGCTCTTTGTGACCCCCACCTTTATGTGAGTGTCCCGTTAGACTTCCAACTTATCTCCAGTGCTACCATCAAAGTGGGAACTCAGGGTCTTCAGGTCTCAGAAGAGACCCTCAAAGCAAAGCCAGCCTTGGTGTTCAGTACCTAGAATTATTGCTTTCACTTTATCTTTTGCCTCTTTGTGTTTCTTACGATTGTGCCAATTCAACCATACTTTTACACACACACACACACACACACACAGATATGTATTTTCCCTAGTATTTTAGATATTTTCATGGAAAGAGACCTTCAGGATATTTCCTCTGCCATTCTCCCCAAAATAGGGGGTGACTTAGGAGAGTCATTTAATCAAATATTTGGATCTCAGAGAGGTGGAGAGCAAAGGAGAATCTTTCCATTCTGAGCAGGAGGCCATCCCAGTCCTTGCCTGCCACCTCCTCCCCAGCCCTATTCACCTCCATAGTCTGATTGCGAGTATCATTCTTGGGTTCACTTTGTGTAGCAGCAGTTTTCTGTTGCACCTGCACACTCGTTTCCTTATACATCTTTGCTAACTAACCCTTTTCTGTGCCTGGTGGGTCAGTAAAAACAGGCACTGCGGGATCTGCTAAGGTCTCCAATCACCTTAAAGCTTGTGAAAATGTATAATTGAGATGGAAAGGGCAATGATTAGAGTTAATGAGCCCAAGGCACAGAGAGGCAAAATCACTTGTCCAGTTTCACAGAAAGCTGAAACTTGAACTCAGACCCATAGACTCCCTGGGACAATGCTCTTTCCAACCTGTATTTCTGCTGTTCTTGTGACTAAGGAAACTGGAGTAAGAGGGCCCAGCACTGGTGCATTTACTAACCTAAGAAATAAAGTTTTACACAGTTTGTGATTTTCTTTATCTTTGATTTCTCTGTCTTTATTGCTCATTGTTATGTGATTGTAGCAGTGAAGAAAACAAACGAACCAAAGCACAAAACAACTACTGCTCAATGTTTCTGTTTTTAAACAATAGGCTCATCACAAGGAAATTTTTGAGTTTGCAGCCTGTTAGAGTTGGCCAGCTGGTTTGTCTCTATAGGTGGAGGAAAAAGGACAGGGGAGCTGAGAGTCTCAATCCCAGTCCATCAGCCCCTTCTCAGGGAGTTTCTTTTTTAGGGGAAGGATAATGTTATTAATGTCCTTTGTAGCAGTTTGTGAGAAGAGACAACCATGGTTTAGACGGATATCCTTGGCAAATGAAAATATCATTAGAAACAAGCTCCCAGTGTTCATTCTGTCATTTCCAAGATTTCTGATGAGTTTCACTTGAGTGCTGCACTGTACGGAGTTGGTGGAAACCCATGGCAGTGTGTGTGCTTGCTGGCAATGAGGCTTCTTCCATATTAGGGAGAAGAGGGAGAAGCAGGTAGGTGTCACTTAGTCACCTGCATTGGAAATTGTGGCAAACACTGGACAGAATCTACAACATTTGCTTATGGTGTGGTTATCAGGTAGTGCATTCAAACTGACTCGGGCTTTGTCTGCCTGGTGCCCAAATGCTGCCCTGGGGAGGAAAAAGAAAAGCCAGGATGGTCACCTGAGTCTGGAGATGGACAGTCACAGCCTCAGGACAATTCACAACCAAAAATCAGCTGTTGAACTGACTTCAATAGTTAAAAGAAAAGGGAGAATGTTGATAAAGAAATACAGTGAAAATTCTGTGCCTTCTTCTGGCTTTTCTCTGGAAATACTTTGAGGGAAAATCAGATTATTTGTTGTTAAAAGAAAATCCAAGGCAATCCCTTTCTTCATCCTAAAGAACAAGCTCTTGTGGGTCTCATTTGCATGAAGGTAGATTCAAAACAGCTGAAATTGTGCATATATAATTGGATAAAATTTGAGTCTTTTCCCAAGCTTTCCTGAAATAAAAGCTAAAGCAGGGCCCAGAAACATGATGAAGTGTTCTTTAGGTGGCAAAGATTTGAAACTGCTGTTCTGAGCACTCACAAGAGATCCATCCCTACAGCAGCCTTCAAGGCCACCCTACGAGGATGGTGCTGAACTGGCACTTTTTTCCTGCTGTATATAAGTAAGAAATGCACAAATGAAAATGAACATAGGTGCAGCAATAAAAATTACAATGACTAATTGGTGTTGTTGCCAAATCTTAAGACCTGATTTTGTTTGCATTTGATTTCCTGGAAAGAGCAGGACGAAAAGAAAGGAAGGAATGTACCTGGCTGAAGGCCAGGGCTGTCTCTAGGGCTGTTGGCACCCTGGCCATCTCTCCTTGGTGCCAACTGTTCCAGTATATACCCATAACTTCCAACTGCAGGCTCCTGAGTCTCCCTGCAGGCTGGAAGCACTGGGGACTTCATGCCCTTGGGAGTGGTCCCTACCAATGGCTGAGGAGGTATATATATAAATAGCATCCCCCTGCCCCTCACCAGTAGGACAACTCTGTGGCATTGTTTGCACTGTCTCCTAGCATGACTATCAGTTGCACACAATAGCCTCATGACTGATCACACAATCATTGTCGGCTTCCTTCCCTTCCCTGCCTCACTTCCCCACTTCACTTCTGATACTTTCTGGGATCATCTCCTCCCAAAAGCATTTGTTCTCAAATGCTGGTTTCAGGTCTATTCCTGGGAGAATCTAACCATGCTATAGAGGAAATGTTTTCTCTTAACTGAAAGTTCTTTATGACATCTGATTCTTTGTCCTACTGATTTGGCCATAGGTTCAAAGTATATTAAAGTTAAAAGTGCAGAAATTGCCATTCCAGTGCTGCATCCCTCAGAAGAGAAGATGAAGCCTCAGGCCATCCAGTCAAATGGCTACAGAGATGGCACCAGAAGCCAGAAGTCCTGACCCTTAAGCCGGTGCTCCCCAGACCCAATCTTACTGCCAAGGACATCCTTTAGTTTCCATGTTAAGCCAAGTATTCCTAGTTTCAGGGTCGCATCTTGAGAAATCACTCATTTTCTGTTTTCTCTGAAAAGCAGGAATTTAATGAAATCAACATTCCTACCCATCCCACTCTTCTTAGTCATATTTTCCTGGGTTGAAAAATCATGTGTGTGTGTGTTTGTGTGTATGTGTGTGTGTGCATTTTCTTTTATTCACTTGACAAATTTCATGGGTACCTAGATGGATCTGAGACATTGTACTTTGTCATTACACAATATCATCATCCCTGCCCTCATTGAACTTACAGGCTGTGGAGAAAAGGGGTCAGGGGAGCAGAAAATGACAACTTAGAGTGAAAAGAGGGATGTAAATGTTTGGCAAGCACAAAGGAGGGGCACAGAGCCTGGAGCGGGAGTTTCTAGGAAGTCTTCCAGAAAGAAAGATGTGTGAGCAGAGGCCAGAGGTTGTGTAGAAGAGGTGGGCCAGGGGTGTGTGTACCAGGAAAGAGAAAGGCTTCCAAAAGGAAGGTTTGTAGGAGAGGGAATGGCCCTCTGAGAGGAGCTGAAAGAGGTACAGTCTGGGTGTAACTCAAAAAGAGTGGGGACAAGCAGATGGGGCTTCAGAGGGACACATGGTCCAAATCACCAAGGATCTTGGAAGGCATACAAGGAAATGAGATAGCATTCAGAGGATAATGAAGAGCCATCCAGATACTTGAAGCAGAAGAGTGACCCAGTCTACATTTTGGGTTAGAAAGACTACCTTGGTTCTCTACACAGAATAGATTAGAAGGATGTGAGCCAGGGGGCAGAGAGACTAGGTGAGATAGACAGTGGCTTGATCAGGGTAGCTGCTGCCCATCAGTATTCGTTTTCCATATGTATCTAAATAGTATTCAAAGAAAGTTGATATGTCATATTTAACTTTCTAAATAAAAATAAAGCTTACTTTTCTTTAGAACAGTTTTGAATTTAGAACAGCAAATTTGAGGAGAAGAAAGTACAGATATTTCCTATATATCTTTATTCCCCTAAACAGGCACAACTTCCCCCATTATCATCATCTCCACCAGAGTGGTACATTTGTCACCATTGAAAGACCTATATCAGCACATAATTAACACCCAAAGACCATGGTTTACACTAGGGTTCACTCTTGGTGTTGTACATTTTATAGGTTTGAACAAATATATAATGACACGTAGAAGTATCTACCATTATAGTATCATACAGAATAGTTTCATTGCCCTAATAATCCTTTATCACCCATATTCATTTGCCTTTTCTAGAATATCATACAATTGGAATCCTATGGTACATAACCTTTTCAGATTGGCTTCCTTCCCTATATGTTTAGGTTTCCTCCAATGCTTGACAACTTGTTTCTTTTTAGTGCTGAATAATATTCTATTATTTGGATACATCACAGTCTATTCATCTACTGAAAGACATGGTTGCTTCTAAGTTTTTCCAATTATGAATGAAGCTGGCATAAATGTCCATGTATAGGTTTTTGTGTGGACATAGGTTTTCAACACCTTCCAGTAAATACTAAAGGACATAAGTGCTGAATGCCTTAACTTTTAATCTATATTGACCTGCAAGGGGTTTGAACTCAGGGCATGTATGCTAAGCACATGCTCTACCACTGAGCTACACTCTCAGTCTCTCTCTCTCTTTTTTTTTTTTTGTGGGTACCGGGGGATCGACCTCAGGACCTCGTGCGCCAGCAGGCGCCCGTGCCATTGAGCGATATCACCGGCCCCTTTTTCGTATGTGGGTTCTGGGAGTCGAACTCGGGCCCTCGCGCTTGCCGGGCAGGCGCTTAAGCCGCTGAGCCATCTCACTGGCCCCCTCTCTTTTTTTTTTATCCTTCCATTTAACTTGTTAAGAAAACTGGGTTGCCTATTTTATAGAATATTTCTTTTTGGGCTTTTCTGTCTGCATCCCTGATGTTACCTTGTTTTTTCTCTCCACTATTATTTCTCTAAGTTAGTCATTAAATTTAGAAGTGTGATCTATTTAAAATTTAAATTTTATGGTAAGAATATACTATAGGGTGTTGTGTGTCTCCCAAAGGCCTTTTTATCAAGGGGTCCTGAAGATGGAATGTTGTAAGGTTAGGGAGGGAGATTACTTGCACTTTTGGGGTAGCTGTTTCTAAGGTCTTTAATTTAAGGTAGACAGGTGATCTTTTTCACTTCTAATATTTATTTTTTATTTATTTTTCTTCAGTTTCCCTAAGGTACAATTAACAAATAATAAGTATATATGTATATATGGTATACTATGGGGTATTTTAATATACTTTTTTTTTCAATTTCTATTTTTTATTAGTACATATTTGCAGTACATAATGATCACATTCCTTGTGGGGAATTGGTACATGTACATGACACATCTCATGACTATTGATCCATGCATAAAACCAGCTACTGGTTGGGGGTTGGAGGTGTGTGTGTGTGTGTGTTTATGTCTCCAGGATAAGAAAATGATGCGTAACCCAGGTATGCCAAGTTTTCTGTCTTCTCAAGGAAATGGAACCTAATAATAAGAAATAAAATATTTTGATATCAACAGTAAAGACTGATAATATTACTATCATAGGAACTGTGGCCACAAAGACCAAGAGAAATAGGGTTTCCGCTTCTGATTCAACACTGTTGTGGCAAACGCTTTCACTTGCTAACCTCGTCCTCTTTAATTTTTCAATCGGTGTATACCAATTACATTAGTTGTTTTATTTAATACATAGTATATTTGTTCTTGGACTTTTACGACTACTGCTAATTAACTGTACAGTCTTTTATTAGTGTTTGAAATTCTAATTACTGCAGTACCAGGAAGTTTTAATATTGTTTAGACTGCATTGCTTTTTTATTGACTCCCAGGTTTTCCTCCAGCAACTCAAGTTATGAATTTCAGTGAGTCTGTTTTCATTAAAGGAGAATATCCTGGCTTAAACAACTCTTCTTTGTTAATGAACAAAGGGGTAAAGTAATGATACTTTGGAGTTGGAGGTAATGTGGAAGAGTGGCGATGCCCTTCCCTGGTTTTCAAGGAGTTGAGGGCGTTTCTGTGCCTGGTAAGGAAATGCCTTTATAGCGTGCAACTCCACCTCCTGTACCTGACAGGTTGGTTCTCTGCCTGTCCTGCTCATTGCCCTGTCTCACTCCCCATGGTTTCTCAGTGAGAATGTCTTTCTAGATGTTGTCCACATATCGCTTTTTCCATGCAGCCTTCCCTAGCTCCAACCTCACCAGAATTCTGTAGTCCGAACCCCAGGTAATAAGGTACATTTTCCTTGTGTCATTCATTAATCACCTCTGATGTGTTTTTGTCATGTCTCTACCTGACACATAAACATTAGGAGTATAGGGATCGTCTCCTGAATGTCTTCAGTACACCCTACCATCCCTGTAATGCTACGGACAGTCATTCCACCACTTGTTGATTATTGTTCCCTGTTTGTGGAAGATGAGGGGTGTAGAATGAATTTTCAAAATGAAACTTACGACCTGTGTCCATAGCTTTAAATGTAAAATCATAAAATCGTTGACGATCAGGTCATGAGACACGTGTTAAAGTCTGTCTTGGATTCTGTCTTCCATCCTTTCCCACAGATATGTTCTGGGGACCTGCCAAGAACCATTATCAGCAAAGACGATGGAGACACAAAGCTTACACTCTGCTGGAGGAGATGCAATTGTGAAATGTGCAGCTATATTATGGGATAGTCAGTGCTACACTAGAGGTAAGTCACAGGTGATGGCGTGCCAGAGGGAAGGGTGAGAAAATCCATTTTGAAGGTCTCCTTCATCCTCTCTGCCTCACTAATGACTTTGGTGAGTAAATTTTTCCAAGAATAGGATTTTGTACCACTCTGGGGGGAGGTGTGGCCTCAGGAAATCTGCCCAGCCTCCCCAAGCTTCAGTTTCCTTATATGAGGAAGGGGAACAATCACTTTCCCCATTCACAGGGGAAAGATGAGAATTCAGTAAGATGAACTGTGGGGGTCTGATCCATCATGAGCACTCAGTAAGTGTTGGCTGTTAGAATATGACTAGAAAACGTTTTTCTGACTTTATTCTTTTTCTTCTTCCTGTACCTAGAACTTAAGCTCCTTTCCTGTAGCACTATATATTGTGTTCAGCCACAGAGAAATATCTCCCTGGATTTTTGTATCTCACTAAAAGGACCCTGATTGGGCAGGGAGAATATAGAGAGGGAACTCGATTAGATGTCTTGCCTCTGGGCCTACTTTCCATCATGTCTGCTGCCTTTGCTAGACTTATTCTTTACCAAGTGCAGAGCCGAGGGGTGAGGATTTCTGTCTGTCCCATTGGGACATAGGAGGTGAATGAGTTAACGTTTACAAAGTGCTTTGAGCTCCTTGGAGAAAAGGCACAATCTGAGTATTCTCATTAGTGCATGAATAATAGATGAACATAAAGCACTCTGCAAATATGAAGTTCTTTAGCAATGCTAAATAATACTTCCACCAACCTACCTGTGTGGGGAGGGGCGCATTCTGGAAGCTCTGATGGTTCTGGTCTTGACTGTCACTAACGTAGAGTGTGATTTTAGGCAGAATCATTACACCTCTCTGGGGTTCAGAGCTTAGGGGTCAGAATGGGTCATGTTAAAGGCAATTCTAATTTGGTGCCTCTTTTTTAGGGTTCTCTGTTGGATGGAGAAATGACTACAGCAGGAGTCAAAGCAGTCCTCTGTGGGTGAACATGCTGACTTCTCCAAAGCAGGGCCAGCTACTGGTGGAGATTCTGAGCAGTGGCTACACCTGCTCCTGCCTCCTCTTTGGTGCTACTAAGAAGGGTTTGTATTTTCTATGGGGGTAGGTTGGAGATTCTTGCCACCAGTGCATAGTGTGACAGCCTGTTAGTAGAGAAAAGTTCTCCTAGACCTGAGTCCTATAAAATCTTTTAGTGACCATATCCATTTTGAAAAAATTGTGGTATGATATATCTTTTTTTTTATATGCCGGTACCAGGAGTCAAACTCAGGACCTCGCGCTTGTCAGGCAAGCGCTTATGCCACTGAGCTATATCACTGGCCTCTTGTATATCTTTTAAGTGTATCATTCAAAAGTGTTAACTACATCCACATTATTTATTGTGGATTGTGCTACCATCTTCAGAATTCTTTTTGTCTTGCAAAATGGATACCTCATCCCCATTAAACCACAATTCCCCCCAAGTCCCCAGCCCTGACAAGCACCCTCTACTCTCTGTCTCTCTGAGTTTGACTCTTCTAGGTCTCTCATACAAATGAAGTCATATGGTAGCTGTCTTTTTGTGATTGGTTTGTTTCACTTAATGTAATGTTCTTGAAGCTCATCCATGTTGCATCATGTATCAGAATTTCCTTCCTCCTAAAGCTGAACAATATTCAATTGAATGTATATACCACATTTTGTTTATTCATTCATCTATTGGTGGACACAGGTTGTTTCTACCTTTGCTTCCAGCTATTATGAATGGTGTTCCTGCAGTCATAGCATAGGTGTACAAATATCTCTTTGAGGGGGCATGAATATGAGCAAAATATATTATTCATATTAAATCCTCCAATGTGAAACTAAGGGGGAATGCAGTGCAAGGAGGGTAACTGAGGAGGGATGGATCAAAATATGTTATGCATATGTGCAAATCTGCCAAAATAAAATCCATTAATCTGTATAACCAATAAAAAGAGTGTGAGAAGAAAAAAAAAAGCAGTGTAGCACTGTGCCTTGGGTTTGCTCTCCAATACTGCAAAAAACAAACAAACAAAAACTCTTTTGAGTTCATGCTTTTAGTTCTTTTGAGTATATACCCAGAAGTGGCACTACTGGACCACGTGACAATCCTATTTTCAGGTTTTTAAGGAAACAACCATACCCATTTGTACTCCAAAAAAATGTAGAATTGGTAAAGAATCTTTGATGACTGCAGATTCTCTAGTCTACATGGTTCTCTCCATCAAGGGTCTGCCCTCCCTCGTATTTACTAAATTATGATTCTGAAGATAGTTCTCATTTTATCAAGAGGTTTACACAATTTTAGAATTTGGAGCTTGGATGGGGTATTTGTGACTTGCAATTGAAAAAGCTATGCTTTGACTTGGGCACATCTAGGGCCCAGAAGTGCATAGCCTGACAGCATGAATTGTCCTTGGATAGAGCAACTTTAATTGGAGGTATCAAGATAAAATCCATCTCCCTTAACTTTTGCCCACTGGCCCAGTAGCACGTCACAGAGCAAGTCCCTGCCTCTTACACATGGCCCTTCTGGTGTTTTTTTTTTTTTTTCTTTTTTTCTTTTTTTTTTGTGGGTACCGGGGGGTCGACCTCAGGACCTCGCGCGCCAGCAGGCGCCCGTGTCGCTGAGCGATATCACCGGCCCTTTTTTCGTATGTGGGTTCCGGGAGTTGAACTCGGGCCCTCGCGCTTGCCAGGCAGGCGCTTATGCCGCTGAGCCATCTCACCGGCCCCCTTCTGGTGTTTTAATGTAACTATAATGTGGGTTCGAGTCTTCTCTTCAGCCTGCCTGCCTATCCTTGCTGGACACTTCTCACCACCCTTGGCTTTAGAGGTAAAATTAGGTGTGTGGCATCTTTTAAGAATTCCCAATATCCTCAGCAAAGGTTTGAATTCTTTCACCTAAGCCAGCTGTGCTTGGCCTACTCAAAATGTAGATAAGTCTCACCTACTTTGCACCATTCCCTGCTCCTGAAGTCTGCCAGATTTGGGGAAATGATCAGCTAGGAAGAGGATGATGTTTCCTACAGAAAATGCATAGGAAATGGAAATCTCCTTCCAAGGATGGGTCATATTAGATGTTGTATCAGCTTAGCTGTGTGTGGCTGCAAGTAACACCCGACTAACCATGGCATTTAATTAGCTCATGTAACTAGCAGTCATAGGTTTGATGTGAGGGCTCAGTGATGTCATCTAGGAGCCACGCTCTTTCCATGAAACTCCAACTTGTTGCCTTTTGCTTTAAAGCTTCTTGCTTCATACTCACAAGTAGTGGCCTCAGCTCCAACCAGAAAAGCCCTGCATACTCTAAGGTCGAAGGAAATGGAAGTCCACCTCTTTATCTCTTTTTCTAGATAGGAAAATATATTCTTCTAGGAGACTCCTCCAAGCAAGCTTCCCCTTACTTCTCTTATTGATCTGAGTCACACGTTCCCATTTAGAACAGCCATTGGCCATTAAGAATGGTTTTACCATGCTAGTTGAACCAATCACACTCAATCCTCTGGGGACATGGGTATATTGCTACCTGAGCAACAGTGGGGTGCTGTACCCCCAAGGAAGCAGGGAGGAGGGCTGTGGCCAGATAACTGACCACCACAGATATATGACCACCACAGATATATCACTCAGAGGAAGAATCGAGAATGACCACAGTTTTTACTTATAAATGTGTAATTTACGGAGGCATAGGGACTTTTGAACTTCTGTGTTAAACTTACCAAGACAGAAAGACAACATATCTTGGATATTTCTTAAATATTCCCTTCAGCCATTGACTTTTTCCCAGCTGTGCTATAGAGATAATAACATATCTGATTAACATTGCATAGTACACAAATCATCTTCACATACATTGTCCATTGACCTTGATGCCAGCCGTGTGGACTAGGTAAGTATTATTATAATTTTTTACATTTTTGATTTTTATTAGTACATGTATGCAGTACATTATGGTTATATTCATTGTGGGGAATTGGAACATACACATAACACATCTCAATTCTTTTTTTCCCCTTCCTTATAAAGTTAATTATCATACATAAAGATTAACAGCCAGGCTAACAGGCCAAAAACATATAAAAGATATAAAACAATTATACTAAATCAAAGTACACTTTTAGATATATTGTCTGTGCTGGATTACAGTAACCTCTTTTCTCTCTTTTTCCTATTGACTGTTTTTCATTTTGTACTTTATGTAATGAGTTTGTTATATAAGAGAAACCATGTGATATTTAAATTGGTGTGTCTGATTTACTTCACTTAAAGTTATGGTCTCAAGGTGCATCATTTTCCTACAAATGACTCAAGTTTATCCTTCTTTATGGCAGAGTAGTATTCCATCATGTATAAATACTACATTTTCTTTATCCATTCATCTGTTGATGGACACATATGTTGCTTCCAACATTTAGCTATTTTGAATTATGCTGATATAAACATGGGTATGTGTACATCACTGTGGTATGATGCCTTTAATGCTTTTGGGGAGATACCTAGAAGGAGAATAGCTAAGTCAGATGGAATTGCTATTTTTAGTTTTTAAGGAATCTCCATACTGATTTACATAGTAGTTGTACAAGTTTGTACTCCCACCAATAATGAAGAAGAGTTCCTTCTCCCCCATCCCCAGCCTCACCAGCATTTATTACTGGATGATTTCTTGATGATAGCCATTCTTTCTGTGGTAAGATGGAATCTCAGTGTTGTTTTAATTTGCATCTCTTGAATGGCTAGTGATGATTTTTCTCATGTATTTATTGGCTGTTTGTATTTCTTCCGCTGAGAAGTATCTATTTATTTCAGATGCCCATTTTTGGATTGGGTCTTTAAATTTGGGGGGTGTCTAAGTTTTTTGAGTTCTTTATATATTCTAGATATGGTCCTTTGTCCAAGGAGTAGCTGGCAAAAACTTTTTTCCCATCCTGTATGTTGTCTCTTCACTCTGTTGGTAGTTTCCTTTGCTGTGAAGAAGCTTTTTAATTTGGTGTGATCCCTTTTGTTGATTCTTGATATTATTTCTTGTGCAACTGGGGTTCTGTTCAGAAAGTCTTTGCCTACACCTATGTTTTCAAGAATTTTACTTATTTTGTCTTCCAGCAGAGTGTGTCTGTTTTAATATTTAAATGTTTGATCCATTTTGATTTTAGTTTAGTACATAGTGTTAGATATGGGTATAGGTTCAATATTCACTTTGTGGATAGCCAGCACCATTTGCAGCACCATTTGTTAAAGAAATTATCTTTCCTCCAGCAAAGGTGTTTGTCAATGATAATGTAGCTGAGTGTGCCTAGAGTTGTTTCTGCATCCTCTATTCTGGGACACTGACCCACAAGTCTGCTTTTTGCCAATGCCATGCTGTTTTTATCACTGTAGCTTTGTAGTATAACTTGAAGTCCAAGATTGTGGCATCCCCTGCCTTGCTCCGGTTGCCAGAATTGCTTTTTTTATTTTAACTTTTTACTGGACTTACGTTTAGCAGGCTAAGTTAATCATACTTCTTAACATATTGAACACTATCGTCTTTTGTTTGATGTGGCCCCTCTCTTGTTAGTTAATTAACTAATTACTTACCTAGTAAGTCAATTCCATTTTATCCCTGTCTTCCACTCATGCTCCTTTTCCTCCACATAGGCAATCATTGTAAATATATCTGATATTTATCTTGTTATTTGTATGTGTACCTGTATTTGTAAATGTATATTTTGTTCAGTGAGCATATAAATGGAAGTACTCTATAGATCTCACCCTGATTCGTACATTTTTCACGCTGCACTCTTTTCAGCAGTGATCCTTGCTATGTTTATGTACTCCATTGCCTAGAAATGGTGCATAATACTCCCATTAGTGCAATCATGTTTTACTTATCTGCGCCCCCTAGTGGAAACTGTGATGGTCTCCAACGCGTATGTGTATCTTCACTTGGGACACATGATGGGCCTGGGTGGGGATTTCTCTGTGATACAGACTCAAACGCATATTGGCTGAGTCTAAAACAGACAATTTGAATAAGCACTCAAAATCGATTTCCAGAAAGTCTTCACTAGTCTATCCTACCAGGAATTGTTCACACTTACCTGGAAACTGGGTCTTGAGCATGTTAAATAACTTGTCCAAGCTTACACAAGCAGTAAAAGTGAATTAGGACAAGAACCTAAATCCAGGTCTTCTAACTTCACAGCCTTTTTATTTTCCAGGCCATCCTTTTGTAAGTCTCTGGATCATGATACTGAACATTAATAAAGATTTCTTGAGGCTTTTGTTATTTAGAAACTCTCTTGAATTTCAGAAGTGTCTTCTGGTGCCAAGGGCAAGTTGTAGGTAGACGGAGTCTGAAGTGGTGGGTAGCTTGTGTCCTATGATCCCAGAATCCTATCGTCCAGTTCAGCCTATTCCAGATCTCTTTTGATTGCTTTACTACAGTTGTTACACTGTTTTGGGAAGTATCTTAAAAAGTAGAGCATCTAAAATCCTTGTCCTTCTATTTCACAATGTCTATTATATATTTTGGTTCTTATGTATACTTTCAATTTCTCACACCAGAGAAACAATGCCTTATTTACACATGTGTGTCTGATTTAAATGTTCAAATGGGAAGGAGAACTTGGGAAGGGGGAGGGGAAAAGGAAGGAAGGCAAAAGAAAAAAATGAGAAAGGAAGGAAAAAAATGGAAACAAAGCTTTTGTAAATAAGGAGGGGAAGGGGGTTAAAGGGAGGGTAGGGGAGTGGTGAAAAAAAAATCGAGTTATATCATGTACAGGTACAAACTCCCTATGATGACTGTGATTATTATGTACACCTAAAATGTACCAATAAACTTAAAAAAAATAAAATCCTTGTCCTCCCAATTGCCCTTGCCTCCATGCTTTTCTGACTTGAAAGTAAAAGAGGAGTCAGAGTCAGATACTGTTATAACCAGAATGGGCCTTAGAGATTGTTCAGTCAAACTCTCCCATTTTATAGATGAGGAAGTCGAGGCCCAGAGAGAGGAAGCCATTTGCCTGGGATCATGGAGCTAGAGGCAGAACAGGACAGGAAACTGGTTTCCTAAAAAGCAAAAACAAAACAAAACAAAAAAAGAGCCAGATCCTTGCCTTTTTTGCTTTTTCCGCTTCTCCACACCTAGCAGTTTCTCTGTCTACCTGGGGCTCCACATTTTGAAACTGAAAAGATTTACAGGTGTGCCATAATAGTGGCGCTCCAGTAGTCCAGACATCCAGCAATCACCTCTCTGGGTGTGTATGCTTGGGAGGGGGCTGTATCTGTAGCATTTGTCAATTTCTGTGGGACAAATACTCTCATGGTGGCCAATTTCAAGCCGCTCAAGTGCTGTCCTTGAACGTGGAGTTGAGACAGCTGGGCCCCAGCAAGAGGTGTTTTCACCTGATGCAGAAAACAAAGATAACCGGCAAGGCAAACATGGCAGTAAAATCAGGTAAAATGATCAGGAGATCATGACTTCGAAGCTCTTGTCACCTTTATTTTTACTATAATTTATTTAAGGGTAAGCTTACCAAATATAATATCTAATAAAAGCTGGGTTTATCCCTAACTCATGAAACCCTTAAGCCAGGGTAAGTCAGCACTAGCGCATCACACGTAGCAGTCTGTCTCCCTGGTTCGCACGTTTGTCTTGATTCTCTTGAATATTCTACAGTGGAAACATGAAGTATGCAAATAGTGAGACAAAAAATGGAGGATAAATGTGTTATTCTGGTGATAAAATTTTATGTATAGATGAAGTCTTAGCTCTTGAAGCCTCTAACTATAAAAGTTTTAACTCTTACGGGTGGACTTTTAAAAGAATTGTATTACACTCCTTCCTGGTTCATTACGTGAAACATTATAACTTATTACCTTTTTTTGACAACTCAAGGCATGTTGACGTGTGAAAAACTGTGTGCTTGTGGAATAAATCACCCAATACTTCTGTGTTTTGGGGGCTCTGGACTTGTTTTTAGCTTCTCTAAAAGAATCCTCAGTGTCCAGAAGTTACAATTTTATCTTTCTATCTGTGTCTATCTCTAGCGTCTCCCTTTTGTAATTGACTAGAGATGTGGAGAGCCGAACTTCTTAGACTCATATTACAAATGCCGGTAACCTGGTTTAATACAGGCCTGATGAGTAAGATGCTTACCTTTTAGTGCATGCCTTGCAATGATTATTTTGGCCGTTTAGAGGATGTTAGACTTAACTTTTAGTTCCCGTGGAATCTCTGGAGAGGTGTTACTATCAGATTCCTTGGTTCCAGATCAGTGAGTATTGCTACAATAATAGTTATTGTTATATAAGTGTACAGTGTATCACCACGCATACATTTGGGTATAGAAGATGGGAAGACGTACCTCTGGGCCAGGGAATATAAAAAACAGAGAAGCCTTGGGCTATATTTTGCAGGATCCCAAACTGCTTTTGGAATGGGAGTCGTTCCATCTAGTGAACCTAGCAAAGGATGGCAGGAATTAAGTCTTAAAGTTGGAGCATGTCTCCCGGCTCTAAAGAGATTCTTTGACTCTTGCAGTATAGTTGCAGGCTGTGGATAGGGAAGTAGTTCCAATGCTTGCGAGTTTTCCCTGCCTGGGGTAAGGGAGCTCCCTCTACGCACCTGCCTCTCTTCAGGCGTGCTGCTTCCTGGGCTGGGAAAGGAAGTAGGCTACCCCTGGACACCTGACACTACCCTTCTGCTTTGACATTGGGACCACCAACAAAGCCCCCCATCTTTGTTCCACTCCTCACCAAGACCAAATTGGTCATTATTCCCTTGCTTTCAAAGAGGAAGTGGTTTTCCATGCTTCTTTTGTCTTCTTCCCAAAGTGCAGGAAAGATAGCCTTAGGTGTGGATTGAGGAGTCTTCCATACAGAAAAGGAACACCCCATCCCATTCCCAATATCTCCTTCTGCAATACACTTCTCATTCCTTTGGAGCACTGAGGCTTTTGGGAATTCTCAAATGTAATCTGGGAAGCCTCTTTATGCTTCTTTTTCCTAATTCCTCATTAGCTCCTTGTGGAGATTTGTGGGCTGGGCTGTGGCACAGAGGAGAGCCCAGGGCTGGGGTTGCTATAAGAAAGGCAAATTGCACAGGACAAACTTTCTTTCCTGCTTCCCCGTCTCCTCTGATCAGGATGCTGCTGACATCATCTGAGCAACTTCTGCGAAGCTTTTGGAGCTGGTGTCACCCCTATAGGGCAGCGAGGAGCCCAGTAGTGAGGGCTGGCTCCTCCACCTCACTGGCCTAATTAACAAGTTGGGTCCTTTCCAGCTCCTCTCCCTGGCTCTCCTGGGGCTGGGCTCCACTGGGGGTGGGCAGACAGTCTTACTTTAAGCAGCCTATTGATCCTCACGTGGTCCTGGTTCCCCTCTTGGGGGAGCACTCTCATGTTTTAAGTGCATGCAGTTACTCTCTTGACTGGCTTGTAAACAGGTTTTAATGGGGCTATTAGTGTAAAAGGACAGGAAACTTTCAAAATCAGCCTTTTAAATATTCATGAGGATGTTAAATCTGGCGCTTAATCACCAGTGTTTGCACACAGCTAACTGGGAGGGAGGACAGCTAACAGGCTGCCTTCACTGTGAGCAATTGACAGGGCATTAATAAACACTCTTACGGGCATGACTAATGACCAAGAGAATAGGACCTTTTTTTCTTTTTTCTAGTTTTTAAACAAAAGGGACCCCTCTCCTCTGGGAATTACTGTTTGGGGAAAGTGTCCATGAGAGGGATTGGGAGTGGGATTCAGGGGACATGGAGGCTGGATGGGGTGTAATGCATGGACAAATTCTTTCCCTGCAGAAATAGCTGGACTCCCCGCCTGACTATTCACTTCCTGGAGGATGGCTTCATCGGGGGAAACTTTTCAAAAACTTAAGCAGGGAATCTCCAAAGGATTCCTTACCAGGAGACTTCTTAATTTAGCCTTGGGAAGGCCCCTGAGGGAAGTGAGGTTCTTACTGTTGGAGTTCCTTGGTGAGGTGTGACCAGCTGTTCCTCAAAGCCCATATATTTACCTGGAGTTAAAATGCAGGCAAGGATATCAACTGTGGCCCAGGGTCTCCTGCAGGGCAGCCCCACCCCTCCCCAACCCACTCTTCTAAGTGTGCCTTTTAATTTATAGAAAGACATCTTTCTCTAACTCCTCTCTGTCATATTTCATGTAGAATTCCCACTGAAATATGAATAGAAAAATTGCTTTTTAACTTGTAAATGACCCACACTATTGCATTTCTGGAATGGACCTTGGAGATTGACTAACCCAGCTTCACTCCTTCCAGATGAGAAAACTGGGGCTCAGGGAGAAGCAACTTGTCCAAGCTCAAACACTGTGGCAGACTTAGGACTTAACTCCAGATATCCAGACTCCTGGTCCATTAGTTCTTTTCAAAGAACTCCTACAGTACATGATAAGACCTCTCCATGTGATCCAGAGTTTTTTGTGGGCTCATTCCTTCAGAAGAACTCCAGATTCAAATGACTGCCCATCTCCAAATATGGAAAGATCTGTGCTAATAACACACAAACCAGATGAAACACAGAAGGTCCTGGAAGATACCCCACAGTTTCTATGTGATGGGAACCCCAAGTCTCATTATCTGAGACCAACTCAGAATTCAAATCTGGGGCCGGTGAGATGGCTCAGCGGCGTAAGTGCCTGCCTTGCAAGCGCGAGGGCCCGAGTTCGACTCCCGGATCCCACATACGAAAAAGGGGCCGGTGATATCGCTCAGCGGCACGGGTGCCTGCTGGAGCGCGAGGTCCTGAGGTCGACCCCCGGTACCCACAAAAAAACAAAAAAACAAAACAAAAAAAAACACAACAGAATTCAAATCTGTTTCTTCCCCACAAGTACTAGTTGGGAATTTTGGTTGACAAGCTCCTATTAGAAATGAAACCAAGATCTCCTTCCATGCATAAAGTCACAAATTCATAAAATCTATTTTATAGAGCTAGGAAAAAACCCTACTGTGTTTTAAAATGATATACCAGGACAAAGAAGTCAGCATATTCCATAAATCCCCTTCTAGCCTGCAACCCTTCCTGCCCATCCCACATACTTCTATCAAACCCTAGCTATGTCCCAGCTCCAGAATTAGGGGTTGGGTTGGGGAAGGTTGTTATGAAAATGGATAACAAGGGTCCCCATCCTAAGGTACTTTTTCTTTAGTTAGTAATCTGACTCCAGAGCTGTCAGGAGACTAAATGTAGGACCAGGCTGGGGTTTTTTGTTTGTTTGTTTTGGTTTTGGTTTTGGTTTGTTTTTTGGGCTTTTTTGCAAGTGTCACTTCTGCCCTCTCATACCATTGCTCAGTTATCTATGATGTTTTCCACTTTCGAGTGCAGACCAAACTGGCCCTTCTCAGCACAGCCAGTTTTAACTTCTCAGAGGCAAACATGTACTTCCTCTGAAAGCAATGGAGCAGGGAGCACATTGCAGAGAAGATGGTTATGATTCTTAACCATGGATTTGTTCAGAGACTCAGTGAAACATTTTTTTAGTGGAATGCCAACCAGGAATAAAAAAATCAGTCTCACTTGCTAAACAATTTGCATTAATGACTTCTATAAGAGCCAATCTATTGATTTTTGTTTTTTAAAACAAAACTCTACTTGTCTCTTTTATCTGGATATATAGCTGGTAGGTGTTGGTAAAGCAACCAACTTGAGAAATAGTTTCCTTTTCACAATTAGGATGAATGTATTTTGACAGTTTTTACCAATAATTGTTGCAATGTTTGGTTGAAATCCAAAGCACAAATGAATCTTAAACTTTTGCAGAACCAGATTGTTTTCTCAGTGGGAGGCTGACTGTCAGCTGTATAAAGAACAAGGATGTATTCTATAAGTCTTTTTAGAGTTATCAGACTGACACCAAATGTTGGCAATATGACATCAATTTCACAGAAAGTAATTTTGGATTGACACCATGCTTTTTATACCAAAGTCTCCCATTACATTATTTCAGCTGGTTTGTTTCATAGGTGAACTATAGTAGAAATCATCATGGTTCATTGGAAACATTTGGACTAGGATGTAGGAAATTTAGGCTTTATTTCCATCAGTTACATTAATTATATATATATATATATATATATATATATATATATATATATATATATGTGTGTGTGTGTGTGTGTGTGTGTGTGTATATATATATATATATATATATATATATATATATATATATATATATATGGTAAATCTTCTTTTCCTCACTTATAAAGTGGGTAAATGGGTATGGTAAAACCTGACATGTCAATGTATTGTTTCAAGTGAAGCAATAGATATTTACCTGCTGCCTATTTCCCTTTGGTGACTCAAGGGGCATTTTATTTGTGTTTTCGAGACTGCCTATGTAGTTTTGATCTTGTTGGCCCTTCTCAGCACATCCAGTTTTAGCTTCTCCTCAGAGGCAAACACGTGCTTCCTTTGAAAGCAACGGAGCTGGGAACACTTTGCAGTGTAGTTCAGGCTGGTCTGGGATTCCCTATGTAGCCCAGGCTGACCTCGAACTTGTGGTGATCCTTCTGTTCAGCCTCCTGAGTGCTGGCATTACAGGCATGTGCCACCACACCTGGCCTTCAAGAGGCATTTTAAAGTGAAACTTTTTCATATTGAACTTAGAACCTCCCTCCAAACCTCATCCTTCTCTAGTATTGTCAGATCAGTTAGGGGCATCACCAACCACTCAGGTACTCGGCAGAAACTAGAGTCCTCCTCCCATTCCACTGTAGCTAATCAAAGACACATTATATTTGCTTCCTAAGCAATTTTCAAGTCTGTCCACTCTATTGACCAGCCTAGTTCAAGCTGTTCTCATCTTTTTCTTGGGTAAGGACAATAATCTTCTTACTCATCCTGCTACTCCTACTACGTAATGCCTTGTCCACTTTGTGTCCCCTTTCCTCACCTCCAGCAGCCAGGGTCATCCTCTGAAAATGTAAACCCACTTGTATGACCATCTTAGAACCTTCAGTGGCTTTAAAATACCATAAATATGGCTTATCAGGCCATGACAGTCTTGTCCCTACTTCCCCTCTAGTACTAGTTTGACTGTTAAAGGGGAAGTTTACGAGCCCCTTTGGTCTCACCATAGAAAGGGCGGAGCTAGAACTGGCCTCAGGCAGCCAATTTTGCTCTGCTTTTTCTCCTCTGTCTCTGTCCTGCTTAATCCTCTTTGAATGCAGACAGATTTCTCCATGGGGTAGAGAAAATGGTCATGGGGAGTCCAGGAACACCTCAGGGAAGCATTTGGATTGACTCTTGTTTGGGCCACAAGCTCATGCCTGGTCACTGTGGCTACTATTTCCACTGTGGCCAATGGCTGGCCCTGCCACTAGTTTGTGCCACAGCTCCTGAGGTTAGGATCTGTTAACCGAAGGGTGGGGCTGGCACCTGCCTAGGCAGAAAGGCAATGTTCACCACAGAGGGTGAATTTTGTAGAAGTGGAAGGAAAGCAGGTGATTTGGATTCCAATGATCATGATTTGAGCCTCAATTTTTCAGGCTCCTGACAGGCATTTTCTTCAAATTCCAAGAAAGAAGTCATTCTTTGGGTTAGGACAAAAGTCCTCAGTGGTTAATTATAATTCAAGAAAGCGTATAAAGGATTAACCTTATAATTCATGGTGCAAATAATCACCAACCTTTGTCCAAATGTCATTCTCCCTTATACACAAGGAATTAGTGGTAGAGACTGTGGAGTTAAAAGGCAAAGAAGAGCCATCCTGTTGACAGGAGAATTAATAAGTGAAGTGTGGAAGGTGATGCATTGCCCCGATCTGCTGTGCCACCTTCAAATGCCACTTCCTCTTTTAAGTCTTTCCTCATCCTCCCAGGAGGACTAATAGTTAAAGTTCTTTTCGTGGAATTATTCTGAGAATTTAGTGGGCTAATACAAATGAAGCACTTAGAATGGCACAGCACACTGTAAGCACTCAGTATGTCACACCTGGCTCTTGGCCAGAGAACTAAAGATGTCACATCTGAGGGACGAGGATCATTGCTCTGCTGTCCAAGCAGTGCATCGAGATCGTAAACTAAGCCCCAGTAAAATATTAGAGGGACAAAGTTTAACGAAATGAAGAGGAAAAGGAAGGGAGAGGAAAGGAGAAGATAGATAGCTACCCTGATAAGAAAGAATCACGGTACGGGGCTCCAGAAAAATGGAGAACCCATGGACCCTTCATTCCCAGCTGTTTTTATGAGGGGGATGAGTGACCCTCCCCCATCCCAGAATTTGCCATAACTGGATTGGCTTCAGGGCACCTCTGCCTAACTTCATTTCTTTCGGTGATCTATGTGCAGCTTTTTTTCTGTTTGTTTATTTGTCCTTGACCTACCTTTCAAGGCTTTATCTTTGGGGTGGGCAGCTGGTTGGCAAGGAGGTATCTTATTCGTGGTTCACTTAGAGTTAGCAAGGGGAGGTATGGATATCTATTGTACACTAGAATGACCCTAGAGGGAGTAATACAGTGGCTCTAGAGTGAATAAACATGTATATATGTGTATATGTTAGTGCATAGGTGTGAGTGTATACTGTCTTAAAGTTAGTCAGCCCCTGCTTTGTCTCTCCTGTATTTTACTCTGGGGGGGGGGTGGCAGTTATCATTTGTGCACCTGGCTTTCTCTCTGTCTCCTGCTTGCCAGATCTCTTTTTTCTGTCCTCTTGGTGCAAGTCCCAAGGCCATTTGGCGCCCTTTTTAATCCGTTTTTTTTTTTTATCTTTCTCTATCCTTATCTTTGATCTGTATCCCAGAGGAATTTCTCTAGTAAAGTTTTTTTTTTTTAAACTCCTTCTAGTCAAGATTAGCTAGAACACCTAATAAGTCCCTCATTTTATTTTTTCAACTACAGACTACTGCCCCTACAAAGTAAGATTAGCTCTGAGTGGCTACCAAAAAGAGCTGTCACAATCTACCTATGTCCTGGACCTATATCTATTTATCTACCCAATGAATTTAACTTTTTGTTTAAGAACATGTATGGGATTTACACAGTGGTAATTTTTGCTCAAACTGTGCTGGGGTTGGGTTAGTTCATGCATGACCATCTTAATATAGACTGTGCAACTGGGGATATGGGACAACTCCCCTCCACTTCCCTGAACCTGGGCAGTGTCCCAGGGCCAACCTCCTTGTCTTTTGTCTTGAGGCCCACTACCTGGATGCAGAAATAAGAATAAGAAATACCCCTGGGATTTCTGAAATCACAAACCCGGATGCACACATAGCAGAACTGCCAGCATGATCTACAATAACCTTTCTTTACTTGGAGCTCATTAAAAGTTCATATATATGGACTACATCTAATTATAATGCAGTGAATTATGGGAAAGGACTTGTGCAGTAGATACAACTGACATGACTCAGCATCCTGTCAATCATGTTGTCAATCATGCTCTGAAAGACCCAATGAGATGTGCCCTAGACCCAACACAACATTTTAAGTTCTTAAGTCTAAGGCCCTCAAGTGTTCATGCCATTTTCCTTTCTGCTAGCATGAGCCTGCTCATCTGAGCATACCTTAGTCCTTTAAACTTCATTAAACTTAACTGCTTTTTCCTTATCATTGCATGCCATGTCCAATTCTTTATTTATCATGCACAGGAACCTGGAAACCCATCCTGGGACCCCCATCACCCACGGGAACAAATTTTCCACCTGGGTTCCTACCACAGCTTTATGAAATTTAGATTAGGGATCTAACATTTTGTGCTTGAGGCTCACAGGTAGAGTTTATTATGATGGAAGTTTCCCAAGCCCCCTCTTGAAAGATTCTGTGAAAGTAGTTCTGGGGGAGAGGACCAGGGATGTGGAATTTTAGCCACATCTTCAGTGATTCTCCTTTCCTGCAGTGTTTCCATGGACCATGGTTTGAGAAACACTGGCCAAGTGAAGGAGCAGTAGATATTAGGAAGCATGAAGAAATGAGCAGCACTTATCCTATAGTTGGGTTCACCAAGGTAAAGAGCTACCTCATGACTTACCAAAATCCTGACATGCCCTATCACATAGAGCTGTCACATTTCCCTGATGGGCCAGCCAGGTGCCCTCCCTTTTAATTGAGTTTTATAGTAGATATATAGTGAAATACCTACTATGCCTTTGGCCACCCAGGCCAGCGAAAAGTTACAGCTCTGCCAAGGCCCATTCACTGGTGTGCTGCTGATTTGAAAGAGGGGACAGCACTGGGTGGAGGCCTGTAGTGCTGAAAGTGCCACAGAATGTCTGTCTTCACAGGCATCATGATGAATGCTCTCCTTTGGGTCCTTGTCCCTCTGTGTGAAGAGATTTCAGGAAGGATAAGGAATAGATTTTGAACTGTCAGATACAATCCCATAGACCCTGCTCTTTGGGCAGGAGTTGGTGCATATTAAGGCAGCCTGTCAGAGGAACATGCATTACCAACTCTTATGCTTTTGTATTAAGCCTTATGTCTTATCTTTACAGTCAGATTAATGGAGATTAGTGGTTCCACTTAAGAGTTTAAACATCATGCTGACCCAAATTGTTAAAGTTATCCTAACATGGTGCTATATGCTCCAGGACTGGACCAGCTGGTAGTTGAGTGGAGGAGGGGGAAGGGTACATTTTCCCAAATGATTTCATTAATTATTCTGTGTAAGAAAGCCAGGGTGCCTCTTTATACATAATGCATTTGTAGCATTCCCCCTACTTTCCACACACTTAACTGCCCATCAGGCCAGTCTGGGACTGCTCCTTTGCTAAGAGGACATTTAATAATCAACGGTCACTCGTGCTTGCCTCCTCTTGGCTTCTGTGGGTGGATCCTGGTCCCTGAAGTCTCGAATGGTTTCATTACTGTCTTTTATCCACTCCAAGGATAAAAATAAATCTCTTGAAAGCTCTTAGAAATCTGCAACCTTGAATGTAGGAGGAAAAGGAGGAAGGGCTGTTAATTAACAAACTTAAACCATCTCTGCAGGAGCACACAGCTGTGATCCAGAGAGCCTGGGATCCACACCCTGCCTTCTTTCAGTTCTCAGGAGCTCTTTATTAATTGGACAGACTTTCAAACTACTTGCTTATTATAAAGCTAAAGAGGAAATCACATATGAATTTTACTTTAAAGTGAAGCGTCTCTTTTTCTTAGCAAGCATGTGCAGAGCTGGTGTAACGCTCCCGCGTTCTTCTACATATTCTCAAAGGGGAAGTACTTAGTTGGAAGCAGTCAAAGCTGATTTGGAAACAATCCTGGTGAAAAGATGTGTGATGAAGCTGGAGAAAGGCATGCTTGGCTAAAGACAAGGCAAAGTGAATGGTTTTATTGTGTGGCCTGCCGAGGTTATCAAGAAAGGGATTCCAACAATGCATTGTACAATAGCAGCCTCGACAGATATAAGAGGTAAGATGGAGCACAGATGGTCAGGGTCTGGTGCAGGAGGGGTGTGCTCAATTTGACAAAGCTCTGACTAACTCCTTACCCCTAAATCTGGTGGCGACTCATGTTTCTAAACTGTCAAAAGGACATATGGAATATGAGTACTGATTTAATATTCAGACAAAAACATTGTTTCCCAGATTTTTCTCTTTATCCTATAACCATATGTGTACATACATGACATATAAAGATTTTCTTTAAAAAGTGGATTCTACTTCATGTTTTCCTAGGAGACTTTTTCAATATCTCCATGGCTTCATCTTTCAAAAAATCCCCCCAATCTCCTCACATAAACTATTATTTGAGTTATAACAGTGTCCATTAATTCTGCTATGCATACTGAAGATACATCATAACTTTGTGAAGAGAGGAAGATATTATTATTTTCTTACAGTATAGGTGAAGAATCTTAAGATTCAAAGAGGAGCAGCTGCTTGGAAAAGGCCGTATAATGACTAAGTGGCACAGCCAAGATTTTTACTTCTTTCTCTGTGTATGACTTAAAATTCATACTGCTGACAATAAGATTCTTATCTTCTGCACCATTTCCTGCTATTCAGGAGATGAAGGAGGTAGGGCTTCCTGCAAGTGGAGCAGCCAAGCCTGTAGGATCCTGGCCCTGCCCTACTTATCCCTTCTATGGGGATGGAGTTCAGAGGTCATACCCTGGAGGATTGAAAATTCACATTAACAGTGTTATAAATGTTGGGTCAGAAATGAAAGCCTCATTAATGCCCAAAGGCCTGTGATTCTTACAGGGAGCCAGGGGACTGGGGAAATGGCACAATGCTGTTTCCTTACTTCTATGAGACATGATCATTTGTAATATCTTTGCCATGAAATATTAAGGTAGTGATTGGGTTTCCTGAATACCTCCTTCTCTCTACCTTCTAATACAGTCTGTGTGCTTCTGATAGGCTGGCCTTCCATGCTGCATTACCGACCTGCCACCCTACCTCAATGTTAAATCTATTCCCCAAAGTACTGATAGAAAATCGACCTTAGGAAACACTCCAGAGTCCCCTTTACCTCACCTCCTTCTTTAAGCTTAAGTATAAACTTCTCCCTCAAGGACTTCAGGATTTCTCCCATTGTAGATCTTCCATGGCCTTGCTATGAAAGTTGTGATCAGTGGTCCAACCATCATCACCAGAAGCAAAAGCAGTAGTAGTAGCAGCAGCAGCATCCTCTAAAGCTTGTGAGAAAGGCAGAATCTCAGGTTCCATCTCAGACCTCTTGAGTGAGAATCTGTATTTTTTTTTTGGTACTGGGAATCAAACTAATGACCTCACGCTTGCCAGGCAGGCGCTGTGATGCTGAGCTACATCCCCGGCCTGAGAGAATCTGTATGTTAAACAAACCCTCCCAGGAGATTTTTAGTTTTAGAAGTAATGCTCCAAGAACCCATGTAATACTTCTTTGCAGCCTTCTGGTACAGGCGACACTGTCCAGGGGGCTGTGGTTGACTTGGGGTGGGATGGAGGCCTGAGGACAGGGAGATCTTGGGTTGACAGACACAAGGTTTCCTTTCTCTTTCCTTTCTTCCTTTCTTTTTTGAGTCAAAATCACCCAGATGAACTCTGGGTACTACAGGCAAACAGAAAAAATGTAAAGCGACTGCTTGATTATAACTGTACATTTTTAGAAGATAAGAGACTTGGATGTCCTCTGTCTACTTTCTTGTGCAGAAGTCACTTCTACAGTGTGTCTGACACAGTGATATGCCCTGGCTCAAATACTCCCAATGCCCGGAAGTTCACCGCTCCCTGTGCAGACATCTCCTTTCTTTTCTTTCTTACAAACATTTGTCAAGTGCTTCCTGTGTGTCAGGCTGTGTTTGGCATGAGGACCCAAAGACAAATATATAACTTCTACTCTATAAATGTATCATGTCATTTCTCAGTCTTCCCTGGCCAGTTAAATCTATGGTAGAATTAGTGTTGGATACAAATCCTAGCTGTGGAATCTTGTATCTTTCTGAGCCTCAGTTACTTAATTTTCATTAGGACAATTTTGTTGGTAACAAGAACTCATCTTTGGCTAGCTTTAGCAAAAACAAGATTTTTTTTTTTTTTTGAGACAGGGTCTTGCTATGTAGTTCAGGCCAGCCTTGAATTCACTATGTAGCCTTGGCTGGCCTCATATTCATGACAATCCTCCTGCCTCAGCCTCCTGAGTGCTGGGGTTACAGGCATGTGCCACCACAACCTGCCACAAAACCAAGATTTACTAACCCATAGAATAATAATAATAATAAAATGGTTGACAGTGAAACTGCAGTGAAGCAGCTGGGCTTTAGGAACTACTGAAACTAGGGAGAGAACCATAAGCAAGTCCCTGACTGTTAGCTTGCCCTTGACTATTAGCTTTAGTTTGTCTCTGCAGATGTGATTTTATTAGAGTAGAAAATATAGCTACATCTTACAACTCTAACTGCTTGAGGTAGCCTAGCTTCTTTTTCTGGTTCACAATCCAAAAATTCCAGGGAAGGTATTCATTGGCTCAGCGTGGGTCAAGGGCTCATATTTGGCCCAAGCATCTGTCATAAAAGAAATGAAGGAGCCAAGTGGATTATGGGGTAGGATTACATGCTTGGTCAACAATCTCAAAGACGTCCACTACATGGACTTGGCTAGGTAGTTATAAGGATTAAGTGGGATTATATTTGCTGTGAGTTCAACTATGTCTTCTTTAAAGATTGTTCAAACCCTAATCCCTGGTACCTAGGAAAGTGGCCTTTTTTTCTGGAAATAGTCCTTGCAGATGTAATGAGGTACAGATGAGTCATACTGGGTCAGGGTGGGCCCCGATACAATGACTGATGTCCTTAAAAGGAGTGGGAAATTTGGACATAGAGACATAGACATGCAAGAAGAGCACCATGCCGTGATGGAAGCAGAGATTGAAGTTATGTACCTACCAGCAAAGGAACATGAACGGCTGCTGGCAACCACCAGAGACTAGGAGAAAGGCACAGAACAGAATGTCTTTCAGAGTTCCCAGAAGAAATCAAACATCCTGACCCCTGATTTTGGACTTCTGGTCTCCAGGACTGTGAGAGCATAAATTTCTGTCATTTTCAGCTACTCAGTTTGTGTTATATTTTAAGGGAGCCCTAGGAAATAAATACATTGCATTCTGCCTTCCACAAAGCACCAAGATGTGAACACAGTTCAGCCAAGTTCTTTGCCACTTTATTAAAAGAATGGCTTATCTTCTGATTTCCAATAATGTATCCCTCATTTCTACCTAAGCCTTCATCAAAATGGCCTCTCCTATCCATACGTCTATCAACATTCTGCCCACAAATGTTGCGCTGCTCCTCACTTGCACAGTGGCTTCTTGTTGCTGCATCCTCATAGGGCAGAAAGGGCGAATGCTGTGTCCTCATGGTGGAGGGCACAGTGTGAAAGGCACTAGGGTGCTCCTTCAGCCTTTTTTAATAGGAGCATTAACTCACTCATGAGGGACATGCCCCCATGACTTAATCACTTGCCAAAGATCTCGCTTCTTAACACCGTCCCCTGGGGGTTTAAGTTCTACTGTATGAATTTGCAGGGACATGTACATTTAAACCATAACATTAACATGTACCAGTTCAGATTGCCTACGAGTTAGTGGCTCATACCAAGGTGAGCTCCTGGCCAGCTCCTGCCTCCCAGTGTTAGGTTATGAGTGAAATGAAGGAAATGGTAATTTTCCAGTACTCATCTGGCATTGATTACTAATTATGCTCTATAAGTCCAGCCTAAGCAGAAACCCCTCCAGGAATCCTAATTAAAATAGCAAGCATCTTGGAAAATCATGTGCAGGAGTTGGACACCTAAATAGGATGTGTGCCCCACAAAATAAATGCCAGATTTAATTCCAATTCTCTTCCATTTTCTCCTGGATTTGGTCTTAAAGCATAATTACTCTGGTCAAACGCAGGGCTTTGTTCTTCTAGTCCTGTGTTTCTGAGAACACTCCACGGAGAAGACTAAAAGAGTGTGTGAAAGTAGCCCTGCCTTCTTATCTGCACATTACTGTTCCCTGATTGCAAGCTGGCTAGGGAGTCCTGGAGAATTGTTTTTGTTTGTTTGTTTATTTGTTTGTTTTGTTTTGTTTTGTTTTTTGAGACAGGGTCTCACTATGCAGTTCAGGGCTTGAACTCTGTAGCCCAGGCTGGCCTCAAACTTGCGGTGATCCTCCTGCCTCAGCCTCCTGAGTGCTGGGGTTACAGGTGTGTGCCACTGTGCCTGGTGGGAGTCCTGATTAGTAGTGTCTCTACTTCTCTGACTTTCACTACCACAGGATAGACTGGATGAACAGATCCAGCCCTAAAGGAAAGTGAAGCATTACACAAAAGGAACCCTTTCAGAGCATCAAAGAGGACCATTCAAAGTGTCAGAGTACAATTTCAATGTAACCATTGTAGTGGAAATCATGCACCTCAACAATTCCATACATAGTTGCAAGCAAAATAAACGAGCACGGCCGATTTAAAAAGAAGAGAAATTTATTAAAAGTTTATAATATCACTGGTAAGGTTGAGGAACCAGCTGAAAACAGGAGGGTAGAAAGGCAAACTCCTAGTCAGGCTTCTGCCCCGGAACAAGTTGGGGCAGGTGTCCATTGTTAGGGCCCTTGAAGGAACCCATGAACTGTTCACACAGTGGGCCCTGAACTGTATGGGTCACTGTGGAGAAAAATGTTCTCCTCTATATTTATTTATTTGAGTCCCTTGCTCCTAAAGAAAGTTCTGGGACCAAGGGATCCAGCTTGTTCCACCGGAGTCAGTGGCCTGTGCCTAAGCTGCAAGCATTGCTGAAAAGTGTCTGGTGTCCCAGCTTCTGTGATTGCAGAGACACCTCTACCCCACTGATGGGCATATTCCAGCCTGGAAGGGTTCAGATGCTGGGTGGCTGCAGGAGAGATAATTTTTCTCCTCCAAGAAGTTACTGAGCACTCTGATAATATACGAACTGGCCATGCCGTGGAGTTTACTGCCCTTAAGTGCTTCATCTGCACTGTCTTATTCTATCATGATGACAATCATCAAGAGAGGCAGGGCTGGTGTTAAAACAAACTTATGAGTAAAGCCAAGACTCAGAATACATGAGTCACACCATTCTGAAGTTCTGGGACAGTGTGGCAGTTACTTTTTCTGTGGTATGGTCTTGGCCACTCATCATCCGTGTGCCTTTGGAGCAATTTCTTTCCCTCCCAGAACCTTCATTTTCTAATATGTAAAGTGAAGGCAAATGGTTTCTTGTTGATATGATTTCATGATTCTGTGAAATATGGGCTATGCCAGTATGTCTAAGACCTTTCTATAAACATCAGAATGGCCATTAGGAACAGGTGGGAGTAGCTTCCTCTCTGCCTTGCCAATGGCACAAGGTCACATTGAAGGTGAGTTCTGCTGCCCAGCCCATGGTGGGATCCAACAGGACCCAGCCAATGACATGCAAACTGCATATTTGCCTTCCTACATGGGAAGACATACCCAACCCTCTGAACATGCAGAACTCATCCTCCTGTTTTCCAGTACTTCATTTCATTAATTCCTACTGTCCCCTCCTGTTTATCTCTCCCTTCACTGGTTCCTTCTCACCAACTCAACAAACTGCATATGTCTGCCATTTGGTTTATTAAAGAAAAAGAAGAAAGATAAGGAAAAATAGAGATGCATAAAATAATTCGCCTACCACCAGAATTAAGCAATGTTGATATTTGATAATCTTGGTTATTATTTATTCCATCCTTCCTCCCACCCCACGACTTCTTTCCCTCCCCAGAGGCAAACATTGAATTTGGCATGTAACCTTCAAGTGCATGGTTTCATAGTTTTATTATATACATGCAAATAATACATGGTATGATTTTGAGTGTTTTGGAACCAATTGGTGAAAATGTTTTCCTGCTATTTGTATCATTTATTATTGATACATTTAGGCTTATTTCTATCAGTACAAAGCCCTCTGTCATCTAATGCTGCTAATGAGGACTCTGGTCTTGGCCTAATTGTCATTATTTTCTATAATCAGTTTTTATTTTCTGATGGCTTTTAAGATTTTCTGTTTAACCTTAATGTTTTATAACTCACTACAATGTGTATAGTGAATTAAGAAAATTAACCTGCTTGGTGTTTAACCTGAAGGCCCATATCTTTCTTTAACTAGAGGAACTTTTTAAGCCATTATCTCTTTGAATATTTTTCTCTTCACCATTAATTCTCAACTTTATTTGGAGCTCCTCTCTTTTCATATTTAATTGCATTTTCTTTAATGTTTTAGATCGGGTGAATACCTTAGTGCAACTTTCCAGTTCACTAATTATTTCGCGGTATTTCATCTAGAATTATGCCAAGTATTGAGGCAATTTCAGCAATTCCTTTTTTGAGCCTTATTGATTTTTTTTTTTTTAAACAGGGTCTCACTATGTAGTTCAGGCTGGTTTTGAACTCACTCTGTAGTCCAGGCTGGCCTTGAACTCTCAGCCACCATGCCTGGCACTTTTTTTTTTTTTTTTTGCCAGTGCTAGGGATGGAACCCAGGACCTTTTGCACACTAGGCACACATTCTGCCACTGTATTACTCCCCCAACCCCCAACACTACTTCTTGATATTTTTATTTTACAGCCTATTTTTAAAACAGCTTTATTGAGAAATAATTCACATTCCTTACCATTCACCCATTGAAGGTGTACAATTGATAAATTTTTAAATAATACATGATTACTTTTTAAACACTGTGACAAAATATGCATAACAGAAAATTTCCATTTTAACTGTCTTCAAGTGTCTAATTCAGTGGCATTAGTTACAGTGACAGTGTTATGGAACCATTACCACTGTTTCTAAAACTCTTCATTACCCCACAAATTCTGTCCCTAAGCAATAACTACTTATTCTCCTTTACTTGCAGTCTCTGAAAACTTCTAATTTATTTTCTATCTGTATACATTTTTTATTCTTGATATTTTATATAAAGTGGAATTGCATAATATTTGTTCTTTTGTATTTTGCTCATTTTACTTAACATGATATTTTTAGTTTATCTATATCGTAGAATGTGTCAAATCTTTTTTATTTTTTCACTTAATAATATTCCTTCATGTTTATATATCACATTTTGTTTATCTACTCATGTATTGATGGGCACCTGGGTTAGCTCCACCTTTTGATTATTGTGTTAATGTTGCAATGAACAGTGGTGTACAAATATCTGTTCCAGTCCTTGCTTTCCATCTTTTCTAGCACACATGTAGGAGTGGAATTGCTGCTCATATGATAATTCTATGTTTAGCTTTTTGAAGACCCTCCAGACTGTTTTCCATAGTAGTTGTGCCATTTTACAATCCCATTAGCAATGCTTAAAGGTTTCAATTTCTCTACATCTCTCCCAACACTTTTTATTACCATAAAAATAAGTCATTCTAGTAGTAATGAAATGATGTCTCACTGTAGTTTTGATTTGCATTTTGGACTGAATGTTTGTGTCCCACCCCACAATTCCATGCTCCCTCTAAGAAACTGTTGCCTACCTACACATTATGAATATATTTTCTTCTAGAAATTTTATTGTTTTAGTTTTTAATATTTAATTCTATGATCAATCTAAAATTAATTTCAGTGTATGGCATGAGGTAAGGGTCAAGGTTTGTTTTTCATCCATTCCTCCATCAAATTCAATCTCTCTCCTGTGCTCCCATACCATGTGGTACTCTGTGACAAGCACTCATTATTTTCACTTTCTATTATGTTCTTCTCATTTTTTGTGGGCTTATTGCTTCTTGAACTATATGGTTCTTATGGGCAAGGGCTATGCAATCTATATAAAGACGCAAATAGGGTAGTGCTAGTGAAATAAGTTTTGAGGTCTGATGGAACCAGGACTGAATCCAGGCTCCATAACTTACTAGTCACATGAGCCTGGGCAAATATTAACACCTCTTGTTTGTTCTGTTCTACTGTGTACGTGGCATGGGGATAGGCAGTGGTGTCATACAGATGAGGGCAACACTGACAGGTCTTGAGAGACTCCATTCATATGTATATGGGGATTAATGAAAAGGTAGTTATTAAACAACAGTCTATGTACTATGGCAGAACTACAAATAGTTGGATAAAAGATGAGAGAGGTGGGGAACGGCTTCCTGATATAGGAAAGCCTATCCTGAATTTCAGTAGATGAGTTGGGTTAGCCAGCAAATGTAGGAGAGACTGGAATTTCCTTGCTGGTCAAGGGACCAGGAAGAACAAAGGAGTGAAGTGAGTTTCAGCTGAAACACACAATGCTGTTCCTAAATTGTTTTAAGGACGTTATAACACTTGTGGCATGAAGTTTGAGGTTTCACTGTATTTTAGTGAATACAGTTTGCTGGATCTGGCAATCCTAACACTCAGCACAGCACATGGCCCGTAGAAAATATCTGTTATATTTAACTTCAAGCTATTTACTTCTGGAAGAGGGAAGGAAGGAGAGAACCTAAAAACATGGGAAGCAATAAAGTGGTTAAAGCAGAATTTGGCCTTAATGTCATTGAAAATTTCCCTTTCTGTAGTGAAGCCATTTCCTGTCAGGCATCAATTTTGTCTTTAGGGAAACCTTCTTCGCATGCTAGAAATGCTCCTAGAATGATGCTGGTGGGCTGTGTGGTGAGGATGGGGTGAGGGTCCTCACATGGGTTGTGGGCAAAACTCTAATGGAAACACTGTGATAGATTTGTTCCAGGGCGTGTCATTTCAAGGAGCTTCTTTCTCTTTCTTCTTTGCAGTATAAAGAGTTCTGAAAATCCAGGTGAACTCATGAAGGAAAAATCTGGCACTAAGTTGCCCCTTCAAGAGTCGTGAGGCTTGGGTCCCCAGTACAGCCCCCATGTGGGCCCTCTAGGGAGTCTGCATCATCTCCCTCTCCCCTCCAGCCACCCCAAGAGCTCGCTCCCAGCACCTTGCTTCCTGACCTGCTGTGGGAGGGGAGTAGGGCACTTCCAGCCCTAGGTGATATGGCTGCGTCTAGATGTGCTTAACAAATTGCCTGTTCACTCAATTACATTTTATTTAATCATCTGTAATCATATAAATTATGCCTGATGGTAGTAAATGTTCGTGTCAGTTCCTAATTACAGATTGATTAATAGGCTGGGGTGATCTGTATTACTACTTATATAAGAATATATGAGGATGATGATAAATTAGTGCCAGTAGTCTGAGCCTGGGAACATGGAACCTTTCCAGTTGCATCCCACTTTTTGGAGGGAGGTGGTGGTGAAGTAGCCATTGCCCTTTCCCTGTCTTGTTCCTGTCAGATGCTTCCAGGGGGCTTTGTGTTCTATTGATTGATTGATTTTGGCAACACCTGAGTCAATAAATATTTATTATTATTATTTAGTTAGTGTATGTGTGTTTGTGTCAAATTTTTGCCATGCAGTGCTTCTCTTTTTGGCTGTGGCTGAGATGAATAATGACAAGCTCATTAAGTTCAGTTGGGCTCATTAGAGCCTGCTGGGCCCACGAAGTTCCTGGGGTTGGATTTGGCCTGGAGAACAGGAATCTAGAGAAAGAGGGGATGTGGGAACTTAACCAGTGTCCATAAAACATTTCCTTATTAGATAATGTCATCTTTTTGTTTTCCTGGATGATAGAACGTCAAATGGTCCAGAATGTATCTTGCACTTTTGTTCTAGTAATATTTAGACCTTTTGTGGTGTCTTTAAGGCAACTTGCTTTGAAATGACTTGAAATGAAGTTTCTAGCTTTTGAGAGCACAACCAGCATGCATCATACTTCCATCATTCTTGCTCCCCTTCCTGATCATACATTGGGCCACAGGTAAAGATGGAATTACATGGGATAAGTCATCTGGAAAAAGGGAGAGAATCAGAAAATTTAGGAGTGGACCCTGGTTTTGGGAAAAGGGCCAGAGACTGCATTCCAGGTTCCTTGGCTCTGATAAGAGATAGGCAGAGGAAGAATGGCAGAAATGCCTGTGGGCATCCCTCTGGTGCAGAGCACAGCCTCTCAGTGCTCGTTACTGGAGAGAACCATCAGCTGGCCTCTGTCCTTGACAAAAGAGCCACAGTAGGAGCAATGATTTACTGTCATTGATAGTTGTGGGTGACCCTCCTTTTTGGGGGGATTTTTTGATACGTTTGTTGTAAGATGTAGCATCATGCCTCTGGAGTACACTTGCCTGAGCTTTACTTACTTGGTGATCTTGGGCAAGTTACTTAGCTTTACTGTGCCTCAATTTCCTCCTCTGCAAAGTGGGGATGATGACAGTCCTGTGCTACAGGGTGTTGTCAGAATCCACTGTATTAACAAATGTGTAAATGCTGCAGACTCCCCAATACATAGAAGCCGTGAAGACGTGCAAGTGGTTTTCATGATCTGCTCATTCAATCTCAAGATAGCCTGGAGATATACTAGGATGCACTACTGAACTCCTTTATTGAGTGAGGGAACCAAGTTCCAAAACAGTAAACAACTTGCTTCATGACAGCCATTTTCTTAGTGGAAGTGCTGGTACTGAAACCTGTGTCTCTTGCATCTCAGTTGTTAGAGTTGAAAGCAAAGTCCCTGTATGTGAGGCCAATGGGAAATTCCAGTGCCCTTTCCACCACATATGTGATGGTATTGCCTTTGAAGCTTCCTTGTGCTGAGAACTCAGCTCAATTGTTTACAGAAAGCAGAAGCTACTTTTGGGTGAATCAAATTTTTTCACTTTTATTTTTAACTTACACTTTGCCCGAGTTGTTAAAAGGATCATCCTACTTCCTCTAGATAATACCTGTGAACATGGTACAGGAAAGGTTGTCCTCCTCCCTAGACCACAGGGCACCAAACTGGTCCCCCTGAACTCCAACTGAGGCAGCTCATTTGTGGTGTGACTGAGAATATCACACTACCTATGATTAGGGGACTATCACCTGACACTAGCAGGAAGATTTTTTATCAGTAGGAAAATTTTTATCAGTAGGAAGATTTTGGCTGCAATAACTGCATCTAAATTAACTAAACTAAACTAAACTAAACTAAAACCTAAAATTAATACCTTTTAAGGAATTTGTTAGCTCATGGAACAAGATTCCCAGAGTTAAAGCAGATCCAGGCTGTAGTGAGGTTTAGCAGCCCAGTGACATTTCAGTCTCTGCAATTTGTTTGACCTACAAGTTTTCTCCATGGTCACAAAGAGATGCTGTGGTTCCAGACATCACATATACTAAGTGACTTCCAGCACAAAAATGTTTTCTTTCATTTACTTGTTTATTAGACAGTATTCCTGACCTGACTTTTTCTCAGGTCTCATTAGCCAAGATTGGGTCACAAGTCCACCCTAAACTAATCATCATCAAAGGGACTAAGACAACTAGGATTGGCCTAGACCTATCATGATTGGCTCCTTACTGGTCCAAGAAGGAGGGCCTCCTTTCCTGAATATCTGGCCTGGCAGAAAGTGACACTGGAACAAAATGCAGGCTGTCATAGTCACCAAGAAGTAAATATAAGTAAATGTAAATGTGCTTGCAAGTACATGAGTGTGTTTGTGTGTGTGTGTGTGTGTGTGTGTAGGATTAGAGAAAATGGGTTTTTTGGGGGGCAGCACACAGTTACTGATATTGAAATCCCTGAAATGCAGGACCCGTGAATATCCCATGTCAGATGCGCAGTTACGAAGGATCAAATGCCTCACAAGTAAAATATGAGAAGTAAAGCACATCCTTCAGTATGACCTGGTTTCTATTCAGTTATTCTCATTTGGCTCATCATTGTACCTTGCAGTGATAGTTTTCACTATTTTATCCTGCATAGAACCTGGGTGAATCAAATCATAAATGTGCTGAAGAATTTATGCCACTGTGTGTGATAGAGGGAGAATGTATAGAGGACACTGTTAGTAGATACCCAGCATCTCTTCTATCTCCTGTACATTGACCTGACTGACACTATCCTCACCTGCAGTGGAAGAGACTCATGTCTGAGCCAGTGGGATCCTGGCGTGGCATAGGCACAGGTGTAGATATGGACAATTTGGCCTCAATCAGGTTGAAGGGAAAGACTGAAGCTCTACCTGGGGAATAGGTCCCTCTTTCCCTTGCTGGATGGGAATAAAGAAGCCCACAGCCCTACTGCCACTGGAAGTCATCTTGAGCATGAGGGAGCAAGTGTTAAGTTGAATCTTCCATCAAGAAGGCAGAGCTGAAAGATGGAAAGAAACCAGGGTCTCAGTGACATTACTGAGCCAAATCTGGAGCTACTGCCTCTGTCCAAACTTGCTGAGTAAGATGCCAACTTTTACTATGACTTTAGCCAATTGGAATTGTGGTCTTGGGTTACTTACACCTGAGAGCATCCTTATTGAAACAGGCATTCATTGTTATTTTCTTTCACAAAGGAAGAAACTGAGCAAGACTGAGGCAGTAAGCTGTCCACGGTCCCACATTCAACTGAGTGATGATTACTAGAAGTCTAGCCTTAGGATCCCCAGGTGGCTTTTCTTCTTTACACCCAATCCTGTCCCATCATAAAGGACTACTTCCCAGTGATCTGAAGCTATGTTGAATTGATGTGGGGAGTCTGATGGGAAGGGCGAAATTTTTCCTGAGAGCACCAATAGGGTTTACCTGGGAAATCTAATTCCTTCTGAGTTGGCTGCTGGCTGCCATCTGGACACAGATAGTTATTGCCCTGCTCTGTCTTTGTTTAACTAGCTCCACAGTGGGAATAATGATTTCCAGTGACTTGTGTGGAAACAATATCTTCTTCTTCCTGAGGGAACATACAAAACAAAGAGTATGACTGGCTCCACTGAGAGGGAGAGTAGAGAGAAGAGGAACTCACCAAAGAGCTGAGGCTGTAGGCACCTCTGAGGTTGATTATGCGAAGAGGTCAAGCTCAGGAAGAGAGTGATTTGGACCCAATGAGAGTGATCTGACCAAGGGTGCACAGACAAGGGGCAGACCAGGACAGGAAGTCTGGAACAAACTGAGTTCCGGCCCAAACCATGCCTCCCCACATGAGGTGCCTGTTGGCTCACGCTATGTGCCTTGTGTGAGTGCCTGTGTGTTTGTGAGCATGCCTGTGTTAGTGTGTTCTTGTGTCTACAGGAATGAAGCAGTGGTGATCTTGGTCCAAGGAAATAGAAACATCAATTTGAGGAGAGCTGCTTTGCCACTGGTGACCTCCTAGGTCTCGTGCCCACTCTGTGCCCCTTTCTTCCTCTGTGCCATTCATGCTCCTGTCCCTTCTTCACCCTGTGATCCAGGGGCCTGGCCCATATAGTTTTCTTGAAGCAGCCCTTACCCCCTCCGCTCTGACCATGGAAAAGAAAACTTAAATCCTTAGGGCTTCTTTCTGACTCTTTTTATGAGTAATTCTCTTGGTCCAGGTCCCAGCTGACCAGCTCTGTGACTGGTCATCCTTTGTGGTTTGGATCTGGAATGGGGACAAAGTGGCATGACAGCTGGATGGGTGGGAGAGGATAATTCACCCAAGATAGTGGCAGAAAGGGTGAGTTGGTGTCACCTGTTTGTGTGTTTCCAGGAGGAAGTGGACACTCAATATTCACTTGGGAGAGATACCCACCACACTTGATAGGAAACAGGATTCCCATTAGACTGAAAGACCAGGCATCTCCCAGTGGCATTGTGGGTGGTCAACCATAGATTAAAACTGTGAGCCAAAATAAACCTCTCCTTCTTTCTCACAGATATGGAGGCTGATTTATCTCAGGTATTTTGTCATAGTGATGGAAAACTCCCTAACCCCTCATGCTCTCTGCCTGCCTCTCATCCAGACCCCAGCAGAGGACCTACATGACTACATGCCTGGTGACCACCAGCCTCTACTCCTGACAGGACTTCTTCCTGGTTGGCAGCTGGATCTGCACCCTTGCCCTTTCAGCTCCTGACTGCCTCTCCAACCTCTGCTGTATTCACTCTCCCAGGCCTATCTGGGCATGAGATGGCCTGTTGTGTAAATGCACTGCTTTGTAAGTCCCACCTGTCTGTGGTCTGTACTCACTGTGCTTCCCCCACTGGAATTCTGGCCCACTGGAGTCCTACAGGGCCATTCCTCTCTTTGCTCTTCTGTCAGCCCCGAGGGCTTCCTCTTCCAGGAAGAAAATCCTTACCATGTCAGCCCTCTTTCTTTCCATTTAGTCCCTATAACTTTTATTGGGACTGCATCCACGCTGTCTAGCTGCAGCTTATGTATTTCAATGGATGTTCCTGTTGCTTGGTACTGGCTATGGACTGACTTGTGTTTCCCCGAAATTCACATGTTGAAACCCTGGTGCCAGATGACTGTACAATCTGCCCTCTGTATACATCTGTGAATTCTGTAACCATGCATTCAACCCAGAGAGTTGAAAATGTTTTGGAAAAAATGTTATGTTCTTGTCAAGTACTATATATTAAGTACTATATATTTAAGCCTGTAATTGTTATGTCTGTACTGAAGTTGTATAGACATTTTTTCTTGGCATATAACCTAAATAACATAGTATAACAACTCTTTACATAACATTTATGTTATACTAGGGATTATAAGTAATCTAGAGATGACTTAAAGTGTCAGGGAGGATATGCGTAGGTTATACGTAAATACTACAACATTCTATATAAGGGATTGAAAAATCCTCAAATTTTTATATCCAAGAACCAATTCCCCACGAACGCTGGGGAATGGTTGTATTTGAATACAGGGCTTTGAGAAAGTGATTAAGGTTACATGAGGTCATAAAGGTGAAGTTTTAATCCAATAAGATCCATGATCTTATAAGAAGAGGAAGACAGAGAGACTCTCCCACCCACAACCCCAAACTTCTCAAATCCTCCCATTTTTTGGACACAATCTCTTGGGATGAGAAGGTATCAATCTGCAAGCCAAGAAGAGAGCCCTCATCAGAGCCAGACCACACCGGCACTTTGATCACTACTTTCAGCTTTCAAATCTGTGAGAAAAGTACTGTCTGCTCTTTAACCCTTCCTGTACATGGTATCTGGTTACAGCAGCCTGAGCTGATGGAGACAACACCTTTCAGTATTTCTATGTCTTATCTTCTCAATAAATTCTGCAGCCCCAAGTTAGATTGTTATTGTTTATAATTTTTATTGGTGTTTCACATGCACATAAAAAGATGCTCATATTAGAAAAAAGTTGGGGGGAAGTTAGAGGCAAGGGAGAATCTGCTACACAGCTTTGGAGGCTGTGCAGAGGATTACAGATAAAGATGAGCAGCAAAGGAATTCGCCTTCATCGCAGCATCACTTTGGGAGAAGGGGTAAGGTGGTGGGACCATGGCCTGTTGCTCCACCAGCTCTGATAACTTGTGCATGCTGTGTAGGGCTTACGCCTCCGCAAAGCCCCTGGAATTCAGGAGAGAGCAGGGATGAGGCCAATGGGAGCTGCTATCTACTTGAAAAGTAATCAGTTCCATCAAAGAATACTGAAGTTCTTGTTAGGAACCTCAGAGAATTTCTAATTCTAGCATTCTGCAGGGAAGGACACTCCCACATCTCCTCACCCCACTTTTCTAGATATACACCATCCTCAGTGGTCCTTTCAAAACTTCAAGGCTGGAAGAGGAAACCGGAAGAGCAGATGTGGCCTATCCGATTCACAGACCACACAGTGGGAGCCTCACCTTTCTCCATACAAAAGTTAAATTTTTATTAATAGCAATATAGATTTTAATTAGCTTTTTTGGGGGTAATTATATTACATTGTTAATTCATACTGTTTGTGATGAACTGAAAAACCTGTCCACCTCCATATCTCTTCAATTTGAGCTGCTATCCTTCCCATTTAGCCCCTGTGCAACTGTCTGTTTAAAAGCTTTGTTGAAATACCTTACATTTTTCTTTGTTTACTTTCATTGTACAGATTTTGGCCTCGGGCTCCATCTGACCTTCCAAGCAAGTGAACAAGTCCCTTTACTTTCCCCTCCCAACTTCTCAAATCCTCCCATTTTTTTTTGGACACAATCTCTTTGCCTGTTCCTACACCTGGAAGACTCTCTTATTCTTTCTCCCTGAGCCTTAGCCTAGCCACTTGCTCAGTAGGAGCCTTCCCACTCAGATTCCCACAGCCAAGAACTGGGCTCCTTGGAAAGGCAGGTGGGCTGAGATCCAGGACCAACCATCTCTGACTCTGGGTCCCCAGCTTATCCTTCCCATCCCACATGCACTGTGCATCAGGCAAGAAAAGATTATGGTGCCTGGGATGCACATAGAGGGCCTCCTCTGTTAAGCCCTATCTTTAGTGAGACAGCTCCTGGAGAGTAAGATGCTGGTTAGCAAGATGAAGGAACTTGGAAGAAAAGCACTAATTACTAATGATAAAAAGGAGCCCTCCTTCTGCTTAGAGTCCAGCTTGAGAGATAATCTAATTGGGAATTCTCTTGAAAAGGAGTAGAAGGACATAATTGGACAGGGAAAAGGAGTGGGAGGACATAACTAATTTGGGGACTTCCATCCTTCCCTCCCTCCCTCCCTCTCTCTCTTCCCCTCTCCCATCCTTATTGAGGATACACTAAGAGTCATGTGCTTTTCTAAACCCTAGACATGCAGCAGGGAGTGACATAGTCATGACATAAACCCTCTCAGGTTGAAAGTTTAGAGTGAAATTCAGAAACTGAAAAAAACTGCTCAAAGACGTATGTAAAGACAGTTGTGATGAGGAACAAAAGGAGATGTACAGGGTGCAATAAGAGCACAGAGCCCTGGGAGATGCGCACTAACCTGGGATTTCTCAGAAAATATTCCTGGAGGGAGGATCATCTGAGTTGAGTTCAGAGGGATGGGCAGCTCTGATGCATCTTTGTGTGGTTTGATTTCTAGGCAAGTCCTCATGTAAAGAGAGGGTTCTGTAGCCCAAGGTACTGTTTGAGAGACGTACACAAGTTACGCGTTCTGTAAATGAAAAGGATGATTTGGGGAAGACCAGAAAATTGGTAGGTGATAGAATTGGGACTAACACAGATTTCTGTGTGGTAACCATCTCATAAATATCATCTTCAGTAGTAAGAATCATACTGTAAGTGATAATTATCTTACTATTTTTAAAATGATTGGAAAGCAATTTTGTGGGGATAGAAACTAGAACACAGCTATTCTTTGGCGCAATGCTCAATGGCTCACAAGGAGCACAGAAAAGGAATCATGCAAATCTTGGTCAGAAGTGGGAAAAAGCACATGGCGGTCTTCATTACTCAGGATGTTTTGGCCATTTGTGTTCTAAAGGGGAGGCAGGGCTGTGAATCTCTATGTAATTCAATCCCAGATTCTATGTTCTAACAAAATAATGGTGAAAGGCATGGGATCTGAGGCTGGGTGAGAGCAAGTTACAGGGAGTGGGTGTCCATATTGTGTCAGACTCAGGACCAGAGCCTCCCCAACAGCAGTTGGGGTCTTAACTTTGGAAGGCTCTGGCAAGGATGGAATTCTCAGCGGCTCCTGGGTTAAATGGGACACGGGACTAGCTTCCTTTCTCCCTGCGAGACTAAGATTTTGTGATGAGGACCTGATGTTCTAATAAGGGTCTTTTAAGAGGTGAAGGTGTGGAATGAGGAATGGTCAAAGGCAAAATGGAATGCAGAACAGACCTTGAGAATGGGGTGAATATAAACTAAAGGAGGAAGATCTTAGAGGAATGAATTCCAAGAACAAAATGGCTAGATCAATTCAGGCAAGAGATACTGACCTTGGAGTTGAAGGCATAGTGAGAGAACATGGTAGGATGTGGATCTTTCTAGAGAGGTTGTCAGGAAGTGCGGTTGGCTCTCAGTCTTGGGAGACTAGGAGAAATTCTGCCTGAAGCAGAGAGTTGGACCAACCAGATGACCTCTCAAGATTCCTTCTCTTTTGATGATGCTTGGAAGACATTTCTCATTGTCCTGACAGTCCCGAAATGTCTTTTCTTAATGGGGAATTTATCTGCTGGATTCAATTTACTTGTTGCATTTGTATTTGGTACATGTACCTGCCCTGGGGCAATGGTACATCTTAAATAAATCAAATAAATCAATAAATATGATATGCCTCACTTTAATCATTACATAATGCAAAAAAATATGATAATGTCACATTAAGTTGCAAATTAAGACACACAAAAGTAAGGAAATGTGGAAATGAATGTTTTCCCAGCAACATTAACTCCCTTGCCTTGTAATGTGGTATAATAAAGTCTATATTTATATCTGCCTACCTAGTACTCTCTCATTCAGCATGAGCTGATGTGGGGAATAATTGCTATTATGAACCTTAACTTTTGTGTCTGATCGCTTGTTGTAAATGTGCCATCTTAAATGAAGTATTAGCCTTGCTCCTTCTAGGAAGACAGGAGGGCACAATGGAAGCATCACGGACTCTCAGCAGATTGCCTGGGCTTGGAATGCAAGTTCTGCCTCTGAGTGCCCATTTGCCCTGCCCAACTCTCAGTTCTTGGCACTTCTGTGTCTATACTATAATATTGGGATTGAAAAATCAGTCTGCAGCATCTGGGTGGAGCATTTGTCCACTCCACCCAGCACAACAGCATCAACTGGTGAGCCCCGTTTTTATTCGTTTTATTGTGGTTCTTATATTTTCATTTTAAGAAAAGAGTTCTGGGGCTGGTGAGATGGCTCAGCAGCATAAGCGCCTGCCTGGCAAGCATGAGGTCCTGAGTTCCACTCCCAGTATCCACATACGAAAAAAGGGCCAGTGATATCGCTCAGCGGCATGGGCGCCTGCTGGCACACAAGGTCCTGAGTTCGACCCCTGGTACCCACAAAAAAAGAAAAGAAAAGAAAAGGGTTCTGCTGATCAAAATAATATTCCAGTCAAGTTCTAGTGTTAATTTTATAGAAAAGGATGATCAAGGCAATGAAGTAATATTTCCACTATCACACACCTGAGGTTATTCTTGGGAAAACCTTTACCTGGGGCCATGACTTCCTCTCAGAGAGTCTCAGTTCAGGATCTTTGGTCTGGTTTCCAAATGAAAGCTGCCTTTGACCAGTGGCCTGGCTCCTGGCTGTACATGCTGCGGAAAGTCAGACTGTCTATTTACATGCAAGACATAAGAGGTCCTCAGACCAGTTAGGGATGATAGAAAAGTCACAGGGCTGGAATCAAATGGATGCAGATTCAAACCTCACCACATGCTGCTGTGTGATTTATGACCATTTTGATCCTTCGTTTCCTCTGTAAAATGGCAGAAGAGAAACCAACCTTTTGATATCCAATGAAACAAAGGATGTAAAATGCCCTTTGCAGTTCTGCTGCTTTATGAAGGAACCAAAGGAATGTTAACTGAGCTTTTAAAAAATCTGTGATTTAAAGCATGATTCTTTCCCCAAGTTTCCCTGAGCTGCCTAAAATTCCATTAGTTGTGATACATTTAAATAGATGAAACATTTTTCTCTCTCCACCAAATAACCTTATCACTCTTTTCACTTGCAAAGAACCTAAAAGATGTGCACACTGTGTGTCCTCAATACCTTTAATGGCTCCCCGTTGCCTATGGGGTTAATTAAAATGCTTTACTCTTTGCAAGCTGCCAACATTCCAGATAGACAGGGCAATTCCCTACTCTCTTGACATGTCTTTTGCTTTTGCATCTCTGCCTTTTCTCCCTTTCCTGAAATATCCTCTCTTATTTCTCTTTTCTTTTGTACTTCCTTCCACATTGTCCTAACGCTAATTGTCAAAATCAGTCTACCCTTCAGGGCTCAACTCAAATAGCACATCTTCCTCTGTTAATCTGTCCAGATTTCCCCAGAATAACATGCCATCTTCAAACTCCCCGCCCTCAGATCTTGTATCTTTCTCTGAAGTCTTTTGCTTTATTTCTCACATTGGGTTGTGTGTCCCTACTCCACTAGGCTCATGAGTTGACTAAGGACAGAAACTGATCTTGATCATCTTATTACCCTTGCTGTAATGATTAGCACACAGCCTTCTATGCTGAATAAATACTGAATTGAATCAAAACTATTTAGTATTATTACCTCGATGATCATTCTCCTGTTATGAGAGGCTGAGGCTGGGAGAATGTGCTGGATGCTTGACAAAGGAGTGTATAGAGGGCAGGGAGAGGTGCTAAAGACCAAAATGGATGTTAATACCCAAGCTTCTGGTCACCACAGGTTTGCCACGGGTGGGATTTGCAAAAACAGAAATAAAAACCTCACCAAAATCAACAGGGGCCCGGGAGAAAAGAATGCTGGTTGTGTTGTTTACAGCTTCATTATTTCTCTGCAATCTTTGGAAGCTCATCAGTGTAATTATCCCAGCCTCTCACCAGGGCCTGGAGTTTTCAAGTCTCGGGTCTGGCATTATTTGGGCTCAAACTAGGGAAAAAGCAATTTGTTTTTCCTGTTATTTTACTCAAAAACTACTGAATGGAGTTCATAATCACACTTGGGCCATACTCCAAGGAGCCTGCTGTTTTATAGACCCTATTTCCTGGGAAGACATGGGTGGGCACCGTGTTGGGAAGGTAACTCCCCATTTCCTGTAAAAGTTGTGGGAGGGATGTAAAGTTCAAGCAATGCCAAGACGTGAGAGGTCTGTGGGCAGAGACTTGTGTCAGTTACCAAAGGTGACATCAGAGAAATAGAAGATGCATTTCCCATTCCTTAGGAACTGTCCTGGACCAGGGCTTGTCTTGGTTAATCATCTTTATAGCAGGGATTTATGGAGCACCTGTTGTATTCCTGAAACTGTTTTAGAAGGAACTAGTTTTGTGCAGATGGTATTATGTCTCCTGTGCTGCCAGCCTGTCTTGTGGGCTATCTTCTGACTTTTAGCTATTTCCATGTTCCTGGAAGGGCTTCAGTTACATGAAAACCAGACCACAAAACAGCCATTTCAAAGAGAACGAGTGTGTGAGTTGCTGGGATCCCCTTTCCATATTATTTGTACTTTCAAGTAGACCTCCCTTGGCAGTGACTACAGATGCTGACTACTACTCCAGGTCACTGATTTTAGGCTTTTTCCTCAATTAGGAAACATTTTTAAATTGCAGAAATGTGCAGAGGTGTAAACTCTACACTGATCCAAAATTAATGTATGCTGGCATTTGGTCATATTGGTTTCATATCTTTCTTTTTAAAAAAGAAATCAGAACCTCACATTTACTGTTATGGCTTGTGTCTAGATGTCCCCCCAAGCCTCATGCAGTCATGGATGGGGCTTTTTCAGAGGTGGCTGGATCTAGGGTGTGTGATGCTGGCATTGATTCATGGTGCAATGCTAGGATCAAGGGCACTAGGATTAAGGGTGTGAGTGCTACCTGTCCTAAGTAGCCTGGATAAGATAAAAGGGGTGGAAAGACGCTGTTAAGATCCCTTCCTTGTTATTTTGCTACCTTCTGCCCACCATGAACTGTTTCTCCTCTGCGATTCCTGTCTGCCACACCACTCTGCCTTGGAGCCATCCAATTGTGGACCAAAATCTCTACAAACTGAGCTAAATAAAACTTTCCTCCTTTAACTTTGGGTTTGGGTATTTTGCCTCAGCAATGAGAAAAGTAACTAAGATATCTACTGAATGTCTTCCTAGAACCCCTTCCAATATATTACCTCACTTAACTCTTACAGCAGCTCAGGGGCTCTAACAGGGTGCTGTCGTTCTCCCCTTTTTATGAATAAGGAAGGTAAGTGTGACAGAGGGAAACATGCCTACATGGGTGGAGGTGGTAGATGGAGGAGAAAGCAATCACAGGGCCCTCACTTCTGAAGTCCACATCCTTTCAACCTGCCCATGAGTCTAGACTTTTTACTAGGAAGGAAGAACAACTATATTCTCTGTTAGGAGGATCGCAGGAAGTAGCCAGCAGACAGAGAATTTTGTTGTTTCAGTGGAAAGGAGGGTAGACAAGAGCCTTCTTGTGCCTCAGAAACTGCCCTGCTCCCCATCTACCGTTTCCTCCACCAAAACCCCTTCATAAAACCAAGTTAGTCAAAATCATGCCAGTTAAGTGGTAAGTTGGTTAAAAGACTTCTCTTTATAGTTCATCAGCAAGGGGGGGGGGGTCACATGGTCATTCCTAATTGTAAGAAAGGATGGAAAAGTGAGTTTAAACTTCTTGCCCCCCAAAAATGTCTTTATAGTCACTGGAAAGGGAAGCAAGCAAGGAATAAAGGGGGATGGGAATTATTTCAGGGCCAGATGATGCTGTGGAAATCCCATTTGGGGAGATGTAGAAAGACTGGGTGGCTGAGGTCAATGGCTTCCAAACCCTACTTTCTTCTGCATTCCTTGGGGAGCTTGTAAATATGCAGGTTCCAAGTGAAGTCAGTATGTCAAGGAGATATCTGCATCCTTGTGTTCATTGCAGTATTACAACAACCAAGATAAAGAATCAACCTCAGTGCTTATCAGCAGAGAAGCAGATAAAGAAAGATATTATGCTAAATGAAATAAGCCAGGCACAGAAAGACAACACTGGATGATTTTACTTATATGTATTATTTTAAAGAGTCAAACTCATGGAAGTAGAGAGTAGATGGCGGTTCCTAGGGCTTGAGTAGGGGTGGAAGGATGGGATGATATTGGTCAAAGGGCAGAAAGTTTCAGTTAGGCAGAAGGAATAAATCTGAGTCATTTGAGATCAATGATTCAGAATGGAGACAGTTAATACTATAATGTTTATCTCAAGATTGCTGAGAAAGTAGATTTTAAATATTTGTATCACAAAAAGTAAGTATGGGAAGTGATATGTGTATTAATTAGCTCAATTTAATCATTTCATAGTATATTCATACACATATCAAAACATCACATTGCAGCCCATAAATATATAAATATATACAGTTACTTGGCAATTTAAAAAGCATATATATTTCTGGTTGCAGTTTTTTGAATGGGAATCTCAGGAACAAGATGGGCATCTGTAGTTTACTAACTCACTCCCTTTTCAGTGACTCTAATGCAGCCAGCTCCACACTGCTGGGCTGGGAACCGCTACTTGAGGGTAGTGTAGGGCAGCAGAGAGCAATGGCGTGGAGTGAGGAGGACAGGTCTCAGCCCTGGCTGTTGTATGCTGGACTGCAGACCGGTCAGTCAGCTTGGCAGTGCCTGCCTTGGAGCAGAGAAGTGGTCTGTCCTTCTGGCTTTTAAGCCAGAACCAAGGCTCTATGCCAGCTCTCTAATTTGTCTCATCCTCCTTTGTTCACTGACTCTGCTTCTTCCCTCCACCTTTAATTTGGCTCATGTTATCCATCCATCCATCCATCCATCCATCCATCCATCCATGCATCCATCCATCCATCCATCCACAAATACTCACTGAAGACAAACACTCTGTCTATTGCCTTGACAATCCTGTCCTTACTTGTTTATTTTAATCCTTCCTGATTCCTTCTTGAAGCTAATTTTTATTATCATTGTCTCCCTTCCAGTTCTTTACCACTTTTAACTCAAGCCCCATGATAGCAATATCTTTATTCCATGCCCAACAACCTTGACTGACCAATTCTACTGCTCAGGCAATGTTCTAGATCCCACAAACACAGAACAGACAAGACACACAGTACAGACTCTCATAGGCTTGATTAGGACTCTCTTTTTAAAAGGTGTTAAAATTATAAAAAGTAATAGAAAGACTTCAAGATTCTTTTCTGTATGTAAGGATCTTTATTTTATTTTATTTTATTTTTTTTGTGGGTACCGGGGATCGACCTCAGGACCTCACGTGCCAGCAGGTGCCCGTGCCACTGAGCGATATCACCAGCCCTTTTTTCGTATGTGGGTTCTGGGAGTCGAACTCGGGCCCTTGCGCTTGCCAGGCAGGCGCGTATGCCGCTAAGCCATCATACCGGCCCTGTATGTAAGGATCTTAAGAGTTGCCTGGACCAGTGAGATAGCTCAGCGGCATACGTGCCTGTCTGGCAAGCACGAGGTCCTGAATTTGACTCCCAGAACCCACGTAAAGGAAAAAAAGGGCTGGTGATATCACTCAGTGGCACAAGCTCTTGCTGGCAAGCACGAGGTCCTGAGGTTGACTCCCAGTGCCCACATAAAAAAAAAAAAGAGTTGCCACATTGTCTTAATAATAAGTAAAAAGCTGAATAAACTGAAAATACACGGTTGTAAAAATTTCACAGTGGATAGTTTATAAAGTGAAAAGCTACTAAGGTATTTCTTCTAGAGATACTCCAAAGCTTTGTATTTTTCTCTAATGGTTTTCAAAGTGAGTCCCCTTCCCCAGTGTGGTCACAAGCACCCTGGCAGGGGTACTCGGTTTTCTCTTGTGTTCCTCTAAATTACCCTTCACTGTTTTGGGGACATAGAAGCAAGCCATTCTAAAATGCTGGAACAAAATTCAGGAACAGAAAATCACTTTGAATTATTTACACAGATCTAGTACGATTTCTGTGGGTAACTTTCCCCTCAACTAGGAGTTAAGCCCCAGGAGGGGAGGGCCACCCAGTTAATCATTAGAATTTTTATTCCAGGACTGTGACTCTTCTGGGTGGCTGGAGTCCTTTTTTTTTTCCAGGATCTTCGCACTGAGATACATCCCCAGCCCTTAGGGTCAGGGTGAGGTGTTTTTTTTTTTTTTTTTTTTAATTTTTCTTAAGACAATGTCCTGCTAAGTTGTCTAGGCTGGACTTGATTTGCAACCCCAGCCTCCCAGAGTCCTGGAAATACTGCCAAACCTGACTCGTAGACCAGAGTTTTTGGACATTCCTTGGCTGAAGTAGAGCAGGGCCCCAGCATCATCTCCTTCCCCCAGCCAGTCCTTTGCACTATTCCACTGTGTTATCAAAGGAATATTAGAGGCCAAGTGCCATGGCTGGTATGTTGTGAGACAAGAGGGGGTCAGTCAATGGGTGTTTGATGAAAGCCCAAGAGGGAAGGCTGAGCTATCAGAATGAGAAAGCCGTAGCAAGAGTGGGATGAGCAAGAGTATCAGAATGAGTGATGTGCAGTGCTCAGGGGTCACAGCATTACAAAATGATTCTAGTTAATTATTTAGAGCTCCCCATCTATCGTATGGCGGTGTGGACAGCCAGGATGGGGTGTCTGCCTTTCTGTTTGCACCACTGGGAGAGGAAAGGGTGAGGCTGCTTTGCATCAGCCTTTGGATGGTGAGTCTGGGGGTAGCCCCACTGTGAGGGCCCCTGGAAGAGCTGGGACCAACTAGGAGGAGTGCCCATTTTGGAGAGTTGTGGCACTGAACGTCATGGTGGTGCTGCCTCTTGGGCTCTGTGTAAGTGGAAGGCAAAGAGAAAAATCAGCCCTAGTGATACAGTTTGAAACAGGATCATGTTCAGGAGGCTAAAGCTGTCTGTTCAGAGGATGAGGAGAAGCAGAGTGAGAGCAAGGGATGAAAACCTCTATAACACTGAGCCAGGCATATGAGTAGCTGAACAAGTATCCCCCCACTCACCTCTTGGATTGAACTAAATTGTTGTCATGGAAGGACCAGATACTAAGATGCTGAGTAGAAAATAGAGTATCAAAATCTAAGTAGAAAAAACAATCATGGAGCAGGTACAGGTAGCTGAGTGGTCGATGGTGTGGGTCTGGAGTGAAATACATGGGGCCTGCTCTGAACAGCCTGGTAACTCACAAAAAATACACTAATAATGATGCTAAGCCTCAGTTTTCTCATCTGTAAAGTGGGGCTGAAACTACTAGCTGCTGTGAAGACTAAACAGGGTGATGCAGGCAGATACTTGGCACAGAGGCAACTTGTGGAAATGATAGCTACTAATATGTGCCCTGCTCAGGTGACCATGTGATGCCCCCAACAGGAAGTAGTGGCCAGTGCTTTCCTTACCTATTAGCTTCACTTTGGGGAAATCCTGTCTCCTAGGAGAGGATTTTTAGACATTGAAAACGGGTGGAAGAAGTGATTGTGGGTGGAAAGCTCTCTTGAAGTGAACCACCCAGGCCACTGCTTGGAACACCTGGCTTAGCCTGTGGCCTCTTTCTGTAGGCCTCTCCAATCCTATGCTCCCTTGCGGCTGAACACCAGGGAATGCAAACAAGCAAGGCACCCAAGCCTAAGCAAACAGCCATGGGGCTGTGCCGCAGGAATCTGGAGACACTTCTGGGCCTGGCTCTGAGCTGTCAAGCTGTGTGACCCAGCCTGTTCTTCAGTTCTTCGTATCTTCATCTTTCAGGTGAGGGAGGGTAGCATTCTTCAGTTCCGACGGAAGTGGTGATCTGCTGGAAAATGCCGTAGGGCATAGATCCATGCTGTATGGAGCGACCCATGGTGTGCCCTGAAATGAGGGGCAGCAGCTAGGGAGTGAGTTTCTGCAGGAAGCAGGGCTTGTGTTTACATGTCTTGTGTGGTTTGGCTTGGTTTCGATTCCTCCTCCCTGCGTCCTTTATGCATTGCGGGGAAGAGACCTATGGATGCACTTACTCTTGGCTATGCGCACTGTGGATATTTAATCTTTCCTGGCTCTTGATCAGTGTTTCCAATTCAAATGCTTGTGCAGTCTCTGTGCATTCTTTCTGACCCTGCCTTTCCGCTGTGGAACAGAAGCGGCTTGTGGGTAATGGTATGGCATGGTCTTAGCATGTAGCAACAAGTTTCTGAGTCACCCAGTGCCTAAGGAACACAAGGTAAAGATGCAGCCCCTTCAAAGCAGAGAAAAACAAATCAGTTGCAAGCAGCCCTGGCTCTGCTCCCCTGCTACTGCACTTGTGGGATCCCAGTATTAGACCTGTGTGTGCTCAAAACCAGTTACATTGTCAGGTACCTAATAGGTGCTTAATAAATGTTTGATGGAGAGTAACTGAGGGAACTATCTTTGTAACCTAGTAAACTAACAGGCTCAGTGAGGGACCAGGTAGTCAAACTGCTATTTAGTGGGTACTTAATCAATGCCAGGGAATTTTCTGAGTGGGTATTGATGCATTAATCCATTTTACTCATAACTCTAAGAGGTCAATACAAGTATTACTCCAATTTTAACTGGTGAAGGAGTGGAGGCAGAGACATACTTGCCCATAAGTGGACAAGTTGGGATTTGTGCTTAAGGCATCCTGGCTCAGGAGTTTGTGAGTTTAAACCCAATGCTATCAGGACGTGAGGATGAGCTTTGCCTTCCACAATCAGCTGAAGCATGGGAGGTGTTAGGAATGAACACTGAGGGCCATTAGAAGGATCCTGAGGCCATGCGATGCTGGAGCAGACCCTCATGTCATTTATCCAGTGGAGTATCCCTTCCTCCCTGGCACACAGATACCGTGTGTGTTCATGGCTTCTCATCTGTTCCAGTGCCTTTGAGGCTTCTTGGCTGATATTCCGCAGTGATGATGGAGATGTTTGCTATCTCCTTCCTCCTGGCTTGTTCTCTGGCTGATCCTAGTGCCTCTCCTGTGAAGACATTCAAGTTTCCTTCCTGGAGGTTTGGCACAACTGTGGGGACCCTGCCACAACCCACTGCACATGCTTTTGTCAAGCTGTATACCACACATCCCTCCCTCTGTGTGTCCAAACCTGGGTTGGACTCCAAGGTGACCCAAGGGATACCCAAGGCATGGTCCTGACACTTCAGTTTCCTGATTTACTTTGGAGAGAGAATAAATGATTTGTATGTGGGCACAGAACCCAGTGCTAGGTGACATGGTTCCTGTTAAGTGTGAGAAAGAGTTGAGACAAGAGAGATAAAGGAGGAAACAGGCCAGTAGGAGTTAGAAGACATGTGATCCAGTCCCAGAGAGCCCACTCACTTGCTCTGTCTTTGGGTCACTTACTTCCCCTCTCTGGACTTCAGCTACCTGATCAGTAAAACAAGTAGGTTTATCTAAACTGTAGTGCTGATTTCTACTCTAAAATTTAACAATTGTGAGAATTCCTGGGATGAAGAGGCTCTTTAAAGATTTGCCCCCAAATGAAGAAGGCCTTGATGGGGGAACAGAGTAGCTAGTAGGTACTTTCTTGAAGTTTCCTGTCAGAACCCCTGGGCTACCCCACCCTATCTCTCCTCATCAAGGAGGCATTGACCTCTCTGTTCCACAGCAGGCTGACCTCAGTGCTCCCTCTGCCAGGCCTAGTGTTTCTGTATTTGCAATTAGTTATCTCCTTCTCTCTGATACCACCAAGCTGAGCTCAGCCCATTTCCTTCCCTCTCCGTGCATTCATCTCTCCCTCTGCTGTTTTCTCTTCCTCTCGCACTATCACCGTACTCCTTTTCCGAGAACCTACACACCAGCTCATCCATCTTCCGGGAGTGCTGCCGATCCCGGTGCCCTCCTTCCATTGTGTTCAAGGGACAGGTGCTGTTGGGATGCGTACATGGAGAGAATGAGATTCTCTCCCTCCCTGGGTACAGAGAGAATAATGATCCTGAGCACTTCCCTCCCAGGGCATGATGAGAATCAGTGAGTTAATGCCCATAAAGTATTATAATTACTCCATGGAGTCATCTGATGGAGTGATGAGGAACTGGGCATCTGGCTCTAATTTACTTAGAGCTGGCAAATTCAGGCAGAAGCAGCAGCCTCATTTTTTTTTTCTTTTTGTACCAACCATTCACCCCTTCACAGAGCTGAAATTCTAAGCAGAGACTGACACCGCCCAGTGAGATATAAATATGCCAGATTCTTGACTCATGAGAGAACTCGGGAGGTTCACGTGCTGTGCTGTTGTTCCTTCACCCCCACCCCATACCTTAGACAGAAATTAGGAAAGAGATTATGACCCCTTAGGTGACATAGTCTCCATGGTTCCTCTGGTCGATAGTGAGCCTGGGGAGAGAAACTTCATTATTTTTTCTAAACATGTGCTGTTTTCTTCCCTCCTTCCCTTCCTTCTTTTATTCATGTATTTGTAGATGGTGCACCCTATGGTGGACATGGCACTGGATTTCCCCTTTGGGATGTCCACCTAGAAGATGAAAGAGGAGAAATTGCCAACCCAGAACTCAGAACTAGCTTTGTGGTGCCCCTGCTTCAGACTCCCCACCATTTTTCTCTCCATCTTTCTCCCTCCGTCATCTGACCTGCCTTGTAGTGCTCTTTGTTCTACACATTTGACCACACTGTTCCTTCTGTGGATCTCTTTCTCCTGCTCATCCACTGAGACACAGCCTTCTCCTTAAAAACCTTGTTCTCAAACATTTTCTCACCACTCATCTAGTATGTATCTCACGTTGGTGCCTAGCAAGTGTTGACAACTGGGATCTTGCTGACACTGGACCACTTCATCCAGCCATTCATTCTGTCCACTCCAGGCTTTTTTGGTTCACTGATGTGCAGATTTCCATTGCAGGTGGACATTCTGCTTTTCCATGGTGGACTTGGTGGGGAAGACCATGCCATTTGCTTCATTGCTTCAGTGCCATGAGGCTGGAAGAAACTTCTCCACTCTGCTGAGTTCCTTGTTCAGCAGAGTCTATCATGGCCTCTGTTATTGTCTTTCCAGCCTTCCCTTCCCTCACAGGCTCTGGATGTGATGTTTCCTTCACAGCCCCTTGTACTAATGAGTGGCGATCCTTTGTCACAGAATCAAATCAGGACCACAGCACTGATGTGGCTCAGGTTTTCCTCGCCCCCTGGAGTCCAGGTCTTTCAACAATGAACTCAAACATGACATTGTCGACTACCCATATCCTGGCAGCCTCTGTCTCCTTACACCTCCCCTGAGCATCTTGCTTTGTTTCTTTGAAAACGTGTCAGGCTTGTTTCTGTCATTGGAGTACAATTACCTTGAAAGCAGAGACCGTGATTATAATAGCATCTCAACAAACCTCAATAAATATTTGTTGATTAATAGATTTGCTGACATTACTGGACCATAATCTAATTTCTGTTGCTTGGCATTGAATCTATTAATGCCTTCTGTTAGGTGGCTGAGGTCATAGGCTTCGTGACCCCAGACTCAGGGGTAGTGGATTATGGTGCTGGGAGGAGGAATTAGTAGGAAAAAGTGTTTGGCAACTCCCCAGAGTGTGTGGCTAGCCTTGAGTTACAAACACTTTAATTCTGGTGTTGTGTAGCTCTGTTAGAAGGAGTGGTCATTTGTTAATGTGAGCAAGCCTTGTGTTCCCTGGGACTTGCATTTTACTGAAATATTGAGCACACTTGTGAACCCAAGCACCTTCTCTCCCTGGCAGGCAGTAATGACTATGAGAGAAAATAACTGCTTTCACTTCGAATGCATAAATGTTTCTCATTGATCACAGAAATAAAAAAGTGACCCTAATGAATAAGTTCATAAAACATTCTCCCCACTTTACAGAATCAGCCCAAATTTCCTCTATCTTCTCTCTTCCCTTCACTCCCCTGCTCACTTCCGTAGCCTCTGACTCAGGAAAAAACTTCCACTGGATTCTTACTGGCCTTAATGCACAGTGCTGGGAAGAACAAGAAAATTCAGCCAGAAATATTATCTGCACACATTGCTTCACCAACAGTGGAAGGTAGGTGGGTCCTCAAAAACAAGCCTGGGGGTAAGAAAGGATAGAGTGGCATAGGTGCCATGTCTCCATCATAAGGTTTGCCACTGCATAAACTCCTGGCCAGAAAGGAAGTTTCCCTGCCACTTTGACAGAGGTCACTAGTGCCTTGAGCTACCTGGCTGCTGGCTGCCCTTCCTCTGGAGTTCTCCACTGGCCCCTTGAATTGGGCAGGACAGACTTGTGCCCCCTCCCTTGGGCCCTCCATCCCAGCCTGGGGAGAGGCAGCGGTCTATTCCAGGGGCCCTGAGCCACATCCAGTTTCCTGTCTCTTTTTCTTTTGTTAAAGCCAAATGAAACAATGTAATTAGCTTGTTACAATTAAAGTGACTCGACTGGATAAATTGTAATCACCCAGAATCAAGTCAGGCATCCCTGCAGGTCCCGGACATCGCAGCTGAGCTGCCTCATTTGCATAATTAAAATATACAAATGATAATGGATTTTGTACTCAATTTCCAGCGGCTGTGAATTTTGAGAAACTCTGAAATTAGAATAACAGAGATGAAGCCCGCCTAGAGGTAATGGGGATGACAAGTTTTGACAGTAGGGGTGTTTATAACACTAGTTTCTCGCTGCAAAATAAATAAGTACAAAAAAGATTAGAGAGCGATATTAGTTAATAGTTCCACGGGCAGTGGGAAGTGGAGATAGACTATGATTACCTCTGCGAATTTACGCTGCCTTTTCTTTCTTTTCCTTTTCCTTTTTTTTTTTTTTTTTCTGACAAGCTCTCGCCTAACCTTAGGGGATAACTTCCCCCTGATTATGACAAATTGAGAATGAATTAAATGCATAAGAAGGGTTGTCACAGATCGACTCACCAAAGGAAAAGAAGAGAAATGAAATTAGTCCTGCTGCTCTTGCTTCCAGCTAGGGGTGGATTGAAGGCAAAGTGTGCAGAAAGGGGCAGAGATGGCAAGTGAGCAGGGGAGGACTGCGATGGTCGGAAGAGGAAGGGCTTGGCATAGCAGGGAAGGAAGGGGGAAAGAAGGCAGTAAGAGCTCAGGCAAAATTGAATATGGGGGGAGCCAGGGTGCAAAATTACCTAGAGAGTGAGATTGAAGAGTCTTGGAAAGACCCCCTTGCTCAAAATCTACTCTGCAAAGGGGGCTAATAGTTCTGGTGTGTTTTCTGCCAAACACTTCACTTTGAAATAAAATAAGGGTATCCCCTTTCTTCCCATAAACTCTATGTGGGCAGGAACTGGGTCTGTCCTATATATCTGGTATTCTCACACTTAGTACATTGTAGGTCCTTAAGTAAGTATTTGTGAGGGAGTAAATGAGTGGATAGAAGAAACTGAGGATAATGTAAGAATATTGGGAATGGATGGGCAAAGACCCTAGGGGCTCAAATCACCAATTTTTCCATTTTTCTTAGTGTTGATAGAGTCTTGGGCATTGGAGTCTTGCTATTTAGAATGGCTGCAAGGTGTCAAAGTCTATCTTTCTGGGGCCAGCCTGTCTCCCTCTGTGGTATACATATATTGCTGTAGAAGCTGGACAGATCCCTATGCCAGGAACAGAAAGGGCAACACTCAAGGCTTTGAGCTGATGAGGGCCAGGGCCCCTGCTCTCCGGGAAGGAAATCTAGAACCAGGGTTCTGGGTGTCTCCACTGATGGCCTCAGCACAGAGGCTGTCCAAAGGGGCAAGGATGGGAGCTGCCTGCCAGGGAAATGGGGGTGACTCTGGTGACTGTATCTTTCCACTTCACTGAAAAGAGTATGAAGGGCGGGTCAGAAAATTGACCAAGTCAGTTCACTTTATGGCCACAGTCTTTGTCAAAGAAATGCAACAGAGAAGCTGGGAGGCTGGTAGTTGTGTCTAAAGCTGGGTTCGAGTGGGGTGTGCAAGGGAGTCAGCTCTTCTGTCATGGGCCCTTGGGGACTGTCATTCTCAAGAGTTCATGAACTGAATGTCTACCCTGGCCAAAGATGTGAACCTTCTGAGCTGGGAAACAGAGAAAATATGAGTGACTGACAGTTTTTTAAAGGGCTTTTCTCACACTGATCTTGCAGCCAGAGAGTAAGTAGCAAGCCATATCTTCTCTTTAGGGTCCTGAGAATAGGGGACCTGCCTAATCCTAGGTGCAGAGGAATGATGGCATGAAGTGTGAGGAGGCTTTTTGGAGGAAGAGCACCAATGCACAAGACCTTGGGCAGGACTGGTGACTGTAAATTTCAGATTAGTGATGAGGAAAGCCAGCCACATCCTTGTGGGCCAGAAAAGATGGTGGAGATCTTCAGAGTGCTTCAGGCCTTCTGTGAACATTATTGTCCTATGGGATCAGAAATGCCAGGGTAGGCTGTCCATTGGTTCATCCAGTCTTGGCATCCTCCTCCAAAAGAGGGCGTTTGGTGGGCACCAAATTCAAGGGTTCAAAAACTCTGGAATCAACCCCACTCCCACCTTCGTCTTGATTAGTCATTGAGAATTTTTCACAAGTTTATCCTTCCTTAAAACATTAGCAGTATTGCCAGCTGCTTTGTCATGGAATTTCTACTTTTCATAAGTGGTTTGATTCATCTGGACCACACATTTCTTTTTTTAGGTTTGAGAGGCACAGGTGGTCAAACTCTGTCTCCTGAGTTGTAACATCATCTCTGTTTTCATGCCTCTTACGGCTTGCAGCCATGGTCTCAGCCCTCGAGTTTCCATACCTCATCATTTGGGAAGTCTCAGTCCTCTTCCTACTTGTCTCCAGCCCATTTCATTGCTGCCTTGATCTGCCCAGCAGTGCACAGGATATTTCACAATGGCAGAGAAGCTGCCTTTTAAGACAGGAATGGAAAAACCCTTGAAATCTTCTCTTGGGAGCAAGAGGCCCCTCACTTAGCCTTCAGAGGGACTGCCATGCTTCACACGGCAGACCAGACTCCAGGTCACACAATGGAGAGAAAGGCTGATCTTCAATGTGATGGTGTTGGCCACTGTGTACGAGGCATGGCATTGCCACGTCAGTGAGAAGGGCTGGCTATTTCTCCCACAGTGTGAAGAAGAGAAGGCCGGTTAATGAAATGTTAGAGGGACAGCTCCCCTGTGTGTGCACTTAGAGAAGTGGGGATGGTACCTGCTCTCCTCCTCCTATTTAGAGTCTAGAGAGAGTAATACTACATCAGCATAATGGTACAAAATGTAAGGGCCTTGCGGGTCAGGATTGTATCTATTTTATTATCATATCCCTAGCCCCTAGCATAGTGCCTATCATGTAGCAGGTACTTAAGTATTTGTGGAATAAGTTAATGAATGAGTAGGTGCTGGTTTTTTTTAAGTCAAGATTAGATTATGTAACATTATAAAAAGGAAAAATTATTCTTAGGTTCAAATGAATTGGCTTATTACTAAGTCTACTGTAATGGTTGATACACTGTGTCAACTTGAGAAGTCCAGAAAGGACATGCCCTTGGCTCCAGGATGTTGTTCATTGTGTCAACTTGAGAAATTTAGTTTAACTAAGTGACTCAGCAGGGGGCCAGGGTCCTCACTTTGTAAACATCCTGAGCCTGTGCAAGAGGAGGGCACCGAGATGGTGTGAGTGCTACACCTACCTAGGGGCGGGTAGCCTGCTGACGATATAAGGGAGGAAACGAGGCTTGCTCCACCTCCTTTTGCCCTTGTTGCTTTGCTGTCTTCTGCCACCTTGAACAGTTGCCCCTGTGCCATGCCAGCCTGCCTTGGAGCCAGCTGATTACGGACTGAAACCTCCACAAACTGTGAGCTAAATAAACCTCTCCCTCTTTAACTGTGTGTGTTGGGTATTTTGTACCAGCAATGAGAGAAAAGTAACTAAGACATCTACCAATTGATATTGATCATGTTTTAGGTTGACTCAGATCTTGTTTTCTGGGTTCTTCCATCCTAACTTCTGTCCCTTCATTCTTTCCTGCCAGGCTTTGTTCCCAGCCCTGAGTTCTTACAGTGGTCCAGTTCCTGATTCCCTCAGTTATGCTTGCCATATCTTTTCCTCATTGTCATGGTCACTGCTGTGGGCCAGGCCACCATTTTCTGGTACTGGGAATAATGCCTCAGTGGATTCCCCAGGTTCAGTCTCCATCGCCTTCTGTCATTTTCCACACTGAAGCTCCACTGACCTCTCTAAAATCTGACCACCTCCCTCTCTTTGCCAAAACCTTTTTCACATTTAAAGGTCATGGCCATGTAGCTCTGCTCACCTCTCCAGCCCCAGCTCTCACTGCTCCTGCCTCACAACCCAGCTTGATTCCTCCCTGGCCTGGACCCAGGCTCTCCCTTCACTCTGTGCCTGGCCCTCACAAGTGTGTCTCCTTGGTCCCTGCCCACAGTGACATTCAGGCCTTCTCTGTGCTCACCCTCCCTCCCCCTAGGTTGCATCTCTTGTTCTGTGCCTCTGCTGCATTCTGAACTTCCTTTTGCCTTGCTGGGATCATGCGTTTTAATCTGCTGTTTCTCCTCCATAGAACTGGAGATGTCAGAGGGCAGGAGTGGCCATGCATCTCCAGCTCTGAGGACAGTACTTGACACAGAATGCAGTTCAAGATAGACTTTATTGCTGAATGAATGAGAGCATAGAGTGTGATGGCTAGAACTGTGAGGTTGATGAGATAAAAAGTGAGTGGGGAGAGGAGGAGGATCTTGAAGAATATCTACACCCAGGGGTCAGAAAGAGAAAGAAACCCTAGAGGAAAGCACCTTCTGAGAAGCTGAAACCAGCACAATTCTGAGTAACTGATTCCCAGGGAGGTCTGGGCAGGGCTGTGACCCCTGGCAGTGCTGTCCCTCCTGGCAGTGCTGGGCTTCCCGTACAAGGAATATTGTCCCTCCTTTTCTCTCCCAGATAGGCCATTCTGGGTTGGAGGATTGCCCAAATGTCCTTGATTAGGAAGACCAGACCAGCTGTCCCCTTCCCATTTGGACAATCCAACGGAAGGAGGAGTGGACACTGGGGAGGAGCAGACAATTGAGAGCTTCCTCGGAGCAGATGAATGTCATCAGGGCTGCTCATGGAGTCTCCTTGCATGTGGATCTGGGAAGGGGATGCTCTTCTCCTGAACGGTCCCTGCCTCTGAGTCTCTGCTCCTAGAGGCAATGACCATCTGCACTGTATCTGGAACCTCTGAGCAGCCAATTTGAGTCCTTGTCTATGAGAGAATTAATTTTTAATGGGCTTCATTGCATGGTGGGTAAATCAGTTAGGGAGAGACAAGCTGGCAATGCCTAATGAATATTGATTGGGCCATTTAAAAGGGAAACCTTGCCAAAAGGGGACAGCGACCGAGCAGAGTCAAGAAGAGCTATGCCCATTGGCTGCGGGGACCATAACCACTCCTCCCCTAGTGGCTGAGAAATTTTTCCAACTTGTTGGCCACTGATGGTAGAAGTTTCACCACTTTTAAGTGAAGGGCCAAAATATTTACATAGTTTTGAAACAGAATAAGGAACCTATTTTTAATATCTAATTCCTTAGTATAAGGTAGCCTTGTAGTTGTATCCCAAAGAACGTGAGAGGGAAGAGGAGGATTGAGACAGAGATCTTGGGCATTTTCCTCAGGTTGGCTGTGTCTGGGGACTCAAAAGATAGCACCTCGAACACAGATACACACCTTTGGGGGAAAATGTTGTAGTGTTACACACAAGAGTCAGGGAAAGCCCTGGGAATTTTATTGTACATTTTGCAGTGACTATTTTTACTTAAAGATTTGATGAAAATGTTATTCAATAAAACTTATTTTCATGAGGGAAAATACACAATTGGCATTCATAAAGGAAGGTTTTTTGTGTTCCTTCTCCCCTCTCTTCTGCTATAAGGGAGACCTCATATAGAGAACCGGTTTCAGAGAACTGGTTTCACGGTGCAAAAGGTCTGGGTGCAAGTTTTGATTGAAAACCTAACAGGAACAATGACAGTAGTGAACAAATCATTAATTATCCTATTAAAGAGTATGGACTATAAAGAGTGTGGAAGAGTATGAAACAGTGACAGTAGTGAACAAATTCATTACCCCATTAAAGAGTATGGAATATATTCAAACAAGACCGTTTAATAACCTCCAAGAAAACTTCTAAATCTAACGTGCTATAATTATTCAATTATTAAGGGGGTTTATTATGTTTAGTATGGCATTGGGTTGTGACATATTTCGCATGTTCCATATTTCTAAATGTGTATACTCCCTCTCCTTAGAAAGTGCTATGCTTTTTCAGTGATGGTGTCCTAATGCAAACCATGTGAGAAAGGCCTCCTGGAGGCCTCACACTTTCAAGGCCAGTCTGTGAAATGTTTAGTTCATGGTTAACAGCCTCATCTCCTAACACTGTGTGCTGAGGATATGGGAGAAGAGAGCACCAAGTGACCAGGAAAGGCCAAGCAGGTGCAGCCTTGGGCACAGCTGTGGAGTAGTAGGGATTTTAAAGTCCCTTCTTTCACCTGGTTCACATGGAATTTGCCTTTCCTAGTTCAAGATTCTCTTAATATTGCTAGATGAATGATATTCCTCACAAACCAAGATTTGGCAATGCAGTCCCCTCCCCCAGCAGTCCCAGGGAAATCTTTTTACCTATAATTCACACACTGGGGCCCAGGCTTACATAGCCCCAGTGCAGAGCAAAGTTGGAGCAGTCATCCTAAACAGGTAGAGCATGTCAGAATCCTGTGGGAGGGGAGGCGTTTCCTTTCTCCCCCCAGTGACATGCCATTATTTCCAGAGAAAGTATAATCTCTCAAACCAGAGGAGTGGCTTTCTCAGGGGAGCTTAGAGACAACCTATTTGAGGTGGTTAGTTGTATGTACCAACTTCTCTGGACCCTAAGATGTCCAGATTTTGCCTTAATATGATTTCTGGATGTGTCAGTAAGGGCATTTGTGGATGAGATTAACATTTGTGTTTTTAGACTAAGCAAAGCAGATTTCCCTTTTCAATGTGGGTGGACTTCATTTAAACCATTGATGGCCTGAACAAGGGAAGAAGTGAAATTTGCTTTCTCTGCTGAATTGCTGAGCTGGGATACTGGTCTTCTGCTCTTAGATGAAACTTACACCACCAGTGCTCTTGTCCTCAGGACTTTGAGCTTGTATTTGGACTATATCACTAGAGTGACTAGCCTTTATTTGTCAAATCACCAGACTTTTTGGCTTCCATAATGTATAAGCCAATTACTCTATCTATCTATCTATCTATCTATCTATCTATCTATCTATCTATCTATCTATCTACAATCATTAATCATCTACTTCCTCATATATCTTCTTGATCTCTTATTGGTTCTGTTTCTTTGGAGGACCCTGACCAATACTCCATTGTATAGGGGAGTCAACTGGGAAACTGGCAAGAACTCTTCTTGTGTTTCAAGTCACATTGCTGGTGTGAAACTTCTGTGAACAAATTCTTTTCTCTCAAATTTATAGGCTGAGGGAATGATAGCTGGAGTTAGAAGCAGCTTTAAGGGATTATCTAGGCTAAACCTATGAATATAGAAACAAGTCCAGAGAGGTTAAGTCTTACCAAGATTGTAAAGCTAGTTAGTGACAGAACCAAGTACACTTTGTAAGTCTTAACACCCTAGCCTGATTGTAGGCTCCTGGACGTAGGTACCACATGTTCTGTATCCCACAACATGAAGCATAGTTGCAAGCATACAGTAAATGCCCATGAAAATCAAGCCAAGCTGGAACAGTGGGTCTCAAACTTAAGTATGCACCAGAATCACCTTGATAAACACACAGATTGCTGGGCCCTGCCTGGACCAGTGACGGCGGATGTTTTAGAGATGAGTACCGAAACTGCAACCAAAACCCACTTATTTATGGCAAAGTACCAACACTGCAATTAAACCTGAATACTGAAGTTTTAGTTTAGAAAAAAAAATTCATACATTAACTTCTTTTGTCTTAAAAGAAGAACATAACACGCATGTCAAGGTTCACCACCACTGATCTAGACCCTGAGAATCTGCATTTCTAACAAGACCCCAGGTAGTGCGCAGGCTGCTGATCCATGAGCCACACTTTGAGAACCACTGAGCTATGTGTTTTAAGGACCTATCCACTTCTCATATAATTTAAAGCACATCATTCCCAGGAAGCCTTCTTTATTAGACACTAAGTGGCTACGTGAGAAATCCCAGACTTAAAAGATACTATTTTAAAAGTATTTAAAGTGAATAATTACCTTCAGGGTGGTCTAGGTAGAAAGATTAAATAAATTAAGTTGAGTCAATAGGAGTTTAAGCATCATTTGTTAAAGCAGTACTATTAGTTTTTCTTTTCCTAGTGGAAATTCTCTTGTCACATAATCCTAATTAATTATTGTATAAAGACCTGAAAACTTAAATGCACAAGGGAGTAATAATCTTATGTTTCATTAACCAGCAGCTTTGAAAGCCAGAACCAAGTGTGTAGAAAGAGCAGGAATAAGTGTGCAGAACAAGTCCCTTCCCAGTGGCCTGAGGTCCACCCTTGTGCTTCCTTTTGTCACTGAGTGTGTTAATGCAAATGCAAATTTGCACTCTTAAATATATTGTCTCTGTTCAACATAATCTTATTGGAGTTAGCCAATCAATAAGAATTTCAGGAGTATTTATTATTGATTTTGCAATATGCTTTGTAATTACTGAATCAATATAAAATTCTCAACTCATTAGGAGATTAGTTTTTTTAATCATTTATATTAATGTGTTTAACCAAAGGCATTGGAGCTTCTTTTTTTAATCACTGGTTTAATCATCTACATTAAAAATGAACAAATATGGTGGACTAAAATTTCATGCTATTTACTTTTCAGGGAGCACTTGCCCCATGTCTTGTCCTTGAATGGACCCCAGATTTGTTGTGTTGTAGAGATCCAACCATGATATGGAACCAAATGGGAATGTCCATTGTAGTGACCTGATGTGAAAATGGAAAGGGATTAACCTTATCAATATTGGCTCTGTTTTAGCTGTTTAATATTGGCAGTTTTGAATTTTATATCTCACTAGTTTATTTTTAATGGCTTCTCATTGAAACAGATCAACACTTGGTCAGTTAAAAGAAGTGGACAGGTAGGCACTGAATATACACTTGGGACATAAAAGAAGAGCCTGTTTTTTTACTCATCAAACTTCTGACACCAACTGTGTAAGTTTACCATACCAGGCAATTCAATTCTCTATGGACACCATCTGGTTGAGAACTAAAATTTAATTCGATTCTGTCACTAACTCCTCATAACACAGACCCTGCAGTTCAAAACTTTCCTCATTTCAGGGGCCAGTTGCAAATAATTGGGTGATCAAAGAACTCAGAATTATGTTGAATTTGACTGTGAGGTCGGGGATTCTCCCAATGCCCTCCTCAGGTTCAATAATGGTTCACAGAACTCGAGGAAACATTTACATGCCCTTTACAAAGGATATGATAAAGGACACAAATGGGCAGCTAGGTAAAGCAGTACATAGGCTGAAATCTGTAAAGGTTCTAAGCACAAAAGCTTCTGTCCCCATGGAGCTGAAATGTGTCACCCTCCCAGGACATAGATATGTTCACCAATCCAGAAGTTCTTTGAATTCTGTAGTTCAGGGATTTTTTAAAAATAGAGGTTTTGTCTTGTAGGCGTGATCAATTAGTAATTCAATATGTTGCTCCTCTCCCTTCCCCAGAGGATGGGGCTGAGATAGAAAGTTTCAAACTTCCAATCATGGCTGCTTCTTTCTGGTGGCCACACCTCATCCCAGGATTGTCCAGGATCCCACCAAGGGTCATCTCAGCAGAACATAGGGTGTTCTTATCACCCAGAAAGTCCAAGAGACTTCTGGCCTCTGTGTAATACATTCCCACCATCCTGATCACTCAGGAAATTGCAAGAGTTTTAGAGCTCTGTGTCAGGAACCAGGAATGGAGACCAACTGTACACTTCTCTGTCACAGAGGATTAAATGCTTATGTGGATTTTTGATACTGATAACATCTCACAATAATCCATGAATGGGTTTGCACTTGTTATCTACCTTATAAATAAAGAAATTGAGTCCTGGGGGGGGTGACATGATGTACCTAAGTCATCTTATATGTCTGTGACAGGGGCAGATCTAAAACACAGCTCTTTTGATTTTGGAATACACACTGGGCAGTACTGTCCTCTGATGCATTATAGCTGTCACTCACAGAGCACATTATTGCTGGAGATGGTCTGCTTTAGATGTTCATAGTGTTCTTGGAGCCCAAAGGCCACCATGTTCCTCCCTAAAGTGCCACACAGAATCAGGCCACTCTGATTCTAACCAGTGGCTGCTGCCTGTAATATTCAGGTATTGAAGTTCAGTTCTGTGATGCTTGGAAAGTGTTTTATCCTGTGGATTGGGATTGCATTTTCTTGGCTATTATCCCTGGTATGCATGATAATAATAATGATCCCTTCCATTCTATTGAGTTTAAGAGTTTTCACAAGGCCTGTAAATGTGTACCTTATTTTATGCTCACAGTAGCCCTGTAAGATGGGTCCATGCCCACAGTCCATTTTACAGACAAAGACTAGTGAAACTTACAGAAGTTAAGCGGATTGCTAAGAGTGAGTAAAAAATTGCAAACCTATTTCCCCTCCCAGTACATGGTTCTGCCTTCCCCGAGAAAGGAATAAAACACAAAGTCAAGACATATGGGCTTTGATATACATATGGGCTCTGTCCTCATTTCTTTGGGGGACATAGTCCATCTTCACTGAGTCTCAGTTCCCATTGCAGGCAAGTGAAGATGCAACTTTTGGTCTTCTGTCTGTGAATGAAGTATGGATGGAAAGATGAATGGATGGAGAGTGGCTTTCTCAGTTTGGTCTCTAGTCCATTTGTTGCCCAGGATTACAGTGGCCATTGGAGGTCGGGGGGTGGGGGTTCAGTGCTATCTGCTAGTTGGGAGATGCTGTGAATGTGTAAGAAGTGATGGGGAAATTGAGGGCTCTAGTGTTGCCCTGGACAAATCCTTGATGCTGATGCTGTTGTATCTGGACCCAGCTGCCTTGCCTTCAGGGGCCTTCCTCCTATTCTAGTGGGCTTGCCTATTGCTCTCAGTGACCCATCCGTTTTTCTGGGACACTATTCTTAGGCTTTGAAATGCCACCCTAGCATCTCTGGGCTGGATTCCATCTCAACACGTGCCTTGGTTGGCTGAATAAAGAAAGGCATTCACCCAGAGGAGCATACGACTAACTAGGTGCTAACATGTTATCACTCCAAGCTGGACTGTATGGATAAAACTTAAGCTCTAGAAGGACTGAAGTTATGAACATTTAATTGTTGTATTTTAGTTCCCTGCATGCTACCTGGGCCCTGATTGAGGGTGCACATCAGCTGACTGCTGGGCCCTGCTGCTCCACTGAAAGGAGGGGCACATTGGCTGCCACCCTAGGATTCCTGTTAATAAATCAGAGTTCTCTGCCACCAGCTGGTTGGCATATTGTTCTTGTACCAGTAATGCAGTTGCCAAATTGTCAGTGTGCTGGGCTGGGGGTAGCACCCGAGCTGGTGTAATTAACCCCATCAGTCTACCTCACCCTGCAGTTCACTCAGAGAAACTTGGCTTCAAGATGGCCCCTGTGCAAGGGTGGGGGTGGTTGGCCTGGCCACCCTCACCAGGGAGGATGGATTAATCAGGGAAGGGTGCTTGACAGACTGGGGAGAGAGCAGCTGTTCCCAAGGATGGCAGTGAGAGATGCTGGGAGCTGGCTTGGTCCCTGTACAAATTTCCTTGCTTTAAACGGGCATCAGTGGAATGTAAGTAGTAATGGATGTCTTTGGACAACACTTTCTTCTATGCTTCTCAGTTCATTTTGTCCCACGATATCTTTTTGGATTATTACCAAAAAGGTAATGTAAATAGTAACAAAAGGTTTAAATGATCTTTGATGCCACATCACAAAGATTTCCACATTTGCCTGTGATTACAGAGCTCCAGTTCACGTGCATACCTATTTTATGTTTTTATGATTGATCATCAAGGTTTTCTATTATTTTGTACCCTCTCGTGTTTTATTTTTAAGATAGGGAAGCAGGTGCAGGCCTGTGAAGCTGCCTGCCCCTCCAGAGACTGGTGCAGGAGACTGGTTCAGGTCCATGCCTCCTCACTCAGCCCTGTGCTGCTGCTCCTACTGGGGTACGTGAAAGTAGGGCTAGCATTGCTGGTGTTAGGCACAGAGGGATAGTAAAAAGCCTCTTGGAGAGTCACAAGCCCTATCTGATTCTGTGATTTACATGAGATCATGGTTGGCAGCAGTGCTCAGAGTCTGGCTGGCATCTTTCCTTCCTAGTTAGCTTTTGACTTAGGATTACATTTGACTGTGCGGCCACAGGGGGTGTTGGGTAAAAGACTATTGCTTTCACTTTCTAGGCTGTGGGTGTCAACAGAAAGAGAGATTCAAGCCCAACTTTCCCATTGTTGTAGAGGAAAAGGAGGCCTTGGGGCAGGAGGTGACTTCACTTCCCTTTTCTAAGGCTGGTGCTCCCTTCTGGATTGTAGCTATTGTAGAGGTCAGTTCAAGGTCGCAGAGAAAAGTCTAAGGTTCACATGAAAGAGTCAGGTGTGTCATTTAAATTAAATAACAGCAAGCGAACAAACATTTTTGGCTTATGGCAATAGGAATTTCATATGGTTCAACCAGACTGCCCAAAAAACAAGCAATAAAAAATTAAAATTCAAAAGAATTATTGAAAAGCTACCATGAGGCATTCATTATCTAGAAAGTTTCTTAGTTTGAGGGAAATGGCAAAATTGTGTTTGGATTTGTACTCCAATATACTAAAATCACTTACGATAGTATCTGACACAAGTCGGTGTTCAAAGTCTTGAACACATGAATGGTTCATTTCTGGTTAGCTGTTGACTCAGGATTAATTTGGCTGTCTATGGCAGACCCTGACCTTAGTGGTGTAAAGATTTAGGAACTTTAATTTTCTCCCATGAAAAATACTGCAGGAACACATTGTCCAGAGCCTTAGGTAGCTATTCAAGCAAATTATCAGGGGCCAGGCTATTTCTTCTCACTGTCATCTTTAACTTGTAGCCTTTGTGCCCATAAGCCATTCCAGGATGGCTGCTTCACCTCAAGAGATCAGGTCCAAGTTCTAAGGAGGGATTTTTATAAATGACAAAAGGCACTGCATATTGGGAGAGTCTTCAGTTTTTTTGTTCAGGAAAGCAATAGGTTTTCTGGGTACCTCACCCACAACTCATCTGCTTGCTACTCATTGGCAGGAAGTGAGTCACATGGCCACTCATAGCTGCAAGGGAGTCTGAAACTGGGTTTGCTGGTCATAGCTACTCCCCCTTAGCATTTTCCCCCTCAGCTGTTTTAAAGTGCAAATTATTATTTGAATAGATACAAGTAGAAGCTCTAATTTGGAAGTCTCTGAGTGTAGGTTATATTTTTATGCATGCATTTGTGTTATCCATTCTGAAAATAGCCATGAAAATAGCCATGAACCATTCATGTGTTCAAGACTTTGAACACCGACTTGTGTCAAATACTATTGTAAGTGATTTTAGTATATTGGAGTACAAATCCAAACACAATTTTGCCATTTCCCTCAAACTAAGAAACTTTCTAGATAATGAATGCCTCATGGTAGCTTTTCAATAATTCTTTTGAATTTTAATTTTTTATTGCTTGTTTTTTGGGTAGTCTGGTTGAACCATATGAAATTCCTATTGCCATAAGCCAAAAATGTATGTTCGCTTGCTGTTATTTAATTTAAATGACTTGGCTATGAGCTAGGGCTGTAAAGGGAAACAAAGCAGATTCAACATCTGTGCTCAAGGGTCTCAAACATATACATGAAGGACAGAGAGGTCCACTGAGCAAATGGAAGAGAGATTCAGGTAGATGGCAAGATTAGAACATGCAAGAGAAAGCAGAGAGTCTGAGGAAATGAAAAGACCTCTGAGGCAGGGGTAACATACCAGAGTGGGTAGTGGTGGAGCTTTTAGTAACCTAGAAATGAAAGCAGCTGGTCCCATAGGTGTAGGTTGGCAAAACCAGACCCATGGCACACACTGTGGGCATTAGCAAGAGATAGGTATATAGAATGGCATCTGAATTAACATGAAACATTTAAGTCTTTCTTGAGATTTATGACCTTAAATGTAATGTCTTCTGCACATTTGCAGCTGGAAGGGCTGTGTAAGTTCTAGACTAGAGATCTTATTTTATATATGAGTCAACTGAGGCTCAGAGAACCCAAGTGACTTGTTGGTGAAACATCTTCCCAGTTAATTCTAACATTTGGAACAGATCCCCAGTCTCCTGCTGACATTTTCCTCCTCAGAAACGTTCTATGTTTACAAGTACTTTACTTTGTTGACTGATTTGGCCCTGATAGCAATTCCAGTAAAATAGGTCCAGTAGGATCATTGATCCTGATTTTACACACAGGAAAGTAAAGGTTGAGAGGGATGAGGACCATGGAGTTGGGTATATTCTACCCTCATTCCAACTACTGGTGTGTGTGGTGGACAGGCCACATTGGCTCATGTGGGCCGTCTCTTCAGAAATGAGATGTGGCCTAAATGCCACAACCCTGGGCCACCTCCTCTTGTGGGTGCTGACAAGAGAGAAGGGAAGGTTTTTTTACTGCGCGATCTTGTCAACCAAAACTTAAGCCCTTGGAAGATGAAGAGGGGTTGCTGGGCGTCTTAATTACACCTGACATTCTTTATCATTTGTGATGATCTGGCCATGCTTGGTCACCTCAAGTGAGGGAGTGTCTCTGAGAGTGGGGAGAAGCCATTAGAGACCTGACAAGGCGCGGAGCTGTGGGAGGTGATGGACTGGCCACCAGACGACCTCAGCACAAACATTCATCCTATCGATTGACCTTTTGGAGAGAGAAATGGGTGCCTGGTTATTGCTAGGCTGGTGAGGCTGGGCTGTAATGAGAGTGACTCCTAATCAAGACAGATTCTCTTCAGGCTTCACCTCCCCTGCTCCATCTTGGGACCAATGAGGATGCTCTGAGAGGACTATTTCACAGGGTGACTGTGCAGCCGTGTGTCCTCTGGCCTGAAGAGCTTGGTCTGTGAGGGGTTTTTGAGGGAGACAGGTTGAGTCTGTCTTTCTTCTCCTGTTTTTGCGACTGTCATCCTTTGACATTCTTATACTACTTCCTTGTCCTGGGACTCTGGGTCTCTAGGGTCTGACCTCCCAGGCCAGTGTGGTGGCAGTAAAATACTCCCTCCCTGCTTTCCCCGAGATGACTGCTGTTCTCATCTTGGCTGGAGACCAAACTTGCCTCTACCAAGCCACTACGGCTGCTCATGACTTTCTCAGGGCCACTGATCTCATCTGAAAAGAGGGTAAGTTCTTACCCTGTGGTTTTATAAAATCGCTTTAGGAAGTTAAAAATCTTAACTCTTTTTGTTAGATGAAAATATTAAAAAAAAATTAAACACCAGTGAATTCTCCATATGTGAGGAATTTTCTTCATGCCAAGACAGACTTCACAATTTCAGGGCCCCATTTACTTTTGAGTTGAAAATATAATTAATGTAAAGTGATAGTATTTTAATGGGAAAAAACTGGAGGCTACTCAAAAGTATGGATCTTGTATAAAGATATCTAGGACACTTGGATTCAGGATTGCAGGAAGTATCTGAGAACTTTCCAGCCCCTCAAGTGATACTGTAAGACCAGTAGGCACGAACATAGATGAAAATACTTCCCAAGCACTTCCAGCCTCACCGTGGTTTATGGACAAACCCCTCTTCTACTTCCCACTCACACCAAGGTAGATGACTAAGGTAGAATCACATTCTCTCATTGAGACAGGTTGAGAGGAGATTTTTTTAGAAGAGTTGTTTCTTAAGAGGAGAAATCATTATGTCCCAGCCTCCTACTGCACAGGTGGGACAGGAAGAAAGGTCTTGCCCTTGACAGTCACTGGAAATGGAAGATATCTCCCTGTTTGAAATAATAAATGAGGCTGCCTTAGTGAGTTCATAGCACTACAACAGAATACCAAAGACTGAGTGGCTCAAATAACAAGCATTTATTTCTTTCTTACACTTTTGGGGACTGGAACCCACAAGACTGAGGCACTGGTGGATCCACTGTCTGTTGAGGGCTTCCTAACTGGTTTTCAGGTGGCTTCTTTCTTGCTGTATCTGAGGGGGGAGAGAGAATTTCTCTACTCTTATGTCTCTTCTTATAAAGGCATTAATCCTATTTGTAAAGGCTCTACCTTCACAACCCAGTGACCTCCCAAATTCCCCACCTTATTATACTATCACTTTAGGGATTAGGCTTTAATATATGATTTTTAGGGGTAACAAAAAATTCAGACCATAACACAAGTCCACGATAAAGGGGCAGCATGATAGTAATACCGATGACTTACCTTTATGAGATGCTTTAGATAGGCGTGGACTGAACACTTTCAAAGAATTATCTTACTGAATCTTTAGGACTTGTCTTAGTTACCTTTCTCATTGCTGAGACAAAATACCCAACACCCACAGTTTAAGGGAAGACAGGTTTATTTAGCTCACAGTTTGTAGAGTTTTCAGTCCACAATCGGCTGGCTACAAGGCAGGGTGGCACATGGCAGAGAGGGGAAACCGTTCATGGCAGACAGAAGGCACCAAAGCAACAAGGGACCTTAACAGTGTCTTTCTATCCCTTATATCTTACACAGGCTACTTAGGGTGGGTAGCACTCACACCCTTAATCCTAGTGCCCTTGAGCCATGAATCAATGCCAGCATCACACACTCTAGATACAGCCACCTCTGAAAAAGCCCCGACTATGACTGCATGAGGCTTTGAGGGTACATCTAGATGTAAGCCATAACAAAACTGCACCAAGTAGGCACTATTCTTTACTTCCAGTTTTCAAAAGAGAAAACTGAATTACTAAGAAGTAAAGTAGCTTGCCCTAGTTTACATACAGGGCATATAGAGGCGTACAGGAGATTCAGTGTTTCTTCCGACTCCGCTCCACTGTAATAAACAAGGAGATGGGAGTTGGGGGCTCTGGTCCAGAATCTTTCACCTATTCTGTGCCGAATTTCCTTTTATTCTTTTACTCTAATTCTCAGATTCTGCATCTATACAGTGATGTGGTTGAACATACATTCTATCAGTGGACTAATTCTATTGATGTGCCAGAGATGAAACTGTGAAGTCGTCCTCAGCAGGCCTGGGAAAATAACCTGGTATTCCTCTCTGTGCAGACTTCTTGGGCCCACAGCCATTGCAAGTTCCATTTTTTTTACTCCTGCTGTATGAGGTTGCTGCTGGACTGCTGAGGTCCAACAAGCATTGGGGGACCCTTGAAAGGCAGTGCTCTTGGTTCATCTCTGTAAATATGTATTTAGGGAGCTTTAATAACGCATATTATTGACTACATAGGCCCATAGAGCTATTTGTGTGTAAATCCATATTTAGTACACTATTGATCTATATCAGGCAGCCAAAACCATATTAATTTGAATGTGAAGATTAAAAACATTTTGTAAAAGTTGTTGCAGAGTATAAAAGAGTCAATGTTCAATTTCTAACAGCCTAATGTGCATCACTTTCCTTTAGATGTCTCCTTTTAGCTGACCTAGCCAATTTCTTTTCCAACTAGCTTCTCCCTCGCCTTCTTCCAGAGCAGCAATTTGTAGTGGATGCCTAGGCCAGGCATCTGCTCCATCAGTCCTGAAGTGCTCTCTTCCAGCAGCTGGGAGTGCTGCCGACTGATGGCTGTCAGTTGAGTCCCTTTTCAGAATTTATCCCCCAGTGAAAGGGACCTTCCCCACCTTATTCTAGGCCATGCCCACTCCTAGGGACAGCTGATGATGGGTGTGTCGTCGGGGGAGGAAGGCGAAGGGCTTTCCTGGGGTCATAGCTCTCTATTTGACTGACAGGGGCTGTTATGAAGTATGTTCCACAGTTCAGCTCTCTGCTCTGCCTGTGAGACTATCGCTTCATGCTCCTTTAGGTAGAATCCTGCCCAGAAGTCCCTACCTCTGACTCTGTTTTTCAGGGGAACCTGAACCAAAATGCCTCTCAAACCTGGAAACCATCCCTGATGCTCTCTTTTTCCTTTTCTACTATTAAAAAATTCCTTATCTGAATCATAAAGAAATAGAAAACCTGAACAGACCAATAACAAACAAGGAGATTGAACCAGCAATTAAAAAAAAAACTAACTCCTAAAGATCTAACAATTTCCCTGGGGATTTTGACTGAACATTTAAATAACAAATACTCGCCCTTCTCAAACTCTTCCAAAACTTGAAGAGGAGAAAACACTTCCAGACTTACTTTATGAGGCCACATTTTCTCTAATATTGAAGCCAGACAAGGACACACAAGAAAAGAAAAGAACAGGTCAATATCCCTGGGGGACATAAATGCAAAAGTCCCCAACAAAGTACACACAAACTAAATTCGATAACACTATGATTGAATGGATCAATAGTATGCAAAGTTGTTTCAACATACTATGCCGATCAAAAAATTGTGATATACCACATTAATAGATTGAAAGTTCAAATAATTGTGCAATCATATAGTAAATGCAGATAAAATTTAACATTCTTCCTGATAAAACTCTGAATAAGTAGGGTATACAAGGAATATTCTTCAACATAATAAAGGCCACATATTACAAAGCCACGTCTATAATCATACTCCTTAGTGAAAAATTGAAAACTTCTCTATGATCAGAGACAAGACAAGAATGCCCACTTTCATCATATTTATTCCACATATTGGTGGAGCAAGTAGGTACAAAAAAGAAAGAAAAGACATCTATATGGTGAAGGAAAATGTTATATTTTCTCTATTTGCGGATGGCATGATATTATATATAGAAAATCCCAAAGACTCCCCCCAAAACTTGTTAGAACTTATAAATAAATTTTGTAAAACTACAAGATACCAGATTAACACACAAAAATCAGTAGCATTTCTAAGAATGCTATTAAGAATTCACTATTCAAAAAATAGAGAAATGAATCCCATTTACAATAGCATCAAAAATATATAAAATGCTTAGGAATAAATTTAACCAAGGAGCTGAAAGATTTGTATGTAGAAAACTGAAATGTTCGTCAAAGAAAGTGTACAAATAAATGGAAAGATATTCTTTGTTCATAGATTGAAAGAAATATTGTTAAAATGTCCATACTGCCTGAGGTGATCTATGGATTCAAAGCAATCACATCAAAATTTTAATGCCATTTTTCACAGAAGTTGAAAAAAATCCTAAAATTCATGGAGAACTACAATCATCCCTGGATAATCAAACTAATTTTGAGCAAAAACAACATAGCTGGAAGCATCAAACTACTTGATCTTAAAACCTACTACAAAGCTACAGCCATCAGAACAGCATGGTTTTGGCATAAAATGACACATATAGACCAGTGGAATGCAATAGAGAGCACAGAAATAAATCCATGCAATTATGGTCAATTGATTTTCAACAAAGTTTCCAAGAACACACTATGAGAAAAGGACAGTCTTTTCAGTAAATAGTGTTAGGAAAATTGGATATCCACATGCAAAAGAATGAAACTGATCTTTATCTCACACTATGTTAAAAAATCAACCCCAAATGGATTGAAGTCTTACATGTAATATCCAAAATTATAAAACTACTAGGGAAACATGGGGAAAAGTTTTTGTATTTTTGGATATGGACCCATATAAACACAGGGTACAAAAGCAAAAATAGACAAGAGGAGATTTCATCAACCAATAAAGCTCTGCACAACAAAGAAATCAATCAACAAAGTGAAGAGACAATCTATAGAATAGGAAAAAAATATTTGCAAATTATACATCTGATGGGTGTTAGCACCCAAAATATAAGGAACACAGGCAAATAAACAAATGACGTGAATAAAATGTAGGCAATGGACAATTCATAATGGGTCGGGGGTGTAGCTCAGCGTAGAGCACTTGCCTAGCATTCACAAGGCCCTGAATTTGATTCCCAGTACTGGAAAAAACATGAGCATAGGACCTGAATAGATATCTCTTCAAAGAAGATATATAATCAAGAAATGTATAGAAAAGTGCTTAACAACATAAATAATCAAGGAAATGCAAATTAAAAACAGTGGGCTATCACTTCACACCTATTAGAGTGGCTACTATCAAAAAGACACAAGATAAAAAGTGTTGGTGAGGATATAGAAAAAAGCAAATACTTGTACATCATTGGTGGGAATGTAAATTAGTATAGCCATTATGGAAAACAGCATGGAAGTTCCTCAAAAACTATGATAACTACCAGATGATCCAACAATCCTACTACTGGGTATGTATCTGAAGGAAATGAAATCAGTACGGTGAAGAGATATTGCACTGTTGCACTATTTGCAATGGCCAAGATATGGAATTAAGCCAAATGCCCTATGACAGATATATATATCACATTTTCTTTACACACATACACATATGCACACACACACATGGGAATAGAAAGACAAACACTGCATGATCTCACTTACATGAGGAATCTACAAAAGTCAAACTTGCAGAAGCAGAGAGTAGCACGGTGCTTGCCAGGGGCTGGGAGGGTAGGGTGGGAACATGTGAAGAGATGTTGGTCAAAGGGTGCAAAGTTTCAGTTACATAGGCTGAGTAAGTTTTGCGGGTCATTGTGGTATGGTGACTACAGTTAGTAGTAATGTATTTGAAAATTGCTTAAATAGTACAATGTAAAAGTTCTCAGTAGATCTGTTACTTTCCCCTTCATCTGCTGAACAGGAGTCACAGGACACCTTCACTGGGAACCTGCAGTGACAGGAGGTCATAACCTCAGCCTCTTTTATGGATGAACTCATATTTTTAAGGAAATACTGTTATTTTTACCTTCAGCTTCCATTGGGCCTAATTCTGCCCTATGGAGCCTAGCACGACCTGTTCAACTCACTGGCAAGGCAGGGCTGGTGTGAAGGGGACGAAGCTGGGGACAGGACAGGCCACAGTAGGTTGGACTAATGACACTCCAGGGCCAGTGTGTGTACAAACAGGACATGTACTCTGAGTAACTAGAGAGACAAAATTGACCTTGTCTCCAAGAAAGGGAGGAGCTGTACTCTGGGTTTGAGGTAAGGCATAGCAGCACAGAACTGTGGATAGTGGCAATGTTTAGAGTCAAACAAGTGACATCTGGATTCAGGGATTGAATTTATCCACATTGAAGTAGACCTTGGCAGTGACTGGTGGTAATAACAATAATAATACAGTAGTAATAAATACTTACTATTTGTTGCGTGCCCTGCTGAATACCTTGTCCTAATCCTCTTTGAGAAGCATTGATTTCACTTGGGAACTTGTCAGAAGTGTAGCCTCTCTGGCCCTGCCTCAGATCTGCTGTATCAGTATCTGCATTTTCACAAGACTCCAAAGTGATTCATGTGGAGAAGAACTGGTCTGGAAGATTCTAGGCTTAGGCCAGCAAGACCAACTCCCGACACCCCTAGCTATAGCAAGTGATTCCACATGGAGCGGATTTGCCCTGGCCAGGGTAGTCCAGGAACAGAGGTCCAAGAAAGCATGGTTGACTCCTTGGTGGCTCTGCAAGTGTTTAATGCAACTGCCAGGCTACCCCACAGCTCTTCCCCCAAATGTCAACTCCAGGTTAATTTCTTCATCTATTCCTCTATAGTCTTCAGAACTGTCCCCATCCTGGTCGCTCTCCTCTGGGGAGCACATCGATGTCTCTCTTACAACGTAGAATGTATGCTTAATGAAGCCCAAGGTCACAATTAATTACTTTGTTAGCCATATTATCCTCTTCATGCCAGTCAAATCCAAGGTTCTCCCCATGTCCATGAAATTGCTGTTTAACCGGGTCTTCTACCCTTTACTTGGACAGTAAATATTTTTTATAGTTCTTAATTGCCATTTGGTTAGTGGTTTACATACTACTTTTGGTACCCCAATTATATTATTTAATATATCCATCCTTTCTGATTGACAGGACAGTCTAAAAGGACAGGGTCAAGGGAGGAATTCTGTGACCTCACACTATATCTGGATCCACCTTCCAGGTACTGCAGACCAGATAAACACTCTTCCTGGCCCACTGGTTTCCTGAGCCAAGGGATCAGCAGCACAGGGCTGCCCAGGCCACACCTGTCCAGGCTTACAAGGGCACTTCTCTAGGGATCAGTCAGGGCTCTATCCCACTGTGGGAACAGATGAGCAGCTGCCTTGGCCTCTTACTGTTGAGCCATGATAAATTCTTATCACCACTACTTTTTTCAATGTGCATAACTCATTTCAAAAAATATAGTTTTAATTTTATATAGTTTACAGAGCAGTCAGTTGAAAAGATAGTACAGAGAGACCTTGTCTATCACAACCTAGATTCCTCTATTAATGTCTTATGATATGTATATTTGTCACAACAAAGTAACCAACATTAGTACTACAAGGGTACATTAATATTAACCAATCTTAGTGGCTCCTTAGGATTTCTAAATTCCCTCCTACTATTATTCTCTTTGTGTTTCTAAATCTCAACAAGGACACTGTCTTACACTTTGTCATCATGTCTTAGGTTCCTCTGGTCTGTGATAGTTTCTCAGAATTTCCTTTATTCTGATGACAATGACAGTTTAAACGAGTACTAGTTGGAGATTTTGTACAGTGACTCTCGACTTGGACTTAGCTAATTATTGTCTCCAGGTTAGACTAGGTTTCTGGGTGGGGAGACCACAGAGGTGAAGTTCTAGTCTCATCACATAGTGCCAGGGACATATGGCACCAACTTTTTTTTTTTTTTTTGTGGGTACCAGGGGGTCGACCTCAGGAACTCGCGCGCCAACAGGCACCCATGCCGCTGAGCGATATCACCGGCCCCTTTTTCGTATGTGGGATCCGGGAGTCGAACTCGGGCCCTCGCGCTTGCAAGGCAGGCGCTTACGCCGCTGAGCCATCTCACCGGCCTGGCACCAACTTGACTTAGCACTAAAGACACTGAACTTGAGCACGTGGCTGAGACAGTGTTTACCAGGTTCTTCCCACACACAAGTCACATTTAGCCTGCTCTACAACTTCTTGCTTTCCAGAATCTATTCTTTTTCTGTGCCTAAAAAGTGGGATGTTTGAGTGTGTTTGGTTGCCTGACTCCGGTGTCACTCACCATTGATCCTTTAAAGAATTGATCATTCATTTTCCGATTACGTTTGCAAAACCTTTCAGAATTCAGGGATGTAATCAATCTCAGGCAGGATGCATCCATATATTTCACTTATTTATCTATTCAATGTATATTTAATATCATTTTTGTTCCAAGGTCTTTCCTAGGTTCTGTAAGAAGATAAAAAAATAAGCCATAGTTTTTCTCCTAGCAGGTCAGCTATGGGAAAAAAATCACTGTAGCTCATTTGCTAGTATGCAGTTGGGCACTAGGGGTCAAGGCTACCTGAAGAACTCTGTCTGGGGTAGAGTTTGGGGGTCAAGAAAGATCTTACAGAATAGGTGGCACATAGAAAGATTTACCCATAGTCTTTGTCTGGCTCCGTCTGTCATTTCAGTACATTTAAATTTTGTTTCTGGCTGACTCTGCTTGAACCCCTCTGGCTATGTGCACATTATGTAAAAATGTCTGAGATCCAAGATGGGACCAGCTTTAGACTAGAGGGACACTGGCTAACAGCCACACCATCCACCTTTGCATCAGGCTGGCCCTGAGGAATGTCTCCCCAGAAGAAGAGAACAGAAACAAGATGAAGGAGCTTTCACCCAGCCCCCAGGGTAATTTAGGCTCGGTGGTGAACATTACATATGGCCCACAGGCTATAAACCACCCTAACAGGCATAATGACTTTCGTGCCTCCACCTGAAGGGGCTCATTGCAATCAGGTAACAGCTCTTGCAGATGCCTCTAGCTTTAACTATGGGAACACTCGCTTTATAGCAGCGCTTGAATGATCTATATCCTGCTCCTTCAATGGCAATTTCAGCCGTGATTTGGCTTATGTCTTTTGTGCATGTGTCTACACAGCACCCTGAAAACCTTTGGCACTGAAAGCACGGGAAGGGAAGTATGTCACAGCTGCAGAGCTGGAGATGGGGGACCTGAGCTAGCTGTTGTTAAGAGCTAGTTCCCAGGAGTTCATAGCAGTCAGAGGGACAAGATTAACCCCCATTCTGCATTCATTCATTCATCCACCCATTCATCCATCTATTCATCCATCCATCCATCCATCCACTCATCATTTACAAACTCTTAGTGACCCCTCTGCTTAGTGACTTTACTAGGAATGCAAAGAAAAAGGGGCATAGACCTTTCTTTTCATAAGTAAGAAGATACAGGAGGCAGATACAGTGGTGGCTTGGATAGCGAGTGATGGTTGTTAAATACCCAAGTATAATTGCACATTTACTCTACCAATATCTACACGGCAAATGCTATAAAGTGGGTCTTTCTTCCCTTTTAAACCTTTGGATGTTTACTATAACACAACTGTGAGGTGGGCATAATTAACCCAGGAAGCCCATGAACTTCATGGGGTGGATACTTGGACCACCTGTTTTGAATCTCAGCTCTGCCACCAAGCTGTATAGCCACAGGCAAGTTATTCAACCTTTCTATTTCCTCATCCTTGAAATAGGGACAGTAATAACATCCACCTCTTAGGGTCATAGTGAGGATTAAATGAGGCAGGATATAGTTGGCATATATTGGGCAAGAGGATGGGCCTGACTGGGACGGAAGTGCTCAGCAGGGAGGATGAACATGATGCTAGAGAGATAGGTCTGCTATAGTTGGACATAGGAGGGAGGGTGGCCAGGGAAAGCTTGGGGTAATGTTATCATGAAGAGCTCTTTATAGACTTAGGAGGAAGGTACATGGTTGTACATTTTCATAGCCTTGAAGGGAATGACATTCATACTCCATGTTCAAGGTGCCCAGAAGCTGGCTTTTCTGAGGCCTATGAACCCTTGATACAGCATGCAAATTTTGAGTGCATATTTATGCACATTTTGGGGGTGAGGGCCCATAACTCTCCCCTCAGAATCATTAAATTAGAGAAACAGCTAGACTGTGTTTCCACAGACTACTTCTTGCCCATCAATCTTTTGTTCAGTGTTCGGCGAAAAGTTTGGGGCAGTACTATTTGATAAATTCATGGAATCAGATATCTATGGCTGCAGATCAAGGCAGCTGATTGAATGGGGCTGGAGGTTGTCTCAGTGAGGGTTCAGCTGCCCAGATGAGCATACACTTTGGAGCCAAGGGACAGTGCTGACCCACTGAGGGTGTGTAGAGGGGATAAACAAAAAGGGCAGCACCCTATTAAAAGTGATAAACATGAGGATAACTGAGAAGCCATCTGGCCATTGATCATGGAGTGCCGTAAACTCAGTCAATGCCCAATCCAGAAATACAGCTAGCAGGGAGGGGAGAGGAAAGCTCTGAAGGCAAGTTTGTCTCTAATTTACTTTGGCTCTAATCAGCTGGGTAAATCAGTAACTTGGATCAGAGGACACCCTTAACCTGAAGAACCCTCATGCTCTCTCTTCTTTTTATTTTTATTTATTAATTTTTTTTCCGAGATAAAAGAGAGGTCATCATCCAAGTGAGGCTGGGTAATGTAATTAGATGTTATTTACCAAAAGGGCCAGGGTACAGATGAGATCATCCCTTGCACTGTGGGTGTACTCAGCAAGACCTTACCTCATTATCAGTGTCACTGTTTCTATAGCTGTGAAGGGCTACCTCCGGTGTGGTGAGGAGGGATTCCCCTGTTTCAGTAATCACTGATTACAGGAACTTGAAAAGTTGGTTATTTCCAATACAGCAGCACTCAGGGGGCCTGTATCTAATGCACACCACAAATTTTTCAATCAGTCAATCAGGATGCACATATTGATCGCCTACTATGTGCAAGGCAGAGCCATGAAAAGTAGCAGATGTGAGGGATGACCCAGCCACCAGAAAGCTCTTTTGTGGTTGCTGCATGGTAGGCATGGCTTCCCTAATGGTACCGTGTCCTTGGATAATCTGCAGACCTTGGCAGAATCCAGATGCCAATTCAGGAAGTCTGAGGTGGTACTCAAGAGTCTGCGCCTAACAAGGGTGAGCAAGGGGCCCATTTTGAGTGGTCTGCGGAAGACTGCAGATTCTCCAGAATAAGGAGTTGGGAAGCGTGGGCTCTTAACATAGCTCTAACATTAACTAGCTGTGTGATCTTTACCAAGTCATCCTGGGCTCCAAAACACAAAACCAGGGGTCTCCTTGGCTAGGATGTGTACTGCAAAGCCCCTCCAGTCACTGTGTGAGATGATAGGTAAATGCTGCCTTCTAAAACTGCTCGGGATATAACCTGCCCAAACACACCCAGAGTTCCTGGAAGGGTTGGATAGCACCGTGGATCTCAATGTGGAATTCACATGGCCATCACGTGCTTCATTTTAAAAATACCAATACCTGACCCACCCCACCCCACCAGTGATTTCACAAATGGGTCCTGGGCATTGGTATTTATTTTTATACCTCTCCAGAGGTGGAATAATTCTAAAGATCCACCCCATGTTAAAGTTCTGTGATTCCCTCTGCAACTCTTGGATTGCCTGAAGAATCCCTAGCATATGTTAAACTCTAGAAGAGAAGAAAAAGGAAAGAGTAGTGCAAAATGAGTAGTCTGGGATTTTCCTGGAGGAAGGTAGCAGTTTCAAACAGTGATCCAGAGGGAGAAGCCATTCTAGGTGGAGCCACGTGGGTGCAGGTGCAGAGGAAGGAACCCACATTCCTGAGGCTTCTGTTCATGTAACATGTTTCTCTCAGGGCTGGTGCTGGGCATAGTCCTGCGAAGAGACAGACAAATAGATAATTTTCTCCATGGATCTATAATCACACATAATGGCTAGTGCTTGCTTGGAAGGGAAGACTAGGGAACTGGTGAAGCATATGACAGGCCCCTAATGCAGATTCAGGGCTGAGGAAGAGGCAACAGAGCTGAGAAAAGCAGACTGGGAAGGAAGAGACTCTTGTTCTGAATGCTTTATATCCCCGGCCTTATGGAGGCCCCTGATCCACCTGAGTGGAGTTCTCAGAATAGGAGGTGGGAAACAGACAAGGAAGAGCGAGCCAGGGCGGTGCCCACTGTGTCCATCTGAGGGATGGGTTGCCTCCAGGGTGCGTTGATCACACCTGGTTAGAACTGGCTGCTTGAGTCTGGTACCTACTGATCTTGGACTACTGGGCCTATGGATGTGGGGCATTGATGTGAACCTAAGCACATGGGCAGGCTTCTCTAAGTCTAAAAGGCACTGCCTATGCCTATTTATCTTTCTTGTCAATCTAACTTTGCACTCACAGCTGTCTTCCACTGTCCTCACTGTCTACTGTCTTGGCCTGGAGACTGCAGAGTCATAGATGGGCCAGTGAGAGCTGGGGACTGTGCATCCTCCCTCCTACTCTGCTTTAGGCTCAACTCCACCTAAACCCTGCTCTCTTTGGGCATTTTAACTAAAATGGATCCTGCCAGTTTCCGAGCGAAGGTGGCCTCCCAAATCCATCCCAGGAGTGTGATTGATGGCATTGCTGAGGCACAAGACAGAGAAGCCCTCTCTGGTTTTTGTATTAAGCTGGGTTATATCCCACAGTATTGATTTTTTGTTTGGCTTTTGAAATTTCTCTTCTCTGTTTCTGAGCCATTTCTATAAAAATGAAAGAGGAGGTGAGAGATGATGGCACCTGGGTTGACAAGCTTTGCTGACTTGCAGTATTAGCTGCTGTTTTCCAGTAGGTCTTTCTGAGCTTGTCAAACACCTCTTCTGCACAGAAATATATTTAAAACGTGGTACAAAAATGTCCCTGAATGTCAACAGTAAGAGCCTGACACCAGGGTTAGTCACTGAATTTGATCTTCCCATCCTTAGCACTTGGGTTCCCTTCAAAGGGGCCACAAAGATTTTGATGGACTCCAGCTGCCCCTCCCTGACTGGCTTTTTTCTCTGCAAGAATGGCTTATTGGCAAAACTGTCGAGGTAAGTCACTGGACTTGGAAACTCTCAGCCTCCTTTCCTTGACTCTCTTTGCCTCTCAAATACATTCCACTCCTGCCTCACCACTCTTCATCCCTTCCTGCTCTCCAAGGAGCCACAACACGTGGACTTAAATAATTTAGAATGGCTTAGAGGGGGGCCTAACTTTTGTGCATTTGTTTATACTAGGACTTAAGGCTTATGGATGTTAAGCTCTAAACAGTGGAGTTTCATACATCCCTTAGCTGAGAGAGGATGTTTAGGAGAAAGGGTGAGAATGCAGCATTTACTGAAATCTGAGACTCACCTTTCACCTCTGCTCTTATTGAGAACACTTCACCTGCCTGTGTGCCTCTCCTGGCTGTAGGGAATACTGGGCCAATCCAGGGAGCAGTGCTTTGTATTACAAGCTGGGCCATTCATTCATTCAACAAGTATTTGAATTGAATTAAGGACCCACTTGCTGACAATGTTATTATGAATCCCTAGCCTTACTTTGGCAAGACCTGCATTTCTTTGTATCTGTTATTCTTAATTCAACATAGAAGTATACAGACCTAGTGCCAATCACCATGCTAACGCTGGAAATGGCAGGGATGGGCAAAAAAGAATCAGTCCCTCTGCTTACACAGCAGCCCAGGCCTGAGACCTGGGAGAGTTCCTTGCTTCTGCTCCCTTTCTGATATTTGCACATCAAGTTATCTTGTCCTGTCTCCCTGCCACTGGCCTGGACACCTCTAAGACACCTTAGAACAGTACTTACCCACAATGCATGTTGGTCTGCCTCATCCATGCTGCATCCTTGAAACGTGGTTGAACATGCAAGTCAGTCCTCCCTCATGCTCAGAGGCTCATGATGACTCCTAATTTTCTACAGAATAAATCAGAATGGCTTTGAATGGCACATAGGCTGTTCATTATTTTATTCCTGTCAGTCTTCTACAGTTCAACTTTGTGTTTGTCAGGGTTCCCCAAAGAAACAGAACCAATAGAATATCTATCTGTCTATCATCTATCATCTATCTATCTAATGAGTTTATTGTAATGAATTGACTTATACTGTTATGGAAGATGGTAGTGTCCAAAATTTACAGTGTAGGCTGGCAGCCAGGTAACCCAGGAAAACCAATGGTGTGGATAAAGTTTGAAGGCAATTTGTTAGAGAATTCCCTCTTGCTTAGAAAAACAGTTCTTTTTCTTCTATTCATGACTTTGATGATAAGACCCACCCACATGGAAAGGGGCAATTTAATTTATCCAAAGTTCACCAATTTAAATGCTAATCTTATCTGGAAATATCTTCAAAATTAACACATGAAATTAAGCATGGTATCTCCTTTCCTTTTATGTTCTGGTAATATTGGATCTCTATTTATCTTCCAAAAATGGTACTTTGTCCTGCCTCCGGGACTTTGCTCATGTGGTTCCCTCTCATCCTTTCCATTCCACAGACATCTTTTCACTAATACACCCTCAGCTGGCAAGCTCTCTCTTGGTGACCTCTTCTAGGTCCCTCATAGATAGACTTGGGTAATTTGTGTCACTGCTCCCACCCTATTTTGTACTTAGCTTTTATCATTTATTATTTATCATGTTATTAGTGTTGGTTTACATATATTTCTCCCCATTGGGACAAATATTTTCATTTTTGTCTAACTTGGGCCCTATGATAGGATTCTATTATCACCATGACATCTTGTTTTAGTCACTTATAAAATGCAGGAATACTGGGTGTGATGGTTCAAGCCTGTAATCCCAGTAGTCAGGATGTTGAGGCTACAGGATTGCTGTGAGTTCAAGGCCAGCCTGGGCTACATAGTGAGTTCAAAGCCAGCCTGAATTACACAGCAAGATCCTGTCTCAAAACAAAGTGGAGGATTGAACTAGTAGGGCATTGACCACTCATTTCTTACTCTGACAGTCATAGAGCTTTTAGCTCAACTCATGCCCATCTAGAAGACAAACTACATTTCCCAGTGACCCATGCAACTATATTTCGAGGTATGTGATTAATCTCAGCCAATGAGATTTGAATGGGGGTTCTCAGAGCCTTCCTGGAACCTTTCTTCTCTATCATTTCCTCCACCAGCTCCCTGGAGTCAAATGCCACCATCTCTGACTTTGAGGATGTGGAGGGGAGGCCTGAAAATGGTGTGCAGAAAGATGACTGTCGATTTCTGAGTTTTATGTGACAAAGAACTCCACTATCCTGTGTAAGGTATTATGTTTGGATTTTTTGTTCTTTTCAGCTGTACCTAACTCTAAGGATATGTCTTGAGAAGTGCTTCCCAAAGTCTTCAAGGTAAGTCAAGAGACACCATAAGCAAAGGGGACCAAGGAGCCTGAGCTTGCCCCTGCTCCACTTCCATCCTGACCCAGTGGCATCTGCCCCACGTGGATTTTACACATTGACTTAGAATTTGTCTGAAGATGGAAAGGAATATAAGCTCTCCAAAGTCCCATTCATTTTGGACATTCTAAAAATTTGTCCACATGACAACCAAATAAAAAAGGAGAAATGCCATACAAGGAGCAAGATGATGTCTCCATAATGGATACATATGAAAACAAGGCCAATGATGACCACAGACTGCCCTTGACAGTGAAGTCTCAGTGTTGCAGTAAGTTTTGGAGATTTCTGCCTCTTTTGTCCATGCCTAGGGCTCACTGAGCATGTCTTCCTATCTCCTGCCCTCCTATACTCCTCATCCCAGAGCTGGGTGGGTGGCAGGTGTTTATAGGATGCTAACTGAATCTGCTGAATGAACACTGGATAGAATGGGCGCATGCTGACCACTCCACACTAACTTTGCATATTCCATGCTCTCACTGGCTGTCTTGAAAGAGCCGTGGGTTTATTTCTTGCAGCTCTGCAGTGTGACCTTATCCCTTCCCATTTGTACTACAGATGTCTTTATGGCACATTGAAGATTCTGCTGAGAACTAAGTTCATTGCTGAGATGCTAAATATCAGACACAGGTTGGACCTTGGACCTGCAGTGGCCATGACTGTGGTACATGCATATGCATCTCTGATGTGTCATTGTCTCCCACCCAGGCTGGCATCACTCTGCACCAGAGTTCACCATGGTGGCTCAGAAGGATACTTGCCATGGAGGGTGATACATTTAGAGCATTGAGCAGTTGGAAAGCTGCATCCAGCAGCTGCTGAGGCTAGTGGGGGCAGAACTGATGGTCTCTTCTGTGCTTTCAAGAAGCTGTCCTACAAGAGAAAGAAATAAAAGGAATAATGATTGGAAAGGAAGAAGTTAAATTATCATTATTTGTAGATGACATGATACTCTACACAGAAGACCCCAAAAACTCCACTAAAAAACTGCTAGATTTAATAAGCAAATTCAGTAGTGTAGCTGGATGCAAAGTCAATACTCAAAAGTCAATAGCCTTCCTGTACACAAATAACAAACTTACTGAAAGAGAAATTAGGGAAACAATACCTTTCACAATAACATCCAAAAAAATGAAATACCTAGGAATCAACCTCACGAAGGATGTAAAAGACCTCTATACTGAAAACTACAGTACTCTGAAAAAGTAGATTGAAGAGGATATCAGAAAATGGAAAGATATCCCTTGCTCCTGGATAGGAAGAACCAATATAGTGAAAATGGCCATACTTCCAAAATTGTTATACAGATTTAATGCAATTCCAATCAAAATTCCAACAGCATATCTCACAGAATTAGAGAAAACAATCCTAAAATTCATTTGGAATCAGAAGAGACCTAGAATAGCAAAGGCAATTCTGGGCAACAAAGGCAAGGCAGGGGGCATCACAATCCCCGACTTGAAATTATACTATAAAGCTACTGTGATAAAAACAGTGTGGTACTGGCAAAAAAAACAGACCTGAAGATCAATGGAACAGATTAGAAGATGCTGAAACAACCCCAGACATACTAAGCCACCTTATCTTTGACAAAGGTGCCAAACACATTCGCTGGAAGAAAGATAGCCTCTTTAATAAATGGTGCTGGAAAAACTGGCTCTACACATGCCGAAGATTAAAACTAGATCCATATCTTTCACCATGCACTAAACTAAATTCAAAATGGATCAGAGATCTAAATATTAAAACAGAAACATTAAATCTGCTGGAAGGTAGGATAGGTAAAACCCTTGGAGACATTGGTGTAGGCAAAGACTTTATGAATAAAAACTCAACCGCACGGGAACTATCCCAAAGAATCAATAACTGGGATCTCATCTTATTAAAAAGCTTTTGCACAGCAAGAGAAACCACCAACAGAGTGAAGAGACAACCCACAATGTGGGAAAAAATGTTTGCCAGCTGTTCCTCAGACAAAGGATTACTATCGAGAACATATAAAGAACTCAAAAAAATCAGACCTCCCAAATTTAAAGACCCACTCCAAAAATGGGCATCTGAGATGAATACACATTTCTCAGATGAAGAAATACTAATGGCAAACAAATATACAAAAAAATGTGCAACATCACTAGTCATTCGAGAGATGCAAATTAAAACAACACTGAGATACCATCTCACCCCAGAAAGAATGGCTACTATTAAGAAATCAACTAATAACAAATGCTGGAGGGGCTGTGGGGAAAAAGGAACCCTTCTTCACTGTTGGTGGGAGTGTCAACTGGTACAGCCACTGTGGAAGTCAGTGTGGAGATTCCTCAGAAAACTAGGGTTGGAGGTCCCATTTGACCCAGCTATTCCCCTTCTGGGCATCTTCCCAGAAGAATTAAAAACATCGTACCACAGCGATATATGTGCACCCATGTTTATAGCAGCACAATTTGTAATAGCCAGATCTTGGAAACAACCCAAATGCCCATCAACTGAGGAATGGATAAGAAAGATGTGGTATTTTTATACAATGGAGTACTATTCAGCCATAAAGAAGGATAAACTGGAGACTTTTATAGGTAAATGGATGCAACTCGAGAAAATACTCATAAGTGAAATAAACCAGAAGCACATGTGTAAGCATCGTATTATCTCTCTAGTATGAGAAACTGAAAGAGTAAATAAGATCCAAAATGTACAATAGACATGGTGAATCAAAAAGAAACTGGTCAAAAGGAAAGAGAGACTGGAATAGGGAAAAGAAAGAAGGGAAAGGGAAAAAAAAATTGTATATATATATATATATATATATATATATATATATATATATAAGATGGTTAAGATAGATACACTACCATTTTTACTTAGTTCATTGAAGAGTAAGGTTTGTGCCAATAATGTTTGGACAATTGAATGCTAATGTCTGGTGTCCTGAATAACTAACTTAAAGATAGTAATACGTAATGTATTAACCATTGTTACCCTCCTATTATGTTGGTTTGAAAATTTGTTCTTCTTTTGATTTGTTTTGTTTTTTCTTCTCTTTAAAATAAAAAAAAAAAAAAAAAAAAAAGAAGCTGTCCTAACTTCTCACTGGCTATGGCTTTCATCAGGTGCTATAATTAGCCCTGTTATATAGATAAGAAAGCAGAGGCACAGAGAAGTTCAGTAGCCTGCTCATTGTTCCCCAGCCTAAAAGTGACCATCCATCTCCAGTTCTTAACTACTATGTATCTGCTGATATGGCAGATGTGGAAGTGTTTTGGAAATTGTAGGACGTAACCCATGTAACCCATGTGGAACTCATGACTACTGCTATTGCTTATCTTCTTCCAGGGACAGAAAGAGAGAGGGAAAGGGAAAGGGAGGGGGAGGGGAATGGGAAGGGGGAGAGGGAGAAGGAGAGACAAGTTGGCACATCCCATTCCCATGAGCTAAGACTTATTTCTTGGGTCCCATCCCTGCAGCATGGGAGGAGTGAGCATGAGCGCAAGTGTGCATGCATGTGTATGTGTGAGAGCAAGTGTGCACAAGCTTCTGTGTGTGCACACCTGTATGAGGATGCCCTGTCTCTGCTGCTTCCGCAGCTACCGTTTTTGATGGAGGAAAACCAGCACTTTGTCCATACCATGCAATCCAGCATTTTTCCAACTTGACACCTGTCACCAGTGCAGGGGGAGCACGTGTCACTTGGTCCTAAACAATGGCTTGAAGAGGCTCTGGCAGGGGTGAGGGATGCTGACCTGGAACAAGAGTAGGTGGAGCAGGGCAATCTATGTCCAGATATCCCAGTGATGTGGGATGTGGCCCCAGAAAATGTACCCTGTCTCCCTATTTCCACCAGGTGCTCTGTGTCCTACCTCTCAATCCAGTATGAGGAGGTGAGTAGATTTCGTGTAGGTAGGGAGTCAGACCATGTGAGCTCTAAGCTGGGCTCAGCTTCTTCCTTTCAGTGGAGGGGAAGAGTGGAGGAGGGGAAGGTAAGAAGGAGCAGCTTTGAGAATCTTGCAGGGCAGAGAGGTTGGTGAAATGGTGATGAGGCCTGGATTTAGGAGCAGGGATCAGGGTAAGCATTAACAAAATTAGTGGAGGGGCAGCTTCAAATGTCTCAGCAGTGTTGCTGAATAGTTATGTGCATCAGTCCTGCCGCAGAGCCTGGGCTCTAATTCAGGAGCCCACCTGCGAGGTTCTGGGGAACTTCTCTTCTCTGTGCCTCAGTTTCCTCATCTGTGAAAGAGGAAAGCTAATAGTCCCTGCCTTACAGGGCATCATGAGGGTTACATAACTTAGAGGGGGGCTTGGTCATAGCAACAATAGCTGCTGTCATAAAGGAGGTCTCTCCTGTTTAGATTTCAGTTTAGTGTGAGGCTACATAATGTCCGTAATCCCTCTAGGATGTTACTGTACAAGGTAACAGCATGTTTCCCTAGAAGCCCAGCCACAGAGAGGGGTCCTATACAAGGAGCAGGCAGGAAACAAGGGACATTGGTCACACCATGACCTGGAAAGGCCGGCATTATCCCTGTATACATAGCTGGTTTGCTTTTGGAACTTCTGCTGTTTGCCCAACCTTCTAATTCAGTCCCACCTTTAACCTCCCCTCCTAGGACTTCGCTTATAGCCAGTACTGTTTGCTTTAGCAGTTATCATCCAAATAGTCATAAAATTTACATCCCTATTGCAAGCATGGGAAAGTCTTTGTAGCAACACATCTTTAATTTTTGTCCAGTCTGATAGATACGAACCGGTATCTCTTTGTATTGAAATTTCCCTCATTATTAGTTAGGTTAGATATATTCTCATGAGTATCAGTCCTTCTGTTTTGTATACTGTGTTTCATATCTTTAGACGACCTTGCTATTGGATTGTCTTTTTCTAATAGTCTTGTAAAAGTTCTTGGATATTCTGCTACTCTTTAGTTTCTCATAACAAAGTCTACAGAGTGCTGTTTCCAGGTGGTAGCTTTATCTTTCACTTTGCTTAGCGAGTGAGGCTGTGTTCGCGTTAGGGGAGTCCAATTCACCAAATGTTCCCTTTATGAGTTTTGCTTTCCAGACTTCGCTAAAGAAATTCTTTGTAAATGAACACCAACAGTTATATCTTTAAAGTTTTTTTTTTCTTTAGGAGTTCTGCTAATTTACATTATGTTATTTAATCCACATGGAATTTATTTTTCTTATATTTCGAGGCAGAAATTTATTTTCTTCCATGTGAGTAGTCAAATTGTCTCAGTACTGTTTCAACTCTTTGACATTACATATGATGAAACCGAGGTCCCAAGAAGTAGAAGAACTTCTCCAAAATCACATCATGACTCAGTGGTGGGATCATAACAGGGAAAGAATTTTTAAAACTCCCAACCCAATGTTCCAGCACAATTGTACTACGGTGCCCTAAGATTCCATCTCAGACTGTTTTCTACCATTCTCAGGTATAAATGTACAAATCTGGTTTTAAGTTTCTTGAAAACAAGGATTCTGTCCTTTCCTCCTATCACCTCCATGTACTTAGGGCAAGGCTAACTATCTGGTAGACAATGGGGAGGATCACGCTGAAAAAATAAAACAATGAGTTAAGTAGAGTGATTTCTAAATAATTAGTTCTTTTTAGTTCAGCTCTTGTTTCATCCCAGGTGTGTTTGTATATTTTGGTACATCAATTCATTCAGCAAATGTCCACTGAATATCACCATGTACCAGGCACTGGGCTAGTTTCTAGAGATTAGAGGAGGAGCAAGATGTGCTCCCTGCTGCCGAAGAACTTGAAGTGTAGAGAGACCAAAGTCAATAAGCAGCAGAGTGACTGTGCTTTTTCACAGTGTGTGATGGGAGGTGGGTGGTGGTGGTGGGGGACAATCTGACTGAAAATCAGGAAATTTTCCCAGAAGAGGGGGAAACTTGAGGTCAGTCTTTAAGGTTGAGAGTTATAGTTTGGATCTGGACTATCTCCCAAAGACTCATGAGTCGAAGGCTTGGTCATCAGGTGTTGGCACTATTGGGGATGGTGGGCACTTTAGGGAGTGGAGCTAATTGGAGGAAGTGGGTCACTGAGGCATGCCTTCGAGGGCATATTTTGTCTCTGAATCACCCCCTTGCTACCCAGCTGTCTTGAGGTGAGCAGCTTTGCTTCACCATGTACTCTCCACAGTGATATTGGGCCTCATCAAAGGCCAAAGTGATGGGGCCAAGTGACTATGAATATCTGAAACCATGAGCCAGAATAAATCTTTCCTCCTGTAAGTTGTTTTTCTCAGGTATTTTATCACAGTGACAGAAACCTGACTAACATAATGAAGAGGATTTGCCAAGGGTGGAGTGACACCTAAGCAAAGGCAGAGATCTAAGGCCTCTAGCCACAGCTCACTGAGACCAATCACCCACATCATTTTTAAGAATTTGAAGCCCCTGCTTCCTGGGAGAGTCTAGCCTAGCTTAGGGCTGATCACAGCTGAACATAGCACCCCAAATGCCGCCTGCCTTGCTGTTGATTAAAACACCCAGCTCAAGGGACTCAATTTTATAATTTCCTCCCATCTAAAGTGGGTTTCAACTTTTGGATAAATAGAATACGTTTTTCACCTTATTTCATGATTGTAAATTGACACCCCTTTTCATCCCATTTTTGTTGCCAATGCTGTTATTACAGCCTTTCTCATGCAGCCAGAATAACATATGAGACACCAGCCTGGAGTGACAGTGTGCCTGACAAAAACAGAAATAGCCTGGCTCATATTATTTGCAAAAGAATTATCCCCTGGAGGTGATTTTTAATTTGGGGGTCTGCTGCAAAATGGAAAACTGACCAAGGTTACTTTGCAACTTGAATGCTTTTCTTGCCAATCAATTATCAAAATGAGACTGGCTGAGTATTGTAGGAAGTCTTTCTGGGCTTTCTCCTTTAATGGGTCAAGTCTAAGTTGCCTCCATTATTAGGAAAAGCTAGGGGCGACTGAGCAGTTTAATTTGTTGGTGGGAGGAAGCAAAGACAGGGAAAAGGTTCTCATAGACAGATAAAGAAAAGCACAAAAGGTGGGTGGGGGAAGCCTAAATTAGAGGCAGCTACGTCAGCTGAGCAGCAAGCAGTGAGCTGGTAGTTGTTTATAAGGAATTAATAATTTAGCCCTAGGAATAAAGCTAGGACTTATGCACAGCAGAAGCAAACTTGCATAAAGGTTAATTGGTATCTATCAGATACTGATAATGGCATTTATTCTATTTTAGTATTTTGGGGGACTCGAGGTGGACAATAGAGAGACAGAAGCAAAGTTGAACACGGAGATCCAGTGAGGCCTTTTCTTGGCGTGAGTGTTTCATGAAATCACTTTCCCAGCCCCAGCGGGGAAAAGGGGTGACCTCAGAACACTGATGGGCTTAAGAAATGAATTCTACATCGCCTCCATTGTAGGCCTTGCACGTGCTATTTAAACTTGACATGTCATAAATCTAATAGCAGCAAGCAGGGTGGCACTGGTTTGCTATCCACTTTTTTTTTTTTTATGTGGGTACTGGGAAACAACCTCAGGACCTCATACTTGCCAGCAAGCGCTTGTGCCGCTGAGCGATATCACTGGCCCTTTTTTTCCTTTATGTGTGTTCCAGGAGTCAAACTCAGGACCTCGTGCTTGCCAGGCAGGCGCCTATGCCGCTGAGCTATCTCACTGGCCCATGCTATCCACTTTTCTTTGTGTAAATACAGAAAATGGTGCTGGTATGTGAAAGTGGCAGGCACTGTAAGCTGCTCAGTCTAAGGCACTCAAGGGCTGGATCTGGGGACCCTAAGAAGTAGGGGTGCAGAGTTGGGGACCATGTGTGATTAAGACATTCTATCTCCTCTGTCTGGATGGCATCTGCATGTCTTGGGCTTAGGATCAGGGTATCCTTTAGCCCCTAGAATAACCCATATTACTAAAAGGGGACCAGTGAGCTGTACTAAAACCACAGTTTTCATCTAAGTATAATCATCTGTTCTCACAAAGTTGTGGTCAGGACCAAGTCTTATTCATGTCTTTATCTTTAGTATGACCACAGCACAAGACACTGGGTGTTCATCTAGGTTGCGTTTGTCAAATTGATGACTGGATAGAGACAGTACTCCAGAATATTCATTGGGGCAGTTGGCTTCAGTCTGTACAAGGTCAGACAAATACAAAAATGCAGTGATGGTTTGATGATTTGAGGAGCTTTAAAAGATTTTCCATTGTTCAATACCTCATTCTCAGCCCCTCTGACGGCTTAAACTTTTCACATTGGTCCAACACTCACGCACATCAAAAGTCTCAATTTTGTTGGTGCCTCTCCATTTTTTTTTTCAATAACTGAAAAAGATAGCTTGTTTTGGAACAAAGGACTGCCAATCAGCTCGAGGTTTTGTATGAGGCCCAATGCTTTCTTGTTAGCATTAGCAACATTCTTCTAAAGAATTGTCCATTTCAGGGGAAAAGTTCCCAAGAATTTCTTTTTCCTTTTCCTCTTCTCTCCAGTGCAGGCAGAGGACACACTGAAAATTCACCACTCAGATAAGTTCACATTACCAGTAGGTCAACTTTGCTAGTCTTGGGAGTGTCGGTTATACATCCTTACTCTTGAAAGCATGTTTTATTTTAACATGAATTTTAATGTCATTGGGGCTGTCCTTTTATTAAAGCAAACTGTCCTTGAAATAATAGAAAAGACTGCTAGAACAACTTTGAAAAGACTTTCAGTGCTTTCCTCTGCTTCTGTATTGCCCTTTATTAAGTCATCTGAGAGTCTTTAAGACTCCTTAAGAAGATTCCCCGTCTTCCAGAGTTTGCCTTCCTTGGCCTGAGAACCCTGTTAATTTGAGTATTCATCAAATTTTCATATTTCTGATTTCCAGCTAAAAATTTAGCCAAAGCCTGTCCCTGTATATCAAAATAACTTGCTTTCCTTTCTACCCTGGTGTGTGATAACAGAGATAGAGACCTGGATCTGGGGGAAATGGGCAGTGTGCATGCATGAAGAGGGCCACACTGAGAACTCTGCATGTTTGTGTCCCCAGTCCCAGAGTGTTGGTGAAGACAACAGTTAGACCAGCTGAGTGGAAATCTTTATTCTGCTACTCAATAGCTTTGACAACTTGGGAAAATCATTTTCTGTATATTGCTGTTTTCTGCTCTATAAGACAGGGCTAAAAATAATTCCTATTTCATATAATTATTAAGAGGCAGGATGTGGGTAAGGTTGTGGCCCCTGAAACTAGACTACTTGGATCTGAATCACAGCTCTGCCATTTCCTAGCTGTGAAACCTTAGGTAATTCACTCTCTGTGCTTCCAGCATCTTTGAAATGGGGATCATAATACTACTTATATGTAAGGTTCTTGTAAGGATTGAGTTAATATGGACAAAGCTCTTAGAGAACAGCCTGGCATCTTAAAAGTGTCTTGTAAGTGTCAGAAATTAGCATTGAGAGAATTAAGTGAGATAAGTTCCTCTCCTCCTCTCACTTAGCTAGCATGTAGGTAGCACCAGCCCAGGTGAGCAGGTAGAGAAACCCAGAAGCTCAGGAATCCAGGGGAGCATAAGGGCTGGGTTCATAATGTGAACTAAGAGGCCTTGTGCTTCTACCACACTGTGTATTAAAATAAAACGATGACGCAAAGCACAAGCACTGCCCTAAGCATTCCTATTTTGAGTCAATATACTGTGAGGCAGCAGAGGAAACAGGGAGCTAAATTAAAGCAGCATTTATAAATACTTTAATAATGATGAATAAAAGATTCATCATGGTTGCACTGTAAAGCAAATTATTCCACGCTGCACAGAGACCTGAAGGAATGATTGTAAACTAGTCAATAGATGACGTTATCACAACGTGCGAGGAAGCACTTCGGAGCAGCAGCTCACACCGTTATTGATGCCTCTGTATGCTCTAACATAATTTAAGAAAAAGGGAAATTTACTTATCAGCCCTTAATAAAGTATTCATGCTGCCTTAATGTGATATGTTATCAAAACTCTTTCATGACTTATTGATTCTATTAGGTTTTATGTGACTCTTGGTATTCTTTGGGGTGGCAGAGTTAACTGAAACAGGGGACTTTGATTTGGACAGTTCCCTTCTCTGGTAAGTTTTCAGAATCTTGGGGAAATTTGCCAGGGGTAGAGGAAGGGATGGAAGGATTGGAGGAGGGCCTGGAGCGGCCTGGATAGTAGAGCATATGGAAGCCATACGGTGGACTTTGGTGTCTTGGAGGCTGTCATGAATCTATGGGTTGCCAGAGTTGGAAGGACTTCATAGAACTTCTGGTCCAACACCCAAATGGCAAACCAAAAGCCACTGAGATAAAAGGATTCATGAACCTCACACAGCTAAACGATGGCAGTGTCACAGAGCTACTGTGTCATGCTAAAATCCTCTCTGTGTCCCTCACTTCATAAAGCACCCAGGCAGCATCTAGCTCATATAGTGTGACAAGGCCTTAGGTACTTACTGAGTGTGTGCAGGGCACTAACCAGTGGAACCAACTGGGCATTAAGCTTAAGTATATAAAGCAGGAAACCCAAGTGAGGGTGGCTACAAACTCCAGTGGTTATGAACAGGAAGTCTGGAGGTAGATGATTGTGCACTTGCAAAGGTCTTTACTATTTCCCTGGCCTTTCCCGCATAGTTGCAGTATGGCTCCAGCCATCACCTGAGTTCCCAGCAGGAGGAAAGGCACAGGTAGAAGAAGGGGCAAGACTCTGTCAGGCCAGCAAACATTTGACATGGAGCCCATGCCCACCATGTGGTACAGGGATTTGCACACCAAGAGGCCTCATAGAACCACTGCTGTGAGCTGAGGCCCTAAAAAGGGCCTCCAAGGCAGGATGGTCAGATGTAGGATTGCACTAGGAGTTGAATAGCACTGACACTCAGCAGCCAGCACTAGCCTTGAGGAGGAGGATAGTTAGTGGTGCTGGTCTCCAGCATCCTTGTCCTCTGTCCCATGCGCAGGCCCATTTCCCTCTCAGTGGACTTCCGGCCTCCTTTAACTGCCCATGGCCCTATGTATCTTCTGTGCCTTATGAAATCTTGACCTCAAGAAAACATCTTCTACTATTTAGTAGTAGTTTCTCTTGAGAATTAAGGAAAAGTAGATAGGTAAATGGATCGATCAACATCCTAAGAGAGGATAAAGGAGAGATCGGGGACCAGGGTAGCTGGTTGAGGGACCCTGCTGCTGGGAAGCTCAGGAAATCCTGGTGCAGAGTTTCCTGCTCTGTTTTGAACAGTTGGCCCTTGAGGGTGGGGCCAGAGCCAAATTGGCCGAGCTTTACTTGGGCTGCAGGAGAACAAGGATGGGCTGAGAGCTGCAGGTACAGAGACCAGCAGGGTGGCTCTCCCAGGCCTGGCCGTGCTGCTGATGGGATGCTGGCTGCTTCAGTTAAGGGTGGGCCAAGGCATCTGCCCTAAGGATTTTTCTTTGAGGTTTTATAAATCAGTCAGCAAGACAGCCACTTTCATGCTGAGGTGTCACATTCAAGGCCCCAATCCAAGATCAATTGCTGGCTGACTTTGACTCCCCACCATGGAGCCTGGCCTAGTCCTGTCCCAAACTGGGACACTGGCAAAGTTTGGCCTTAGATGCCTTTCACTCAACCCTTCTTTATTTTCTGGCTCCACCCCAGTTCCCCCGGCAACATTTTTACACTTTAAGGGGTTCACCGATGGCTATTGTATCCTGGAGTTCTCTAACAAAAGAGATCTGTACTCCCAGCAGAGAATAACCTGCAATTTGGCTACGCAGCCATAAGGAGGTAGTAATTTCAGCAACCAGGTGCTATGAATGGTAATGTGAGAGGTGCAAATGAACAGCTGCAGAGTGTTTTGTTCATTGTTATAGTTTTTTAAATCTTGAATTTGTCACTAATATTTTAACAGTAGGAAATTGACCATCAAAATCCTGATTTGAGACTGTCTTTGAAAGATTAGGATATTTGGCAATATTCCCTTAGGCCCAGAGCCAGATGGAGCTAAGTAGGGGTCCAGCCTCCTGTTGTCACTATACCCATATGTTTGGCTTTCACTCACATTCCCTGTCTGCTTCAAGAAGACTTTGTTTAAATTTTAGATAATGTTATGGTTTGTGTCTAGGTGTCCCCCCAAAGCCTCATGCAATCTTAGGCTTTTTCAGAGGTGGCTGAATCTAGAGTTTGTGATTGTTTCAAGGTCCAATTCTGGGACTAAGAGTGTGAGTGATACACCCGCACTAGGATGGGTATCCTGCATACAATATAAGGGACAGAAAGAGCTCTCCCTCTCTTTCTCTCTTCTTGCTCTTGTTTGTGCTGTCTTTCACTGCCATGAACTGTTGTCCCTCTGCCACGTCTGACCCTGCCTTGGAGCCAGCTGATTATGGACTGAAACCTCTACAAACTGTGAGCTAAATAAGCCTTTTCCCCTTTAACTTTGGGGTCAGGTATTTTGGTCTCAGCAATGAGAAAAGTAAATAAGACAATAACCCTCTGGGTCTCCTGTTATTTAGACATAAAGTGCCACCTCACCATTTCTTATGTGTGTGAAAGGTGATTGGATCACAGAGGTTCTATACTGATCAGTGGATTAATCTACTAGGGAATCCATAGCTGAATGTGGTGTTAGGAGGTAAGGCCTGGTTGGAAGAAGTGGGTGACTGGGGCCATGACCTGGAAGGATACATCTGCCTCCCCTGTTCCTCTCTTTACCCTCTGCTTCCTGGCTGACAGGGTGAGCAGCTATCCTCCACCCAAACCCTTCCACCATGCCATTTCTGCCTTGGAGACAGCCAATCAGCCAGTGTAACCATGAGCCAAAATATACCTCTCCTGCTTTAAGTTGTAGGTGCCAGGTATTCATCCCAGCAATGAGAAAAGTGACTAAGACAAGATCACAACTCAGAGGAGTTTGTCTTGACTACTTCTTGCCCCAGCCTGCACAATGTGCCCCCTGCCCAGCCCTGTACTTACCAGCTATGTCACTTTCCCCAGTCATATGTCTGCTGCTTGCCAAACCCTGGGCTGCAGGTGCTGTTCTGTAGCTCTCTTGTTCAAGGACGTGGTCCCAGCACACCACCAGTGCACACAGGGTAAGCACAGAACAGAGAATACAGGCTATTCCTTATGTCATAAGACAGGCGTGATGTCTGATTCAGATCCGGGTCCCGCACAGATCCAGCACATCATAGGTCCTCAATAGGAATGCTTGTTGAATTAAATTGCATTGAACTAGGCCAAGGGTTTGGATAGATGGATATCTTATTTAGTAAAAGAATAGGATAAAGAAAAATAATGGTGACCCATGACAGTCTCTTTCATACTGTTTTGACTATGACCCACAAAGAGAAAGGCACTTTACTTTGGGACCTTGTACACTTGCTCCACACTTGAGAGACAAGTGTTAGACTATGGTCTTCTCACAGCACAGTATATGTACTCTGAGCTGGTCCATTATTCTATCCCATCTATCCTATCCTATCCTATTCTATTCTATTCTATTCTATTCTATTCTATTCTATTCTATTCTATTCTATCCGTTCAGATCTATTCCATTCCAAACTTCTGTTCCGTTCTCTTTCATTACCTTCTGGTAATAACCTAAATGGGTTTCATCATAGCTAATGCGTCACTACCTGTATTTTGGAAACCTGACCCAGATTGTGATTCTTTGCCTCAATTCTCAACAGACTATGGGCATCAGATTTTAGGGCTTTTCCAGGGTAATAAGAGATAATGTGGAACTGACCACATTTTTACCACCTGTCAAGTTTCATCTCCACATTGGTCCAGCCAATTTTCATCTCAACCTTATGACAACTCAGTATCATTGCTATTTACACCACCTCCTGTGACAATTTCATCATTTATAGCATGCATTGTTTGTTACACGAATTATCCTCTTTTGCTTCCTGGTGTTCCTCATTTTCCTGAGTAGATGCTTAGCTTCCTGTGGGCAGGTACTGTGCCCTATGTATTTTTTATGTTTCTGTTTTAATGGCCATGCCAACAGGGAAAAAACAAGACTTGTTCTGAATTAGAAATGTCTTACATCAAAATGGGTCTTTTAATGACAGGCTGATGACTCTATTTAAATGTCAGTAAAGGCCTTCCTCATTCATTCTCTATTCTCAGGAGGACAAGAATTGTTCCAAATTAGATGAGACTCAGGTTATGGTAAGAGAAAGTAAGACACAGAACGGACCTTCATGTGGGGCGATTCATCCAAGGGACTTAATTATAGAGGACTTCAGCATAGGTCTTTAAGATTAAAAAGGGCACCCTTGATTTTCAAAACAAAGCATAAATAGTGTGAGTGGACTTTTCAGATCCCATACTGATATGAGGGTTGGCAGCTTCCTAAGAAAGGAGTGGGAATGAATAGGAGTGGCCAGAGAGAGAGGGCGGAGCCTCAACCTAGGGGCAGCTCTGGCCACTGTGGGCTCTTCCACAGCTACAGTGAATACCTGCAGTGCAGTCAGTTTCCTCCCTTGCCCCCACTGTCATTCATGAACCACACTTCCAATCTGAGTGCTGTGACTGGGTGATGGGGTGCTGTGCCGTTGGTCTCCTCAGCCATCTGGCAGCTGGGAGAGCCCTGTGGTGGGCAAGACCCCCTGATTAGACACTGCTGATCTCTTGGACCATAGTGTGCTACACAAGCAGTCTCACATCCTGCCTCCTCCACTGCCCTACACACAAGACCACCTGCCACCGTCTAACATCCAAACATCACGTGTCATTGTTAGAGACCCAGACTCAGTCTGATTTGAGGTCCAGATATCTAGGCTCAGGTCCTAGCCCTGCCCTTTTTGAGCAGGAGTTTCTCAGACTGCCATATTTATCTGTATAATGTGAATGGCCTCTAAAATTCCAAGCAAATTACCAATGCTTGTGGTAAGAATACCTATTTAATATTTTGATTCAAAATGTACCACTTTGGATTAAGTTGAGCTCTCTGTTAACGCTGAACCATCTTTCTGGGGGAGGCTTTTCTGGCCAGGAGTGCTGGTCCTGGGGGATACAATGTTAGGAAAAGCCCATCTTGGTACAGTCCTCATGGACCCCACAGTCTTGTTCTTCTAGCCTTGTTTTAAGAAACTGGAGGCCTGCGTTTACCTCCACTCCCCCCTGATGTGTAAGACTGCCCCAGAAATCAGATAATAACACTACCTACTGTGAGAAGGGTGTGCACAGTCCTCAGAGCACATAAGCCATGCGTTCTTCCTTCCACACTCACTCCTCTCCATCCACTGTCACACGCACCCACAGCACAGTAGGACATGACAGCCACAAACTTCACCCAGGAGACTTATCTGAACGTGCCCACACTCCTGGGCATGGCTGATATTTGGGGTGTCCTTGACAGTTGGACATCATCTCAGCTCTCTCCGGCAACCTGCTCTGAGTTACTGTTCAAGTGTCTGCTTCCCACAGAGGGCCGAGTGCTGTCCCCTTGAGAGAGGAAGCGCTGATTTCCCTCTTCCACCGCCCCAGCCAAGAAGTGGTCATGAGTTCTCCCTGGGGAAAATTCAACTGCAGAATCTTTTGTTGAAGGAAGCACCTTTCACGTGAGGAGATGGAAGCAAGATAAAATGACACATTGCTAATGATGTATTTTATGGACTGCCATCTGTCTCCAGAAAGGTCAGAGAAAAATGGTAACTCAGTTGCAGGCGAATGGGCTGCAGCAGTGGTTGGGGGGACAAATGGCTCTCATTGGAACATGACAAGGAGCCTCGGTGACATCATATAAATGCCCTAATTGGGAAGTGGTCAATCGAGCGGGCCTGACTTCTGAATTTGATGTGTCAATAAACAAGCTCAAGGTGAGATGCTGGATCAATACCGCAGGACAAGAACCAGCCGGCAAATTTACTGCAAAGTAATTGGGTGCAAAATGACTCAAGTCAACCTTCACACCGCCAAAAAGCAAACAAACAGTTGGCCCTATGGTTACCATCTGTACGTGTCAGTGGCTGCATAGGAGTACTCGCTGCCTACTAATGGACCTGGAGAAGGGCGCCCCCAAAAGGAATAGAAAGCCATACACCTCTCATGATGGTGCTATCTCTGGCAGAGGTTTTCTCACAGTTGGTGTCATCTAGATGCATCTCCCAGGGCTAATCTTAAATACAATACAATATAATATACTATAGTATGGTAATAGTAACTATAATTATTATATAACCATTATTTATTCTGACTAGGTTGCCCGATATATGAGACCCAGGGGAAATATTCATTTCTCTATCTGCATCTTATATCTACTATTGGTTAAGGTTGGTGATAGTCTGTTCTTCCATCTCTGGTTGTAGGGAAAAAAGAATTAAGATTCTCAATTGTCTTAATTCAGGTTAGGTGGGAGAATTAAGAGGGCAGGTCTTGTCCTGACCCAGAAGTGGGTAAAGTGTCCTCTCACACAAGCTTCCTGCTTCTGAGCAGGTTGGACAAGAGTGCACTGGAGCTGGCTCATATCCTCTCACAACGGTGGATTGTTAAATATTCAGGAATACTGCAAGCTGGTTGTTTAACCATTAGTAGCTTGAAATTGGCCACAACAAACATCAGCAAAAGCTCTACATCAGGCCTCGGGAGTCATGTGCTATGTGCCACTGAGAGGAGGCATAGGCCCTGGCAGTTTGGGCTCCAGCTGGGGCAAGGTGGGTCCAAGGCTGCCAGTACCCTCAGAGGTTGGGCAGGCTTCTGGGTAATTACACATTGGCCTGTGAGGTGTTGGGCAAGACAAGAGGCAGCTGAAAGCAGCAGGAGAGCCAGTGTCTAAGGAAGAAATGCCAGTCACATTTTGGTCTCTTTTTCTAGGAGGACTCCCACCTATGGAGGGTTGATTGGATCAGGCACTAGTGGGCTCATCCTTCACGGAATACAAGGCCAATGCTGACAAACGGCTGGTGCGCTGCATAGAGCCCTGTAGGTGACAGTATGCTAAAATGCTTCTGTATTGACCACCCAAATCTCACGGTTCCCTGGCTGCAGATTTGGTTTCCGTGCTGCCCAAGACTTTTACATCTCCTCAAAATCCAACCACCAGAGGGTCAACATCTGCACACCTGGGCACCTTAGAGATCATACTCCTGTGTTAGGCCACCTTGGTCCCAGTGGAGCATTGCTCCTGGGTTGTCTCCATCACAATGAAGAAGAATTTGTGGGCTTGGGGGGCCATCATCTATACCAATGAAGACTCCTGGGTTCCTGGAGGCATAAACACAAGGTAGCCTGTTATTACCAGCAAGCTTCTGGATGGAGAGAACTGGCTGGGGTGAGCAGAGTCCTCAGAGCACGAAGACACTAGAGCTCCCTGGAGAGAAGCCGGGAGATCACAGCCAGGACCCATTAGCCTAGGTTCGGACTCATGGTGTGTGACAAAGGCAAGTCACTGAACATTGTCTTTGCCTCAGATTCTCCATTTGTGAATTAAGGTAAGTCAAAGAATCCACCCTACTGAGTTGTTGTACAGATTATCTTGTGATTAATTCATAGAAGAAGATGCCTAGAACAGTGTCTGGCTCATAGGTGGCAAACTCTTACACTTCACTGGGCACGTCTGTTATTTCTTACGAGCTTCACAGCACCTTTGTGCAAATAGGACTCATCACCAATGCCCCCATTTTATGAGATGGAGACTTAGCCTGAGGGGTCTGATGACCTGCCTGTGGTCTCATGCACAGTAGTGCTGGAGTCATCAGGACCAGGCCATTCCCTCTATTCTTCTGCCAACCTACAAGTACCCACAGGTGTGAGGGAGGTGAAGGCTTGGGAGAAAGCAGGTTGCCAGAGAATGAAGGCAGAAGAGTGGAAGAGGCTGCCGGAGAGAAAGTCACAGAAAGAGGGCTATGGGGGGGTTCCAGGTCCACATGGCCTGAGAAGTGTGGGTGGGAGGTGGCAACGTAGGAAAAACTAACCCCATTTTTCCGAATGTAACCTACGCATGAGCTCTATTCATGTAGGAGCAGAAAATTTAATTCTGCCAACTCAAGGTTGTCTCTTCTGGTATTAAATATAGTCACTTCAGTGTAAAGTCTAGTAAATTCAGGCTTTGCCTTCTCTTATTCCTTTCCTTTCCCAGAGGGTCAGTTTATCCGGGGGAAGGAATGGTGTGTGTGTGTACATGTCTGTGTCTCTGTGTGTGCATGTGTCTGTGCATATGCTTGTGCTGCTTATCTAGTTGTACATGTGCGTGTACAGCCCTCCCTCAATGCACACTGACTGCTGTTTGGTGCCTTTGGGGCTATCAACCCAGATTCCCCTCCAACCACGTTACCTGGATGTACAGGTGCTACCTGATATGCAGATAGCAGGTGAGGTGCAGACAGGCTGCAAGGTCCTGGTCTATACTCCAGAGTTCTGGGACGCTTCACCTTCTGTGGCATCTGTTATCCCTCCTGGCTCCACATCCAATCCCCAGCTTGGGTAGAGAGCCCTTCCTCAGTGACCTTGGCGGTGATGGCTGAGCTATCATCCTGCTCCTTGCTTCTCCTGCCGGCACTCCACTTCCTGCCTCTTAGCAGCGTTCCCACCCTGAGTTCCTGAGTTCCCAGTGGAAGCTCTGGGTGCTGAGTCCTTCAGTCCCACACATACTGAGGAGAAAAGTCAGGCTTCTAGCCTAAAATACCTCGTGTATTTTTCAATCTTCTAATTCCTTAAACTAAAATACTTTCAGGACTAGTATTTCTTCAGTGTTTTAAAAACATCTCTTTGAAATTGCACTGATCTTTTTCTGCAAAGCTTGTCCTATGTCCCGGATTTATAAGAGAAGGGACATCCAGAGCAAGAAGGACAAATGCGAGAAAGCAAAAGGCAGCTATCACAAAATACTGTCCCTCTGCTTTTGTAAATTGCGAAGAACAAGGCCTGGCATTTACTTGGTAACTACTCAGCAACTGATATCTATTCTCATCCATTATCACCATCACCACTAGAGAGAGAAGCCAAGGGACAATCTCGGTTGTGTCTTTGGTAGGATGAGTGAGTTTGAGGAGCCCCAGGCAAGCAGGGAGGAGTGCTGGATGGTCAAGGAGACTTCTTGAGGGAAACGATGGGGCATGGAGATTGAAGCTCGCCTGTCCTGTCCTGTCCCCACTGCATGCCCAGTCTGCTCTTCACCTGACCTCACCCAACTCTATCTAGCCCCAGATTCATCATCTTCTTTCACTGCATCTCTGCTCTTCCTTGCTTTCTCCACATTGAGAACACTCAGCAGGCTCCAGTCTCCATCCTGACTGCAACCTCATGAGGGACTCCGAGCTAGGACCACCCAGCCCTGCAGCTCCCAGATTCCCACCAAGACACTGCGAGAAACTAAGAGATGGTTGCTTTCAACCATAAGATGTGGACTAATTTGTTACACAGTGGGATGCTCATTATCACTTTAGTACCTCTTAGTGCATTTAAAAAAAATTTTTTTTGAGACAGGGTCTCACTATGTAGCTAAGGCTGGCCTTGAACTCCCAGCAATCCTCCTGCCTCAGCTTTCCGTGCTGGGATTACAGGCATGCGCCATGGCACCCAGCTTAGTGCCTTTTTAATTTAACAAATAATTTCGTGAGCAAGAGGAAGGGAAATGCCTGGGGGGAGGAGCCAGGAGGAGCAGTTTCCTGATCTGGTTTTGTCATTATGGTTCTGGGGTCCAGGATTCAAATTCTTCCCTCTCTCTGGACCTCATTTTTGGGGTGAGGGGTTGAACCAGACAATCTCGAAGATGACACCCAGTTTTGGTGAGACTTTGTGAAGCTTTCTGATGGACTCCGATTCTGCAAATGAGAGCCCACCAAAGTTCCTGACTAGATGTGTCCAGAAGAGGCCTCCCGCCTGCCTCTTCTGCAGGACCCATGTGAGGCCTAAGGATGTAGTCTGATCAGCATATTTGGTCCTGAATTTGGCAAGAGAACCAGTGAGAAGAGCGTTGGCCCTCCCATTGACCTCTGGCCCTAACTGCAGTCCTCAGAGCCTCCCTGCCCCTTCAACACCTCTGCCTGCTGGGTGGGAGTGTTCTGTGCTCCCTGGCCAGTCCTGGAATCATCCATCACACTAGCTATTGTCCTCTTGGACTTGAGAGGACTATCCAGGATGGATGTTTTACTTTGTCCATATTATTCTGTGACACCTGCCTGCACTACCCCTGCTTGGCCTGCAGACCAGACCAGCCAGGCTTTTTCTCATGTCACACAGTGCCACAGGTGTAGTGTTTTGATGTCCCATGTTTTGATGGCAGTGTCTCAGGCTCTTTGGAAGCAGGAAGAGGATGCCTGAGGGGAGAAGCTGTGAGGGGTGAGGAACTCCTGCCCTCCACCCACCTGTGCCTTCTCTCCCTGTAAAAGGAGACTCTTACTACTGTCACTGGAGTGTTTGGGCTGCAGAGAACAAAAGCTTACTGATGGTGCCTCAAACACAAACCTTACCACACCCAAATAAGAAAGAAAGTGGCAGCCAAAGTTGATTAGTAGCTCTAGACAAGAGTGCCACTGTTCAAGGTAGGAAGAGAGAGAAGTCCCAGCAAGTGTCTTACGTGCTTACTTGTCTTTGTCTAGACTGTGTTTCAAGATTGCCTGCTCCAAGGAAGCCGAGAAAGCATGTGCACTGGAGGGAGGTCGGTGAGAAGAGCAGTGGGTTGGAGGTTACAGAAACATGTCCTTACAACTGAACCCAGTTCACACCAGAACAGGCCAGAAGGGAAATCTTTTGGCTTCCATAGCCAAAAGGAAGGAAGGCCAGGTGTGGCTGGGCTTCGTGGGCTGCTTCTCACCCATTCCAGAGCTCCACTATGACTTTCTCTGTGAGTAGACATCTATCCTCTCCGTCCAGCTGAATTAGCTCCACAGCTCCTGAAATCACACTCACAGCTTGATCTGCAGAGAAAGGTCTTTGTCTCTAGTTCCAAGCTGAAAATCTCATGGAAGATCTCTGGCCTGGCTTTGGTTAAATGCCTACCCCTTAGCCATCCATCCTTGGCCAGGGTCAGGATTCATGTAGTTACAAAAACAGAAGGTTTAAAACCACTAGATATGGGAATCCTTAGCAAATTGGGGGTAATGAAATCCTTACTGGGCTCTGAAGGTTAGAAAGGGGTGTAGGAACAGCACTCATGAGGAGTGGGAGGAGGGATGAACAGATAGAGCAGTGGTGCCCCCCAAATCAGAACCACAAGAGACCCCAGAGAACACAGGCTTCAAACTGCAGGTAGGAATTTGACCTACCTCACACAGCAAGTTAGTAGAAGCCCTGGGACTAGAACCCTGGCCACCTTCCACACTCCTTGTTCCTACTGAAGGGTTTCTCAGCTTCCACACCACCTACCTGGGGCTGGGGAAGTCTTTGCTATGGGGTTGTCCTCACATTGGAAATGTTTAGCCCAGGCATTATTTCTGGTCAGCAATGCTGTTCCAGGTTGCAGTAAGCTGCTTATGTCTCTGGGCCTCTGTTTTTCAACTGATTATAACTGCAAGTGCCTGCATATCTTAGGAAGGCAGTCACAAAAATCAAAGTTTTAAAACTACTAGATACAGACATCCTTTGCAAAGCCAAAAGTAAGACACAAATGTGAGGCATTGTTTTATAGAAATCTCTGGTTGCCCTTAGCGTCAAAGAAAATGGCACAAACAGGTGTGTGTGTGAGTGAGTGTGCATGTCAGACTGTGTGTGAGAACAACACTTCCCCCTAAGCAGTGTATCTTAGTTACTTTTCTTGTTGCTGAGACAAAATACTGAATTCCCAAATTTAGAGAAGGAAAGGTTTATTGTAGCTCACAGTTTGTAGAGGTTTCAGTCCATAATTGGCTGGCTCCAAGGCAGGGTGACATGGCCGAGGGGCATCACAGAGGAGAAACAGTTCATGGTGTGTCAGGCCAGGCAGAAGGCAGCAAACAGCCAGTGACCAAGCAGCAAGCAACAAGCAACAACTTCTGTCCCTTATATTCTATCCAGGCTACATGCCCTTAGGGCAGGTAGCACTCACGCCCAGAGTGGGCCTTGTCATTATTCACACTCAGAACTACGCCAAACCAATCAGTGGACTAATTTAGTAATCACACACGCTTAATCCCAGCATCACACACTCTAGATCCAGCCACCTCTGAAAAGCCCCACCTATGAGTTTTTGGGGGGACATCTACATACAAGCCATAACACAGTAAAAAACCCTCCAGCCAAAGTGACATGCCTCCATGTTGGAAGCAGGGCCCACAGGAAACAAAAAACCTGGCTCCTACTTTCACTAATATACAAGCTGATATCTGAAAGATAATTTTAAAAACTGTGATCAAGAGTTCAATAAAGTACATTGAGTGGATTATCAACTGAGGAGAATTGTATCCTTCTTTGAGGTTAAATAAGGGCTGCAGTATTATCAATCCTGGAGGAGGCAAGAGGGAAGGCATTTGTCCCAGAGGGAGGATTGCCAAGTGCCTGGTAGGGCAAGTCCTGGCACAGGGCACATGTAGCTACACAGCCCTCCTCCGTGGCTGGTAAGATTTCTACAGGTATTTCCTGTGTGGGCTGAGCAGGAGCCAGCTGGTGGACTGATTTGTCAGGGAAGCCTTCCCTAGGGCCATTACCTATGACAACATTTCTTTACAAACAGGCAACTTCACCAGCGATTTCATTTCTGCTCAAGTTTGTGTTTTCACACAACGCTGAGTTTCCATCCACCTTCAAGTGTCCTTCCCCTTTCCCATTTCACGCTCCTGTCCCTAAATAATGTTTGCATTTTCTATTAATAGGACTGCCTTGATTGTGGCTGGTCCAGCTGACCTACTTTCTCCAGTTTTTTTATTCTAGAAATGGTGCAGCCGGATTTTCTTAGCATTGTCTACCCTTCAGTTATTTATTCTGCTTGTGGTTACAGAGCTCCTGGTATTCTGAGATTGAAAAAACAAGTAAAATACATCCCAGGCCCCTGAAAGCATCAAGTCTAGTTTCAAGTCTAATTTGGGAAGTCAAGACAGATACCCCTACCAAAGTGACCTACCAGGTAATAGAAAAGATTCCAGGGGCGTGAGTTCTCTTGCTTCCAATTCATAGTTTCTTAATTCATCAAGAAAAGATAAGGGCCCCAGAAAGAGAATGTTGGCTGGCTGGTCACCCTCTTATGCCCCCAGCCTGGTTTTCCACTATTTGCCAAAGCACATGGCCTCTACTCTTTTAATTGCCCATCCTATCATCTTGATTTGAGTCACCCATTTCCTCTTGGCTCGCCTACCACTCCAGACTCAGATGCACCTCTCTGCCTTTGTTTATTCAGTTCTTCTAGGTGGAATAGCTTTCCTTTCTTCTGTATCACTATAGATTTTTTTTTAAACCTCATATTTCTTTTCCCTGTTGATGCTGGACTTTGCTATGTGACTTTCTTTGACTTTATGATGGACAAAGTGTATCTCTCTTCCCTTGACTAAGAACTTGGTCATGTGATGCACGTGGTCATGTGAACTGATGTTGGCAGATGTAGTGTTAGCATGTTGTCTTCTTAGTCACTTTTTTCTTCTCTGAGACACAATACTTGATACTCAGAACTTAAAGGAGGAGAGAAAGGTTTACAGTGGTATGTCGGTTCAAGAATTTAATTCTTAATTCTGGTTGCAACTGAACTGCATATGCTTGCAATTCGGTTGCAACCAGAATTGTGGAAAAAATTAAGTTCGTGAACCAAGGTACCACTGTATTTTGACTCACCATTGCAGTCCACGGCTGGCTGGCTCCAAGGCAGAAAAAGCCTGGCAGAGGAAGGCTGCTCATGTTATGACAGCCAGGAAGCAGAGAATGAAGGAGGAGCCTGGGAGAAAGATACACCTTTCTAGGTCATGCACGCAGGGATCCGCCTTGCTCTTCTGACGAGGCCCTGCCTACAAACAGCGCATTCAGCTCCCTTCATATAATGCTCCCTTGATCCAGTCACCTTCCAAAAGCCCTGCTCTAAGCATGTGAGAGTTTTGGGGGTCATTCTTCATCAAAACCATAACATGCCTTCCTGTGATTTTCTTTTTTTTTTTTTTGTGGGTACCGGGGGGGTCGACCTCAGGACCTCACGCGCCAGCAGGCGCCCGTGCCGCTGAGCGATATCACCGGCCCATTTTTCGTATGTGGGTTCCGGGAGTCGAACTCGGGGCCTCGCGCTTGCCGGGCAGGCGCTTAAGCCGCTGAGCCATCTCACCGGCCTGTGATTTTCTTTGGCCTCAAGAAGAGCAGGTCCCAACTGGCCTGCTGCAGCCAGTAGGCTCAGCAATCAATGTGCACATCCGGACCAGACCTACAGTTTACAGCCAAGCACAGCCTGGATCCGTGTCCTGTAGCCACTGAGTAAGAGTGAATGAGTTTGCTATTTGAAGCCACTGAGTTTGGGGGTGGTTTGTCAAATAGCATTAATGTGGCAAAGATGACTGATACAACAACCATTACAGGAGACCTCGTTTTCCCATTACTTAGCACCCAAAAGTGCTTCCTCAGGAAGTAGTCCTGAACTGACCTTGCCTAAATCTCTTTGTTCATCTGTTCCATGTCACTCTAGCTCTCACTGCTTCTGCCTTTTTGTTGCTCTGTATGTATATTCTCTGTTGTCTCCCACATGGGCTTCCTGCCCTTATAACTGTGTTGTGAGCTTGAAGGGGGCTGGACAGGGTCTAACGTGTCTCTTTCCTGTCACTGTGTCATCTTAGGAGCTAGATGCATAGCAAAGATTTCAGAGCCACCCAGTGCCTGTAGAAAGGTGCATGCTGGTTCTGACACCACTAGGGCTCTTTGCCAGGGACTGGCTTGGGTTCCAGTGCCACTAAAGTGTTTCTGAAATGTACAGGAGCAATCAGGTGCAGGCAGGCTGGACTTCACAGGTGACGAGGAACGCACATGGGCATGTGGCCTGCTGAACTCACCAACCACTTGAGTTTTTCTAAGCTGTTTCCACTGCTGGACTCATTCCCAGGAAGTACCACGTACCTGGGGTTACTGGGCTCCATGCCCATCTTTGTGGGTGTGGGGAAAAGAACAATTTCCTCCATGGTGAAGCTGTGGGTGTCCTTTGAGGAGGCTAGTGTCTAAACAATAGCCAGAGTCCCATGGACGTTCTTTGGAAGAAAGAGACAATTTCCCTTTGGATATTCCCCTGCTGTGCCCACCCTGCTCCTTGGCTGGATTGTCCCCATTCCCTTCACATGCCCATGTCCTTGCCTGCTGGAGAGCTCCACAGATCACCAGAGCCTGCCTTCTTCTTAGTCTCAGCAGAATTTGTTTTCTTATCCCCAGATTCTCCCATAACTCTCCACTTATTGGTGCCTTTGGACTCTTGAAATTGTGTCATATTCTAGATATTTGAATAAACAATCTTGACATCCTTTAGATTCCTGTGAGCACCTAGGGGGTGGGGCAATAGTTATATCAAAATGACCTCAGGTGCCTCTAGTCAGACCTTCAGAAACACCTCTCTTCCAGTTGGGGATGGTGTATACAGGCCTGTGGTTTGTGGCTAGCCCAACAGGATGTCCCTGATCCACACACAGTCATGCCCAGGGGATAATGAAATGGGAGAAGGAAACAGGAAAGAAAAATTAACTGCCTTTCATCTTCTTCTACAAATATTCATCTGTTCCCTGTTATATGCCAAGCTCCACGGGTATATAATCATCAAGGTAGTAGAGAAATCCTTAAAGAAAGCTGTTGTACCCATTAAGAATTGAGCTCCACTGTGTACAACAAAAAAATTCAAGGGTAGAAAACCATGGCACAAAAAAGCAGGATGCTTATTTTTCTTTCACTTCTTCTTGGAAGAAGTCCAGAGGTGAGCAGGTCAGGCTGGGATGATGGCTTTAATCATGTATAGGCAGCTGGAAGAAGGAGAAAAGGCAAAAAGACTATACCCTCCAGCTGAGGTTGTGGACCAGATTGATAGGAGTGAAGGGAAAGGCATTTGGGGAGTTTCTGAAGGGACATGGACAAAGATTAATGGCAAAACCTAGAGTGAGAAGATGAAAACTGCTAAGAAAGTCTCCATAGAGACTTTTGAAGATTCGGGGACAGTGGAAACCCATTTCTCATGTTGCACAAAGACTGGGTACACTCAAGTGATGGCATTTTGTAGATTGTGTGAAGAAGTAAATCACTTCCCAAAGGGTTAAGATGAACTCTGGGATGCCAGAACATTGAGAGTTATTAACTGATGCTGGCCTGCCAGGAGACAACCATTCCTTCCGTTGACTGGGGCAGAGGTACCCTGGGCACAGAGGACAGTCTTTCTGCTGAAGATAGCAGCTAACTTGTAGGCTGCCAGCTGTGGCAGGACATGAGGGAGGCTGTGCAGAGGTGGGCTGTTTTCTGAGCAAGGTGAGTTTTGGGGGCTCATTTGGAATCATAGATTGCAAGGGCTGGGTCAGAGCCCGAACACGGGGAGAGAATTCCCTCTTTACAGATGAGCGAACTGGAGCTCAGAACTGAAAGGGGTGATTCAACTCACTCAGCGAAAGAAGTGGTAGAACCAGGACTAGAATTCAAGTCTTCAGGTTTCCAACAATTCTGTGAACACATTTCTGAAAGTGACAGAGAGACTGACTAGGCCTCAGGACATGGCTAATGGTTAGGAGGAAGGGTCGAGGTCACCCTTTGTCACATCTCTGCTCCCTGGTCAGCAGCCTCAACCAGGTAAGGCTGTTTGTGTTCCTTCCAGTGCCTTCCACTGCAGTTGAGGGGTGTCCCGGACACTTGAGAAGGAGGACATGCCATTGCTGGACATTTTAATATCTCTTTCTTCTGCCTTTCTCTGTGGCTCTCCCTCCTGAGCTCCACCCCCACCTTCTGCCTCCATCATTTTGAACCACCAGGGTGTGAAATATAATAAAGCATTGTACCATTCAATCTGTCGGCTATTCCTTAAAGGTGGACTCCAGGTAAATATCCCCTTGGCCTGTGAAAAATGAGCTTACCTGCAACAAATGACTTTGATGAACCTCAGGAGCCGGCCCTCTATCATTCTTTTCCAATTGGCTTCCTCAGCCAAGCATGATTTCCCTGCACAAATTTGTCTTGCTGAAGGAAGAGTTTCTCTAATTCACTTCCCTCCCAATGCCCCAGCTTCCCTGCCTGGGCATCCTTTTATCTGGCCACTACTCTCAGATATGTCTTTTTTTTGGAAGCCAGGAACTTTTCACACAGTCATCAAATGCTTCACCAGGTGGATCAAAATCAAAATTCAAGTTAATCAGTCCTTCCATGAGCTCATGTTGGGTATGGCTGACTGGGAGTGGACTGAACTTGGGTTTGTGAAATGGTTGTTCCCTCATATTCTCACTTTGTACTTCAGTTTCCTTCCCTATTAAGTGGGGACAGATAACAAAACCCAACCTTCCTCCTTTATAAGTGTTTCTGAGTAGCAAATGTTTGCAAAGGCAATGCTTTAAAAATGTAAATCGCTATACAAATACCAGACTTCTTATTGTGGACCTAAACTCTTTAGGGGACGAAAGAAAAGGTATTTTTTTCATTTATTTAACAAATATTTGCTGAGTGGCTACTATGTGCCAGACATAGTGCAAAGCAGTGGGATATAGTTTAGGAAATAAAAGGAGCAAAACTCCTGCATTTGTGGTTTCATTGTATTTCATTACAATGTAGTTGTAATGACAAAACCGACCTATATAAGAACCAAAAGGGAGTACAGGACAAAAGGTTGATCATATATTAACTGAATAAAGTACAGAAAATACAAACTCCCATTACGCGAGATTGCCTGTAATGCACTGATACGTAATTTGATTTAATTTTCAAAATAACTCTACAGGCTAAGCGTTTTGACAGCGGAGGAACCTGAGGCTCAGAGAGGAAACCAGTTTGTTTAAAGTCATGAAGCAGAGCTGGGATGGAGGCTCAGGACTCTCAGACTCTTCAAGGCTTTTTCTCCTCTGCCCTGTGCCTCTCAGCTTTGGTCTGCAGATGCCCGCTTTGGGAGCTCTTAGGTTACGATGCTCTCAGTGGCTGCAGCGGTCAGTAGTTGAAAGGAATTCCAAAGAAGAAGCTGCGTCCCTCTTGGCTTTGAAGGAAAGGAAGAATTTGCATCAGTGTGGTGGACAGAGAAGGGCAATTCTGGTGGTGCGGAAATAGGGAGTTGTGAGCCACACACATAGCAGGGAGAACCAAGGTAGAGTGCGGTTGACAGGGCCAGATCATAGCAGGGCTCATAAATAAGTCTGAGGAACATTCTTGTCCAGAAAGAGAAAGTTGAGGGCATTTTATCGTTAAACAAGAAGTGGGTCCTGTCCCTGCCCAGCAGTTTATTTCACATCCTTCCACACAGAAAACTGTCACTACGTGATATTGGGTAACTAATGTCATTTCCTGGGCCTCAGCATCCCCATTTGTAAAAGGAAAGGATATACTGGGGCTCCGTCTGACTCTGAGATGTCTTGATTCTTTGATTCCATCGTGAACTCAAAAGTGTGTGCATATGCAGATCACAGCTGTGTACCTGCAAGGGCTGTTTTCCTCTCACTGTTGTAATTTTAGATAAGTGCCAAATGCCTCTTTATTCTCAAATATAAAAACATCGAGAAGATTAAGCCACAGCCTGTCTCATAATAATCTGGGCATCCAATTCCAGCTTTCTGATGAAGCTACCACTGTTATAAGAAAATTGGAAAGTTTAATATTTGCAAAAACAAACAAATAATCTTCCCCTCCCCCTTGAGTGAGGCTGAATATTTTTGAGGACTTATTATTTCTTTCCCATGTTTCTTGACACACGGAGCTGTGTTTTGGGATATCTGAGATTTTCGGACACACGCTGTGGTTACGGTCCTCTTTTGGACCTAGTCTTTTCTTTGAGGGGAGAGCCTGGGTTCAAATCAGGTGACAGATCTGTGGCCTCCATAAGAGAGACCTCCAGGAGGCTCCAATTATTACAAAAGAACTCACACAGCTTTGGTTCATTAAACAATTAATTTGAGCCACTTGATAGACTTGTGCAAAGTGCTGGTGACACTGCTGATGATCACAAATTTAGTGTTTAACCATGTGCCAAGAATGGTCTTGAGTAGTTTGCTTGCATTAATTTATTTGTTCCTTCTAATAATCCTCTTAGGTGAGTGATACTATCACTCTTATTTTTCAGTGGAAGAAATTGAGGACAGGAATGTTAAGAAACTTGCCCAAGGCCACAGAGCTAGTCAGCAAAACAATTCTATCTGAAACTGGCAGTCTGGCTCAAGAGCACTGGTCTCCCATGAAGCTCTGCTGCCTTGCAAGGGTCCTGATGCTGCTTTTAGGAACCATTTTCCACCTCTCAGTCCCACATGTCCTCTGTGGTTTTTCCTTCATTCATCAAGCAGCCTCACCACAGACAGTCAAATGACTTGCATTGGACCAACAGATACCCAGTTCCTTCACTCTTGGGCACCTACTTGTGCAAGGTGGTATGCGTGCCAAGATGAAGTCAAGATTGGCTTCTTCTCTGGGGATTTTGTGAACCAGTGTGGGAACCAAGATACATCAGTGGCATGGTATGTTGGGGACCGCTGGGTGGGAGTGACATTTTTACAAGGGGCAGTTTAGGACAGGCAACTCTATCCCCTCTTTCTGTCTTGCCACCATTTTCTTTTCCTTTTCACTGCAGGTCTGCTAACCCATGGGTTCCTCCATCTTGCAGGGTTTTCTGTACTCTCTCTGTGTTCCCTACTGACAATGCTCGTTTGCCTGGCACCTCATTTTGCTGACTTTCCTATTTATCCTCACTCTTCTGTGGCCAGTGGCTTATGCTGGGATGCTCGGTGCAAAAGTAGCTCAGGCTACAGGCTCCACTTAACGTCATCTGAAGGGAAAATTGCAAACCAGGAAATTTTAGCTGAAGTGGACGTATTAGTCAGGGTTTTCCAGAAAGACAAACCAATAAGGTATGTGAGTATATGTGTGCTCCTATGCATGTATTTGTTATCGAGAACTGGCATGCAAGTGTGGATGCTGAGAAATTCCAAGGTCTGCAGTTGGCAGGTTAGAGACCCAGAAAGAAGCCAGTGTTTCAGTCTGGATCTGAAGGCTGGAAAAGACCAAGGTCTTAGCTCAATTGTTGGCAGGAGGAGTTCCCTCTTGCACAGCTTTTTTATTCTATTAGATCTTCAGTTGATTAGGAGAAGCCCATCCACAGCAGGGAGGGCAGTCTACTTTATTCAAAGTTCACTGACTTCGGGCCAGTGAGATAGCTCAGCGGCATAAGCACCTGCCTGGCAAGCATGAGGTCCTGAGTTCAACTCCTGGAACCCACATAAAGAAAAAAAAAAAGGGCCGGTGATATTGTTCAGTGGCACAAGTGCCTACTGGTAAGCACGAGGTCCTGAGGTCAACTCCCAGTACCCACATTAAAAAAAAAAAAAGTTCACTGACTTCAGTGATAATCACATGCACAAGCAATCTCAGGTGCTCTCCCATGTTGGTGTTGCCTGAACAATAGGCATTGATCATTGTCACACGTGTAGCTCTCATATGGAGTGGCAGAAAAAGTAGACAAGGGATTTAAGAGTCTGTTTGATCCTCAGCTCTGATATCTTTCTTCCCAGCTGGAAAATTTGGAGTTGTCCCATGCCCCTGCAAAATTTTCCTCATTGGGAAGAGAAGCAGAGAATGCAGCCTCCCACACACTGGGGAGAGTGAGCCATCTACCAAAGAGAAGAGGTCTCCCTCAGAGAGAAATTGGCATTTCTGGGGTGAAATGTTAGCTAGCCCCTGTTGCCTCAGATTTAAGGCTGTGTCTGAAGCCTATTTTCTCTCTGCTGGGCTCAGTTCTTTGAACTCATATATCTGAGAAGAGTATTATTTATTGACCTTTAAAATCTCATTAAGAATCACATCCTAAGTAAATCAGAGGACAGCAGCCAACTCTTTTCAAAGCAGAGTAATCCAAAGAAAATTTACAACTCATTCATACTGTCACTCCCATTTCACAGATGAACAAACTGAGATCAAGGTAGAAAAAACTAACCACTGGCCACAGTCCTCCCCATAGCCCTCCAGGATTAGAATTAAGATCTGACTTCACCATTTCAGGGCCAGGAGACATCACAGCTGGTCACAGAGCTGGGGTTTCAGCACATCTGGGGGCCTTTGCCTGTTCTTCCATTTTTCTACTGCCCCTTAGGGGTCACATGTGTAAACTGCATCACAAGGAAGAAAGACAGTGGACCAAAACAAAACAGGAATCAAGACTCCAAGCTGGAAGGAAAACACTCAGCAGGCAACAGTGGTGGCCTGGAAGAGAAGGAACCCTGCCATCATTCCCTATCCCAACCTGTAAGGGCGGACTTGAGCTCTCGCTTCCCTTTCTTTTCCCTTCTCCTTGTCTTCCTCTAGCAGACACAGTGGCCTTTCTAGCAGCTATCTATTTCCACCCTCTTCTTCCCTGCTGAAGAATCCCCCTTTCACAGGGGAATGTTCATTTTGTGGACAATGGCTGAGGCTGTGGGCTTGCTTAGGATTGTTCAGGAAAAGGGCTGTGCTGTGTCAGGAAGCCAGGGAGACCACATTGTAGGGGAGATGGCACCCAAATGACAAGATATTGAGGTCTGATAGAAACTGAAACATTTCAGACCTTGAAAATTTTTCCCTTGAAAGGAAGGAGTGGCTTATGGTGTTAGAATGATGGGGCAGTGTGCCAGGAAAGGTATTTTCAAGCTAGGAACCAGTTGTGCATGCTTTAGGACCATAAAAATAATGAAAGCAGCTAACAGTTACTATGTGACATCCCTTTTCTGTTTATAGGTGGGGAAATATCTCATTTTATTCTAATAACCGTAGGGTAGGTGTTATTACTACTCCAGTTTTCAGACATAGAGGTTGAGGGAGAAGGAGTTTAGGTAGACTGCCCAGCTCCTAAACAGCAGAGCAGGGATTGAAATCTGGACAGTAAGATTCTATGGAAGAGGAAAGAGCTGCTAGGACAGGGGAGATGGCAGATACCAGAAAGCATGGGGATGATTGATCTAGCAAAGGTCTGGAAGAGATAGGAAGAGATGGGATCAATAGTCCAAGTGGAGGGGTGCAGCTTGGCAAAGGAAAAGAATATGTCTTTTTTGAGACAGGAGGGAGAATAAAAGGATGGATGGTAATGATGCAGGGAGCCTCTGAGGCGGAGGGGAGAAAGTCAAGGCAGTACATATTAGATGACCTTGATCTTCCCGGGAAAGTAGGCAGCAGCCTACATAAGTAAAGCTGGTCCTCTTTCTCACCCACTTCCTCTTTTTTCTGTCCTGCCCAACCCCCTCCTCTTGCTTTCACATGGGAGAAAAAAATCCAGGTTATATTCTTTATCTAAACTGGATATTTATGTGTAAATGAGGGATTGGACTGCTGTTGAATAAACAGAGGGAAGGGGAATAAGTTACACAGACTGCCTGGTGCAGGATTCTGAGAGTCAAGGACGAATGCAGAAATGGAAAGGAATAGGCCAGGTAAGTACTGTTTTGCTTTTATTAAGGAGGCATGCAGAGGGCATGCAAGTTTTGGTGAGGCATTAGTGTTTCCTTGTACTTCCAAGAAGCAGGCAAAAAGAAACGTGGATTCCATCAGTTTGGGATGGATTTTGTGGATGGATTAGAAAGCAAAGTTTTTTTTTTTATGTTGTTTTTGTTTTTTAAATCTTAGCTTTAAAAAAAATCCAATTATTGTATGGATATAACAAATTTGGGAGATAAAGAGATACATGAGAAAGCTAGAAAAATCATTCCACCTCAGAATATTATTACACTACTTTTTATTAGTTTCTTTTAGTGTTTCTTCTATGCATTAAAAATCTTAAAATCCCACCATACCATGCTTTTCCTGGATAATTATTATAAGCATTTTCCTATGTTACAAAAGATTTCTATTAAACATATTTTGTAAATAGAGGATGGACAGTTAAAATTCCTGACTGTTCACTTAGTTGAGTGTTTTGTAAATGTAAGCATGCATTATTGTGACTGATAAGCAAGCCTCATATGGGTTCACTGCATTTATTTAGCTCTTCCCCTAATGCAGTTGTTTTAAGTTGTTTCCCGTTGTTTGTTTTGGTGTCTATGCTCTGCGATCATCGCTGTGCACACATCGTGGTGCACAGTTTGATTACTTCTTAAGGATGGGTTCTGAGACGTGAAACAACTGGCGTGAAAGCTGTGAATATTTTAAAGATTACTTTCTAGAAGTTTTGCTTACAGCCATTTATATGCCACCCCCAGGGGCCTGCAGAGGATGTGAGTCTTGGCAGTGTTCAGCCCTGTGAGGTCAGGTTCAGGAGAGCAGCACCGGCACACTGACCCTGAACTTGGAGTCTGTGGAAAGGCAGCTTGGTGCTGCTCTGCCCTGGGTATGAGTGGCTCTCAGTCAAGTGCTTGTTCCTGGCAAAGGTTGGAGACCCATGGGTCTTGTCTCAATTGGAAGCAAAGGCACGGATCTGGGGCTGTCTGTGTCTAGATGTGCTATATCTGGGGGAAAGGAGAAAGCCATCCTTGCCCTATCATCTCCTATCATCTCCTCTGCTGTGACTCTGTCTTCCACATTCATAAACCTTTTGCAAATCTAATAAATTCAAAGAAGCTTCTTCCTGGACACACACACACACACACACACTCACACCCTTCAATTTCAAGGGATTGATTGATCCTCAGAGGTCTCAGGGTTTATGAACACTAGGTTAAGAACCCCTCCTTTAGAGACCATTAGCAGTTCTGGCCCTTTTTCTAGATAGTTAGCACTTTGCAGACCCGTTCTGTGCTAGAAATTTCAAGCCACACTTAGGATAACCATAATCGTCTGAGTCTGGCCTTTTCAGGAAAAACCCCAGCGTCAATAGCTCCTTGATGTGCATTAGGGGGAGGAATTCTATCTAATTTTCAATACTGGGGGTTAGGCAAGGTGTCTGCTGGCTTGACAAGTTTAGAGAGAGATCACGGGAGAGAAAACACAAACACATTCTCATATCCACATTCCCAGATACACTTGTACTCTCACACACCTACACACACTGTCACATATGCACCAGCACATGTACATATTTGCATTATACACATGTGCTTTCATACACAGGCATACACATATGCTCCCTCCCACAGGGATATATACAGCTCTTGGACCTGGTCCTCTGCTGCCTCAGGCTCAGCCCTGGGGCCTCTCTTTCCTCCTTTAATAGGTTTTGGACTAGATCCCCCACTTTCCTCCCACCCAATGGTAAATATACCCTCCTGAGTTTGAGTGAATGTAAAAGAAGCACAGGAGGAAAGTGGTAGATAAATTTAACAAGCATTAAAGTTAATATATAATTTAAATATGTATAAAATTATTCTATGTATCGATTAGAAAATGGGCTGTTGACCATTTCAAGGCAACGATCAATTTCAGAGTTCACAGGTCAGGTCAAGTTTCTTTCTAATGATCTAAGAAAGAAGGCAGCATTAGGGGGATAATGAACTCCACAGCTTATATATGTGTGTATGGCCGGTGACTGCCCAGTGGCAGCCCAGGCGGGGTGCAGATGGAGTTCTCCTGTGGGCCTGTGTAAAAGCCTGGCCCTGTGACAACCCATGATGTAATCAAGGCAGCGGCTGAGATGACTGACCTTTTTGTAAAAGACCAAATGGTTGCCAAGGCTCTTGGTTATCAATGGGCAGCTGCGGTGGAACCCCATTAATGTGGTTTGTGTGGAGAGCTTCCCCTTTTCTGGGAAGTGGAAATGGGCTCGGCCAGGACTGTGAATCACCTGGCCTGACAGGGGCTAGGCAGTCTTGGGGGAGGGTGGGGAAAGATGGATAGGCCCTCACTGCCAGGCTGTTCCGGAGGTCAACTGCTGCCTGACAACAAACAAAGATCCCCCAAATCACTGGGTGGTTCCATAGCTGGAAGTGGAAAACTGCTTCATGGGTATAATCATGTCCCTTTGTAAAACTGAGAGGGACCAAGGTTTGGGGGAAGGGGTGGTGTAGAAAGGGTTAGGTGGGATAAGTGGCCCAGAGCTGTGTGAAGTGAAGGGAATAAGTAGCTGAGGGTGGTCCTACTCAGTCTCCAAACTTCTTATATGGGAGGATAGATTGAGATGATTAGCACCAGGCACATTTTGTCTGGGGCTTGGGGGGAAAGAAGTCAAAATAGCAGCCCGTGGTACATGGGGCCACCTCTCCTGCTCTGTTCTGATGATGGCAGAAGGGTGGCGGGGTTATGTTGTGGGCTGATTGCATATCTAGATGTCAAAAGGCTCCCAGCTTTCCTCTGAGCCACTTGGCAAGGCCTCCTCCCTGCACCCTCCTCCCCTCTTGTCTTCTTGATCACTGCTGGGTGCAGGAGGCCTCAGAGTTCCAGGCTTCTGCCATGGGGAAAGCTCTGACCTTGGAATGTGCACTTAGTTCAACCCCTGTGCCAGACTTGGGCAGTGCATGGAGGGCAGTGGGTGCAGGCAAGAAGGCTTTCAGTGACATTGACCACTCTGGAAATCAACAACCTCAGGATGGCCACTTGGAAACAGCTGTCAGTGAAAGTGTGCTATCAAGGCATGGTGGAGGAATCAACTATGAAATTCCACCAGGGATGCCACTTGCCCTGTATTCCCCCGAGCTCACAGCACTGCTGAGTTCAGCCACTTTGGAGGCTGTTGTCAGTGCCCTGCCCTCCAGCATGGCTGGGCATTGGTGCCCAGTGCTAAAGGACAACTCTGTACCCATGCAGTGATGGGAAAGATAGACACCAAGCAGCTCAGATCACTTCCGGTTGTCCACACAGCAGGTGTGAAGAACAACCCTGTAACAAGGATTGTAACAACCTCCTCCTCCTCCGCTCATTAATCTCCTGAAGTGGAGGAAGGGAGATAGCTGGGTGCAGCTCCGCAATGCGTGTACATTACTGAATTAACCAGGCATGTAATTAGCGCTCAGGTGCTTGGCAGAGAAAGAGCCGCTCATGATTAGTCAAATTTGGCTTTAATGCCCTAAAATTGGGGGAGCTGCAATGATGCAGGGTGCATGGAACTGCCACATTGCCCCCCACTCCCTGGCATATCCTCCCTGCCTTACTTCTCTCTTGTTCCTGGGGTGTGATGTTTGCGACATTTGTGGATGTTTACGGAAATTTATGTAACTGTTCCCAGTGCTGTAAATCATGTCCTGACAAGGAAAGTCCATGATCCTTGGGCTGGGATGTGAAGGAGCCTGCAGGAACCAGTCAGGTAAGCACTGGCTTCCTCACTGCCTCAGAATCTTCCATGGATTAGATGGAGATGGACGCTATTATTAATTAAGTGTAAATAGAGAGGGCTTGGTTACAAAGCCAGATTTATAGTCTGTGTGAGGCATTTGTCTACAAGGTAAGACCACATCTGTCACAATTGCAGTAAGACACACATGAGGTGTTAGACCTGAGACCTAAATTTGAGGTCTGGCCTCAGTCTTTCTCTCCAACTTATTCTCCTATACGTGGTAAAAGCTGTCTCCAACAGGCAAACCAATGAGTTATCTAGGAGTACAGCTTGCATTGCTTTTTTTTTTTTTCCTCCTCTTGTCTTGATTCTGTCTTGAAATGCCCCTTTTCATTAGCCCAGCCCACTATATTTCAATCTTACCCCTGCTTCAAAGCCTCCTCCAACTAGTGCTTTTGAGGAAGGAGCTCCTGTGGCCTGAGAGATAAAACTTCACTTTACCAGACATGAAATAGGGTTAAATTTATTGCCTCTACCACAAGGTCAATTCTATTCCAGGTCAGTCAGAGAGTGGCCATACGGGAAGGCACGACAGGAAGGCATGTATGAGGAAAAGCAGGCAAGAGGGATAGGGAGAGGAGGCTTGAGGTTGGTCCAGGGCTGCAAGTCAGCTCACAACCTTGCAAACTTTAGAGATTTGAACTCGAATTGGAACTGTGGGAGTGTTGCCTTGGATGGAAGTTGGTGACAATGAGCTTATTCCTGGAGCATGGATATTCTTAATCAGCTTTGTGCTTATTTGCATATGTTTACATGTTCACCTTTAAGGGATCTCATACTGTTTTATGTGTTCAGCTTATCTCCCTATTGCAATTATTCAGGTTTGGGGTTCTTTAAGCTTTGTGGCTCTGACCCAGAATGCTGGTGATCAGAATTTTCTGGGCATTGACATGGATTCTGCATGTCATGCTATTCCAGCATAGTCTCCTCTCTTCCTGCTTGCCTGAAGCTTAGGGCTCCTGAGCTTGGGGATGGAGGCAAGAGTTGATCAGATAGCATCAGTGTTGTGAAATTACCTTACCTTCACAAAATAATAACATGCATATTCCCATGCCACTGCTGTATTTGTTTCTGTTTGGAAGTACATGGTTTTAGAACAGTATAATTTCACCATTTCCCAAGCCCCTGGTGTTTGAGCCATATCAGAAAATTCCAGTGAGTTCTAAGATACCCAAATCCCCCCATTCTCAGTTATAACTAGCCGCCTCTATTCTATTTTGCTTTTAAAATGGAAACCACACCAATACAGTTTTAGACCACCTTAGGATAAGACTCTTCTCTAAGCTGCTCATCTCTGAGCAGCGTGTGCCAAAAGTTTATTGTTTATACTTATTGATGGCCTCAGTCTCCCATTCTTGAATCTGCTCCTTTTGATAAAACAAACACTTTAATTAAAAACATCCTCCAGACACTGAGACGGCTGCTCATTCTCCATTCCACAGTGGCAAAGCTGGAGGAGCAGAGAGAAAGGCCGGGGAGATGGCTGGGGCCCATAACTTAATTCCTGTGCATTAGCCCTGTCTGGCACTTGCTCTTTCCAATCTTGGCTTCTCTGCTAGTGAAACAAGCAGGATTAGCACATGAGAAGAGGAGCTGGGGTCATAATTACACCCTGTGCGACAGGGCAGTGAAACCACAAAATAAATCCCTGAACAATTATTAAAATGGACCAGTGCATTACACAAATTAGAACAGGCTGGGACTTCTGGGGAGAGGGGAGGGGAATGAAGACCCAGTATTTAAGTGTTCTTGTAAGCCATCTAAGATATTAATGTTGCAAAGCTCCTTATGAATATTTAAGAACATAAAATGGAGCTTCGCTGCAGCTCCACATCACCACAGAAGCCTGTAATACAGTTTTGCCCACTTAAGAAGGTAGAGCCGTGTCCATGGCAGATTGAAGCCAGATGAACCAGGGCTGGCGTGTTTGCCGTAGCTATGCTGGTCCCAGACCAGTCTAATGACGTTGCATTATGTCCTCCTAGAAGAGGATTTAGTTAAAGACTGGAATAACTGATAGGTGGGACTCTTCAGTGGTGATTAAGCTCGCTCCCCAATGATTTTCAAAGATTGACATTGTCCTTGACTGTGTTTTAACACAGACCAAAGACAGTCTTTACTTACTCATCCTGTTCAAGTCCAGGTTACATATTGCCCTCTCGAAACGGGAGTCATGGGACCTCTTGGCTTGCCAGGCAGTGATTTCTCAGAGCTGCATTTGTGGTCCTTTTAAGCTGATTCCTCACTGGGGACAATTAGCTGCATGTTTTTATCAGGCATGAATTAAGTCCCCTGGATAAAGGAAAGGAAAGGGCAGCTCTGCTGCAAGATATGTCATACCCAGAAATCAGGTTCCACAGTGGCTCAGCCCCGATGGGACCTTTGGTTAGGAATCGGGTGTGGGCTCTTGTGAAGTGCTGGAGACAGAGTCTAGGGATACAGGAGAGAGTGTTGGGCAAGGGCTCAGAGGCTGTGGGCTCTGCCTTAGCGCAGCCTAGATTCTTAGTTTCTGTCTGCCCTCCCCTGTCTGTCAAATAGGATTAATACCCACAGCCAGTCTGGCTCTGAATGGATACAGGCATGGGCCCACTTGGGAGGAAGAGGACTATGGAATATATGATGTTATTATTTGTCTGATTTTACTTCTATTTGCTAGTGGTTCTGCTTTACCCCCCTCAGAGCTTTGCATCTGACTTCATTCTGCCAGAAGGAAATGATCTTGTCCTTCCTTGCCCAGTGACTCCCACCCCACCCCTTTCAGACTCCTGGCTGCCTCCTTGGAGGATCAGAATAACCCTGAGGGGACCAGAGTAACCCTGAGGGTATCAGGTCCTGTAGCTTCCATGACAACTTGTAGCTGGGGCAGCAGATGAGAAAGCAGGACTGGTGATCACTTGCAGCAAAGGACGGGAGGATACCCAAGACTACCCTAGACTGCCCAGAAATGTTGGGGTGGCAGGAAAGGGGACCCTAAACCTCCTAGGGTTTGGGGCCCCAGATGTAGGGAAGAAGCACAGTATAAGAGGCAAACAGACAGACGGCCTGTACACAAGCAGAGCAAGGTAGCCCGGCCATAGAATGTTCTGAGCTTTTAGGTCATCCCCACTGTCCAGACGGATTTCCTCACTTCACTCCCAGATGGTGCCAACCACACACATGAACTATGTATGACTCACCAGTGTATTCATTTCTCAGACGCTCATGATAGAGAAATTCCTTGATCTCTGTTTTTCAAATATAAGTACAGTTATAGAGAAACCATATAACCACCCTGTTCTCTCTAGTTGGCAAGTAGAACTCAGGGAAGTCAGGCTCTTGTGACCAGTTCATTCTCTGTCTCTGCCTCTGTCTCTGTAACTATTTCTGTCTCTGTTCCTATCTCTCTCTCTGTCTCTCTGTCTCTGTCCCTGTCTCTCTCTCTGTCTCTCTGTCCCTTTTTCTGTCTCTCTCTTTCTCTGTCTCTCTCTGACACCCACCACCAGCCCTCACAGACACTTCTAGCCAGTCTTAACCACCCAACTATCCAAGAATCTATGAGCCAATTATAATTATAGTTTTGTTAAATCTAAACAAATCAAGTCCTAGAAACACTTAGCTAACCTGGGTTCTGGCTTAATTGTTTGTTTACTAGCTGTGAGACCTTGCACAACTTATTCATCCTCTCTGAGCTTCATTTTCCTTATGGAAAACGAGGTGTAGGGACAAAGAAGAGTACCTATCTTTTTGGATTAATGTGGCTATAGTTTGTATTTTAAAGGTCTTCCACAGGCTTGTGTACTAAAGACTTGGTCTCCAGCCTGGGGCAATATCAGGTGGTGTTGGTACTTGTAAGAGGTGGGACCTAGTGGGAGGAAGGCAAATCACTGAGAGTGTACCCTCAAAGGGGGTATTGGGATGGCTCAGCGGCATAAGCGCCTGCCTTGCAAGCGCGAGGGCCCGAGTTCGACTCCCGGATCCCACATACGAAAAAGGGGCTGGTGATATCGCTCAGCGGCTCGGGTGCCTGTTGGCGTGCGAGGTCCTGAGGTCGACCCCCCGGTACCCACAAAAAAAAAAAAGGGGGTATTGGGCCCCAGACTTTCTTCTTCCTCTCTATTTCCTTCACTGTTGCCATGAGGTGAGCAGCTTCCTCTCCCACGTGCTCCCACCAAGATGTGCTTCTTCTCCATAGTCCCAAAACCAGTGAGGCCAATGTCCATGGACTGAAACCTCCAAAACTATGAGCCAAAACAAACCTTTCTTCTTCTTCTTTTTTTTTTTTTTTTGGTACCGGGAATCGAACTCATGACCTCGCACTTGCCAGGCAGGTGCTGTGCCATTGAGCTATACCCCCAGCCCTCTTTCTTCTTTATAAGTTCATCTCAGGCATTTTGTTACAGTAGTACAAAAACTAACATACTGAGTATTGACCAAGAGAATATCTTTAAAGTGCTTAGTACGTGGCACAGATCCCACAGACACTACTAAGTGGTAGTTATCATCATCTCCACTACAGGTCTGAGATTCCAGGGCTTAAAAATTAACTCAGCCACCCAGAGCAGGGGAAAAATCACATATTAAGCCTTTATCTGCCAACAGTGTCATAAGTCTTAACATCGTAGGGTTGGGGGTAGACCCCTCAATGATCTCTGTCAATTCTGAGACTTTTTGACTGTGAAATATTTAGGGTGATGAGGACCATGTAGGATAGGGGCACGGACAAGATATCTGGAGGCACAAGAAGGAGGTGTCAAGAGGTGGAGAATAAAAGCCTGTTGCAAGGAAAGAATGATCTTTAAGGGTCTGTGTTACCCTAAGTTTCTGGGTCTGCATGATTCTTTGCAGTGGTTCCTTTGGAAGGTTTCCCTTAGCTGTTTGAGGCAAGGGTAAACGCAGCTGATTTTCCCCCTGGATAATGTGATTTGCAAGTACCATCAATCAGCCTCTCAATATTATTATTAATATTTGTCAGACAAGGTGCTACATAGTTTGTCATTCAATGCTCATTCATAATAACTACTACCATCCATTTTACCATTTTACAGTTGGAAAAACTAAGTTTCAAGGTCATGCAGCTAGGAAGTGGGGGCACTGAGTTTGAACCTGAACAGTTTGAATCTAGAACTAGATTATACCTCCTTTATGAAAGTTTCCAAGACTGTGATGCTTTCAGCCTGGGCCTGAACCCACATTCACTTTGGTGTTATAGAATTCATGTGGTCCCTCTGCTCAAAACTGATTCAAAAGTATTCAGTAACTACCTGTATTCCAGGCACTAATGGAGTCTACTTTTAGAAAAAATGCTAGTGACCCACTATTATTAGGCTTAAAGGATTGGGTTAAGTTTTCTGTTAGGACATCCACACTCTCTCAACTCCGCCTTCTCTGGGGCTAGTGTGCATTTATAGCCTGGCTACTCAGGACTGGAGAACAAGACTGGAATAAGGGATCAGAGAGTTTCTATTTTCATGTGAAACTAACTGGCTACCAGGCACAATGGCGGTTCCCTGAGGATCACAGAATCATGGAATTATGGAGCTATATCAGTCATTTGATGCATATCTTAAGCAACTGAATGGACTAGACCATGCTGCGGAAGAAAGGATAATCAAAGATACGGCAATCAGAGGCACTCATATACATGCAGCTTGTGATTCTTTTGACTAGCTTAGAAAACCCTCATCTTTCTCCCTTTGCTTTCCAAAACCATTCTGTATTTTATGAAATGTTTTTTCTACTTCAGGCCTCACTTATTTCCTTTCTTTTTGAATGTGAGAGGAACTTTAATCTGTAGAATCTCATACTGTTATGTTATTTTGGTGTTCTCTAATAATTTTACCTGTAAAGGATTTTTTTTCTCCTATTAGGCTTTGGTTTCTAGGGTGGTAAGTGCTTTTAAGAGGTGGGGTTGCATTCATAAGTACAGTACCTGAGACACAGTAGTAACTCAGTATTAGCCGGTTAAGGAATGAATAGATGGAGCAAGAGTCACAATTCTCCACTGCGCCCAGCATGGATGTTCACTGATTCTTCTGACCTGCCTCAGATTAATTTTTTCTAGGCAACCTCGCTCCCTGCCCTAGCACCCAGGATTCATCATGAAGGATGCCACATAGGTCCACATAGTCTGGCATGAATTTGAGAAGCTGTTCTATCATTTACCTACTGTTGGGTTTACAGCTTGCTCCTTTTGCCTAGAGAAATATGTGTCATACTGTTTTGTTGAAAGGCAGGGATGTAACTTCCTGACAGGCCCAGAGGATTTTGGGAAAAACAAACTTTGAAACAGGAATGTAGTCATTTCTGAGTGTTCCCCTTAGGATTCCAATAAGGGATATCAATCCAAACTATGGTAATTAGAAAGTCAGTCTACGGGCAGACTTCAAAGATGATCTAGTTCAGTGGCTTTCTAACTTAAAAAACAAAACAAAACAAAACAAAAACTTAGACCTCTTTTCCAAGTGAAAGCCTCTAAGATGAAATTTTTGGACTTTCTCTGCAGTACCTTGCCAAGGCTTCTATTTATGGCTCCCCAGGCACTCTGAAAACCTCCTGGAGCTTTTTGGAGAAATTCTTTGAGAACCAACATTGATGACTGTAGGAGACAAGTGTTACTTATTTTGGTGACCCAACATCCAAACTGGCTTTCTATTTTTGGAGAACATAATTTTAGATTAGGCTTAATTTATAAATATAGGTGCCCTTATCAGAGGTATTTGATTCAATATGTTGGCTCAAGTATATGGGATTTATAAGTATTTTCTTAGATGGCTTACTGAAAACTTTATTTAATACAGGCCCATAAGGAATTAAGATACCAGAAAACCCATGAAATAGTATCAGTCAAAAACATTAAGGCGATATGAGGGTTGACATAGATTTATCATGTGTAACCTGCTTGCCTACCCTTACCTGTATCTGCTAACAGGGGCTAAAAGATGCATCCTTTAACAAGATGGGGAGTGCCACATATTTCACGAATTTGCAGAGGTGTTATCTGTATGCTAAGTGATGTGGCTGAAATGGAATCCCTGGGTTCACTGGGGATACTAGACTCCTCTGAGGACAAGACCAAGGAGAGACACTTTAAAAACAAGGTTGTATGTGTGTTACTTAATGTTCTTAATTGCATCAGAATCCTTGCTGGCTGGCAAGGATTTATAAAAGGATATCAGGAGCCACACAAGATGCCTTTGGATAGGGGATGGGGATGGCAAAAGAGCCAAGCCTGGGTGGCTTTAGTGAAATGCTTGGCAGGACTGGCTGCCAGGTGCTCTGCAGTCTCAACATTACAGAGCTGGCTATCTGTACCGTGTTGCCTCCCGGATGTCAGTTCTCCTGCACTTAACCATCTTGTCATTTTGTCCACTTCTGAATCCAATTTTCACACAGACCTATTTGATTTGTAAGAATGTAAGTCACATACTTGCATCCTAATTTCAAGGGAATCTGAGAAGGCAAGAATGTTTAGATAGGCAGATTACTGCACTGCATCAAATTGTTTCTGTTTCTTTTTTTCTTTAAAGAGAAAAAAAACCCAAAATTTCAAAACAAGAAAATAGGAGGGTAACAGTGGTTAATACATTGCATATTGTTATCTTTAGTTACTCAGAGTACAAGATATAGGCATTTAATTGTTCAAACAATATTAGCACAAATCTTACTTTTCAATGAACTAAAAGAAATTAGTAGTATAACTATCTTAACTATATATATATATATATATATATATATATATATATTTTTTTTTTTTTTTTTTTAATTTTTGGCTTTTCCCTTCCTTCTTTTCTCCATTCCCCCATCCCAGTTTCTCTTTCCTTTTGAACAGTTTCTACCCATTTTACAATATCTATTGTACATTTTAGATCTTATTTACTCTTCCAGCTTCTCACACTAGGGAAACAATATGATGTTTACACATGTGGGTCTGGTTTATTTCACTTGTGAATATGGTCTCGAGTTGCATCCATCTACCTATAAAAGTCTCCAGTTTATCCTTCTTTATGGCTGAGTAGTACTCCATTATGTTAAAAGATCACATCTTTTTTATCCATTCCTCGGTTGATGGGCACTTGGGTTGTTTCCACAATCTAGCTATTACAAATTGTGCTACTATAAACACGGGTGCACATATATCGCTGTGGTACGATGTTTTTAATTCTTCTGAGAAGATACCCAGAAGGGGAATAGCGGGGTCAAATGGGACCTCCAATCCTAGTTTTTTGAGTAATCTCCACACTGATTTTCACAGTGGTTGCACTAGTCTACACTTCCACCAATAGTGGAGAAGGGTTTCTTTTTCCCAACAGCCCCTCCAGCAATTTGTTATTGGTTGATTTCTTGACGATAGCCATTCTTTCCGGGGTATGATGGAATCTCAGTGTTGTTTTAATTTGCATCTCTCAAATAACCAGCGATGTTCAACATTTTTTCATATATTTACTTGCCGTTTGTGTTTCTTCATCTGAGAAGTGTGTATTCATCTCAGATGCCCATTTTTGGATTGGGTCTTTAAATTTGGGAGGGCTGATGTTTTTGAGTTCTTTATATGTTCTTGATAATAATCCTTTGTCTAAGGAACACCTGGCAAACATTTTTTCCCACATTGTGGGTTGTCTCTTCACTCTGTTGGTGGTTTCTCTTGCAGTGCAAAAGTTTTTAATAAGATAAAATCCCAGTTGTTGATTCTTTGTGATAGTTCCTGTGCAATTGGGGTTTTATTCATAAAGTCTTTGCCTTCACCAATGTCTTCAAGAGTTTTACATATTCTATCTCCCAGCAGATTTTAATGTTTCTGTTTTAATATTTAGATATTTAATCCATTTCAAATTTAGTTTAGTGCATGGTGAAAGATATGGGTCCAATTTTAATCTTTGGCTTGTGCACAGGCAGTTTTTCCAGCACCATTTATTAAAGAGGCTATCTTTCTTCCAGTGAATGTATTTGGCACCTTTGTCAAAGATAAGGTGGCTTAGTATGTCTGGAGTTGTTTCTGCATCTTCTAATCTATTCCATTTAACTTCAGGTCTGTTTTTTTTTTTTCCAGTACCAAGCTGTTTTTGTCACAGTAGCTTTATAGTATAATTTCAAGTCAGGGAATTGTGATACCTCCTGCCTTGCCTCTGTTGCCCAGAATTGCCTTTGTTATTCTAGGTCTCTTCTGTTTCCAAACGAATTTTAGGATTGTTTTCTCTAATTCTGTGAGATATGCTGTTGGAATTTTGATCGGAATTGCATTAAATGTGTATAACAGTTTTGGAAGTATGGCCATTTTCGTTATATTAGTTCTTCCTACCCAAAAACAAGGGATATCTCTCCATTTTCTGATATCCTCTTCAATCTCCTTTTTCAGAGTACTGTAGTTTTCAATGTAGAGGTCTTTTACATCCTTAATTAGATTGATTCCTAGATATTTCATTTTTTTGGATGCTATTATGAAAAGTGTTGTTTCCCTAATTTCTATCTCAGTGAGTTATTCATGTACAGGAAGGCTATTGATTTTTGAGTATTGACTTTGTATCCAGCTACACTACTGAATTTGCTTATTAAATCTAGCAATTTTTAGTGGAGTTTTTGGGGTCTTCTATGTAGTGTATCTTGTCATCTGCAAATAATGATAATTTAACTTCTTCCTTTCTTATTCTTATTCCTTTTATTTCTTTCTCTTGTCTAATTTCTCTGGCTAAAGTTTCCAGGACTATGTTGAATAAGAGTGGAGACAGTGGACATCTTTGTCTTGTTTCTGATTTTAGAACAAAAGCTTTCAGTTTTCATCCATTTATTATGATGTTGGCTGTTGGTTTGCCATAGATGGCTTTTATCAGATTGAGATAAAGACCATCTATTCCAATTTTCTGTAGGGTTTTTATCATGAATGCATGCTGGACTTTGTCAAAAGCTTTTTCTGCATCTATTGAGATGATCATATGATTTTTGTCTTTGTCTCTGTTAATATGGTGTATTACGTTTATCGATTTTCATATGTTGAACCATTCCTGCATCCCTGGGATGAATCCCACTTGGTCATGGTGTATAATATTCTTTATGATTTGCTGCATTCTGTTTGCCAGTGTCTTATTGAGGATTTTTGCATCTGTGTTCATTAGGGAGATTGGCCTGTAATTCTCTTTCTTAGTTGGGTCTTTCTCCGGTTTAGGTATCAGGGTAATGCTTGCATCCAGGAATGAATTTGGAAGTATTGCTTCTCTTTCAATTTCATTAAAGGGTTTGAGAAGTAGTGTTGTTAGGTCTTCTCTAAATTTCTTGTAGAATTCAGCAGTGAATCTGTCAGGGCCTGGACTTTTCTTTGTTGAGAGGTTTTTAATTATATCTTTGATTTCACTGATTGATATTGGTTTATTTAGGATTTTATATCTTCTTGATTCAGCTTTGGTAATTCATATGTATCTAGGGATCTGTCCATTTCTTCTGCATAAACCATCTTATTAGAATACAAGTTTTCAAAGTAGGTATAGATGATCTTCTGGATTTCTGCAGAGTCCATTGTGATTTCACCCTTTTCATTCCTAATTGAATGGATTTGAGTTTTTTCTTTCCTTTTTTTAATAAGGTTGGATAAGTGTTTGTCGATTTTATTTAATCTTTCAAAGAACCAACTCTTCAATTCATTTATTTCTTTGTACTGTCTTTTTAGTCTCCAATGCATTAATTTCTACTCTGATCTTTATAATTTCCTCCCTTGTATGAGATTTTGGCTCAGCCTGCTCTTCTTTTTCTAGAAGTTTGAGGCTCACCATTAAGTTTTTCATTTGTGCTTGCTGTGTTTTCCTGATATGGGTATTCACTGCTATAAATATCCCTCATAGGACTGCTTTCATTGTGTCTTATAAGTTCTAGTATGTTGTATTGTCATTATCATTTAATTGTAGAAACTGTCTAATTTCTTCTTTAAATTCATCTGTGACTCATTGGCTATTCAGGAGGGTGCTATTTAATTTCCATGTGTTTATGAAGTTCTTGTGGTTTCTTTTGCCATTGATTTCCAATTTCATTGCACTATGGTCTGATAATATGCATGGGATAATTTCAATTCCTTTGCATTTATTTAAATATGTTCTATGAGCTAGTATGTAGTCTATTTTGGAGAACATCCTGTGTCAGCTGAGAAGAATGTGTATTCTGATGTTGTTGGGTGGAACACTCTGTAGACATCTACTAACATTTGAACATCCACTTGTTCAAAAGTTTGATTCAGTTCTAATATTTCATTGTTTATTTTTTGTCTAGATCTGTCTTTTTGTGACAGTGGAGTATTGAGATCCCCCAATGCAATTGTATTAGTACTTATTTGATTTTTCATTATTTTTTCCATTAATATTTGTTTTATATAATTGGGTGCACTGGTATTTGTTGCATATATATTTATGATTGTTATCTCTTCTTCTTGAATTGTTCCCTTTACAAGGATTTAGTGACCTTCTTTATCTCTCTTAAGCAGTCTTGGCTTTGTCTCTCTTAATCAGTCTGCAAAAGGAATAGCTACCCTGCTTTTTTCTGGGTTCCTGTTGCATGGAGTATTGTTTTCCATCCTTTGATTTTCAGTCTATGAATTTCTTTTTGAATTAAATGTGTTTCTTGTATGCAGCGTATTGTTGGATCTTGCTTCTTGATCCATTTTGCCAGTCTGTGCCTTTAGATTGGTGATTGAGACCATTAACATTGATGCTTATAACTGATATGTATTGACTTAGCCTTGCTATATTATTTTCCTGTTGTTGGCTCCCCCCCTTTTTTCCCTCCCTCTGTTTAATTGTTTGCCTTGCCTGGTGGATTCCTTCTGTTGGGGTTCATGGAGTTGTAGTCCTTGTTATCTCTTTCTAGAATGTCCTTTAAAACATTTTGGAGTGCTGGTTTGGTGGTCATAAATTTCCTGAGATGTTCTTTGTCATAGAAGTATCTTATTTCTCCATTAGTTTTGAAATATAGTTTTGTGGGGTACATCAATCTGGGTTGAAGGTTGTTTTCCTTTAGAGCTTGAAATATTCACTCCAAGCTTTCCTTAATTTGAAGGTTTGTGCTGAGAAGTAAGCTGTGATTCTGATGGGCTTTCCTTTATAGGTGATTTGTTTCTTCTCCCTAACAGCTTTTAAGATTCTGTTCTTGTGCTGAATCTCTGGAATCTTGAGTATGATATGGCTGGCTGTAGATTTTTTTGGATCATGGCTAATTGGAGTTCTATATGCCTCACTTATCTGTATGTCAAATTCTTTTTCTCTGTCAGGAAAGTTTTATGCCATGACATCTGTGAACACTTTTTTTTTATATCATTTATGCTGTGGATACTTTCAATAGAATTTTTATTCACCTGGATATCTGCTTGAATCTACCTTATGGATTCTATTTCTTTCCTATGCTGAGTATTCATGTCTTCTATAATTTTCTTAAGCTCCTCTATTTTTTTGTCTGTATCTGCTCTAGAGTCACAAATCATGGTTTTCATTGTAGACACGATCTCTGCAGTTATCTGAGAAATTATTTCTGATTTGATTTTTTCCAGAGCCTCATTCAATTGCTTTGTTGTTACCACTTCAGAGAGGTCAGGTGGGTGGCTTTTGGACTGTCCCACCTCACTGCCCCCTGGGTTTGCCTTTGGTGAACTGGATGTTTGGGGTTGCATCTTCTCATTTAAGTATCTTAAAGATACTCCTTAAGTGTCTTCTCATTTTGTTTTTTTTTTTTTGTTTTTTTTTTTTAGTTTAATTCCTGGGGTGATGCTTGTAAATTGCCTATGGTGGGTTGCTTTATTGCTAGTATTTAGAATACTTAGGAACTGACTAGTTCTCTGAGGTATCTTCCAGGTATAGCTGGTTTTGGGGTTTTGAGTCTGTTGCAAGATCCTACCTCTTCAATTTGTTGGGGATGAGAAGTTGCTGCCTGTTTGGCCCAGCCTCTGGTTCTTTGGCACTGCACCACAGTATTTTCCTTGACCCTTAGTCAACCTCAGTCTTGGAATACCAGGAAGAATAGCTGTTTAGAACAATTATATCACTTTTGGCTATACTGGTACCATCAGCAATGACACTAGCATCAAGCCTAGAAAATGACAAACTGAGCTAACCATTAATTTGCTGCCTTTAACCATATGAAATAGATTTGTGGTTATATAACAAAATCTAGAACAAACCAGAAAATTATATGCAGTATATAAATCCCTAATATGTCAATTTTGCCCACAGGGGTTAAAATTTAAAATGGGTTAGGGAGAAAATAGAGAAGTGGAAGAAGAAGACAAGATTAGAAATAAGGCTGGAGGACAAAGGGGGATCATGCTGACTCTGGGAAACTGGTGCAGAAGACTGGAGGGAAAGAGAGAAGGAAGAGATAAAAAGAACAGAACAGAACCAGAACCACAACCACAAAGAGGCTAGAAATCATGTTCACACTCATATAAAAACAAGGTCAAACAATGAAAGCAGAAAACAACAACAACAAAAGCACCACCACCACAACAAACAACAAGAGAGTGAGAGAAAAAAGAAGTCCACTTCCAGGTTTGTCTCTGCTGTTACTGGTAGACAATGTGTGGAGACAGAATCTGGATTCACGTTGATTTATCCCAGCAAGCCAGCAGTAGTTTTTTGGTGAGGTAGTGGATAATCTCAGTGAGCCTGCACCTTCTGCCCAAGACCAGACTCATTCAGCCTGCAGCCGTTAGTGCACCTTCCATGGGCCTGCACCCAGCTGAGAGCTGCTAGATGGAGGCAGCAGCAGCTCTGAGTTCTGACCTCAGCCAGCCCCTTTCCAAGATGACTCCCAGCCAGTCGCTCTCTCTCACACGGGATGACTGAGCCTTTAGCACTCACCACCAGTTAGTGCAGTCCTTCATGTCCATGGCTCCCCTCCACTGCTGTGTCTCTCTGTGGAGGCCTCTGGGGTTGCCGGCAGTCACCATGTGTCTGCAGGTTTGAACCGCTCCTCTCATGCAGTGAGTCCCTTCTCATGGAGAAGGCACCACCGGCTACCTTCTTCTTCTTTGTTGAAGTTTCTCTCTTCACTCTCTTTGTGGGTTTCAATTCATACTCCAGCTCCTTCCTGGGTCCAGGGGACCCACTCCCCTCTTACGTGTCTTCCTCACATTGCTATAATCCAGCATCTGGATGGCGACTCTGAGAGGCTCTTTCTTTGCTGCTTACCACTCCGCCATCTTGGTGCTCCCCTCCTGTTTCTGTTTCTGCAAGAAGAAAGTGGAGAATAGCTATTGGTAAGCTGCTACTGGTGTCTAATTCTGCATGTCCCCGCAACAGGAAGCAGGATACTATTCTAATTGGAACGGTCTGGACCCACAGACATCTTAGGGGTAGCTAACTGGTTATGAGGTCTTTTGCACTGAAAGAGATAGATGACTTTCTAAGAAACTTCCTGTTTCATATAATCAAAATAAACAAAAACCAAGCATAGGCCTAGAAAACAGAAGTCTTTGACTCCTTAAATATAGAGAATCATCACTCCTCACCCAATTCCTAAACTGGAGCCATAGATCCAGAGCCCACTGAAAGAAAGTGAGGCCCAACACCCTTAAGGAATCATCCTAAAATTATGTAAAGTGTGTTTGTTACAAGTCATACTCCTGACTGTCTTCAAAGGGATCTGGTTCCTTTCCAGGATAAAGATCACTGGGGTGGGGGGGATATCTATACCTTTTGGATTTTTTCATTGATTCTGAGCTAATTCTTAGGGATCTGGTATCCCATTGTGGTTCACTGGTCCACTGGTCAGGGGATCTTATAGGGGTGAGGTGATACATTTGGACATCGGCATTACATAATGGACCCCAACTCCGTTCCATGTTATTTTTCTCAATTCTTGGCTGTAGAGTTATAATAGATATGTTCAATACAGGAAATATTGCATTGATTTTCTAAAAGGTTTCTATGTTAGAAAATGCCAAATGGAAGACTTAAAGTAGTAAACCAAAGCAATACCCCATCCCTGAAGGAAATCATTAAAGCCATTGAAGACTTGATAGTCACAGTGTGATGATTCTGATCACAACACCATTTAAATCACTTATTTGTCCATTGCAGCAAGTGGAGATATCCTGAAGAATGGCACTAGATTATTACTATATGATGAAGTGGCCTTCAATTGCAACTATTCCAGATATGGCCACCTTACTGGAGCAAAGAACAGCTCTTACTTTTAAAAAATTCAGTTCTAATAAGACACAATTTGCATTTACCTGATAAGGACTGCAGTGCATTTTATTGCTCCAGTTTTCCATCTATATGTCATAATTTAGTCTACAGAGAAATTCGAACACATCTTCATCCCACAGGAAAGCAGGCTGATTCAGCGTATTGACAACAGCATGGTGATAGGACTTGAAGAGTAGAAGATGTATGTATTATAGACACCTGGTTAAGACATGTAGGCAAGGCTGGGGGTTGAATTCCATGAAAATATGGACTTTTAATGATTAAATAAATTCTTATTTTTACAGAAATATATCTATAGCAGGGCCAGTGATATAGCTCAGCGGCATAAGAGCCTGCCTGGCAAGCACTAGGTTCTGAGTTCGACTCCTGGTACCCACATAAAAAAAAAAGAAATATATCTATAGCAATACTGTATATTGGCATAGATTCCTAAATAAAATTTTATATTTTAAATCAGTCTGATGTTACTACCTTATGGGTTTTTTTCTTATCATAATTATATATATGCTTTTTTGTGTGGACATTGTGAATTTTCACTTCTATTTAAAATGTCATAGTGAGCTTTGCTTTGCTGTCCCATTAGAGCTTAGATTGTTGTTTCTCTGTTCTAAGTACTATTGCTATAAATGTTTTCATATAAATTGGTTTTGGTGGGCCGGTGTGATGGTTCAGCAGCATAAGCACCTGCCTGGCAAGCACGAAGGCCCGAGTTTGACTCCTGGAACCCACATATGAAAAAAGGGCTGGTGATATTGCTCAGCAGCATGAGTGCCTGCTGGCGTGTGAGGTCCTGAGGTCAACTCCCAGTACCCACAAAAAAATAAATAAATAAAATAAAAATAAATTGGTTTTGGTGGAGGGGGGAGAGGTTTGGGATATATCCTTAGGATATACTACTTAAAGTGGAATTTCTATATCAAAAGACAGGAAGAGTTTAGCTTTGATAACATACTGCTTATTGATCCAATTTGGACAAGAGGACTGGACAAATTTGCAATGTTACTGACAGTACATAGGCATATTTCCCCACGAGTCCACCTATTTGGACTTCCACTTTTTATTTATTTTGGTTATTTTAATATGAAATGATGCCTTAAAGTTGTGTTCATATGCATTGCTTTAGTTGTTAGGAAGTCTGTGCATTGCACAGTGTGGCATCATCCTTTATCATTTTACAGTTTGTTTATATTCTAGTTTTCATGATGATTTTGTAAGCCTGTCAGTAGTAGAGACTATGCATCCATCATCCATGTGCCTACCCATCTATGCTTTATTTATTGAGCATTTATTATGTTTCAGTCCAGGCATAGAGCCAAGATAGAGGAATACCAGAGAATAAGATATAATGCTCACCCCAAGGGGCTCTCATTGCAGTTGGTCAGATCAAGAAGATCAGTGATTATCATTAAGTGTGACTTAAAATGTGCACAAAGTGATAATGAGGTTCAGAAAAGGATCATCAGAGACTTTTCTCCAAGTTGTTCTTTGAAGAACCAGGAAATAATTCTAGATGGAACCATTCATATGTTCAGACCCAACACTCGGGGAGTGAGGCTTCAGGGGAGCACTCAGGTGAGTCAAGCATCAGAGCTCAAGTAGAAGTTATCAAACAGAAAAAGAAAAGCCAGTTGTACACCTCAAGAAAAGAGACAGTGTGCGTAAAAGGGACTGAAGTAAGAGCTTTATGTGACCTCAAGAAAGGGATGAGAGAGACTTGAGAGAAAGGCTCTAAAGTTAGGTGAATCTGTTATTATATTTTGGGTTCTAAATAATAGAAAATAGGCTGGGCGTGGTGGTGCACACCTATAATCCCAGCACTTGAGAAGCTGAGACAGGAGGATAGCTGCGAGTTTGAGGCCAGCCTGGGCTACACAGTAAGTTCAAGGCCAGCCTAAACTATATAGTGAGACCCTGTCTCAAAAACCAAAATAGGGCCGGTGAGATGGCTCAGCGGCATAAGCGCCTGCCTTGCAAGCGCGAGGGCCCGAGTTCGACTCCCGGATCCCACATACGAAAAAGGGGCCGGTGATATCGCTCAGCGGCACGGGCTCCTGTTGGCGTGCGAGGTCCTGAGGTCGACCCCCTGGTACCCACCAAAAAAAAAAAAAAAAAAAAAAACCAAAATAAAACTAATAGAAAATAATACTCTATTTTAACTGATTTAGACAGTTAAGATAAATTTATTATCTCATTAAGCAAAAAGCTCAGAGGTAAGTCTGCTGCTAGGTCACCTAACTTATGGCTTCACAGTACCATCAAGGACCCAGCTTCTTTCCAGATTTCTGCCTGTCATCCAAGGGAGCTTCCCTCACAGTTGCAAGCTGACAGTGCCACTGACCAAGCTGTTTTTTGTAGGCAGAGAAATGTGAGGTTGAAGAAAACAGACCATCTCTTAGCCACTCTTCCTTCTTTTCTTCCAGTTTTTTTTATAAGTACATGTTTGCTGTTTATAATGCTTACATTCATTATGGGGTGTTGGTACATGAACATAACATATCTTAATTCTTTTTAATCACTTTCCCTCTTTCCTTTCCCCTTTCCTCCATATCTTGGTCCCCTTTCCTTTTGAAAAGATCTATCCCCTTTTACCTATTATCTTTTTTTCGTCTTGCTTTGTACTCATAGTTCGGGTTTCTCATATAAGACAAACCACGTGATATTTAAGTTCATATGTCTGATTTATTTCACTTAAGGTTACAGTCTCAAGGGGCATCCATTTTCCTACAAATGACTCAAGTGTATCTTTCTTTATGGCAGTGTAGTATTCCACTCTGTATAAATACCACATTTTTTTATCCATCCATCTGGTGATGGACATATAGACTGATATCCAGATTTAGCTATTATGAATTGTGCTGCTATAAAAATGAGTATGAATTTATCATTGTGATATAATGCCTTTAACTCTTTGGGGAAGATACCTGGAAGGGTAATAGCTAGGTTGAATGGATAAAACCTTTCCCAAAATCTCCACTGCTTGGCACTTACCAAATTATATACTCATTCCCAAATCAACCTTTGACAAGGGAAATGGCATTGCTAGGACTGGTGTAGATGTTTTAGGATTTATTTATGGATCGAAAATAGTTATTTTCCCTGGATGTTGGAACAGATCAAAATCATAATGTAATTATCAAAGAAATGTAGAGAAAGGGATTTTGGATAAACAACCAGTTGCATTTGCTATACCAAGAAAGTGATATTTGTATCCTCTATGAGGCTGATTGATTCATGGATGTCACTTCTGAATTATTTACAATACAGACTCCATCACTGATCAGTTTTGGCCATGTAGAGTCTCAATAGTAATGGAAGAGTCATAGCAGTGCCCTCCTCATCTTTCCCCAGTAAAACAGTGGAGAAAGAGAAATGAATCCAGACATTAGATAAATATTCACTGCGTGCCTACTACGTGTCACAGTGCAGGGTTCCACGGATGCAGAGCAGCATCAGATGCAGTGCTCAGTCCTGCTTTCAGAGAGTTTATAGTGAGAGCTGGGGTAAGAAGATAGGTGAGGGGAAAACAAATTCACACACATAATTTGAAATTATAAACAGAACAATTAAAGCTGTCATTTATTGAGTGTATGCTATGGTCTACATAAGAATTTTACCTACTTGGGGCCGGTGAGATGGCTCAGCGGTGTAAGCGCCTGCCTTGCAAGCGCGAGGGCCCGAGTTCGACTCCCGGAACCCACATACGAAAAAGGGGCCGGTGATATCGCTCAGCGGCACGGGCGCCTGCTGGCGCGCGAGGTCCTGAGGTCGACCCCCCGGTACCCACAAAAAAAAAAAAAAAAAAAAATTTACCTACTTGTGCATTTCTTTTAGATAGTTATCCTTATTTCTTTTCCCCATTTGCCACTGAGAAAAGTGAGTCTCAAAGGATGACATGTATTGTTTAAGGCCTCATGGCTGGTAAGGGTGAGAGCAAGGACTCAGACCGAGCTCTGCTGACTTAGAAGGTATCCTCCTCACTGCTCCGCTATACAGTGTCCCTGTCATTCACTCAAACACCAAGGTACTATGAATTTCCAGAGAAAGGTCATGCTTATTTTGTCAGGGGTAAGGCTGTGGACATTTTTCAAAGGAAGTAGAATGTAAGCTGCATTTTGGAGACCAGGAGGACTAACTAGATGAACATGGTGGGGAAGGTCTTCCAGTCAGGGGTAAGAACAAGCGCAAAGGCTTGGAGGCATGGAAGATCTGGAAGAGGGGGCACATTTGGAGTTGGGATTCAACAGGTAAGGCGGGCCAGATGGAGATAGGCTTGTATCTTGTGCTTAGAAAGTTTGGATTTGTCTCATGAACAATGGACATCCTTTGAAATCCTTGAAACAAAATTGGATTTTAGGAAGACCAACATGCCAGCATTTTGGAAAGCTGACTTGGAGAAGTCAAGATGTAGGAGAAGCAGTTGTGTGATCCATTCGAGAGATAATTAGGGGGAAGAAGTGGTGTAACTGAGGAATCATTTTAGAACTAGAATCAACAGGGTTTGGTAATTGATTCGAGGGTTAAAATAATTTGAAGATGATTCCCACATATTTGTTTTGGGCAACTAGAATGTCTATGATGCCATATATTTAGAAATCCTTGTATGGTAGGTACCAGAAACTCAACACAAATTAGCTTAAGCAAAAAGAATAGTGAAGAGACCTGTAAATGGGAAGAAATTGAGAAGCTTTTAGAGCTGAAAGAAGAAATGTAAGAGAGGTTCAGTACGACTAAGATATTGTCTCTCTTTGCTCATCTCTTGGCTTTTCCTAAGTGCCAGCAAAGATGACCACCAACAGTTCCAGATGTGCATCCCCGGTCTTTGCACTGGAAATACAGTTTCTCTTACCCATAGGCCTGCTTGAGCCATAGGATTTCCCTGGACCAATTCCTGTAGGGAAATGTGGTATTATGGTGGCCAAGACAGGTTCGAATGCTCTGTCCTGTGGCCAGAAGAAAAGAAGTGGTGAGAAGGTACTGGGCAGCTCAAGAGAATACCTATCATGGTTCACATTAGATGCTGTTGACCAAGGCAGTGGGGGAAGAGTATTAAATGGCTTTCAATCTAGATCTGATTTGGATATGTGAAGTTCATAGCATCAAACTCCTCAGCAGATTCCAACTGCCATAATATTTTATTGAAATCAACATGCTGGTGAGACAAGGTGCCTGACAGACAGCAGATGGCTCTCACACAGAAAGGCTAATCAATTCAGAAAAACAACAGCCATCATAAAAGAGTAGAATGAACACAGCATGCACACACATCAGAACAACTCAGAGACAAAGGGTTTTAGCCCCAGATATGAAAGAGAAACACCATCTATCTATCTATGCAACAACATCATTAGAAAGCCTGGGCATTCAGACCCTCCCCAGGTGACTTACCTCCACAGCTCACCTTCACGAATCTCTATACCACTTGCACCAAACTCACCAGGCTTCTCCAGACTCCCTTAGGCTTTTCTTCCTTCCTTCCTTCCTTCCTTCCTTCCTTCCTTCCTTCCTTCCTTCCTTCTTTCCTTTTCTCTGTCCTTTCTTCCTTTCCTCCTTCTTTCCTCCCTTTCCCCTGCTGGGGATGCCTTTCTATGCTTCCCTTTCTGTCCACTGAGAACTGACCCCATCTTTGCAGTCCACCAAAGTCCTCCATCTATCTTCATAAAGATTTGTACTGTTTATGCTTCCAACTAGATTAATCAGATTTCAGGCTTCTGAAAAACAGGTGGCCTGCCTCATTCATCCCTGTAATACCCAGGAGCACTTGGCACAGGCCTTTGAACTAAGTTCTTCATGAAGTTTTATTAATCCACTTCTAATATTGGGGTGGGAAGAGTGACACTTCTTAGAGAGAAAAAGCATTTGAAACATATAGTAAAAGACTAATGATAATATAGTATATTGAAACACCTTTCAAAATCAGTAATAGAGAATGAGAAACCCAGTGGAGAGGCAGGCAAAGAAAATTAATATAGAATTAATGGAAAGGCCAATACTTATGAAAGAGGCCAACATCACTAGTTATTGAAGAGATGCAAATTGAAACAGCATGATTGCAAGTTTTGCCTGTCAAACTGGGGAAAATTTTAAAAATGGATTTTGTAGGGTTAGTAAGATTTTGGTGAAATAATTACTCATATAATACACTTGGGACTGCATGTGAATATAATATTCCTGAAGATGAATTTGGGAATTTTTATTAAATTTTTTAAATGTCCATACTTTAAAAATCTTAACTCTCTTTCTAGGCTTTTATCTTAAGAGCTGAACACATAGAATACATATAAGGATACACGTCTTAGTACGATGGTGAATAACCTGGCTGATTCTCACTTATTCAGTGTCCAGAAGGCAGCCACAGAAAGAGAAATGGGATTTTTACATTTCCTTCCTTCTTTAGGCAAGAAAACCATTGACAATTTGTTTGATGCCTGCTGCAATATGGTAAGCCACTTTTTTTCATTGGTATGGGATTCTCTACTTTTCCTGGTAGACCTTCATCAAAGATCTTTCAAATTAATCTAAACTCTTGCTGTGAACACCCCTGGTTCCCATGCAATACAGCAGTTCCTATTTTTCTGCACATCCCTCAGGACCTGAAGGTCTTTGGAGGGATATGATACACTGCACTAGAGGCTGAAATAGCTGGTAGGTGACAGACAAGGCAGGAACTTATTTTATTACTCCTCTGGTTACTTAAGTACTGTCAACCCAGTCATCCATCCACCTATCCACTTATCAATTCAACTAATCATTCATCCACCCATCCACTCTTTTATCCACCCATCCATCTATTCATCCATCTATCCATCCATCATTCATTTATCCATGCATCTATTTAAACATTCCTCCATCTTTCTTCCAAATACTGATTGATGCCATGTGCTAGGAGCTGTGTTGAGTGTTCGGTGCTATTACACAGGTCATAATCATGGTCTCTGCTACCAGGTTACTCACAGTTCAGGTGCATGGTGGACTAATTAAGAGATGTTCAATTATTTCTTCCAGAGGTCAACACAAAGAGCTCTGAAGCATGGAGTGGAGTCAGGGTGTGTAGCTCCCATAGATGGTGGATCCCAGTGGAAGAGTCTGAGTGAGTTGTTCCAAATTACAGTACTTACAAGTTAACCTGTAATAATGGAGAGAGAGAGACAGAGAGAGAGAGAGAAAGGAGGAGAGAGAGACAGAGAGAGAGAATGAATTTGACTTTCAAGGAGGACGCAAGAGCTTGGAAGGGGAAAGAGGGGCAGAGCATGAAGATCTTGTTGCTCATGCCTAGGAATCTGATTTATTTGAGAGCCAAAGGAGGGCGCTAAAAGATTTAGGGGAGAAGAGTTTTAAGTATTTTTGAAAAATCAAGCTGCTAACAGGGAGGTGGATGGAATGGCAGCTTGAGGTCAGTCAGGACAGGACTATAGTGATCCAGATGAGGAATTATAATTATCCAGAGGGATAGCTGAACTAAGAAATGGGAGAAGAGGAGAGGAAATAGAGTTAAGAGATGTTACCAAAACCATGTTGACAGGACCCTGCGCCTGGGTAGTGGGAGCATTGCAGGGATGAGGGCAAGGAGGCATTATCAGAAAATCCCAGGTTCCTCGTGTGACCTGGCTGGTGTAGATTTAGATGTTGTGAGAAGGCAGTGAGACTGATTTCTGCTGGTGACACATATCCTAGGAAACCCACTTAGCATTCAGCCTTCCCTTTTCTTTCCTCTTCTGGCCTGTCTCCTGGAGCTATTCGGAAGTGGCTGCTGTGGATGGCCCAGATGCAGCCCTGTGGCCAGGGCCCCATGTTGGCACAATTTCCTGGACCACAAATGGCTTTCCTGACAGCAAGTTCTTCAGCTTATGCTCAGGGATGGGTAACTGGGGATGTTTCCTCCTGATCATAAGATTCCTGAATGGTGTTTATATTTTATAAAACAAAATTTTGTTAAGGGATAGCCTGTTCTGTGTTTTACTATGCAGAAAAAAATCTCAAGTACTGATTATAATTTTATTCTACTTTGTAGGCCCAGCTTAAATGATACTTGTCATATAGAAGCCTAATTAAGTCTCCACCCCCACTCCAGGTTCCCATATTTTAGACTTCTATCACGCTTCATTTCACACGAACTTAGCAATATTTGTTTATGCATCTGTCCCTTTGGGTAAGCCTGGAACTCTTTGTGGGGCAGAAGCTTCATATATTACCTCTTCCCATGTAGCACATGCCCACCCAGTTCCCATCTTTGCTCTTGTTCATTGCCAGCATTTTGAACAGTACTCATCTTTGGGGCTTCTAACTCATTTGGTGAAGTAACACTGTCGTTTATTTCTTAAACACAGATTTGGTGAGGCTGTGATTGTTAGGTGTCAGACACAGAAACATCCCCCAGGTTTTAAAAGCTTGTAGCTCTGGCCTGAAGCCCTTAAAGCTTTCCTGATTTGCTCAGATGGGCCTAACTGCCCCAGGGAAGGCATTTTGGCCTGGAAATGTGATGCTTTGAAGACTACAGAAGAAACAAAGCCTCCCTTTTTCCGCTTGGGAATGAGACTTGTGCCTTTAAGACCTGTCTTGGGAAATCAGCCTGAGCAACATAATTGCAATGAAATTATCCCATATCACACCCACACATTCATTATGAGATTCCTTATTGACACCTTGACAATTTGTTTCAGAAGATGTTATTGCATATTCCTCCCCCTGGAATAGATACAGATGCATATAGACATACGAGCCCACACATAATGTATATGCATATCAGTGTGTTTTTATTATATAATTATATGAGGCTATCAATCAGTTTTCATTTGGAACTCTTTGCATTTATAGTTCAGGAAGTTATTTAAAATCAAGGGATGGAGAAGGGATCCTCCTAGAACTAAAGAGGAAGGGTTGGGTTGGGAAATCCAGTGTGCAAGGCTTTGCTACCTGAGAACTGCGCTTTCTCTCCTACCTATACACGGTTCTCCCTTCTGTATTATAGGTCTTTCTACTAGTGGGATTCAGTGCTGCGAAGCACCCAAAGGAAGAGGTTGCCAGGGAACAGCTTCAAGGGGGACCTCTTTAGAGTCATAAGTTGCCATCTTTAGCCTCTAAACCCTTCTATTGGGTCTGGGTATGTTTATGGCCATGCTGATCTGCACAGAAAAACAAAGGAGAGCTGGGTACCAGCCAGACTTAAATACTACTCCAAATTCAGGAAGACCAAGTGTGATACTTTAGAGAAAGACTTCCCAGCCTTTCAAAGTTATGACACACATGAAAACAAGAATATTTGTACTGCGTGCTGTAGTGCAACACAGGGGACTTGGGCTACCTATAGGAGGTTGGGGGGAAATCCATTCCATTTTCTTTACATAAAATACAAAATGAAAACTAAAATGCTGCATATTAGGAAAAACATCACTTCCCTAGTTTTAATGAGAAATTTGAACTTGCTTCCTTCCATGAATATAATTGTTTCAAATCAAGGTCTGTTCACACAGTGCCTGATCAAGTCTTTTGAAATGATGTTGACCAGAAATTCTTGGTAGTCACCCTTGATAAAAAACTTTGCACGAGTGAGTGATAAAAATTTAAAGCCATTTTTATAGCCATTAAAGAGTCATAGCAGTTGAAATTATATTTAAAGAACTTAACAGCTCTTCCTTTTCTTTTGCTGATAAGTGCAGTGTTGAGAGCATTCGTGACAACATACATGGATCTCAAGACCTATTGAACGTGCATCAAGGACTCCAAAGATGATAATATTTTAATTTGTGGGATGTTGTGTTTGTGTTGTTGGAACATTTGCTCTGCAGCTGGCTTGAATAACACTTCAAGGGTACAACAATAATAGGCAGATGAAAGCACATGACATGAGAAGCCCTCCAAGGACATTGCCACTGTGCCACCATCAAGCCTCACTGGGCCTCTCTGCACTTTTCTCCTGTGCTTACTGCACCTGGGCTGCATGTGGTGCTCCTTGGAACATGAGCTTCTTCAGCCTCCCTGTCTCTGTGATGGTGATGGTAACCAGTCAGGCTCACAGCTGGCTGTGGATTAGGCGATGGTGGTAAAGTAGCTCTTCGTTCACTCTCACTGTAGCTCCACAGAGCAGCCTGGGCCAGGTACCCCTTACCATGCCCACTCTTGTGGGGATGATAGCAAATGCCATCAAACCCCACCCACATTGGGTGGCCTTTTGAGGAGCCACAAATAAGGATACTTGTGGCCACAGGAGACCATCTCCAGGTACTCTGTCTGCTCCAGGCTCTGCCCCAGTATCCTAAAGCTGAGAGGGTCAGATCCCACATAACTGTAATTTATTCTTGGCACACGGGTTGGGAAGCAGAAGACAGACACATTTCTCTTCCTCTCTACACTTCATTTCCCTATCAACCATTTCACTGGTTGCTTCCACATGAGAAATATATTCATGAAACAAAATCAGACCTAGTTAAATATAATGAGGCAAACAAACAAGTAATTTAGATGGTAAGTGCTCTAGGCCCTTGTCTGGCAGATGCTAAGCAGGGAGGAGTCTCTGTTGAGTTGTGTTAAAGGAGGGAAAGTTTTCTAGGACCCTTCCCCAGGAGCAAGAGCAAGCAGAGGATGGTGCTCAGAGCTAGTGGAAAGCAGGTTGTTTCAGAATAGTGAGAAACAAAGTCTGGAAATCATAGAAAGAGAGGACCTGGGGGATGAAGTTGGAAGAGAGCTGCCCATCATCACAGTTCAAGTCTGATGACACCTACTAGGTTCTAGGTGGTGTGACAATGTATTTACTAATGTAATCCTCACAACTCCCAATAAGCGGAGTATTATATTCCCACTGGATAGATGGGAATAATGAGGCTCAGAGGTATAATTTAAATTGCCCAAGGCCACAGGGATGTTAGGTGGAAAACCTGGACTCCAGACTATGGGTAAAGACCCCCAAGAAGAAGATGAAGCAGCTCTTGCAGCCTCATACACACTTGTTCTATGGAGGCCCTACTGCACTCTGGCTGCATATTCTTCATGGGAATCTAAAACGAGGAGATGTGCTTGACATTTAACATTTTCAGACTCTTTAGAGACATGAGACCTAAAGAGACCTTGTGAAGGAGTCACAGTGACCAGAACTTAACTCTTCCCTTACAAGGCCTTTCTCTGGCTCTTATTTTCTAGTCCCTCTGTCACCACTATCCTGTTGACAAAGCTCGAACTCGAGTGAACATTCAAAGTCATTGTAAACTAACTCCAGAGGAAGCCTAGAAGAGTACCTGGCACCCAGTGGGTGCTTAGCTGATATTCGTTCAGAGCATGAAATGAATGGATGGACGGATGAGGCCTCTGTCTCTTTCTTCCTGCACCCCTCTGCACAGTACTATGCTCTCACCAACAACCCTTAGACACTGTGAGCATCCCATCACCAGGCATTTGCTCAACTGCGCTCCTTCCTAGAGTGGTTTTCCATCATCTGTCTTCATTGTTAAAGTCTAGCTGATTGCAAAATCCAGTCCAAGCCCTTCTCTGTCTAGTCCTAGCTGACTAATGTGGCTCCCAGAGACCTGCCTGCCTTGAGTTCATAGTTATTGGTGCAGCATTTTACAACCTAAATGTATTTTTGTCCTGGCTGGGGAAAGAGCACCCAAGAGCACCCTGTGTCTCCAGAAGAGACTATCGTTATTCATTGTTGCACAATAGCTTGTACATAGTAGGTGCTCAACTCATATTATGTGAATGACCAATAGGGAGCTTGCTGCACACAGTAAACATGATTTATCATGACATTGACACATTCCACCAAAAATAATGATATTCAGTGCCAACTTTCCATGCAACCTTCTGAGAATACCAACAAATACTGCTTAGAACAAGAACACTTGAATTATGACAAAATGCACTCATGTTCCTCATCACCACTCATTTGTTGAGTAGTCAAATAAATGCTCAATTAAATACAGTGTTATAGGGCCGGTGAGATGGCTCAGCAGCATAAGCGCCTGCCTGGCAAGCGCAAGGTCCTGAGTTCGACTCCCGGTCCCCACATAAAGGAAAAAAAGGGGCCAGTGATATCGCTCAGGGGCACAAATGCCTGCTGGCAAGCACAAGGTCCTGAGTTTGACTCCCGGTACCCACATTAAAAAATAAATACATAAATAAGTAAATATAGTATTATAGGATCATTATCATTAAAAAACAAAAACTAACAAACAAAAAAAAAACCTTTACCAGCCAGCCCAACACTTTCACTTTGTCCAAGGGGCATTTTTGCTAAAAGGGAGGGCTATAGAAACTCTGGCTACTTTTGCTTGGAGTGAGCCCTCCAACTTTTGCTCCCCTTAGAGAACACTTTGACAGTGTACATCCAGGAAGGAGCTGGTTAGCAGTCAAGTTACAACTCTCTAGATACCTAAATACGGAGTTCAGAGGCCTAGCTTGCTTGGGTGCCTGTTCTGTTTTTTCTTAATTTAAGTTTGTGATTGACTTATGATGTGTACTGGCACTTTTAGGAGATTCGAATAAAACAGTGAGAGTTCAGAACAAATGTAAATGGCCTCCAAGAAAAGGGAGGGGGAAAACGACGATAATCTTTTTTAATGGCTGTAGAATGTGGAAAGGATAGATCATGAGCTCTCTGCATGGGGCCCTCGTCTGATCTCAATCCAGTATTGTAATTTAGGCATGACTTTTTATTTAATTTCTGACTGAGAAAGGGAAATTAGAAAACAGCATTATCTCAGCTGCTTCGTTATAATGAACAATATTTCACAGTGCCAGCCCCAGAGTTACCTTCGGAACTTCTTTTATGAGTCGGATGTTGACTCCAGTTGTAGGAGCATGTGAGTTTTCCCACACTCTGGTTGCTTGAGGAGCAAAAATCCAAGTATGGTTTTTAATTAGAAACTGGTTTCAGGCTCAGGCAGCCCACCGGTTGGCAGGTAGGGGAAGGAAACAGAAAGTTCATAAAACTAGGCACTAGAAGACACTAAGACCAGGGTGAGGCTGCTCTGCACTCCTTACATGTAAGTAACGGTTCCCTTTAATCTCCCAACCCTGTTTATTTATTTAATTTTCAAATCGGGGGGATTTATCAAAACTGTAATTAACCCTTCCATCTGACCAGAGCAGTGCTGCCTTCTGCCCCTTCTCCTCCCTGCTCCTGGCCACTAAATACATAATGGTCTAATAAATATTTAAGCAGTGATATGGAAGACAATACGAGTAATCCATTAGAGCCGGCTGCCTGAGCCCGCACCAGGGAAAATGGTGGTGCTAAAGTGGATGGAATACGTACTAAAATCCCAAGCCCAGCAGAGGGCCTTGAGCCCCACTGTAGGGAGGAGACAACTGAGGCCCAGGGAGCTCTTACTCTCACTGGCTTTCCCTGAGCTCTCGCCCCACTCCCCAAGTCAGTCTCCCTACAGAGTGCAATGAGGCCCAACCAATATTCTAGAATAGAGCTGGGCATAGAGTGAGGCTCCCTCAATGAGGTGAACTTGCATGGCTACCCTGCTGTTGTCCAAGGCCTCAAGGACAGCTCACTGCTCACTTCTATGGCTGGAGCAACCACAAGTCCCAGCATGTACAGGGCAGTCTCAGGTTCTCCAGCATAATGCTTAATAATGCTGTCTGTCATTTTGAAGTATCCCTCTTTGGACAACAACAAATTACATGATCATCCACCCACAACTTTCTAATAATGAGCTTCAGAATGATAGAGAGGTGGAGGAAGGAAAGAAAGTATAGCAGCAACTCTCACATAATATACACCAAACACAGCCATAAATAAGGATTTAAAAATCCTACTACAGGAGACTTTCATCCAGACAAACACACACGCATATACACACGCATACACTGTGTATTAGCTTTTCTGTACTATAAGAAATACCTGAGATAATGAACTTTTAAAGAGAAAAGTTTAACTTTTGCTCACAGTTTTAGAGGCTTCAGTCCATGACTGGTTGGCCCCATTGCTTTGGCCCTGTGGCAGCACATCACAGTGAGCTTGTGGCACAGCAAAACCATTCACCTCATGGCTGGGAAATGATAAAGAGGAAGAAGAAAGGGGTGGGATCTAACTCCCCCCTTTGAGGGCATGCCCCCTTGACCTAAAGACCTCCCAAAGGCTCCATTACATCCCCATAGCACTAGGCTAGGGACTGAATCTCCACTACATGGACACTTAAGACCCAAACTATAGCACCTTAATTAAGTTCTCTTGGAGTCTCTGAACTCTTCTTGCACCTCACCTGCATCTCAACCTGGATTCTAACCTCAGAAAATGTGCCAATCACTGTGGGTTTTTCAGAGTAAGACCTGGGTCTGACTACTGTGGCATCAGCCATACATAGTTCCCACCTCGATCTTGACCACATTTGTACAATGAATGGATCAGTTGTAGTTGTTTGTGATCATGTTAAATTTCCCTTACCGAAGGTCTTTGATTGCAGCAAATTTTTTATCTATTTTTTATCTATTACCCTATTACCTAGGCTGTCATTCATATACCCCAATACACATCCATATAAAACTTCCCTTTACACACACATACATCCAAAAAGAATATTATATGAGCTTCACACATACTAACTTTATTTATTTATTTATTTTTTTGTGGGAACCGGGGGGTCGACCTCAGGACCTCGCACGTCAGCAGGCGCCCGTGCCACTGAGCGACATACTCACTTTAAATACTGCGTTTATACCCCCAGAAAATAAAAAGATAAAGTTCCACATTCTTAATGATTTTATCTCTATTAGCCTTCCCTTAACTTTCTCCTTTTTGGAATAAAGGAGTACACATTTAAAATTAACAATAGTCTCTGTTACTCATTTAACCAATCCTATTTCCTCTCTTTCATTCATCTGTTCATTCATTTTTTCATTCATTGACTCATTCAATAGACATTCACGGAATACTATGTTCTGGGCTAAACCAGTTCCCAGTGTGACCTAGAAAGATCCTTCTGAGGCCCTAGTTTACCCATGACCAAGATGAACTATTACCTTGCTAGCTTCAAAACCATCATCCAAGGCCTCCATCATAGATAGATCTGACATAAATCCATGTGTTTGTTGCCCTCAAACTCCCAGGGGCTAAATCTGGAGACTGAGGAGGAAAGGGGCCTCCAGGGACTTCACACCATCAAGTCTTATTTGTGTATTGACTTTCCCTCCTGCCCCAGCCCCCAACTCAGTCTGCGCCTAATGCTGCTCCTCTGGGGAGCTGCATTGGCCCAGCCCAGCTGCCCCAGCCCAGCTGCCCCAGCCCCCCAGGGCAATAGGCCCCTCTAGCCTTGACATCAGCTCCGCTCACCACTGCAGTATCCTTGGGGCTTTTCCTTTAGGGCTAGATGCTCGTAACACAATGTGTGCCTGTATGTGCAACATACATACGTTAATAGAAGCATAAGATTTTGTCCATAAAATCACATACTTACGTACCTATAAACTTTAGATGTGCATACATTTTATGCACACCCATGAGCACATGCACCCTAAAATCATGGAAAACAGGAGATATACATCAATCTTCAGACCTCTGCAGGATACCATGTATGAGGCACTTGGCTATGTGCTGTGTGCGACAGGAAGAGCGAGGGTGTGTATCCTTGTGGGTACGTATGCACACCCTGATCTTATGGATATTCTCTGCCTCTCCATGCTTCCTTTAACATTCTTTCCCCTTATTCTATTCATTGGCATTGCAGGTGGCTGCTTGTAGAAATCAAGTTTCGTTGCGTACATACAGAGATGAGGTCCTTTGAATTCAGAATGAAATTTTGTGCCAAATAAATATGCTAAACGTGACTGATACATGTACACCATTGTCTTAGTCAGTGAGGACTTCCGTAATAGAATACCACCAACTGGGTGTTCTGTCCTTGTTGTCCAAGACATCAGACTTGCAACTCTGTGCTGGAGAAAATAGCCCTGGTCCTTGGCATGACCACATAGTTGAGCACTAGGCTTAGCCAATGAAGAAGAATGTATAGAAGAGGCAGCTTGGGCCCCTGAAGTGACAAAAACATCCTAGAGAACAGCACTGGGATCATCCATAGTCAGACCTAGGGTCAGACTGATCCAAATTTCAATTACTACAGGGTGATATTGGGGAAGTTTTTATCATCTCTCCTAAGCCTTAGTTGCTTCATATATGAAATGGGGTCAATGATAAAACTTACTCATAGTTTGTGGTGAGAATTGGAAGACAAATTGTTAGTCAAGGGCCTGTCACAGAGTAGGTGCCCCATAACTGGCAGCTGTAACTCTGTCTACATAGAGGTAAAACTTCACAAGGCTGAGAGGAACCAGCAGACGTGGAGTTGCTTTTCCTTGGTCTTTGCTTCCCGTACTCACACTAAGTACAGGCTATCAGTTTTTGAAGGGGTCACTCCCTTGGCTGAGTTATAAGGTCTTCATGGTAGGACTGCATCATAAGCCTTCAGGGTATTTCCTTGGGCTGAGCGCTCTCAGTGAACAGTCATTTCATAGATAGACTTCTGGGTCCTTCTCCAAAGACCTCTCTCCCCACACAGATGAACAATGGAGTTTCTGACCTCGTGAAGGACACATGTGTTACAACAACTAGTCAGGCCTCTTTCTTCCATCACTTTTTCCCTTGGGAACTGTGATTTGCCTAATTTTCCCTTCTTTGGGAGCATGTGGTATAAACTGCCAGGAGAGATTGACACTGGCTTTGGATGAATAAGATAGTAAAACTCAGGGCAAATATCTATCCACTTGACCGAAAAGTCAAATCTGCTACTAAACAGACAGGCTGGGCAACCAGTCAACTGAGAAGCAAGATGGAAAGGTGGGAACACAGGAAGACCTCATGTTGCAAGGTAAATTCATGGTAGTTCACAGAAGGTGGGACTCAGGGCCATTCTGGGGAGGGAATGTTTGGATCTCTACACTAACTCACCATGTGAACATCTCTGCTCTTGCCAACATTATTATTTATGACAAAATGAACATTGGCAATAGACTTAGAGGGGCACAAAAGGTGACAATGGCCACTCTGATGTAATTGGATGGGGAGAGAGAAGATCAGCCCCCCCACAACTTGTCTTGGTGATAAGTGCTTAGGCATGTGCTCATGGGCTGTTGGTGGGTGTTGCTATGTATTGAATGTACCCCCCATTCATATGTTAAAGCCTAACCCCCAGTGTTACGCTCTTTGGGGATGGGGCCTTTGGGAGATAATTAAGATTGGATGAGGTCATGAGGGCCCCATGGTGGGATTAGTGCCCTTATTAGGAGATGAAGGACAAGGGTTTCTCTCTCTCACTCTGTGCAAACTAGGAAAAGAGCCCTCTCCAGGGTCTGACCAAGCAGACACCCAATCTCAGACTTCCAGCCTCCAGAACTGCAAATGACAGAGGTGTGTTGTGGAAGCTTCCGGTCGGTGGTGTTTTATTGTAGCAGCCTGGACTGACCAAGGGATGTGTGTACACAGATCCACCACACTGAGCACTGGCTGCCTTCCAGCACCTCTGCCAAAAGCCTTGTTTCAGCAACCAGGAGTCCCTGCAAAGGCAGGGCCTAGAGTCTCCGCCTCAAAGCCCTGTCGTCTGCAGTTGCCCATAGCTCCCACAGGCATGTGGGAACAGACCTTGTTGTACAGCCCTCGTCTCAGCAGCTTTGCTTTGGGGGGTTGCCCGTGACAAAGGTTCAGATCCCACTCCATGGGAAGGAACGTGACCAGAGCATATCCACAGAGAATAGAAGAAACCTTTGCTTTCTGGCCAGGACTTGCAGACAAAAGAGGAATCCAAGCCCCTGGTTGTTCAGAGCTGAACCCTTCCCTACAGAGGCAGATATCAGAGTTTGTGGGTGCCTCTTGCCCTAATAAACCAGAGCTGTTTTTTCTATGTATTTTCTCTGATGTCTATGACTGTTTACTAAACAAGATGATTGTTGTGCTAGGTCCAGTCTGGAAATCTAGTTTGGACCTGAAGATTAGGGCAACTAAATTCTACCTCTGGAGTAACAAGCTCTGTTTGAGTTGCTTAGCTGACTAAGATGTTTAGCTTTCTGGAGCCTCCTATCAGACTGAAGATGGGGAAACTGACGTCCTCTGGTCCCTTTGGCCTTCCTGGAGTCTACCCCTTCCCTCATCCTTCTGCTGCCCAGACCCGGAGTTACCTCCACTTGGCCACCTCGAGACTGGCCTTGGCCCTGTGCTCTGAGCCATTACTTTAGCCATGTTCCACATTGGTAGAGTTTTGCTTCTACATAGACCTTTCAGGGGGACTTCTCCCTGCAAGAATCTGATAGCTTAAGTCCTGTTAGGCTTTAAGAGTTCACAGGGCCATAATGTTGGATCCTTTCCTGGGGCTAGTTACATGTTGATAGAGGCTGTGTCTTAATGAAAATAGACTTCACAACTAACAGAATTTTAGAAATCAAGAGGAGAGAGGTCAGAAGTCCCTTGCCTGACTTTTGGTACAGCATCACTTCCCAGGGCAAATCCCTGTAGCTGACTTCGCCGTGTCCAGGAAAGGTCTACCTACAGCTGAATGGCCCACTGCTCACGACCAGAGCAAAAGGGAGAGAGCAAGTGTGAGTGAGCTCAGAGACTAGAGAAAGTTTTCCTCTCTATCTGCATGTTGCACCTGGATCAATAAACAGATTTTTAAAAATTGTTGTTCATTTTACAACTCAATAAAGCTTAATTATGAGAAAGCAGGAAAACAGGCAGAAGCCATGCTCACATAATATTGTATTCCTCACAGTAATTCCTATGGGGCCCTCACACTTGCATTGCAGTGTAGAACAAACCAAATTACGGGGACTATTCAAAATCCATTTAAAAACATTGAGGAGCATCATAATAAAAACACAATGAAAAAGAAAAGCTTGGGTTGTTAATTTGTAGTGCCATGTGTGTTCATGGGGGTCTGTATGTGTGTGTATGAGTAGGTGTGAGGATGCACATGTGGCTTAATTAGATTTGCCAGGAGCAGCTGGTGACCAAAGGCTAGCAGGTTTGAGATAAAGGGTTAGACTGGTCCAAAGGGGACATGGAGAGGGATAGGAGGCTATTGGAAAGAGCTTACTGTCCTATCTTCTGTTTGATTAAAGGTCAGCCAGGTGATATTGGAGCTTGAGTCCCAGAGTAGTATTGGGGTGACCAGCATGCTGGCAAGGGGCTGGGGACTTCCCAGGGCTCAGGCTCAGGGAGAGAGTATTCAGGGAGTGACCAGTTCCCTCCCTGTCTCACCAGGTGTGCCTGCCTCACTTACAGGCAAAGACCCCCACCCTGGGATGGGTGGTCTTGTCCCAGCAAGGGGCATTGAGAAAGGTGCTGAAGGCTCTTGGGCCCTTAATTCTATACTGGTGACTACCAGCTTTCCAGCAGAATCTTGCACTTGACACTCAAACCCAGCCTGGAAGGGAATCAAGCCCTTTGTGATGAGCCCACCAGGCTTGGGTTCGGACCTAGGGTACCCGATCTCTTGGTGTTAGCTCCTTGTGCTTACTTGGAGTTGGCCCTATGGCCTGAATTGATGAGTCCTTGCTTCTTGCCCTCATGTCATCTGACTTCGTCTATTCTCTCTCCACTTCCTGGCCCCTTTCTTCTGGGTTTGCCTTGCCCAGCCCTGCATTTTTATTGCCCCAAACTTAATACCTTGGAGGGAAGTTAGCTTTTCCTCACCTCCCACCCCAACGCCATTTGGCCACTTTCCCTGTTGGGATCTTGGGTCCATTGCTTTGGGTCTCAGTTTACTTCTGGAAAATAGGTGTCATTAAGTACGCCCTCCCTCCTCCCTCCAGTATTGTTTTCCAAATTAATTAATTCTCTTAATTAATTAATTAAGTAAAGTGCTGTGAAATACTTAGACAAAAGGTGCACTAGAAGTGCAAATCGTTATTTATTCTTAATGAACCCTTCTTTGGAGATAATTTACTCCTGATTCCGAAGGGAAACACAGTGGACCCTAAGAGAGGAGCATATGACAAGCTTGTCTTTGTGTGTGTTTGGGGGAAGCAGAAGGAGAGGGGAGGCTATTATGTGAAGTTATTCTCTCCGTGGACCAACACTGAGAGGATTTGCCCAGGGGCTTCTCCATTGCTCGTTGCCCCGCCTCAGTCAGGATTGTTAACCTGTGTGAGCTCTGAGGCTGCCAGCTCCAGAGCCAGGATGGCTTTTTGATTCCTATCTGGTTTCTGAGACCAAGAAGTTACTAGTATGAGGGAAAGGGAGGGAAGGAGAAAGAGAGGAGAGAAGAGAGATAGGAAAAGAGAGGAGAGAGAGGGAAAGGGAGAGAGAGAACGCTTTTCTTTGTGTATTGTTTCCACTGTGGGACCTCAGGAGAGAAGAGACACACAGAGACACAGTTTGTCAGGGCTGCTGGCTGTCAGATTCTAGTCCTGGCTGCTCTTTCTACATTTCCTTCCAGCCCTGGCCGCACCCGAACCCCAGCAGGCTTCCCTCCTCCCTCTCTCCCTTCTTTGCCCAGACCATAGCGAAGGTGTGAGGTTGACACATTTCATCTACAGTGCTCTGCCCTCCCTGTTCTACCCTCCATCTTGCCTGAGACCCCTTTGGTCACGTTCTGAGGCTTCCAGGTGAACAGGAATCTGGGAGCGACATTATTCAGCTCAGTACGGGTAGCATGTGTGGACCCAGATGCTAAAGGTGTGAGAACTTGGCTAAAGTCAAGGGATGATTTTGGACTTGGGAAAAGTCTGGGCCAATTATTCCTGCATTCTTATAGGGCTAGTGGCTCTGGCTGGCTCATTGTAATCATGGTCATGCTTATAGCCCTACGCATGATGGCCTGGCCTGATCAAGCCATCTACAGGGGCACGAAGGGAATCTCTGTGGTATTTGGGGCTTCTCACAGCTTCTGAGGATGCAGAGGAGAGTGAGAAAGTGGAGCCTGACACAAAACTTATCACATTTTATACCTTAGTGTCCAGGAGTTTCCTGAACAGTGTTCTGGAGGGGAGGGCAAGGGACTAGTAAACCTCTCTTGCCAAGCAGTTAGAACAACAGTGATGGCAGCAAGCTGCTGGGCCCTGTCTGACTCTACCATTAAAAGCTTCCTAACCTTGCGTAAGTTACTTTCCTTTCCATACCTCATGTTCCTCATCTATACAATGGGGATACTAAAAGAATTTGGACCTGTGATTGTTATGTATAACAAATGTAACGATATATGTAAAGAGGTTGGCACATGGTAATTCCTCAATCAGTACTATCTATTATCAGTACAATGTTTTTTTTAGATGGACCAGAGAAATGACTTCTATTCTAAACTGTGCCTATGAAGAAAAAGCCTTTGTGCCAAGCATTGTTTGGGTGATTTTATATGATTATATAATATCCATACATGCTTTTGAGTGCTTAACTTGTGATTTATTAATTTATTGAGTTAATCAGTCAAGCATTTATTGAACACCTACTACGTACAAGAATTAGTGGGGCATCCAAATATACTTAAAGGAAGGCAAGTGCACTTGGACTGGAAGTAAGTCAGTTTGTTCTTAATGGGATGTCAGCCTTGCAGGAAGGATTTTGTGCAGTTCTATCTTGACATAGGACTTGGTTAACTGACCTATTATAGGCCCCGCTAGTCCTTGGTTCTATAGGACAGTGTGATAGAGAAGAAGGTAAATTATTTTTTAAAATGTGAATTAATTCCATTAACACTTATCTTTGTTTATTTCACTGAGACAGGATTACTAATTTGAACCCTTAAGTGTTTGTTTCACCAAAGAAAAGACTTTTCAATTCATTTTGTTTTATTTCATTCCCATGATGATTCATAACAAAATAAAAAAATTCTGAGTTATAACCAAACTGGATTACTAATATGTAACCCATAGCATTGCTTAATTTGGTTTGCTATTAAAGTTTTAATAGAAAATATCATTTGATTGCAATTTAGAAATAAAATTTGATTTCCATATGATAACTAATATGAATAATAAGTTCCCAAATATCTAATATATTTTAGCATTTCTATTAACACAATGAATATGTTTGGTATGTTTCTGGCATACTAATTCAAAATGCCATTGTCTCCTTATACTGGCAGTTTCACTTTCTTGTACATTCACTGACCTCACCCAGGCAGCCTTTACTAGCAATTAGTTCTTGGCTATATTAGCCCTTTGGAGTGTCATGATAATTAAAGTGTTATGCCTCTTTAAATGAAGTTGGCTTCTGTGCCAGGCTGAATTGCTCTCAGAAGAGTGCCCCCTCTTTCTGTCTAGTCTGGGGTTGTGGGTAGTTCTGCCATCCTTGGCTCTGGGCTGGGACCTGGAGCTCACTTATTCATAATGTGTGCCATTTCCAAACCCCCAGGCCTATTCTGCCTCTCCATAAGGAGAGAGCTATGTGCTTTCTTTCCCTCACAAGCAACTGCTATTCATTAATTCATCATTCATTTATTCAGTTACTATGAACTGAGAGTCTACAATATGTTAGCCTTGTGTCAGATTCTAGAGTTATTAAAAGTAGACAGAGCATCAGTTGAATAATCATAACAAAGAATGCATATAAGCATGCTATGGAAAAGAGAAATATGGTTCTAAACAAGCAAAGACAGAGGAAGCTGTCCAAGTTGGATTTCAAGGGAGGAATTCTTTAAAGATGCTGGGGTCTAATAAATGAGTAAGAGTTATAAAGAGAAAGTTGAGTTGGGGAGTGTACCAGGCATGTACAATTGTACCGTGTGTGCAAGGTCACTGCACCTGGGGTTGAGAGAGACTGGGGAGTGGAGATGTTACTAAGTGAGCCCGGGAGCAGCTGGACCATGCTGAGCTTTTCTGGCCAAGGGAAGATGCTGCTCTATGTGTAAGAACAGTAAGAAAGTTCTGAAGGGGTTTAGGCCACATGGTCAGATATACATTTTGCAAAGATCACTGGCTGCAGCCTCGGGGGTGGACTGAAAAGGAATAGATGGGAAGACCAGGAGAGCAGTAAAGAAGTTCTTTGCAGGATCAAAGCAGGAGATTCTAGTGGCTTGAAGTAAGAGGGTGGTAGATGAGTAGAGAAAAGTGGAAGGAATGAAGGATTGGACATGGAGGGCAATGAGGGGAGTGAGCAAGAGCAAGAGGGACAAACTCACTCCTACCGAACTCACTCCCAACTGTCCTATTTCTTGGTGGCCCTTCTCTGGATCAGCCTGTGGCCCATTCCTGCACTGATGTGACTTCTGCTCAAATGTCTATCCCATTACTGTCTCCTTACCTTGCTGAATTATCTTCGTAGTAATTTTAAAGACACATATTGATGTGATTATTGCCTATCTTCTCCAGTAAAATGCGAACTTCCTGAGGTCAAGCAATCTGTGCCACCTCTGCCTGGAATGTTCCCTGGCACATCACAGCTTCTTGAATAATACTGTGTGAATGAATGAATCAGTCAATGAATGAATAAGTTGCTGGCTCATACAACTAGGCAGATGGTGGCATCATGCCTGAGAAAGGGATACCAGACCAGGACTAAGTTTGCATTAAGCAAGTAGGAGGGTCGTTGAGTAAAGGTTTAATGCAGATTTGGCAATGTTAATGCTCAGTACAGTCTTCATGGATCTGCCAATTACTTTCATACATCTTGGGCCTCTTTTGTTGAGTGTCTGTTTTATGCTAGTCTCTTGGCCAAAGCACCTGGTGGTATGCAGAGTTGGGGAGGCTGTCACTGGTCTTCCCTTGAAGGGCAGGCTGTCAGAATGCCAAGGCTGCAGGCAGCGACTCTGATTCCCTTTCTAGCCTTCACTCAGGGCAGGGATCCCCAGGGTCCAAATAGCCTTTGTTCTGTGATCTGTGGGCCATCTGCATTATATAGCATTTTGAAGGGGTGGGCAGAGAGAACAAGAATGTAGTTAGGATAAGTTTTTAACTCCACTCTACCTAGGCTCCTCTTCCTAGAGATGGAACAGGGTAGTTTTCACTCCGGCATGTTGTTCCACACACGAGATCCCAAGAATCTGCCCCTTCTGAAGGGCTTGTCTTATCACTTCAGCTATCACTGATGTATTGATACCTTGTGAATCTCTAAGTCCAGGATGAATAGCAAGCCATCACCTGCCTGTCTCCAAGATGTGCCCCAACCATTTCAGTCCAACTTGTCCAAACAGAGTTCTTACCTTCCCTGGAACCTGTCTGAGCATCGCCTTCTCAGTGGTGAACACAGTCATCACCCAGGAACCCAAAGGAGGATTTTCTTCTTTAGATTCCATCCTCTTGTCCAGCTCCCCCAGCCCTGAACACTCTGCAGCTTTCAGCAAACTGTGGACACTGCCTTAGTTCAGGCTCCTGCAGATTCTTCCCTGGTTCATGAAGATAGTGGTTAAACTGATCACCTTGTCTCCAGACTATCCCTTCCCTCGAATGCAAGTAATCTTTTAAAAATCTATAAGAGATTTTGTCAGGTTTCTTTTTAAAAGCCTTCAGTTGCTGAATCCATAGAACTTTCCACTCGACATTCAAGTTTCTGAGCTTCTCTCATGCAAGGTCTTTTATTACTGCCCCTTGTATAGATGGACAACCTTATTTATTTACTTCCCACTCCTCTTTCTCCAGCCAGGTTAGAACTTTTCAACTTCCTTGAATAGATCACATGTTTCAGACCTCCACGTCTTTACAATGACTGTTCTCTCTGCCGGACATCCACTATCCCCCACCTACTTGGCCAGCTAATTCCTTTCACCCTTCCAAACTTGGTTCATGTCCACCGTGGCCTCTCAGTCTCCTTCCAGGTGCTTTCTGTTTCTGTTATTCCAAATAGAAGAACTTATTACACCGAGTCCTTATTACACCGAGTAGATTAATTTATCTACACTCAAGCCCCTTGACATCACAGACTGTGGCTTTGGCTCCTCATTGCTTACACAATACTTAGCACACAGCAGATGCCCACATCTGTTCCACCTCAAACAAAGCCCCATTGGCCACAGCAAGGACCACGCTGGAGACAACGTGTCGATGGATCCTACAACTGTCCTTGCCTCTGAGAATGACTCTGCGGAGCTTATGGCTCTGCAGCTTTTCATGAATGATAGCTTTGTTATTAGTTTCTATTTCTGACCTTTTAGGTCTTCTTAGGTGAATCTTCCTGCCTTGTCCCCTTACCCTGACCCATTTCATTCCTTCATGGGTCTGGTCCAGGCAGCCCCCCTCCTCCGCCAACTGCTTTCCAGTCTGCCTGAGTGCCCCCCCTTTCCCTCCACACAGATAGGGACAAGCCTTCCCTTAGCCCAGCTCTCCTATTTTAGTTTTTAATCTTTTCTCATAAATTAATCTTTCCTGCTACTTAATCATGTCTAGTGCCCTTCCCTGAACTCTCTCTGCTCTGCCTACCTCTGTCATGTAATAAGATGCCCAGTGCTGGTTGCAATATCCCGGGCTCCACCTCACTCCCAGAGACAATTCCTCCTGGCTTTGGGTCCTGGCCCCTGCATGCACACACTGAAGTCATCTTTTATTTATTTCTCTGCACATCCCACTGCAAACCCATTTAATTTGTACTCTGTTCTGGGGCTGCATCTCTCTCAGCAGGCCCTGATTTTGAAGTTCTTCCCACTTACTGAATCCATCTCTGTATTTATGATGATTTTCCCCCCTGTCCCTCTCCATGTCAAATCTCATTTGGGGGAATCTTATCCAAATAGCTCTTTTCTGGTCACAGACCATTTTTCCTCACCCTGTCCTAGGCAGGAGCAGCTGTTGGTTTCATAAGATGCTGTCCTATAAGTGCTAAGGAAAAATGGTTCTCTTCCAATTGCCCTCACTTTACTGGAAAATGTCATCATACTTTTTTTGCCTCAACTATCAGAGAACCTAAGATTATACACATGTCTGGTGGTATCGTTAGAATATATGAGGTATGATAAAATACAGCGAGTGTTTAATTGAAAATAAATAAAAGATACATTGTTAACCCTTCTTAAAATATTCCCCCATCTCTGTCTCTCTCTTTTTTTTTTTTTTTTGGAACTGGGACTCAAACTCAGGACCTTGCACTTGCCAGGCAGGTACTGTGCTGCTTGAGCTATATCCCTGGCCCCTCCCCCATCTCTTCGAACACACTTATCCCACTGTTCTTGGCACTTTCCGACACAATTCTGGAAGTCTTCTTTCATACGTGTTTTTTGGCAATTTCTGTCAAATAAAAACATTACGGTTCTCACCCACTCTGTTCACCGGATCTGGTACTGTGAGATTTCTGGCTCTTTCCCAAACCCAGTGTGACTATGAAAGAGAAACATTTTGAATTGATTCAGGACACCAAGGAAGCCAATGACAGCACAACGAAAGTCACTCATGAAAGAGGGCTTTCAGAACTGTGTCAGAAAGTGACAACAACAGTGGGATAAAGTGTGTTTCAAACTGGAGGAAGTATTTGAGGGACAGGTGCAGGGGAAGATCCTGCCTGTGGAGGAGAGCAGGTATCAATGCTAGGCTATCTCTTCTGACTATGTTACCTTGTACCAATCAACCTGTCTGAGTTGAGGCCCTGAGTTCAACTCCCAGCACCACAAAAAGTAAAAATAAAAATAAGGTAAGTGAGACAAAGTACAAAAAACTGTCTGTCCTAGAACCTGGCATCTAGGCTTGCACTCAGTTCAACCTTCCAGCCTTTGTTTCTTGTAGGGGTGTCCTGCTCATAAATATATCCTCTTGGTTGTTTTGTGGCCTGGAATTCCACCACTGGAGTCTCTTAACTGGGTCAAAAAAAGACAAATATCCCCAAGATATATATGCCTTAGTTGGGCTGAGGCTATATGGGAGAACCAGCTATGACATCAGGCAGCAAGGCGATGTTTTGATGATAGAGGGGGTAAATTTTGGGGCAGATCATCTGGGGATGACAGTCCCTTCTAGATGAGCACACTGCTGGTGATGCAGTGAAGGGGAGGGAGGGAGGGCACCTGACCAGATGCTGCGGGAATGCCCTTCAACTTCCCAGTGTTCTGGAGCAGAGTTTCTGGAACACAGTGGATATGTGACTTCCCTGGAGGTTTTGTCACATGTAGATGCTGATGTAGGATGTTTGGGGTGGGGTCTGAGATGCTGTATTTCCAGCAAGCTCCCCACCACGCCCAGGCTACTGTTTCTGGGTCACTCCGAGTAAGAAAATTACAGCAGACTTTGACCTCAGAGGAAAATGGGGCTTTGGGTGTGGGGCCCAAGCAGGGCTTTCTCTCTGGCACCTGGGACATGGGTTCTTCCATTCACAGCCCCAGGCCCAGATCCACTGCCAGGCTCATTTGAATTCTTATTATTTATTTCTTTCTCAGAACTTTGCCCAAGTCACTATCCCCAAGCACTTTCCTAGAATTGAGAGCTATTATATTCACTGCTTTCTTTTTATCTGCTCATCTGGCATTTCTATAGATAAAGAAAGCAATTAAATTTGTCTAGCATGATTTGCACTACATTAACTCCTGCTATTTACTACTCGTGACTTTATCCTTCAACACTTTCAGAGTTCTCCTTCATGTTGCACCCTTGACTTGCCTGGAAGGAGACTTTCAGTTTTCTGGAAAAGTGATACATAGGCTTCCATGTATTCAAATAAAAGCATCATTATTTTTAAACATACACATACACGGTCACAAAATGGCCAGGATCTAGAGATCCTTGTCCTAGATTTCCTGTTGATGGATGTGCAATGCCAAAATGGATGTGTAGGTCTCCAGAACTTTATATTCCCATCTGTTAAAATGGAAAGGGTCAGGCACACCTAACTAGTCTCAGTGCACAAGGGCTACCTGGAAAACTCCATGCAGATTAGGCATGCAAGGAGTGTCTTTGGAAAAAAACACAATTATTATTAGATAAGGCCCGATTTTGTTCCCACTGGTGCTCAGTTAAAGCTACACTCTTTCCAGACTCCCGTGCAGCTAGAAGCAACCATGGGGCACTCTCTGGCTAGTTAGAGGTAAGCTTTCTGAGGGTGTAGGGTGGGAGTAATTTTGGGGAAACTTCTGCCTTCCTGATACAGGGGCCATTCCCTCCTCATTCAGTGGATCTGAAGCAGAGACCCAGTGCATAAAAGAGCGGCCATGTCATAAGATGGGGCAATAAGTTTTTTAGGGTCAGGCTGGAGACAGGAAGAAAGAATGGCTCCCTGATAGCTCAGTCCTGCCTGCCTTTGCCTTGTCTTTGGAGAGTGTGATTTGACAACACCTTTGTCATTCCCTATCCAGTCCCTCCTTGTGAGCCAGCAACAGTGACATCACCAGGGAGCTGGTGAATTGTGGACTTCCAGGTCACCCCAGACTGATTGTGGGAGAAACTGCACTTTAACAATGGTCTTCAGATGAGTTACACTTGTTTAGAGTTTGAGAAGCACTATTTAGTCAGGGTTTCTCTTGCTTATGGCTAACCACATTCTACTCTATCCTCTATTCTGTACTTTTAGGGGAAAGAGGTATAACCTGGGTTTTGAATTTTTAAAAAAATGATATATCTGGGCTCTGTTTAGACCCTAATTTGAACCTTAGAGAAATTTTTAAATTTACCTCCTTTGTGTTTGAGAGTCTACTGTCTGATTGACACAACAAAGACCTTAAAGAAATATTTGTTGTTGAATAAATACTCATTTGACTATGTGTTACATCTCTTATTAGGTTAAAAGCTTACCATGAACAAAGATCACATCTTACATCTTCTACTCTACAATGCTTGGCAAAGTATCCATACAACAGTAAGTGTCTGATAGATACATAAATAACTTCACTATATGTTGTACTTACTGGGACAATCAAATTTCTCCCAAATACTTCATAACAAACTCAAAACCCTGTAACATTTTCTGAGCATTGCATAGATTGAGTTTATTCTAAATAGTTAATATATTTACTTTTATTAGTTATACAATAAAATGACTTTCTCTCTTTAGTTTGCAGGAAGCTTGCAGCTAAATGTAGTTAGGTATTAAAAATTAACTTTGGCTTGTCTTTTGTTATTTCACCTAATCACTCCATTGCTTTCAATTTACTATCTCTGTTGTAATGTTTTTATTTTATTTTTGATTATTATTTTTTCTTCCTCAGTTTTTGGAAACAAATAGATATAGATTACATGTAAGGCTCAAACAAGGGGAGTTTCATTTTTTTATGGGGTAGAAGAGTTTTGTTTAACCATAAAAACTTATCTTGAGTTTCTTCTTTTGTAAAAGAGAATTTGGAGGTTTGCTTCCCACAGCTGCACCATGGAGAAATTCACAGCATCATGACTAGGTGAGAAAAGAGAAAGCAGAGAAACAGACTGAACGCTTTAAATTTGTCTGAAAATTGAAATTTCCTCGCATCCCATCCCACCCCCTCCCAGGTTTGTCACTGCCCATCATTCATCCCTAGTTATGCAGTTACATCTCTCACTGGGCTTTTCACCCTGCTGTGGTCCCCATCATCTGCCTTGCAGTTTGAGATGACCTGTCTCCACTTCTGCTCACCTCCAAGGGCTTCTCTTCTTTCTGGAAATTCTGCTTGCACTGTGGGTCCCATCTCAGCTCTCTACCTGATTCTGCAGCTCATGGGGCATCAAATTCAAAATATACATGAATTGAAGCATGCCAAGCTGTGGCACAAACAATTTCCTATGTAACAACCCTGACCATTATTCTATCACCAATTCTACTAATAAATGGGTCGTTCACATCATTAACTTTAAGTATTCCTCAAGAATATATATAGCTCATTTTGTCATCATAATCTTCAGCATGATATCACTCATTTTAACATTAGCAGAAACTAGTTGAGTTCTATCTCACCTATCAGAAGCTCTGATACAAACAGAACTTGTAGCAGTCTTTAATGTCAAATATGCCACAAGCCCACTTGACTTATTCTTTCCAGCAGAATATACTAAAATTATTATAAATGCCCTAAATACCATCCTCTTTCTAGGAGTGCTTCATGATCATTATATATCTGAAATTTATACAATTTTTTTGTTCAAATCCTTCTCCTAACTATCTTAGTCTTATGAATCTGAGCAACATACCCACAATTTCCGTACAACCAATTTAGGCATCTCTGCCTAAATTCCCATCACTGATGTTAGCCCTATGATGTATCTCAATACCTATATTATTATCAAGTATTTCAATGCAAATGTAAGAAATATGTCTGACAAAATATTTACTTTGATAGAGTTCATAGAGGTTTAAAATCATAGTGATTGAACTTACTCTTAAGAGTTAAATACTCTTCAGACTACCTAATCTACTATATTCTATAGTAAAACAAGCTAATAAGCTATTGGTCCTATACCCCAATCCCTCCTATACAAATCTACTCCCTATTTTTTCTCATTGTTGTGTTTACCCTATTTATAAGAACTATAATTACAATAGTTTCTTCCTATAGCTTCCTGCCTCCTTTGGATCTACAGTCAGGTGACTTTGTGGTGTCTTGTTTGGTCCTTGTTTTGCTTCCTTTGAGGAGTCTTCTCTTCCCAGGTAGGGGGGGCACTCATTTGTTTCCTTAACAGTGCCTAGCCAGAGACTGGTAAATAGCAGGCACTTAATATGTACCTTATTAGCGTGTAACTGTAGACCTGGACATGGTCATATTCTGTATTGTGCTTCCAAGCTCTATTCTTATCTATAAGAACATAAAATAGGTCAGCCTGAAACCCAGGCCCATTCCTTAATTCAAAGCCACAAGGCACAGAAGAAACCATAGAGTCATGTGAGTCTGATACTTCTTCTAGAGAAGCCCTGAAAGGAGAGGGCCTTTTTAATGATACACCAGTGGCCACAGCTCAAATTATTTGACTGTACCCATGACCTCCTCCTCCTCCACTCCATCTGTCCATCTGCGCCGATCCCTCCTCCCTTCTTCATGCTTCTAGCATGAAACTGTTGGGCTCAAGTTTGGATTTAAGCAAATCTGTGATTTCTTCACATTGTGCTGGATGGTTGCCTAGAAATATGAGTCTTACAAAAGTCAATACTATTGTAACCACATTAAGACGTCTGGCCAGTTAAAGGACTTTAGAGGTAGCGTGCTCTGTAAAATGAAGAATCATTTTATAAGGTGAATACTCACCTCTTTTAGCCATTGAGATTCAGGAATGGTTTGTTTCATAAATGGAGGATTTGCCACTTACATATGTTGGTTGTCCTCAAAAGTGAACAGTTATGAATTAATTTATAACTTCTGCAATATGTACAAATTATTTATGCAGTATAATCTTAGATGTGCAAAACTATAACATCCATGTTTCTGTATAACCGAACTCATTTCAGTCCTCTACCCCTCATTTCCTCCAAAGGTGGAGAACAAATTTACCAATTCAAGATGCCTTGCTACTTTGCCTTTTCAACACTCAGTTCAGACTTAATCTCTGTATTACTGTATTTTTCCTGGGGCAATCTAGTTCCTATGGCTTGGGTACTTTTGGCCCTGGTGGTCGGGCACTTTGCTGACTCTGTTTAGTGCACCTCATCCCCCAATATTGACATTGGCCCTGCTGCATCTGTAAGATATGACTTTGGTCTTCTGTGGCTTCCAGTTTCCAAGTGAATAATCTTAACTTTCTCTAGTTTTCTTGAAAGCTTCTTTGCCTTTTGCCCCTGCTGCCCTCTGAGCCCCATCTACCAGCTCCTTTTTGAGGAGCTTGGGGATTCAGGTGGTTTTCCTCACTGCACACCAGGGCAACCAGCTCCCAAAGCTGATCTGATCACTCCAACATACATCCTGAGCCATTACGCATCTTCCTCTCAAGCACCGTGCTGGACAAGGGACATCTGCCTTCCTGGCTCAGTTCCTTGAAGGTGAACAATATTCCCTTCAGCTCCTATATTTTCCTGTGTGTATCTGAGATCTGTAATCAGGCTTTTGGTCGTTCTGCTGATTCCCTTCTACCTCCCCCACCTCCATGCTACTTTCCAGGCTCCAAGGCCTCAGTGCTGCTGGGCCCCTGATAGGGACTATTTATTTAACCCCAGTCCCATCTCCTCTGATCTTTCTCACCTGCTAGGTGGTCTTCCCCATCCTGAACCTGAGGGTTGGAGGGCAGGTTGTTAAGGAAATGGCTCTCACTCAGCTTGTATTCTTCTCTATTCTACATTAAAAATCCATGCTCTGAGGCCTCTATGCCCTTTGAAGGGCCACAAAATTTTCTTTCACAAAATATCTTGTTTTCACACCACCATTTCTGCTAAGGCCTTTTTTCCTCTTAACTATAATTTTTGATTGATACATAACATTGTACATATTTATGAGGTACAATGTGATGTTTTGATTCATGTGTTCACTAGGTATTGATCAAGTGGGTAAATAACATATATACTGCTTGAAATTTGTATCATTTCTTTATGGTGAACATATTCAAATTCTTCTCCTGTGGCTCTTGAGATATATAATGCACCATGGTTCTCCTAAGGACTTGCACATGCATGCTCTGGAAGGCTAAGCTGGGCCATGTGCCATGTTCTGGCTCTATCCACCCTTTAGTGGAAAGCTGCCTCAGTAGCAAAGAAGAAAACACAAGAAAAGCAGAAAGAGAAGACATCTCATCCATTACCTCAAATTATTACCCCTGTGGCCAATAATTAAATTTTGGGGCATAATCTGGAATAAAGCTGCCCAATGGGTACCACCGCATGGTCTATTAAGTAGGCAGAGAGAAAGTGATGCCCTCAGCCCCAGAGGTTCCTGAACACCCAGAGCCTCGGGAGCTCCAAGCATCAGCATTAGCTGCAAGCATCGTGGTGAGGACAGGTTCAAAAGGACCATCCTGTGGTCCCCACTTGTGGCATGCACAATGTCCCATCTGATTCATGCTGAATGCGCAAGAGGTGCTCTGCTATCTGTCTGTTTCTGCAAAGTCTCCCACTGTGTGCAAGGGCCACGCATGTGCTGGAGATTTTTCCAGGCACCCAAAGAGCTTAGCACATAGGCCAAGGTGTGTGGGGGACACTGGGCAGGGTTCCCGGAGGGCATAGGGACAGGTGAAGCCCTGAGTCTCTGCTTTCTATTTATTGGAAACCCTTTTCCCTTTGCAGCTAACTCACTTTAGGGAGGTCTAAGCTAAATGCTGGGCGGGTGGCTGCTTGACACTTGCATACACATCCCTCAAATAAGGTTTCCCCATTATGTTGAAATACTTGATATGAAAAATTTCAGTTCAATTAAAAATCCCAATGCAATATCACAAAGAATTTCAGCAGCACAATTGACAATGAAAGAAAAGGAAAAGCTGTTAGATTTTTAAAAGATAACTTCAACATTTTTTAACTGCCTATAAAAATGATTTAAGATTTTTATTACCTACTCATGTGAACAAAGTTTCTTCTGAGTCATGGTTATTGAGAATTTGAAGAGACCATCATTAAACAGTATTGATCAGGATTTGGTATATAGTCATTATAAACATAAAACAATGTAAAAAAACACATTATGTTCATGGAAGAAAGTTCAGGTTTCTCATTAGAAATTTGAAAACATTATCTGAAAATCTTAGACATATTCAATATTTTAATATATTCTCTAATACTTATTTTTCTTATTGTGACTATATAATATAAAGAAAAAATAATAAAACATTTCCATCAAACCCCATAGAAAGACTCCCAAGTCCCTTCCAGTTTATTCCAATATGCAGCACAAACGTTATCATTTTGTTTATGTGCTACAATATAAGAATGTTTTGGAAGCACTGTTCTGCTGCAGAGAATGTGAATTCTGGGTGCAAACCAGTGCTCAAGTCCCATTTCTGCCACATGCTGGTTGTATGACTTTATGCAAGCTACTTAACTGACCCAAAGCTTGGTTCCCTCATCTCCAAAGAGGGGAAACAGTCTCAACTTCCAGGATTGGACTGAGACCCAGAGACCCACACCAGTACCATAAACCTCTCTTTGTATCTCTATGTGACCTTGTTTTTCTGAACCCCACTTCCCCATAGTTAAGGATTCAAATGCTTCCCACATGGGCTCATGTGATGGATGGCATTTGGTGCCATTGCCTGTTCTTGGGTCCTATCATGGGCTGGACCTCAGGAGGGGTAGGGCTGGGTAGGGTTAGGTCACAGAGTTCCCCTAAAATAGTCTCTCCAGGAAGAGTGGGGACTGGATCCCAGCACCCGGCTGCCACTCACTGATTTAGTATTCAGAATTCAGAATTTATGAAGCTGCCTTCCTCTGTCACATCATCCATCAGAGACAGACACTCCAGAGATGGAAGAGGAAAAAATTAAAAACCTGTTTATTGCTCAACTTGCTCTAGGCATGTTTTAGCTTATTGTTCAGCTCTGTTCATTTTGGTGCCTTGATTTGAATGGCTTTCTTAGTTGCTGTGGCTAACATGTATATTTATGGACAAATATATGTGCTCCTATGGATATCTTTATCTATGGAAAAATGAAACCCACTAGATATTGTCCTGCGAGAGGAGTCTGTAAGGCTTAGGGTAGACCAGGACTGCAGGGACCAGCTTGGGTCTAGCTCCAACTTGCCTGCATCATTGCTTGCATTGCGCTGGGCCCCTTTCCTGGCAAGGGAGCTGCACTGTGGTGCTGATTTGGTATGCTGTGTTTGTTCCTGGTGATGTCAAGGAGAGTTTGTGGGCAGGATGAGCCCAGAATGCACAGTGGTAACAGGCAGAAAAGGCTGGATGTTGGGCATACAGAGAAGGAGAGAAAGAGTGAGGTATGAGGCCTTCTTTGCTGAACATGGGCAATTAGGTGACATCCAGGTCTTTAAGAAGAAAAGAGGGTCAGCTTTGAGTTTTAGTGAGCACTGAAATGTGTGTGGTGGCAGAACAAGTCATGTGAAGGATGCTCCCCAGGGATATGTGAACCCTTGACTTTCTCCATCTATGAAACGGGGCTAATGCCATCCGTATTATTATTAAGGTGAATGAAGTGCCTGCTTGTCACCATGCACATGGAGGTAGGTCACCATATGTTAGTTACTATCATGCATCTGCAGTATTTGCTTTAGCTTCCTGGCTGTGACGTCTCCATTTGTAAAGCTGAGAGCACAATACCTGTCCCACCCATGTCCCAAGGTTTTTATACTAATCCTCAAGGTGTGGGATATGTAGTTTCCATGAGGGCGTGAGCTGCCATCACACCAAAGAGATGGTTAACACTGCCCTCCATAATAGCCAGGCATTGTACCCAGGCTTTCTGTGGCCATAATATTAAAGGTTATGTTTTGTTTTTGACATCTCAACTCCCTCTGCTAACTGTACATCTAGAGAAAGCCTGAGAGAAATGTGCGAAATGGGGTATTTTACCAACAACCATTTCTAGAGGAGCCTTGGAGCAGGCCAGTCCTTGCTAGTCTGAGACAAAGAAGCAAGTACTATCTGTGCCCATGTATGGGGATGGAGTGACATGGGCAGTGGGACTGGCCTGTAGTGGTCTAAGTCCATTTGCTGGGAGAGGTGGGGTTCTGGTTGAATGTTGGTGGGTGTTTTAAAATTTGGACAGGTGAAGAAATGAATGATGTGGATAAACTGTGAGGGTGGGGCAATGGACATATTGGGAAGACACAGGAATTTCTAACCACAAACCTGAGCTCCCTATGGACCTAGGCAAGGCTCAGGCACACACGCACACACACACACACACTGTTATGGTTTGTGTCTAGATGTCCCCCCCGCAAAGCCTCATGTGGTCATAAGGCTTTTTCAGAGGTGGCTGAATCTAGAGTGTGTGATGCTGGGATTAAAGGTGTGTGATTAGTAAATCAGTCCACTGATTGGTTTGGCATAGTTCTGGCTAGGATTAAGGGTGTGAGTGCTACACCTGCTCTAGGACAGCTTGCATACAATATAAGGGACACACAGCATCTTGTCGCCCCCTTGCTTACTTGCTTTTGCTGTCTTCTGCTGCAATGAACTGCTTCTCCTCTGGGATGCCCCCTGCCATGCCAACCTGCCTTGGACCCAGCTGATTATGGACTGAAACCTCTACAAACTATGAGCTAAATAAATCTTTCCCCCTTTAACTTTGGGTGTTGGGTATTTTGTCTCAGCAATGAGAGAAAAGTAACCAAGACACACACACACATCTGGACACATGCAGCCTGAGACTAATTCAGATTCTGAGATCCAGGAAGTCAGTGTGACCCCCTGCCTTTATTCACAAAGACTTTTCCACAAGAGGATGCTGGCAGATGCAGCTAAAGCTGCCCCCCTTATACACAAGGGGGATGAGGATGGTGGAGAGCTGGAAACCATGCCACTCAGGCAATGGCATCAGTACTGGGGAAAAGAGCATGCCCAGTCTCCTGGAAAGTGGTGACAAGTCATACATTCTGCAGAAGTCAGGTTTCCCCGGTCCATTTGAGACAATTATGGCTTCTGGGGCTGCCACCTGCCTTCATCTGAGGCTATGGACAGAAGATCAAGGGGAAATTCTATGGGGATGAGGCCTGTGGTTTAATTTGTTATTGTCTCATGACAAGACAACATAGCCTCTTAGAAAGACAAGAGAGAATACAGCTTCTTAGAATGAACTTTGGATTCAAATAGGTTCAACCCCCTGCTATGCTACTCTCTAGCTTTGTGACTTTTGATAACTTACTTGACCTCTCTGAACCCCAGTTTTCTCATTTGTAAAATAGACATAAGATTATCTAATTTGCAGGATTATTTTAAGAATATACACAATTCACTTAAAGTGCCTAGTTCAAGGCAGGGACTCATAATGGTACTAAATGCATATCATCTAGCACACCATTACCACACATTTTGTTCAAAATGCTTTGTATAATTGAAGTCATTTAATTTTCATAGCAACCACTTGAGAAAGATGCTATTGTTATCCCTGCTTTCAGGTGAGGAAATTGAGGCACAAAGAGGTGAATTAACTTGCTCCTGGGCTACCATTTGCCTGCAGGACACCCAGGAGTAGGGACATTGTGCTCAGCTCTGGCACCTGCTGGACAGCAGTGAGCTCCCTTTGCCATTCTCCCTAGTCCAGTGCTGAAATCCCCAATCAGGCAAGATGGGTTCACAATGGCTGCCCTTCACAATCTTGCTAATTAACTCAAATACATTTATGTATCAATTAGCATACACACAGATATACACACATATGTTTGGGCAAGGGAGAACCTGTGAAAATGCCCATCCAACAGCCATTTTACTACTTCGTTGCCAATCAAAGCCCCAGTTCTATCTGGGGAGCAAGCTAATGAATGCTAATTGGTCTACTACAGCCATGGCAGACCTTTCTGAGTCTCCAGCCTCTTTTCTGCTGGGGTGGCCATGTGATCCAGTCTAGTAAAAGAAGGAGTCTGATGGGTTACTCCTTGGGAAAGTTTTATTGTCTGAAAACAAGTAACTGGGTCCTCTCTTGCCCCAAACATCTTTACTGACAGATCTAGTCTCCAAGATAACCTGTCAAATAGGTTGTTTTGGTTCTCTCTCTGGTTATTCAGAGTTCCTGGGACTGAAGCCTGGTTGAGCAGAGATGAGGACTTGAGTCTGTTTTTTCCTCACTTAGACAGACACACCCATTTAGTCAGACAGGCCAAAGGCTCTACTGGGTAGAACACACTCATTTCTCTTCAGGGTCAAGTGCAAGGCCCAACTGGTTTGAACAGTGGAAACAGTAGCTGTTGCACTACTGCTAGGCACTGTGCTAGGTGGGGAAGATACAAAGCTGTGTCAGACCCTATCCCTGTTCTTCCCCTTCAGCAATAAGAAGGGTAAAAACAAGAAGCTATGAAAAGTCTCCCTTGACCCTACAACCTTCCTCCATCCTTCACCTGATCACTCTCCCCTGCACAGTCAAGATTCATTCTTCTGCTGCCCTCCCAGGCCCAGTCTGACCTGACCTGTTACACCTGTCTGTCCTTGCAGAGTCAGCTCCTCCTCTACATGCCACTTTATTGGCCTTTGGGCTCCAGTCTTTCAGGACATCCTGGAGTTGCCTGCTGGGATCAATTCATGATGCCTTTTGCCTGTGATGGTATCCTCAGCATGGGTCATCCTAGCCTGAAATTCCTAATTAGTCTCTCTCTCTCTTTCCTCCATCATCAAACTTGACTGATTGGAGGGCAGTGGTTACTCTTAATCACCATATTTTGGGTTCCCAGACTCTAACTCAGTATCTGGCATCTAGTAAGTGCACAGCAAATGTTAGCTGAAGGTGCAGACAAAACCTTTCCCTCTTCTTTCTTAGAAGAAACTTAAAGGACAGGACCTGAAAATAGCTGAGAAAATAAAAAGGAAAGGAAGAGAACACAAGTCACAAGCAGGTGAATAGGTTCAGGATTTCTAGAAATAGATTCCTATTTGGAGAATTCTGCAGTTATCCAGGAAGAGATGATGATGGCCAGATAGTTGGAATGCAGAGAAAGACATTGGGGAAATTCCATTCGGTCATTTAATGACTATTTTTTGAGTACCTACTGTGTGCCAGGTCCAAATATCTGCTTATCCATGGATCATACAATTCTATGGAAAAGATAAGATGAGTGAATGTCTAGTATGTCAGGGGGTACTAAGGCTTGGAAAAAATGAGGCATGGCAGAGCTAGTACACTGCAAAAATCCTAAGTGCACTTTTCTGTAAACTCTTACGCAAATCCTTACAAGCCCCACCTCTCCAGAATTTCCCAGAAGTCTTTCCTGCTGTATTTTACCTACAGTGACTTTTCTCTCTGTTATGGCTTGTATTTAGGTGTTCCCCCAAAGCTTCATATACTCATAGGTGGAGCTTTTCAGAGTGGCTGGATCTAGGGTGTGTGAATGTGGATTAAGGGTATGATACTGGCACTAAGGGTGTGGTACTGGATTGTCCACTAAATGGATTATTGTAGCTTTGAGTGTGAGTAATGGGAAGCCCTAACCTCAGTGTAGGTGGCACCACTCAAAATGTTTGAAGCCCAGATGGGCAAAAGGGAGAGAGGCTGCTGCTGTGCTGCCTCCTGCCTGCTTTGCCACGGACTGTTTCTCCTCTGTGATTCCCCTCTGGATACCTCCTTGCCTTAGAGCCAGCTGATTATGGACTGAAACCTCTACAAACTGTGAGCTGAAGTAAATCTTTCCCCTTTAACTTCAGGTGTTATGTATTTTGTCTCAGCAATGAAAGAAGTAACTTAAACAGACTTTAGAACCAGAGAAGTGAAGTCGTTGCTGTGACTCTACCTGACCATGTGGTTTAGGAGTCCTTGGAACTGGCTTGGGGGAGGAGACTGGAAAGGTTTGGAGATGCCAGATGGAGAAGCAGTCCTAGAATGCTGTGAGCTGAGCTTGATGGGAGATTCTAGTCAGAGCTCAGAAGACCCAAATAATGACTGCAGTGCAGTTGGAAAAGACCAGACTCAAGAGTTGTCAATTGGGAAGAAGGAGTCCATTGACAGTTGGACACCAGATCATGTGTGTGGTATGCTCTGACCAAAAATTTGCATTTTGCTTGCATCCAGAGACTTTGCCTGAGACAGAGGTTAGGGGTGGTGGACTAATTAATCTTGTGAAAGAAATTTCAAGGTAATCTAATGTTGAGACAGTGGCATGGCTACTGTTAGGAGCTTTTAGTCAGCTGTACCTTAAAAATCAAGAGCAAACAGTCCAGCAGATTGGTTTTAAAAGTTTGAGTTTGGTTAGAAAGAAAGCTCCAGTAAACTTGTGGCCACAAAGATGGAACAGAGGAGAACTTGGTTGCTGAAATGATTAGCAATAAAAAGTCAAGTAATTGGAAAGAGGGCAATAGAAAAGATGGACTGAGGGCATAACAAGAACCAGCAGAACTTCACCCTCTGCAGCCTAAAAATTGCAAAGGTGACTTTGCCTTGAGAAGAGAGCCCCAGAGCACCATGTTGCAGAATGCAGCAACCTAGGGAATTTGTTTGTCAGGATTGGGTTCATAGTGCTTAGCAATCCAGGCACTCAAACCGTACAACCAAGCAAAAAGGAAGCCTGGATACTACTCTAACTGGTGGCAGACCTGGATGTCATCCATGTGGTGCTGGTTTTAGGTGTGTGCAGCATGCAAGAGTTGTGGGGTCAAGAAGGCTTCCATCTGCATTTCAGAAGAAAGCCTGGGAAGCCAGGAAATATGTCCCTGAGAGGGCAGTGTGTGAAGCTGTGAGTGTGGCACCAAAATTGTGGCAGAGACCCCAAAGGTTGGAGAAGCCAGAAACATGGATCATCCGAGGAAAATTGCAGGGATTGACCAAAGCCAGCCCAAGAGAGAAGCCATGAGATCTGCGACTACCACCAGTACCATAGGGATGGAGCCACTCAAGCCCTTTGGAGTTCACATTTGTCACAGATTGCCTTGGATGCTGGACATGGAGCTATGGGACTTAAAGTTTGCCCTGCTGGATTTTGGGCTTGCTTTGGTCCCATTCTTTTCTATCCTCCTATTTGTATCTTTTGGGATAGGAATGTTTATCCTCTGCCATTGTATTTTGGAAGTGTTTCACTTTCTTTTCATTTGTACAGGGGCTTGCAGTTTAGAGTTTGCCTTAAATCTCAGAGGAGACTTTGGATATGGACTTTTCAGCAATGCTGAAACTGTTAGGATGTTAGAAATTCTTAGAGATGGACTAAATACCTTTTGAATAAAGAAATGCATGTGAGTGTTTTGTGAGCTAGAGGTGGAATGTTATGGCTTACATCTAGATATTACCCCAAAGCCTCATGTGCTCATAGGTGGAGCTTTTCAGAGGTGGCTGGATCTAGGGTATGTGAATGTGGATTAAGGGTGTGTTACTGGGATTAAGAGTGTGTGGTACTGGATTATTCCACTAATTGGATTATCATAATTCTTGGTGTGGGTAATGGGAAGCCACACCCTGGGTATGGGTGGCACTGCCCAGAAGGCTTGTAGCCCAGATGGGATAAAAAGGAAAGGGAAGTTGCTGCTGTGCTGCCTCCTGACTGCTTTGCCATGGACTGTTTCTCCTCTGCGATTCCCCTATGGCATGTTGCCTTGCCTTGGAACAAGCTGGGATCAACTCATGAGGCCTTTTGCTTGTGATGGTATACTCAGTGTGGACCATCCTATCCTGAAGTCCTATGGACTGAAACCTCTACAAATGGTAAGCTAAAATAAATCTTTTCTTCTTTAACTTTGGATGTCAGGTATTTTGTCTCAATGAGAAAAGTAATTAAGACATTCTCATTTGGAGAAACCACAGGGCACTGAAGGCCCCTTCCCCTTGGCAGTTGGCACACACTTCTGTGCATGGGGTAAGGTTCCTATGGTCGGTAGCGGAGTCTCCCTCATCCTGTGAGAAGTTCCCTGTGGACAGGGGCCATATCCTACATTTCTATATCGTGCTCTTGCAATATCCTGCTCAGCTTTTGTTAGATATTCAATAAATACTTGTTAATTTGATTGATTGTGTAATTCATAAATAAAATTGCAAGTGAAACCTCCAGTTAAAGTCTCTTAAGGAGTTTTTTCAAGGCTCTGATTACTAAACACTCTACAAAGGGGAAAACATCTTTAGAAGCAAAATTAGGTACTAGTTATCTGTTCTAATGATAAAAATCAGAAGTATGAACACACCATATTCCCCCTGAAAAAACTGTGATGCATAGAGGAAGACAATTTGCACAAGCCTACACGAAGGCTTTTCTCTGCCTCAATTTTCTTATATGGAGAGTGGGGTGAATTACTACCTAAATCATTTATTCCAAAAGATATTATGGGGATCAAATAAGACATGAAAGAATTTCTAAAAACTGAACTTCAGTCTAGTATAATTTGTGGCCCCACACTTTTCTCCTCCCTTTGTTCCCTACAGAGGCAGAGGGCTCCCTGTCCACAGGGCACAGTCCCTAATGTCTATCTGCCCGCTTTGTTACCTGTGTGGCCAGGAAGTACCAGCCATCCGGAAAGGGAGCTAGGGGAACAGTGTACTCCCTGAGAACCAACTCTTCCTGCCTAACAGCTTGCCTATTTTTAATTTAATCTTGTGCTATCCTCGTTAGCATCTGGTTATTATTAGACCATAACCACAATAATAAGTCCTCCAGTTATATCTGTTGTTTGCAGTGTTTTGCAGTCATTTTTATTAGTTAGCTGCAGCTCAGTTGTCCTGGAAACCAATATACACCCAAACAGGAAGAAAAATGGGGCAGAGGCCAGGGTAAAGTGTCTACCAGGCAGCTCAATTTGTCTTTGACCAGCAGGATGCCAATGCTCCCTTGGGGGCACTTGGAGAAGTTAGACGAAAGTAAGCCTTCAGCAAGAAGAAAACCTAGAGCTCAACCTGGGGACATCTATACAGTGGGAACTCCCAAATGTCCCTGCAGGTGTCCTGGCTACTGCCAAATGCTAGTTAGTGGCAGAGCTAGTCCTACCATTTGGAGTTCAGAGAGAGCCTGCTCTTTGTCTTGCATCTGGGACGACATCTGAAGAAATCGCCTTGTACATAAGCAAATGTATGACTCTCTCTCTGGGAGATCAGTCAATTACAGCAAATTGAGCTATTTCATTTCAGCTTGCAAATGGCTTTCAGTTACACAAGTAGACACATTAATCTAATAACTAATGATCATATATTTCACTAATCATACAGCCCTGCATGTGGTATAATATCTAATTATATTTAATATTAAGACATCTTCACATGTGCGTTTTTACCAACTGTCTAGTTCAGGGAGCCACGTAAGAGCAGAATGGCAGAAAGGAGGAACCTGCTCCCAGGTGGAGGGCTGGCAGATGGGCAGGCAAGAGTAGGTGCCAAGGGGACCGGGCTGCCTCCTAGAGGAAGGCTCTTTTTCAGAGGAGGTGAAGGGGTATCTGTGTCCAAACAGGGCCAAGATTAGCTCACAGGAAGCTTTTGTGATAACAGCACACCCTCAGCCCCTACCAGCTGAACCCACTGGAAAAGGTACCCCTTGCCCTCAGTTGGCATATCCAGTGGCCAGGGGGTTCAGTTGGACCTGAGGATCAGAGCATGGCCTAGTTTCAGCCTCCATTAGGGGTCCCTCAACCAGGTGCCCGGGTGGTAGGTACCCCAGGCCACTGCCCTGCAAAAGCTTCGAGGCAGGACAAGGAAACTGAAAACACAGTCCCTTCCAGGGCCAACTAAGGTACTTCTTACTTTGTTTCTTCAGAAGCTCCAACCCTGCAAACAGCAAAAGACCTTGAATGGATATGATTACTGCCGAGCAGAGGGTGGGGTAGGGAGGAAATGAGATCGAGGGAGGCCTGTGGGTTATATGTCTGAGCTTTGGGTCCTTTTGGACTAGCCTCCGGTTATCACTCTGTTCACTCCTGGCTGTATTCCTGGGACACCAGTGATCTCTACCTGGTCATTGTAATGGTTATGTGTCCTAAGGACAGCTTTAGCCACCAGAGACTGTTATATCTCCAGAGACTGTCTGGGATGACTGGGGTTTCTTCCCACACAGCCATGCTGGGTCCTGGTACTAACAGTAGGTAATTCTATTGAGGCTTAAAGGTGCAAGGAGAGCCAATGAACTGTGAGCCTGAGTCTAAGCCTGGGCTGATGTTGACCGGTTCAATTACCTTGGGCAAGCCACCTACCTCCTAGGACCAAGCTATTATTATTCCTATGGAAAGAATGACCCTGCCCAGAACTTTAAAATGATGCTGTGAAAGCAAACATGGGACACTAACATGCTCTTTATCAAAACAACGCATCTGTAGACAATATCCCCTATATACTTGTCCTGTGATAGCCATGGGCAATTGGTTCCTTACAGATACCAAGAGAGAAGTATAACATACACCTGTGTATTTCAAACCATCTCGGGCCGGTGAGATGGCTCAGTGGCATAAGGGCCTGCCTGGCAAGTGCGAGGTCCTGAGTTCCACTCCCGGAACCCACATACGAAAAAAGGGCCGATGATATCGCTCAGTGGCACGGGCGCCCACTGGTGCATGAGGTCCTGAGGTCGACCCCCAGTACCCACAAAAAAAAAAAAAAAAAAGAAGAAGAAAAAAATCACCCAGTTGCATTGGGTGAGTGGTTTTCAAATTGTTTATGACGACCCCCAGGACACCACTATAGGTGGGCAGGGGAGCAAGAAAGGCACAGGACCAATGATTCCCCATGTCTTTTCAGCCAGAGTAGCCTTACTTTTTTCCATTTTATGCCTTGGGGTGACACAGTGGGTTTATTTGGGCAAAAGGTTCTGTCCAGACAGATTCTGGCCCATACTCTACAGGTGTTTCCTTGGCTCCAGCCAATGTGAGCCTCTGGTTTCTGAGAAAGTTCCAACCATGCGGCTCCCAAGGAAAAGACCCAAGGAAGGCAAGAAAGAAGCTAGAAGTTTAGAGTTTACAGGAGTGGCAGAGGAAGGCTGGAAATGCATAAGCAGCCCACACAGAATAAGCACTTTGAATTCTGCCCTACACAGGAAGTCTTTGAAGTGTTTTAAACAAACAGGCATAATCAGAGTTGGAGGGAAAACAGAGAAAATAATGGTTACATGACCTAAGACATTCCTGAAACAGCACCTCCAAAATGCAACTGGAACATACCTTTTCCCAATTCTGTCCCCACCTTTCTGCGTCTGTCTTTTGGGAGGTGAGATAGATGAGGGTTCCCGAGGAAGGCAGAATTGACAGATAAACTATGAGGCCTCATCCCTTGTGCAAGCTCTCAGCTCTTTGACAACATCCCTCCCACATTCCCTAGAGCTTCCCACGATGAGGACAAGGAGACCACCCCTTAGGGGCTTCCCTCCTGCTCCAATCAATTCTCCTCAATTACCAACAAATCTAAATGTGATTTATCTGTGCAAGAATCGTTCCAATATCAGGCAAGAATCTATCAATAAAACCCCCTAAGGCAATCTTGCTCAGGGTTGTCAATAGAAACTCTAAAGCACAAAGGCAGAGCAGCTAGCAATCAGAGTATTTTTGCCTCCCTCCCCCCCCCATTTGGGGAGCACTTAATTAAGTCGACCAGAAGCTGTCAAAGATAATTTTCAAAGCACACAACCTCAGCATCTGACATTTGATAATATTACATTCCACGCTGATTGAAATTGATTTTCCCCTCTTTTGGGGGGAATGGAGAGAGGTTGGGAGGGTGAGGTAGTAGAAGGGCAGCTTGGATTCGTTTAGCTGTGGGATTCAGCCCAGCCCAACAGCCTATGGGGTCACCTAGTGGGACCAGGGCTGAGCACCCATTTTCTAGCCAAACACCATCCAGAGTTGGTGGATAGAGCTTCACTTGGGAGAAAATGTGAGAACCTGGCATGCAAATGCATAAATGGCACCCAGTGGAGTGGATGGTGTCCATTAACCTGTCTTTGAGGTCAAGATAGTTGCACTAAGTGGGGAAAGTGCAATGGAGCTGTCCCTTGTCTGGTTTCAGTTGTGATAGTTAACTGATTGTGTCAACTTGAGTAAGAAACACCCAACTAAATTGCATCAGCATAGTTCTGGGTGTAGAAGACCCATCCTAGGCAGGATTATCACAACAATGGTGTAAAAGGGAAACAAGGAAGGGAGGATCACTTCTGTTTCTTCAGAGGAGCTCCAGTCTTCAGCTTAGATGTCTTCTCCTGGTTTCCGGTGCAGACTTTTCAGCCTTCCAGCACAGACCCTTCAACCTTCCATTGCAGGCCTTTCCACCTCCTGATATGGACTCACACGGGACACTACACTGAGCCCCAGGTATTTGACTGGATCCTCAGATCTCCAGTACACAGCTAGACCTTTTGCACTCTTCCACACCTGACTGTGGGTGGCCATTTTATGCGAACCTTGTAAATTCATATGTATTTATATATCTTGCATTAACTCTATTTCTCTAGTAAGCACTGACTGACACAGGTGCATTCTTTATTTGGCTACTTAGTCTATAATGACTGTGTGAGGTGGGGCCACTATGGAGGTCAGCTGTCCTCTGACTTTACTACTGCTACAGAAGATCATTCTAGCCTCTGTAATCCTCTGCCCTGCACCCTTTCCTGAGCCTGAATGAGAACATGCCAGAAGTCTTCTTATCAGTCAGCTCTCTTCTCTAAAGCTCCCAGTAGGCCCAAAGTAGCTCTCATGTAATCTTCAACCCCTCATCCAAACACTTTTCCTCTCAGGATTAGGCTCAAGATCAGGCTTGGTTCTGCATCCTTTGCGAGTGCGGGATGCTGAGCATTGACTCCATGGTTTATTGGTCATCCTGTCTGGTGCTGGTTTCCTATGCAGACTGATGCCTTGACTGACCACCTTGTATCTTATACTGTGTCTGATTCTAGGTGTAAAGGAATTCCCTACCTCTGTTCCAAATCTTTGGTTTCAGACATTTTCCTGCTTTGAACTACTGACTAGAGACAGAATTTTGACCTTCAAGGAAAGCATTTTAATGAGCTTTTCAGGAGTCTATCTCTTGGTTAAAAGCTACATGTGATATTTTGGGACTGAGAACAGACAATTACAGAGGTTTTACCTGGCAGGGCTTGTGTAGAAAGCTTCCTTCCTCGTGCCAGATTTGGTGCATAGCATGTGCACTGCAGCCTCTGAAGGAAGCTACAGGAAAGATCTCAGACTCCTGGCCAGCATATTCTTTGAATGTTTGCATTTCTACTAGGTGCCTTCGCTCCGGGGTCTCTTTATCCTAGGCCTTGGGCAGAGGTCTTCTTTAGTTGCTTCTGCAAAATCTTTATGGGAGATGTGGGGGGGGTGGAGCTTGAAGACACATCCCCTCCCTGACTCAGTATCCAGGAGTTTTCCACTCCTAGCCCTTTCCTCTGTGCTCCCTCACCCCCCAATCTCAAGGTCCATAAAACTGCCAGAGCCTTTTGTTTGGGGCCCCCTCAATAATGAGATTCCCCCCATGTCTCCGCTGATCTATCTGGCCCCCAACCTGTCCATCATTCTACATGGGAAAAGGGGATTAGGGAGTGGATATTTCCCCCACGTTTAGACTCTTGTTCACACTACCCTTAACTCTTTCTTTATGGGCTTTTGCTTTAATTAGCCATTTGACACTGCTAGGTCAGCTTCCTGTTCCAGATCAGCTGAGTTCTTAAAGCTCTAATAGGCAAGGAGTCTCAGGCGGAGGTGATGTGAATGACCTTCCAGGAAATGTGAGGAGGTTCACAGGTTCAAACAACTCCAGAGCTTTGCGTGATAGTCCTGAGTTCAAGGAGTAATTAATGAAGAGCTGCACAAATAACAAGAGAAGAGATTTGCTTTCATATGGTAGGAAATTGGTCATGTCTCCAAACTTATTGTTTTTTTTTGTTTTGTTTTTGTGGGTGTGGGAGGTTGAACTCAGGACCTTGCGCGCCAGTAGGCGCCCGTGCCGCTGAGCAATATCACCGGCCCTTTTTTCGTATGTGGGTACCGAGAGTCGAACGCAGGACCTCGCGCTTGCCAGGCAGGTGCTTATGCCACTAAGCTATCTCACCGGCCCTCCAAACTTATTGTTATGTGTGTTTTTAAGAAGAAAAACTAAGCCAGTAAAAGTTTTGAGTCAGGTGTTTGAAGGTACAGTTATGAAAGTATTTAGTCTCTGCAACTACCTGTGTGACTCAGGGCAAAGCCAATCACTTCTACACGCCTCCATTTCCTACAATGGGGCTCCTGAGGGGGTAGTGTGGACTAAAGGAGAAACACTGAGATATCATCTTAGTCCAGAAAGAATGGCCATCATTAAGAAATCAAGTAATTACAGATGATGGCAAGACCGCAGGGGGTGGGGAGGTTCTACATGGTTGGTGGGAATGTAAACTAGTACAACCACTGTGGATATCAATACAGAGATTCCTCAAAAACCTAAAAGTAGAAATCTCATTTGACCCAGCTATTCCCCTTCTGCATATCTTCCCAAAAGAGATGAAGTCATCATATTACAGTGATACATGCATACCCATTGTTATAGCAGCACAATTCATAATAGCTAACTCTTGGAAATGGCCTATATGCCCATCAACAGATAAATGGATAAATAAAGTGTGGTATTTATACAAAATGGAACACTATTCTGCCATAAGGGATAAACTTGAGACATTCATAGGTAAATAGAAATATGTGACCATAATATTAAGTGAAATAAACCAAACACACAAGCTTAAATATCACATGGTTTCTCTTATATGAGAAACCCAAAATATAAATAAAAATAAAAGACAATAGGAAGTAGAGAGACCTTTCTCAAATGGAAAGGAGAACAAGAGATGTGGTGGAAGAAAAAAATTAAAGAGAAAAATGGATATAGAGCTTTTATAAATGGGAAGGGAACCAAGAGTTGGAAGCAGCAGGAAGGGATGGGAGAGGTAGAGGATAAAAAAAGAATTAAGATGTGTTATGTACAGGTACCAACTCTCCATGATAAATGTAATCATTATGTATTGCAAACATGTCCTAATAAAATAAATAAATGAATGGAGATATACTGTACATCAAAATATACATTATAGGGCCGGTGAGATGGCTCAGTGGCGTAAGCGCCTGCCTGGCAAGTGCAAGGGCCCAAGTTCGACCCCTGAACCCACATACGAAAAAGAGGCCAGTGATATCGCTCAGCGGTACGGGCACCTGCTGGTGCGCGAGGTCCTGAGGTTGACCCCCGGTACCCACAAAAAATATATATACATTATGGTCATAAGTCTTTCCTTCCCTTATTCCTACCCCTCACCCCAGCTTGTTGACATACATCTTTTCATATGTGTGACATCCTTTCCTTGGGTGTGCTTTTCTAAGAATAAAGGTAAAGGTAGATGTACATTTATGTCAGTGAAAGAAAATAGTGGCTCAGATGATTCAAGAGAGCAAATAAAACAATTTAGCTAACTTTAACTGCATGATGTGTTTTTAGTTTTACTTATAGATTTACTTTTCTAAATGTACTTTTTTCCTCCCAGATCATTACTACTCTATCTACAACCACTTTATCCCTAAATGATACAAGAGGCAAACCCCGTATATGTTGTTCCCAGACAGAGACAAATTGGTCAGGATAGGCTTGGTGATGCCACAGTAAGAAATGGGCTCCCCACATTCTCATCTTGTTCCCTCCCCTCAAACTCTCAGTTATATACCTGTCAGGGGCCAGCAAGGGGCTCTGTGCTTCATAATATGCGAGGTCTCACATTAATGAAGTCTGTGTGCTTCATCACTGCAGAGGAAGTGAACAGATAGAGTCCCACAATGGCTTTTAAAGCCATTGTCCAAAAGTGTCCTTTTCTCTGCATTGTATTAGCCTAAGTCATAAGATTGTGCCTAATTACTGGTGTCAAACAACTGCTGTTCTACGATGTCACCAAGACAAGAGGTCTAAACATTAGAGAAGAAGCTGAACAACAACCTCAAGAGCACGGGGACCATAATAGTTACCCTTGACATCATAGTTTCAACACTGCAGGGTGTGTGAAGTCTTGATTGAAGCCTCTGAAGAAGAGTGAACCGTGATTAAGCATCTTTCCTTTGGCTTCCGGCAAGCGTAACTATTGTACGTGCAGCAGCAGATTGTGGTAGCCCACATCAGATCCTGTTCCTTCACCTGCAATTCAGCTGCAGCTTTAAGGGGCAGTTTCAGACGAGCTCTGATCCACAGTGGCCTAGTTCCATGGCAAGAGTACAGATTTCCACCCCAGGGCGGTCTCCAGCAGGAACTTGCTCAACCCGTTCACAGGTGTAGCCCAGAAATGTGGGGCTATTATTGTTGCTGAGGTGACCCTTACCCAGTGTGGGATGGGAGCCAGCAGACAAACAGCCCAGCCCCTCATCCTGCAGACGGCATTCTCCACAGTTCCTAGAAGTCCTGCAGATTGCAGTACCTCCCGCCTATAGCTATGACCTTGACAGTGAGCCTTTGCATTGGCCTTTTCTCCTTCCCCGTCCCATTCTTCTTGAACATTTATGCCTTTCTTGTATCATCTTCCAGAGAAATCATCTGTGCCCAAGTTTTTGTCTCAGGCTCTGCTTCTAGGAAGATCCTTTCCAAGGCACCAAGTCTTAAAGAGAGGAGCTTTGTCAAATTTTCTGACCAAAATTTTAAAGGGATGAAAACATTACAGGATAAGAAAAAATAGCAGAATTAATTTCTGTCTGTATGAAAATAAGTTTGTGCTAGGATACGCCTGTAATCCCAGCACTCAGGAGGCTGAGGCAGGAGGACTGCTATAAGTTCAAGCCCAGCCTGGGCTGAATAGTGAGTGCAAGCCCAGTCTGGACTACATAGCAAGACCCTGTCTCAAAAAAATCAAAACAAAAAATAAATAAATAAATACATAAATACACAAGTTTGCATTCTATGATGTTGAGGTCAAGGGAAAGACTGGGAAGGAAAAGAACAGTGCCCATCTGAGACTGGCCAGGGCAGACTCACCTTTATATACAAGTGGTTATTTGAGAAGTTCCTGAAATCAGCTTCCCGATTCATTTCAATGTTGTGAAAAAACCCAGGGGCCAGCTTTTCCTTCCCGTGTTGAAGACTAGAGAAGAGGAAGGCATTGATCTGGGTACCTGGCTGCCTTAACCCTTAGCTGACAGGTAATCTCGTGGCTTCAAGGGAAGCTTGACTATGCAAAGGTGGCCTAGGTCAGAGTCTGGGGTAAGAAAAGAGATCAGAGAAGTTTTGCTAAGAAAACTGGAGAAATCAATTTTTTGCTCTGGAAAGAAGAGGCCAAGGGAAAGAAAGGAGGAGGCAGAGAAATAGCTCAGGGCTAGTCAGGAGCTTGAGTTGTCAAAATGGCCTGGGGTCTTTTATAGTTGTTATTTTCTTAATTTACAAGGCAGTGTGACATTAATTTCTGAGTAACTTGCTGTGGAAGAAATCCCTGTACCCTGTTAAATACCCAGTCAAGGCCACTATCCACCTAACTGCTTTATGTGCATGATCTGAAATTAATGGACATTTTAGTCTGAGTCCTGAGTCGGGCAAACTCTGCAGTGAAGACCATAGGTTCAGGACTGCAGGGTATTCTCCAAATGGAACAAATTCAAAGGATGTGGGGCTCAGGGATGAGGATTTGCAGAAATCTTGGGAAAGTTTCAGGCCTTTCCCAAGTCTACAAAAGAACTCAAGTCAATTTGAACTGCTGCTGTTAATGTTACTCCATTTCTATCCACTGACTGGTGAAGCCCATGGAAATTCAGGTTACAGATTTATCTCATCCCAGGGAAAGCATCTTCAAAGACCAAATTTCTGATCTAAGTATAAGATATAGTCCTTAAAATTGTACCATACTTGTTACATGATGACATTGGGATGAAGACATTTGGTAATTTTCAGCCTCTAAGTATCCTAGGGTTATAAATTATATGGTCACATTGGTTACAAGTATGTGAGTATAGTAATGGTGGAAGCATCCTGCTCTAAAGTTAACTTTGTTAAACCTGGTGTTTCCCAAATGCATCCAAGGATGGGATGATTTTTACATTAACATCTACAACGCCTTTTAGGATCAGTGTTCTGAGAGCACTGACATAGAAGTCATAACCTACACACAAGAAATTATGAGCCAGAGGGTTGGGGAAGGCCCTCCAACAGAGGGGACTTGCATCGGGCCTTGAATGATGACCAAGATTTTGACAGGAAAAAAGTCAATAGAAGAGACTCTGAGTAGAGAAGCTGCATCAACAAAATTTTGCTGTTCTACACATCAGGAAGGAGAGGTTGGGGAAAGCAGCACAGCTGGAAGATAAAGTTCCTGTCTTCACATTTGCATTCTAATGCATTGTTGGCATCATGGCTGGTAACACAGTCTCTTCACCCCATCCTGTTGGTCCACACAAAGTCACAACCCTAGAGAAGAGCCCAGCAAATAGCTACAGATTGACAGAGTGACAAAAGAGAGAAGCTGCTGCTGCAAAGGTTAACAGAATTGCACAGCATTCATTAGCATCCTGAAAGTCAGGCCCTATCAGTATATGTTTACCTAACTATAGGCTGATGGATCACATTAAGCTTGGAATGGCCACATCAGCGAGTACTTGAATCCAACTGCAGTGATTAAAAGCCAGTAATTTCTCTCATCAGGGTATAGCAGAGAAGCTGCTCCTTAGTACCTAATCCCCAAAGAGCAAAGATTAGGTTGAGGGGCAGGCTGTGAGGTCAGAAGCTCCCCAAGTGATGCAACAAGCTGGAGTGCACCTTTGGTTTTGCCTCAGTCCTTTAGCAATTCCTTGGTGGGGAGTATCAGGGCATAAATATTTTTACAACATCGCTCACAGTCTTAGCCTAGCATCCAACAGGCACTCAACAAAATATTCTTTAAAGTGAAATGAATGAGTGTTGAATTTGTGCAACTGCTCCAAGCTCATTTCCTTATCCACTAATATAGATTAGCAAGTCACTGCCTCATGTGCTTGGTGGCTCAGATATCAGTGAGGGGCCTTGTTTGCCTTAGTAGCTAGGTAAGATTGCACCACACTTGTTTGTTCAGGCACAGTTTGTTCACTCAGTCACTTAGTCACTCAGCAAGCAAGTACTAAATGCATTTGTGTGCAGGGCATGGACCACATAGGTGTTCCCTTGCAGAGCTCAGTCTACCAGAGAAAACAGTGGAATGTACCTTGCTGAAGCACATTATATGATGAAATATGATTGTGGTCGAGTCCCCATGTATCACAAGACAGCCTTCTTCACCAACATTCTTAAGAGGGTTACTTTATTCTGGCACATTGTTAGGGCCACTAAAACAATGCATTGGAAAGGAATTGTATGCTAAAACAAAGAAAGCTCACCCAAGTCCATAAACATTCCACCTTCCTAGAGAGATAGTGAACACTCTTGGAGCCATATCTAGTCTACTACTAGGAACTATTTTCCAAAAAAAAGAACTACTTGGATTTTCCAGACCCTTCTGCTAAGCTCACCAGTTGCCGCAGACCCTGCTGGGTACCACCTAGCCAATGCCCATCCTCCTATTCTTTCTTACTCAAAATTTTTATCCAAATTTAAATATATTCTGCATGGCAACCTGTCCACTTGAAAACACCCACCTTGTTGATGTGTCTTGCTCATCTCAGAGATCAGGCCCAAGGAATACTAAGAAGTCGTCTTTCTTCTTACCTGATGACAGAAAACACACACTGGTATATTTAATACCCAATAGAATAAAGTGTGTAAGAAGTTATTTGAGAGTGTATCTGCCATCATGAGCTCTATGCTTTAAAACAAGTACTGGTCTGTGCTGTTGGTATTTTAGTCTCCAAGAAGCAGAAGTGTACCAGGCCCAGTGTTTGCTACAGTTCATATGAAGTAATGTGACTATGCAATTGGGCAAGAATAATAATTACAAATGACCAGCACCTACTGAGAACTGATTTTGTGCGGGGCACTGCAACCATACCTCACATAATTATAGTAGAATCCGGAAGGTACCTGCTATCTCTAGAAACATGTACACATGCACAATGCACACATACACCCCCACTGTCCCCAGACTCTTGCAGTGAGGGGAAGTCATACAATATAAATCAAGCCAAAAAGAAACAAGTTGGCACAGGTTGTTTCTGGTGGGGTTTTTAGTAAATCTCATAAAAGAAGACAGACATAACTGGCACAGGACCCTTCACTTTGCTTTTTGCCCTATTCCTTCTTTCACTTTTTTGGTTTGGAACTTGATGCTCATAGGCACCATTGCCTACTTACAATCTTAAGAACCAAGGTCACACACTAGGGATAGTGGACCAGGAGAGAAGAAGCCTGTTCCCTGGACACTGCACCTGGGCTGCCCACCCCAGGCTCTGTGTCATGGGGAAAATGATAGCTTATTTGGTTAAGCCATTGTTCAGGCTGTGTAATCTGTAATAAGCCCCACAACTTCCTAGCTTAAATCAATGACCACAGCAATTACTTTGTTTGTGAACCTGCAACCTGGGCAGGTGAGGACAGCCTGTCTCTGCTCCAGTTGGTGTCGAGTGGGGCAGAGTGTTTCATGTAACCATTTCATCCTTCCCTCCCTATCTCTCAGCCATCGCATGAGGTCTGCAGTGCTGTTAGATGGTGGATTATTGGTAGCTTCTTCCAAACAGCATCTTGATGTGCAGTGGTAAAAATATGACTCTAGAGGGCATGAGACAGACCAAGTGCCAGAGATGAGGAAACAAGGGAACAATAGGCGTGGTTTGAGGCTAGCCAGGGACAGTTCCATGGAACCTGTGGGATGGGAAAGGAGAAGGAGGTTTTTTCAGGTAAGGGGCCTATGGGAAGCCAGGATAGCAGTGAGCATGGGCTTGGTGAGTTCATGGTCATAAATGCAACTGGGCTGACCAGATACTAGACTTTCAGGAGAGTAGAGAGACAGGACTGCAGGAGTTGGTAGAGGCAGGAAGAGCAGGACTATGGATAAGGAATGCCTTATAGCACCAGATGGCTGAAGATCTGGTGAGTCCCTCCAAAGGTATAAGGAACATTGCCTTGTCATCTTTTTAAAAAATGTTATAATTATTCTTTTTTTGTGATGCTGGGGATTTGATCCAGGGGCTGCTGTTCATTCTAGGCAAATGTTTTATCACTGAGCTACACCTCTAGCCCTGGCTTGTCATCTTGAAGCACAAGGCATGACAAAGAACAGTCTCCTTCTTTCTCATGACAGGGGAAACCAGACCTTACTCATTTTTTTTTAATTTTAATTTTTATTTGTAACATGTTTGCAGTACATAATGACTACATTTGTTGTGGGGAGTTGGCATATCCACATAACACATTTTCATTCTTTTTACTTTTCCCTCCCTCCCCTCTTTCTTCATCTCTTGATTCCCTTCTCATTTGCAAAAGATTTGCCTCCACATTTCCTATTATATTTTATTTTGCTCTTTAATTTATTTATACCTTTGTTTTCTCATATAAGAGACATCATGTGATATTTAAGCCTGTGTGCCTGGTTTATTTTGCTTCACATTGTGGTCTCAAGGTGAATCCATTTTCCCACAGATGACTCAAATTTACCCTTCTTTACAGCACAGTAGCACTCCATTGTACATAAATAACTCCTTTTCTTTTTGCATTTATCTGTTGATGGACATATAGGCTGCTTCCAAGATTTAGCTATTATGATTTGTGCTGCTATAAACATGAATAACCATGTACCACTGTAATATGATGTCTTTAACTCTTTCTAGAAGATAACTAAAAGAAGAATAGCTGGGTAGAAAAGAATTTCTATTTTTAGTATTTTTGAGGAATTTCTATATTGATTTCCATTGTGTTTGTATTAGTTTACATTCCTATTCTATGACTTCCTGAAGTTAGCCATTCTTTCTGAAGTAAGAAGCAATCTCAGTGTGGTTTTCATCTGCATTTCTCTAATGACCAGAAATGTCAAACTTTTTTTCATATATTTATTGGCCATTTGTACTTCTTCTCTTGAGAAGTATCTAATCATTTCATTTGCCCATTTTTTGAATAGGTCTTTTGTTTGGGGGTCTAATTTTTTTTTTAGTTCTTTGTATATTCGAGATATTAGTACTCTGTCCAAGGAGTAGCTGGGAAAATTTCTTTCCCATTCTGTAGGCTGTCTTTTCACTCTGTTAGTTGTTTCCTTTGCTGTGCAGAAGCTCTTTAATTCAATACAATAACATTTGTTGATTCTTGATGTTAAAACTTGTACAATTGGGATTCTGTTCAGAAAGTCCTTTCTTATACCTATGTCTTCAAGACTTTTTCCTATTTTACCTTCCAGCAGAAAAAGTGTTTCTTGTTTAATATTTAGGTCTTTTGTCCATTTTTATTTTATTTTAGTATACAGTGAGAAATATGGGTCTAGATTCAATTCTGTATGTGGTACAAAGAGGTACAAATTTCCTATGATGAATATGATCATTACGTATATCTAAAATGTATCAATAAACTTAATTAAAGTAAAAAAAAGAAGCTATTTTTCCTGCAGCATATGTTTCTGATCCCTTTGTCAAAGATCGGTTGGCTGAATGTGCTTGAGGTTGTTTCTGCATCATTCTATTCTATTCTATTCTACTCTATTCTATTGATCCATGGTTATAGAGGTCTTTCTCTTCTTTGGATAGGTTAATTCCTAAGTTTTTAATTTTTTCTTGAAGCTATTGTGAATGGTATTGTTTTCCTAATTTCTTTCTTGGAGAATTTGTTTATTAGTTCTAAGAGTCTTCTAGTGGAATTTTTTGGGTCTTCAATGTAAAGGATCATGTCATCTGCAAATAAGGATAGTTTGACTTCTTCCTTTCCTATATGCATCTCTTTTATTTCTTTCTCTTGCCTGATTGATCTGGGAGTTTTGAGTACCATATTGAACAGCAGTGGTGATAGTAGAATCCTCTTATTCCTGATTTTAGAGGAAAAGTGTTCAGTTTTTTCCCATTTAATTTGATGTTGGCAGTATGTTTGCCATAAATGGCTTTTGTCAGATTGCAATCAGAACCCTGCATAGCTATTTTCTTCAGAATTCATTGATTTTACTGAATGCCAATATCTGTTTTGTCTTTGTGTCATCAGCAATACTGCAGTTCATTTCCAGAGAATGGGTGCTGGGCCAATTACACAGCACCCTCTCTTCCCAAAATTAACAGAGGTGCTTGGGTCTTAGGACAGAGACAAAAGCCTATAGTTAGCCATCCACAGAGTGTCACTAGAAAGGAGACACTAAAGATTTCTCTATATTACCAACAAAGTCTTTGCACTATAATTGACCCACAACCATCAGCACAAAAACAAACAAAACAATAGAAACATGAGAAAATAAAATGCCTCCAAAAATTTCCAACTCCCTTAAAGCTGATCCACTGGGCATCAGTGGGGAGGAAATCAAAAGTCAAAAACCAAAATTATATGAAGTGATAAAAGAAGAAACAAAGGAAAAAGATGCATAAGGTGCCCAGAAAGCTCAAAGATAATAAAACTCAACAGATAATGGACTTAATAAATTAAATGATCAGTGAGATTATAAAAGACACTAATAAAAAGCTAGCTGAGCTGGACAAAACAATAAAAAACATGAACAACCAGTTCAGCAAAGAATCAGTGTCCATGAAAAAACACCAAGTAGAAATCCAGGTGATAATGTTCTTTTGAAAGTATAGGCAGCAGAAGTGATCAATGTGAGGAGAGAGTGTCAAAACTGGAAGATAAGGCTGGTGCAGGTGACAATATATTTGGGGATACCTTTAAAACAAAAACTCAACATGAAAAATGGGTCCAACAGTTGATGGATCCATTCGATGATCCATTTGATCCATCCAGATGATGCAAAGAAGACTAATTTAAGATTAATTAGAGTTAGTGAAATATTGGAAGACAACATGAATGGCATAGAAAACCTCTCTGCAGAATTAATAGCAGAAAAATTTCCAAGTATGGAGAAACAATTTAACATACAGACAAGTGAGGCATATAGAATCCCAAATAGCCACAATCAGAAAAGAACTTCTCCACAACACATGACAGTCAAAATTCCAGAAGTCCAGCACAAGGACAGAATCTTAAAAGCTGTTAGGAAAAAAACAAGATATTACTTGTAAAGGTAAACCCATTAGAATTACAGCAGACTTCTCGACATAAAGCTTAAAGGCCAGGAGAGTTTGAAATGAAGTGTTCCAAGCCCTAAAAGAAAACAGCTTCCAACCCAGACTAATATATCCTATAGAACTATCTTTTAAAATTGATGGAGAAATAAGGTCTTTCCACATCAAAGAACACTTACCCCTTAAGAAATTTATGACTACCAAACCAGCACTATGAAAAAATTCTCAAAGATATCTTACTCATTTATTTGAATCTCACTTACAAAACACATTGAAGTGTGTGTAAACTATTTCTCATTTTATCTTGAGGACTACTGGATTATATAACAGAAAGTGTGCTATCACCATGGTGTAATAGCAAGAGAAGCATAAAGGTGAGGTAGGTTCAAGGTGAAGTTGGCAGATTGTTAGATCTCTCATCGCAACCTGGGAGTGGGCTGGAGAGCCCAGAAAGGTGCCTCAGGGAAGGGAATTTCTCAGTTGGTGCCTTGAGGAACCAGGTTACACCTTCTCCTCTAGCATCTGTGATGGATGATGAGTTGGCCAGGGAGTAGGCAGAATGGTGGAACAGAAAGAGTCCTGCTAGATTGTGACTTGAGAAGCCTGGAGCTTTAGTTGTATCTTTGGGTCTATAAGCTGTGTGACCTTAAAAATTTACTTTCCTTTCTGGGCCTCAAATGTTCTTAGCTATAAAATGATGAAGGTGGCCAATTACCTCTCAAGCCTTGTCCAGTCCCTAAATTCCATTATTTAGAATTTATGAAAGGAATTTATGTGGCGGTGCTTAAGGAATGCATATGTTTAGTTAATTTAGTAGCTCAGCTTCCTATGTACAACTTACAGCTACCCCAAGAGAGACAGAGTTCTATTAAAAGCCTGGCATTCGTTTTGATCACGTTTAGAAATACTGCGGGGAAATCATCAGCAATGCACGCAAAACCTCTGCTCACTCATACCCCAGACAGATGACAAAGTGATAGCAGAGCTAATTCCCTGGGGCAATATTTCTTCCCAAAGCACAGATATGGGTGAATTATTGCCATTCTTAATTGCCTAATGATTTTTTTCCTCTTTCATGTAATCTTTTCAGGGGGTTGTATTTTTACCATCTTGAAAATTCATATTGGCAGAGTGATATACATTGTCGAATAAAACACAGTAGCCAATCCATCAAAACTCAGGCTGAGCTTGCCTTGAGATTTTTGGAAAAAGACTGTAAAAGGTGGGGCAGGAGAAGGGGTGGTGGGGACAGAAGGTGTTCGGTGACATAGGCAATGGCTTGCTTGCTGCTGGGCCAGCAGTGCCCCAGGGTGACCCTGTGGTAGGATGAGCATTCAAATCTTCTCCAAACTCTTTTCCTTTTAGGTTCAAGTTTTGGCACTTTGGGGCACTCTACTTATTAGCCAGAACTGTCTGGGGACCTCAGATGGCAATTAGGCTAGGGAGTGAGTCATTTAGGGGATTGGTAATGGAATGTGGATTTTTTTCTCCCTAACATAATTGTTTGCATCTGACCAGAAATCATTACCAGCTGATGGCTGCTTGGTGGCATCTGTGAAATAAAGCAGTGACCCAGTGGAGATTGGACACATGTTGGGAGAGGGTTCTTGGGAGACCTGATAGAGAGCAGGGTTCTTTAGCTCCTTCTATGGCAAGGTGGCTTTAGAGGAGCTTTTGCTGTGATGTTGCCTCCCTTCCCCTTTCCATGACATGAGGACCATGGACAGTGGCTGGAAACATGGTGGGGCAGGGCTTGCACGTCTGTGATGGACGCCCCCTGCATATTAGGGTTGGCTGGGGATCCTTTTAACCTCCCTTTGCTCAGGGCTTCACTCCCAATCAATTAAATCCAAATCTCTGGGGCTAGGACCTGGGCATCAGTATTTTTAAAGCCCTCCCAAGTGTTTCCTAAGTGCACTTGAGGTTGAGAGCCACTACTGTAGAAAAGAGTCTCATCACTTACTTGGAAAAAGTAGTTAGAAGTTCTTCGCCAAGAGGGTGAGGGGAAGGGAATAGGAAGAAAAATCAGGAGCATGTAGGCTCTGGCAAGCAATTTCCTCAATAAGTATTTATTGAGACCAACTACATGTCAGGCTCTGTGCTAGGTGCCACTAGGGCTACAGCTGCAATGAGGCAGTTACTAATCTCACAGTGTCCTGGGGATACATATAGCTGATCTTAACAATGTGGTGCAGGGCATCGATAGAGCATAAAAATGCTCCCAGTTGTTCATGAAGAGAAACCTAAATCTAAAGATAAGAAAGTGACATGAGTAGGGTTATTTTAGGCTTGTCCTAGGCCAATACTATCCTATAAAATTTAACAAAGCCACATACGTCATTTCAATTTTTCTAGTAGCCCCATTAAAAATAAAAAACAGGTGAAATTAATGTATATAGTATATTTCATTTAACCAGGTATACATGTAATCATGAAAATTATTAATGAGCTAGTTTACACTTTTTGTACTAAGTCTTCAAAATCTGTTGCATTATCTTAGATTTACAGTTTATCTCAATTGGTACCACCTATATTTCAAGTGTTCCATAGCCAGCAGCTACTGATTTTTAGCATCAGGCTGATCAGTGCTGATGCAGACAGAGGGAATAGTGTGGGGAATTCTACATGGCTGAGTGCATAACTAGGAGTGGGGCAGGTGTAGATTGTACTGGCTGAATAATTTGCCTGCCAAAGTGCAAAATGTAAATGTAGGGTTCTTTATTTAAAAAACATACTAGGTCCATTAATCCAAGCTGAGAACACGATCTGAGCAACTACAGAGCTTGCTCACTTTTTAAAAATGTATTTTTATTAGTGCCTATGAATTTTACAAAATATTGGGGTTCAATGTGGTATTTTCGTACATGTGTGAGATTGCTCATTCTTGAAATTCCCGAGAGGTGCCAGACACTGGCACCACCTACAGCAATAGCCACCTTACCTTCTCCTCCTTCCTGGAGGGTTGAAACCCCATTCTAACACAGAATTTCTCTTCCCAAGTGACTATAAGGACATATCTTCCCAACCCCCAGGGAATAAGTGTATCTATCTTAAAGTCTCTACAGGTAATTTCATTTCCTTGGCTTCTGACCACTTTGGCATGTCCATGTGATAACACAGAGGAATTCTGCTGAGGTTTCTTAGAAGGATACCCTCCCTAATGCAAAAAGATTGTTGAAAAAGAAGCTGTCTTGCCAGATTTTGCATGTGGGATGTAGGGATGCTATAGCCATCCTGGAACCTAAAGGGAAAAGTGAAAAAATTTTCAGCTTTGTGAAGACTCAGCTTTGTGAAGCCACAGAATGAACCCGTTCTGGGGCATCCTTGCAGCTAGACGTCTTGGCAGGAGAGTAAACATCTTTAAGGTACTCTTGGGTGGACAACCAAAAACAACCTCACAGGCACTGTGAAAGATAGAGACAGAGTAGGCAAAACCACAAAGGACTTTGAGAGGCTCACCACCCCCAGGCTCTTGTGTGATGATTAGCCATGGCCTTATTCCATTCCTTTCACCAAAATCAAGATTAGGCCCCATGTTCAAGACAGAGAAGGGACCTATATGGGAGGTTTATGCTGCTGCTTATGGAAGTGTTTGCTGTTTGTGTGGTTGAGTATGAATGGCATTTGTAACGACTGTTCCTCTTTTTTTCAGCACTAGATTATCTGCTCCAAAGGTTTAGGGCCATGTGTCCCACCTCAGTGAAATGTTTATTGGGGACCAGCCTGAGACAGAATATATATTACATAAGTGGCACAGGACACATACTCATATTCCCATCTGCTTTGTTTCTGATCATTTAATCATCAATTTGATTGAAATAACCAATATGTTTATGGACTATTTAAACCAAGGAAGGCAGAGTGGGAGGCTTGAAAACAGGTAAGAACCCTTATTTAATTCAATGCAAGTGAACAGTGAACATTATTGGATACTTACTACATACTATGTATTGTTGAAATATCGAATATGGTATGTACCAGGGAAGGCAAAGAGTTTCAAGATGAGGTGCTAGCAAAAGGCTTAAATATGCTCCTCACTAATGAAGAAACCTGCTTGGCCAATAAATACATGAAATTCAACTTCATTGGAATTACAGGAATGCAAATTACAACCATGCTGAAGTGCTACAACACAGTCACGGGCAAAAATTAAAAAGTGTGAAAAATAAAAAGCACGGGCAAAGATAAAGGGTGAAGAAAACTCCTAATGGGAGTTTGAATATTACAAATTATTTGAAAAACATTTTGCATTATCCAGTAAAGTTTAAAGTATGTGTATCCTACCACTCATTAATTTCACACTTCATGAAGAATATGTAATAATGTTAATAGCATCATTCCAGTATGTCAACCACATACTGAAAAGAACCCAAATGTCTATCAGCAATAGAATAGATAAATACCCCCTGGTTTAGTCATATCACAGAATACTATATGGTAGGGGAAATGAACAAACTATCTCTTGAATAAATCAGATTTCCTGTTTGGCCAGTCTCTTTCATCATGATGGTCTGACACAAATAACCACACCCTGATTTCTTCATCTGTTTTATAGTTTCTGTGTGAGGAAAGTTAGATGAGTGCATTACACCATCACTGTATATCTAGCGATCCAAAGTGGGCACATTGCACTCTGCAGGTTGCCCAGAAACTTTCTTCCATGGGCCCAGGGAAGCCTGTGAACCGGCCTCCACCAATATGGCTGGAAAACCCTTCGCACTGACTCTCCAGAGGAGCTTAGAACAGACCAGGTGCTTGTGCACACTGGGAATAAAAAGAGATTGAGTCAGAGGGAAAGAGAATCCTACAGGAAACCAAAAGAAACAAGGAGAAAGATGGAGGCTGAAGAAATCACTTTTTTGAAGAGGAAGTCACACAATAGGGCCATGATGACATTCATTCATTTGAGGCCAGGGATCCTAGATTAAAGAGGTCCCCAACCTGGGGAGCATATGGGATTGTATGACTTAGAAAGGGTGAGCAAGACCAAAGGATAATCAGATACTTGCCAAGTCATCCCAGAAATTCCACCTACAGAAAGGAAGGGGAAGACGGAGTTCAACCTGTGGGAAATGGGATCAGTTGAGAAAATAGGATCTCTCTAAGTAACTGCAAAGTGGGACAGGGATGGCAGGAGGGACAACTGTGGTACCCATGAAATGCGGAGGCAAGAAACTTAGTCATAATTAACATCTGCCACTCGGTGCTGTCGGGTCTCATTCATTCTGGTTCTCCAGTCCTGCCACTAGTAAGCTCCCAAATGGGTATTCTTCAATAAAAGTATACTATAGAACCCAGGTGTTAGCAGTTTCTTAAAACGCCAACCACCACTCCATGAATTTTGAAAAGTCCAAATGTACCCCAAAATTTCAGTGAATTCCCAGGGGCTTACCACCTGGAGGTCACCTTTGCCTTGAAGCTCTGCTACTGCTGATTTAGTTCAACTTGTAGATCATCTTACTGCTTGGTGTTTGCTGTGTCTCACACCATGTCAATTTAAATGTAGAACTCAGCCCCCCTTTTTGTGGTTTACAGAGAACGAATACAAACCATTTGCAAACCATTTGTATGAACATTTGAAGCAGACTGATTGTAGGTTAGCTAAAGAGATAGACAGAAGTACCCTGTAGTATCACCAGCTGCTTAAAATAGAAGAGTTCACCTCTCTCTTGTGCAAGGTCCTCAGCAGCTTCAGCTACTGGGGCCTCTCCCGCTATCCTTTCCACCTTTCCCCATGCATCTTGCTTCTCAGCTGTGCCACTGAGAGTTTTGCTCCCAAGAATTCTTAACCTTCCTCATAATATCTGGCAAATAAACTCAAGACTTGTTTTGCCTACAGCTTGGTTAGAGTGACCAAGCATCCTGGTATGCCCAGGTTAAAGCTGATACAGTCCCAGGCCAGCCAGGACATGTCAGTCACTTCAGATTTGGCTGAATCCCATCCAGAAAACCTAGATTTACACAAAGGCTACTTTTGAGGGGCTCTGTTTTCTTTTTTCCTAGCTACAAATCAAAGAGTGAAGTTCAATGAAGAGTGAGGAGCTCAAGCAGGATGTGTAGGATGGGAGTAAAGAGAAGAGCACAGGTGGGGTCCTAGGAATCACATGGTAGGTCTTCAGCCAGAGGATTAAAGGAGGACTGGAGCTTTAACATACCAAAGTTTCTCTACAAGTTCGCATTTTAAGATTCTAAGTTTCTTATAGTTCTCTTAGATGACATTAAGCCCTGGTATACATTAGGAGGCTATCCTGACTGTAGAGAGAAACAGACTGATTTCTTTTTTATGACAATTAGCTATTAGGGGAAATTGCAGTGATTAAGATACCTTGCCATGCTTTAGGGAACACAAGTGGAGTAAAATATGTTCCCATAAGGCGTTTATGACTTAGCTAAGAAGACACATTGGACATATGTAAGAAAGGGAAAAAAAATCAGACAGAACAGAGACCCATTTTATCTGTAACAATGGATATCAGATAGAAGTTGAGAGAAATTGCAGGTTCCTGTGGGTTGGCAATTCTTCACTGAGTTCATTCCCTAGAAGGATGATGCCATGGGTCAATGGAGAAGAGAGAGGAGGACATTTCATGCAAGAGGGGGCATAGCATGAGGAAAACAGCACATACCTGGGTGTGTTTTGAAAATGGTGAGAAGAAACTTGTGCCTAGGACCTTTGGCTGTCCCTATTCAAGGAACACATGTCCCCACCATTACATGAGGTAGCCTGTGGACATTCACTAATTCTCAAGAGAATGAACAACTCATACAGAACTATATGGTCACCTTTTTCCTCTACGCTAACTTACCATCCTTGGAAACACTGCTTTGCCACAGCCATTTCACTATCATGAGAAAGACGTTAGAGACCAGAGGCTGGTGTTTTAAGATGTAAATGTAATTATTCAGTTTTGGTGAGGCAAACAGATCAGGAGATGACTGCACAGAAAGTTTTTACTTCCCAGTTCCCAAGCAAGGGGATGCCCAGGGCCAGTTGGAAATAGAAAGACTGAGGGATAAATATGGCGGCAAGAGCCTTCATTGTGCTTTCTGCGGGCAAGGTAAGCCATTGCAGGATGGGCTAGTTTGAATAATTTAAGAGGACTCTGGGTGTAGAAGATGCCCAGTGTGGACTACCTGGCCCTGGGTGATCAGGTAAGATTAATAGCATCTCTGAGTGTAAGAGCCCAATAAGGAAGGCATCTTGTGGGCTCGGATTTGTTGGTCTGCATATGCGAAGATGCACTCACAAGTGACTTCTTTATTGTCTGTAGTGTTTGGGTTACCCTGGAAGGGACAGTGCTTCCAGGGTCCACAAGTTCCCAAATGTCAAAGGATCAGAAATATAGAAGAGGAAAGGGTATTTTATCAGTTAGGGTTCACTAAAGAAACAGATTTTATATACATACATATACAATATATATAAAGGACTTACAAGGTAGGCTTACAATCGCCACTTGCATTCAGAGGTGAAAGAAGGCAAAAAAGCCATCTTCACACTAGAGAGCTGGAGGATCCAGTTAAAAGTCCAAAGCCTGGAGCTCACTACAGAGTCCCATGCGAGTTCATATCAGGAACCCAAAGGGTCTGTGTTGGAAGGCTGACGAGTCTGCACTGGAAGCCTGGAGACAGATGTCCAAAGGTGATGCAGAACACTGGAGCTCCTCCAAAGAAGCAAAAGGAGAGACTTCCTTCTTTCCCTTTGTATTACCTCCAGGCTACAAGCCTATTGTTTGGTGCCACCCACATTTAGGGTGGGTTTTCCCTCTTTAGTAAGTCAGTCATCCAGACACAACCAGCACCGTCCTAAATTAATCCACTAGGTATTTCTTATTCAAGTGGACATCACAATTAACTACCACAGAAACAATGAACAGAGCTGGGTAGTGGATTCAAAGGAGGAGCCCTCTATGAGAGCTTCCCTGAAGTGTACCCCTCTCCTCTTCTGAATTGTTTTAGCACTGCATCCATAGTCTGCACCTTTCACAAGTCTTTCTATCTCTTGCTTTGCAGTGGTATTCTTGGTTGTGCAGAAAACAGCTAATGCAACAGGCTTGGGACTGCTATCTTTTGAAGGTTTGTTTGTAAGGATGGCTCTTGGCTGGTGTCTGGGAATTTGAATTTCAGGACAATTTGCACCACTCTCAAATTATTCCTAACCTATTTATGCAAACAATATGGTCGTATTGAACACCTGTCTTCCTTCTAGGAGTCTAGAATTTTGACATGTGCTGGGCAGAGGGTGTCTACCTGACCATCCCTCCATAAAAATATTGGGCACTGAGTCTCTAATGCATTTATTTGATAAACAAATTCACACATGTGTTATCACAACTCAGTTATGGAAGACTTAAATGTGTCCCGTGTGACTCTTGGAAGTTTACGTCTGTTTTGTCCCATTCTTCACCCGAAGTATGTTTTCCCTTTGTTGATTTCCACTTTGTGTCTTTTCTCTGTAAAAGCCAAGAATATGACTGTGTCCTGAGTTCTGTGAGTCTTCCATGTGAGTCACTGAGCCTGGTGGTGGTCTTGGAGACACTGACACATTGGTACACCAATCTTCCTGTCTTAATTGGTTTTTATGCTCTAAGGATGAAAGCATTGAGCATCCCAGTGACCTGGCAAGACCAGCAGATTGAGAACCATGATATCTGCCTTTGGGACTTTGCTTCCTTACTTTTTAGCGCTGTGTGGCTTTGAGAAAATCAGTTACTTTTCCTGAGACCTAGTTTTCTCATAAGATTACAGAGATAGCGAGGCTGATTCCTCTAACCCCCTTTACCTACTTCATCATGTGTTGTGATGTTCAAATGAATAGATAGGTGTGCAAACATTCTTAACACATATCGGTGAAAGATTACTATCAATCTATACACTTCCACTGTGCCTTTAATAAGATAAACATTCAATTAGTTTCTGCTGAATGGATGAATCAATGCAAATCTGATTCTTCCCTCTCTTCATTCTCTGTATGAATGCTGTGTACCCCTCAAACTTCATGTGTTGATACCTAATAACCAATGTGGTCATGATAGGTGACCACATGTTAGGTGGGGCCTCAGGGAGTAATTAAATCATGAGGGATTAGAGCCCTTATGAAAAAAAGGCCCCAGAGAGCTGTCTGCCTCCTTTCCCTCCTTCCAAGTGAGGACAGCGAGAAGGCTTCCTCTAGGAACGAGAAATTGTGCCCTCATCAGACACAGAATCTATCTTGATCTTGGACTTCTAGCCTCCAGAACTATGAGAAATAAATTTCTGTTGTTTATATGCTACCCCGTTTACAATTTGGGGTTATAGCAACAGAGCAAAGAAAGAATCCGAGGTACCTGGCAGAATTTTGGATGTTAGAGGAAGAAAAGAACCCATCTTCAGTCCTTAGGATGCAGAACAGATAGCAATTTCCCATGATGAATATAATCATTATGTACCACAAATATGTACTAATGAAAATAAAAATTTATAAAACTAAAAACAAAATAAAATAAATCCAGTGCCAACACTTTCGTGCACTGTTTTAAGTTCCTCCCACCCCAGCTGCCCCTTGACTCCAGCCCTCCTGCCAATCCTTGACCATGGGCGGTGCTTCCAGAGTCTCCAACTCCCTTAAACCATTTGCCTTTGAACTCCTCCACTCATCAGCCTCTTGTCAGCCACCACCAGGAGGAACTCGAGGCCTTAATTGATCAGGCCCCGCAGTAGCCTTGAGAACTAGATTCAGGTATTGACTTCTGAGAAGCCCGTTACACTCCAGCCTCCACAGCTAGGAGCGGCTCAACATCAAAACTATTAACCTCTGGCCTGAGCAGTTGGCGAGGCAGCCCAGCAGCAGTAATTAGGAAGTCAATCGGAATCGCCTGTCTCACTTACACTGGCATGTCAATCAATAGCAGCGGTGACAGGTTCATTAGGCCCAGGCCATGCAAGCCCGGCCTGTAACAACCTCATAAAATACACCAACGACTCAGGGCAGAGAGAAATCTGCCCGAAGGACTAGAGTGGATGACACTATGTATTGATTAGGGCTCCAGCAATTTATGAAGTGCTACTTGTTGGCCAACCTTTCTGACTCAGTGCTAAATTTTCCCAAGTAGTTGCAAGATGAAACCAAATATTACCCTTTAAAAAATGAGAGAAAGCAAGCTGGTGTCTGACAGGGCATTTTTTACATTAGTTACTCCTAGCAAATAATCTATCGGGGTAAAACTTCAATAGTTACTTAAGGCTGAAGCGATACGTTTGTCTCTGTGACCATCAGACTTTAAAAGGAGACATTCATCTGGAGAAGAAAAAATATGATTTGACGTGTGATTAGGCAAGACTCTACCTTCGGAGAGACAGAGTGATTTAGGCATTCATTTCTTCTTGGCGTTTTTAATGGCTCATCTATGTGATGGCTGACACCTGGGTTTTCAGAGCTAATTTAAGAGCTCAATAAAAGGTAGGGGCAGGTGCACAGGATCCTGGCTTCCTTTTCATGGATAACACTGCTTGAGCATACTTGCTGTAGACCTTGCCTCCCTCTAAGCCTGCTGAATAACCAGGCAGTTATTCTGAGCCTCTTCCTGGGCTGTGTCCTTAAAAATAGCATAAAGACAGGTGACATGTTCATGGTTTAACCTGACTTACACAACATCTTACTATTAGCGCTGGGAAACAGTCAGAGGTATGTATGTGGAATGTCGAATGTTTCCTAATATTTGCCTCTGTATTTGTTGATCAGCAGTCCATGTTTATGTATCTATAAATTCATTAGCCAATGGAGGCTTGAAGCTGCTTTTTGTGTGATAAGACTCCAAAAACTCCTGACACACCCCCAAACTAGTCCCCATTTGAAGAGTCCCCTAAGGCCTGGCCCTGCCACAAGAAGCATGCACACTAAAACAGAGATATGGTGGTCAGAGTCATGTCAGAAAAGCTGAACAATCCCTGTTTTGTCTCAAATTAGCTGTCACCTTGAGAAAGACCCCTACTTCCCTGAGTTTAGTTTCTTCATCTATACAATGGGATAAAAATGTCACTGCTTCTATCCAGTGTGGCTATTGTGAACAGATGAAATAATGAACCAAAAACTTTCTGTAAAATACTTTGTCAGTGCAAAAGAAGGTTTATAGAAAGAACATCAACTGTATTTATCTTATTTCTTAAGTGTGGGGGGAGGTTCCACATGGTTACATGGAGGTTCGAGCGTTTCTTCCCTACTCTTGCAGGCACACCCAGGTCAATTAATCACGAACATTCTCAGAGCTTTATAAGATACCCTGGTTGACTTGACCTCTGCCTCCTCTGGTTTCAGTTACAGGAACTCAGTAACCCCAGGGAAAGGGAAAACATGCATTTTCCACAAACAAGTTCCAAGGCACACATTTTTCCTTAAGACTAATTCACCCAGCAAGATTTCTTTTCTTTCTTCAAGTTTCGAAACTATTTACACTTGTCAGAGTTTAATGATTTGGTGAGAGGATACAAAGGTATGTGTGTCGCAATGGCAGGGCACTATACAAATATTGACACCTCTACAGAATTGTTTTGTCCTTTATGCTCTGAGAATCTGGCCTTCTTTGTCCCCAGTCCCCAATCCTACTCTTCCATGAGATTTCCCCTCTTTCTCTTTGGGGTTCCTTTCCTTTCAAGAAATGTTTGCCATTTTCCTGGTCACCATTTGCCTATTCACCATCCTTTAACAATCACAGAAATAGGAATTTGTTGCTAGTCACTGAGAAAACAAAACGATAAACAAACAAAACGGCGAACTTCAGTCACATTCTGGCTGAAATTGTCCCTCACCTGTTGCAAGTTCTACCATGGCCAGGCCAGCCTTTCATTCTCTCCTCCCCACCCACTGCTCTCCTGGGCCTGCAAAGTCTCTGGTTCTTGCTTGGCAGATCTGCCCTCTCAGTTCTCAGCAAACTCAATCCTTGGATGAGGCCGGCAGTGGAACTAGGTTGGAACAACTGCCTGGCTTGGGGGACTCTTCATCCTTTCTGAACCCTGCTGTCCAGTCTGGTGTTTGTCCATGAGTTCCCAGGCCAGCCCCTCTGACAAGGAAAGAACAGCCAGTCCTCCACGACTCTTCCCCTGAATCCATAAACATGAACTCCGAAAAAGACTTCCCTCCAAATAATTGTTTTTGTTCCTCTGGCTGTTGGGTTTGTTATTTTTGAAAGTATCATCAAGTTTGTTGTTAGGACTAGTTCTACTTGTAGTTGATGCTTGGCTTCTTGGACCTGTGGTCCTAAATTTTTTTCTGGGCTTGGTCTTAATAGCGACCATGTGGTCTTCATAAGGATGAGGGCACCATCTTCCCCAGGCCTCTCTACGTGACCAGGGCATCTTAATGAGTTCTAACAGTTAACTGTCTCTTCCTGTGTTAAAATCCCTCCCCAGGTCCTGTTTCTGGTCTGAGAGTCCTCTGTTTCCAGCTCCCCAGACAAGCAGATGGTAGTTGACATATTTCAAGCCTAAGCCCTCCCTCTTAGGGGGTCACCAGTCACTCATCTCCCCAGGCTCAGCCTCTGCTTTATCCCTTAGAGAGGCTCCTGCCTTCTCTCCCTAGGAGACCTCTCTCAAACCCCCACACAGAGGCAGGCCTTTATAGTCTGAAAACATTTAAAGCAATAAAAGACAACTTTCACTGGGGAAAAGCAGCCTCAATGGGTGGTGTAAGCCCACTTTTAATTTTTCAAAGCTCTCCCTTCCCTCATGCCTTCTTTGCACTTGCCCTGTGACATCTGGATGGTACAAAATGCTGGTCCAGGGAAAGGACAATGGGGATCAGTATCCACCGGGAGGGCCACTATGTGAGTAATGTAGAAACCCATCTGGATACTCAAGAGACCTCTTCTGATCTCCAGTGCCCAACTCTGTCACTGTCCCCAAATGGCCTGTTTTTACCTCTGAGAAAGAGAATAATGCCTTCATTTTGAAAAGTAAAACACTAAAAAAATACAGAACTGCTGCAAGACCCTGTCTCAAAATACAAATTTTAAAAGGGCTGGGGATATAGCTCAGTGTGAGGTTTCCTGGGTTGAATCCCCAGGAAAAGAGAGAGAGTGAGACAAAGAGAGAGAGAGAGAGAGAGGAAGAAGGAGGAGGAGGAGGGGGATGAGGAGGAAGAGGAAGAGGAAGGGGGGATATCTTGGGGGTACTACTGTTTAAATTACTCTGCTGTTTGGATTTGAGTGTTATAACAGCAACATTTTAGCAGAACATTTTGTTATCATCTTATTCTTCCATGTATCCCAGTGTGCAGCTCAAACCTAGGACACAAATCAAACCTGCTCTCAGGAATTGGTATTCATTTATAAGGGAAGAGGGGAAAAGTGGAAGGGAGATTTTTATTTTTTTAAGGGAAGGCTATAGAGAATCTCTCTGTCTTCCTAGCTTGTAATGATGGCATTGTTCATCCTGTGGCTCAGATTTAATCTGGAAGCTAAGATGGGCTATGCTTTGGGAGCCCACTGGAGCCCACACATTCTTGGCATCCCGCTACATGGTAGAGATAAACATCTGAAAAATGACAGAAGTGTGTTTTGGGGAGAGTTGGAGAGAGATTAGAGAGGCCTTAGCCTCAGGGTGCTGGGGTCTCCACCTGCCTGGTCCCCACTTCACCACATTCTTTCAGCTCCAGCAGGGGTAGCTGAGGGCCTGCAGGACACTGGCTTTTCCACACTGGCTTGCAGCAAGGCCTGCAAGAGAAATCCTTATGCTCCAAGACGGAGCAACCAGCCAATAACAACTTTCCTTGCACCTGTGCCTGTTGCGATCATTTTTATCATTTTGCCACGCTTCATTGACCGATGGATTTTTTTTCCAGCTTTGCACTTTTTTTATTACTATTATTTTTATCTTCATCATTACCACCGTGCCTCTGATGGCATTTAGATATGAACCGCCTATGAACCTTCCAGCCTGATTGTGCCATGACAAAAATATTGTCATTTGCATTCTGTGCCAAAGTATTATATAAAAACACATCAACAAAAAGAAAATTCAGGAAGCTGAGAGTAAAGATATATAGTCAGCAAAGTGTATAACTTCTGGCATATTACTGCTTAATCCTAACATAATTATTCTCATCCTTTTATTTGATTAACTTCTAATGGTTCCTCTTGGTGTTAAAGGTCCCACTCTGATCATTTGATTTTAGTGTCTGCTATAATTACCGATAATGTTCTTTGCAAGACAATTTAATGATAACCGCATAATGGCCTATATGAAGCAAGCTGCAGGGTTTCAAGGCTTTTGAGTAATATAAAATACATTAGACTAACACAAGCTATCAACATGACAGGGAATGTTTGATTTACACTCAGGACTATGTTATAGTGCCATGGAATTTTTTTCTTTTTCTTTTTCTTTTTCTTTTCCTTTTCCTTTTTTTTTTAGCAGCCATTTACAATAAATGACAGAACAGTTGGACAATCTGCAACTTGCTGATTGCAAAAAAATGAGTTACAAAGTTTGGAATGGTACAAAAGCAGCAAGGAGAGCTCTGGAGGAATCTGTGTCCTTTGGGTAGAGGTGGGACAAGAGCAAAGAGCCTGGATCCCCGGGCACAGTGACCTAATAGCTTTCCCATGGGTAGATCAGCCCAAAAGAAAAAACTAGCTCTCTTTTCTCCCCTCCTGCCATTTCAGATATCGACAACTGAGCTCCTCTCTGCTAATCCCATTCACCAGGTTAATTGGTAGTTCTCTTAATGAGATAAAGATGATAATTTTTTTTTTATTTAAGTTCTCCTTCTTCTAAAACAAATGAGCAAGCAAACAGGGGAAAAAAACAAAAACAAAAACAAAAAAAAAACCCTAAACAAAACAACACAATGTGGCTGAAACCCTGACAGCCAACAAAATTCACCCTATTTTCCTAGTCTCCTCTTCTGGCCAGGCTAGTTGGCAGTCAGCTTTCAGTATTTGCGAGCCTGGCATACGTGTCTCTTTCACTTGAAATAAAGTGATCACTCACCACTCTGGCCAAATGCAGGATAATTGATGGTGTGAGTGGATGGAGAAAATTTCCTGTCAGGAAAAAAAGGTTAACTGTGGACATATTATACCCAGGGTCTCTGATTCCAGGATAATGGCATTTGGACAAAAGTAGAGCCCCATCCTTTTTATAGCACTTTATGCACCATTAGTATTACTGCAAGTCCCAGGACCTGCCTGCTCGAGCACTTAATCAAAAGCAATGGGTTGAAAATCATGTTCCAGCTCTCCTCATATTTGATTCATTCCTTCTAGATAGGAAAAAGTAAAAAACACATTACTAGCATCAAAACAGCACATGCATTATGCGCTAAGCAGTTGAGAAGGCTCTCATTGGGTTTTATCCCTTTGGGTACTTGGGTGGACATATACTTTCCTATTCATCCATTCGGTACGCGGAGGCAGCCATATTTCATTTTTTTTTCTTTCCTTGACAGACAATCTGTTAGTTTTCCACAGATCTCCTTTTTAAAGACACATTCATGTCACTTATTTTAATTGTAAGCTTCAGGCAGTAAAGCCCAGAATGTGTGTTCACGTACACACACACACACACACACGCAACTGGAAACGCATTCCATGGATGTAGCTCCTCTGAGAGCCAAATCTAATAATAGGAGAGGAACATTTCTTAGGGGAAGAATTAATTTATACACTTAATTACTCGGGATCCACTTCAAGCTCTCCGCCTTAACGCTCTTTCTTTTGGAGAGAGTTTTTAACTAAACACGGAGTGCTCTGACAGACCCTGAGGAGAACCTGCCTCATTTAGATGGCAGGGCCTGGCTTCCTCCCATCCTCTGGCCTCCTGTCCGCTCTGGCCCCTTCAGGAGGCCAAGGGCCCCAGCTGTGGTTTTGAGGCCTCATGCCTATTAATGTTGATTGGGATGGGGTGAGAGGGGCTTTGGCTCAGTGAACTGCTGCCTCTTGTTCCCACGCTCTCTGGAGCTTCTGAGTGGATTTTCTGCTAGATTCTTGGTCCCAGCATAACAGTGAAAATGAAATGGTTTCTTTTATCTGTTCAAAATGGGGCAACAGCCAGGCCCCTGTTCATTCAGGAGGCCTCGGTCTGAGGAATGGCCTTTTTCCATGTTAGGGAATTTGTTCCATTTGCCAATACCTTGACAAAAAGTCAAGGAAGGCCATAGTCAATTACAAAATTGCCCGGTGTTGGGAAAAGTATTGCCTCTGCTGGACTGAGGCAGGAAAGTTATCGCTTGCTTCTGAAATCATCAGTAAAACAGATTGGACATAGGGGTACTGTGGTGCCAAATAGTCCAGAGAAGCTGCTTCTGCCAGCACTGAGGATTGGTCTAACAGACTGGAATTGGGAACCTCAATGTTCCCAGTGTGATTGCTGGCTGCATGCAGAGGGCACAGCTCCCTGTCTCCCGAGAAGACTCAAATGCAGTCTGGCAACTGTCCACATCGGGGAGAAGAGGGCTAGGGGCTTGGAAAATGTGGGCAAATGGATTATAAACTCAGAGACAAAAGCAGCATGTGGCCCACGGGAATCACATGATTGTGAATGGGGACCTGTTTAGCCTCCTGTTGTATGGGCCACCCTACCCACCTCCTGTACATTGTACACTCCCCACTGTCAAGATTTGGGGTTCAACCACTATTTATTGGTGATTCCTGTTAAATGCACACCTTATATCTGGGAGGGGATGAAATGAAACATGAAATTAATATATCACATCAAGATGAATTTAATCTCAATCTTTTAGAGTTTTCATAGAATATTTTACTTAAATTGTGATATGTGATGTTGAAAAATATCTTTTTTAAAAGGTCTATCCCATTATATATCAATATCAACTCTATATGTGACTGAGATAATTATTTTTAAACCTTGAGAAAATCTGGAAGAAAATTAAATTGACCATTTATCAAGCCTCAGGAGAGAGTGATAAGAATGATTTTTCTAAGCTTAGAAGCAATACAGAAACCCTCAGAGGAAAAGAGTGACAGATTTCACAATATAGAACAAAACACTTCTATATGTTAAAAAAAAATAAAAAGGCAACCAAGAGCTTGGGAAAATACTGTAGTTACTATGACAAAGGCTTAATATCTTTATTATTTAAAAGATCAGATTAAATGTTAAGAAAATGCAACATCTCAATAAGCTATGAACAGAATTGTAGTTTTAAGAACAGAAAATAAGGGCTGGTGAGATGGCTCAGTGGCGTAAGCACCTGCCTTGCAAGCGCGAGGGCCCGAGTTCGACTCCCGGATCCCACATACGAAAAAAGGGCTGGTGATATCGCTCAGCGGCACTGGTGCCTGTTGGCGCACGAGGTCCTGAGGTCGACCCCCAGTACCCACAAAAAAAAAAAAAGAACAGAAAATAAAATCAGTAAGCAAGAATATAGAAATACATTCAGCTTCACTAGAAACCAAATAAATGTAAAATTTTTATAGTTTCATTTTCATGTATTAAATAAATCTTTCTTTTAAATTCTTTTTTCTAATATCAGCAACAGTATCCTGAAATTGTTTCTATTGTATATTCCTGGTGGTCTTATAAATACTGTAGATAAAATACTTTGAGAAAGCAATCTGAAGTCATAAAATGTTATACCCTTTGACCCACTAGAGTCCCACTTCTGGGACTCTACACTAGTAAACTACTCCAAAAGATGAAAAAACTAATGTGTAAAGGCCTTTATTGCAGCATGGCCTATAAGAACAAAACTTGAAAATCACCCAAACCAACAAGAGGCGCTTGTGTCACACACCCACTCCATGGAATATTAGTCAGTCTTAAAATGGCAGCCATGTGGAAAAGACTCCCTTACTATCAGATGGCAAAGCAAAGAAAATTGGAGGGGCACTATGATTTCCAGTATGTTCCAGAAAACGTGTGCGTATGACACAAGATAGGAAAACATAAAAATGCTTCGGATCACTACAGTCACTATACACCTAAGAAGAATGGATAAAAAACGAAACAAACAAACACTTACCGCACCAAGTCCTGGCAAGTTTGTGAGCAATTGGAAGTCTCACGTGTTGCTGTGGGATGGTGGCTCTGCAAAATGGTACAATGGCTCTGAAAAACAGTTGGGGGCAGTTTCTTATCAGACTAGACATACAATTATTGTGTGACTTAGCAAGCCCACTTTTGAGTATTGATGCAAGAGAAATGAAAACATACACTCACCATGGCCTGGATGTGAATGCTTACAGCAGCTTCACACCTAACTGCCAAAAATGAAAGCAAGTAAGTGTTCGTTAACTGGTGAATGGCTAAACAAACATCGGTGCATCCATACAGTGGAATAACATTCTTCGGCAATACAGACTACTGATACACACAACTATGAATCCCAAATGCACTACGCCAAATGAAAAAAAATGCTAAATATAAAAGACTATGTATCATATTATTCTATGTATATGACCATCTGGAAAATTCAAAATTACTGACAAAACATAGTAGTGGTTTCTAGGGTCTTCATACTAAAGGAAGCATTAACTACAAAGGAACATAATTAAAGAGAATTTTTTGACAGAACTGTTCTGTATCTTGATTGTTCTATTGGTTACATGACTGCGCTTTGTCAGAGTTGATAGAACTGTATTCCTTAAAAAGGTAATTGCTTTCTATGTGTAAATTATGCCTTAACTGACTTGGCTATCCAAAAAGAGTTATCTATAGTCCTATTAAAATAAGATTATGAAAGATTCTTCTCTTTTCTCCATTTCCCAAATTTTTTGACTTAATTTTGAACAAGAAAATATATCTATATGTTTGTCGTTGTCACTAAGGATGGATAATCCATGAGTATAAGAATAGACAATTGTTTATACTTTTATTCAAAAAGTAACTAACAAGAAACAAAAATTTTGTTTGCAAAATTTGAAATTCCCTGACCCAAAAGAATGTTCTCCTACAGGATTTATATCTTGTTGAATTTTTACAGGAACTCTATTTCCCCCAGCTTGACTCCAGCTCTCAAATAAGTAGACAAGTAGTAAAGGAATTATATATGCTTAGATTAGAAAATAAAAAACCTGGAAGTAGAGTTTATTGCAAGAATGCAAGGTTAGTTCAACATATGAAAATCTACTGATGTAATATATATATTATACAATATAATATACCATATTAGTACTATAAAGAAAAAATCCCATGATCATCTCAACAGATATAGAAAATGCACTTGACAAAAATCTAACACTTTTTCATGATAAAAACAATCAACTAAGAAGAGAAGGAAATTTTCTCAACCCCAAAAGGGCATCTACAAAATGTTCGAAATGGCATCATGGTTAATGGTTAGACTTAAAGCTTTTGCCCCTTCAGGTATACAATGAAAATGTTCATTTTTGCTGATCCTACTCATTACACTGAAGGTTCTAGATAGGCCAAATAGACAAGGAAAAGAAAACTCATCAGATTGGATAAAAAAGAATTGAAGCTATCCCTATTTGCAGATGACACAATCATATGTATAGACAATCCTAGGGAATCTACAAAACAAAAGCAAAGATAAACTATGGGAGCTAATGAATGAGTTCAACAAACTCGTAGAATACAAAAGTTAATATACAAGAGTCAGTTGCATTTCTATACATTGAATGAACAATCTAAAAATGACATTAAGAAAGTAATTCTGTTTATAATAGCATCAACAAGAATAAAATACATAGGAAGAAATTTAACAAAATGTGCAAAACAATTGCAAAAAGTTAAAGAAGACCTAAATAAATGGAAATGTCCCATGTTCATGGATCAGGAGACTTAATGCAAAGATGTCCATATTTGCAAGTGCAATTACAGATGCAGCATAGTTTCTATCAAATTACCAGCTACTGTTTTTGCAGATAACAACAAACTGATCTTGAAATTCTTGCATAAATTAAAGAGACCCAGTGGCCAAAATATTCATGAAAAATAACAAGACTGGAGGACTCACAGTTCCCAATTTCAAAACATATTACAAGCTTAATAATTGAGACTATCATAATAGCATTAGGATAGAAAATTGAGAGTTTGGAAATAAACCTTTACATTTATGGTCAGTTGATCTTCAATAAGAATGGAAGGACAATTCAATAGGAAAAGAATAGTTTTTTCAACAAATGGTTCTGAGACAACTGAGCATCCAGAAGCAAAAAGAATGAAGTTAGATCTCTACCTCACATCATACACAAATATTAGCTCAAAACAGACCAAACACCTGAGGAAATGCAGGTATAAACCCATAAGACCTTGGATTAGCCACTGTTTCTTAGATGTAACTCTAAAAGACAAGAAAAAAGAGATAAGTTGGACCTCATCAAAACTTTAAGGGCTGGTGATATAGCTCAGTGGCATAAGCGCCTGCCTGGCAAGTGTGAGGTCCTGAGTTAAACTCCTGGTACCTGCATATAAAAAAATAATTAAAAAAAAACCTTTAAAATTTTGTGCTTCTAGGGACACCATTATGAAAGTGCAAAGACAGCCTACAAAATAGGAGAAAATGTTTCCTGATTATATATCTGATAAAGGATTTGATCGTAGAACATATAAAGAATTCTTACAAGTCAACAATAAAAATACAAATAATCCTATTTGAAACAGGCAAAAGAAGGATAAACTTGAGTCTTTTGTAGGAAAATAGATGTATCTTGAGACCACAATGAAATAAATCAGACACACAAACTTGAATATCACATGGTTTCATTTATATGAGAAGCCCAAAACATAAGGAGTAAAATAAAAGATAGATAATAGGAAACAGGGAGATAGATCTTTTGCACAAGGGAAGAGGACTAAGAGATGGAGGAAGGTGGGATGGAGGAGAGGGAAAGGGGTTGAAAAAAGAATTAAGATGCATTATTTACATGTACCAATTCTCCATGAGTAATTTAATCATTATATACAGCAAAGATATACTAATAAAAAAGAGAAATTGAAAAAAAGGTAAGACTGCACAATAAAATACTACTACCAATAATAATAATCAAGTGGGTGAAGGATTTGAATAGATTTTTTTCCAAATAAGACATATAAATAGTGTATAAACATATGACAAGATAATCACTATCAATAGCCATTAGTCGAATTCAACCCAAAACTTCTATGAGGTAAAACATCACCCCCACTAGGATGGCTATAACTAAAACAATGGACAACAGCAAGTGTTGGTGAAAATGTAGAGAAATTGTAATTCTCATATATTGCTAGTGACAATGTAAAATAATGCAACCACTTTGGAAATATTAGGCAGTTCTTCGAAAATTGACCCAGTAATTCCATTCCTAGAGAACTGAATACACACGTCCTCACAAGCCCAGGTATGAATGTTTATAGTAGCATTATTCATAACAGTCAAAAAGTTGGAACAACCTCAAATGTCTGTCAACTGATGAGTGAATAAACAGAATTTGATATATGGGTACAAAGGAATATTATTGGCAATAAAAAAGAATACGATATTGACATATGATATAACATGGATGAATCTTGGAAACATTATAGCAAATGAAAGAAGATACTTAGTAAAGACCATGGATTGTATGATTTATTTATATGAAATGTCCAGAATAGGTAAATCCACAGACAGTAAAGTAGATTAGTGGTTGCCAGCGCCTGAGGAGACTGGAATGAGGACTGACTCTGTGGGCACATGGTTTCTTTCTGGGGTGATGAAAGTGTTCTTGAATTAGATGGTAGTGGTAGTAGCACAACTTTTTGAATATACTAAACACTAGTGAATTATACACTCTAGAAAGGTGCATTTTTAGGCTTTGTGAACTCTTATCTCAATAAAAACAAAAGAATGAAAACAAAAGACTAGGGAAAGGTACAAAAGGGGTTCAGGGGCAGAGTGTATGTAAATATCAGACAGTCTGTGGTGCTGAAGCGTTTTCTAGCCATTCAATCATCCTAAGAGCAACGGGGCATCATGAGGTGGGCATTTCCAGGCCACCACTAGTTGCCTGCCTTTCTTCATGTGTTTAGACCAGCTTTAGCTCACCCCCTGTCTTCCACAGCCCCAAGCAAGCTGCCCATTTTTATTTCTGCCATTCACAGACACACATCCCTGACAGTGCCTATACTGAAAATGTTTGGATATATATGTTCCATGTTCTCACCTTAATTATCAAGTCCTAGGGAAAAGGACTATTACCTAATGTGCCAACCTAATCACTTAGATGTGACAGATGTCTCTAAGTGTTGAATTATGAAAATCATAAAGTAGGTCCAGTTTACGCTCTATGCATCCTCCTTCCAAAGTTCCTTCTCTGTAGCGGCATGAGATTCCTTGGCCTACTCCTTGACCTGTTTCTGGTGACCTGAGGGTCCTGGTGATACTGCCAGGGGGTTCAGATGGAGCACTGTGTCCTTCCCTGTGGCGTGGTGCCTTTCAGTCTGGCTGACTCTATCCCACATCGTACTGCATACTGAAGATTACAAATGAACTTGTCTGCATGTGAACACGTAAAATCTCATTTATATTTAACTATCTGAGTTGAGTTGTGGTTGAACAGTTGGCAAAATAATACACATTGAGAATGTTTTATTAAAGTTTAATTAATTTTTATTTTGCAGTTTTCTGATTTTAGAGACATCTTTTTTTTCTCCATGTTCCAAAAATAATTTTGCAGGCTCTTGCAAAGTACTCAGGTCCAAAGCACGGTGTTACCCCAGGCAGCATGTTGGGTTAGAAGCTCTGCTTCATGGGCTGCGTTAGGGAACAGATAGGGTGGCAATTTGGGGAGGAAGAAGTTTCTCCTAATCCCTAAAATTTATCCGTTAAGTGAGTTTCTTCACTATACCCATGGTTTACTGGGCCTGTCTTTTTAAATAGGAAGCAGTTCCCTGGCTCCACACCTGAAAGACCCCTAGTGCCAACCCTGCTGCTGCTACCAGGGTCCAGTGCTACCCAACAGTGGCACTGAACATACAGGTGTTGGCAAAGATTAGGAGAGATCGATGAACACAGACACAGATTCATTTCCAACTGCGGGATAATTAGTTGGTTTTCACAAGCACTTTATTCCCTGTCATATCAGCAGCAAATACCTGCTTGAACGTTCAGGATCAGCCCTACACCAGCCCAGTAGATTATATTACTTGGTTTTCTTTAGGAGGAGAAATGGAAAAGACCTTTGCCCCCACCTATTAAAAAAACAGCAGCAAAACCAAGCAAAATAACAACCGTTGTGGGTCCTGACAGAGAAGAGCCTGCCTGCTGGATTCAGATAATACTTTCCAGAAATTAAATGAGCGTATGTATCAGTATGAATCTTGGTCTCCAACCTATTGGCTCCCATTATCAAGAGAACCCAGAGAGATGATAAGGCTTTGGCTGATACCTTGGGAGAACAAGTACTGGGAAATGATTCCTGGGAAGGGTAGAAGCTTTAGTTAGAGAGGGGGAAGACTGGAACAGACTGTGGGTGCATGTTAGCTGGGCTTGGGGGCAGTGGGGGCATCCCCCTTCTTCAGAAACTTATCGGAAGGTGCTCACCCATTCTAAAGCCACCCAGCTGCAAGAGACCACAAAACAACTAGCCTGGCCTCCTCTATCTATACAAAGGGAACACTGAGGCTCAGAGAGGGAGAGTCACTTATGCCATGCGTCTGAGGATCAATAAAGCCAGCACTAGAACTCAGGTGCCTTCTGTGCTACCCAAGGCTTTTGCCATGGAGTCGTTCATGGTTCAGAGCCACAGTGACTGACTCCACATGGCCATGTCAGCCTACACAGCCCATTAATGCTACGGAGAATAATGAGCCTGTTTGTCGTTTCTTACCCAGAGTCATTCTCTCCGGTTCTAAGTTGTCAGTCATTGGCTGTAGCTCCCCATAAGGTCCACAGGAAGGAAGGGATAAACATATGAACTGCATACCACAGCTTTAACTGTGGAGGTAGTCTGCTCAGGCCCTGCCAGGAAACTGATGGAGTACAGGGCATGCTACTGTAAAATAATGCACTCTGGCATTTGAGAAAGCAGCAGAAGCAGAAAGGTTTCTTGTGCTTCTGCCCTCCCCACCCCGAAACAAGCCATGGAAAGAATTCTCTGGCCCTCCATGTTACAGACACCCTCTTGATACCCAAAGGAAGAAACGTCCTCATTGCTGAAGACACAGAGTCACAAAAGCGTCAGAATCAACTGGCCCTGCTAAATCCCCTCAGTTTATCACCATGAGATCATCTGCTTTGTCCACTCTCACTCTGCATGCCTGTCCACTCTTCACCAAACCTAACATACACAGTGTCCCTGTTTCTTTGGGTCTTCATTTCTGAAGGCTCCTGTGCCATGTGCTTGCCTAGCATGCATGAGGCCTGGGTCAATCCCCTCAACCAGGCAGATGGAGAGGAAGGGGAAATGGAGAGGCAGAGGGAGATGGACAGAGAAAGGAAGAGTAAGGAGAATGTTAATAATCTGTCTTTGATTATAGGGGTCTAGTGATGGGCAAGAAGGTAATTACTATTTCTCATCTACAGAACCCACTGAAAGTCTTTGAGAAAAGGGCAGGCCTCCCAGGGCAGGAAAGCAGGAGTGTGACACCAATCAAGACGAGATAGGTTGTTCCAATGGTTCACTTGAGTTGGCCCACCCTCTCCCACAAGGCCCATCCCAGAGGCAGGAATCCTGTAGTCCAGTCCTGGCTGCAGTAACAACTCTGCACCTCTGGTCCTCAGTTTCCATGTTTGAAATGAATGGGTGAGAGACAATAGCTGTAGATTCACATGGGTCTCTGGTTCATTTTAAAGAACTCCAAACTTTCTCTTGATCCTACTTCTTTATAGCTACCACCCTGCCTTCCTCTCCATTGTAGGAAGACTTCTGGTAGGAGTTAAGATCTGTTTCCCATTCATCGCTCATATTTCTCTCTTCAGCCCCACTTACGCCTCTGTCCCACCACACCACTGAGACTTTGACAGATTCACCAATTGCTATTTCATGGCCAAACCTGAAATCATTTCTCTGTTTTTACCTTCCCTGAATTCTCAGTAGTATTTATACTAAACAGCATTTCTTCTTGCTGGAAATACCCTTCTCTTGGCTTCTCAACTCTCCATGTCTTCCTGCCTGTCACCCAGCTATCCTTTTATGCTAAATCTTCCTCCATGTCTCCACTGGCTGAGGTCAGGACACCTTAGGACACAGTCCATGGCCCTCTTCTCTTCCTTAACCATTTTCTAACGATCTCATCCAATCCAAAGCTTTAAATACCTGCTCCGTATTAACAACGGTCAAATCTGTATCTCCAGAAACAAGACCCATATCTTAGTTACTTCCTTGCCACCGAGACGAATACTTGATATCCACAACTCAAAGGAAGAGAGGAATACTTTGGCTCACAGTTTGTGAAGGTTTCAGTCCACAGTCAGCTGGCTCCAAGGCAGAAGGGCCTGCCATGAAGGAGAGCAACTCACCTCATGGCAGCCAGGAACCAGAAGCCTAGGGAGGAGCCTGGAAGGCAGATGTATCCAGGTCACTCCCACAGTGACCTACCTCTTTTTAATTTTTTTTTCTTAATGCTGCTTTTCTTGATGACCTACATCTTCTGACCAGACCCTACCTCTTAACAGCAAGTGAGCTATATCATCCCATCAACCAATCACCTCCCAAAAGCCCCACCTCTGATCTTGTGAGGTTTGGGGGGAACATCTAGGTATAAATCATAAGCTTTCATGCCAGATTTGGCACCTAAGTGCTTACTCCTTCTTTCCAGATGCATAGCTAAGAATCATCTTGAACTGTACATGGCCAAAGAAGAAACCTTGATTCCCCATCAGGCCTCCTCATCTCAATAAACAATATTACAGTCCACTTCTGGCTCACACCAAATACCTAAAGGATGCCCTTCATTCCTCTCTTTTCTGTCAACCTAAATAACATACACAGAGTCTCCACAGATTCATGAGTTTATTTGGGATGAGCAGAGAGGAGCTTGAGGCAAGGGAAGTTTTTAAGACCAAATACAGATTTCATTAGTTATTTTAATACAGGAACTCTTGGCCACAGGATTAATAATAAGCGTGTTCAAGGATCAGTAACAAGCATGGCACTAGCAAAGCAGAACAGACAGCTGCTGGATAGTCGTCCTTGCAGAAGTCTTCTTGTGGAAGGTTGTAGTGGCCTTTGTGCAAGGCCATGGCTCTGGCAGAGCCTCCTGTGAAAGTTCTTGTTGTCAGGTACTGTTTTAGTTACTTTTTCCCATCACTGAGACACAGTACCCATACCTAAAATTAAAGAAGGAAAGGTTTCTTTAGCTCACAGTTTGTAGAGGTTGTAGTCCGTAGTCAGCTGGCTCCAAGGCGGGATGACATAGCAGAGGGGCATGGTGGAGGAGAAACAGTCCATGGCAAGGCAGGCAGAAAGCAGCAAGCAGCCAGTCTGCCTTCCTTCTTTTTCTCTTATATTCCATTCAGGCTACAAACCTATTGGTTGGTGTCACCCACATCCTGGGAGGGCTTTCCCATTCTTCATACCCAGAACAATGCTAAACCAGTCAGTGGATTAATGTAGTTATTACACACCCTTAATCTATATTCACACACCCTAGATTCAGCCACCTCCAAAAAGCCCTACCTATGAGCACATGTAGCCCTACCTATGGCATTTAGGTACAAGCCATAACAGGTTCACAAGCATGACAGCTCCTCCTTCATAACTTCCTGGTTTTACTTAGTTAATTAGTTAGGACTTGATGTGACTCCATTTTGATTACAGCAAGGTTCACACTCTTTCATCCCCACCTCCAGACCCTCAGCGAGAACTCCCAGCACTAACTCAAAGCTCTTCTTATGCTGGTCTATTCTCTCAGCCTCTGACCCTGTCACCATCATCAGTCCACTATTAAACTCTCACCTGGACACTGCAATACCTTCCAGCCAGAGCTTTCCACTTCCTTGCTTGTCCTCTCTAATCCATTCTCCTCACACTAAATCAGATCAAATCACTTCTCTGATTAACAACCTCACCCTACTCCATACACATGTACACATAAACAGTATCCCTTCACTCTTGGAATAAGATCTATACTCTTTAGCCTGATTTTCAACAGGCTACCTGATCTCCATCTTTTTTTTTTTTTTTATGCGGGTACTTGGAGTCGAACTCAGGACTTCACGCTTGCCAGGCAGGCACTTATGCCGCTGAGCTATATCACCAGCCCCTGATCTCCATCTTTAACCTTGGCTTCCATTTGGGGTGAGTCATTTTGGATGTAGGGCATTGTATTGGTCATTCCTCCTAGATTTTCACATGGTAGGCTATTGCTTTAGTGTCATATTCTCTGAGATGCCTTCCCTGGCCACCAAACTAAAATTGTCTATTGCATCACCCTAAGTTTCTATATATCACTTGTTATTGCCTGGAATTTCTTATGCTTATCTATTTACTTACTGTCTCTATCTTGTATCACTAGAATATAAACTCCCAGAAGGCAGCAACCTTCTCATTTAATTCATTACCATGTCCATAATATCTAGATTAGTATGTGTTATGTGCCAGGTGGGGTAATTAGAGTATATGTGATGAATGAATGAATAAATTAATCCATGCTAATTTCTGGGTGCAGAGTTTGGAACTCTTGATTTAAAACGCATTCAGAAACTAAGGTTAGGAACTACTATGCAAGAGATCTAATGCATTTCCCAGGAAAGATGAAGGAAATGAATCACCATTTCTAAAGATTGTGGAAGACAATGCTTACCCTAATGGAAGAAATCTCTAAAGGCAGAATGGCAAGTCCTGTGACAAGTATTTAAAAGATATGGGTCAGGGGCCGGTGAGATAGCTCAGCGACATAAGCGCCTACCTGGCAAGCGTGAGGTCCTGAGTTCGACTCCCAGAACCCACATAAAGGAAAAAAAAAAGAGCCGGTGATATCGCTCAGCAGCACAAGCGCTTGCTGGCAAGCACAAGGTTCTGAGGTCGACTCCTGGTACCCACATAAAATAAATAAATAAATAAATAAATAAATAAATAAATAAATAAATAAAAGATATGGGTCAGTAGGGCTATTTGTCCATGGGTTCTTATAACAAGAAGACTATTTGCTTCTCCATGTTGCTAGCCCCACCTTTAACTCAGCAGCTGGGAGATAAAGTGCCTTCTATCTTTCTTGAAAGGAATCAATAGTAAGAATGAGTATTTGGCTCTCTCCAAAAGGTCAGCTTGACACCTGATTTCTCAGGCTACTGTCTTGATTCCTCCTCCCCATTAATGGGGTAGCCTTCTCTTTCCTGGCAGACAACTTCCAAAGAACAAATTTGTAATCTGATTCTAAGAAATACAGGGATTAAGATGCTATCTCAAGGCTCACTTCACTTGGCCCCTTGTAGGGTGAAACAGGAGTTCAGAAAAAGGTCAGTGTGTACCCAGGACATGCATCTGCGTGTGCACACATGAGCGTCGGCACAAGAAGATGTAGGTAGAGGTATGTGTACGCAGTAAATCCGGCTCCACAAATGGGAGGATTCTCTCTGTGTGCACCACATGGCTGGAGATGTAGCCCATAGGCCTAGTGGTGGTTGTACTGAGGCATAAGCAAGGTTGGCACACATGTTGGTGTGTATGATACACACATAAGTGCACTTGCATGTGAGCTAGATAGTGTTTTGCCAAGAGTCTGTAACCAAGTAACCATGTGACTATAAGAATCACTTAATTTTCCTCATCTGTAAACTGGGACTGCTAACCAAGCCTTATGTGTTTTATATGTTTGATGCTAGGATTAAACAAGGACATGGAAAGAACTTTTTTTTTTCCTGGAAAGCTCCCAACATCTGAGCTATGCTGCAAATAAACCTCCATTAACCCTGGCACACACATGTGCCTCTGAACTGCACTAGGTGCTGCCCTTTCAGTGCAGGGATGCCACGCTTTAAGAAAACCTGATACACAAAAACCGAAGTCTCAAGCGCGAGCTAGACAATTAGCCTTCGGGGTGAGGTTACCAAGGGCGGGCTGGGATCCTATGGTTTGGAAAACATCTGGGCCCCCTGGACTAGTGCCCCACCCCCCTCCCATACCTCCCACCTTTCCCAAAGCCGGCAGGGAGGAGGCAGATTATCTTTTTTTCTTTCTTTCTTTCTTTTTTTTTTTTTAATGAATAGCACGGGCTGTGGGCTCCTGGCAGGCCCCATCTGTCCGCTGCCCCAACTCAATTTGATTCTCATTCACCGGCCTTTGTTTGCCTCCCTTTTTTGATCAGCAATCTTGTGGGGGGTGGGAATGCGAAGGCTTAATGTTCTCCAAGGCTTGGCGCGCCGCGACCCCCTGCTGCTCGCCCACCCTCACAGCAGCCACAGGGTCCTGGAGGAGAGTGTCTCCGGGCGGTGCTGGGCCCTCGCTGCCCAGTATGCTCTGGTGGCGGTGAGGGACCTTGCTTTTCAAGGGCTAGGGCCTGTATATCTGCTACTGGGCAGCGGGGGTGGACGGATTAAAACGCGCCTCCCAGTGTTAGGTGCTCCTACTAGTGGGGTGGAGAAGGTGCAGGCAAGAGTCCCAGGGGTTTCTGAGTGGGTGGGGGCTACAAGGGTGGAGGTGTACTCTTTTCTAATAGAAAAGATAATAGAGAAGTCCCAATTTAAAAATTCACGCCTAATCAGACAGGCATACTTCTAAGACCATTTTGGAATTTGCCTATGACCTCTGGCTCCCAGTTTGGTTTGGTTTGGTTTGGTTTGGTTTGGTTTGGTTTGGTTTGCTTTGCTTTGCTTTGCTTTGCTTTGCTTTGCTTGGCTTGGCTTGGTTTGGTTTGGTTTGGTTTGGTTTGGTTTGGTTTGGTTTTAATTGCCATCCTGAGAGAAAAGGGACCTAGGGAACTTGAGAGGTGAGGAAACTTGGTGAAGTGTCACCAGTCCATTTTACGGATGGCATAGAAGAGGAAAGAGCCGAAGACTCTGGACTCCTGATCCAGAGCTGACCACTACAGATGAGGTCAAGGTTATGAGATCGTGAAGTGGTTAACCAGCGACTCCACAAGGACCCTAGTAGTCTGCCAAGATTTAGAGTAGAGGTGCAAGCTCAGCAGGGAAAGAAATATCTCTAGCCTCCTCCTGGGAGCTGCATAGATGCCCATTTGGACAACAGCAGTCAAATTAGTTCGGAGGCTTCTACTGCGGTCCAAGCCAGCTAGAAGCAGGAAGGTGTAGTCGAAGATCCTCTTAATCTAATCAACAGAGCTGTGTTGCTGGCACTGTGGGCAGGACACATTCCTGCCCTGCAGAGGACAGTGCCATGTGACTTTGCATCTTTCTTGGTGTACAACTTTACATAGGTCACAGTTGGCATGAGCTGGGGCTAAATCCTCAAGGCTACCTGTTTATCCAACTACCACCCAGCTCAAAGAAATGTGATATGGAATCCAGTGATTCCAGGAAGAGGCATGACAGAGTCAAGGGGAATGTGTCATGGCAAAAGGAGAGACTGCTTTGAGCTCATGGTGACAGGGAAGGTTTGAGGGAAAAGAAGCTTTCTGTGTGAGTGTAAGCAAGGATATAGGCCTAGGGGAGGGAGAGTGGGGGTAGACTTTCGCAGAGAACTGAGTCAGGGCAGAAGTTATTGTGGATAATAACTGGAAAAAGATCCATGAGCCTGGGGCACAGCAGGTACCGAAGGGATAACACGGGTGACATGGGGCAGGGGAAAAGCTCCAGTAGGAGCTGAGGTGCTCTACTGAGGGCCATGGAACACGAAAGTAAGAAATACGAGTATTAGCTGAAGGAAGGTCAGGCATCCACTTACTTACCCAGCATGGTCGGGAAAAAATGTCTCTGCACACAAAGACAGCATTTCTCACATGCTCATGGGTATTTGTGATTGATAAACATACAAATGCCCTTGTCACATCTTTAGGGTCATTTGGTCATTCTGAAGTTTCTTCACTGATGGGTGCTACACTCAAGCGGTGGTCTTTAAGTGTTTGTACATGAAAAGACATCCTCCCACGTGCAAAGATCCTAAGTGTTTCCTGAAAGTGTTCTCAGAGCCCCACTTATGCTTGGACGAGGCACCGAAAAGATGTTCACACCTCCAAGAGACAAAGCTCAAAGATGTTAACAGGAAATGTCATGAGACAAGGAACAGCCAAATGCCAAACCCAATATAATGTAGGGGCCAAATGCATGCTTCAGACAGCACCATGGACACTCAGAGGGGAAATATCTGTGGGTGAGTGAACAGGGTGGAGTTTATGGTCACTATAGGATTTGATTTATCCTCAAAGAATGTGTTGTAATGGAATAATAGGTAAATGGGTTAATGGCATATGCACTTCTAGGTAATTGTCTATTTGTGTTCATATGCTTATTTATATTTTCATTTTCTGAAATTAAAAAATGTGCAGACAACTAGGGAGATAGTATAACATAGACTTGTACATCCACTAGTTATTAGTTATAGTTATATTGTGTCACATCATCATTTTAATAAATAATAGAAATAAAATAATTTCAGTACAGTTGACATCTCTTTTTTTCTCTTCCCACTTCCTCTCTTGCCCATCTTCTGTGATCAATGACCAGAACACCATCATCAGTAATTTGGTGTGCACTGTGTTAGTGAATATAAGTGTGAATATTGAACACCTCATTTTGCCAGTTTTATTTTATTTTTGTACTGACTTTTGTGTTAAGGTCTTCTTTTTACCTGCAGTGTGGTGTTCTGTCTCATGACCACTATACAGTTTTCCTGACAATACTGTCACAGTGAATGCCTTCTCCACTACTACTTGCACACATGTGTGACAGTAGAGAAGGCATGCACAGTTTTAGACTTACGGTTGTACTAATTCACCTTGCTCACCACCATCAATTTTAATCAGGCAATTTTTTAGAATCTAATGAGTAGGGAATGGATTATATTTGTGCTTGTATACACATCTGTTTACAAAGCATGTTACGTTAAAAAGACCTACTTTAATCAGAGATGCAAACACATCACAGGTTTCAGAAATAGCATCAGAAATAGAAGCATACTTTTATTTACTAATGCTTAGGAAAAACAGAATTTTAAATTCTTGACCTTGAAGAAAGGAGATAAATGAAAAAATAATTCCTAAATAAGGTTGTTCTTCTGAGCTATGAATACAAAGTATCAATCGGACTTTGGCCATTATAAATATGTGCATACCACAGACCAACTTTCTTTTTAACTTTGGGCCTTGAGATATAGACATATATAGATATATATAATTATATCTATATGGCATTATATGTATGGATAGTTAAGAGTATGGCTGGAGCATGTCAGTAAGGCCACCTATTGCGCAGTTCTTATGGGCATGATACACACAGATAATACCATAGTTGTTATGGAGCTGGCTTTATGCTTTGCTGACTTCGGCACCTCCTGGGTGTTTTCTCTGATCCGCAGATCATTATATCAGAGTTCTACTACTGAAGTTCCTCTTATGCATTAGAACTTTAATAATCACAGAAGGAGTAAGATGTTATTATACCGTTACATGTTTTCTGTCCAAGCATAAATTCACTTGTCATTTCTTTACAGAGAAGATAGTTTCCCTGAACTGGGATAAAGGGTAAGTTTTGAAACTAGGGTAGTAGGCAGGGGAAGGGAGGAGAGAGGTAGCCTTAGAGTTGGATGATCTGGAGCTGGACAGGCATGGGCCTTGCAGGAAGCTCAGAGGCCAAATAGCCCAGGTAGAAGATAAGCATCACTTGTAGCTTGGGGCAGATGGGCAACGCTCCAGATAAAGGAGATGCTGGACCACAGGCCCCCACCCTCCAATGACTTTCCCATGCAACACTGATGGACAAGTCCTGAATTCATTCTTCTAAGTGAAAGAAAACAAGTCCACTAACCACAGTTTTCTGTGGTGCACCCAATTCTAAAACATTTAACACAGCTGGATGGAAACATGACTAGCAGTAGAAGGCACATAGGTAGCAAGGTCATTATTTAAGTTTGCAAGTCATCCATACTGGTAGAGGGCAATTCTGTCTGAAATCATATGTCTTGGCACCTGAGGCATGTTCTTTTCTTTCAAAGTCTTCACATCCATTATCTCCATTGATCCTCACAATATGTGGGTGAGGTGAATTGGAAACATACTATTTGGCAGAGGTTAAGTGATTTTGCTGAGGTCATATATTCTAGCAGCATGGCCAGCTTAGAGCTTGCACCTCAGGACTAGGACATTCGGGATGCCACTACCACATAGACATGCACACAGGTCCATGCACATAACACAATTCAGACTTGTAGCATTTTTTGGTAAAGCTTCTGTCCAACTGGGGATTGCAAATCTTTGAGAGCAATGACTCTGTTTTACACCTCTGTGAATCCTCCATTCAGAGCAGAAATTAATTACCTTCCAAGTTGAGCCTTTTCCTTCTCTTCCAGGGAGACCAAACCATTTTTGCTAGGGGTGAAAGACATTTTAGAATCAATGAATTTTACCATGCAAAGCCTCCTAATTGCCACCTACCAAGATAGTTTGGACCTCCAAAAATGGCCTAAATACAGAGTGCTGATCAAATATGAGTGGCTTAGCTGTCATTTTTCCAACACTTGTCACATGCCAGGCATTCTGCTGAATGAGCTGCTTCAATAGTCATTTAACTGTCACACCTGTTTGGCACAGTGCTGCTGCTATCCCAGCACCGTGAACAGTCTTCAGGAATTTGTGACAGCCATCATTGGTTGCCTCCATTTTTCCCTCAGCACCAGCTCGTGCCAGAATCCTTTCCATGTTCTTATGCCATCCTCCTTCCTTACCCTTTCCTGCTGTCTTCACTTCCCCTGCACTTACCTTTTGGCCAGCACCTCTTTTGGTACCCTGAAATTGGAATGTAGAACTGAACAGCTAAATAAAAGCAGAAGCTAAAACTAGTGGTTGGAGAAACACATCAAGCTCAAGAATCACTGGGAAACCAAGGTAGGTCAAGATGGAACAAGAAGTGCTCTGATGCCCAGAGTGGGTAAGGCCAGGGTGACTTCATGGAGGAGGTGTCTAGAGATGGGCTCTGAGGATGGGGAGGAGTCAACAGAAAGATGAGGAGGAGCAGGAGGCCACTATACTTCTCCTAGCCAGCCTTCCCTCATTTTTCTGTGGGTTTGGGCAGGTTTTCTGGCAGTCTTCTATCCTCTCATCTCCAAGATCTGTTGCTTCTGTCCTAATCTCGCAGAGATAAGAAATTTAGTAGCAGGCTGCTCTTTCTCTTTTCCTTTCCTTTCAAAGGACAAAAAAGAAGGAAGATTGGGGTGTGCACAAAGCCTTCCTGTAAAAACCTGGCTGACTGGCTCAGAGGAGGATAAATGACTTGGGTCATGGTGCTGCCAGTGTTACACAACTTGTCAGTGTTGGCTTGAGACCTCAGCGATCCCCCTCTAATTGAAATCGCTTTTCCCTGACCTCCTCTGTAAGGCCTGGAGCTTGTTGCTCTCTTCGCCAGCAAAGGGGCTGTGGAGGTTGGAGGAAATCCCGGCAGGGAACCGGAGCTGCGTATTCCACATTCATCTTGTGGCTGTAGGCCAGGGTGGCATCAGCCCGGCCCCTGAGGGATCTCCCAACTTGGGGTCCTCAGTTATAGAAGAACCTCACAGCAAGGCCAGAACTGTCCCCTAGATGGCATTCTGGGTACTTGTGGGGGGCTCCTGTTGATTGGCACTACAGTTTGGGGTGCTGTTTGCCAGGGATAAGCATGGAATGCTGGGCATCCTGCCATGTGTGACAAGCCCACATTTGCCTGGCATAACCCTGCAGCCTGTAGAGATGAGCAATGCGCTTATAATGATCTGAGCCTAGACTATTTCACACATGAATCAAAGTATTTTTGCAGTGTTATAATATCCTCTGGTGCTCCCAAGAAAGCAACGACCACGTAAATCAAGGGAAATGGAACTCTTTTTCCAGTTCATCTCGTTAAGTCATTTACCATTTAGGCACATTACAACACTGAATGATGACAATGTAACACATCAGTATCTATCCATATGCACATATAGATTTTCATGGATACATATAGACACAAATAAGCATATATATATTCATATATATGGACACACACATATATATACATATATACACACCCCCAAATATACCTTTTAACTATTATTTCAAAATGTCAGATATAGAGACATTCCAGTAGCATTCATTGAGTTAAATATTTTTCTAGTCTTCAATACAAACTTGCTTGTTATGAACAGATGTGAGATTCATTGACTTCTACTGTAGGTATGTCTCAATTTACATAGAGAAATGCAAATTATTTTATTATAAATTACTTTCATTTCATTTTTCTTTATAACTATACTAAAAAATGGTGTTGATTTATTGAAATGGCTTTGGGGTCCTTAGAGTTGAGAACCATTGTCATTACCTTTCTGGGTCTTAGTGTCCTTCTCAAAAGAAAAAGAATGGGGACAAAAAAATGTTTAAAATAGCAAAAATGTCACACAAAGTAGTGTCCATAGTCCTCCGAGCCCAAGATGCAGCTGCTGCGATAACCAGTGCTGGTGACAGTCCTGAGAAGGTTCAGTTTCTGAAATTGGAGGGAAAGAGTGCCTGAGATGTAGGCGACATCTGGGTGTGGGGCGTGAACATGAGCCCAGGTTGGAGGACCAAAGGTCGCATGTTTTCCAAGTGTGTCATACACAATGCATGGAGATATTTTTCTCTATTATGTTATAAATCAATTAAGAAAGAAGGAACAAACTTAGCCTAAGAACTTGTTGACTCCTACTATGTGCTAATACTCTGTCATTTGTCTTACAAACCATTTCTTCTTTCATCCTTAACCTCAATCCAATGAGGTGGGTGTTATTACACGTATTTCACAGACAAAAAAACTGGGCTCATTCAGTAAGTCAAATTTAACTGAATCTATTTGACTCTGAAGTCAGTGTGATAGACTGACCCTAAAAGCTTGGGGATGTGCTTCGTATTATTTTTACAGATTGCCAGTTTAATTAAGGTCTTGTGTCTTAGTAAGCATTTAGTTTATGATATTTGGCTGAGCTTAACTCCTACATGCTAAAGGCAACACAAAGAGAAATTCAAATATACAATTGAACCAATAAATATATTTATGTAATTTTGAAACAAATAAAATTGTATCTCATACAAGTTAAAAACACTACATTCTAGGTAAGAAGACATACCATAAAAATTCAGTTCTCCCCCAAATTACTATACAAATGTATGAAATTTAAATTGGAATTCAAATGGATTTTTATTCTGTTAAATTATCAAATTGATATGAAAAAAATAAGTACCTGAGAAAGGCCATGAAAAAAATTTAAAGAATAGTTGGGGGAGGCTACCTTGACTGCTTAGCAGATATAAAAACATAATGTATAAAAAATGAGATTGACATGGGAATAGAGTGGAAAATCCAGAACTAGATCCCAGTGAAAAAAGTGGTCTATTTAATAACTGGTGCTAACAATCTGTTTATAAGAAAATAATACTTAGACTCCCTGCCTCACACCATATTTTTTAAAATTCCACTTGTATTAAGGATTTAATTGTAAAATCTATCAACCAAACAAGCCATAAATTTAGTGTAAAAAATTCATATACACACATATTATTTATAGATAAACCTCCCAAGGGTTATTTGAAGAGAAGGATATAGTACAGAAAACCTTTTTATGAAGTCAGGAAACTTAGACATTATAAAGAAAAGATTGGCAAATATTCAACTGTGTAAAAGTTAATATTAGTATGGTGAAAGATGTCATAATGACAAATAATACACTGCTCCTATAGTTTGGATATGGTTTTAAGTATGTGCCCCAGGGGTTTATATGTTGAAATTTAATCACCATTGGGAGGCATTAATAGGATGGAAACTTAATTTGACTATTGTATTTAAAGGTGGGGCCTTTGGAAGGTGATTAGGATTAAATAAGGTCATCAGAGTGGAACTCTTATGTTTAAAGACTGGTGGCTTTATAAGAACTGGGAGAGAAGCCAAAGGAGACACATATGGGTTCCCTGTCTCTTGCTATGCAATGCCCTATGCCATGTGGGGATTCCACCAGCAAGAAAGCCATCACCAGATGTAGACCAACAACCTTAGATCTCTAGAATTGTGAGCCAAAATAAATCTCTTTTCTTTATAAAGTTACCCACCTGTTATGGTTTGTGTCTAGATGTCCCCCGAAAGCCTCATGCAGTCATGGAGGCGGGCTTCTAGAGTTTATGACTGATTCGTGGTCTAATGCTGGGATTATGGGTGTGAGTGCTACACCCATCCTGGGGCGGGTAGCCTGCATGTAATATAAGGGAGGGAAAGAGGCTTGCTCTCTCTCTCTTGTGCTCGTGCTCCTCCCTTTTGCTCTGGCTTGTTTTTGCTGCCTTCCGCTGCCATGAACTGTTGCCCTCTGCCATGTGCCACCCTGCCTTGGAGCCAGCTGATTATGGACTGAAACCTCCACAAACTGTGAGCCAAATAAACCTTTCCTTCCTTAATTTTGGGTGTTGGGTATTTTGTCTCAGCAACGAGAGAAAAGTAACCAAGACACCACCTCAGATATTTTGTCATAGTAACATACAATGGGCTAATATATTTGGGAGACATTCTCAATAGGGATAACTGGTAAAATGTTAATATTTGAGCTATACCAAAAGTTTCTAAAAACTTAGTGAGAAAACCATACACACATACACAAAAACAAACAGGAAAATAGGCAGAGGATATGAGGAAGCACTTCAAAATAAGATCAAATTCAAACATTAAGGAAAATGTAGACAGATGTTTAACTGCACTAACAGATAAATATAAATGAAAACAATGAGATACCATTTCCACTACAAAACTGGTAAAAATTAAAAAGTGATAATTTTCTGATAGAAACGTTGGGGAAATATTTTCTTATATAATTTGGGGAAATGTCAATCAGTGTGTGCTTTTAGAAATAAATTAGAAATTGATTATTCAAAGGTAAGCTACACATACTCTCCAGCCTAACTATCCCACTCTTGTAAATCTGTCCAGTAAGAAAAGTTCCAGCAAGAAAACATTTATTCAAGGTCATGGATGTTAGTATCAAGATTGTTTGCAACTGCACATATCTGGAAGTAAAATTAATGCCCATCAATAGAGGAATAGTTGAATAAATTATGGGGTATTTCCACAGTGGAATATTATATATATATATTTTTTGTACTGATAATACCTATAAAGTACATGTATATGGTTATAAATGCAAATGACTATGTAAGTCTAAAGCATATAATGGAAAGATTCAATACAATTTTAGCCAGTAAACATTAGGAAAAGGGAAATTATGAGGGTATGGTGGTGGTATGTGTGTATATATGTGTGTGTGTGTGTATGGAATCAGAGACAATATATATATATATATATATATATATATATATATATATATATTTGTATCTAGATGTCCCCCCCAAAGCCTCACACAGTCATAAGAGGGGCTTTTTCAGAGGTGGCTGGACCTAGGGTGTGTGATGCTGGGATCAAGGATGCAAAGCTAGGATTAAGGGTGTGAGTGCTACCTGCCCTAAGAGTGAGTAGCCTTGATAAGATATAAGGGACAGAAAGAGAGTCATTGCTTGTCACTTGTTGCTTGCCGCTTGTTGCTTGGATGCTTTTGCTGCCTTCTACCTGCCATGAACTATTTCTCCTTGAAGTTCCTCTCCGCCATGCCACTCTGTCTTGGAGCCAGCTGATTACGGACTCAAATTTCTACAAACTGTAAGCCGAAATAAACCTTTCCTCATTTAACTTTGGGTGTTAGGTATTTTGTCTCAGCAACAAGAAAAGTAACTAAGAAGATAGATAGACAGATGATAGATAAGTACATAAATAGATGATAGATAGATAGATGATAGAATCAGTAGAACAACATGATTCAATATATGTAAAATTGAGTGTGTGTGTGATAACTGTACATGGAGAGAAAAGTATGAAAGAATATTCACTAAATGTTGACGACATATTCAGAATAGAGATTGTAGCTATGTCATGTCTCCCCAAATTAATCTGTAGATTCAATACAATCCTAGGAAAAACTCAGCAAGTTTGTGCGTATGTCTGTATGTGTCCATCCAGATACACACATTCATGTGTGTATATGTGTGTGTGTCTGTATGAATTAACAAGCAGATTTTCAAATTTATGTGAAAATACTTTCAATAAAAAAATTCCAAGATGGGGGTGTCTTACAGTATCAAAAAATCAAGACTTAAAAGAGATGAAGCAACAGAAATTAAGACAATACAACACTGGTGCAAAGAAAGATCAGTAGCCAATGTAGTAGAGCTAAGTGTCCAGAAAAAGGTGCACACGTGTTGATGACAAAGGAGAATGGCAGAGAAGTGGGGGAAGGTGGTCTTTTCAATAAATGACGTTAAGTCTATTGGATATCTGAATGTAGAATATATGAAACAATTTGACTCCTCACACCACACACAAAAATGAATTCCAGTAGATTGTGGATGTTAATGCTAAAGATAAATCAATAAAGCTTCTACAAGAATATTTCTTTCAACATTTATACAGGGAAATACTTTTTATATCTGATACAAGACCCACTAATTATAAAAAAATGTATTGGACTACATTAAAGTTAACAGCTTCAAGTCATCAAAAGAAATTAGTGAATGAGCCACAATGAGGGATATAAACTTGTCACATATGAAAGTAATAAAGAATTCAAAGCCGGAATATACAAAGAATTCCTATGGATCAATAAGTAAAAACCAAAAATGCAATAGAAAAATGGAAGGAGACCTGAACAGGTATTTTACAAGAGTGAATAGAAATGACCAATAAATATGTGAAGAGGTGCCATTCATATTAGTAATCAAATACTTCTTAATGAGATACTGTTACTCATTGAAGGCCTAAAATGAAAAGTGTCTGTAAGGATGAAAAGGAGTGCTTTGGAAAATTGAGACTCACTGATGAAAGTTCCATGTACCTGTACACCATAAAGGAACAATACTATTGCCAAATATTCACTTAATGGAACAGAGGCACATGTCTAATGAAAGTCATGTACAAGAATATTTGTTGTAGCAATTTTTAATATTCTCAAACCAAAAACACAAAATGCCCCTCGTAGGTAGAATGGATAAACGTTACTCTGTTCTTGTAAAGGAATATTTATAGGAGTGAAAATGAACAAATGACAGCTCTATGCCACAACACAAATAAATTTACATGTAATGTTGAGCAACAAAATAAAAGGCAAACATAAAGAAACGTACCAAATTATTTCATGGATATAAAGATATAAACATCAAAAATTAAACACTTTTTATGGTTTTTAAAAGCCAGCAGAGTAAAGATCACCGAAGAGAACCGGGAGGTGGCACAAGTGCTTTGGGGAGCTGATCGCATTCTTTCTGATCTTGAGTAATGGATACATGGATATTCATTTTATAAAAATTCATTAAGCTGTAGATGTATGATTTGTGTACTTTCCTATATTTGTGTTGAACTTCAATAAACAGGTAGAAAACAATTTTAATGGCAATTACCTTAGGTGATAGAATTTTAAGTAATTTTTACATTCTTCTTTTTTCTATTCTTTGAATTATTTGCAATAAACATGTATTTTTATACGATCTAGAAAATCATAAAGCTATTTTAATTGTGAAAATAGAGTTAGACATGGTTCTGGAACACAGTTGTGTTTATTTATCAAGTTGAACCAAAGCTGGGTATTTTGCCACAAATTTAGTTTCAAGGAAAAATCTGGAATTGCCACATAGAGTTTTCTTCCTCAGTTGGTTATTGAATCCACTTTCGTCCTGAGAGATTGCACTTCCATACCATGAGTGCACACTATAGCACGAAGATCTGCCACACAGAATAGGGGCAAGTGTTATGGAAAGAGCCTGGGTAGAGAACCAAGGGAACTTGGCTCAAGTACTGTTCCTTCCAGAAGCTTCTAGCAGTGTATCATTCAAATTAGTTCATGAGATAGATCAACATCACCCTGACTGAATCATCTCCAAGATCCTTTCCAAAGCTGATATTCTATGACTCTATGTCTCAATGATATGGAATAGATTTGAGACTGCTGAAGGAAAGTGCATTGGGCAATATCAACATTTATTCAACATTTATCATATGACAGGAGCCAGAGTAGGCACCAGGGATACACTGATAAATTAGGGAGTTTATATTTTAGAGTTAGAGGCAGGGAAAAAACAAATACACAAATACATACATGCATACATACATACACATACACCAGGATGAGAACATTCCTGTGCAAAACCCTTGCTAAGAGAACAAGATAAAAACCAAAAAGTATCCATTGACTTTGGCAGCAGAAAGGTAAAAGTGGGGACCCTAAACAAGAGTAGCTCCAAAGGGTTATGAGAACAGAAGCCACCTGGGAGGAATGTAGAAAAAAACAGAAGGTGAGGTAATGGAGATGGTTCACATAGACAATTCAAACATTTTTTTTTTCCTAGAAAGGGAAGCAGAGAGATCAGGTAGCAGTTAGAGAGATGTGAATTAACAGAGCAGTTTTGTTTTGGACAAAATTAGAGTAGCCTGATGTATTGAAGTGTTGATAGGAATGATCCAGGTGAGAGGTGACATGGATGATGGAAAGTAAAGGACACAAAAGCAATCGCCAGAGACAGGCCATTGGATTCAGCATACAGAAAAGAGTAGCTTCCACAGAAAAGAGTGGCTCTGCCACGAAGAGAGGAAAGAAGAGAAGATAGTCCAGGTGCAGAGCAGACTGATGATTTGGTGGGAAAAAGATGAGGGGTTCCCCACCAACTTCTCTTTTCTCATTGAAGTATGAAGTGAGTTCATCAATTGAGAAGTGCTGTAGGACATTTGAAAAGAATTATCTACAAGAGTTGGTAGATGTACTTAAAGAGAAATAGAATTGTTGATCAGGATTGAGTTGAAGTTTGTAATCAGAAAATCTCATTAATCCTATAATAAAATTGTAAGCCACAATTTTCTCCTCCCAGAAATATAATTAAGAGTAGAAGAGTCAGGCCTTCCTGATACCCTATGACCCTCTAAATAACCTCTTGGTCCTTCCTGGAAAATGTTTTGAGTCTCGTAATCTTAGTCTGGTGTCAGTAAGCCCTGTAGCTAAGAAAGAATGTTGAGAGCTATCAAATATAATCCAACTGGTCAAATGATCAGAGAAACTCAGATAAATTTTGTGGAGTCTGTCCATCCATCCAACCATTCATCCATCCATCCATCCATCCATCCATCCATCCTATTACATTCTCCGAGTCATGGCATTGGGCACTAGAATAACATCATTCTAATTACTGGATGATTAGTTATTTGACAAGTCAGTGAGTGAATTTTTTCAACAAGTGTTTGTTGAGGATCAACTGTTTTGAACTCAGTCCTTTGTGGAGGGTTGTGGAAAACATAAGAATACAAAAGGAATTCTATCTATTCTCAAGAAGCTTACAATCTAGACAGGAGAGAGAAAGTAGAAAACCAGTCTCTACTTAGTCTCAAAGTGGAAAACCAGTGTTATATCATAGTGCAGAGAGCACTGTGGAGGGAGCTCTGAGAAGGAGACTCTGAGCACACAAGGACATCTGTGCAGGGAGGCAGGATTTGAGCTAGGCCCGATCATCTCAGCTTTCCTCTTCAGAGAAGGGGGGAAAAGCCCAAACTTGAAGAAATAGTGCAGTATTAGAGTGCAGTCATAAACATAAAACATTAACATGTAATTCCCTTATGCTTTTGAAAAATTACTTCATAAACGCAAAGTAAAATATTTTTCCCTTTTTATTACCTGACAATTACATATTAAGAATTTCTTTTTATGTTTAAAAACATATGCAAGCCGGGGAAGGCAGACGCCAAAATGTAATTGCTTTCCTTCTATAAGAATCAGATGTCATTTTCTCCCAACTCAGCTCTGAAAAGAGATAGGAAAAAGCAAATTGTTGTATACATTAAATTTGGAAACATCTGATAGCTTTCCTCAATTAAACTATTTAAATGGAAAAAGATTGCTGTACAGCTCTATCATATCCCACTGAATAAAACCTCAACTGAGGCAAATTGGCAGTGGCAGGTACCAAATGCATTGGCGATAATGAGATTGGACAACCCAGTGGAGGTCATTGGTAATTGTTATTATATGCAATATTGCACTGTCAGAAACAGAAAAAAACAACAACTCAGTAGCAAGCAGAGCCAATGCTGGGGACTGGATGAGCTGAGAGTACTGGTGGCCACCTAGCTAGGATGATCTGATGGGTATCATCAGACACTGAACACCAGGGTCTTGAGCCTCTTTTTTTGAGGGTCCTTTTGTGGACCCTACTGTGTACTCTGAGCATGTAAGGGATCAACCATAGCACATCCTATGGGTGGAGGCCTGTGTATAAATCAGCTCCAACTGAGAGCAGGTTCTCATAAGATGGCATTGGGGTACAAGCTGGGGGAGGGAAGAAGTAGGGCAAAGCAAAACCCTGAGAAGGGAAGTAGGACAGAGGTATGGACGAGGTTTGTGTGTTTGCTCAGAGCTCTTTGGTCCTGATTCAGGTTACTGAATATTCATTTTTCCCTCCACCAACTTTGCAGATGTGAAGGCAAAAGAATACATATTTGCTTGTTCTCCAAGGTTCCAAGTGCCTATATGAAAGTTCCAAACTTGAGAAAGAAGTGGTAGGAGTTAGTTTGGGCTAACTAAGCAAGGTACCTAAGCAAGCCTTCTTGCCTGCATACAACCTCTACTGAGGTCCAGATTGTGTTAAAACCAAAACCAGTTGCACTGTCCTATGTGGGTGACAGACACACAGTGATGGATATATGAAATATATTTGGCTGCATTTAACCACTTACCAAAAAAGTACCCAGCAACGTGCTGCAGCAGCTAATGTGTCAGGACCCACTGTGGAGTTTTGTCTTCTCTATTTAATCTGAAGGTCACTTTCAAACAGGGTGTGACCATTTTCATGGGCCTAGTGCTTCAAACTGTGGTTCCTTTCCAAGAGTTCCTTCCCCACTGCCCAAGGTTCCTAGTATACTCAAGAGCTATGGCAGTCTGTTAAAGAAGGAAGGGGAGGCTAATGCATGGATTAGGCTTCTGATATCATGAAGCTCACCAACCACGGTTCGAGCAAATTCATCAGAATCAACACTCATATGATATTGCTTCCTGCTCTCAAAGACAACTTGGAGAGTGTGCCTGGGTGCTGAATATGTATCTCATTCAGTGTGGGCTGCTATAACAAAATAACATAGACAGGTGGAGTTGGGGGAGGTGCTTAAACAACATGTATTTGTTCTCAAGGTTCTGGAGGATAAAGCCAAGATTAAGGTGTTGACAGATTCCATATCTGGTGAGGGCTTTCTTCCTGGTTTGCAGATGGGCTCTTCATTGGTGTATCCCCTCATGACAGAGGTCAGGATGAGCTCTGGCCTCTTTCCTTTCTTAAAAAGAGCCAGAGGGCCAGTGAGATAACTCGGCGGCACAAGCACCTGCTTGCAAGCACGAGGTCCTGAGTCTGACTCCTGGTACCCACATTAAAAAAAATAAATAAATAAAAAGAGCCAGAACCCAATCATGGGGTTCCACTCTCATGGCCTCAGCTAAACCTAATTACCTCTTACTGTGGTTTGGATGTGTCACCCGGAATTCATGTGTTGAAAACGTAATTCCAAAGTCAAATATTAGTGCTATTTGGAAGAGGGGACTTTGGGAACTACTTAAGATTAGATAAGATCATAAGGATGGCCCGCCATGAATGACATTAGTGACCCTACAAGAAGAGGACAAGAGACACATACAAGCAAGCTTGCTCTGTCTTGGTGTATGATACCCTGCACTGCCTCAGAACTCCACAGAGTCCCCACCAATAAGAAGGACTCCCAGATGCAGTTATCCAATCTTCAGTTTCCCAGGCTTCACAACTGTGAGTCAAACAAATCTTTACTTCCTATTAATTACCCAGTCTGTCATGTTCAGTTATAGCAACAGAAAATGGACTAGGACATCTGTCAAAACTCCTACCCTCAAATACCATCACAGTAGAGGCTGAGGCTTAAACATATGAATTTTGGGGAGACACAAGCATTCAGTCCATAGCAATAACTTTCCTGAATTTATCCAAAGAAAGCAGGTAGCTAAATAACCCTACTGGAGAAAACAAACAAACAAACCCAGAAGCTGGAGGGAAGGTCTAGTACCAGGATGCTGTCCTCACCTGACCTGAAGGAACACACTTTCTGAGCTTCTGGAGTTTTCACATGTCATTTGGTTCCATATCCCACTCCAGGTGAGACCCCTCTGAGGCAGGGCTTTCCAGACCAGGCTGTGCTAAGAAATATCCTGGAGAGTTTTGTATGAAATACCTGGATTTCCAAGCTCTACCCCATGTCATTTGAGTTAGATTTCAGGGGATAAATTTCAGAGAGCTGTATTTTTAACATGCTTTCTGAAGGATTTGGAGCAGGTTCTTCACAGACAAGACCTGTAAATGAGAAACACTGCATCCTTGCCAGTCTTTACTGGAGGAATTTCCAAAACAGAGAGCTTACACCCCACAAGGCAGTGTGTCCCATTAAGACATGCTTAATGGCAAGAAGTTCTTTATATTGAACTAAATTGGATATCCCATACAAATTTTATCCAAAGTTTAGCTCTCAGCCACACGATCAGAAAGGAGGTAGTTTAATCAGTCAGTCATCTACCTCTTCTTCAGATGACAGCTCAGTAGCTCATCTTAGCAGAAAAAACATGCACTTCCACTGAGCTGATGGCCCCATTCAAGAATCTGGTTGTGCTCTGAGACACACACTGCATACGTGCGTGTTCACTTGGATGAAAATACTTGATTTGTTCACTCTCACTGAGTAGCTGTTTCCTGAACTAAGAACTGGTGATAACACAGAGGAATCTGAGCACAGATTCCACCATCATGGGATTTCCCAGAAGGAAGTCATGCATTTATGTAACCTTTCCACCCACCCAAGTGATGTGGGTAAAGGACCAAGATGGGAGACCCAGAGTGGGTACGGCTGAGCTGGCATGGCTTCTGGTTGTGAACTGAATGAAATTTCCCCATAAGGTCAGCATTGAACCTAACCATTGAATTTGATTCAGTTTGTGACCAATTGAGTTTGTGACCAGAATCGTGGAAAGAATTCAGTTCATTAATGGAGGTACCACTGTATTGTGTCTCAGCAATGAGAAAAGTAACCAAGATAGCAGCTCTTCCAGCTTTGTGTCCCTATCATGTTGCTGGCAGAGAACAGGTCTGGGTTCTTGCCTGCAACAATTCTGAGTGACTGAAGGAGAGAGGATTTTTCTGGAAAGATAAAGGAAAATTTCAGGGCTCTAAAGGTGAAAAGTATATGGAACAACAAGAGGCACAGTGAGATCAAGGCAGCAAAAAGTCTGCTGAGAACCGTGTGGCCAATACTGTCATCACCACCTGCTGCTGAGCTTGGCTCAGCTGTACAGTTGAGAACCACTTGTGATTGTCTCAGCATCCTTAGGTCACTCCTTCTAGAGCCCACATCCTGGCTGGAGGAGGCACTGGATTAATTGGATCTAGGCCACACTTCCTGGATGAGTTACCATAGGATCACAAGGCCAAGAAGGATGCAAGAGGCACAGAGTTACTTAAAAGCACAGATGAGCACCCAGCACAAAGGTCCAGGTGTGAGAATAGTGATGAGAGAAAGGAAGGGCAAAATGAGATCAGTAAAAGCATAGTAAGTTTCTGCCAACTGGAGAGGTAAGCCTTGGTGATATGGGGGGATGGGCTGGAGCAGGGCTTCCACTGAGTCAGGACAACTCAACAAGGGCTCCGCAAACTCAGGCTCAGGAAAGGGGTTGTCCTGGAAAAGAAACTGCTCAGGAGACAAAGAGAATGATGCCACCTCAAGCAGCCCAACTCAAGCAACTGGAGGATTCATCTTGAAGAAAGGAAAGATTCAAATATCTCAAGGAGGACAGTCTTGCTATTCAAGGCCACCATTGCCTCTCAGGGCAGGGCTTAGGGAAGGGTTCTTTTGTCTTACTGAGTATCTTAATGCATTTTGGATGTCAAACCACTTTTGGGTCTAGCCAGAGTGAGATTTGCATGACCTTGAAAAGTCCTCATTTCTGGGTGGCAAAAAATAGGGAGTTGGACGTGAGATTGCCAGCACAGCCTGCTATTTGGGGATTTGTCTCCTGTAGGCTCCTGCAAACTTGTGAAAGAGCTGTCTCCAATCTGGTTATATCCACCCCCTCCTGGGCAGGGCTCCCTGGGAAGGTAAGATGATTCTGGCGCTGTGCTAATCTGGCAGGTGAGGGCAGGAACTTTGGGCCCCAGCATCAGTAGGGTTTTTTCTAGGACATGGGTGTGGTTTAGCTACTCTGGAGTTCCAGCCCTGGGAGATCTCCAGTGCCACTGGGTTGCCAATGTGTATGCTGGAGAGGAAGGATAGCATCAGCAGAGGAGAGAGTGCACCTGGCAAGTTTGGGGGGCAGTGTGGAGGTGGGCCTGCCTGGCTGTGACCAGATCCCATGTCTGGAAGTAGAGTTTCAGGAGCATAAATTCAAAGCTCACACCCCTGAAGGTTCAGCTAAGTCATCTAACACTCTTTTAGCTGTTGAAAGATAACTTTTGGCACATAATAATGTTAGAGTTTATTTGAGCAAACAGTGACTTCATTAATTGGACAGCTCCAAACAGGAAGTGGCTGGAGGTCTGGGGTGGAGGTGGGTTGTATCCTAGGGTGAATGGAAAAGCAGAGCAAATAAATTATTTGATTGTTAAAGTTTGCACAAGTTCCTTATTTGGCCTATCTCAGTGGGAAGTTTAATACAAACTAACTAATGCCCAGGTGGTCACCTGTGATTGGCTAGGTTTCTTTTAAATTAGCAGCCTACAGGAAATGAGTTCAAGTTAGGTTTTGGTTTGCTTGTTGAAGAACCCAGGGCATTAGAGCCACCTCAGTTAATGGTCTCCCATTTAATTATTTTAACACAGGCATCTAACTTCTGATTTTCACTTGACCACCCACACTACTCCTAGTCTTACCTGGAAGTAATAATCATAATAGCAATAAACTCCTATAATACTTTCTATGGGACAGGTACCACTCAAAGCATTTTTCATGTGTTATTTCATTTTATGTTCCCAATAGCTCTTTGAGAAAAGTTCTTATTATCTCTGCTGAATAGATATAAAAACTGAGGCTCATAGTGAGGCTCATTCTGATCTCTGGCAAGCATGAAGCCTGTGTTGTAGGTACTTTGCTACTTTATTATATGGGCATGCACAGCGGCACATTAGAGTTTATGTTCTGACCACAGTAGAGTATACTAGAACTATTCAATAAACCACATATGCATTCTGTTCCTGTTCATTCCTCCTCTCTCTTTAAGTAAAAAAATTCTTTTTATTTCTGTGTCCCCAAAACACTTTTAATGGTGCTTGATATATATAGAGGTGTCCAGTGAGTTTTTGTGGAATGGTGATCTAAAAATTTCTAAGCAGAAGAATGATGTGAACAGTAATTTTGGAGGGTCTGCTGACTGGCAGAATGAAGAGAAAAAGATGAGAAATAAGACCCTTCTGACTTGTGCCTTGTGGTGAGGACAGGATCTGGTCCAAGGATCCCTGTTCATCTGGGACTGGCCTCTTCGTCTTCCAGGACAATTCTGTTTGAGCTTTAGTTCAAGTTCCCTTATCTTTTCCTGTTGCCTATTTGTACCATATTTTCTGCCTGAAAAAGTCCTTCTGTGGAATTCAGGACTGACTAGAGATGTGAGCTCTTAGCAGCCCATGAGGCTGCTAGGAACTTTGCTTTTTATCCAAACATTGCTTTTTTTAACCAAGGACCACAACCACAATGAACACCGCTCAATTATCAAAGGTATTTGAAACAGCTCACAAACACAAGGAACCCTGGTCCCAAAGATAAAAAGAAAGCAGGCACAGTGTGTTATTTCACTATTTATAACTGTCAATTAACAATGACATCGGATGTTGAAGGAGCAACACAAAGCCCCATGCCAGAACCAAGTTGCTCCTCTGGTCCCTGTATATGACTACACCTGGGGCTTCTGACCCATGGCTCCAGGGGAAGGCCACATTAGAACCTAGAGGGGGGAACTGAAAATAACATCTCAATATTATAATATAGGAATCTATCTGGGAGATAGTCATAAAACCTTATTTTTAAAAATGTAAACAATAAGAATGAAAGCTGGGCAAAAATATTTGTAAACAGTAGGAAATTATTGGAGACAGAAATTCCCAAGCTAGAGAAGTGCCCTTTTCCACTAGGGGGCCTTATATAAATCTCCAGGGGGAATACAAGAAGGTTCAAGTATCAAAAGAGGGCACAGATGAAGAAAAGGTTGAAAACCATTGTTTCACCTCCCACTGACTGCCCTTGGAGGTAGGGCCTCTCCCATTAAAGTTGCCATGGGACCCCTTTTTCTAAGAAATTATACTTTAATACATACATTTAATTTAGCCTTTGTGCCTTTTTTCCCTCCCATTTACATATTTATATCCCACCTCATTCTAAAAAGGATGTGAGATGGATAAATCCCTTGGAATAACTGCTAAGAGAACATCACCCAGAAAGCCCTGGGATGCATCAACAATCTGGACAACCAATTCCCTTTAACTGCTTGCCAGTCATGGATCAGGATTCTAAGAGGAAAGAATGAATCAGACAATGTATCTGTCCTCAGGGAACAGAAATGGCTCAGACAGTATAAAAGCAGGAAGAGGCCCTCTACAACTGCCTATACCACCCTACTAAGCGAATGTGCATCTTATCAGTCAGGGCACTTCGGCTGCAAGTAACAGAAAACTCAACTCAAAATGAGGATTTATGGTTTCCCTTACCAGAAAGTCCTGAGATCAGGCAGCTCCTGGGACAGAAGGTAGACAGTATGGGGCTGTGGCTGTGCTCTGTGTTTGGCCTCACTCCTGTGTGCCAGGGCCTTTATGCTCAGGGTGGCAGCAGGCTGGCTGCAGAAGTTCCCAGCATGACAACATGCTTGACAACATCCAGGCCAGAAGCAGGACATCGCTGCCTCAGTGAGGGAACCATCCTCAGAAGTGCCGAAGCCCAGCTGGCTGTTGTGAGGCAAATGCATAGATTCTATGCCCGTGTCCAAGCCAGTTCCTAACCAAGAGGAATGTAGTTCTAGGATTAGCTTAGACCACTCAAGGTTTACTCTTGAGTTCCATGGGAGAGAAGTGCCTACCTGAGGAAAGCAGAGGTGTGCCCAGAGAAGGTAAAGGAATGCAGGTGGGGAACCTGGAACACACAATGAGCCCACAGAGCAGGAATGTGGAATTCTCCCTGGAAGGCACAGGAGGGGAAGCAGTCTGATCTGACCTTGTCCCATGATGGCTGTGGTGACGTCTTTCTTTAGGCAGGGAATGGTAAGGAATTCCATGACCTGAACATCAGGTTCCTGACAAAGCAGGGTGTTAGTGGCACAATTTCTTGCTCAGTGAATAGAAACGTTACTATGCACAGACCAGGTCCAGAAAAGTATTTCAGAATTCCTTGGTCAAGAATCTGTCCTTGGGGGTCCGCTGGACAGAGGTGGCCAGCTTCAGAGGGGAAGCTCTGGCAGGAGCATTAATTCTGATGGGGGTAGGCAGTTTATCAAAGTTGTTATAAACACGGGCTCTGGGGTTGCACTGCCTGGGCACATAGTCTCTGCTTTCTGCCATTCACCTCACTTCGGTTTCCTCATCTATAAAATGGGTACAATACATGGGCATACTCTGTTGGGTTAAATAAGTTATGCACTTGGAAAATGGCTAGCCCTCCATAATTGTTAGCATTATTGTTAAGGGCTGAGAAGGCAAAGGAGGTACGTTATCGTGAGGATTCTAGTGAGGAACTAAGTGGCAGGTTTCGTTGTGTGTGTATGTGTTTGCAAATGGTAGCTTCTAAACAGAAGACAAAGTGTCCACAGTCTCCGACTACCTGGAAATTAGTCCATGTTTTGTCTCTGGATTAATAGCCAAATGACTTCATATACCTGCCTTTTGCCTCCAAAGTGGAGTTCACACACTCCAGATCTAAGCCCCAGTCTACCAGTACTAATTGAGGTGCTCATGAGTTTGAGTGATTGGAGCTATGGTGCCTGTAGTAGATATTTACTATAAAGAAGAAAGGTAAGTGGGTTGCAAGTTTTACTTGACCCAAGAAAGTCTTCTGCTTTTCTTTTTTCCTCTCCTTTCAGATCCCCTCTGTTTTTCAGCAAAGATCCTCTAATGTTTACTTATAAAATTAATCTATGTGTAAATTTTCAAAAGTTGAAGTCCTTATGAAATCAGCATCAATAGAGGGATATAAATGAGAAGTGTTAAAAAAAAAGTGACAACTGGATACAATATGGAAATTTTCTCACTAATCTTTATTTCCTTCATTTTTAATTAGGAAAATTTTAAAATATACTATATCTATAGCATACTATGTTACATATAATATTTAATAAAATATGTAATAGTTTATACTACGACCTATAATATTTCAAAAATACCTTAAAAATACTGCAATGAATGCATCTCTGTCTTACACCCATAATTCAACAATTGTTAATAGGTTACCATGTTTTCACTCTCTCTCTCTCTCTCTCTCTCTCTCTCTCTCTCTCTCTCTCTCTCGATAGCAAGTCACAGACTTGTTCACAGTTTATTCTAAATACTTCAGCCTGGATCTCCTAAGAATGAGGACATTCTTCTACCTAATCATGGTATCATCATCATGCCTAAGAAAATTAGCAAGAATTCTCTGTGATCATTTAGACTGGGCCTCATCCGAGTTTCTCTATCTGGGATCTACTAGCATTGCTTTTAAAACAGAGAAGTGTGTGTTTGTGTTATTAAGCTTATGAAGTACAGTATGTGTGTTACGTGTATACATGTGGATGCATGCACATATATTGCATAAGTATGCATGCTGTGTGTACATATTTGTGGCATGTATAAATCCATATGTGTGTGTATGTGTGTGTGCACGAGAAGGGAGATGCTAAGGATCATTTTTGAGAAAAAAGAACCAAGATGTGCTAGAAAGTAGATGCTTTAGCTATCTTTTATTTCCTTCAATGCATTTGAAGAAATAAGAGTTAAACTCCAGAAATAGTTGAGTGGAACCAATCTTGGCTAAGGAGACAGAAGGTAGTAGTGGTTTTGTTCCCCTTGATAGATTGATTCAGGTGTCCCTCTCCCCCATCAACTTGGCCAAGCTCTCTCTGAAAGGGAACAGGCACAAAAGTCCTTTCTTTTCTCAAAAGGGTCAGCATTAACTTCTATTTTCCTCACCAAGCCTGCAGCTGACGCACAAAGAAAGGTGTAATTACAATGTGATGTGCTGCTGATCGCAGGGGCCTGGAAATTCTGAACAGCTCACTCTGCTCAGAATACATTTCAATTTGGTGCTGTGAATTTTACATTGAAATGAGTTTTTTCTTTAAAACCCTAGAGAAAACAGCCCCTGCACAAGAGCATTAACAAATTGCTTTGCAAATCTAGGCTAAAGTGAACATTCAATTTGAAGAGGTCAAATCAAGCTCAAGTCCTGAAGCCCAAAGCCTGGGTGCAGCAAGGCCAAGTTGGCTCCAGGCAGAGGTGGCCATGAATTTCGTCTTTTGTTAGCCACTGCTGCCCCTCCTGAGCCCCTCTGTGGACTGACTCTTCCAGATGCCCAAATCCCTCTGCCCATGTTTCTAGGGGTTTAGGGCTGGAAACTACTGAGACCAGAGACCTGGTGATAGTCCTTGCTCAGCTGCACAGTCATTTAAGGGAGAAGGAACCCTGAGAGCATTTAGTTGGAGATCTTCACTTTCCCAAGGAGGACTCTCAGACCTGAGTGAGGGTTCAGTGGCTTGCGCAAAGCCCCCAACTGTACATCATAATGATCATCATAACATTTATCGAGAGTCAACCAACTGCCAAGCATCATGCTGAGTGCTTTACATCTTCCCTTGTGAGGATTCTGGTCATATCCCTCCATAGTAAGACCATGACTTCCTCTTCCTTCTTTATAGATGTGGACACTGCGGTATAGAGAGGTTCAGTTGCCAAGTCATGAAGCTGAACTTGGATGTAGACCTGCTCACACAGATACTTCATTGTAGCCACAGTCTACCCAACGGGCCACACTGTCTGCCCACAATTCTGCATTCTAGCCATGCCTGTCTGGCTCTTGCCATCCCTTCCAGGTCAGTTCTCCATAGCCTGGGGTTGGTATCATCCTAACCTGGCAGCTTGCACACTCCCCGCTCTTTCATCCGTGTTCTGGGCTGTGAGAAGTCCCCAAAGTGAGGCTGAGTCTTAACCTCTTCTATGACATGTTCTGGCACCAGGTTCAGCAATTTGGGTACCTGACTCCTTTTTTTTTTAAGCCTGGGCCAAGGAAACTCATGCTGTGTACATTTTCTCTTGTGTTTCCCTTGTATTTGCAGAATTTTGTGGTACTCTGCTCCCGTCCCTCCACACCACATTCACACCATACTCATGCTCTGTGGAAGAATCCAGAAGCAGGGTCTGTGGACTCTACAACTCTGCTTTCTCTTGCATCCCACACTCATTTCCAGGAGGAGCATTAAAGTACCAGACTGCTCAAAATATCTGCACGGGACCAGATGCCCAAGGTCCCAGCTGGGCAACTTTGCATATACCTCTTAGAGTCACTGAGAAGCATGGCTACATCACTGCTCCCTGGAGGAGTCCTGGCTGGGGAGACATTGGCTCTAGCTGGGGGAAGGGGTGTGGTGAAGATCCATGTCTCCTGCAACCCCCGCACAGCTTCTCTGAGCAATAGAGATCAATCAGCCCCAAAGGAACATCCTCGGGAGCTGCAACAAACCCAGACCCCAGGGCTCTTGCCAGGGAGCTGGGAGCAGCTCGGGGATCCGGATTAAAATGATACGTTTTCAATTTGGCCTTAAACGAATTCACCAAATCGGCATCTTTGATGTCAAGTGGAAGTGAATTCCACAAATCTCAATTTATTTTATGGGGCAGCGTTATTGATTTTTTTTTATTGTCTGTTTCTCCTTCTTCTCCCCTCCCAGCTGTCAACCCTCTTCCACCTGGATTGAATTGTTTGATTTAAGAGACACAGTTCCAAAAGAGGACAGATGCCTCTCCCTCCATTTGACACCTCCCCCAGCCCCTGTTCCCAGCACATGTCCCTTCTGCGGCAAATGCCAGTAGTGGCCTTGGTTAAAACTTCTCTATCCAGGCTAGACTGCCAGAATGCCCTCCCTCTTCCAGGCAGATACTGGCTCAGGGCACACCCACCCAGTCGGTGTGGTGCCTGTGTAGAGCCGGCTCTGCCAGATGTCCTCATGTCCTTGCTCTGTCATGCCATTCACCTGAAGGTCCTGTGGTGGCTACCACTGGCCCCTTTAACACACCCACACGTGGTGGCTTACAACATCAGACTTCGTTAATAAGACCTCAACCTGTCTGACGAGCCACTTCTCCATCTATCCTTCCATTCCTTCTGGAATGTATTTTATGGGTGGAGGTATTTGTATGTCCAGCTCCTGGTGACTATTTGGGCACAAATCTGTTTACTGCCCCAGGAGGCACACGTGGAACTCCCACGAGCATCACTTTCAAGCCTGGTCTCTGTGATGCTCCTCTCGCCCCCTGCTCCCAGTGTGAGGCCTTCCCAATTACAGTGGCCTGCATTGACTTCAAACTTCTCAGATCTCAGATAGAATTATTGCTTCCCTTGCTGTCTGCACCATCAGTCTGCTCCTCTCAAGGGGCTTCTGTCTTGAGAGAGAGCTTCATCTTTACTTAGTGGCTCAGGCGGAACCCAGCAGCCACCCCCAGTTTGCTTCTTTCCCTCAACAGTCCATCAGCAATTCTTAGTGGTTCCACTCTATGCTAGGCAGAGTCATGGCTCCTAAAGATGTCCACACCTTAATCCCTGGGAACCTCTGAGTATGTTACCTTACAAGGCAAAAAGGACTCTGCAGATGTTATTAAGTTTTAGGATTTTGAGATTAGAAAGATTATCCTGAATTATCTGGGTGGGCCCAACAAAATCCTACGAATCCTTAAAAGGGTGACATTTCTTAGCTGTGGCCAGAGGAAAGGGTGCAAGCACCAGGAGTTTTCAATGCCTGTGACTGTTGCTGCTGTGTGGATGACTGTGCTAGGGCTAGAGAGAGGCCTCTGAAAGGTGGAAAAGACAAGGAGATGGATTCTGGCCTGGAGCCTTCAGAAAGCCTACTTCTTAATTTCAGCCCCATGAGACCTAGGTCGTATTCTAACCTACAGAATTGTAAGGCGATACAAATGTGTTGCTTATAACCAGTAAGTGTGTGGTACTCGTTACTACAACAATACAAACAAATTCAAAACTCCCAGCAGTGCATCCTGAAATGACCTCTCTTTCCCATCCTCCCCCTGATCCTGTCACCTAGACCACTGTAAAGCCTTCTCACTGTCCCTACCTCCACTCTTGGCACCAGCTTTCCCAACCTCTTCAATCATCTGTTCACCAGGTACCTGTGTATTCTCTCTCTCTCTCTCTTTTTTTTTCAGTTTTTTGGAAATAATTTCAAACATGAGAAAATGCTATAGGGACAACACAAAGAACTCTCAGGCTTCTATTCCCCAGTTGCTAACACTGTGCCACAGGTAATTCTCTCGCAGATCATGTCTTGTCCTTTCTCAAACTTCCATGGATTCCCATGGCCTCGTGCTCCTGGCTACAAATCTACCCTGCCTGTATTCACCATGCTTTGGGCATGCCAAACTTTCCTGGCTCCACATTGTCCTCTGGACATTTCATCTGTGTGTTTCATGCTTCCCACTTCTTATTGTTCAGGCCTCAGCTTTAAGCCATCAATTCCCAGGCCCTTCCCATGGTCACTCCAACAAAGAAGCCTCCTGCCCCAACAAAGACGCTTACCATTGTGGGATCCTATCCTGGAGCTGAGACAGTCTCATTCGTTTATGACCTTCCTGTTAATGTGTTCACTCATTTCATTATGGAGAGCTCTTTGGGAAGAATTCTGTGTTCACTCCTTCCAAATTCTAGAACAGTTTCTGGCACATAGTAGGTGCTCAACAAGTACTATAAACTAATTTTCTATAATTGTCTGTTTGTTTTATGTGCATGTACCTTTTCTTAAGGGTAGGTAGTATTCTTTAACTTTTCAGTCTTCACCTCTCATGACTGTACACAAGACAAAGCCGCCTCTGGGTGCTGGGGAGACTTTCTTCCTAAATGCAAGCTCCTCTAAGTGGAGGGCTATTCTTTTCCCGAATACCACCCCAACCATGCACATACGTTCTGCAAAAGGTGAGCCCCTAATGGATGCTTGCGCTCTTAATAATTGCCTACTTTCTTCCACACCATGGCTTTCTTTTAGATTTTTCTAAGAGCTCTTAACTTTCACATATTGTCCATTACCCTCAGCCCTGTTATAGGGTAAACACAGTGTTAACCCATCTGATGGATAATGAAGTGAAAACAGGTTAAGTGGCCCGCCCAAGGTCACACAGGTAATTAATGGTAAGACAACTCCCTTGATCCCTAGCCCAGTGCCTTCTCCTGCAGATCACAGAGCAGCAGCCCCTAGCCCCTCCCTTCAGGGACCCAGGAGCCCGAACCTGATATTAAGGGCACAAAGCTTTTAGCCAACGAGTGGAGGGCAGGAAGCTGTGTGGTTAGGTGAGCCGTGGGTGTGTGTCTAATTGCTTTTCATTTCCTTCCCTCTCATTCATACTGTCATTCATTCACCGAGCAGACACTCATTCACAGTGTATTGGTGGAGCGCTTCCCACATCCTCGGCTTTCTGCTTGGCATGGGAGGAGGATGCTGGGGAAGGAGGCAGGGGCCAGCTCACAGAATCCCGTTCTCACATGCCAGAGATTCAACTAACATGCAGGAGGCAATGAGGCCGGACTACAGACAGCCTTTCTGGCAGGGAGGAAGGGTATCAGCTCTTTTGAGATAAATTGATGAACTCAGCACAACATGATGCACAGTGACAAATAATCAGCAGCTCCCTGCAAAGCACTTAATTTGGGGTTGACTCCCTCCATATAACTCCTCATGTGCTGCCTGCCCCTGGCCTCCCTAGCAAGAGACACCCCTAGGGATGAGCTATGACCCAGGCTCAGCTGCCCTGCCTACAGACCCTCCCCAAACCTGGACAATGAGGGACCATTTTCAGGACTAGAAAGCTGTATGTGTGACAGAAGTCTCTCTCTTCCTTTAGTGGAAGGGCTCTGTGAAGACAGAAAGGGAGTCGGCACAGGCTGCCCATAGCTGCAGCCCTGCTACTCATACACAATGATTAAGCCGACAGACAAAGCCAAGAAGTGCAGGAAGAGTCACAATGGTGACCGAGTCTTTGGACTGGGTGTCTCTGAGGGTTTCATCATTATCCACCCAACAATGTGAATAACTTATATGTTTTTTCTTTGGTTTTGTGAGACAGGGTCTTGTTATATAGCCCTGCCTGGCCTTGAACTTGTGATCCTCTTGCCTCAGTCTCCAGAATGCTAGGATTACAGGCGTTCATCACTGTGCCCAGCCTAACTCATGTTCTTGTTGAACTCTGCTGAGTTGTCCATGATGACCAACTTGCCCATCTTGTCTACTTGGCTGTGAAGACCATGAGGCCCTTTGAAGATCTTCAGCAGGGAAGGCTTCTCTTGGTGCAAGGTGCAGGGGTAGAGGTAGGGGTAGGGAACCCAATAGCCTACAATAAAGGAATATAGGTTCTGCTTAATTCCAGAGAAACTTCTGAGCAGGGCTTCAGGGTTGTACCCATGATGTATCTGCACTATATGTCAGACCGCGCTATGTTCGCCCCCAGGTGATGCAGAAATTTCAACTTGGTGAGATATCAATGTGTAACGTTTTAGTTTTCTAACCATCACTTTTAATCCTACCATTCTCAATTTCTCATCTCTGTTCCCACATGACAACTTATATTCCAGAGCTTTCTGATCATTTAAAAATATGAGCACTCTGTCTGGTTCAAAGTGTAACTTCAGTAGTAATCTGAATCACATTGCTTTGCCTGTCCCCAGTGCAGATTGCAAGGGACCCTGATTCCTTTTGAGGGTTTTCTGAAGCATTGAAAATGGGGGTGTTGGAGGGGTAGAGGTGGATGACCGGGTTCTGAAACAACCCAGACCTCTTTCCTCTCTAGTGACCAGCTCCTACAGCAGGCTCACAGGGAGAGGGACAAGTGTCCTTTTACCCAGTAAGTTCTGGGCGCCTCTCTCTGTAGGTTCTTGCTGCTTCTCTGTTGGCCCCTGACAGGCTGGCAATATCTAGGTAGCAGGTGTCAAATGCTGCTGTATCATGGTCACTGTGTGAGCTCTTTTGAGGGAGGTTCTGGAAGTTCCTGCATAGTTCTCTGACCTGGGAATTTTGATCCAGCTCTAAGCTGGATGTCTTTTATCCCTCCAATTCTTTCTTCTAAATCATCTACCTCCCAGCTGCCCACTGCTCGGCCCTTACAGATGGAGAGACAAGATATCCTCATGTGAAGTGAAATGATTTTCTCTCTTCTCTTTTTTCCTTTCTGCCTTGCCCCCTCTCTCCTTTACTATATAAAGCTTAATCTATCAGAGTCCCCACCAAAGTTGTCCCCAAACATTTTCCTGGCCTGTGCTCTGTGACCCTGTCATTCCCTACCTTCAATGATCTATTTGAATATTGAAGAAGTAGAAGGGATTGTACCTTTGAGGAGCTTGGGGAAGTAAAAACAACACAGATCCAACAATCGGGGGCCCAGCTAAGGGGACAAAACATCAAGTGCCTCATTGTACACTGGCAGAGGTTGAAAGATGGCCTTGTCACAGCTAACTTTGCCCCTGCGAGCTTGGTAAGCTGAAAAGTTAACCAACCTCTCTGTCCCTCTGTGTCCTCCCCAATAACTTGGGGAGAGTCACGGCACCATCCTCCTGAGGTTTCACTGATAATGAAGTCAGGTAATGGATGAATAACACTGAAAACAGAGTCCAGCACACCCAAACACTCAATATACAGATGATGATGATGATGATGCTCAGTGAAGGTCACCTGTAGTCAGAGTCACTATCTGTGAATTCTATCCAAGGGAACTTGCCACAACTGTGTGTGTGGCTCTATTCTCAGATTGGAGGGGTGGAGGGGCCTCCCGCCAAGACTCGGGGTGGTGGTTGCAGGGGACGGGCTGAGTGCAGTTGAGAACCTCCCTGCCCTGGCAAAACTCCGGGCCTGTCCCTGGGCCCCAGGAGCCAAAGAAGGCATACCCAGCCTGAAGACCTCCCAGGCATGAGCCTGAGTCCTAGGAAAACATTGATTGTCATGCCCAAGTACACAGGGCTGGTAGGCAGAGCCAGGCCTGGAACCAAGATCATTGGGTGAACTCTAAGCTTCTTTCATCCCCAGGAGGTAGCACTGTCTTAGATAACAATGAAACAGGTGATAGGGAAGCACCAGCAGACCAGAGTGGCAAATTGTGCAGGCATCCAGGTGCCTGCTGCTCCCCAAAGCTGCAGCCCTTACACCTGCGTGTTTACGGAGGCCTCAGAGCTCCCTGCAGCGCTGTGGAAAACCAGCCACAAAGCTCTCTACAGCATCTGCCAAGAATACACCCGACATAATAATTTCTTTGACCTCCACCACATGAGTTTCTGAAAAGAACAAAACAGCATCATTCCCTGGCATTTACAGTTTAAACCTTTCCTATTCAAGTTTCTAACAAAAAAAGCCACCAACCCATTCTGGCCATGATTAAAATTCATAGGCTTGCTGCAGAGAACAGATGCAGAAGCAATTTTAGGCCAGTCATATCCCAGGTCTGCAAAATTAATTTGACAGGTTTGCATTAAAGCACTGATCAATATCCACTTTAGAGCGGCAGAGGCTAACTGAGAAAAAATAAGTGACCGGAGTGTTACCAGACGAGAAAAAATGAATCTTTGAGACTTTTTTCCCTCTAAGCTTGCACCTACATCAGAAGTCCTGACCTCAATCCATTGATCGGCTGCAGTTAACATGACAAAAGGCCCAGCAGCTAGACCGGCTCAGCCTACCAGGGAACAATCACCCGGATACACTAAATGCTGGAGGAGTGACTAGACTGCGGAATTAGTCTTTGCTTGCAGAGGTTGGCCACAGCCCTGCCTTCCTGAATCCTCCTCCACCCTCCCTGAGATCCATTTACAGAGAACCAACTTTTCCTAAACTTCCTTCCATCGACAGTGTGGGATGAGGTCTTGGGGAAGGTGTGGTCTGGTTCTGTTCAACCATCAGGACAAGGACGCAGTTCAGTACAAATTTGTCTCTCGACAGCACTTTAGAATGGAGGCGAGGCCAGCATCAGTGGGGGCGTCCACAGGGTTTGAGTCAATGGAGGCCAACTGCAAACTATGGAAAGTCCCAGATGACAGCCACTACCTGCACTTGGAGAAAGAGAAATGGGCTTCATCTAAATTTATTTTACTTTATTTTTCAGATGTGTAAGGAATGCATTTCAAAGTCTGGGCATCCTCTGGATCTTGGCTGTTCTGGTTCTAGGCTTTGCTGCTTTCCTGCTTTCTCCTACTCCATGGTCAATTCACATTATGTCAGTAAGTCGACAAATCTAAAATGAATACCCACTAAGGATGAAATGTGTGTCGAGCATGGGATCCACTGGACAGAATATCTCCCTGAGACCCACACCAACCTCTGCTTTCCCTGTGAAGTTTTCCTATGGGAAGACGATCCTTTCCCTTGCCAGCCCACTCATCTGGGCACTGGATGAGCCACTATCTGGGGCAGAGCCTCGTCCCCCACCTCCTATGTGCTTCCTTCTTCCTCCCCGGAGATCCACCTGTGTCCCACCAAAGCCTTAATTTCTTGAGGGCTCAGCTTCTGCTTTACAGTGTCTGCATCAGCCATGCCAAAGTGCTACATGGCAGCAGGTCCAAAGCACATATGGGGAGAGAATAGTATGAAATTCCAGAACACAAGCTCTAAAGTAATCCCCCCTGGGTTTGAAATCCACCTTTGCCATTTATTAGCTGGGTGACATTGGGCAAGTTAAATTAACTTCAGCTCTGCTAATTATTGGTGTACAACAAATTACCCAAAATTTAGCAGCTTCAAACAAATACTGTATTACACTCCTGGATTCTGTGAGTCGGGAATTTAGATAGAGTGTCATCAGGATGGCCTGTCTCTCCTTCATAATGTTTGGGGCTGGAAAGATTTGAAATCTGGGGATTCTTTTAAAACTGGGACCTGAATCACCTAAAGGCTCTTCACTCACATGTTTGGCTCCTGGCCTGGAGGGACTCAAAGATGATGATCAGTGACCGTAGCATCTGCCCATGATCTCCTTGCACCTTGCACCTTCTTACAACATGGCCGCCTCCGAGGAATGGAACTTCTTACTCTAAGGCGTGGTTCTCCAAGTTCATGGCTCCCAGGGAACAAAGTGCAAGCAACTGGTCCTTTATGGCCCAGCCTCAGACATCACAAGGCATCATTTGTGCCATACTCTATTAGTGGACATAGTCAGAAGCCCACCCAGATTCAAAAGGAAAAAATAAAGTCCAACCTGTCAGTAAGAGGAGCATCAAAAAATTTGAGGTCCATATTTTAAAAGCAGCACAACTTTTCTCAAACTCAGTTTCCTCATCTATAAAATGGAGATAATAATGCCAATCTTATGATTGTTGTAAGTTAGATAACATATTTAAAGTGTTCAGTGCAGTGTCTGACATCACTCACTGTTAGCATTAATTATTAGAAGTAACAGTAGCTAACTGAGCAATCACACCCATTTTCCATACCCTTTGCACTGTAGACATATGTGCCCAGCCTCATGCCAGGTGCTGAGAAGGACAACTGCTGTCAGATTAGGGAGATGGATGCAAAAATAAGACAATCAGCAACATATGTCACATGACAAAGAAAAGACTCAGTATTGACAAGTTCAGGAAGAGGAGAAAGAAGTGTGAGCCAGTCTGTTCAGAGGAAGCTTGGCAGAGGAAGTTAGAACTTGAATAAAATCTTGAAGGATTTAGAACAGACAAGAAGAAAGGAAGCAGGACTTCTAAATACCAAAGACTGACCTGAAAAAAGACAGAAACTGGGGTGAGCTAACAAGTTCTTTGGACAATAAAGACATTAGCACTTCGCAAGAGTGCTTAACCTTTGTCAGCTTCTTATTTGTAAAATGTAAAAGAGCATCCAAAGAGTAGAACATCTACTTGTTTATCCTTCTACCCATCCATCCACCCATCCATCCATCCACCCAACAAACCCTGCCAAATTCAGTTCTAGATGCTAAGTGAGTTTAGTTCTAGATGCTCCAACCGTGAGAAAACAGCATGAATCAACCAATAGTTCTCCTTACAGTCCCTAGGATACATACTTTGACTCTGCTGTTCTAAACTCTATGTGAGCATAGGCCTATCTGTCATTTTACAGTTGAGCCAATCAGCTGTACAGTTTATATTCAGTAACTAATTCTGGCCCAGCAAAGGAAAGAGGAAGAAATGAATAAATTCATTGAGTACCACCTAAATATCAGTTACTTTTCTAGGAATTTGATGTTCAGCTTTCTTATTTGTAGAGAGCCATGAAGGACCCAGCTTCTGAGCATGCGCTACCCCTGCCCACGCCAATCCCGTGCCAGTTAGCGGTCCCTCCCACTTCCCCCCAAAGATATATATGCCATGGCACTTCCTCAATAAACTCTCTCGCTCTCGCCTTCAAGCTGCGTGTGTGTTTTTCTTCATCCCCATACTGTCTCTCGGGCTACGTGTTCCTGCCCCTGGGAGCTCTGCTGGTCGGAGCCTCCGCGGGTCACGACATTTTGGCACCCAATGTGGGGCCCGAGAATGACAGGTTCTATGAGGGATCACCCTACAAAGGTTTAAAAGAGTGCCCGGCCGGCCTTTGACTTAGATGAAAATTTTCCAGAGGACTTTCCCTCAGTGATCCGCACGAAGACTTCTCTCTCATCTCTCATCTGAATCACGGTAAGCATACTCATATTGTAGGGTGTAACATGGGACAAAACCTCAATGAACATGAGCTCTTTGTCTCAGGGCTCTCCAAATCTCTTAAAGCCCGGGGAGTCAAAATTAAAAAGACTGACTTAACCGATTACTTTAGCTTTATAAATAAAGTCTGCCCTTGGTTTCTGCTGGAGGGCACGATCAATGTTAAGGTTTGGAGCCGTGTGGGTGACGTGCTCCAAGACTACTACCGGGTCTTCGGACCTGAAAAGGTTCCTGTAACTGCCTTTGCTTATTGGACTTTAATCTCAGAATTATTACAACACCCTTCTGATCCCCACATAGCACAGACTATAGCTCATGCAGAAGCTTCCATGCACTCCAACACCCCCGACAACAGTCCCCCAGCCTCTGTGGTTCTTGATGTGCCTGAAGACAAACATGGCTGCCCTTCTCCCACTCCATCCTTGTCTGCTTCCACCTCCCCACATGATGATGGACCTCCATCTTGTGGGCACTCGCTCAACGAGCCGCCATCTTGTGCTAAGCCACCATTTTGTTCTGAACCCATACCTGCCCCCCCTCGCTTTATCCTACTCTCCCACCACCGCCATCTTCCTCATTGCCTTCCGCTCCTCTGCCCCATTTTACAGCACCAGCATTTCAAGTTCAGTTCCCCCCTTCATCCCCCATTGCCCGCCACTCCTGCCTATGACTCTTTCTTGAGGAGTCTTCTATCTCACGTTGCTGCACTTGAACAAGAGGTCCACCACAAACACCTATCCTTCAAACTTCAACAATCACACCCACCTGATCCCCCTCCCAACAAGCCCCGGCTTGCCTTCCCCATCACGGAAGTCCAACAGGCCCCCACTGTTGAGGGACAACCGGCCCCTACCCCTCAACGAGCCAGAGTTCCCTTCCCCTTAAACTCTCTCAAAGAGCTCAAAATGGCGGTCACTCAATACGGCCCCACTGCTACCTTCACCCTTGCAGTACATGATAGCCTCTCCCAAGGATGGGTTACTCCAAATGAACATAAAGAATTAGTGAGAGCTACTCTTTCTGGAGGCGATTTTTTGCTCTGGAAATCTAACTTTTTGGATCAATGCGAAACAATTGCCAAACAAAATCAGGAAAGACAACCCCCCAACCCAGTTACGTTCACCATGTTGTCTGGAACGGGTGACTTTTGTACCGATGAACAACAAATTGGTCTTAACCCTCAAGCGTTTGCTCAAATCTCCCTGGCAGCAAGCAGAGCCTGGCGTAAACTCCCATCTAAGGGAGAGGGCCCCACCTCTCTAACCAAAATCCGACAGGGCCCAGACGAACCCTTTTCTGACTTCATTGGCAGACTCACCGAAGCAGCAGACAGAATTTTTGGGGAACATGAAAATAACAATACCCTCATACAACAACTTGCTTTTGAGAATGCTAACTCTGCATGCCAAGACATTATTAGGCCCCACAGACACACAGCTTCCATTGAACAACTTATCCGCCTATGCGCAGATTTTGGCCCCACCTATAATCAGGGCGTCATGCTTGCCTCAGCACTAGAAGACACTCTCAAAAAGGTTCTAGATCACAATAAGGACCCTAAACCAACTTACAAACATCCAGTCTCATCACTTCGTTGTTTTAAATGTCATCAGGCGGGACACTTTTCTAAAAATTGCCCCACCAACACCTCATCCACACATACACAGCTCCAAATCCACCACCCCCCACCCAAAACCGTCTGTCCCAAATGCAGGAAGGGATTTCATTGGGCCAATGAATGTAAGTCTCGCTACACTCTTGAAGGTTCCCCCATTCAAAAAAACTTCCTGCGGGGCCCTCCCCTGGCCCCACTTTCAGGCCTACAACTGACTCAGGGGACAATGGAGTCAAATACCCCAACACAGCCCGATCTCAATCTGTCTCAGACCTCTTCAAGGCGACCCCCACTAGCCCAGGATTGGACCTCTGTGCCTCCTCCCCAACAGTATTAGACCATACTCTTCTAGTACATGTGATCCCAACCAACGTCCGAGGACCACTACCCCCCAGATGTTGGGGCCTCGTGTTGGGCCGTACATCCTCCACTATTCGGGGTATCCATGTTCACCCAGGAGTCATAGATCCCACTTTCCAAGGCCACATCCACCTCCTCGTCTCTGCTCCTGATGGCCCCACCCTAATACCCACGTCACCCCCCAGAGCCCAACTCCTACTTATTCCTCAGGTCCCAACACCCAATAACCCCTCCCTTTCCTCCCATCATCACCCCTTGCCCCCTGGTGTTTCCCAATCATACTGGTCACAGACCATCTCTGCTCAAAAACCTATGCTCAACCTTTTCATCAATAACAAGCCCTTTCAAGGCCTTATTGATACGGGGGCCGATGTTTCCATCATCTCCTCCCAACACTGGCCTAAACAATGGCCCCTACGTCCCTCAGCCACCCACCTCCAGGGCTTGGGATACCTCCAACAACCTCACCAGAGCGCCACCCCTCTCACGTGGCATGATTCTGAAAACAATTCGGGCACTTTCCAACCCTTTGTCATTCAAGGTCTTCCTCTTAATCTATGGGGCAGAGATCTTCTCTCACAGATGCAACTCATCATGCATAGCCCTAACACCACGGTCACAAAACAGATGCTCAAACAAGGCTATCTCCCCAAACAGGGCCTTAGAAAACATTCCTCGGGCATTACCTCCCCCATTCACCCCCGGCCTCTTGTTCCCCACCAAGGCCTTGGTTATACCAATAATCCTCCCCTCACATCACCCCCCGATCCTCAAAATTTTTAATAGGGACCACTGATCCTCCTGTAACCCATGCACAAAAAATCACCTGGCTTTCGGATGATCCTGTCTGGGTTGATCAGTGGCCCATCATAGGCACCAAATACTCCGCCCTTTTGCAGTTGGTACAGGAACAACTTACAGAGGGACATATTACCCCCAGCACTTCCCCATGGAACACTACTGTTTTTGTTATTCCAAAAAAGGACAATAAAGGTTACAGGCTGCTACAAGACCTCAGGGCTATCAACAAAACTATGGTCATTATGGGCCCCTTACAATCAGGTACGCCAACGCCAAGTGCTGTCCCTTTAAACACTCATAATATCATCATTGATCTCAAGGATTGTTTTTTCTCCATTCCTCTACATCCTCAAGACCAACAGAGGTTCGCCTTCACTGTCCCTATGCCCCGTCATTCTGGACCTGCCTCCCGTTATCAATGGACTGTCCTCCCTCAGGGTATGGCCAATTCACCCACCCTATGTCAACAGTTTGTGGCCCAAGCGATACAACTTTTCAGACAACAATGGCCTGATGTTCACATATTCCATTATATGGATGATATTCTTCTAGCACACCCTGATAAATGTACACTTCTTAAAAGTTATGCTCATTTACAAAACCTTCTAAAAACTTGTAGCCTATGTATCGCCTCCAACAAAATTCAACTTACCGACCCTAATGTTTACTTAGGATTTCAGATGACACACACCCATATTCAAGCACCTAGACCTCAACTTAGACTTGACACTCTTCATTCCCTTCATGATTTCCAAAAACTCCTCGGTGATATCAATTGGCTCCTCCCTTATATAGGAATCCCAAAGTCTACACTTAAACCCTTATATGACATCCTTCGTGGTGATCCAGACCCCTCTTCACCTTGACACTTCACTCCTTCAGCCCATAAAGCTCTCCAATGTGTTCAAACTGCCATCAACAACCACATGCTTACCTTCATAGACTATACACAACCCCTCCTCTACATTGTCCTCCCTTCACCAATACAACCTACCGCCCTCTTCTGGCAAGATGCCCCTCTCCTATGGGTCCACCTATCTATCTCCCCAAAAAGGGTCCTAAACCCTTATTACGACCTTGTGGCTCAATTAATCTTGCTGGGACGCAGACAAGCCAAAAGTTACTATCATAAAGAACCTGACACCATAATATTGCCATACTCTGATCAACAGATTACATGGCTTTTACAAACCTCAGATTTATGGTCCCTTGCACTTGCTGCCTTTCCTGGTTGATTGCTTCACCAATACCCTCACGGCAAGCTTCTAACCTTCTTTTCTCATCACCCCCATATCTTCCCAAAAATTACCTCCCATGTTCCCATTGCCCATGCAACAACAGTGTTCACAGATGGCTCCTCATCAGGTAATGCTGTCTATGTCTGCCAGGGTCATGATCCAGTTGTTGTCCCTACCCCCGGACTTTCAGCTCAACACGCTGAGCTTCAGGCTATTGTCCAGGTCTTCCAAGATTTTCCCGAGGCTCCTCTCAACATATATACCGATAGTCGTTATCTAGCCACATCTGTCCCACTTCTAGAAACTCTTTCCTGCTTTCACCACCAATCAACAACCATTCCCTTATTTACTCGCCTTCAAACACTCATTCATGCTTGTGCTCATCAGTTTTTTATTGGCCATATTCATGCCCATTCAGGTCTTCCTGGACCCTCAGCTTCAGGCAATGCACTTGAGGACCAACTATCCCGTTCGGTCTCTGTTCATGCCACATTTTCCCCTCCCCTCGCTTCCCCTTCCTCCAATATTCACCGAGCACAGTCCGCACATGACCTACATCACCTTAATGCCCATACCTTGCGCCTCCTTTTTCAATTAACTAGAGAGCAAGCCAGAGCTATTGTCAAACAATGTCCAGCCTGTGTGACCCACCTTCCCTCTCCTAATCTTGGCGTTAACCCTAAGGGTCATGTTCCCAATGCCCTCTGGCAAATGGATATCACCCACATACATTCATTTGGTAAGCTCAAATTTGTTCACGTCTCCAGAGATACATATAGTGGATATATCTTTGCCTCTCTTCAATTGGGGGAGGCCACTAAACATGTCATTGCTCATATGCTTACTGCCATCGCCCACCTGGGTTGCCCCACAAAACTTAAAACTGATAATGGCCCCGGCTATTCAAGCAAAGCCTTTAAACAGTTTTGTCACTGTCTCAACATTTGTCATGTTACTGGGATCCCTTATAATCCACAAGGCAAAGGCATCATTGAAAGAGCTAACCACACTCTTAAGCTAACCATCTCTAAGCTCTCAGAAGTGTCTTGGTACCCCACCGTGGGGTCCCCCCGCAACACTCTCAATCATGCCCTTTTTATCCTTAACTTTCTCTCCTTGGATCAAAATGAATGATCTGCTGCCGACCATTTTTGGCACCCCTCTACAGCCACCTCATTCACCACAGCACTTTGGAGGGACCCCCTTACCAAGCGCTGGAACGGTCCTGACCCCGTTCTCATATGGGGAAGAGGTTCAGTCTGCATCTACTCCCAGGCTGACCATAATGCACGCTGGCTGCCTGAGTGCCTTGTAAAACAATTTAACAAATCTACCCAGGGAGGCGCCCCTGAGGATTAATGTTTTTTCTTCACAGATGCATTCAACAATCATCTTGTATATTCTCATGATACTCCCATTGATCGGCGCCAATCATCGCCATGATGTATTCACATGGACAATCAGTTGTTGGGGAGACCATCAAAAATTAAGCCAGTGGACGGGCCTTGGACAACCCACCTTATCCTGTAAGCTAAAGTCATACCGTCACCAGACAGGCCTATTCCCCCAAGACCATCTTGAATTTTGGCACCCTGTATATACATGCCCCCTCGGTACCCGAGGCCAAGCCTGGTGTGCCGACCCCTCTCATGCCTATTGCCCAAAATGGGGATGTGAATCAAACATTGAAGAAAATTGGTGGAAAGTTCCTTCTCCAGACCCAGATATCAAAATTATCCCTAGAAGTTGCACATGGTGTCTCCAAGGAGAACAAAAGGCCAAAGCTAAATGCCCAGGGTGCAATAAGTACAAGTGCACCCCAGACCCCTGCAATAATTTCACTGTTACCATTACCAACCCTGATGACCCTACATGGTTTCAGGGGAAAACATGGGGACTACATTTGTATTCCCCAGGGATTGATCCCATGACCTTCTTCCACATAATAAAGACAGCCCCTAGCAAGACTCATGCCTCTAAGGCCCCATCCAAACCCCATACTCCCCCACCCAATATCACCTTATCCCCTCATACTCATCCTATAACCACTATCACCCTTCCACCACCCTCCCTTCCTCGCTTCACCCCTTCCTCCAGCGACCTCATTAAAATGATCCAATCTATGGCTCTTTGGCTTAACGCCTCCCAGCCTAATCTCACTGCCCCATCCTGCTGGCTTTGCCTTCAGGCTTCTCCTCTGTTCTATGATCCCTATGCCATCTCCAACATCTCTATTATCTCATCTACGCAACCCACCACAGGACATTCCCAATCCAATCTCTCCCTTTTTGTTCCCTTCTCTTCCGTCCAGGGTAAAGGCATCTGTGTAAATGGTTCATCAACAAATCAAAAAAAAATGGACCCTGTCACACTTTCTATCCAATCAATACATCCAACATCTACCTATACACAGAGAGCTATCATTGGCTATGCCGTCACGCAGGACTAACCCACATCCTCTCTACTAAAGTCCTCAGAGAACAACAGGACCTCTGTGTGCTCGTTGTGGTCCTCCCTCATGTGTCCTATCACCCTTCCACATACCCCTTTACGCTTGACCCTGACCCTAGGGATCCACCTCTAAGCCCGACTTTACTTCGCTTCAAACGTGAACTCACCACCACCGTGTCTCTTCTCGTCCTCGGTACCGCCTCAGGAATTGCCCTTGGCTCCATGGCCTTGGCCCTCGGACAAACCCAATATAACACCATACTCTCTGCTGTTGACCAGGACCTTAAAAATGTTGAAACCTCTATTTGCGCCCTACAAACATCACTAACCTCCCTCTCTGAAGTTGTTCTCCAAAACAGGCGTGGCTTAGATCTTCTTTTCCTCAAGGAAGGTGGCCTTTGTGCAGCCCTCAAAGAAGAATGTTGTTTCTATACCGACTCCTCTGGCGTGGTCTTACACGCTATGGATAAATTAAAAGATGCCATAAAAAAGAGAGAGATAGCCAGAACACAGTCCTTATTCCCCAACACTTGGTTCTCAACTATTCTCCCCTACCTTGCCCCCTTCTTGGGCCCCCTTATAATCTTGGTCCTCGCTTTGGCTCTTGGTCCTCTCCTATTTAGGAGACTTATCATCTCCGTCAAAACGGCCCTTGCTCCTGTGTGGGAAAGACCTCTCCAAGTTCATTATCAGCGTCTAGCCATGGCAGACGCTGATGAATACAAACAAGCCGAACCCTATAATGATATCGAGGCCCCAGCACATAGAATGATGGCCAAGGACAGGTAAGATGGAGTCACAAGTCACTAGCACTCTCAGGACCACCTAAGACAGAGCCCCACTCTTCGCCGGGACGCTGGCGATGCTAGTGGTCAGCTCCATGATGGGTAAGGCCTGAAAAATCAAATGCGTAAAAACTAAAAAAGACTTGCAGTAACCTCCACAACCTAAGACAGGCCACATTCAGGGTCATACAAGCACTCATGGTCAGCAATATTTTCTTTTGGAGAAAAAGGAGCATGTGTAGAGAGCCATGAAGGACCCAGCTTCTGAGCATGCGCTACCCCTGCCCGCGCCAATCCCGCGCCAGTTAGCGGTCCCTCCCACTTCCCCCCAAAGATATATACGCCATGGCACTTCCTCAATAAACTCTCTCTCTCGCTCTCACCTTCAAGCTGCATGTGTGTTTTTCTTCATCCCCATACTGTCTCTCGGGCTACGCGTTCCTGCCCCTGGGAGCTCTGCTGGTCGGAGCCTCCACGGGTCACGACACTTATTAAATCTAGTAAGGAAGGCATTGTTAGCCCCAATTAATAGATGAGAGAATAAAAACTTTGAGAGAGAAAATCACATGACCAACGACATTCAAGAGGAGTCACTTGGAACCAAGTAACTCTGGCTCCAGAGTCCAAGCTCCTTGCTATGAACCACGTGATCCATGGGTCACATGCTGTTAGGTTCTGGGAATACACAGACAGATTGTTCATTAAGATAGTGTCTAGAGGATTTACAACCTGTCCTGAATATATAGCTATGATGCTTCTGCCCTACGATCAGAAGAAGATGTCTCAGGTTTGGTTGCATTTCTCATGAACATGAGCATCTTGCAGATAGAGATGGGTATGTCCAGTTCTGTCTCACCACCAGTGCCCCATCTCTCTATACACAGAAATGTGGTACTTTGCTGGCAGAAGGATGGTCTCAAAAATTGGTTAGTTTCAACTGAATTGTTTTCAAAAGTGAAGTTGCATTTTCGTGAAACCATCCTGACTCCCAGCCCATCTTCACTGACATCAGCAACTTCTGTTTATGAGATTTATTAGCATGGGGTTGTGGAGCAGTGGAGGAATCCCAGGCTTCAGACAAAGAAGGCTTGTGAGCCTCTGGGGAATGAACCTCTGGCTTCATTTGCTTCCCTAGAACTCACCTGTGGGTCAAGGGCATGAGGAACGTCAGCCCAGGGCCAGTTTCTGTTTTCTCCTTTGCTAGAACCTCATACACAGCAACCCCATTTGTGGGCAGGAGACTACTTCAGCCCAGCTGACTCCCTAGGAGAACATAAAATATGTCTCCTAGGTTTTCAATAAACATAGATGGCTGCTCCTCGTGGTGTGTATTGTCACCATCATTGCTTAATATTCTGATGGAGGCACCAATTAAATTATTGGTTGTATTTTTCTAAATGTAGTCACACATTCCTCAGCCACTCAGCAGCGGTATTAATCTCATGGGATTTAAATGGATTTAGAATGAGGGTGGGGTCAGTAACAGGGTCAGGCTGAGGAGGGTCCTACCTATCAAGCTTCCCTTCTGGCAATGAAACTGCCATACCCAGCAATAAGGTGTGTCCTGGAACCAGTCACGATTAATAATGTCACCAAAACAAGGAGACTGGAGTTCAATGACAGTATCACCACTGAAGCTCAGTAAGATATGGAGAGTGGGGTGTGTTTGGATTTGGACATAGAGAGGGGAGAGAGGATAGTGTCCAAAGTACATGTAGGGACAAGAATTCTGGGCTTTGAGGGCTCTTGGAAAAAAACTCTTGCATTTATGCGGTGCATTCATTCAGGTATACATCATTTGTTCATTCAACAGGAAGCATTTGACTCTGAAGATATTTTATCCCGTTTCTAGGAGGTTTATCCTATTTATCACACTCATTGCATATACATGGATGTAAAATAAATAAGCCCCACCTGCAAATCTAGTTGGACAAGAGCACAAGCAATCATAACAAGGCAGATCGTGTTAAGTGTCCAAAGAGCAGCACCAGTTTAAGGAGTGTTCAGAAAGTGGAAAATTGCTTCTGCAAGGAGAAATCTTGGAGGACTTCCTAGAGGGTTCTTACGAAGAGATGCTTATGAGAGAGAGCAACCCAAAGTGCTCCGTGAATAGAGAATATTATATTTTACATTCCCTGCCTACAAACATGGCCAGACCATCTTCCTCAATTGGAATTCACCCTGTCATTTGCACAGAAGCACTGGCCTTGGTTCCTTTGGAATAAATCTTACACACACACACACACACACACACACACACACACACACAGAATCTGCTCTGGGTGGACCTTGAGAGGGCGTGGCCTCCAGGCTCAGGCTTGGTGATTTATAGCCTCTCAGCGCATCTCTGTTCCCAGACCCTTCCAGGCCCCAGCCCTGGCCAGCTGGGTCCCACACTCAGCTCTTCTGCTATTAGAGAAAGTGGGACAGCAGGTAACTGGTCAGTTGTGTCTCCATTTTTCAGATGAGAAAATAGCTCAGAGATAGTAAGGAACTTGCCTGAGATACTGGGATTTGAACCAGTCGTGTTTTTTTCTCCCAGACACTGGGTTTTAAATTCTCTTCCTGAAACATCAAGTCCTCCTCCTTTTTGAGCTGCTGAGTGGTCCTCACTTCTCTCTCCAGCCCCCACCATCCTTCGCTCTCAGAAGCCCACCCAAGGTCATTAGCTTCCCTCCCATGAAGGTTGGCACTGATACCCCCTCCACAAGGTGCCTCCGTCACTGCTGCCTTCTTCAGGGCTGTGCCCATGTGATCTGTATGTGACTGTTGGCAGGGCCTGTCCCCTCACCAGACTGAGCATTCCATGAGGGTTGTTACTGTGTCTCCAGAGCTACTGAATGAAAGCTGTGTATCAGAATTCATCCCTCTGGAGGGTGAAGAAGATGACAGACCTTCTGTATAGAAATTTGCCTCTGGGAGCCTTGTCTCTGCTTGTCTGTGGGGACATTCCTGACAGAGAATGGGGTATGGGGCCAACCTCACCACTTCAGCAGAGATTGGTAGTAGCATGCACCCTATTGATCCAGGGGACTCACCCAAATAGCAGGGGGCAGCTAGGTGCAGGGTTAGGGTGGGAAACAGAGGAGGGAGAGGAGGCCCGGGAGGAGGAGGCTGCCTGGGTTATGTACTATACCAGTCTAATGGCAGAGGGTGGAGTCTTCTAGAGGACAGGGCTGCAGTAACCAAGTGCTAAATCCAGGAGACCTGGAGGGTGGCTACATTAGATAGAAGCAATTTGATTTAATTAAATCCCCAAAACCTATGCAGAATGCTTTCTTGAGTGATCTTTAATCACCTACTTCTACCTTTATATTCACATTTCTGAGGCTCTGCTTTATCTCCAACGGGTTTTCAAAAGCAGGGTCAGCTTTAATAAGCTGAAATAGTTTTCCTACCTGCTGTCATGCACCAGGTATTGGCTCTCCATGAATCATCTCCTTTCAATCTTCACGATTGCTTGAGGTGGAGCGTACTATCCCATGCGTCAGATGAGGAAACAGACTTAGAGGGGTTAACTTGCTTCCCAAGGGGCTCGTGTTTGAACCAGTTCTGTTAGGCTCCCAAATTTACCAAAGGGCTTAGTGCGGGGCTGCTGGGTGGGGACGTGTGGTCAAATTGTGCTTATCAACAACCCATACTTCTCGAACTGTTATTCTGAATCCCTTCTCAGCAACAAACTAAGCATGGCGCAAACTTGCTGGCAGAGGCCTGGCTGGAGCAGATCACCTGAGCTGGACACACCTGGTGACAGTGTCCACATAGTGATTTTCAGCTAGGCCTCCCATGCCAGTCAGTCTTCAATTTGGGGGGTACTGAGGTCCTCAGGGAAGCTTCTTGTGGTCCCCAGTTCTGCCCACTAGCTTCCCCGTTCATTAGCCCTTCCAGAAGGTTCCAGAAGGTTCATTCAGTTGCTGTTTCTCTTTAAGTAATGGGGGATATAGGGCCAGTGGAGATAAGGACAGGTGTGTGGGGGGAGGTAATTCTTGCCCAAATAAACGGTCAACTGCTCTACTCAGTCTAAGGGGACTTGCAGAATAGTCTTTGAAATTTCTAGCCCATGGAAGTAAGAATATTACAACCAGAAGGAACTTCAGTCCCTGCTCTGTGCCAAGTAAGGGACTATCATTCCACTCTACAGATGAGCCAACTGAGGCACTAAGAAGGCTGAACCATGCTGACTTCAGCCAACTGAGGAAAGTGGCAACTTCAAGGGCTACTTTTGGGCTAGTGGCAAGAGCACAGGACAGAGTCATCAGAAATGAGCCCATTTATTCATTAAACTGCTTGTGTTGGTCCCAGTGGGATTTGAGACATATTCACTATAAAATATGAGTGGTTCCAATGCATTATTCTCACTCTTTCTGTAAGTAAAAAATAAATGCCGAATAACCATGTCAGGCCCAGTTGTTTGATGGCTCTATCCTGGTACTTAATTTTATTTCAGGACATAAAATCAGGGGGAGTGTAGGGGTGGGGGAAGCTGACTTTTGTCAAAGTACAGTTTCATTGGTTAACACCTGAGGGGGAAATGACTGCAAAGAACTTAATTCAAAAAATCCTTTAGGCACACAGGAGCTTCTTCCAACCAGTAAGTCAGACAGCTATGGAGAGAGAGACATCAATAAATAATCAGCCAGCTTAGACTTAAACAGGAATCCCAGCCTCACCATCCAAAGGTAAATTGCATCTTTCCCACCAGCCTTCAAGCAGCGCTTCATGCTTGCATGGACTGGGAGACTCTGCTGGTTACAAATGTAGCCTGTCCTGTCTTTTTAATAGGCTATCCGTATCCTATTCCTGTGTACCCTATGCATGTCTCACATGTCCCATTTCATAGTATATCATATAGAGAGAGAAAGGAGAAGTGTCTCTCATTGTTTCTGTTTATGTCACCCCCAGTAAACAGCAGGAGTAGGGTGTGCTCTGGGGCAGGTGGGGCTGCTCAGAGGCGCTTTAGTCCACTAGCAATGATGCCATATTTAAAATATGATTGTGGATTTTTTCCTCACTGTGGTCAGAATAACCCAGTGGACTTGATTTCAGTGCCAGGGCTACCTACGTATCAGTGTGACAAGAGAGCAGGATCGTTCCCAGGTATGATTTGGATCCCACCTTCTGCTCCTTGGCCATGGCCTCCTGCTGCCCGGGTTGCCATAGACTGGGAGGCCCCAGGGCATCCATCACCTATCTGTGAGTGTTTTATGGGGCCGGCTGCAACCAAAGAGCCAGCAAGGGGTTTTATGGAGCTGTTCTCTTTACACCACAAGCACTGTTTCTTATTGCTTGTCATTTTCTCCCAGACTGTCAACACCTCATCCCTTTAAAAGCAAAGTGGCCCACAGGTCTTTAGGGGGCAGATAAAAAGCCATGTCTCTGCCTGCAGAAAGCACTGTGCTGTCTGGAATTCAGAGAAATGACAAACCCACGTCGTTTTCCCTTGGCCCCCTGGTGGTGGTGTGTGCAGACCCTCCCTGTGAGTGATGGTCCCTACCCCAGAGCAGGAAGGAGAGGTGAGGTGGGATGCTGTGAGGTTTGCCTGGGGCCATCCTGCAGGCTTGGTGTAGTAGGAGAGCCCAGTGTTCCTAGCCCATGGGGTGAAAAGGGGGCTTGGTACCCTAAGGTTTTTCTGCTGTGGCTCATTGTCAAGTCAAAATCAAAATGTCCAGCAGGTATAAAATACACGCTGGATTTCTAAGAGTTAGTGCCAAAAAAGATAAAATATTAATACTTTTTAACTGTAATTACATGTTGAACTAACAATAAGTTGGATATAATGGGTTAAAGTATAATATTTAAATAAATATCACCTGTTTTGTTTACTTTTTAAATGTGACTGCTAGAAATAATTAAGCTACGCACGTGGCTCAAATTATATTTCTATTTGTCACCATAATATCATGTATCAGAAAATTATAATTTTTATTTTGAGAAATCATAAAAAATGCAGAAAGCACCCATAATCATCTAACAAACATGTATACAACATTAATCATTGTTAATAAGTTGTTTTGTTTCCTTCTCTTTAAATGAAAGGAAGGCATCATGAAATAAAGCCAGAGGTGTCTATTAATTGCAGGTCAGCTTACTTCCCTCCCAGGTGCCCAGCTGCATTTCTGCAGCAAGGCATTAGTGTAACCGCAAATGACAACAGTAAGACCAGCCACCCAACTGGCACCCGGCCCAATGGGTACCATAGAGATTCTCACAGTACATACACATCCAGGGAAGAAGTTTACCAGATTGTAAAAGAAGCTGTGAACTAGCATGGCCTAAGTACCTCATGGAGTCTTTGACCCCTACTCATAAAGAGTCAGTTACAATGGATGGCAGAGAGGCTATGTGACAAATCTGAGGTCACAGCTCAGCAGGGCCAGAGCCCGGACTGGCACCTGGGTCTCCCTCCAATACTGGATTTAACACAGGCTAAGCTGTCACCTGGAAGATCATCAGAGTCATGAGCTACCCACACTAGAATATCCAGGGTGGCTAATATGACTGTGGATTGAGCTTTTTAGAAGTTGGAGAAAAGTAGAAGTTCTTTTGGGTTGTTGAAATACATTTCTCAAATATCTGGGTTCACTTTCCTGGTTGGAAGTCACTACTGCTTAGCATCACACTTTTTTTTGGCTGCCCACAGTCCTTCTGGTCATTTCTCAGAAGACAGGAGCGATCACTGTCCAATGTGTAGCAGGGGGTGGAAGAGATGGGGACTATAGACTAAATCTGAGACAACCTTTGTTTCTGTGTTTTTATTTTATTTTACTTTTTATTTATTTATTTTTTTTTTGGTACCAGGGATCGAACTCAGGACCTTGAGCTTGCCAGGCAGGCGCTTGTGCTGCTGAGCTATATCCCTGGCCCCTGTTTCTGTGTTTTTAAAAAACTCTTATTAAGAAAATCTTTATTTTTTTTATTGTTACTATTTGATAACATTATTTTCTTGTGTGTATCTGATCTAACTTGGACTGCTGCAAAAAAAAAAAAAAAATTCTACCTACCAGGAATTTCACTGAGGTCCAGTTAATAGAGTATTCGCTGTGGTGACTGTAACAAGTGGGGCAGGGGCCAGCTGCTATGCAAGGTGGCCCTCTAAAGAGACACATGAAAATAGAAGGAAACCGAGTGCACACTCTTTTCTAAGAGCAGACAATTGAGAGACTTGGTACATAGGTGGGTTGAACTACTTGAAAGCTCAAGATTTCAGGTGCAATTTGAGTAAGTAAGAAGGACAGTAACAAAATCCCCAGCCCTCCAAAGTCATATGGTCCTCGGGCAGGTAAAGCCTTCATGCTGAACTTTGCTAGATCTGTCTCTTCACCAAGTCCACAAGCTCCACAAGCTCCTGGGCCTCCTGCACAGTCCCCCACATCTAATTCAACATTCTGCATGCAGGAGGTATTTGCAAACTTTTTGTGTTATTAATAACAATGACAGCAATACAATTAAGATATACTGCCCTTGTTATGAAAAACTGCATCCCAAGGCAGAGCAGGTGGGTTGAGGCATACATCTTCCCTACTCTGGACAGAGCACAGTGCTGCAACACTAAAAGTTGCAAAATCAACGCGGGGGTTGCTTGCTGGGGGTGTGGGGAGTGGTGGTGTGGGGAGGAGAAGGCAAGGGAAAGAGAAAGAGAAAGCAATGTGTTCTGCGGAAACCTCTAAACAATCAACAGCGCAAATGCCTCTTCTTATAAGCACACAGTGTGAGGCAGATGCTTATCCGGGACAATCCAGAGAGAAAAAGCCAGCCAAAGCCAGAGAGATTCACATTCCACAAACAAGGGATTTCCTGGGGGAAGGAGTGGCAGGTAATGGGTTCTGCAAATTTCTCCTCCTGATAACTACATCACAGACCATGTCCAAAGAGACTTTGTGTTCGTAGTGAAGCCTTATTTAAATACCGCCGCCTGTTTCGGGCAGAATTGCTGCTGTATTGTCTGGCTTAGGCTGTTCTCTCAAACCTTTATGAAACACTCAGAGAAAAAATAGCCTGTGTCCCTGGGAGCGCAGGGGACATATGTCACAGGGAATTCTCTTTCTGAAATGCTTCAGGAGTCAGCCTTTCCCAATCCTGACTAGGAGCTTTTAACTAAGAAATGTCTGCAGAGAAAAGAGCTGCACTTCTTTAAGACAGTAGCAATACCATTTGTACAGTGTAGACAGATGGTCTCTAGCCCTCCCACCTTACTCGATTATGCCAAGGCCACTGTCTCAGTAGAAAAGGCTACCATTGGGAGGGCCTCTGCTGTGACGGCCAGGCTCCATCCTTCTTGTATTCTTTCCAGGCACAGGAAAGAGCTCAGGACTTGTGCTCACATGTTTCAAACAGTGGTCCACACAGGGCCACAGCATCGTATAGGCCTTGGGATAAATTAGTTCTCCTTTCTAGGCCTTGGTTTCTAATTTTTAAAGAAATAGCGTTAATGTAAATGATCCCGGATGCCCTACCAGTTCCAAAATGCAGAGCTCGCTTTTCCCCTGGAGTATCAGAAGTCCCTGTCCCTAAGGTGGTAAGGGCCTCTGGACATCCCTGGTATTTTCCCTGTGGCTTGCATGCAAGTACAGTGCGTGGTTGGAGTGGGCGTACTGGAAAGGCAGCTTCTGAGAGCAGAACCAGCATTCCGGCAGGGCTGTGTGAGGACCCAGGAGGCCTGAGCATTGGGTAGCTCTCCTTTGGGCACTTGTGGGTGGGTGGGGCTGGGTAGTCTGGGAGGATGAGCAGGAAATAGCCTCGAGGCTGAGCCAGATTTATTCACTGTCTGGGTTTGGTCCCAGCCGGTCTTTTGCTCAGGCTTGGTAAATCCTCGGGTTCTGGAGTCATTTTTATTAGCGATTGCCTGGTTTTTTTTTTCCTTTGAAAATGTGGCTGGACGAAAATGAAATTTCAGATGTGTGTGTCTCTGCATTGATTTTTCTATTTGTAATAACACACCCCAGCATATCTCCTTTGATATCAAGAGGATAAAATGTCCCTAACACGGAGCTCTCCATTCTGGGGTAATGGATAAAGCCTGTTTATGAGATGTCATTTATTCCACAATAGACAGTAAATAAAAGCCATTTCAAGCTTGGGTTAAATCAAAGCTTGTTCAGGATTTCAGCAGATTTGCAAATCACCTCGGGGACCTTCATCAGTTGCAGTTGCTGTTTCCTCCTTGAGATCAACTCCCCCGCCCTCTGCTCAGCCTCCTCCTCTCCCCAGCTGCCCCTGGCTGGTTTGGAAGACAACTGGTCTGGAGAAGGACCCAATGTGACACTAAAAGTTCCTTTCCTCCATCTGGGGAATAAAGGCCTTGACAAGAAACAAGAAATTGAGATACACCAACCAAAGCCAAAGTGTCAAAGGGAAGAAAAAAAGTTCACAGGAAAATGAGATGCAAACCTAAAATAGAGACATGTGTCTGAAAGGCATCCTAGCTCCTTTAGTCGGTGCAGATTGTATCTCTTTTCTTCCCCAGGGTCCTTGTGTGTGCAGAGAGGAGAAATGGGAGGGAGGGAACACCCCCAACATCCATGCACAAGCCCGTCCGTGCTCTTGCCCTGTGCTCCCCAGCCTGAGCTCCGATCCCCTCAGTCCAACCCAGCACACCCTGGCCTTGGTACCAGCTGTAGTCTCAGCCTTGTGCCTGTCACTTGTCTCCTCTCCCTGGCCTTTTGTCTTACTCGCTCCTGCTCCTTTTGGACTACAAGTATTGACTCTACAACTGACATTATTCCACAGAGCTTTGGGACAGGCTTAAAGCTGGAAGACTTGAGTTTTGGGCCTCTAGTTGGAGTCTTTGGATGAATCCCTATTCCTCCACAGAATCTTCAAAGATAACTAATACCTCCCTGCCTTCCTGCCTCAAGAAGCAAGGACTGTTCAGCTGGGACTCTGTAGGTCTGGGGACATTTTCTTCTATGAAACCAAAGTCTTCCAACCTGTAAATCTTGCCCCTCTTTGATATGAGCCTTGCCCTTCAGAGGGATTGTGAGTGAGTCTAATCCTGCGTCCCATAGCAGCATTTCCATAAGGAAACTAGTGCCTGCCCAGTCCGGCTCAACCACATTCTTGCCAGATTGCTTATTTAGTTTCAGTTTATCACTGATCATGAGAATCAGCACCCCAGAATTTAGTTTGCTTGTTTAAATCTGACAGCCACACCAAAAAGACATGTTCAAACATTTCTGTCTTAAGCTATTTGGCTCATCGTACTCATTAAATATGTATTAACCCACAGCTTTGTAGAAAATGTAATTCTAGGTCTGTGTTAGCTTCTGTTCAAGGTATTTGTTACTGGCTAGGTGTAGTGGTGCACTTTTGTAATCTAAGCTACTCAGGAGGCTGAGGCAAGATGGGCACAAGTTTGAGTCCAGCCTGGACAATTTAGTAAGATCCGGTCTCAAAATAAAAATAAAATTTAGAAAGGACTGGGGATGTAGTGTAGTGATACAGGGGGCACTGGATTCAATCCTCAGTATTGAAAAAAAAAAAAAATACTGACATTCCCTGTGAATGCACTTTAGGTGAGAGGATTATATGTCCCTGCCCTGTCAACCAAGTGACCTGCTCTGGCCAATGAAATATGAGAAGAAAGGCCACAGAGCAGTCTGACAGCTGACCTTCTGTGGACATCTAGTATGAGCCAGCAAGAAACCTTTGTTCCTAGAACCACAGCCAGGTCATCAGAACTGGGCTAGTTCTCTGGGAAATTCTGAGAAGTCATGGCGTGTTGTGTACCCTCAGGAGGTTTACAGTCTACCTGGGGAGATTATCATCTCTGTCCTGTGCCAAATAAGTGGTAAGAACAGCAAGGGCTGCAGGCGTTCAAAGGAGGAGAGATAAGGATGAGCTCGGGCTCTCACGGAAAGCTTTAGGGAAATTGGGGCTTTCTTCCCAGCTGGTCGGTGGCATGGGGATTAACTCACGCATAATAAGTCTCAGTGACTTCACCCACTTGTAGAAGTAGAAGCCCACTGTGAACTCAGCCTCTCAAGATGCAGGCATTAAGGGTGTGGATCTTTCTCTCCCAGGGGTAACCTAAGGAATGCTCAATCCATGAGTCATACCAAGTGCTGTGGTTTAAATATGAAGTGTTCCCCAAAGACTGATTTGCTAAGGGTTTGATCCCCAATGCAGCAGTGTCCAGAGGTACAGCCCAGAGAAGCAATTGGATCATGAGGGTTCTAACTTTATGAATGGCTGAATCCAATGATGAGGTCAGAGCTGAATGAGCTATTAGGAGGCAGGGCCCAGTTGGAAAAAGTAGGTCCCTGGAGGCTCACCTTTGAAGGGTATACCCGTTTGTGGCCCCTTCTTCTCTGGCTGTTTGCCTGTCTCTGTTTTCTGGCTACCATGAGGTAGGCAGTTTTCCTCTGCTATGCCCTTTGCCATGCCCTCAGTGGAGCCAGCCAGCCATGGAATAAAACCTTTGAAAACATGAGCCAAAATAAACTTTTTCTTCTTTAACTCATCATTCTCAGCTATCTTGTTACAGTGATGAAAAGTTGACCATCATAAGGCCTGGAAGAATTTCCATATGAATAACTTGCCAAGGGTGAGTTAATATCTGGGCTGGTGTGCCCATTTTCAACTCTCTGAAATAATACTGTGGGGTAACTGTCTGTGGCTCAATATAAATCCACTCTGGATAACAGGCTGGCCCCTGGCAGGCAGCCAGTAAAGTCCTTAGCAGCTCAAGACACAGCTGTCCTTTTGTTCCTTTCACCTGCCTGGAATAGAACAGCTACCTTGGCATCATCCACCTCAGTGAATCCTCTGGACAGCCTTGCCAGGGAGGTGCTGATGTTATTCCCATTTTACAGATTAAGGCACTGAGACTTAGAAAGGTTACATAACCTGCCCCAGGCCTTGCATTCAGTGAGTGGTGAGCCAGAATTGGGACAGTATCCTGTCTTCAGGACTATGACAGTGTAGGCCCTCCCCTTAGTGCTCCCCACAGAGGGCTGACTTGGAGAGGCAGGGAGGGAGTCCTATGGGGCACCACTCATTAGGGTCTGTAGCTTCACCATCAGCCTGATTCCCAGAGGTGCCGCAGAGTGAGGCAGCTGTAGATTCTGCAGCAATCATAAAGGATAAAGGGGCCAGGATGGGAGGGATGAGAAAGACAGAAGTGGATGGAAGGGAGAAGGGAGGGCTGAGGCCATCCCTTCAGTACCCTGTTGTCTCAAACACTTGCTCTGTGCCTCTAATTTCTCACAAGTGAGGCCTCGGCTCTCTCTGTTACAGTTAGCGTCATGTCAGCAGTTTCATTAGAACCCAGGTTTTGATTTATAACCCTCCCTGCAAAAATGTGCTCCTGGCTGAAAACTGGCATCCGAGGTCTTGGGCCAAGAGAGCCATTTCCACAGAAGATGTACAAGGCCCGGTCCAGGAGGTGGGGCCCTGTTTTGAGTCCAGCTTTCTAGCCTGGAATAAAAGAAAGGGAGAGGGGACTGTTAGAATCTTAAAGTGCCTGCCTATCTTGAAGAAGAAGGGACCAAAGTGTCAGGTTCCTCATCAGATGCATGCAGGGATTTTTGTGAAAGTATGCAAAAACTGTTCACAGAAATGTTGCTTTGGAGTAACTCTATCTTACAAATAGCATTATGAATAATGGTTAACAATGATGTCGAAGATAATGACTGCTCAGATTCCCCTGTGGGATGATGCTTCAACCTTACCACAGAGTCGCCAGGTGCAAGGTGTTACTAACACATCAGCGCTGAGAAGGTTGGGAAAAATTATTATCCCCATTTTGTAAATAACAAAACTGAGACCCAAATGCTGTACGTTGAGGTGGCACCAGCCTCAATTCTACAGCCCCAACCTGACACCAGAACCAGAACTCCACTAAACAACAAAACACAGTTGGTCTGCATCTCAGCAGCTCATTATTTTCACTTTATTTTTGAAGACTATGCATCATTGGAAACAGGTCCCATTTTAAGCCACATGAGGCTTGAGAAACATAAATGTGAAAATAAAAGTGCTATTTAATATAGGAATCATTATTACTATTATTATTGCAAACAGCCTATTTGGAACTGCCTAAAAAACCTAAAAACTGATTAATATTTTTAGAGCATTAGAAGGTATTTTTTCAAATATAAATTCTTCTCTCCCAAATGGTTGAATAACCATAATCATTATCATCATCATCATCCCCTCCATTAATTTGTTGCTTTGTACATAATTTCCCATGAATTAATATATGTTCTGCTCAGATATCCCCATTTAACAGGCAAAGAGATGGAGGCTTAAGAGCACATAGTAAACTGAGGAGCTTGGGACTCAAATTTGGGTAACAGCAAGCTCGACACACACCACTCTGTCTCCCATGGCAAGTGGTGGCTGAGTAAATGCATTGGAGCCATGAATTGCACAGAGTCAGATGTTAGAGTCACTGTCAAGGAGAGAGCTAAAGCAACAAAGCCAGTAGCTGTCAGGACAGATGTTACAGGGACAGGCCTTTCGATGTCCTGCCAGCACATTCTCTGTGCACCGGTCCTCAGCCCCGTCTCTGTTCCCTGTTTCTGGCTGTAGGCCTCCTGCTGGAGCCTTGTCCCATAAAGTCCTGCCCCGGGGCTAGAGCCAGGCAGAGCTCTATTCCTCCCACTGAGCAAGACTTGGGCTGTCACTGTGCTGTTATTTATGAGTCCCCCTTGCCCAATGAGTGGCCTCGATGGGGCCCAGCCTGGGCCTGCTGTCTGGCCACACTTGTCACACGTCATTAGATGTTTGGTTGCCGCTGACCCCTTTGCCATCTGGCTGAGTGGCCTCGGGGTGAAGGGAGGCAGGCAGCAGCTCCTCACACAGCCCCGAGCCTTTGTGGTGTTTGGGAAAGGAAGGATTTCAGAAGTTGTGCTAAGCCACCATGGGGAAGACTGAACTAGAAAATAATTTCTTAGAGAAAGAGGCCTAACTTGGGTTTTCAGCCCTGACACTATTGTCATTTGGGCCAGATGATGCTTTGCTGTGGGGACTGTGCATTGTGAAATGTTTAACAGCATCCCTGGCTTCTACGTTCTTGATGCCAGTGCTACTTTTGTCCCAGATGTGACAACCACAAATTGTGCCAGACATTGCTGAATTGTTCCCAGGGGAGAGGGACAAAATCACCCCCCTTGGAGAAATGCTGGTGAGCTCTAATTGTGAGATGCATTGGGCAGAGGATAACATAAGATATGATTGTGGCAGAACTGCCTGTTTCCCAAATAGATCTTTCTTGAGCATTATAAAGAGATAGCAGGAGTTTTATGAACACCATATTGGTTAATCATCACAATAGTTCCATGTAAGGTTGAAATTCCCTCTTTGCAGATAAGGAGACTGTAGTTCAGAGAGGGGGAGTGATTTTCTCAAGGCTGCTCAGCTGGGAAGTGAAAGAGCTGAGTTTGAAATCCAGTTTTCTGAAGTTTGGTTCTGGGTCTTGCTGGGACTTTGTGTCCTGGTTATCATATTTTTCTGACTGCACAGTTGGCCTGGACCAAGAAGGTTTATAGTGTGTCTTCCTATTGATTCTACTGCTCCACACATGGTTCTTATCCCAGGAGCCCACATTCCTCAGGGCTCCCTTCTGCCCTGAAGAAACCACTGCACCCTTCAACAGTATCTGGTCCACAGGACCTGGATGGTAGGAGGAACTTTATACCCCTCCAAGGGATGCTTACATTGTAAAAAGATCCCTAGTCAGAGAAACCCAGAGCAATGCCACACTGTGACATTTCAGTCACTTTTCTAGGTTGATACAGAACTCCGGGCTGGGTACTGTATTTCCTAGCCCATACAACTTATAAAATGAAATATTTGGATTAAAAAGATATGAACATGGCCTAATGGCTACTATTGTTATTTTAACAACTGCACATAAATCTTTAGTTATAAGTCATCCCAGATCCTCTAGAAATAAGTGGCACATTTCTGAACATCTTTGTGCTAGTTATGTAAAACAAGCCCATTCCAAGAGTGCCTATTTCCAGATGTGTTTTGTGCATTCTGGAGCATTAGGTTATAGATAAGCCAGTAAAATGGTCCAATCACATATATAAATTGTGTGGCCCTGAACTCTTCTTGACCCCCTTCCCAGAATTGGATGCTCCATTTGCTATCTAGTAGGCTGGAGACCCAGTTGGTCCTGCTCTGGGTACAAACTGAGACTCAGAGCCTGGTTTATAGACCCACAAGAGTCCTTGGGGTACTTCCCTTCGACATGGGCAGCTTATCTGAGTTTCAGGGTCCACTAGCACTATTACTTCCTTTGCCAAATAATTAATTTATGGATATTTCTAATTTCTACTTAGCCTCCTTCATACAAATGAGACATACAAATCTCATTTAACAGCCCCTGTATTGGAGAAACACAGGCCCGAAAGGTCACAGGATGCATAAGCCAACCAGGGAAAGAGTAGACATTTGCCTGGAGGATACTAGAAAGCAGGAGGTGGAAACCTCCTCAGCTTTTACCAAGCCAGATTATATAAGAAAATGTTCTTCTGGTTGTTTTTCTAAATTTACATTTGAGGGGGAAATTATTCACATCCATGTTTGGAAGTAAGGCCAAACAGAAGTGAGTGCTGAGTGACTCCCTGGCTTGTGCAGGCTGGGGGATCTAGACCCGCTGCGGAGGAAGAATCTGGGGCTGAGAAGTGGCTTTTTGGCAGATGGAGGGCACAGAAGGTACCTACAGAGGGAGAGCAAGTACTATTGTGAGGGAAGCATGGTAAATGTTTATGGGTGGTGTTTAGCTGTTAGATTTGATTGTTGTCTTTCTAGAAGGACCACATCTGCTGTCACGGTCACTGAAAACCACACAAGGTAATGTCTGGCAGGAGAGGCAAAGGCAGAGTTTTAGAGGACTAAAAGTTCTTTCAGCTACTCCCCATCTTGTGGCTCTCCTTGCCCTGTGACCCCAAGGTGCTGCCACAACCTGGGTGCTACCTGACTCATCAAACCAACATGGTCTTGTGGTTAGTGCCCGCAGTATTGTAGAGCACAATACCAGAAGCTCCACCTCCTCAGACCCCAAGCTACACATAACTCAGCACACATCTGTTGCCATCAGCTCACTGATGATGGTGGTAGGCTTGTGAAATTGGATAAGGTAAGGGTGAGGGAAGTCACCAAGGCCCAGAGAGGTGATACCACCTGCCTATGACCACAAAGCAAGTCTGCTGTAGGTCTCCAGACCTGTAGCAGTTGTCTGTTAGCAGAATGCCAGGCTTACAGGGATAGCACCAGGCTTTGCTGGAAAGTAGAAAGCAGGGAGCCTCAGGCCTGGCAACTGTCACCATCCCCAGCCTTCAGGGCAGTTGCCCTGAAGAGAGGGACACCTGTGGGCATCCACAGCATTGTGGGTCTATGGTCCAAGATCTAGAGGTGATCACTCAGGGCCCAAACCCCACCAGCAGGAGCCCACCTCATAAAAGGAAGCAGGGCTGCCAATTTCCATTTTCATTGGAGTGGCTGGCACTTAGTAATTCAGAAGCTTTATTTAAGGGCTGACCTCCGACCAAGCCTGTCACTCCAGTGGCAGGCTCCTGATAGCCACTGGAAATCAATAGCCGGCATGAAGGTCACTTCCTAGAAAAACTGGGGCTATCAATGTGTCAGTTCCAATGAAAGATTATAACCAACCAGCAGAGAAGTTTATCTGTGGCTAAGAGCTCATCTGAGCTGGGCTTACTGTGGGCTGTACACATGCATGTGTAAGTACCTATGTGTAAGTGAGCCTGTGTCCATGCATGTAAAAATGTGTGCATTTTAGGAAACACAGCATGCATGTGTACAAGAAAAATGTGTCTGTGCTTTTGTGCAGATATGATTGGGCATGTGGGTGCATAAAAGTGTGCATCTGTGTGTAAATAGGTGTGCAAGTGTGTTTAAGTGTAGATGACAATGTGTTGTAAGAGAACTGTGTATATGTGCTTTTGTCTGTGTGCATATATACACATGTCCATGCATGTTTATGTTATGTGCCAGTGCACATGTAGATATGTTAAGCTTACATATACAAGAGAGTATGTGTATGCACATGGCTGTGTGTGTGGATGCCCACATGTTTGGGTATATGGGAGCAAGTGGGCATCAGTGCGTGTGCAGGTGTGCAAGTATTCTTAAGTGCAGATGACAAAGTGTTGTGAGATAGTGTGTATGTGTGCTCTTGTGTATATATGCATGTCCATGTATGTTTATATCTGTGTCAGTACATGTGTGTGCATGTGGGTACATGCATAGGAATGTATTCAAGTGCCCACATGCTTGGGTATATGGGAATGAAGGTGCATTTGATGGCCTATAAGGACTGAAGTCATCTGGTCCCTACCTGACCCTTCAGGCTCACTTTCAGTCTTCTTCTCCCACCCCCTTCTCCACACTGTTCACTCCTTGGCCTCCAGTCACTTCCGTGGGGATGCAAACCCCTCTCCTCCTCGGGGCACCAGAGCATACTCTTCCCTCCAAACATTTCCTCTTCTCATTATTCCCATCTGGCTCCTTCCTGTCATTTGTTTGTCAGGTTAAATTCCACCCCCTTAGAGATGCATCCCTGGCCTCTCTAGAAGTGCTCATTACATGTACTTCTACTATAACAATGATAACATCCTGTAGGATTTCAGTTGTTCATTTAGCTCATTGTTTGCTGTCTCCAGAATTGGTGGCTGAGTAGCCATTGAGGCTTCCAGAGTGTCTACCAAGTGTCTGACACATACAAGTTGTTCACCGCTTAGTCTGTGTTCAGGGACAAAGAATTTTACCTGCTAAGGAGTTCCACACTAGCTCTGTGATCTCCACCTCTCTGGGCCTCAGTTTCCCATCTGCACAATGGCAGTGCTTGCTCTATCTAATCCACAAGATCAAATGCAATAAATATTGCGAAGGTTGACAGAGCCAGGTAACATTTGCATTTAAGGGTTGTTGTTACTCAGAAGGGATGTGCTGAAAGGGGCAGCAAAGATAAGTCAAGGAAATCCAGACAGTGTAGTCCAGAATGCTTTTCTCCATGTCATTAATTCATTTAAATCCAGACACTTGCAAATCCAGAGGCCTCCCCAGCTGTCATCAGCCAGGACAATCATTTCCTACCTACATTCCTATATTCTGGGAAGGTGTCCTACTCTCTTCCTTTCATGAATGAGTCTTTTTGGGGAGAATGAAGAGTGTATTTCCCTTAAAGGAAAAGAAAAGCAATATGAAGAATGAGTCAATGCTACCCCAAGAAAATGGTTTGCTCCACATAGTTACCATGGGAACCTGGAGTGTATACCAGGGCAGCTTGAGCTCTGTGATTTTTTAAGCTGCCCTGGACTATAATTTGGGAGCTGGATTCCTATCTCCACACATCCCCAACTGCTGAACTGTGGGACTTTATGCCATCATCACCTCATTCCTTGGGCTTCAATTTGCTCCCAAGTGTAACATTGAAAAGTCTAAAAGATGATAAGGGATTTGTGGTCCCTTCCTGCTTTGTATGTGTAAAATTTTAAGTCACATCTCTGGGCCTCAGTTTTTCCATCCATGAAGTGAGAGTTGTAAATAGTTGAAGGGGAAGGGTAGAAAATCAGAGCCTGGGTGAGACGCAGGTTTCAAGTCTTCCCACTCTCAGAATGGTATCCTTTTATTCTTAAGATGGCTTTATGATATAGATTCTAACAGGTGCAGATTCCACTCTTTTTTCACTTAATCAGCAAAGCTGCAGTGAACAGCTACAGCATCACAGTGTCAGACGTGATGGAAGCAGCTGAGGGGTTGAAGGTGACACAGTGCAGTTTTCAAAAAGTAGAGGTCTCATGCAGAAGGCTGGGAGAAAACAAAGAGACGGGCTTTAATCAAGGTCACTGAGTGAATGGCAACATCTTTGAGTCTCTACTTTAGAGACATAAAGACATGTCCATCTCTAGACATAGGGTGAGGAGGTGACCTGCCCTCCTGCCGCCAACACCAACCTGTGTCTGAAATTCTTCCCAAGGGCATATTGGAGACCCTTACCTTTGAGATGAGCTCAGTGTTAACATTAATAACTGGAATCATAGTCAACACTGTAGGAAATTCCAGGGTTCATTTGAGAGGACCCTGGAGTCTAGGGCAGAACAAAGAACTGCCCCACGTCACACAACCCAGGGCTCCTGGTCAGTGAGCCATAGCTGCTCTCCTTGCTCCACACCGGATTGTGAAAGCTAGATTCCAGGCAAATTCTCCACTCCCAGTCCCACTAGCAAAGGAACCAGCTCACCTGATTCTCCCAGTATCCTGGACTCACAAGCAGAAGTCAGCTCTTTAACTATCAAGTTAGTGGAAATGTGTTTTGTTCCAAGTCATCATCCTCTCTGTCCCTGGGCTCAGGCATTTGTGAGTCCCGGAGCCTGTTTAGATGATGAACAGTTCATGGACAGGACACTCTTGGCCCCTGACCTGGGATAGTGCCCCATGCTTCCTGAGAAATCCAAACTGAATCAATGCTTGGAAGAGGTGATCCCCTGTGTCACTCCCCAGCACTGTGCAGAGCCCACAGTTTGTTTTCAGGAGGGCACTGGGCACACATAAAGCTAGACTGGGATCCAGAAGGCAGTGATGGTAGCAGCTAGAGCTCCCCACTCATATGAACCCCCCAGCCACTCCCACCCCACCATCTACTGCTGGAAGGGTGAGGTAGAGGTGAGGAGGACATCCTGAGTGCTTTCTTTGTGCCAGGCTGGTCATATATGTGCTGGATTCTCTCCAAGATGCTATGAGAATGCACTGTTGGGTGAGGAACCTGAACTCTGGGTGGTCAAAAATAATAAACCTTAAAATATCACCCAGTGCTCCCCTGGGAGAGAAGAGAAGGTAGCTTGTCCTGCCCTGCCAGAAGCTACACCCACAGCAGGACACCCAGAAGCCCAAAGGAGAGGTGAGAAACTACTGGAAGAGAACCAATACCAGAGATGGAGAAGAGACCCCAGGGCCCCCTGAGAAGCCCAAATGAGAGGATGTGGCAGCATTATCCTTCCTGAAACTCTGGCATGGGCAGGCATCAAGGAAATAGGCAGGGAGAGGCCACTGCTAGGGGACTATGGCTCTTAAAACCTTTTGTCCCTCTAGAGATGCAGGCAGGTGGACTGTAGAGATGACACCTTGTTGAAACCAAATCTGCCAGATTAGGCAAGGAAGTACTAAGGGTGAGTGACTACATTGTAAAAGAAGCAGACTTGTCTCCTGCCAACCAGCTTGCACAAGTATGACACTCAAGCAGAATTAGTCAACCTTTCTGGACTAAGCCTCAGATCTCACTGTGATCTGGATATGCGTGCATGTGTGTGTATGTGTGTGTTGTGTGTGCACAAGCACACATGCACATACCTACCTGAAACCAAAGTTTCCTCACCTTCCCAAGCACAGTGTATCCCAGTATTTTCTAGTATATGCTTCTCTTCCCCCTCCTCCTCCTAATCACAGCCCACTAAATTGATTTCACAACCCTGCAGTTTGATGGGGAAAACAGGTGCAGTCAGGATAGAATCAAGTGCTACATGATGCATTGCAGATTGTGTGAGCTCCATTGAGCATGGAGAAAGGGAGATTAGAAACCCAGGAAGACTTCTGGCAGAAGAAGTAGCTAGAGCTAGACCCAGGAGGGCAGCTGGTTCTGTTCAGTGTCACAAATTTTTCTAGATCTCTGTGTGCTAGGCTCCACATTTGGTCCTGGGTGCTAGCAGCGGGGGAAGGGAGTGGGCATTCTAACCTGGGGCTTATGAGCAAAGGTGCGGATGTGGGAATGATGCGGTACCCGTGGGGTAATGGGGGCACCAGCAAGACTGAATGGAAGGTAAATGGTAAGACTACATTCAACCAACAGTCATACCTGTCATTTGCAGAGACCCCCGGTATTTTAAACACGTGTACTAAACACCATGTCATTTGCCAGTCAAGACATAATGGTGAGATGTATGAGGTTTGTTGTACCTCCACTGCACAGGTAACCAAAGCATGGCCTAGAGGCCCATCGACTTGGCCAAGGGCACACTCCCAAGAAAGCCAGACCTGGAGGTAAGATCTTCTGTCTCTACATCCTGTGCTTTTGCCAGCCTGGAGATCCAGACTGTCTTGATTCAAATCCTGTCTCCCCCGTGACAAGTTATTTAACCTCCCTAGACTCAGTTTCCCCCATCTGTAAAACAGGGATAATACTAATACCTAGTCACATAGAACTGCTGTGAGGTTTCATGAGTAAACTCTGTAAACCACTTAGAATAGTGCCTGGCACTTGGTGCTATTTAAATGTGGCCCAGTATTAAGCCAGTATTTACAGACAGAGTGGTCAGGGTTGGGTGGGGGAGGGGGAGAGATAGTGAACACATAATTACAAAAGTAATTTAATTATAACTGTGGTAAGTAATGAAGAGGAGCAGTGCAGGATGCCATGAAATAGAATAACAAGGGCTCTAATGCCATCTCAGAGATCAGAAAAGGCTTCCTGGAGCAGGCGACATTCAAGCTGACATCCAAAGGAAGAGTGGAAGTGAGTCAGAGCCACAAGGAGAACAAAAGCCTTATAAGCAGGGGCCAGCCACGTTCAGGGGCCTGTATGGGGAGACTGGCAACATTCAGAGAACTTTTTACCTCTTGCCTTCTAAAGCAATCAGATCAAAATACCAGAAAATCTTCTCTCCCATCCTTATGCCTCCACTACCTCACAGTGCTCACCTGGTGTTTGCTGAATCCATTGCTTTTTAGACACAGGCAAAGATCCCTGTCGTTCATGTACATCACTTCAATGCACAGTGATGGGGAACGCTTGTAAACGGGTGGCTCGCATTGCGCTGGTGAACTCCCCTCTGTTGCCATTCCAGTGGACAGTCTGAAGACAGGCTGTGAGCACAGCATTTGTCCACCCACCATCACCTTGGTGGATGACCACACAACCTGTTTGCTCCTGGGATCTGGGCATGGCAGTCCTCTGCGTCTCCTTTCACTCTCAAATTATACATGCATCTTAACTCTGCAGTGCAAAGAAATGACCTGGTAGTGTGACAGATGTGTGCAGAGGTGCAGCTCTGTAAACTGATGTTCTTCTTAATGAGTTCCCGGATCCTTGGGGTTTTCAGCCTCCCAGCAAGTGCCAGAAAATATGCTCCCATTCCAGAATTATTCTAGTCCTTTAAAAGCATCCTCCTCATATGCCCACCTTCTAGAAAACTTCAGCCCAGCAAGAGGCCAATATGCTGAAGTGTCCCCTTGGGCAATAAGGTAGAGTGGGAAGAAGACAGGGGCCTTGGGTGACCTCAGCCCTAGTCCTTGTTCAACCATCCCTGGCTCATTGACTCTGCGCAAATGCCTTCATGTGACCAGATTGGTGATCCCCTTTGTTGGATGAGGATAATAAATGCATGCCTTGTTCCCCTATGATACCAGGGTGAGGTGCTTTGCACACAGGCAGAGAGAAAATACTGGATGTCCCGGGACGGAACCCTTGACTATTGCTTGAAGATACTGACAACAGGATAAGTAGCAAACTAATAAGGCTAATGATAATAATGATGTTTTAAAACTCCAGGACTACTCCCTGGAATACTGTTCTCTGAGCAGGGGTCTGCACCTCCCTGCTGTCCTGAAGACGGTAACTGCCACAGCCAGGGTTAAGCCTAACTGTCACAGCAAAATAGGGAGATAAACCCCTGTGTGCAAATAGAATGAGGGCTGTGCAGGCTGAGGCATGTTACTCCAGCCGCTGCAGAAATCATCAGGATGCAGGATCCTTGTTGCTTCTGATAATTCTTCCTTTTTTCCCCCTTTTTGGAAGCTGGAGATCCCGTGCCAAGCCCTCCAAGCAGCCCCGACTTTCCGTGCAATAAAGCAGCAGTGAGAAAGGCTCAGAGTAATTAAGTGGCTGACGCACAGAAGAAGCCGTTACAAAGAATTGACTAAATTGCCCATTCATTAGCAGCTCGGCATGGAAGGAGAATTACAAATAGACAGCGGAGCCTGCAGTAATTCAATCTAACCTTGTACTTACAGAAAACAATGAGATAATGAACAGAAAAATTACCAGGCACATATTGTATTTTGTTAAAGGGGCGGGTGTGGGGGGCCAGGGGAGGTGGGGGAGCGCAGGGACGGACTGGCACATGCAATGCTAATGGCCTCGCTCAAGCTGAGCAAACGTTCCTCCAACACAATCATAGTTCTCAGTCTAAGGGCCTCTGGGGGCCTGAGATGAGGCAAGATCGCGAACAAAAAAATGTAATTTATAAGGCGTCTGTGGACTGGAATTTATCATCGGATCCGCTCGCCGCCGCTCAATTGATATGTAGTTGATTTCCAACAACACCCCCCGGGCGCCCAGAGGGAACATTTTTTAGATTTTACGCTTGGATATATCTGTTTAACTCGCCATTTACCAAAACAACGGCTGATGACAGCACAAACCAGTCACTCTGGAGAAAACACGCACACACGCTCTCATACACATGTACTCAAACACACACACACACACACATACACACAGAGAGGCATCCAAAGCAGCCGCCGCCATAATAACCGTAGCAGAGAAACCTTCTCAGCCCCAAGATGACGGCTGTGAATCTGGGAAGGACAAAGAGGGGATGAAAAAAATACAGCCAAGAGATCTAGCCTTTCTCTGGAGCTTCACAGAGAAAACGGTGCTTATAGCTGGCTTTTATAGCTCACTAGTAGGTTTTCATGACTGATACCACCTACCCTTCATAGCACACACCTTAGAAAGCCTCCATCCCATTCCAACTCACCTCCCCCAAGGTCCCAATGCTGCCAGACCCTCTCTAGGACCAGATCTGGCCTCATTTGGGACCCATAAGATCATGGATCTCAGGAGGAAAATAAGAATTAGGATATCTATAAAGGGTAGAAAGGGGATAAATGGGTCACAGTCTCATTGGCCCCTTCTCGGAGCTTACAGACAAAAGGCAGTTCTAGATACCTGTGAATAAATTGCCTATCACTTCCATGGTTGAGGGTTCACAGGCTAGGTCTACAAGCCACTCCATTTTATGGATAATTTTTTAAAATTTTAATTACTTTATTCTCTTTGAGACAGGGTCTACCTAAGTTGCCCAGGCTGGCCTTGAGCTTGTGATCCTCCTGCTTCAGCCTCCCGAGTAGCTGGGATTACAAGGAATCACCACAACACCCAGTTTAAGGACAGTTTTGAGGACACCAACTGGGCACTAAGGGAGAAGAATCAAGTACATTTCTGTCGTCAAAGAAAAATGATTTGCTGGACACTTGTTAAAAATGGCAAGAGTGATTTTATTCAAGAATACTAAAATAAGGGAGAGACTGAACTCGCACCACATACATAGTGGCCAGTGGAGATGTACAGCCAAGGACAGGGTGAGGAAAGGACAGAAAATTACTAAGAGGAACTTGGTTAGGTGTCAAGGGTAGGGGTGTGGGCTTGATTAAATATCAAGGTGGGAGGAGCAGCAGTAAACTGGCCCCACAGGATTATATCCTAAAACCTAGCTCTGCAGGCCAAGAAGAGGTAAGAGGAGCCCCTTAAATTGTGGTCCATGGAAGCCAGAGGATAAGGGCTTTGTCTTCCCTGAACATCAGACAAAGTGCCTAGCACAGTGCTTGGCCACAGGGGAGGCACAGATGGGGCAGTTCCCACCAGGAATCTGAGACAGTGAGAACACATTCTTAACAGACACACCTTCCATCAAACAAGCAAGTGCCTCAGAAGCTCTGGCCACCAGAAGATGCTGGCGATGCTGAGCTCAGGGCAGCCTTGCACCTTGTCACCAGCCTGAGCTCCGTGGCTAATGGCCATGATCGACTGGCCAGTAGGGGGCAGTCCAGCCCAATGAGAAGGACACTAAACTATAAATTCAGAAAAATCCTGGTTTAATTCCTACTTGACCACAAGATTGGCTGTGAGGCCTTCAGTACATCATCAGTTCCAGTCTCCGGGCCCTTGTCTATGTATTTATAAAATACCCTGAACACCTCCTGACCTAATGCCCACCTTACATGAACGTGTCTTGAAGGTAATCAAGCTATGAAAAATCTACATAAATATTAAATGCATCAAAGAATTAGACCAGTAGTTTTCAAAGCATCGTCTTGGGACCAAGAGAAATGGCATCACTTGAGAAGTCAGACATGCAAATTCTCAGGCCCATCCCAGACCTACCACACCAAAAACTGAGGATAGGGACCAGTCAGTCATCTGTTTTAACAAGTACACCAGTTCTGACTCACACTCAAGTCTGAGAACTTCTGATCGAGCAAATACAGTCTGTGTAATTTGAGAGGAGTGCAAAGCCCAGGTGAAAAAAATAGTTTAGGAAATGTTATATCTATTTCAATTAACCTAAAAACTACTCCAGAGATTAAACTCAGACCAGAAAAACTACTCCAGAAATCAAAACCAAATGTCAATGTTTCATTTGCGTAGTGTTTTATACTTTTCAAAGCACCTTCAGATGCCCAATTTCATTTGGCTCTTTACTTCATTCTGTGGGGTAAGCTGAGCATATGATCTTGCCCTGGGAAGCACAATGATTCTACAAAGTGGCTCAGTAACTGTTGGGTGGCAAATATAAGGTAAATGAACCCAGGGCTTTGCAAGACCTCTATGGTGCCCTATAATCTCAGCATCATAGATCTTTAAGTCTAGAAGGGGTCTTATAGTCAATCATGTTCATATAGAAACTTTGTTCATTGTTCCCCTCTCTTGATCACACTCCTGCTTATGGTCTATGTCTATGTAATTTATTCAGCCATGTGGGCCTCTGGAGACCTAAGGAAGCAAATGGCCTTGATCCTTTACATCAAGTGGACCATGAGCCCAACAATCTAGCAACACTAAAAATGCCATTATTGTCTCCATTTTAAAGATGAGGATGCCAAGGATCAGGGGTGAAGACATTTGTTTAAGTTTTTGTGGCTAATTAGAAATAGAACTCAGACTAGAAGCCAGGAATCCTGACTCTTGAAAAGCAAGCTGGAAATGCACACCTTCAAATGTTGGTTGATCAATCATAGCCATCACGTGTTCAGGGGGCTTTAGTGCTTGACTCCGTCTTCCCATCTTTCAAGGATATGTGCACAAATATAATGTACTGAGACAGTCACGGATCTTGAAGTTCATGTATTCAATGAATCATTTAGCACAGATAATCTCTCTGAACAGGGTAGGTCGTTCCATCTTCTTAAACATCTGCTGTGTTGGAGATCTCATTGTAGTGCAAAGCATCTGAGAGGTGCTGCTGTAAGTCATCAGTGTGTTTCCTAAAGAGGTTTTGTTGGAGTCCTGTGCCAATTCCTCATGCCCTTCGCCTCCACTCTGATGTGTTTCCTTCTCCCAGAAGTTTAATGAAAGACATGAAGTCCCTAAGAAGTGTCGACTTGTATCATTACTGGCTGAATAGTGATGATGCAGAGTCTCTGAGAGAAGTTAACTTGAGTCATCACTGGCTGACCAGCCCACACTTTATGAGAGAAAGTGGGGAATTTCACGCCTGGAATTAGTAAATGACTGTGGAAAGGAGAATCATAGTCAGGGTCAGTGGACCCTTCCTATGAGTCTCACCTCACACATTCTGAGCTGGTACCCATATACACAGCTTTACAGGAACTCCTGCTCCCCATTCCCAATGCTTCCAATAAAGAAAGTGGCTCCAGGAACTTTAGGGAGTCAGTGATAAGACCCCAAGAAACCACCTAAAGAAGACAACAATGTGCATCCTTAGCAAATGCTTCCATTTTCTTAATATTTAGATATACATCATGATCACATTCATCATAGGGAATTTGTACCTGTATAAGATATATCTTGATTCCTCTTTTTTAATTTTCTTAATATTTAAATCAACTTTACAACCCCCTCCGCTGGCCCTCAGCATGGAAGCATGAACAGGCTGTATTTAACAACTCCCCCAACACAAGGGACCAGCCATCAGCAGGACTGTCAGGGAATGACCATTCCTAGGATTGCCGTGTCTGCGAAAAGCCCAAAACAGCCTAGTTCTGACTTAGAAAATCATACATGCAGAATTAATTGGAACTGTATTTTTAATGATGTTCTCATCTGATGCAAAGATTAATGAGTTATCCTGGATAGGGAGTTAAAGACACCTTTTTATCAGGGGAAGATGAATGGCCTCCCTCTGACCCCTTCGTCACGTAGTTCCTTGTACTTCCTCTGTTTCCCACTGCAGGCTAATTTAGGCCGTGGACACCAAGAAACAGGAGGAATGGAGTTTAACAGCCCACTCCACTGTGTGACCTTCATGACCTCCAAGTGTGGCTCTGGAGGGAGGGGCATTGTTGTGTTAGAGAGAGGTAATGCTGGGACACCCACATCCACCTTCCAAACTGACTACATCATTTCCCACAGTGAAGGTTCCTCCTGAGCTGTACATGGGGATGACCCTAATCATACAGCAATGTCCCATGTATCCATATTTCCCAGGACAAAGTGGCCCCCACAAATGAGTTTGCTCAAGGACTGATATTTCAATTCTAACATATTCTCAATAATAATCGATAAAAGCCTTCAAAATTTATTACGTATTTCCTTGCTACAAATAACATTTTTCAGGCATAATTTAGCCTTTTCTTGCCGCAATTATCACCAATGTTACTGTGCTAATATGCTGGGTCAGAAAACAATGATAATAAGTTTCTGGAGGCTGTTTATCCTGGTACTGATGGCCACAAACATCTAGCATGTGAGTGTTCTTGGGTCTGAGATGAACAATCCTATCCCTTTACTTGCTGCCAGACTTTAACCTGTTACTTTTTGCTATTACGAGGACATATTGTGACAGAAAAAGGAGGCTAGAAATCCTGAGAGCTCCCTAAACTATAAGAACTGTGAGCGTAGGTGACATCTGTTCTTGTCCACCACTGTTTACTCAGTACATACTAGAGTTCCTGAAACAGAGGAGGAAATTAATAGTTGGTGAATAAATGTATAAAATTACTTAGTTTCCGATTCTAGCTTCAGTGCACGTTAGTTGCATTACCTCAGACAAGCCTTGACTCTCAGTTTCCAAATCATAAAATGTGAAAAATAATAATTCCTTATTTTCAAGGTTCTTACAAGCATGAAGTTAATCAAATCAAAGTATTGCTGTGAAAGTGGTAGCATACTATACCAAGTAGCTGATTTTAGTTCGTAACAAAATTGTGATTATTATTACTATATATCACTGATTACAGGAGGTAGGCTGCTGTTCTGGTTGCAGGTCTGATGCCAATGACCTTGTCCTGTCAAGGCAGTTAGGTACAGAAACCAAGGTAATGGGTCAGAGGGTTCACCATGGATACCAGTGTGTTTTGAAGTTCAGCAATCTCCTACTTGGCTCACATGAGCAGGTGACATGTGTCCTTAAGACACACTCCCCCCGCCCTAAGCACTGTCTTCACCTTTTCCCTCCTCCCTCCCCCCAGCCTACCTCTTGATCTCACTGGCTGTGAGTTGGGCAGGACTTAATTTGCAGTCTTTCCTTGGAGAGCTGGATGGGATTGTTAAAACCAGGGGCTTCAGGCCTTCTTCCTAATCAGAATTGACATGGATTCTGATCAGGGACTGAGCGTTTGCTAGGAGCCTTCTAGTGTCATCAATCCCCCTGAAGAATTTTTAAGAGTAGAAAAATTGCATTTCGAACAGGTAAAATGAAATGCTTAACCACCTAAAAAGAGAAGCTAACAGTAAAATTTTTAGGAAGCATTAGCTGACAGATGACATTGAGATCATGGGTGGGGCTGGGCTCAGGAGGCAGAGGTGTTCCCTATTGTTTCTCACATCCCTACCTGGACAGACTTTGTTCACAAGAGCCTGAGAGCTTCTCGTGGTACTACACACACTCACACCTCAAGTGCCTATCCTGCTCCGCCATCTTGGATTCCAGGATAGGCTCAGACTTCCCAACTTTCTTCCAAATCACAGTGAGTAGTCTGCTCATCCCTGAGAGCTCAGGTGCAAAGTTTAAAGTCTTTATTAAGGTTTCTCCATGCAGATTCAGATAATTGCTACAACCACTATCAGTACCAATACCAGCACTGAAACTACCCCAACCATCTCTATAACTACTGCCACTATCACTACTACTGTCACCACCACCATAACTACCAGCATCATCACCACCACCTTCACTGGGGCCACAGTCACCATCCCTATCAACACCAACACCATAGCCAAAACTACCACCACCACTGCCATCACAACTACCACCACGCGAACACCATAACTACAACCATTGCCACCATCACCACCACCACCATAACTACCATCACTACTATCACCACCACCTTCACTAGTGCCACCACCAACTAATCACCACCCCAGCCAACACCATTACCACAACACGAATTATCACAACCACCATTGTCACAACTGTCATCACCACCACCCTCATTATGGCCATCAACAACACAATCACCACCACCAGAATCAGGAATGAGTTTAAGTTAGAATCTAGTCACTTATTAAATTTGTGGTCTTCTGAGGTATATTTAAATTCTCTGAGTTTGGGCAGGTGAGATGGCTCAGCGGCATAAGTGCCTGCCTGGCAAGCACGAGGGCCCGAGTTCAACTCCCGGAACCCACATACTAAAAAAGGGCCAGTGATATCGCTCAGCGGCACGGGCGCCTGCTGGCGCGCGAGGTCCTGAGGTCGACCCCGGTACCCACCAAAAATAACAAACAAATAAAAATAAATTCTCTGAGTTTTCAGACTCCTGATAATAACAACTTTTTGAATTGTGAGGATAAGCAGCAACACATGCATAGTGGCACATGGTAGTTGCCATATCCATGGCAGCTAATTTTAGAAGGGCACATTTGTTAAGAGAAGACTATGTTAATCTTTTCAAGGAAAAGAGGGACATTCTCACCATAAGGTTTTGGAGCTCTTTGCCATCTTAAGAAAAGAATATACCATGGTGTCCAGATCTCACTCTTCAGGGACCCTGTTCTTCCAGGCTGTGCCAACCGTTTTGTTTCTTATCTCTGTTCTGTTTCCTCCAGCCCTGGGAGACATGCCATTAGAGAAGTGGTGAATTTGCTGGAGGAGATGCTTCGATTCTTCTTGCATCACTTGTTATAGCAAATATGTACGTGACAGCCAGATCTACCTTGCCAGATTTCTGAAGCCCAGGGCACTTCAAACAGAGAGATGCCAAAAGTTACAGCCCCATCTAGCTTTCTCTAACTCTTGTGCTGTGTTGGGAATGTGCTACTTGACATTGATCTGGTATGGAAAGGCCCAGTCAAATACTATTGCTAGATGGCATTCTGTCCTCTTCCCTTCTTCCTCTGTCCCTTCCTCCCGTTCCTTGTCATTCATCCATCAACCACTGCTGAGTCCACAAGGTCCCTGGAGTTGAGCATACCCTCCTTGTCAACATAGTCCTCCTTGGCTCTGTGATATGCCCAGTGGCACCTCTGCCCCATGCCCCACGCTCTGTCCTTTGGGAAGACCCAGCTCTTGGCAGACAATTGGTTGTGACCTGCCTGAGGCACCACTCTGCGTGTGTGCCAAGCACATCTCCTCTCCCTCCCAGCATGCCAGGCTCCTCTGACAAGGAAGGGTAAAGACCCTCCAGGGTTCTCAAGAACATCAATATGTTGTGTATTTAATGTGCTGGCTCTGTTACAGCAAATTAAAGTGAGGGGGCCTGGTGGAAGGGAACACAGCCCGCTGTTCGCATCCCTTGTCATGCAGGAGGCTGTGGAAACGACCCTCCAGTGTGGAAGAGGAGTGCACATTACCCCGCCCTGCAGGAGCAGAACAGGCATTAGACAAGCCCCGAGTCTTAATGGGACGCATCCGGCAAACATCTGAGCTTGGGCCTTCAATCACAAACGCTGCAGGATTTAAAAATGAATAAACTTCACATTGTGTTTCTCTTATTTATCCTTTGTGCAAATTGTCCCTGGGAGGACCCATTACTTGCACTGCATGGGGACAGCAGAGGCCGGCTCTGAGGCTTGGAGGACCACTTGCAAGCAATGCCTGGAATGCCAGGCCCGTCCTGGTGCTTTACAGATGGAGAGAAAGTACTCGTAAAAGGGAAATAAACAGACTGAGTGGTGGGATCTTGCAGAAAGTACAGGCTCGCACACACACAGCAACACACCACACGCACACCAGCCAAACATGGGCACCATTCAGACAACCACTGCAGTGCTGATACCAGGGTCTCTGAGGGGAAAGCATGTGTTATCTCCTCATTATTTTCTTCCACTGCTAGTCTTAGGAAGAGGGGCCATTTGTGAGATTGAGCAAAGAGACAGGACAGTGGGGGACATTCACATGTAGACACATTCCCAGCAGCTCTGTCCAAGCTCCTCCGTGAGCAGGTTCTGATGCTGCTCATGCCCCTCTAGGGCCTTTTGGCTCCCCAGGAACTCCAAGGCTCAGCAGGGAGTCAGGAGCACTGGGACCCAAAGTTGGGGCCACATCACAAGAGTCAGGAAAGGGCAGCACAGGCCCAACAGGGGAGGCCAAGTCGAGGACACAGTGGGCTTTCAGACGGAGAGCAGCACCATGGAGAGCAGAAAATGGGGAATTCTGAGACTGGAGCAGAGGCTACCCACCACACTCTATCCAATGACACTGTCACCAGCCACTGGCCTCTGGTTGATGAACAAGAACAGTGCACCTCACAGCAAGATGCTAATAAGGAAAGACGGAGGCCTGTGCCTGGCCCCAGAGTCAACCCTGTGACCCTCCCATCTTACAGTCTTGTAGCATGTACTTTGCCCCTGGCACAGGACTGGGCACCTGGCAGGTGTGGGCTCAGTGCTTGCCAACTAAGCAGGTTCCAGGTGAGCCCCAGGATCTCAGGGGTTAAGCCAGTCCTTGCCTCCAATGCAAATCACTGGTAATGCTCAAGATAGGACAGAGTTCATAAAACACACATGCACATGGCAAACTGGGACCTCATGCTGAGGGGCCCTTCTCTCACATCTCTTAGGGAGCCTACAGCTCTCAGGATATTTCTGTTCCTCCTCTGCTCTTTTTGGTTTCTGCATACCCTGGAGTGGCCATTTCCCTCCCCTTCAAAGAGCAGAGCCTACAGATGGACTCCATTGATTTTTCACCATTTCTACCCTTACCCCATCCCCTGAATACTGCCACCCTGGCTCTGGTGGCAGAGGAATCACCATGTTTCCAGATTCCAAGATGGGAAAGTTTTGGGTCCTATCTCCCATATCTCCTGCTCCTGCATTCCCTCTATCTAAACTTTTGCCACCTTCCAAAGGGCCCCAGGCTCACACTCTGTCTCTGCCCCATTCACCCCAGTCACCAGCCCAGTTTCTCATCACCCACTACACACACCCTGGTTCTAGTACCCTCTTCAGGCTAGGCCACCTGTCCTTCCTCCCAGAGCCACCTGGCTGCCTGGGTTATCACATCCAGACAGAGCTTCTGCCTGATTCCTGAGTCTCCATAATTACCTCTCACCATTCACTTAGACTGGACCTAAAGCCAGCACCTACTTAATCAGTTTAACCCCTCTGTTCAGTCACTCAGTAAACTCTCCTTGCATACCTAGTGTGGGACAGCCCTGTGCTCATCTGCAGAGATACATACATAACAGAGGTACGGTCTCTCCACATGGTGAGCACAGTCCTTGAGGGGAACATATTGGACACTATGAAGACACAGTGTGATCTTTCAAAGTCTCAAGATAAAAGGAGGAGGTGAAAAAGAATGAGAAGTAGGTGAGGAGAAAGTGGCTCCCAGGTAAATGTATCTCAAGATAGTATTTAAAAAATATTATTAACATACAGTCTTTGAAAAAAGCATGGTACGATTGTCTTTGACAGGGATGAACACACGTGGAGACTAAGATGAGTGCAGATGAGAAGGGGGGCACAGAATTTAGATTCTTTGATTCATCTCCCTGGTGAGAGATACCACCATCTTGTGAGCTTTTCATTTGTAATCTCATTTAAATGGCAGAGAATTCTAGAAAGCCAACACTGAAAAAGTCTTCTAATAATACTGAGTGATTATTACCAGACAGGGCCAGCTGGGCCAGCATTATCATCAAGCTTGGCACCACAGTGCCTGGAGTTAAGGGCCATTCTGCTCCTTGTTTGCTCTGTGACTTTTAGAGCCTCTTTGTCCCTGAAAACAGCATTTGTACCTATCTCTTAAGATTACCATGAGGGTTAAATGGGCGATTGTAACTAAAGCACATAAATAGTATCTGTCATGAAAATAGTGCCCTTTGCTATTACTGTTCTAAGTGCTTTATATATATTAATTCATTTAATCTTCACAATAAGCACTTTAGATAGATATGTTATAAACCCATTTCACACATGAAGAAACTAAGGGAGAGAGAAATTAATTAGCCTTTTCAAGGTCATGGATAGAGGAACTATTATTTTGAACCCATCTGCCTTCAATGACCATGCTAAGTTTTTGTGTAATCAGAGAACATCTATAGAGCTGGCCCAAGGGCTTCCCAAGACATTGGCACCACAGTCTAAAAAGAACTCTAGCTAAATATTGGCTTTTTTTTTTTTTAATGTGGGTACCGGGAGTCGACCTCAGGACCTCGCACTTGCCTCACACTTATGCCGCTGAGCTATCTCACCAGCCCTCTACTGGCTTTCTTAAAACTTTTGTAAGGGCTGTTATAGGGTATAGAAACCACTGGTTTGAGTCAACCTCTCATTTCAGGGATGAGAAAATGGAGGTTGTGCAATGGGAGGTGACCCACTCCACATGGCACACTTGGGGTGGGACTGTCACCCACCTCTCCTTGTGGTCATCTCTTTTCTTTCCTCTGCACCATCTCATTCCTGATCAAAAGCCCATAGACACGTTAAAACCTCCCTAACGTACAGGACAACTCACCAAAGCAGGCCTTCCAAAGAGGAGCCAAGACAGCGAAGAACTTGGGCTCGCTGGGAGCCCACAGTGCCTCTCCCTCCTGTGTCTATGCAAATACTGGGGAGTAATCTGCATAGGGAAAATGTAACTACCCAAATTGGAACAGGGCCAGGACCTTATCCCCTGAACTGGGGAGGTGCTGGAGGATTCTTCAGAACATAAATGCTGCCTCCTTTTCCTCTCCCTAATCCCCAGCCCTTCAAGTCAAATCTAAGCAGCCTCAGAAATGAGAATGTTCCTGCTGAGACCCCTGTCTCTTCCTTCCAATAGTCTCAGGGCTGGAAGGGTAGGACCCCTAAAGTCACTGATGCAGGTGAGGGTAGTTTGGATTTCTAAATCCTCACACTCTTGCCAGTGACATTGGACAGGGAGTACACTCAAGCTCTCAAGGTCACATGTTTGTACTGTCTTGTTTTATAAGTTCTAATAAACTGATGACAGTCAGCAGCCCACACTGCACAGAGCTTCAAACCCACTGGCTTTTGATCAAAAACTGATGCAGAGGTTGCACATCAACAAATACCAGTCCAGGAGGGCAAGCATTAAGTTTCCTAAGTAAATCTCCGGGAAAGGAGCCACAGGCCGATTTGGGCACATCCCTTGACTTCAGTGTTCCCATTCACAAACTAAGTGAGTTAAACACAGGATCCTCAACCTTCAGGCCATCTAGCATTACAGTCTTTCATGATCTCTTAAGCATTCCCCATGCAACTCATGAACTGATCCCACACAAACATTTTATATCATTTGAAGAGGACTGTTTCAGCCACACCTCTCCAGCAGAAGATGGACTGGACATTCAGAGAGGCCTATAATACACCACTTACTCAGCAGCAACACAAGGAAACGTAATCATCCACTATCTATCCATCTGTCCATTAGTCAATCTGCTCATTCCACTTCACAAGTAAGAATGTAAGCAAGCACATACACCATAGGGTATTGGGCAAGGAACTACAAACACAGAGGTAATTAAGATCCACAGTGGCCTTGGGTGCTCGCCTGGAGTGATACCTGCCATTAGTGTGTCATACCTGCAGGTGTTGTCCTGAGATAACTCGGCCTTTAGTTACTCCTTTGCTGGAAAGAAGTGCTTTGTTTAAGGGCTCTGGTTTGATTTGCAAAGCCAGCACACACTCTTATGGGAAACGGTGGGGTTCAGCTCCACACATGGAGAAGTGCCTTTGCTCAGGGCAAAATCTGCTGTTTGGTGAACTGCTCTGCCTTTCCTTTGTGTCAGTATGATTTGAAGGAACCATTAAGCTTTAACAATGCAGAAAATAAATCTCAATTAAAATATATGCACCTTAAAGAGCTGAGTTCTCAACCCAAACTTCAGAGGAGAAAGCAAGCTGCTTTACTCATCTCTGCCTGTCACTGGCCCCTCTATCCTTCAAGGCCGAGTTAGGAGGCCTCTTCCAAGAAGATTCATGATCCTTCCTGACTGGGAATGATTTCCCACCCTTCCAACCACCCATAAACATTTATTTATCAAACACCTAGGGTAGAATTTTATTTGGTTGATAAACTGATTGGATTCACTGTGAGCTCCTGGAGAGGTACTATTCAATGCCCTCAGCTTTGTTTCAACTTTGTGCTCTTGTTTCATATCCACCCCCCCCATTCATAGATACAGGAGGAGCTCCTAAATGTATATGGGATGAATGCATGCACTTAGCTTCAAAATCAGAAATCTTATCTGCTCTGTCACAACCTAACTGAAATTCATAATGTTCAAAATCTCTAGCAATGACAATCCCTAGAGAGCACCCACAAAATCTGGCTGGACGCAAGCAGCAATCTGACACATTCCTCAAAAGTCCCAGCCTTCAGAAGACCCTCTCTGGACTCCGATTTCCTGTGGCTGAGACTCTGTCTTATTGAGTCCTAATGTCATTTACCTCCTGTTCTTTCATTTGGTTTTAATATGACTTTATAGCTGAGGAATGAAGCCACAGTCACCAAAAGCTAAGTCCCCTTCAGAGATGAGGGTTCTACTGATGAGCCATGGATGCTCAATACATATTTATCAGTGGTTCAACCATCCCAGGGCTCACTATCTGGTTTAAAAATCTAAGCAACAGAGAGGTAGTGACTTATGATTGGGAGCTAATGTGAGATATTTCTCCACTTGCCCAAAGCAAAAAGGGCCTGGTACCCAGAAGACACATGGAAGACATGCAAAAAGACCTGACTGCAAAGCTCTTGACTCTATGAAAGGTTTTGTTTTCCTTAAATCAGCTTGGAGTAGCAAGGCTTGGTGTCTTAATCACTTTCCTCATCAGTAGGACTCAATACCCAACATCAACAAATTAAAGGAGATGAGATTTATTTTGGCTCGTGTTTCTAGTCCATAGCCCACTGGCTCCAAGGGAGGATGGCATGTAGCGGTGAGGCATTGCAGAGGGAAAGCTGTTCATGTGTGGGCAGCCAAAAAACAGACAGTGAAGAGCAGAGCCAGGAAGGAAGATACAACCTTCTAGGTCATGTTGCTGGGGGTCCTCCTCTTCCACCCAAACCCTACCTCCTCACACCAAGCCACTGTAGTGCCTCCATAATCCAATGAAGTCCTGTCTCTGAGCACATGAGGGTTTGGGGGAGCATTCAAATACAAACCATAACACTTGGCCTAGTTCTAGTTTTAGCATTCCCCATCATCTGTGGCTTCATGGATGACTCATAACCTCACTTGGCCCATTTTTCTAAATCTGTCCTTTATTTTCACATGAAAGACAAGGTTCTATCTTAGTTCCTGGGGAAACAAAAATAAATCAAAGATAATTCAACCTTAATCAACAGATTTCTAGTTAGTCGGAGAGATAGATATAGCACCTGTCTTGTACTGCACAGAGATAAGCAAAAATGATGTGATGTGATATGCTATGCTATGCTATGCTATGCTACGCTACGCTACGCTACGCTACGCTACGCTACGCTATGCTATGCTATGCTATGCTATGCTGTGCTATGCTGTGCTATGCTATGATACTATGAAGATAATAGGACCTGTTGGAGGGCACAGCCATTCTTACCACCTGAAGTAATTTAAGATTTCCAAAAGGGGTGATGTTGAATTAGACAAAGCAACTGGAGCAAAGGAGGGCCTTCCAGGCAAAGTACAGCAAATATATTTGTTTTCCATTGCTTCTGTAACAAAGTATAGATGGTCCCCAACTTATGATGGTTCAACTTACAATTTTTCAACCTTATGATGGTTCAAAAGCAATACATGTAGAAATTATATTTTGAACTTTGAATTTTTATCTCTTCCCAGGCTTTCAGTGTATAAAGTGCACTTTAAACAATGGTATTTTCAACTTCTGATGTTCCATCGGGATGAAACTCCATTATAGTGAAGGCACACTTATACTATATCATGATTTACGAAAAGGTAAGTTTATTATTTTATAGTGCAGTGGGTCAGAAGTTTCACATGGTTCTCATTGGGCTAATTCCAAGATATCAGTAGGACTGTGCTCCCTTCTGAAGGCTCTAGGGGAGGATGCATTCACTCAACTTTTCCAGGTTGAGCCTCATTCCTTCGTGCATGAGCCCCTTCCTCCATCTTCAAAGGCAGCAATAGCACCTCAAGTCCTTCCCATATCACATCACTCTGACATTTTTTCTGCCTCCCCTTCCAGTATTAAGCACCCTTGTGATCACACTGGGCCCACTTGGATACTTTAGGACAGTGATGGCAAACTTTTTGAAGATTTCAGTGATACAAACAGCCCACTGTGGTACTTGTGCCATAGGTTCACCGCCACTGCTCTAGGATAATCTCCCTATTATATAGCCAGCTAATTAACAATTCTAATTCCCCTTTGCCATACTAAGTGAAAGGTTCACAGATTCTGGGATTATGAATATCTTTGAAGCAACAGAGAAACAATTGCTGGATTTGAAGATTGTTAGGACGTGCAATATACAAAAAAGGAAGGGGTCGGTATGGCTGAGATTTCTAGCTTAGATGCCTAAATGGATGATGGTTCAGTTCAGTAAGATGGAGACTTTCTGGATGTAAGTATAGCACTGTATAGAGTTTCAGCTGGGACACCAATGAGAAAAGGTCTTGTAGGCAGGTCATGAGCTTAGGGGACAGAACTTCCTGCCCACTGCACAAAGGAATTGTAAGTACTAAGAAAGCCTTCCTATCAAATCAAAGACAGGTAAACACACTATCACTGACCACTTTATCATAGGTAAGAGTACATAAGGCCTCCTGCACTGAAGATACCTTTGCATGGCTCATTAACAAATGCCTCACTGGCCGCTTCTATGTGCACGCTGACCTGGGTTCTACAGGGAGCTAAGGAGAGTTACCAGGTGCTCATGTGTTCCCAGGTACTACTGGGAACTAGGACAGAAGGATCAAGAGAATGTGATAACACAAGTGCCAAAGAAGTAGCCAGAACCCTGAGTGTGATGTAGGTATCTCCTTGCACCTTACTTCCCTACCCAAGGATCGCTAAGTCCTTTTGATTTGATCTTCTAAATACTTTTTCATTCTGCTTCCCCTCTTGCTTTAAACTCAGGCCTTTCTTATTCTTCACTTGAGTTAGTACAAAAGCCCCTGAACCAGCCCTATCTCTAGTTTTATTCCCCTCCATGCTTCTCTTTAAATGACAGCCAGAGAATGATTTCTCTAACTTTAATCTGATCTTAACACTATTCAACTTGAAACAATTCAATGAAAACATAAGGAAAATATTTTAAATATAGGAATGGGGAAAGCCTTTCTAATCAGGACACAAAAATTGTCAAGTGAACATGAACAGAAAATGAAATATAGATAGTTTTTCAACATACGAAAGAGAGCGTTAACTCAATAAGAAAAATGCCAATTTCTCCAAAATTAGTCATCAAAAGATTGACTAAGAGTTTGATAATCCACTATATTAATAATTTTGAGGAAACATGCATTCTCAAATGCTATTGGTAGATATATTCTATCACTAGGGCATTGTAAATATCTGTTCAATTTTAATATTATTAAATATATTCCTCGACTATAATGAAAGAATATATTCTTTGAAATTATATACCTAAAATTATTCTGTAAAATTAGACATAATTACACAAGTACACAAGCACAAAACTATACATAATAATATTCGCTAAGAATGTCCGTGTCTTACACAAGACTACTTAATCAATCATAGTATTCACATAATATAAAGTGCTATATACTATGTACCTGTTAAAAAAAAGAATGAAGGGGGAAAAGGATGAGACAGTGCTACATGCTTAGGGTCACAAAGTCTCCAAAATAAAAGGCTAAAACCAAAAATATGCTTTTATAGCATCTATTACATCAGAGATTGTTGTACAGGCTTTATATATTTATATATAATTTTATGTAGTCAATATATTTCTGTACATTTAACTCTTTAATAATCATAATAACCCTATAGGATAGAAAGTATTATTATTCCCATTTTACAAATAAGGAAACAGCCACATTAGAGTTGAGTAATTTGTTCATTATGAATATATACTTGTACATATATATTTCTACGATTTTTCTCTGTGTGTTTCAATGTTAATAGTCACATGCACTCTATTTTCCAGTATACAATTTTTCTCTTCAGTATGTAAAACTCATTGAGTTCATAATTTCAGTTTATGTATTTTTTCAGTTTAAAATTTTCCATTTAATTCTTTAATCTCTATTAAAATTATCAATTTTTTAACTCTTTGAACATGCATTCATAATGATTTAAAATCCAATCTGAGTACTGTAACTCCTGAATCTACTTCTAATGTCTGTTGTTTGTCTTGGGTTTTCAGTCATGTCTTATACACCTTGTTTTGTTTCATGAGAGTCAGACTCGTATACGAAAAAACTATGGTGACAATTTGATCCTAGATGATACTATCTTCTTCCAGAGAGGATTTACTTTTGCTTTCTCAGGGCAGATAGGGAAGAAGCTTTAGGAATTCCAAATATCTCAATTCAAACAAGAAGTATGGTGAATCAAAGTTGGATTTCAATCTCTCTGAGAACTGATCTATTTGTTATTTCACCATTACTTCTAAAATCTAGTCCCTTGGTTTTTTTGAATGAAGGCCTGTGTGTAAATCAGGGAGTTTCTTCCTCAATGATCTCTGAACTTCAGCTTTTAGCTTCATAGTCCTATGAATCTTTTGAGAGTTCTGCTCAACTTCCTGGCCTCTTGGCCTTTGCTACTTGTGATGTTTCATTAACTTCAAGAAAGCAACGGCTTGGCTTACTGGGGTTATCTCTTTGGTCTTCCCTCCTCTCCTAGATCTTGGCCTTGGAATTCCTCAGGATCTTGAAAGAAGTCCAATATCTTCAAAGATAAATTTTTCCTTTTTAAAATTTTTTTAAAAATCTTATATTTGGCTCCTCCATTATCAGAAGAAGGGCTGGTTGAAAACAACCTAGCGCCCATCCACCAGACATATTTTTTTAAGTATATGTGTGTGGGGTGGAGAGAAGTAAAAGCAGAACCCAGCCAGAAAAAATTCCCAAGCCTGATAATTTAATAGAAGAAATTTAATACAGGAAACTCAGATTGTGTGTGTTGAATGAGCTGAAAGAGCAAGTATAGGACAACAAAAGGATCAAGAACATCAGGACTAGAGGAACAAACAAAGGAGATGAAATAATCAGAGCTTGGGAGCCAGGTCCACCTGCATAGAGCTGGAGCAACGTCTCACCCAACAGAAGCTGGGACAACAGAGCCACAGACTGCCGGGATGCTGCTTCAAGGAGAGAGAGGCGGGATAACCTGGCTCCATGACTTGTCTGCTCCTCCTGCCCTCTAATCCCTTTCCAGTGCCCCCTAAAGACCAAACTTAACAGGAAGGTGATGGCCAAGGGAGACTAGAAAAAGCAGAAGAAAGCAGGGAAAGAATCTTGAGACCAACTGGACCAATCACTGGAGGTGAGGCACACTTGGGAAGATACCTGAGAAACTAGTAATTATGGGTGTTTATGGGGTAGAAGGAGAGTGGAGGATTGCTGGACAGAGGGACTAGAATTGAAAGAGACTTAGCACATGCACATATTGTGTATACCACATCCTTCGATGGCTCCCATCTGCCACAGCAGCCCTTCTCAAACTTTAGGGTTCATTAAAATTACCCATTCTACTGGAGAAAATGCACACCCAGGGAATCAGCAATCTCAAATGAATCTCAGGGAATCACACTTAGTAATCATCTTGCCTGATTCTGGTATGGCTGGTCCAGGTGGAACACACTTGCAAAATGGTGGCAAGACACAGACGCAAGTCCCTTCAGAATGACCGCATGTCCTTTAATATCAGGTGTGACTGGTTCCCCTTTGAAACTTTTCCTACTCACAAAGGCAGAGATTGGCCCTTTCTCCTCTCCTGCCTCTGATCTTTCTATAAAATGTCCTCCAAGCAGCCTGATAATTTTTCCTAATAATGTCTGTTTTCCTCATTAGCACCTGAAAGCTGAAGATTTTTCTTATTTACATTAAATCATGAAATGTCTGAAACTGTAGATGGCATACATGAGATCCAAGATGAAATTTGGCTAAAGTGACTGGCCCATAGTTTCCAGAGACAGAGGGACACTGAGTCAGATGAGGTGACCAGAAAAGGCTTCCCAGAGGAGAAATCACCTTAGACAAGCAGAGTGGAAGGGAAAATGCATTCCAGGCTGGGGAAAGGGAATACACTAAGGTACTAAAGCAGGCAGCCTCATTTCTATTAGTGAACAACCCTGGCAATGAATATAAAGTGCTTTGGTGTTTTTTTTTTAAGACATATTTCCCTAAACCCACACTTCGTGGGGTCATGCATGCCCCCTATCTGGGGCCATCACTTCCCCAGATGCTAATGAGTGCTTCCAGCATTGATCACAGGGAGAGAACCCCACAGCTTTATAAAACATGCAGATGACTGGTTTTTAATGAATGCAAAATGTCAAACAAAAGCAGCATCACAGGCCAGTTACTCATGCATAGTAAAGTTCCCAGGGAAAAAAGGAACAAATGAATAGGGAAAAAATACCTTGGCTGGAACCATTCCTAATAGGCAATGGACAATTGGGAACAGCAGGAGTTTGCAGGGACACAGGAGCAAATAGCAAATACATTTGGAAGATCTCAGCAACAGCAAGAACAAGACTGCACCAAATGGGCCCCTGGCTTTTGTTTCTCTTAGGACATGGGGCCTCTACACAGCCCTGCTAGATAGAAATGTACATGCTAAGCTTTTGTCTGTTGGAAGAGATGGAAGAGAAAGTTGGACAAACATAAAGAGAGGAAAACTCTTCTAGAAAAGGTGATGTTTAAATGGGACTTCAGTCTGTCCGCTTTTGAATTAGAAGCCACTGACATGGACTTTGCCTTCCTGGAATACAGACAGGAATTAACTTGATCCAGACCTTGGATTCTCACACAAACTCAAATTTGGGCTTTTCACAGCATTTTCTAATGTAGTCATATACAAAGTCATTGGAGGGGGAAAGGAAAGAAGGGGTAAAAAGAAAAAAAGAGAATGGAAGGAAGAAAATGGAAACAGAGCTTTTGTAAATAGGGAGGGGAAAAGGGGTTGAAGGGAGGAAAGAGGACTGGGGAAAAAAGAATTAAAATGTATCATGTACAGGTACAGACTCCCTCTGATGAATGTGATCATTATGTATATGTAAAATGTACCAATAAAATTAATAAAAAAAATTTAAAAAAACACAGTCTTTGTATTTGTCTGTGTAGGTATATGTATTGAAGGGAATAATTCGTTTAAATCTGAATAGATTTTGTAACCTCGTTTATGCATGCCTTCATTTTTAATATACCCAGAGCCTCTCAAACTCTGAGTGGAGCTTGGGCCTCTTTCCCTTGTCTGCTACACTAGTTTTCTTGTTGGGTGGTGCAGATGGCTTGATCTCAGAAGCCCAGGGAGGGCCCTCAACTCTGTATCTCCCCACAGCCCTCGCAATGATGCTTCGAATCCCTTTATCAGGGAGCACTGTCTTTCCATACTGAGAAATGAGCCTTAAGTTGCAAACTCTCCAGGGAGGGGAGCATTTGGCCTCACACTAGCTTGGAATTGTCATTACCTCTCAGAATCTTTCTGGGAAGCTGCCTTCCTTAGGGTAGTGCCCCTTACCCATTTTATCAAGGCACCAGTGTGGTAGTGGCAGTGCAGTTGATAAAGTGTGACTCAGTGGTGGGTTGATTCCGGATGCTGATGACAGGAGACAAACTGGAGTAATATCTGTGTGGTCTTGCTGGAAGCCTGGGGTCTGCCTTCAGGCCACGTGTCACAGCTGTTTCAAGGGTCTGTCCCCAGATGTGGTCAATCCCTACACTTGTTTCTTAGAGCAGAAAACTCCAAGCTGAGGGGCGTAGGTGCCAGCCCTAGCATTCATGAGGCCTTAGGTTCCATCTCCGGCACCTCAAAGACAAGAAGAAAAGCTGCAGCTGTTCCAGATGGAAGGCAGCAGATGATCAGGAAAGTGGAGAGGCCCCCACTGCTCATCGCATCCACATTCTCCTGGTCATCTGGGCCTAGTCACATTTTCTAGTGGCCAGCATGGCCGGAGGTAGCCACGAGGCTGGTCCTGACCAATGAGATGTGGCAGGAGGCATAAAGTGCCTTTTCTTAGAGGGACCCACAATACACCCCACCGTGACTCACACTCTATTTCCTCTTCAGGAAGCTGAACAGAGGATTTGGATGGCCTGGAGGTGAAGGAACCACTGGCAGAAGGACCCAAAGGCTCAGACAATTGTACAAAGCAGAGGAACCCCTCTCCAGACACCCTCCTCCCCACTGACCTACTGTGACCTTACAAACAAACAGACTTTGACTGGCTGAAGTGACTCACTTCTGTGCTTGTGGGGGCAGTGAGCCAATCTGAATAAGGTATGAAGCTAGGCCAGGGATGAGAACTTAGAGGCATCTCTTCTGCCCAGAAGACAGGGCTCCCCACTTTCTGATACTTCCTTTAAATAGACCATTTAGGATTTACCTGAGAATTTAAAGTGACACACACCTTATTTTCCAATATATACAGCTAGTTGCTATGCTTTCCTCTTTGTCCCTGACTTCCAGCTGTGTGGCCTTCAGGTATGCCAGGTAACCTCCAGCATCTGTTAGTACCAAAAACTCTCAAACTTTCACACTGTGGTTGTCACTGAAGCTATGCCCACAACCCAAACCCTGACAGCAAAGCTGCCACAAAGGGACCCTGCAAGTGGATCCCCTGTGGGTGCTCTTCTCTCTGGGCTATTGGCAGTGGCTGGGGATAGTAGCTACCATCTAAGTTGATAGAGAAACTCAAAAGAGTTTCATTCAAAACCACCCCATCTTTCTTTTCTGCCTCCCACTATGGGACAATAGAGCATGAACCACCTCACCAGATACCAGCCCCTCGATATTGACTTCCCAGCCTCCATAATCATAAGCCAAAACATTTCTGTTCATTTAAAATGACCCAGTCATTGGTATTCTGTTAGAGTAGAATGAAACAGACTAAGACAGTCATCAAAATGGCCAGGGGCCTTGGAGGGAGAAAGATGATGACTGAACATTTGGACTCCAATCTTGAGCTGTCCAAGAGCTATGGGATGGTGTCCAGCTACTATTGAAAATGTCACCTTGAAGCTGAGGAAAGGACCAGAGTCAGAAGTGACATAGGCTAGGACAGAGGTTAAGTGGCCTTGGCAAAATCGATCTCTAAGTCCCCTTAGGAGAAGATACACCACCTATACTCTGATCCTAGACACAGGCCAGCACTTCAGTGTCCATCCAGCTTCATAATGAGCATTCTCATGGATAGAAATGGGCTAAAAGACAGAGTTAGCTTTACTGCAAAGATGTTTAAAGGGCTGACTAGGTGGTTCTCATTCAATGTTTAACCCAGCTCTGTCCCTGCATTCACACTTCCAGCAAGAAGGAAGCTCAGAAGGCAGGCATTCTGCAGCCTATGGTGATTGCAGGTGTGATAGACAATCCAGCCACAAAAAAGAGGAATGCCATCACGGCCCAGAGGAGAAGAATTGCAAATACTCCCGGGCACAGGTTGACCTTGGAAATGGGAGAGAAGCCATGTAAAAATGTCATTAGCACTTTCACAGTGATAAAAAAAAAGTACTTTTAAAATAAATGAGGTGCTACTAAATAAACGAGTCACTTGAAAATGTACTTGTGGGATAGCCAAGATAAATTAAAAAACAGATTAAAGTAACATCTGCATATTAGCATTGTCATAAAACGGAATGGTAATAGGGGGAGCGTGCAAGGTATTATAAAACAATAATCAGAAACATGTCATTTATTGAAAGCCCACCACTGATGCAGAGGTATTAATCTCCAGTGTTTCTGCAGCACATTTCTCCCAAATGGTTCTATAAAAATTCTGTTCAATTCTGACAAGCACCCTTAAATTGCATCACAGTATAACCCTGCCTCAGGAAGACTGCATTTTGAACGGATCATTGTCACCAGTAAGAATGGGTCATAGGACAGGACAGCAAGGTGCCTTCTCTTTGCCCTACAATGGTGAAATGCCTGTTGGATATGGCCAAAGCCCTTAAGAGATAAATAATATTGACTTCTTGGAAGTGTTAATAACAAAAATAGCAGCTATGAACTTCACATCTGAATGCCAATTTTAAATTTTTAATCCATTTTCTCATCTGATCTCCACAGCAGGAGACCTATAAATCCATGTCCCCATTTGAAGGGTGAAAGGCCTCAAGCCAGAGAGTTATATGACTTGCTCAAAATCACACAGCAAGATGGTGGTAGGTTCTGCACCAGAACCCAGTCTCGCCTTCCACTCCCATTTACAGCACATCTTTCTCAACCCAGCCTTTTCTTCCCATTTCTCCTTCTGTCTTGTTTGCTGTCCATCTCAGTCCAGGCCCCAATCCATAACCTTCACTTCATAAATTTCTTCTGGGCTGACCTCCATTTTTCCCTCAGGGCTGGTTCTCATTTTCCCTTTAATTGGTCCTATTTGCCACCCACCCCAGGGCAATTCTGTATTCTTCTGGCCACCAATTCTGCTCCTGTTCCTTATCCTGAGAAAGTCTCCTCCACTCACTCTGACTAAAGATAGATGCTGTCAGAGAGGGGGTGTCTCATGTTTACTTTGGGCTTCCTCAGGGTCCCTCCCTGCCCTCTCTGCTTTCCCTCCAGCCTCAGGAGTCACACCTCCCTCCTAGTGTGCCTTCCTCACACCCTCGCTATTCTGCAAGACCTGCACCATCAGTTGCTTTCCTCTCACCTGCATTTCTCCCTCTCCCTCAGCACTTCATTCTTTGGATTTCTCATGTTTCCCTCATTCTGCAAAAACATGCGTTTCAGCTTTGTCTATGCCCTTCCTCCAGGAGCTGCCCCATCCTTCCACAGTTGCTCATGGAAAAGTCTATAAACACTGGAGGTTACACCTGAATCATTTGGCAAGCTTGTTCAGAGTACAGATCACTCGTGAATTCTACCATCCTGTGGTGCTGTGGGGAATCTGTGTTTATAACATATTCCCAAGAGATTCGTATAAGAGGTAGATCCTGGCTCATCCCCCAGGACCTCCACGAGACCCCTAACCTCCATGCAGACCCTTGTTCATTGAATGATCATAGAGGAGAGTGGCACTATGGGGAGCTATGGTAGATGGGATAAAAAAGACAACCAGATTTTGGAGGCCCTGGATGCTGGATAAGGAGTCAGGACAGAGAAGAGAAATGAAGGTGGCAGGAGAGGTTCTGTGCAGGATTTTGGTCAGGAAAGACCTTAGATACAGCAGTCCAGCCATAAATAGATGAAGCAGCTTACCTGTGACCTCCTAGCCAGCTAGTGCTCAAGGGGCCAGGCTGAAGGGAAATAATACTAGCAGGAAACTTGGAATTTCAGGAATAAAGGAAGACCAGTTGAAATAGAAAATGTTTGGATAAGTAGAGTAATTTATTTTCCTTCCCTAACGTTCTTTAAAATGTGCATGATCATTAAGCAAGGGCCTGATGTGTTTTCAATGTGTGTACCTATATTATATATGACAAGTATAATGTAAAGGTGGAAAGAGTAAAGATACCTATATAGTTGTAACATTTATGCTTTATTTGATGTTATAAAATGTCAATTGTATGTAGACTGAAAAGTTAAGTATCAATATTGTGATTCCCAAAATAACCACTAAAGAATACAAAGAGATATGGTAAACAAGACAATACATAAATGAAAATGGAATATGAAAACTATTCAAGCAATCCCAAAGAAAGCAGAAAAGGCAGAACAAAGGAACAAGAAACAAAAAGACGAGAACAAATAATAAACTGATAGACTTAAAGATAACTTCTGTAATAAGTAAAAAAATGTAAATGGTCTAGGCATACTAACTAAAGCATAGATATCATCAGCTTTGATGAAAAATGTAGACACAACCAAACGTTGTCCAAAAGAAAGCACTCTAAATAAAAAAGATACAAATAGGTTAAAAATTAAAAAGATACAAATAGGTTAAAAATAAAAGATAGGGGGCCAGTGAGATGGTTTAGCAGCATAAGCGCTTGCCTAGCAAGCGCGAGGTCCTGAGTTTGACTCCTAGTACCCACATACAATAAAAGGGCCGGTGATATCGCTCAGCGGCATGGGCGCCTGCTGGCACGCGAGGTCCTGAGGTCGACGCCCGGTACCCACAAAAAAAAAATAAAATAAATAAATAAATAAATAAAAGATAGGAAAATCTATACTACGGAGATACTAGCCAAGGAAGACACAGTGGCTCTATTAATACCACACATAGACTTCAGGATAAGTAAAATTTCTAGGAACAAAAAAGAACATTACTTAATTACAAAAAGGTCATGTCAAGAAGAAAAACCCTAAATGGGTATGTACCTAACAGCAGAACCTCAAAATACATGAAGCAAAAATTTACAGAAATTAAAAAGAATTGGACAAATCTGTAAGTGTAGAGACTGTAACAGCTCTCATAGTTATCCCAAGCAAGTAGAAGATCATCAAGGGTATAGAAGAAGTCTATCAACGAATTTGACCCAACTGATATCAACAGAGCAGCCCCTCATGAAACAACAGAATACATTCTTTTCAAGTGCATATGAAAATGTTCTCCAACAATGAAGTAAGCTTTAATAAATGTAAAATATTCAAATCCTGCAAAGTATGTTCTTTAACCATAATGGAATTAAACTAGAAATCAGTCATAGAAAGATATCCAGAAAACTCCCAAATATTTTTATCCAAGTAACACATTTTAAAATAATTCATGGGTTAAAAAGGAAATGTCAAGGGAAATTAGAGATTATTTTGACCCACAGGAAGTGAAACTATAACATTTCAAAGCTTATGGACTACAACAAAGCAGTGCTTAGAGGAGATTTTACAGCATTAGATGCTCAGAAGAGTGTCAGAACAATAAACTAACCCGAAAGTTGGAAAACTACAGTCCGTGGGTCCTGACTTGCCATCTTTTTGGAAATAGTTTTATTGGGATACAGCCTTGCTCACTTGTTTACATATTGTCTATGGCTGCTTTCTATAAGAGGCCAGTATTATCTATGTTATGGTTTAGATATAAAATGGCCCCCAAGACCTCACGTGTTGGCAATGTGATTGGATTATGGTAGTGTTACAACTGACTTGATATTGGGAAGTGGGATCTGATCAAAAGAGGCAGATCACTCGGGGCATGACTGGGGAGGGTATATCTTCCTTCCCAGATCCTGCCTCTCGCACTGCCATGACGCAAGCAGCTTTCCTCTGCCCACACCCTTCCACCATCCCGTTTTGTGTTTAAGCCTGCCGAATATGGACTGAAATTTCTAAAATGTGAGCCAAAATAGACCTCTCCTTTTTTAAGTTGCAGGTGTCAGGTATTTTGTCCCAGCAAAAATGACTAAATATCCAAATACCAAAACCAGACAAAGGGACTAACAGATGAGAAAACCACAAAATGATATCTCTAATGAAAAAAGATATCAAATTGCTAAACAAAAATTTGGCAATTCAATATCAGAAAAGATACCTACATGCCCATGTTTGTGGGCAAATGGTAAAGAAAAATGGTATATACACACTATTGAATATTATTTGGCCATGAAGAAGAATGTGTTTCATTTGCAGCCAAATGGATGGATCTGGAGGACATTATGTTAAATGAAAGAAACCAAATGCAGAAACAAAACTTTTTCTTTCACAGGTGGATGCTAGAAAAAGTCAATCTGAATAGTGGTTACTAGAAGCTAAGAAGGCGGGGAGGAGGACAGTGAGGGGATTGCTCTGTTAAACACAACAGAAGGAATAAGTTCTAGTGTTCTGCCAAGTAGTGGGGTGACTGTAATTCACAGTAACCCATTCTATATTTTATGAATAACTAGAAAAAAGGAGCGTACAGCTTCCAAACACAAAATAATGAGATGTAAAATTTAATTACCCTGATTTGATTAATAGATATTATATACATGTATTAATTTGAAATATTATCCTGTACCTCCTAAATATATACACTTGTTACAAGTCAAAAATTTTTTTAAATTTCTAAAGGGATGGAAATTCTGAGAACACTGATTTGATCATTGCATCCTGTACACATGAATCAAATTATCATACTGTACTCCATCAATTTATATAATTGAAGTAATAATTAATAAAAATTGGTAAATAACATCCAGCAATATAGAAAAATGATAGTACATCATAAATAAGTAGAGTTTATATTTGGAATGCAAGTTGGATTCAACATTTGGAAATCTATTAATGTAATTTACCATATTTCCAGACAAAGTGAGAAAAACCACATGATCATCTTGATAAATGTGAAAAAAGCACTTGACAAGAGCACTTCCTGATATAGGAAAGTGGTCCCATTACATACCTATTAGCAAGCTAGATAGAAGAAACGTATAATACTTAGTGCTTGTGAAGATGTGAAGCACCTGGAACTCTCACATATTGCCAAAGGGAATGCAAAGTGGTACATCCGGTTTTATAAAAATTTTGGCAGTTTTATTTTATAAATTTAGTCACACGCTTACTATATAACCCAACTATCAGTTAATTATCTAAGAGAAATAAGAACTCTGAATCGCAAAAAAAGAAAAACCTGTCTGTGAATGTTTATAATACCTTCGTTCACAACACCCAAACCTGGAAAGAAGCTTTTAGGTAGTGAATGGATAAGCATATTGTGAAGCATGCATGCGATGAGATAGCACTCAATAATAAAAAGGAATAAATTATTGATACAGAAATTAACATGGATAATTATCAATTGCATTATGCCAAGTGAGGGAAGAAAAACCCAGAAGATTAAATGCTTCCATTTACACGGCATTCCTGAGAAAACAAAGCTATACTGACAGGGAATAGAACACTGGTTACCAGAGGTGGAGGCTGCAGAAAGAGTTTGACTCCAAAGTGAATTTTTGGAGGCGTGATAGACTTGTTTTGTGTCCTGATTGTAGTTATCTAACTCTTGGCATTTGTAAGACTCACAGACTTATACACTTAAAAATTAATTTCAGTTTATGTAAAGTAAAAATAAATAAAATTTAAAATAACATATCTAAATAGAATAATGCCTAATGTGATGGAAAAGAACAAAATAAAAAAGTAAAGACAAATAATAATAAAACCAAAGACTGCATGGAAAGGCAGAGTTTACATATAGATGATTACGTTACAAGCTATATCTTAATTTATGCCAGTGAATTTTTAGCTCATGAGTAATATTAGTTGAAAGAAAAGTGGGCCTTTGAGAGAAGGGGATAGGATGCAAATGAACTTTGATGGAGCAGAGTAGAGGCAAGTAGACTGGAATGAGGTGCACTCCCAGTAGTGTGGGCCCAGGATATATGTGAGGCTTCTGAGGATCCAGAATTTCACCAATTATTGAATTCCTCTAGACTGCAGGCTCTATTTTTCTTCTTTATAAGGGTTTATCAAACACCAAGAACCTAACTAAACACGTATCATTGATTCAAATATTTCTGCAATGTAGTCATTATTATTTGTACTTCATGGATGGAGAAACGGAGACCAGAAAGATTAAGTGACATAGTCAAGGTCTGAAAGGTAATAAGGACTAATTTTTGATAAAAGCCTCATCTTCTAAGGCCAATGTCTGTGCTGTTGGAACAGTTGGGAGCAGCTCCAACATCCAGGAAAAGTTCCTTTGTGTGCTTGCTGGCTGTGAGTTGAACTTCTCTGTTCAGTAAGGAGAAGGGTGTAGATTGTAAGGGGAAGGAACCGTAGACAGAGACATTCGGGCTTTAGAGTTGTTGTTAGAGCTTTATTCAGCCTTAGACATGCAGAAGTGAGAAATGAGGAAGAATTAGAATACAAGGTAGAATTCATTCTTTTATTGCTATATTGTTCCTTATCGCCCTCTGCCCGGTGCTCCGAGCAGGTGATGGTGCGGACTCATGAGAATGACGATATTTCAGCCTCTGTGCCTGCCTAGTGGAGGCGTCATGTGACATCTCTAAAGCTGTACTGATTAGAAACATCTCAGACATCTATATTCTATCACTGAAGGCCCCAGGGTGAGGCTGCATCTGCCAAAGCCCACAGGCTGTTTGTTTGTTCATTCAGTCAGTCAATGTTTTACTTGACACACCAACAAATTTATTAAGTGTCCACTATGTGCCTCACCCAATTCAGAGAACAAGAAAGCAAGTGCCACTGTTAACTACTGGAGGGACTCATCCAGCAATGGTTTTGGATAGGAAAAGCCAGTGACTTAATCATTTGCCACCCACCTCCTTGGTTATTTTTAAACTAGATATTTCTTGAGGAGGAATTCTTATTCTTACCTACCTCTTAGAGATGCCACAAAAAACAATCAGCTGATGTTCATCTGAGACAGAACAAAGAAAAAATGGAAAATAAAAAGCTCTATAAATGATTCTTCTGTTATTATTGTTGTTATCACCATCATCATCACCATCATCATTATTTCTGCTGAGTTACTGTTTCATCAAACTATTCCTATGTTTTCAATTTGGAGGCCGGTGAGATGGCTCAGCGGCTTAAGCGCCTGCCTTGCAAGCGCGAGGGCCCGAGTTCAACTCCCGGATCCCACATATGAAAAAGGGGCCGGTGATATCGCTCAGCGGCACGGGTGCCTCCTGGCGCGTGAGGTCCTGAGGTCGACCCCCTGGTACCCACAAAAAAAAAAAAAAAAAGACTATCAATTTGGGAAGAATAAGCCTGTATGGAATCTGAGAATTAAGGAGTTAGGAGATTTGTATCTAAGTGCAGAGAATCAGTTTTCTGTGCTTAACCATCAGATCAACCCCTAGAACTTTGCATTCCTCTCACTAAATCTACTTGACACTGAAGGAGGCCTAACATGCAAGTGAAATTTGTAACAAAGATCATTCCATCTAACCCACCCTCCCAACCCATCCACGAAGTCTTCAAAGACCAGCACTCATGTTGTCCTTTCCCCTTGGACTTTTAAATTCTTGCCATTCCAGTCACATATGGCTATTTCCTGCTAAAGCGCTGTCTCCTCAGGCAGCAGCTGAAATGGTCAAGGATTAGGTGAGAGCATCTGCAGCCTTCTACCCTGTTGGCACAGTGTGAGAAGGCACCAAAGGCTTTGCAGAGTGCACTGAAGGGGATCTGCACCTAGGAAACAGGGATGCCCATGAGGCCTGCTCAGCTGGGGCATTGTCCAAGGTGAAAGAACAGTGCTCCCAGAGAAAGTGTGCTGGCTAGTATACCAGAAAAGGCCATAGGATGGATATAGACTCTTGGAAGGGACAATACTATATATAAAGTTTGCTTTGTTCCCCCTTTTGCCTGGGACAGTGACATCCCATGATATCCACAGCCTACGGAGTTTCAGAGAGCTGCCAGAGAGGGCTCAGAAAACACAGAATTCACTCTTGGTGTTAGAGGTTTGAATAGAGAGGCTGAGTTGTTGCTCAGGGACACAAAAAAAGCTAGAATTCCAAAGTTTCTAAGTCCCTCCTTTTCCAAGAAGCCCCTAGTGATCTAATCTGTCCCTCCTCTTCACACCTGTAATTATTTATTCAGTTGCTATCTTCCCTTCTAGTCTGTAAGCTCCCGAAATGCAGATGGACATTTTCTCTCTCTGGTTTAGCATATACCCTACTGCCTAAAGTAAAGAGTGACTCCATATCCGTGTGTGTGTGTGTGTGTGTGTGTGCAAATAATTGTGGACATTTTACACCTACCATCTACTTTTCTTACGGTTTTGCCATGTTTCCCTTCTTGGAAAACCCGGTATCCGTTCTTCTCCACTACTTCCCCCCCACCGTGTCCTCAATAGAGCATTTTGTTCAGACAGAGCACTTGCTCTATATTTGATGATGATAATTTGTTAATTTCAAAAGAATTTACAACATTGTGGTGACAATCATACCTTCATTGGTCTAGCTCTATTTAATTTTAAGTGTCTTTGTATGAGCGAAAATTAATTGCTCATTTTTAGTACATTATGCATTTCAAAGCTCTTCTAAATGCACATTAGTTAATATATAAATTAAGTTGGTAGGCATTTTTGTCTCTTGTAGGGAAATGGGAAGATGTTGCACTTAATAGAGAGAAGTTCTCTAAACAGAAAGGAGACTGTGTTTGAAGTGATCTCTCACTCCTCCTTCTAATGGGGAGCAGGAAAAAGAGTTGAAACAGAATCTGAGCCCTGACACCTACTGACTGTAACCTCAACAAGCTTTTAAACTCTTTCTCTCAACCCTGTCATATATAAATGCAACATAATATAACATCATTCCTATGGCTCGTTGTGAGAATCAGGGAGATACCTGGACTTTGCCTAGCACATAGAAGCCTTTTTGTAAGTGTTAGCTTCTCCCTTCCCCTTCTCTCTTCTCCCTTCATCTCCTCTTTTCTCTCCTCTTCTCCTCACTTCCCCACCCCTACTGTATCCCCTCCCCTTCTCTCCTCTCCTTTCCTCTCCTCTTTTCTCTTGAGGAAAGACTCACTGGAAAAGCCAAGATTTAAAACTCTTCCAGATAAGAGATGAGGGGACATTGGCCTAGCACGTGTTCCCCTGATTTCGAGTCCTCCTCCCCTAACTTCTTCCCCCGGGGAAAGTATAAAAAACACCAAGGCCGCCTTCTTCCAAGGTTTCTCCAGCACACAATGTTACCTCCCCTCTGCTCTGCCCATTTCTCCCTCTCAAAACTCTTGAAAAGAAATCACTCCATCTATCTCTATGTTTGCTTTTCCAAAACAGCTCTTGAAAAGTACAAAGTTTTAATAACAGGAAAATGATTATTTGGTGGAGTACAGAGCAATAAAGATGAGGTTAGAAGCTGCACATGCACCAAAATACTAGGCCCACTTGATGTCTATATTGGGGAAATGTACTACTTAATAAGAAAAAAAAAAAAAAAGGCAGAAAACATGAACCAGGTTCTTCCTTCCTTTCTTTCTCTGGCAGAAATTAAACAACTTTTACACACCACCTAGTCTTCAGTAGAGGATGCTAATGACATCCCCAGTGCCTCCTTATCTGATCAAACTTTATTGTCTGTGTCAGGCTGCCAATTAAGGTATGGCTTTCCTATTGCACAAACTTCCCAAGCCACCCTAAAGGTTAATTGAATCATGTACATGTGATGCTCCAGTGGACAAGGGCCTGTAGAATTCCTTTCAGACAGATCTGTTGGGAGAACAAATAAAAAAAACAAAGTGATTGTTATGCAGCCAAAACAAAAGCTCCTAAAGGGGAAGGAAGGGCCGGAGCCTGTCTTGCTGTTTTAGCCTTTCTTTATCCTATTGTGTTTAGTTTTCTTGCAGCACCTCTTTCAGTTTCTTGGGAACCTCCTCCATTTCTGCTATTTTCCATGTAATGCTGTTTTGCTGATACAGAAGTTGTCTAAAACAGGTCTACCCTGAGGACAAAGTTTGACCTAGATGACCAGCCATACCTTGGCCTCCAAAGAAAGCCTTTGACAGACTGGCTTCTTCCAATATATTTCCTTGAAATAATCATGGGATTGCCAAGAGAACACAGACACGGGATCGCTGTATGCTGTCAACCCTGTGATTCTCTGAGTGACAGTTACGACTGTGTTTGCTTTGGCCACAATCATCATTGTGCATGATAGAAGTGGATTTGTTAATAGTCCAAAATAACCATATCCAGATGTGCAGTGAGGACTATGCATCCCCTTCCCCCACCCCAAGGTGCTGACCTGGAGTGTAGACTTGGTATCTAGATATGACTTTGGACTGTCTCTCTGGGAAAAGGGAAGGGACTTATGTGTGGGACAAGGAGTGTTAATGAGTTGGTTATAAAGTGGTCAGACCATTACCGCAGCCCAGCCTACCCAGTTATTACATAGCCACCTTCTTTTGAGCTTGTATTTATTTGCAAATCTTCTTGGAAAAAGACATGAAACTCTTTGTGTGGCCTGGCCAGAGTCATGACCTTTCAGTTTCCATAATGTGAAAATCCAGCAACATTGTAGAAGGCCACAAGCTTTCCTCCTTCTCGTCAGAAATGAATCCTGCCTTAAAAATGAAGAGTTACTGCCTAAATTACTTTTCCGTCCCACTCACAGTAACAGGACACAGACATGTCTAGCCCAGAAACCTCCTGGATATCTCAGCCTGTACCATCTATCCTTCCTTTGTCAGAAATTATTGTTAGGGTCACTCCTCCAGTGTTGGACATGCTCTGCTTCACACTCTGGTCTTCACTTTCTGATAATAAGTCTTGCGAGCAAACTCAGTGAACAAAGACAGTTCCTGATGTGTATCCTCCACAGGAATGCTCAACAGTAAATAATCAAGAAACATCTGTTTATTAATTGGCTGGCCAATTTACATAAGAAAGTACATAGTTTGGATTTTGGATGTTCCCCAAAGACCCATTTGTTGAAAGCTTGGTTTCTAGCCCTTGGTGCTATTGAGAAGTGGTAGAACATTTAAAAGGTGGAGACTAGTGGAAGAAAGTTGGGTCTATGGGCATTTGACCTTCTAAGGTGTAGTAGGGCCCTGTCCTTTCCTTTATCTCTCTCTTTGCTTCCCAGTTGCCATGAGGTAAACAGGCCTGCTCTGCCACACCTTCTGTCATGATGTACCGAACCACCACAGACCAGAGCAACTGGACCAAGTGACCATGGACTGAAACCTCTGAAACCATGAGCCAAAATAAACCTTTTCCCTTAATAAGTTTACTATCTCAGGTATTTTGTTACAGTAAAATAAAAGTAAATACATGAGATGTTATTTCATTTTATTTCACAAACATTTATTGTTTACCTGTGATGTGCCAGGCACCAGAATAAGATCCCTCTTTGCCACCAGCCTTTCATGCTTTCATGGGAATAAATAGACACATAAAAAGTTACAGCACTAGGTGAAAGAGTAGTTATGACGGAGAAAAGCTTGGGGCATTGTGGTATCATGAAGAGGGGCTGGGGAAAATGGGAATGGAAATCCTAGAGAAAAGAGGACACAAACACCTTCTTGCACCTGATCACCTTTTCCAATCAGAACTCAGATTCTGAAAGGGTATAATCACTGATCCTTACCTTCCAGAACTAACTTAAAAAGTAAAGAAGTATAACTCAGGTGGACTAAGGTGCAGGGCAGGCCAGATCCTTAGCATTTGTCAGTGGGTTTTCACCACAGTGGCATTGCAGTTTGAGAATGCTGCTGTGTCCTTCATCTAATGGCAAAGGCCCTTAAAGCCAATTCTATCCCTGTTGGGACAGGCCTGATATATCAGGAGTGGCTAAGAATGTATCTGGGCGTTTGTCATAGGAACCACGACAGGCAGAAGCCTTCAGAGTAGCATAATAACTAAGAACCCAGCCTTAAATGTCAGACTGCTAATGCCAGACCCTGACTCTTAAACTGCCTACCTATATGACTCAGATTTAACCATTCTATGCCTCAGTATTCCCACCTATAAAACAGGGATAAAAACAGCATATGGGAGACAAAATGAGATAATGAAAAGCCTACTGTGTCTGACTTTCTTTACACAGTCTTAGTTACTTTTTGTGTTGCTGAGACAAAATACCCAAAAGGTTATGGGAGGAAAGGTTTATTTTGACTCACAGTTTATAGAGGTTTCAGTCCATAATTGGCTGACTCCAAGGCAGGGTGACATGGCAGAGGTGCATCACAGAGGAGAAATAGTTCATGGCAGGCAGAAGGCAGCAAAGCAGCAAAACCCAAGTCTGCCTTTATATTTCTTCCAGGTTACCCGCCCTTTGGGTAGTACCACCCACACCTAGGGTGGGGCACCCCTAATCCTAGCATCACACACTCTAGATCCAGCCATCTCTGAAAAACCCCACCTATGACCACAAAAGGCTTTAGGGAGACATCTAGATACAAGCCATAACATAGTCTCATATTTTTAAAACATATCCATGTCATATGCTTTGGTCATCTCTTTTTTCATTGCTGAGTAATATTCCGAGGTAGGAATACATCACAGATGGCTTGTCTTCTGCCTGGTGATGGACATCTAGGTTATTTCCAGTTTGAGGCTATTATGAATAAGCTGCTATAAAGCTTCACACACTGCGTTTTCTGTGGATATAGCTTTCCTTTCTCTTACATCATATGGTAAATGTATGCTTAACTATATAAGAAGCTATCAAACTGTTTTCCAAAGAGGCCAGCCCATGTTCCCTTCCAACCCACAATATATAAGAGTCTCACTTACTCCACATCCTCACCAAAACCTAGTCTATTGGTCTTTTTAATTTAGTCATTCAAGGGTGTTTGTAGTGCTGTTTCATTATGGTTTTATTTTGCATTTCTGTGTAACTATTGATTCTTCCTCAAAAACCACATCCACCTTAAAATGCAAGAAAACTGAGGATATTTGATGGTTTGTTTCCACACTCTAATGGGAATTCCAGAAGAACATTCTAGTTTCACCGAGCGAACTCCACATAATGGAAAAGCACACATAGAATCTTCTAACAGCTAATTTGGAGAACAACATTCATTTGAACATTTTGTCTTAAACTAGTTATTTTTAAGATTTGATCCCATTACTTCATAGCAGATGCTTCGGCAATGGATCAAGGCAATTAATGAAATCTGGGGTCATTCTACCTTGATTCGTGACACTTACTAATCTTTGGATCCAGTTTTCTCATCTATAAGGATTAAATGTGTTTCCACATGTGAAAGACTTAGAAAATTACTGGTACTCAATAAAAATTTTTATTGGGTTGATTCAGCATTCTATTTTGTTTTTTTCCATTACATTTCTGCCCCATTTTATTCTTAACATCAAAACTTTCCATTTTATTCTCATCCTAGTGTTTAATAGAATTTGAGCAGGAGCCCTATAGCAGTTAAATCCAGTGGATTGGGTATCCATAGCTTATAGTATGGAAGGTTCTGGACCTCCCACTGCACAGATAGGGTGACATAGGCTTTTGGAAAGAAATGGAAATTGTTTCTATGGGCTTGAAGTCCAAAAGGGGGACTAAATATATTGCATTGAGTACTTACAATGTATAGGGTCAGAATATTATTTATCCTCCAGATCAGAACACTTTTGATATTGAAAGGTATAAACCAAGATTGTCTCAGATAAATCAGAATGTGCAGTCTCCTTAAAAATGTAGAGATACTGTACTAGCTACTCAAAATATTTTACTTAATTAGTGAACTGACCACATTCAGGTAACAGTAAATATCATTAGTCTTATTTTACACCTGGGAAAATCAGGTTCTTGAGAGGTTAATTAGCTTGCCCTGAAATCACATCACAGTTGGCCAGCCAAAGAGCTGGGATTCAGGTATGGGTCTCCAGTTCCAAGGCTCCTGGCTTTGCCACTGACTTTTCTAACATCAAACCCTCAGGACTTCTCCCCAAGCCAATATCCTTTGCTTCCCTGTTTTCCAACCCTTGTAAAGTAGTAGTAATGAAAACTTTATGACATACAAAAGATGTAAAGTTCATGAAGGCCCATATACAATGCCCACATTAAGAAATAAAAGGGGCAAGTCCATTTTTAGTCCCTTGTATACTGGTTTCCAATCCTGTTTTCTTCCTCCCCTTGGGAAGTAGGAACCATCCTGAACTTAGTTGTATAATCTCCACATAACCCTTTACACTACTAAGGCACATACATGTGCCCAGCAAAGGCACAGTGTCTTGTTTTTCATGTTTTTTAATTTGCATAAATGATGGAAAGCTGTGCACAACCTTCTACAACTCTCCTCCCTCATTCAACAGTGCAGAAGTGCTGGCTCATTCATCTTTAGTGCTGTGTAGTATTCTTCTCTGTAAATACATAACAGTTTATTGATCACTTCCCCCCTTACTGAGTAATGAGGGTCCAGTAGTTCCAACTTCTCACTGTTAGAAATGGTGCGCCTACGAACCTTCTTGCTCACCTGCCCTCATGCACGATCTGCATTAGATTCTATAGAGTTGCTGGTTATAAGTGTTTGCATGTCTTCAGTTCTATTAGATCCTGCCAGATAGTTCTCCAGAACAGTTTTGGCAATTAACCTTCCCAGCAGCAGTGTTTATGTGTGAGCATAGTTTCACTTCTTCCTTGGTCTGATCAGACTTTTTATTTTTGTAATAATTTCTTGAATAATATTTTGTAATAGCACCATTCTGCTTTAATGTTCAGTTCTCTGCATTTTTCTGAGTATTATGAAGACAGCCCATGGGTTTATTGGCCGGTTGGGTTCTCTCCTCCAGATAATAGCAGCTCTCCCCTTTTGTCTTACCACTCCTCTAATCCCTCCAGACTCATCTTCATTTAAGAAGCCTGCCTTTCAAGAGAAAGTCATTAGTCTTTCTTACCACTTCACTGCAAATACCAAGTCCCTTTGTGATTTAAAGGTTATGCTAGCAATTGTTCTAGAGAAAGTGGCAAGAGATTATATAAATAACAAACCAAGAGATATTACAAATATTTCACCATCTTACAAAACTCTTGCTTTCTAAGCATACTCTTCTGGAGGTTCCCCCTACTTAGGTCTTTGAGCTAGGATCATGGATATATTCTTGCAGAGTTCCAGAGTGCTCTAGAAGAATACTTAAATTCATATTTTCATTTTGCTCATAGTCTTAAGATTATATTAATACAAGCATTTTGGGGGGCATTTTCATTTTTAGTACTGCTATTTGATCAGAGTGCCCACATTTCTGATTTTGTAAACATCTTGGTACCAAGTGAGACCACTGAGTATAAAGTAACCCAAATGGCCTTATCAGTTAAGATGTTAAAGCTCTGATAAAAACAATACCCACTTAAAAGTGACTTAAAAATACATTTACAGTCTTACATCAATAAGCCTGAAGGTAAATGGTTCCAGGGATGGTTTAGAGATTCAGTGATATCATCAAGGATCCAGTTCTTTTTATCCTTCTAATATACCATCTGATATATATTGGCTTTCCAAACTCAGCTTTGTTGCCCATTGTCCTAAGAGAACTTCTCCATGTGACAGGCATCCCATCTTACTTTAACTCAGTTTAAAGTGTATGAAGGCAGAGCAAGCTGTGAAAATGCTCACCAGGAGGAAAAGAGAAATCTTCCCCCACAAGTCTCCCAACAGACATTTCTTTACACAGCAGTTCCTACCTGTCTGCAGTTCTGCTTTCGAAGGTTCAAGTTTACCTGTAATATACAAATGCATTATTTAGAAATAAACAATTCGTAAGTTTTAGATTGGGTACCATTCTGAGTAACATGATGAAATCTTGTGCCCAGCTCATGAATTATTCATTTGTCCAGGGTATACATGTAGTAGGTATATGCTACCTGCTTCTTCGTCACTTAGTAACTGTCTCAGTAATCAATTTGACTTTTTGGTAAATAGTGCTTTTGTTCAAGCAACTCTTAATATACTTAGTAATGACCTCCAAGCACAAGAGCAGTGATAGTACAAATCAGATATGCCAAATAGAAGCCATTCCTTTAAATGAATAAGTGAAGTTTCTCAATTTAATAAGGAAACAAAATAATCGTATGCTAATACTGTCAAGATCCACCAAAGGAACAAATCTTCTGTCAGTGACTTTGTAAAGAAAGAAAAAGATAGTTGTGCAAGTTTTGCTACTGCACTTCAAACTATGAAAATTATGGCCCTGCTGCACAAAAAGTGCTTAATAAGATAAAAAAAGGCACTAAATTTTAGGGTGTGGTATTATTTGCATCTTCAGGGTATCCATGCAGGTGTTGGAATGTATCCCCCACAAATAAGGGGGACACTATTGTACCTTGACTGGTCACAAGGCCACACCTAGCTGCAAGAAAAGCTGGGAGTGTAAATATCTTCCTTCTGTAGCAGGAGGTAAATCCTGCTAGTTTGAAATAAGGGAAGAGGGGTGGATTCTGGGTAAAAAAATGATGCATTTGTACTAACCTAATGATGCATACTGTCAACACATGTAAACATGAGAGTTTTGCTGTGGAACAAGAGAGAAAACTGAGAGGGAACAAAGCCATCATCTGGGATTTACGGGAGAGGCAAGCTAATCCCAGAGCACTGTACATAAAGTCAGTAACACAGTGTCTGGTCCTCTTTCCCTGCCCACCACTGACACCCACAGATCCTTCCTGTGGCAGCATGGAAGATCTTGGTGTGCTTATGTAATCCAAGTATACTTGTACACTGCAATTAGTTTAAAGAAACAAACTGTTGATGCCTCCTTCCCCAGCCCTTCCTGAGCTTCTCAGCTCCACTCCTTAGACTCTTTGATCCCAGATTCATGAATACATACATGAACTTACTTCTAGCAAACCTGCTTCTTCTCTGCCTTCAACTGCTATTAAGGTATTTCTTCCTGAGGCCTTCATACTGCTTATGGTCTCTCATAGACAAACTGCATTCCAGAAAAGGAATAGGATTGCACAGCAGAAGAAGCATAAACTCTGGAGCCAAAAAAATTGTGTTAAAGTCCTGACTCTAACACTACAGAAAACAATAGGAAATAAGGGAATGTTGGAAGTATTTTTATGCTAATAATTCAACCACTTAGATGAAATGGGTAAGTTATTTGAAATACACAAATAACAAAACTGATTGAAGGAGAAACAGAAAAATCTAATGAGCCTTATATCTATTACAGAGAGCATTAGTAATTTGTAAAAAAAAAACAGAAAAAATCTTTTTAAAGAAACAGAAAAACTGGAGACCCAGGACAGCTGGGCCCTGGGAACCCCGAGACCCAGAACAGCCAGCCTGGGGCATGCAGGCGCATACACGCATTTGGACCACGGAGTAATCAGCGAGACCAGCAACGCGGAAATATCTGAAGCAGCAGTGAGGAGCCAGCAGCTGGGCTCTGGAGAACTCCACCAACAGAAGACCAGTCCCAGCCCCCTCATCCAGAGGCCAAGATCAGCTCCACACCCACAATTCCCATGGCGAACTTGGCTGGAGGACACAGCACATTTCTGGGATCTGACATGGACACTATCACAGAACTGTAAACACCAGAGGTATTTTATTACTTTTATTCTCCCTGTTTGTCTGATTGGCTATCCCTTTCCTCTCTGGTTGGATGTCGTCTTGCTTTGTTTTGTATTTTGTGGTTATTTTTGTTTTGGGGTTTCTTTTTTCTTTTTTTCTCTCCTCTCTTTCTCTGGTCTCCTTTTTTTCTTTCTTTTCTTCTTTTCTTTTTTCATTTTCCTCTTTCTTCCTTCCTTTTTTCACTGTTTAGGTTTCTTACCTTTCTTTTTCGTTTTCTTCTATTGATCCTCTTTCTCTCTTTCCTCTACTACTTCTTGAATTTAACCTTTCAAATCAAGTAAACATTGCCTCTTCCCTGTCTGCTTACTCCTTCACATTCTATTTCATTCTTTCCCTCCTGTGTCCTCCAGTTTCCCAAAACTCGGGTGATCATCCTTTGACTTCCAGCCTTGACTCTACTATATTTGACCTCATTCATCACTTTATCTTGTCTCCTACCCATCTTAACCTCCCTACCCCCCACAGAAGGGTAAAATCACTCCACTAAGGGGAAAATCATTGAATACAAGTACATTGTATATGTTTGATTTTGTTATATAACTTTAGAGTTTGCTCCTGTGGTTGGAGGTAGCAGGTTAATGGTTACCATAGTTTGTCAGTAGTCAAGCTATACTTGAAACTATTGTTATTACTAACTGTACTACTTTAGCCAGGATGTCACACATGTTATAATCAGTTTTTCTCCCCTGTATGATAACATTGTGATTGTATGGGTTCATAATCATCACCACAGCCCAGTACTAAAGGATTGGGTGCTGAGCCAAATACTAACTTTGCATCCCTTACAAATTGTGAAGGTGGGTTCTTGGGATAGCTATAAAGAATCACCTACATCTAGAGGACATACCCAAAGAACAGGCATCTTCTCAATAGTAGTGATAAAGCTGCCTATCATAAGAAATCAGTAAGCATCAACATAGAAAACAAAATAAAATAAAAAAGAGAAAACATAAAATGCAAGATGCAGAAGCAAAATGCAACTCCAGAACCCCAGCCCACCCAGGACAAGCCTGGAACACAATGAGATAGACAAAATTGGAAGTCAAACACTGGAACTTTCTGAAATGATAGCAACAGAAGTGAAAAAAAACAAGTGGAAAAGCTATAGAGAAAATAATCTCTCAGGTACAAAAAGAAATGATGGTTAAAATCAAAGATATTAGAGAAGACACAAATAAAAGAATAAATGCACTTAGAAAAGTGAGGGAAACAAAAAAATGCACAACACAGGAAAGAAATGGAATCCATGAAACAACCAAACAGAAATCCAAGAGATTAAAACCTTCATTGAAAGTATGTGCAACAGATTGAATGAAGGAGAGGATAGAATATCAGAAGACAGAATTGAATACAGAATTGCAGCTAGTGATCATGAAAAGAAAGATATCTTAAAAATAGCAAGAGACCATTTAAACTCAATCAAACAGCTATAAGATGAAGCAAAAAGAGTAACATAAGATTGATTGCAGTCAATGAGAAAGCTGGAGACAGCAAAAATGCCATAAAAAAAACTCTTCCCAGAAATAATGGCAGAAAACTTCCCAAGGGTGGATAAAGAATTTGACATACAAATAAATGAAGCATATAGAACTCCAAACAGCCACAACCAAAATAAAACTACACCAAGACACATAATAATCAAGATTCCAGAAATTCAGCACAAGAACAAGCTGTTAGAGAAAAGAAACCGATCACCTATAAAGGAAAGCCCATCAGAATCACGGCAGACTTCTCAACACAAACCCTCAAGTCAAGAAGAGCTTGGAGTGAAGTATTTCAAGTCCTGAAAGAAAACAACTTCCAACCAAGATTGATGTACCCTGCAAAATTATCTTTCAAAATTAATGGAGAATAAGATATTTCCATGACAAAGAACAACTGAAGAAATTCATGACCACCAAACCAACCGTACAAAGAGTACTGAAAAATATTCTAGACAGAGATAAAAATGACCACAATTCCAAGAGCAACAACAGAAAGAAACCACCAGGGAGGGCAAGCAATAAAACAGGGAAAAGCAGGGAACCAACAGCAGGAAAATATCATGACAAAGATAAGCCAATACATATTAGTTATAACCATCAATGTAAATGGCCTCAATTCACCAATCAAAAGAAGCAGACTGGCAAAATGGATTAAGAAACAAGATCCAACAATATGCTGTATACAAGAAACACATTTAACTCAAAAAGAAATTCATAGACTGAAAGTCAAAGGATGGAAAATAATCTTCCCAGCAACAGAACCCAGAAAAAAGCAGGGGTAGCTATTCTGTCTGCAGACAATGTGAACTTCAAACCAAGAATGATCAAAAGAGACAAAGAAGGTCACTACATACTCATTAGGGGAAAACTTCAAGAGGAAGAGATAACAATCATAAATATGTATGCACCAAATATGGGAGCACCCAACTATATAAGACAATTATTAATAGACATGAAAAATCAAATAAGCAATAACACAATTGTAATGGGAGACCTCAATACCCCATTGTCACAAAGAGATAGATTAACTAAATAAAAAATCAGCAAAGAAATATCAGAAGTGAACCAAACTTGTCAACAAATGGACTTAGTAGATGTTTTCAGAGTGTTCCACCCAACATCATCAGAATACACATTCTTCTTAGCTGCACATGTGACATTCTCTAAAATAGACCATATACTAGACCACAGAACATGCTTAAGTAAATACAAAGGAATTGAAATTATCCCAGGCATATTATCTGACCATAGTGCAATGAAACTGGAAATTAATGGCAAAAGAAACCACAAAACTCCATAAACACATGGAAATTAAATAGCACCCTCCTAAACAACCAATGGGTCACAGAAGAAATTAAAGAAGAAATTAAACAATATCTACAACTAAACAAGAATGCAAATACAACATACTGGAACTTATGGGACATGATGAAAGCAGTCCTAAGAGGGAAATTCATAGTGGTGAATTCTCACATCAGGAAAACAGAATGAGCACAAATAAACAACCTAATGTTGCACATAAATCTTCTAGAAAAAGAAGAGCAAGACAGTCCAAAGCCCATACAAGGAAGGAAATTATAAAAATCAGAGCAGAAATTAACACAATGGAGACTAAGAAAACAATACAAAGAATTAATATATCAAAGAGTTGGTTCTTTGAAAGAATAAATAAAATTGATAAATCCTTAGCCAAACCCTTATCAAAAAAAGAAAGAAAAGAGTCAAATTCATGCAATGAGGAATGAAAAGGGTGAAATCACTACAGATCCTGTTGAAATCCAGAAGATCATCAATACCTACTTCAAAAATCTTTATTATCATAGGATGGAAAACACAGAAGAAATGGACAGATTCCTAGATATGCATGAATTACCAAAGCTGAATCAAGAAGATATAAAAATTCTGAATAATGCAATATCAGTTAATGAGATTGAAAATGTAATTAAAACTTTACCAACAAAGAAAAGCCCGGGTCCTGCTGGATTCACAGCTGAATTTTACAAGAAATTAGAGAAGATTTAATGCCAAAGCTCTTCACACTCTTTAATGAAATTGAAAGAGAAGCAATCCTCCCTGACTCATTCCTGGAGGCAAGTATTACCCTGATGCCAAAACCAGAGAAAGACCCAACCAAAAAAGACAACTACAGGCCAATTTCCCTAATGAACATAGATGCAAAAATCCTCAATAAGATACTAGCAAACAGAATGCAGCAAATCATCAAGAAGATTATACACCATGATGAAGTGGGATTCATTCCAGGTATGCAGGGATAGTTCAACATATGCAAAACAATAAATGTAATACACCATGTCAACAGAGCCAAAGACAAAAATCACAGATCATGGGCCGGTGAGATGGCTCAGTGGTGAAAGCATCTGCCTGGCAAGTGCGAGGGCCTGAGTTCAACTCCCGGAACCCACATACAAAAAAAGGGCCGGTGATATCACTCAGTGGCACGGGTGCCTCCTGGTGCATGAGGTCTTGAGGTCAACCCCCGGTACCCACAAAAAAAAAATCACAGATCATCTCAGTAGATGTAGAAAAAGCTTTTGACAAAAGTCCAAAACTCATTCATGATAAAAACCCTACAGAAAATTGGAATAGATGGTCTTTACCTCAATCTGATAACAGCCATCTATGACAAACCAATAGCCAACATCATACTAAAGGGACAAAAACTGAAAGATTTAAATCTAAAATCAGGAACAAGACAAGGATGTCCACTATCACCACTCCTATTCAATATAGTTCTGGAAACATTAGCCAGAGCAATTAGACAAGAGAGAGAAATAAAAGGAATAAGGATAGGAAAGGAAGAAGTTAAATTATCATTATTCACAGATGACATGATACTCCACATAGAAAGCCCCCAAAACTCCACCAAAAGACTTCTACACTTAATAAGCAAATTCAGTAGAATAGTTGGATACAAAGTCAACACTCAAAAATCAATAGCCTTCCTGTACACAAACAACAAACTCACTGAGAGAGAAATTAGGGAAACCACACCTTCACAATAGCATCCAAAAAAAAAAAAAAAAAGAAATACTTAGGAACCAATCTAATAAAGGAAGTAAAAGATCTATAACATTGAAAATTACAGTACTCTAAAAAAGGAATTGAAGAGGATATCAGAAAATGTAAAGATATCCCTTGCTCATGGATAGGAAGAACCAACATAGTGAAAATGGCCATACTCCCAAAATTGTTATACAGATTTAATGCAATCCTGACTAAAACACCATTAGCATACATCACAGAACTACAGAAAATATTCCTAAAATTCTTTTAGAACCAAAAGAGACCTAGAATAGCAAAAGCAATTCTGGGCGACAAAGGCAAGGCAGGAAGCATCACAATCCCTGACTTGAAATTATACAACTACTGTGATAAAATCAGCATGGTCCTGGCAAAAAAAGACCTGAGGATCAGTGGAACAAATTAGAAGATGCAGACACAACTACAAACACACTCAGCCACCTTATCTTTAACAAAGGGGCCAAACACGTTCACTGGAAGAAAGATAGCCTCTTTAATAAATGGTGGTGGAAAAACTGGCTTTCTACATGCCGAAGACTAAAACTAGATCCATGTCTATCACCATGCACTAAACTAAAGCCAAAATGGATCAAAAATCTAACTATTAAAATAGAAACACTAAATTTACTGGGAGAGAAAGTAGGTAGAAATCTTAAAGATATAGGTGTAGGCAGAGACTTCATGAACAAAACCCACACTGCATGGGAAATACTTCAAAGAATCAACAAGTGGGATCTCATCTTATTAAAAAGCTTTTGCACATCAAAAGAAATCACCAACAGAGTGAAAAGGCAACCCACAAAGTGGGAAAAAATTTTATCCAACTGTCCCTCAGACAAAGGACTTCAATCTAGAACATATAGAGAATTGAAAAGAATCAGAACCCCCAAATTCAAAGACACAATAAAAAATGGGCATCTGAGATGAATACACACTTCTCAGATGAAGAAATACAAATGGCAAATAAATACATGAAAAAATGTTCAACATCATTGGTCATTTGAGAGATGCAAATTAAAACAACACTGAGATTGCATCTCACCCCAGAAAGAATGGCTATCATCAAAAAATCAACCAATAACAAATGCTGGAGGGGCTGTGGGGAAAAAGGAACCCTTCTCCACTGTTGGTGGGAGTGTAGACTGGTGTAACCACTGTGGAAATCAGTACGGAGATTCCTCAAAAAACTAGCATTAGAGGTCCCATTCGATCCAGCTATTCCCCTTCTGGGAATTTTCCCAGAAGAATTAAAAACATCATACCTCAGCGATATGTGTGCACACATATTTATAGCAGCACAATTTGTAATAGCTAAATCTTGGAAAAAACCCAAATCCCCAGTGACTGAGGAATGGATAAAAAAGATGTGGTATTTTTATACAGTGGAATACTACTCAGCTATAAAGAAGGATAAACTTGAGACTTTTACAGGTAAATGGATGCAACTTAAGACCATACTCATAAGTGAAATAATCAGACTCACATGTGTAAACATCATAGTGTCTCCCTAGTGTAAGAAGCTGAAAGAGTAAATAAGATCCAAAATGTACAATAGATCTTGGTTAATTGGAAGAAACCATTCAAAAGGAAAGAGAAAATGGGATGGGGGAAAGGAGAAAAGAAGGAAGGGAGAGCCAAGGACACAGCTCAGCAGCACAGCACCTGCCTGGAAAGTGCAAGGTCCTGAGCTCAATTCCTGGTACCAAACAACAACAACCAAAAAAAAAAAGGAAAGGAAAAGGATATATATATATATATATATATATATATATATATATATATATATGTATGTATATGATAGTTAAGATAGTTATACTACTAATTTCTATTAGTTCACTGAAAAGAAAGGTTTGTGCTTATGTTGTTTGATCAATTTTTCATGCCTATGTCTTGTAATCTGAGCAACTACTTTGAAGATAACAATATGCAATGTATTAAACATTGTTACTCTTCTACTATCTTGTTTTGAAATTTTTTATCATTGTTTTTATTGTTTTTTCTCTTTAAAAAAAGGAACAGAAAAACTTCCATAGATATATATATACTTCAGTTCATGAACTTAATTTGTTCTATGATTTGGAAAAGATGGCCACATTTGTGTTTGTGTGGGAAAGATGGCACTGCAGCTGCAGTAGTACTTGTCACACAATGCAGAGATTGCAAACAAAACCAAAATTTTGCCAAAAGCTTCTGTTTGCAAATAAAAGCTTTTGTTAACTTAGGTACCACTGAGGTACCACTGAGGTATATATATCCAGTCCTCTATAAACTATTTCGGAACATTTTCCAAATTGTTTTGTGAGGAGACCATTATCCCTAACACCAAAACCAAAAACCTAACCAGAAAACTACAGAGCCTCCTAAATATAGTCATAAAATTCTATAACAAATTATTGACTACTTGCATCCAGAAAGATATACAAAGGGTAATCTACCATGTTAAGTGAGGTTTATATAAGAAATAGAACATTAGCTTTACAGTTAAATATCAATCAATATAAGCTAATGAAATAGAGAATACCATGTTTATTTAAGCAGACACAGAAAATGCATTTGGTAAAATTCAACACCATTCATGATCTTTAAAAAATTCTTACCAAACTATAAATCTGACAAAGGATATTTATAAAAACATTCAGGGCTGACATCATACTCAATAGTGAAATATTATATATTCTTCTACTAATAAAGACATTCTTTCTCATTGCCCTTATTCAACATTTTATTTGGAGATCTTAGCTAATGCAATAAGGCAAGAAAACCCAATAAAAGTCTTACAGATTAAAAACATAACAATTAAAAGCATCTTTATTTTCATATAACATGACCATGCACTTAGAAAATTCTGAGAAACCTATCAGTATTTATATTTATCCACACAAAAACTTGTACAAAACTATTTATGCTACTTTTTAAATATTGCCAGCAACCAAGAAAAACATGAATATCCATCAACAGATGAATGGATAAATAAATATAAAACAGGGCCGGTGAGATGGCTCAGCAGCTTAAGCGCCTGCCCGGCAAGCGCAAGGGCCCGAGTTTGACTCCCGGATCCCACATACGAAAAAGGGGCCGGTGATATCGCTCAGAGGCACGGGCGCCTGCTGGTGCGCGAGGTCCTGAGGTCGACCCCCCGGTACCCACAAAAAAAAAAAAAATAATAAATAAATAAATAAATATAAAACAAAAAGAGACAAACATCTCATACATCCAAAAAGTTCATAATTTTTAAACATAGGCTGAGGGGAAAAGCAGAAATAAAAAAATATATATATACATACCTCAGTTCACGAATTTAATTTATTCTATGAGTTTGGAAAAAATGGCCACATTTGTATTTATGTGGCAAAGATGGCCGTGGCTGTGTTTGTTACCAAATGCAGAGTTTGCAAACAAAAACAAAATTTTGCCAAATGCTTCTGTTTGTAAACTAATGTTATAAAATTGTAAAAAAGAAAAAAGCTAAACAATGGTAAATGAATAGATTGGCATATTTCTAAGCATGGAGTAGAAATTGACTGTGGGGGCACAAGGAACCTCTGGGGTTCATGGACATGTTCCATATCTTGATTGTGGTGGTTGATACATAGTATACATAAATGTATACGGTGTATACAAAGTATACATAGATGTATACTTTTGTCAAAACTCACCACATTCTATACTTAAAATGTGAATGATTTATTTTTGTAAGTTATATCTCAGTAAAGTTGATATTTTAAAAATATTATGTCCTTTTTGCTTATAGACACTAGCTAATTTATTTTTCAGAATCTCAACTTCATAAAATAATCATAGTACTTGCCTTACAAATCTTGCTGTGAACTTATATAATCGTGATAGTGATACATTTCTATCCAAGTATGGAATTTAGGACAGAGTACACAAGCGTTTAGTAAAAAAATTAATGAATTATTAATTAATTGATATATGAAGACAAAGATGAATCTCTAATGGTAGGATTTCAGATGTGTCAAAAAGGGTAGAAAATATGTTATGGAAAGAATTCTTGGTCAGTTCTTCTCAAAATGGATGCTTCCTCTAATTCAGTGCTGGGGAACCTAGCACTTTACCTGCCTACATCATGTGCTGCAGTGGGCTGTTTGAAAGCTCTAAGAGGTTTGCCATCACTGTTCTAATTCCTCCAAGCCAACTTGAGTTGGCTTGGAGGAAGATTAAATTATATAATAAGATTAAATTATATAATCTTATGTTAAAGCAACTATCTCATTTGACCCACAGTGCCGTCTTTGAAAGTAGGTAGATTGCTAACAATATGACCCAATGCGGAGAATTACAGGGACTTTCTCAAGGTCACACAGGTCAACCAAACCTAAAAAAGGTTTGGGGGAGCATAGAGGGGAGGCCTGTTTTGCAGAGCATTGGAGCAATCACTTTGTTTGCAAAACTTTACTTCAGAGATGAGACTCCATGCCCAAGGTCACAGAGAAAACTGCTGGCAGAATAAATCTCAGTGGTGTTCTTTCTGTATTTTCAGCCTCCCTCTCTCCCTGAGAAACAGTGAAAGACCTGGTATTTGCCCCTGACCTTCAACAGGACTTAATAGCACAAGATGCTCTCCTCCTGTGCATTTTTACCTTGTCCTTTTAGGATAATGTGGCCCTCTGTCTCCTCCTGCCAGGACAAACAGCTAGGGATAATGAGGTCAGTGGACACTGGCCCAGCTGCTGTGCCCTGGAAAGATGTCTTGCTCCTGGCTTCTCAGGAAGCAGGAGGGTGGAGTAATTAATTTCTATGCATATCATTGCCAGGATCACTTACTGATTCGAGGAGGGAGATTAGAGATGTCACCCCACAAATTGAGTCACAGCCTTCACCTCAGTGCTTGGCTGGCAATTTTACATGGTGCCTGACACAGTAACAAATACAGGGTACAAAAAGGCAGCAACTCCCCCGGGTGATGGACAGGGGGAATTGGCCCAATAAATTGTTCCCTGTAAAAAGCCATGTTTCCCTCATTAAAAGGCAGTGAATTCTCTATTGCTTTTCATTAGCTCTGGCCGTGCTAGACATAAGGTGTAATTGACAGTGTGGTTATAGGAGGTGGGACCCCCATGGTGAGGAAGACAAAGAAGCTTAAAAGAGATTCTTATTTATTAAGGTGGAGGTGACAGGCGGCTGCCTAGTAAGTTTTGGTGTGGAGACCGGTAGGTGGGAAAATGGTCATATCCTCTGAGGGTTGCTCCAAGGACACTCCTTTCTCCTGGGAGAAGTGGGGAATGGTCAGACACAGGGGACAAGACGGGGCCTCCACATTGGGCAGAGAAATGCCCAAGAGTGGTGGGCAGGTACAGGGCTATCGTGGCGGTCGCTTCCAGCCGGTCTGGGGGCATCATCAGCACTTGAGCAGTGTCCGGAGATCTGGGGACAGGTCCTATATTTGTCACTTATTAGACTGGGAAAGATCCTGGGAAAGATACTATGTCTTTCCAGGTTACAGTTTCTGCAGTTGAAAACTGGGGAGGATGGGATGAAGTGAGAGTTCCTCTCTGGGAAGACACTTGGGGAACAAGTTGAAATACTAGGGACACGTTTCTGATTCCTAGACTCATTCTATTTGCAGCCTCACCATGGACCCAAACATTCTTTTTAATTTATGGTTTATAATTCATTTCTGTTCCTGTCATTTTGATATTTGCATTTCCCCAGAGGTGACTGCTGGGAACCTTGAGCTGGCTCCTGTGTCTTCTCATGGATTCCCTTCATTCTTGGAGCCCTTCTTCACTTTCCAGCCCAAGATGCGCTGGTTCATTTGACATATCCCGTATTTCCTATATCCCAGCCCTGGTTGCTCTAGGAGCCAAAGCAAATCAACTTGCCCAGTTGCCATGGCCCACATTTAAAAATGAAGCACAGACCACCCATGTAGATCTTTACTGCACACACCTCAAAGGAGTTAAGGGTTGAAGTCACTGTAACAAAGGATTGTTTTGGAGAGCAAGAACTGTGGCTGTACAATGAGTCCTACATCCACAGGGACAGGTGGGATGGGTACCTGCCCCTTACTGCGGGCCTAGGGAGAAGGGCTTCCAGCACACTGTTTTCCTAGGAACAAAAACACACTGGGTCGGTATGTGACACATACCAGAGCCATCCTAAACAAAGAAGCTATGGTGCATGACCCAGAGTAATGAAGAAGTAAGAAGGCACCTGGCTACAATGGGGCTTTCTGTCCTCCCTTGAGCCAAGTATGAGACACCAAGAAAGAGAAGTGGAAGGGTCTTTTTAAATCCTGCTTAAGAGACCCAGTGAAGGTGTGAGAGCCCAGCAGGGGGCGTGTGAAGTTGTCCGTGGCAACCTCAGCATCTGAAAAAGTGCATTACCCTGCTGGAAGTGCAGCCAAGTGTTGCCCATGGGACTTCTGCGAAAGTGTCCCTAAGAATGATCACTTCAGGACACGGGCCAATCACAGAAAGTCAGCATGAAGCCATTTCCAGACAGCTCCAGTTACTTTATTTCCAGATGAGTAACACGTCTCTCCCCTATCCTACCACTTGGGGATCAGGACATTCCTGGGGCCAGCACTTGGGGTGATGCGCAAGGAAATGGAAAAGTTGAGTATATCCCCTCCTCTCCAATCCAGGCTGCAAGAGCCACCAGGTGTATTGAAGTGGGAAAGATTGTGAATATGCAGTTAAACATTATGTTACTGGACACCCTAATTACTACTACAAGATGATTCTTCTGACTGAATGAGACCTGAAGACCACTCATTATCTGAGAACCAGATGGTGAGTTCTGTGGCTTCCAAGATTTAACCCAGGTTCAGTAGAAACCTCAAGCCCTGCAGAGCAGGTTTGTACCTGTACTCAGGTAAAGGTGGGATGGAGAACATAATTATTTCCTAACTGAGTAATTTGTTTCATGGGGCTACTGTAAACAGTAAATTTGTTTCATGGGGCTACTGTAACAAAGTGCCACAGACTTAGTGACTTAAACAACAAAAATTTGTATCTTCCAATTCTGGAGGATGGCTATCCAAAATCAAGATGTTGATAGGGTCACAGTTGAAGTCACTAGAGAAGGATCTGCTCCAGGCTCCTCACCTAGCTTCTGGGGGAGCCTCCAGTGTTCCTTGACTTGAAATAGGCCATCTTCTCTTTGGGTCTCTTTATATCCTCTTTTCTCTATATGTGTCTCTCTCTATATCCAAATTTCCCCTTCTTATAAGAACACTAGTCATATTAGATTAGGGCTCACACTGAACCTCACCTGAACTTGATCACATGCAAAGACTATTTCCAAATAAGGTTGTATTCACAGTTACTGGGATTAGGACTTCAGGATCTTTTGTGGGGACACAGTTCAACTCATAACACATGTTGTTCATAAAACCCTTCCTACTTGACCTGCTATGTGTCAAATGCTGCTCTGGGCACTTGAGATATGGAACATGTGACCAGAGAAACCCACAGTAGCAGGTACACAGTAGAGCAGTAACTAATCAGAAGAGTGGGTGTTTTCTGTCCCCAGGAAGGGACATTTCTCTGGAGAAGGTTATTCTTGAATTGAGTCCCGAATTTCAAGTTGACTATAGCTTGACAGAGACTTGCAGTGGGTAGCTAAAGATAGAGGAAGGGTAAAGGTGATCAACTGCTCTGGTTTTTCCAGGTCAAAGAGAGTTTCAGGCATGTGAAACTTCCAGTGTTCAAACTGGGAAAGTCCAGGGCCAACTGGGAAGAGGTGGTTACCAGAGACAGAGGACACACCTGCCTTCGGTAAGCCAAGAAGTCCCTGTCAATCAGAGTAAAACTGAAGGTGAGTTTCAATAAAAGCACATGCTAAGGCTTTCTGTACAGTTGTGGAGGACAGCGAGCACTGCTGGTGGAGCCTCTTGGAAAGACTTCAAGGGGGAGGTGAAGCATACACTGGGCCTTGAAAGATGGTAGGATTTGAATGAGAAAAGGGGAGGCTTCTCCAAGTGGAAGAAACAGAAGGAGCAATATGTACAGGAGAGAGTCACACCTGCGGGGGTTTCAGGTGTAAAAGAAGGCATGGTTCCTGCCCTGGGAGCTTAGGACATTGGAGAAGGAAGACACGGTCACGCTTGTGTGAAGAGATCTTGTGGGACAGCAGAGAGCAAAGCCACATCGGACAACAAGGCCCATGGGAGGCCAGGCTTGTACAGGAAGAGACCGGAAGTGGCAGTCAAATGGGGAGTCCAGGCTCCTGGAAAAGTTCTGCTCAGCTCCTATGGAATACCAGGAACCAAGTTCCAGGATTCTAATGAGGCTCTGGGTTCCAGGGCTATGACCACCGAGGAACTGAAGAAGGCCCTTTCCTTTCCTTCCTCCTTGCTGACTTTAGTCACTCTTCCTTCCATCTGTCCAATAATTATCATGTGCTCAGCACACGATAGGCCAGGAACACAACAATGAGTGAAAGAGAAACGGCCCCCATCCACAGAGAAGATGCAGCTCAAGGGGAGGAGACAGACTTTAATTAATCATATACTCAGGCAAACAAATGCATGATCACAAATAGCATCAATGCAAAGAAGATGAAGGCCAATGGTCCTATCGGGAGCATAATGACAGGAATATGATGTGGTCTTTAAAGTCAGAAATGAGGGTCTGCTGGTTCATTGGAACACCCTCAGCACAGCTCAGAGGAAAATCTCAATCAAGGAAAAGATCAAAGAATAAATCTGAGACCTAGAGAGGAATTAGGAGTGAGTGCAGGTGGAAAGAGCCCAAATGTTGGGCCAGGAAATTGGATTGAAAAACATTTTCCCATAATAAAGAGCATGGTACTCTCCACCATCATTCCCCTTTGAGTTTTCTTAATTCTCCTCCCTTTCCTCTTCCTCTGCCTCCACAAGGGGTTCAAGGAGGACCAGTCCAGCTACCTGGCACTCCATGCCTTGTTGTCCTGAGAAGAAATAGTAGCAAAATGGGAGCCTTAAAATTAAATAGCATGAAGTGTCCAATAATTAATTTGATTTCATACCCATTGTTTACTGAGTACAACTTTAGACTACAATAAGAAGGCAGAACTGTGCAGTGTAGCATGAAAATGAGCTTGGAAGTTTTCCAAGTGGAGGCTAGGAATTAGCAAATTGGTCAGATGTACAGGACGGCTCCAACTAAGATATAACAAAGAAGTCATGCTTCTGAAGGTTCCTCAGCAGTAAATACTACCCAAAATAAACACTACAATCCTCTGGTTGTGGAATGGCCTGAGACACCTTTACCAGCCACAGTGAAGCCAGCACCAGTTACAGGCTTTCAAGGAGGCTGTGCTGGGGTACCCCCAAGCCATAAGCAGGATGGCAGGATCTGTGCTGCTTCCCTATCCAGGTAGTCATTCACTCTAGAATGCTTATTGTTATTTGGAATAAGCCCTTACTAAACCACTCTCAGCCTGGTCTCTGCCCCTCCAGAGGTAAACTGGGAGCTCAGGGAATGATGAAATGCTGCTACAGCTATTAAAGCTTCCTGTTTGTACCAAATTCATTTGTCTGTTGCTTTCTTGACGATTTATTTCTGTATCTTCCTTGGATATGACCATCGTGTAAACTTCCTGACCATCATCTTTCCTACAGCCTGAACATAACATTGGCCTGCCCCTCCCTCATCCCCAGGACTTCTTCCCACAGACCTCAGATTTAACCCTATTCCGCCTCATCCCCTCTGATGTCCAGTTACTATATATGACTCCTTAATCCTTGTTACACAATCTACTTCCTGGTCCCTTGGCCTTATGGTCTACTATGGGTTAGTAACTGGCTTGGCTCCCTAGAATTTTACTCACCGCCCATGCATGTGGTTCAAAGCCCTCAGTTCCACCTCCACCCCTAACCCCATCTCATTCTCATCTTGACATCCTGTTCTGTACTTTGGGCCTTTACCTGTCTCGGTATCCTGGATTTTCAATTGTTTTCATAACTGGCTATGGTTAGTGTCTTCCCAGAGCAGCATATAATACCCAAATCCTCTGACGGGGCCACTTGACAACAGCCCTTCCTTTCCTTCCACACACACTCAGACTCAAGCCAGGCTATCCTATCCACAGTGTACTCACTAAGGAGTCCAGAGTCTCCTGTGTCTGGTTACCTGGCTACTGGTCCACCCAGGATGTCTCCACTGTGAGGCCTTGTTCCATCTAAGCACTCAGAGCCCTGCTATTTGCCAGTAGGGCTTCCTACACATGCCTGGTGCTGCATTTTCTGTTGGCCAACTCCACTGTAAGCCAGCCCCAACATCCCAACCCTTCCCTGGGGCTACTATGATGTGATGGCCCATCATTCTTCAGCACTTGCTCTTGATGCCTTCTTTTCGTTGGTGCAACTGGCATTCAGTCCCCAACTACAGAGCCCCTCCCAGGAAAGCAGACTTCAACATCCCAAGCTCTGCCCAGTCCAGACCTCTATCAAGGTGATCACATTGAATGAAAACAGTCTTTCCTAATGGCCAATTTCCATGTCATTGAGAAGTACTGAACCAAACCAATGGAACCATATCAGTATTGAACCAAACCAATGGAACAATGTCACAGAAAACAGTTGGTCCATCAAACTCCCTGCTTTTTGTTATGATTAGAGAACAATAGGAGGCCACATATTATCAAGGGCTCGATCATGTGTTAAGAATTCTGACTGGTAGAGGAGCTGGAAAGAAGAGGGAAGTCAGTGTTGGCTTTGCCAAACAGATGTGGTTCTGGAGGGAGAGATTTTGGAGGCCTTTTATCTATCACAACTAGAGACAGGATACTTAGTCTATATTTTTTTACAACTGAAATGAGACTAATATTATTGAGTCATATGAGGATGACTAAAGAACTTTCCATATAAATTTACTTATTAAGTCACCAATCACTTAAATATTTACTAAGTGTCTTTTATATTCCAGGCAAGGCATGAGGCTCTAGGATATAGAAGATGAAAAAGACACCATTGCTCAAGGAACGCTCAACCTAAAAGGAAAGATCAACCCTTGAAGTGCTATTTGTGTGGGCTATCAGTGTGATGAAAGAAGTATGAAAAAGGCATTATGGGACCATGCAGGAGGTGACAGGAGCAGAGATAAGAATGGCAAGGCTTGGATGGCTGAGCCCAGACTGAAAGAATAAATGGGGCCGAAGTCAGGTGAGAAGAGAGAAGAGCTTTCCAGCAAGAAGGTGAAGCATGAGCACGTGGGAGAACAGAGGAAAAGACTGCAAGCAAGGGCATACAAGAATTAGAAACACATCAGGGTTCTTAGAGTATAAAGTTAAAGGCAGAAAATAATTAGAAATAAGTCCAAAGATACGTAGAGTCCTCTATGATTTAGATATGGTTTGAATGTGTTCCCCAAAGGTTCATGGGCTAGAAGCTTGGACCCCAGGGTGCTGATGTTCAGGTGATGGAACCTTTAAGAGGTGGGGTCTAGGGCAAAGTCATTAGGTCACAGGGGCTGTATCAGTCAGCTTTCCATAGCTGAGACACAATACCTGACACTCACAAATGTAACATAAAGGAGAAGAGTTTTTTTGGCTTAGGGTTTAGTCCAACGTTGGCTGGCTCCAAAGTAGAAAGAGCGTAGTGAAAGGGCCTGCATAGAGGAAAGCTGCTCAATCTGTGACAGCCAAGAAGCAGAGACAGAAGGGAGGAGCCAGGGACAAGAATATACCCTTCCAAATCATATCCTCAGTGACCCACCTCTAACCAGGCACCCCTTCTAACAGCACATTTGACCATGAACACATCGATGGATTAGTTTACTGGTGAATATAGCACCTCCATGATGCAATCACCTTCAAAAAGCTACACCTCCAAATATGTGAGATTTTAGGGGAACATTCTAGATCTAAACCATAATAGAACACAAACCTCAGAAAAGATTGATATGGTTCTTGCAGAGCTGAGTCAGTTCTCATGAGAATAGATTGTTACAAAGCATGTTTGGATATCTTCGCTCAGTCTCTGGCTTCCTGTCTCACCATACGACCTCCTCTACACATGTACCCACCATCATGATGCCATCTGCCATGAGGCTGCCACCAGAGCTGAGAAGATGCTGGCACCATGCTCTTGATCTACAGAACCATGAATTATATACATCTCTTTTCTTTATAAAGTACTCACCCTCAGGTATTTTGTTATAGAAACCCAAATTGAATTAAAACAAGTCCTAAGTCACATAGGAAGAAGCTAGGAATTTACTTACTCCATAGGAAATGAGAAATCTCTTGATATTTTAAGCAGAGGTGTGACACAGTCAGATTTGATGTTAGAAAATCCACAAGGGCTTGGGAATGGAGAAAAAGATTAGAGGAGAGAAGTTTGGAAGAATGGAGACTAGAGCCAGGCTGACAGGACACCAAAATAGGAGTCCAAAGTCCCTGACCTAGGTGAGGGCCTGAGAACGTGGTTATGGGTCAGAAGGAAAAAGAATGGAAGAGGCAGACAAGAGCACAGGAGCCATTCAGGATGTGGTGACAAAATTAACTCCACTGTAACTGGAGTACCAAGGCACAGAAAAATCTGTGAAATATTAAGAAAAAGACAAATACTACCTCCAAAGAGCAGCAATAAGACTTATTACCAACTTCTTGACAGAAACAATGGAAGCCTGAAGACAGGGAATAATATATTCAAAGTCCTGAAAGAAAACAACTGCCAACACGAAATTTCTGCAATGACTACATCCTTCAAAAGCAGAGATGGAAGAGGGTTTGCTGCTTCCTGGTGAGAAGTAGCAATAGCTTGAGGCAGATCAGCCTTCCTGCCAAGAACAACTAGAAGGGCCAGACACAGTGGAGAAATCACTCATTCGGAGACTTGGATCTGCTGGGGAAATGAGACTGGAGGGGCCAAGATTCTGGATTGGGAGGAAATGTAGATGGGTGAGCTGACTTCTGCAGGCAGTAGGAGTCTAATAATTGGTTTGCACCAGTGGCTGCTGCTAGAGACCAGAGGAAACAGATGATGCCTTCTGCATCCTTCTGGGTAGCATAGCCCAAGGAAGGGTGGGGCTTGATCTCTGCCCTGTCTCCTGGCCACCTTTCCCTGGAGCTCAGGTGAACCATGTTAGTCCTGGAAAGCCTTAGAAGTGACACAGAGGGCCGGTGAGATGGCTCAGCGGCATAAGCGCCTGCCTGGCAAGCTCAAGGGCCCGAGTTTGACTCCCGGATCCCACATACGAAAAAGGGGCCAGTGATATCGCTCAGCGGCACGGGCGCCTGCGGGCGCGCGAGGTCCTGAGGTCGACCCCCCAGTACCCACAAAAAAAAAAAAAAAAAAAAAGAAGTGACACAGATATTCTGGTTAATGAGAGAGTGAAGGTCAGTGTCAAGGCTGGGGCACAGAAAAATGGTTGAGTGTAAAAAGGGGCCATGACTAGGAAGCTGCATTTTTGAAAAAGCCCTAGGATCTAAAGCCCTACCTCTTACTCTCCCAACTAAACTCCTCATGGCCTCTCCCTTACGCTCTGAGAGTTTCCACTCGGCTTCTTGGCTTATTATTCCACTCTTCCTGCCTGGAGAATCTTTCTAAAACCATTCCATCTCTCTCTCTCTCTCTCTCTCTCTCTCTCTCTCTTTCTTCCTCTCCATCATTCCTCCCAAGAATCCCACCACAACCATAAGCCAACAGCATCCCACACAGAACCCTCCTCCTTCCGCACCCTGGGACCACTTAGCACTGTCACAGGCTGCCTCGTGTGGGTCATACCTAGACTCTGCATGGACAGCTCCCAACTACTCTACCAGACTGCGAGCTCCTTGAGGGCAGAGGCCAGCCCCAGCACAGGTGACTGCACAGAATACCGATACAAGACGCTTTGCGTGAGGAGAGAGGTAATGACTACAGAAAATAAATGTTGAATGGATGAATAAAGCCTTTTTCCTCCAGGTAGTTTTGTAAACAGTCTGTTCAGGTCCCTTCCTTCTTTCCTTTCTTCCTTCTTTCCTTCCATTTTCCTTTTTTACTACTGGCTTCAGAGAGGACCTGGACCTAGACCTTGATTTTAACTTTTAGAATGTGGTCTCCTTGAAGAATCTAACCTCTCTCTAAAAAACTAGACCACCTCTTTGCCAAAATAAATAAATAAATAAATAAATAAATAAATAAATAAATAAATAAACTTTGCATGTAATTACTGAAGATTCATAGATCACTCTTACCCCAAACTATACAACCCATGCAGTGGCTTTTCTAATACTGTACGGTGTCTGGTGAGGCATGTGGGGATTGTCATTGAGATTGGCTCCTATTAATGAGAGGAGCTGAGGCCGCAGATAGTCCTTTTCCATGAATCCAAGGGACGTGATCATTTCCTGTACATACAGGTACCACGTGTAATTTATACACTAGCCATTTATCATCTCGGGCAAATCACTAGACCTCAGTTTCCTCATTACAAAAAGAAAAAAAATAATTAGATGACCAAGACAGAAGGAATTTGCACTTGAGTACATGGTTGATTAATTCAAGATAGATGAAATCAATGTCATATCCTTTGTCCCCAGAGAAATCACAAAACTATACCTGACAATGGTTTTGATGTCACTTGATACCCTCTCTATCCTTAGGTTCTTTATAACCTACGTGCCTTCTTCTTGTTACCAGGGATGCTAGACTAAATACTGTCCCCAAATATATGCACATCCTAATCGCTGGAGACTGTGAATGTATATAATATGCCAAAACGGACTTTAACTGTGATTTTAGGTGTCTACCTTAAGTGTGGTAAGGACCTGACTGCCACAAACTTAGTAGCTTCATAAATACAAATATATGACCTTACAGGTCTATAGGTCAGTCCAACACGAATCGCACTGGGTAAGGTCAAGTCTTCAGCATCTCTGAGTTCCTTCTGGGAACTTTAGCAGAGAGTCTGTGTCCTTTTCTCTTCCCATTCCTTTCCAGCTTCTAAAGGCCATCAGCTTTCTTTGGCTTGTGGCCTCATTCTTCAAAACAGCAAGGTTGGATGAAGCCCTTCTCACACTGCCATCTCTCTGACTGTCCATTCAATCCCTCTTCCAGTTTTAAGGAGCCTTGTGATTACAGTGGGCCCACAGGGCTAACCTTAAAGTCCTCTGTTTGGCAACCTTAATTCCCCTTTGCCACATAAACTAACATATTCACGAGTTCTGAGAATTAGGTCATAGACATCTGTGGTGAGGCCGTTATTGTACCTACCACTGAAAGAAAAGGCAAGGAGGACATTCCAGGTATGATACAAAAGTATAGGCTGAGATCCTAAAATGAAATGCCTGGTACAGGTTTGAGGGACAGTGTGAGAACTCATGAGCAAAGAAACTAGGGCTCTGGAAGGAGAGTTGTAAGAATAAGGCAGCTTGGCGCTAGATAGGTAAAGGGCTATGAATGCCAAGATAGAAAAGGACTTTGCTGTATAAACAAGAGGGATCAGTACATGGCTTGATGGCAGTGTGGCTTAGTAGTTTCCTGGATTGCTGGCATTACTTTTTCAGGGCCCTGTAAGGTGAGAAGAAGGGATGCTCCTGGGCATAATATGGGCATCTGTGGAACAGAGGTAGGATTAATAGGAACAAAACAACAGGACACTCCAAAGGAGAGAAGGTGGGAGGAGAGGAGCTTTGAGAGAGGGTAGAGAACAGTATGGAGTTTAACCCCTCCATAACCTGCTCCCACCTTTTAATTCCCATTGAATAGGCCTGATTCCATTTTGATAGAAAACATGCCCAGTGCATGGTTCAGAAGGCTATAGAATTGAGGGCTATTAAATACTAAAAAGACAAGGTGAGAAACAATTTGCAAAATCTCCTCTTTTTATAGACTGCAGCGATTGAGAAAAATTGAGTAAATTCCCCAGCTGCCTCAACTGCAGTCTGTTTCAAGATTCCATCAATTTTTTACGGTACAATCAATATTTATGAATCCCCAAAGAAATGTCGCAAAGAGAAACCTAGCGCAACATTTTCTCAGTGGTTTGCAGAGATGTAACAGGGGGACCTAAATAACTTTTAAAATAATCTCAATGACAATCAAAGACTCTTCCATAGCCAATACAGTTTAATGTCGGTGTTTATATTAGCGCTGGTCTGCAGAGGGTGGGGGTGGGGAAGGGTACACGCCGGCGGTTTAATCTGTCCAAAAGATGACAACTTGGCTATAATAAGTACGCTGTGATATGATACTTAAAAATTCAAAGGAAGTGCTATATTAAAAAGTCCCTGGATTTTTTTTTTCTTTAATGCATTAAAATATCCTCCATCGGTTAAGCAATGGATTTTTTCAGTCAGCTGGAAAAAAAGATTTCTGGGGGAAAGAAAGAAAAAAAAAAAAAAAAAAAAACAAATCCACATTGCTTTAATGGCTACTTTAGGTTTAATATCTAAACTTATTTAAATAACTCTGAGCCCTCCTGCTGAGAAATATTGAAACTAATGGATTCCTTTGCACGTAATCTCCATTTAAATGTGGAGTTTAATTTCCCTTTCGGCTAAACCTGTGTGAAGCTAGTCTTGAAATGTCCCTCTAAAAAAAAAAGAAAACCCCATATAGAATATTTAGGGGGATTCCTTTATTTTAGTTAAAATTGGTTTTGGGCATTAAAACTAAATATCCAGCCAAAAGTGAGCCCGCAGACCCCATAAGTTTATACCTGGAGCCTGAGGTGGGGGCTGGGTGCCTGTTGTACACACGCGCACAGGCGCCCACGTGTGCAGATGCCCGTGTGCATGGTCCCAGCACCCCGGGCTTGGCAGAGCTGGCACTGCCAATGGTGTTTGCTTCCTTCTAGGGACATTTGGCAGATCTCATTCTTCCGCCACCCCCTCCGCATGCTGTCCCTGTCCTTGTCATAAAGATAACGCTGGAAATTTCACTCCTGGAGCTTCAGCTCTGTGGCTTAAAGCTTTGATTTCTGTTCCATGCAAATCACCACAGGCAGAGTCCCATTTCCCCACGGCTGAGGGCCATTTTGTGCACATGAATATGCATCAAGTCCTGTGATGTCAGAATGGGAACTGAGACCTCAAAAATAATCAATGCTGCCCTTCCTTTCAGCAAAATAATGAACCCAGGCCCAGAGAAGGAGGGGTAGTCACCAGGTCAGGGTAAGGGGTGGGGATGAGAACCCAGGTATGCTGATTCCCAGGCCGACGCACTACCCCTTTGCTTGGGGTGTGTCCCCCACCAAGGGTGTCTTGTGCATCCGCATGTTAATTCCTGTGTTATGCCATCCTTGCTGTGAGACTATAAACTGCACGCATGGATGTCCCCAGAACTGACTGTGTGGGTTAAGGGACAGTAGGGTCCTTATAACCACCACAAATAGTACAGACATGAGAATACTAGGGTTGCCAGCAAAGGATTCTTTTAGCTGCCTTCCCTGAGCTGTATGCATAAAATGCAAGGTATAAAGGGGCAACACATGTGTAACTCCTTTTGCAACACCCCAATGCATAAAATAAGCCACACCTGGACAAGCCTGCCTAATGAAAACTTCTACACTAACTGGAATAAATCTTGGGGACCTACTAATGGCTTAAAGCTGAAAGGCACAGAGAACAGGATCCTTAATATGACATTCTGTGATGAGAAGAGCCCTGTGATAAAAGGCAGAGCTCTAGATTCTGGTCCAATTACTTCTCTTGCCTGCACTGGGAGCTGGGCATGTCCTGCATCCCCTCTGATCATCACTTGCCCCATTTATAAAATAGGGATGATAACAACAATTTAGTCACTTAGTCGACCAAAGGCAGGATCCCCAACCAGATGATTTTGGGGGATTCCTCAAGCTATAGGATTTGATTATATCCCATTATAAATACATGACAGTAAGCTAAAGATGACGGACTATTTGTGGACCAGTTGTAGGACAGGAGCACACATGCTCACGCATATGTCAGCTCTGATTTCAAGATCCATATCACTGACCTGCTTTCTATAGGCAACTTAGAAAGTATGAAGGTTAAGCAGAAAACATGGTCTGATACAGCCCTGCTAGTATAAAAGTATGTTTCTGTTCTCTTAGACTCTCCAAGACCACTTGTAGAACACCCAAGGATGCCAAATAGCTTGGCCCATGTGATTTGAGGGGAACCATGAACTCCGTGCAGTACAATTTTATCCTCGCCAGCCTGTGTCAGGAATCATCACATCTGGTCACTCCTATGGATGAAAACATTAGAAGTTTGAGTTCAAATGCAGCAGTACTCAGGAGATATATTGCTATTTTTAGCCATCAATACTTTAGCTAGAATCAAGTCATCAGTCACCTAACAGGGTCTTGAAGAAGGCAGAAAATTTTCACTAGAAGAAGGAAGACACGTAGATAGACCTCAGCTACCACCTAGAAAGGAAGGCCCAGGCTGGAATGCCAGCTGGGTCAGTAGACGTCTGCACAGCAGGGAAGGTACTCAGTGGGGTGAGGGAAGAGCCTGAAAACAAGCAGCTTACTTCATTCAGTGTTCTGAGGGCTGGCACTGGCACCAGCATTGCTGAAGGGACGTGGCCAGTGGCTGTGTTGTGTGGGCTTCCGAGTAGCAGAAGAACCATCTCCTGCTTTCTTTTAGGGCTATGAGCTTAGAGTGAAGCTGGTGCCAAGACATTACAGTATTCAACATAAACCAGGGTGCCATAGAGATGCAGAGCAGCACAGAGGCTCAAAGGAGAAGCCAGAATAAGCAAGTTAGTGGGAAAGGCTTCCTGGAGGAGAGGCTTGCTGACAAAGGCCATCAAGGACTGATCTGATGGAGGTAAGCAGAGGGCCAAGTGAGAGAATCCACAAAGACGACCCAGAACTCACAAACAGCTCCAGAATACAGGCCAGTCACGAGGCCTCCTTTTGAGCTAAAGTATTATGGGGATCAAAGGCAAAGGTGCAGGCTCTACCCACAGCAGCTGGAGTCCAAACCATGAACCGATGGACAGGAATGCTCCCAACCCACAGGCAGCTCAGTGTTAACTCCTGGGCAGCGCAACCGCCACTGAAGTCAGCCTGGAACACCAGAGCCCAAGAGCCTCTGAAAGGCTCCTCATCCGGGGCTCTGACATCTGAGGCCACAGTCCCTTTAAGGGTCTGATGAAAGCCATGGACCAACATTTTCTAGTGAAGACTATGCCTCCCCCCATACACACATGCAATTTTGCAAGTTTCAAAGGCCTCCTGGGATTAATCCTTGAACCCCAATTAGTAATATCTAGCCTGATCCCTTCATCTGACAGAGAAGTTGGTGTGGGGTTGAAAAGTAACATGCCCAGGGTCATTCTAGTTACAGCAGGGCCAGAACCCAGCTGCTTCTTTCTTCCAATGTGGTGATCTTTGGCAAGTCAGATAGACTCACTGGTATCCTTTGTATCATTATATCTTTTCATATTTTTATTAATTGTCACAAAACGCTATGAGAAACCATCCCAAAATTTGATGGCTTGAAACAGTAAGCATTCATTTAGCTCTTGAGTTTGCAGGTGAGAGATTTAGGCTGGAGTCAGTGTGTGATTTTTCTGTCCTCAGCTGAGTCCTTCCGTCTGGGGGTTTGGTGGCTAGTAGTCGAGCTACACTGACTTCTACTGGGATGACTTGGACCACTCTGCTGCCTTCCACATCCCCTCTCCTCTATCAGGCCAAGATGGGCAGGTTGCCAGAGTGATGTCAGAAAACAAACAAATCCAAAGCCCATTTCAGCATCTTGTTTGCTAACATCTCATTGGCTATTGCTAGTCACATGAGAGAACCCAGTGTCGAGTGGTGGCGCAGGTCATTTGTCCCTGATGAAGGGCCATACAAAGTTATATGGGAAAGTGTTTGGCTACAGAGAATGGTCAAGGATTGGGAACACTACTGCAACCTACCAGTTATGGCTTACATTCACTAAATATATTATATATTGCTAATGACCACTGCTCTGTCTCCTTCACTCCCATAAACTAAACACCATGCCCAGCACAGAGAAAGTGTATCAATTGTTAGATTGATTGAATTGAGTGCTCAGCCTACATGGCCCAATCCCACCAAGATGCAGGCAGAGCAATACTGAGTTTCTATGTGTTCTGGCAATTGTATGCAGCCAAACTTACTGTGCGCAATGAGTAACCCAAGACCTTGGCCCTTAAGAGAGAAAAGGAAAGCTGGCCTACATAAATTTCAGGTGGGTAAGTATATCTATGTCACTTTCCCATCCAATGTCCCTCTAATCTGCTGGTACTGCTTCATCCTTACACACATGGTGTTCCTGCTGCACTCTATCTGTGAAAACCCCCATTGTTACGTCCTGCTCCTGCCCAGCTGGCTCTCTCAGATTTAAAATGATAACTTTCTTTACTACAGGAATGCCAGTTCTATGTGAGGTATTAAGAAAGCAATCTGGGGCCGGTGAGATGGCTCAGCGGCTTAAGCGCCTGCCCGGCAAGTGCGAGGGCCCGAGTTCGACTCCCGGAACCCACATACGAAAAAGGGGCCGGTGATATCGCTCAGCGGCACGGGCACCTGCTGGCGCGTGAGGTCCTGAGGTCGACCCCCCGGTACCCACAAAAAAAAAAAAAAAAGAAAGCAATCTGATTAAACAGCACTTATATATAACCTCAAAATTATTTTTTTTATCTTGCAGTTTTATGTATATTCTCTCTCGCCACTCAGAGACCACACACACACACGCACACACACACACACGCACACGCACACAGCATCAGCCATTTCAGTCCCCTGTAGGTTGACTTTTTCTATTTCTGTTTAGCTGTTAAAAGAGGAGATCGCTTCTCCCATCTCAGCCTTTATGTGACCCTCCAGCTTTCCTCAGAGAAAGCAGCTGGAAATTGCACAGGACAGGCTAAAGGGAAGGGCTCTAGTCACTACACACAAGATTACCATCAAAGAAGGTGGTCTGCCAGTCAGTTTCTTCCTACAAAATAGGGCATTAGAACTCCTGCAGGACACTTTGCTGGTTAAATCCCCTTTGCCACCCTGGCTATAGCAAACCTGAGCCAGGTCCAGGGCATAGACTAAAGCAAGCACAATTGACCCAGGCACCAGGGAGTCCCTAAGGTAACCTGGCTCGTATTCAGCCACGCAGAGGTACTTCACGCTGAGTGCTGCAAACTGACCCATTTAAATCCTCTGCTTTGGGAAGACCAAATGTTGGCTGAGCAAAGAGAAGATGGGTCATAGGCTTTGCAGTTGTTGTCCTGACACTGAACTACTTTTTAAAATCTCTATCTATGGTATGCTGCATATCATTTTAGAAGAGCTGACTCTTGGGAGAGATTTATGGCCATGAAAACATATCTTGATCCACTCAGGAGATCAGTGTATCACTGCAGTACACCTACAACACCAGGGCCACATGTCTCTTCTTTAGCAGTTCTTAGGAATCTGAATAGTAGAGGGAGAGTCACTTTCAGCTTAAATCTATACTCACCCATAGATGACTTCATAAATACTTGTTTTGGCTATGTTTTTAAAACTAATTCATTTTATCGATGTCCCTGTGTAGCTTACCATTGGTTCTTAAATACTTACAGTCCAATAACAGTGTCATCAGGTGAAACTGAGTTCTATGTTTATAAAACGGGTGAACTCTATTTTATAGAACTACCACACCAAGCTTCTCTTTTACTGTCTGCCTCTGCAATCTGTGGCCACAGAGCAGAGTCATCTGCCCACTGCACAAGTCATTCGAGGACCTTTGAATGAGGATGGGTGACTCATTATCCTTGTCGATCTGGCCCAGAGTTAGAATCCCTGCTGGTGGTATTACTTTCCAATGTATGGGGCCTGTGTTCACGCTGTTCAAATGTTTCTTAATTAAGAATCTTTTTTCTGTCTTATGCATAAATTAATCAAGGTAATTATTGTAGCATTATTATTATTACATTGTACTTATAGAGCACTTACCTCCAAGGTACTCAAAGTAGTTTATAGATTTTTTAATCTAATGAACTCTAGTAGCCTCTAGGCAAGATGGAGAGCAGAGCGGGGATTATTAGAGTCACATTGTAGGTGGAAAAAATGGGTCAGGCCAGAAGCAGGGGTGGCTTCAGGTTGCTGCAAAATAATTCACTCAGATCCATGTTCTCCCTGTCTGCGGAAGGATAGGGGCAGGGAGAGGACTGCCTCTGGGTGTGGTAGGGAGCACTCTGCATCTACAGAAACTCCATTCGAATAGTACCTTTGGAGCCCAGACAGCTCTCCAGCAAAGTTTGGGCTCAGAAAACAGACTGGAAATATCCATTGTTCTTCTTCTCCTTCCTTATTTTCTACCTTCCCTGGGGTCTCACCAAGTCCCCAACCCAGCTACTTCTTTGTAGAGCTGGAAGCAAAGAGCATGAGAAAAGGACAAGAAAACTTCCCCAACACTTGGCATCATCATCACTAACTGTGAACCTGACTTACGTCACTATGATTCCATCCACCTCCCTCGAGCCCCGCATTCCTTGGGAGCAGCAGATCATGGTACAGGCACCATTATGGTCTGGGGAAAACCCCTATGCCGGTGGAGATGGGAGAGATTCCAGCCCATTCTGATTCCATGAAGGGACAACAGGAGGTAGCAAGATGCAGGTTTGGGGTTAAAACTTTCTGTATTTAGGACTTGAGTTAAAACATCCCAAATTGGGCTGGGGATGTGGCTCAGTGGTAAAGCTCTTCTCTTGCATGCCCAAAGCCCTGGGTTCAATCCCTAGCACCACACCCACACACACACACAAAAAAAAAAAAAAGCAAAAAGCAAAACAAAAATAAATCCCAAGTTTAGGGCTAAAGAATATAGGTGAGACAAATGATAACTGAAAGGACACAAAGAAACTGTTGTGACACATTTGGTGACTGTGGTGTCCCTGCCTCTAGGAGCACTTCATGCATTTAATTAAGCTGATCCAATCCATAGCGATCCACATGTTCTCTCTGCACATTCTCTCCCCTTCCCTTCCTACCTAGTTTAGCCAACACTTCCTTTAAGTCACAGCTCTGACATCATTCATTCATTTCGTAATCATTTTTTTACCACAATGCCTGTTCGTTAAGGACCAGGCACTATTCTGGGCACTGGGATAGGGCAGTGACAAAACAGATAGGAAAAAATCCTTGCCCTCACAGGGTGGAGGAGAGCAGACAAGAAAGAAACCCATGTTATCCAGGGAATCAGGAACTATAAGTGCTGTGAATAAACATTAGAGCAAGGAAGAGGTGCAGTTGTATTAATTAGAGCAGTTAGTGGGGACGTTTAAGGAGATGGAGAGTGACCCATGAAGAGTGGTAATGGTATTCCATGTGAAGTGGCTGGGAAGTGCCTGGAATGATAACCAGAGAATGGCTCACTCCTTTAATGATAAGCATTATGCAGAGGTGGCTATCAAAACCAGAAATAAGTGTTGGCAAGGATCTGGAGATTTGGAACCTCTGTGCATTGTTGGTGGGAATGTAAAATGTACACTTCCCATACAAAGCAGTTTAGCAGTTCGTCAAGTTAAACATAAAATTACCAAATTACGCAGTAATTCCACTTGTAGGTATAAACCCAAAGGAATTGAAAAGACTCTACTATGCCAAGGCTCACAGCACCATCATCCACAATAACCAAAAGGTAAAAACAACCACAGTCTCCATCAATAGATGAATGAATAGATAAAATGTGATATATGCATACAATGGAATATTACTCACTGGGACACAGTAAGTATTTAACTTGGACTTTGAGATGGGAGTCATGTGGGAAAGGTGGGTAGAACTGGGGAGTAACATGATCTATCTTTCAATAAACTTCTATGTTAAGAGTAGAACAAAAAAAAGCCAAGGACAGAAGCAGGGACACAATGAAGATAAGGCTATTGCAATATTTTGGGCAAGAGGTGACAATGGTTTGGTGGTATTATAGGTGATAAGAAGAGGTCATATTCTAGAGGTATTGTTCAAGTCAACATGAACATAGTTGCTGACAACCTGAATGTGGTGTATGAGGGAAAGAAAGAATTAAGGATGATTCAGAAGCTTTTTAACCTGAGCTATTGGAGGATGAGGTTACCACTGAGTAAATACAAAGATGGTAGGAAGAACAGGTTTGGGGACAAAGAAATCAGCACCCCACTATGGAACATGGAACGTTTTAAATATTTATTAAACAATCAAATACAGATGTCTGGAAGGTGATTGGGTGTATAAATCTTGAATTTGGGAGAGTAGTTCAGATTACAGTTAAAAATTTTATTGTCATTGGCATACAGTTGAGGCTGGATGAGGACACTGAGGAGAGAGTACAGAGGAGAACTCCAAGGACGGAATCCTAGGGCCCCAGAATCGAGTGACCACAGGGATGAGGAGACTAAGAAGAAGGAGCCAGTACAGCAGGAAGTAAAACAGGAGTAGATGAAGGAATATCCCCTTCCAGCTTGTCCTAGAGGCCAAGCGAGGAAAGGTTTGGATGTGTTTTGTCCCCCAAAGTTTCATGTGTTAACAGTTTGGTGCCCAGGGTGGCAATATTGGGAAGCGACAAAATCTTTTAGAGGCAGGGCTCACTGGGAGATCACTGAACCTTGCCCTTGGAAGAGATTAAGGTAGTTCTTTGGGACCTCATGGTACTTCTCACACAAGGGTTCCTATAAAATCCTGACCCTGGCCCCAGTCAGCCTCTCTCTTGTTTTCTGGCTGCTTCCTGCCTGCTCCCTCTCACCTGCACTGTCACCACTGCTATCTGCCATGATGTGATGCAGCTGAGAAGGCCCAGAGCTCAGCCAATGCACACCACGTCTCCAAACTTTCAGGTTTGTGAGCTAAATAAACCTATTTTCCTTATAAAGTTAGCTCCCTCCAGTATTTCACTGTAGTAAAAAAGCCTAACTAATACAGTGTTTTTGGAAAAAGAGTGATCAATTGTGTTCAAATAAATAAAGATTGAGAACTGGCAGATTTAGACAAATGCTGACTTGACAAAAATATCAGCAGAAAGAAGGGGCAAAAATCTTTATGGGGCAAGTTCAAGTGAGAATGGAAGGAGAGGAATCGGAGACAGTAAGTATAGAGAAATCTTTTGAAGAGTTTTGCTAAAAAGCGAATAGAGAAATGGGATATAAAGAGTGAACAAGATATACAGTGAACATTTAAATAAAGAAATTCATTACAGTAAAAGACACATTGTCATTAGTCTCCCTCAAAACACCCCACCTTGCTTCAAACACACTTATCCCAGCATTCTTGCCACTTTCTGAAGCAGTTCCAGCTCCTCTTTTGCAAGCATTTTATGAAGTGTGGGTAAGTGCCATCCAATGGAAAGGCACTATCAGAAAGACATTGTGGTAATATCCACCTTATTCACTAGATCTGGCATTGTGTGACTTCTGGCTCTCTGCCAAAGTCAAAATGACCATGAAAGGTAAACATTTTGAATTGATTCAGGACATGAAGGCAGCTAATGATACTCACAAAAGAGGTGTGTTAATGGCAATGTCTTTTACCATAATAATTTTTTTTTTAATTTTAAACATTCACCATATTTTTTACCATACCATGTAGTTGATGAGGGGAAAGTGGAAAAGGTTGGAGGCTAAGAAGCCAAGAAGCCCACTCCATCCCTTTTGGCTGGTTAGGTGTCCCTCCTCTAGGTTCATACCTCTGCCTAGGTGTGTCAACCACCCACCCGAGCTGCGAGCTCTAAGGGCAGGAAGTGCTCGTTGATCTCAGAGTCCCTGAGGTCTGGCGCTGTGTCTAATGCACAACCAGTCTCAGAAACTGTCAGCTGAACTGAACAAAGTATGGACTTAAGCATGGCCAGATTGATTTACAAAGGAATAAACACTGGTAAAGAAAACAAACAAACAAACAGATATTCAGCAAGTGGTCCCTATGAGATACGACTCCAGTTCTGATCCTGGGATCAGCACTAGATTTTAGAAGGGATACCTTTTTCCTTTAATTAAAAAGCAGCTGGAGCTCTCAGATCCATTTTCCTTCATCGAATACTCATTTCCTTCCTAAGGTCGAGTATAGATTAGTTTAACTAGTAAAGCTAGTGCCACGGTAGGCACATACCATGTATCAGCAAACTCAGTTCTGAGGTCTATGGTGCTATCATTAAAGGCTAGATTCATTGACCAACTTCAAGTCAATATTTTAAATCTGAATTCAAATGACTAACAGAGGGCCCCTGGCTCTGATTTTCTCAGCTTTCTGCCACCTCTATGGAAATTTTTATATAACAGACATCTGCACAGAGATTAACTTGTATTCATTTTCCAAAAAAAAAGGTATTGTATTGTGCTGAGGATGTAGCTCAGTGGTAGAGCCAAGTGCTCTTAGCGTGTGCAAGGCCCTGGGTTCTATCCCCAATACCACACACACACAAAAGTACTACATCCTCCTTAGAGATGACAGTTAACACTTAACGCTGTACCAAACACTGTATTAAAGCCTTTTACATATATTAACTCATTTAATCTTCTTAAAAATTTAAGTAGATCCTATTTCTGGCCCTGTTCTCCAAAGGAGAAAATTAAAGAACATGAAAGTTAGATTAAGTTGTGCATGACTATGTAGGCTCCAGCATCCATTCCCTGAGCCACGGGATAATTCTAAATCTTCCTCCTCCAAAAGAGTCTAGGATCCCAGGAAAAGACAGCAAAACCTACTTTTCCATCGACCTGACAAGTTGGTGCTCTCCATGTAAGGGCCCACTTAGCTAGAGAAAATGAACCAGCTCTTGACTCCACCTTTGAAATTAGAAAGCTGTTCTTTTGGAGATTAAATACCCATCCCATGTGTGCCCTTAGACAAGTCATTAACCTGACTCATTAAGCCTTAGCTCCTTGGTGCAGCTGGAGATCTCATTCTGACTGGCAGAGGGCAATCACACTGGACCTGCACGTGCACCCACAGAAGCACTCTGAACAACAGGGCACCAAGGGGCCCCAAATCATTTTTGGCGAAGTAAGTTCACTGCATTCTCTTCTAATTTTGAGATTTCATAACTAGGAAAAGTCCAGCACTGTGGAGGACACAAAGTGCATAAAGAAATCTTTTAGTAAACTCAAACTACATTATGATAATCTAAACACTTCAAAAGAATGCCCCATCATTTATAATTATACAAATTCAAAGTTCTCCTGGTCAGTTATGCTACCTGGTGTTAACGGGCTTAGATTATCACATAGAAAATAGTTCTGCCTTCTCCATGGCATTAAAAGGGGACACCCCTATTGGTGTTTCCATGCTCATGGGCTGTCACTTTCTTAATTCCACCAAAACTATGGCAAAGGATTTCACTTGGGGACCACTGTTGTTCTGGGATGTTCTCACCTGTCTTCCCAGGAGGCTCTGACTTTCCCATTATCTCCCTGTGCTCCAGTCCTAAAATCACAACTCAATTCCTTTGCTCATCCACATGCTCCACTGACAGATATGCCCATCCTTCATTCTCCAGAAAGAGCGTGGGCTCATAAGCACAAAACTTGGTTCCACTCATCAAGATTGAAATCTGAAAGCAGATGAAGCTCCCCTGCCTCATTTCCAGAGAAGAATGAATTCAAGTTAGGCTTTTTATTTACCGACACCTGGAAATAGAATCAGAGAATGTAGAATGCCCAGCATGGGAGTCTGAATGTGTTTGTGCTGCTGTAACAAAATACTTGAGGGTGGGTAATTTATAAAGAACAGAAATTTATTTTCTCACAGTTCTGGAGATTGGGAGTCCAAGATCACAGTGCTGGCAGGTTTGGTGCATGTTTCGTCAATGGCATCTTCCTGCGTTGGCATCCTCCCATGGAAGAAGGCAAAAGGGACACAAACCCTGTGCCCTCACATGGCAGAAGAGTGGAAGAGGACATTATCCCTTTTAGACCCTTTTAGGATACACTAGTTCATTCATGGCCTAATCGTCTCCTAAAGACACCATTTCATAATGTGACTATGATGGGATTAAGCTTCAATGTGAGTTTTAGAAAGGACACACTTAAACCACAGCAATGAATTTTCCACGTGAATGCTTAATATTTGCAAAACCACAGAGCTAAAAGCTCTTAGATTTCACTCAATACAGTGTATAATTTCCTCATTGCTAACACCTATTTAATACTCAAATGTGTTTTGAATGAAGGAATGAATAAGTGACTTAGTGTTGAGCTCTAATACACGAGCTCTCTCAGAAACCAAGAAAGTTGCTATGGCTGCTCAGCCCTCTCTTCATGACCTCAGACATCACTGAGTTCATGTCTGCTTTTTGTCAGTCTTGTCTCTTTCTCGGGGGACTTCCCCTGTCGTTTTCCATTACTGTCCACACTTACCTCTAGCAGTAACTCTTCTTTCAACTTAGGTGGAAACCAGATAGCTCATCTTCCTTCAGGGATGCAAAAAGTAAAGGGACCCAGACACTGAGATAGGACCTAAGGCCTGCCCATAGACAAAGGGCTTGAATTTCTGGCATCAGAAGATGGAACATTTTTGGCTCAGTTTGTCACTCATTCATTAATCCCCTGTATATTAGGTTCTAAACGTGTGGGACTTCTATGTAGCTGGATTTCAAAAAGTGAAATGTATAGGTAGCAGATGAGCCCATGTAAACCAATTCTATCTGACCTACTAGTTGTGATATTGGTGGGTTGTCAGAGGCCCTCTCAAAGCAGGCCTTTGGTCACATTGTCATCTCTAAAGTCCAAATGCCCCGGGGGTGAGGAGATTACCACTTTTTAGCTCTAAGATTTTATGATTTTATTAAGATTTATTCTCTGAATTTCTTTAATGATAATTGCTTGCAAGGAGTAAATTGAACCTGCTTTGGAATTTTAGACAAGGCAGCACTGAGGCTTAGTTGACATTTCTGGGTGCTAACATTTCTTGTCAAGGAACACCATGTTGCTAAGGCCAGCAGTTGGTATCCTCTGAAAAAGAATGGGAAGGCCTTGGTTCAGGGATTTTCTTCCTAGGATTTTTCACCCTAAGTACCAATGGTAAGTGGCAATGGATTTAGATGAGTGAGTGTCCAACTTCCTGAAGAAGCAAGTCTCATCGCTTCTCAGCCAGTTGTCCTCTGCTGCCGTGTCTGCCCACTCACTGTGACTGTGACAGAGTCACACCCTAGTGTCTAAATATATAAATGTGCAAAGACAGTTAACTGGGACTTATTTGTGCCTTGGGAATTAAAAAAAAGTAATTAACTGGTATTTTTAACGCATTTTCTCTTTACAGGATGATCTAGTTAAATGGTTCAGTTATAAGATCAGGGAATTTGGTACCTTTTGAAATAGCCCATCTTAAGTGATTCCAAAGTTATCTTAATGGGCTGATATCTTGTGCTTTGCCTCCTGGAAAAGCTAACAGAAGGGACAGAGTTGATCTGAACAGCAGGTAGAAAACACCCAAGGACACAGGACATACTGGGTCACATCAACGCTTGCCATAGACAAGCAGGAGCTAAACAATTCACTCCTTAGGCTCAAGAACATATTTAAAACATTATTTCAGATTTAGAATTTTTCTCTTCCTATCACAAAAGCAATTCTAATATCCAATTTGCAATATTTTAAGAATGGAAATATGTCTAGTTTCTTTAGGCATCAAGTTCTAAACTGTACATTTGGATCTATTGGTTAGCTCACACTGTTAGCTTAGGAGTCAGACGAGACCTGACATGTGCAGTCCATTAGCATCTACTGTGCGTGACATGTGCAGTTACCTGGCCCTGGCAAAGAGTACCAAGCGTGAGCAAGTGGTAACCATCCTCCAAGATCGTCTCCAATGGTCCTCCAATCGTCACCAGGGGCATATGATGTGACCAATAGAACGTGGCAGAAGGGATGATGTGGCACTTTTGAGATTATAAAAAACACTACAGCCTCTCCCCCCCCCCCCCCTTCCTGTCCCTTTCTCTTTCTCAAGTCCTCTGCTCTGGAGGGAACCATGACATGAGAGGCTCATGTGGTAAGAAACTGAAGCCTCCTCCAAGAGCCACGTGAGTGAATTTAGCAGTGGGCCTTGAGCTCAGCCCAGCCCTCTCATGACTGCAGCCCTGACACCCATTGCAGACCTAAGCTAAGCGGCTCCTAGATCCCTCACCCTCAGAAAATGTGTGCTATAATAAACGCTTACTGTTGTAAGCTATTAAGTGCTAGAATAATGTCTGACACACAATCTGTAAGTAATTTAGAACATGAAAGTATTAGTTGGAATATTGCATAGCCTGTTATTAAGCATAATTGCATGGTGACTGTGTGTCCTTTATGCCCTCTCATAATTCAGGAGGTGATGAAACCCTCTGACCGCTACTCCCTTCCCCACCTCGCTGAAAATTCCACACAGGACATGGGCTTCCAACAGCTTTTCAAAGCTAGTCTCCTTGCTGTTTATGAGATTTATATATGGGCCTAAATCATTAAGATTTGTGAGGGTCCAGCCCATGTAGCAGCTTCCAACCTGATGCCTCAGCACATTAACTCTCTAGACATGAGAGGCCCTAGAGCCCAGGACATCTGTTGCTTGTTAGCACATTGTGGCTGCTGGGCCTCCAGCTTCAAGGGCACATCCCTGAGGAATTGTAATTGGCTGGGGCAACAAAGGGCAGAAACTCTGTGTTAAAGAAGCCATAACCCCACCCACTGCCATTTCCTGCTGCTATCTCAGGTTAAATGAAGCAGCAGCCCTGTGAACAGGAAAAGGACTCTTCTAAAGGTGACAAACACTTTCCTAGAGTAGATATTGGGGGGTAAGATTTTTGTTTCATACCGGAAGTATGGCTGATACTCTCATTTATTTGACTAACACCTGCTTTTCTGACTTAGGTCACTTACCCCCCAATATCTTAGTCAGGAAAAGCAGGTGTTAGTCAAATAAATGAGAGTATCAGCCATACTTCCTATAGGAAACAAAAATCATTCCATGTATATTAAACAGAAAATGATTTAAGATAAGAAGATGGTGCCTGCTAAAATGGTCAAAGGCTGCCACAGTGTGCTCTAGATTGGGGCTCTAGGAATGATACCTTAAGCATGCACAGTGCTCACCTGACCAGCTGTGGAAGGCAGGACTCACAGTGGACCAACTGCGTGTCAGTGCATGTCCTTCTAGCTTCAAGTCAGGGCTGAGGAGGCCATTGTCACCCTTGCCACAGCTGCCCTTAAATACCCTCACAGCTGGAGTTTGTACCTGCAGCTCTGCCCAGCAGCACAAGGAGTCTGTTCACACCAGGTTTCCTGCAGCGTTAGCCAAACTCTCCAGAAAACTGCCCTGGCCTTAACTCTACCTTGCAAATCTGACGCAAGTGAGCAGAATTTTGTTCTCAATCAGTACCCTGGCTGTTAGGGAGTCTTAGCAATGTAGGCCGTAGCTTTCCAGACTCTGAAATTCAGAAAAGCATGTTACAAAATGGTTGGAATCTATGCCAGATAGGATTCACCATTTCTAATGCAGAGGGCGAGTGCCTCACCATTGCAGGGCATCTCTCTTTTCCAGGTGTAACATTACAGGAACCCAGGCACGCACAAAGAAGCATCCAGATGACAGAGGGGAGAGCTGGCTTCTGCCCATGAAGGGAGCTGGGAGGCAGGCAGGGGCCCTCTTGAGGGATTCCAAGCAAAGATGAATGAATGTAGTCTTAACTACATAATTTCATTTCTGTTTTCTTCCTCTTCTTTTGTTATTGCCATACCTTCAACAAAGTCACATCCAAATAGTTCATCTGTACCTAGCTAGAAGTAAGAGGGGATTTGTATACAAATTGGGGGCAAACATGGAAAGGGGAGCAGGGAGCAGGGCATAGAACAGTGAAACTTCAGCTGAAACACTTCAGTGAAACACTCAGCTGCTATAACAAAAAAGCCATAAACTAAGTGGCTTATAAGCAACAGAAAGTTCTCTTAGCTCTGGTTGCTGGTAAATTCAAGATAAAGATGCCAACAAATTTAGTGTCTGGTTCCCTGGTTCACAGACTGACATATTTTCACATGGCAGAAGAGTGAACAAGCTCTCTGGGTCTCTTTTATAAGGACATGAATCCCATCCATGGGGACACCACTGTCTTGACTTCATTCCCTCCCCATGTCCCCACCTCCTAACACCACCACCTTGGGGGGTTATAATTCCAACATGTGATGTGGGGGGACACAAACACTCACACCACTGTGCAGAATAAGAGGCAACCCCATTCTCTGTACGATTCCCATTCTCCGCTATCTCTCACTCTAAGCTGACAGGAGCTGACAGCAAGAGACCACAGCTTAGAATACTTCATGGTCCCCCACTCAGATGTATGAAATTCGGCAAGTCTCCTAAACTTCCTGGGCCCCCGCTGGCTCATCCCCAGTAATCACGAAGAGCAGTCTGGGTTTCTCCCAGCCCTAACACCCATGCACGAGGGCAGGCTCAGTATGTCCAGTAGAATGACTAGTGGGGAGGGGAAATGAGGCCGCAACCTCTGCCACCTATCTCAGTGCCTCTGGCTGAGCAATAACAGTCATCACTGGCCAGGTCACCATCAAGGTCACTAGCCCGGACCAGAGATCATCTGAGACAGGAGATGGTGGAGAGACCTTGCTCTGAAGTTGGTCTTAGGTATCCATCCTGGGTCCACTCATTAACTTCTTCCCCTTCTAGATGAATCCTTTCTTACAAACCAAGCTCTTTTAGGGGGACGGCCCCCTCTAAACTGAAACATCATCAGCACCAAGGCCCGAAGATGAGGCGTTCACCACCAGGCAGAGTAGGTGAGCTCTTTTCCATAAGAGCACCTTGGAATTCACAGGGGGTTATAAAAAAGGAAGGGATTATCATTGAAATAGAATTTCAACAGAGGTGGTACAATGCTCTGTTCCGCTATGATGAAATGTGTCATTAAATATAGAAATAGATCAAACAGCTTCCCACTGAGATCCTCCTGTACCGAGTATCTAGGTGAGAAGCTGAGTATCTGAGAGGGCTCACAAAATGTGAAGGAGGTGGGAGAAAAAAATCCCTCACTAGGGAGATATACTTAACGAGACTTATAAATAGCCGGATCACAGCTCATTTGATTAATTTGGGGAAAAGGAGTAAAAGTGTTTTGCCAATTCATCAGATTTCATGCTTTCAAAGCAGTTGCTAATGTAAATATTAGCCTCCAAAATGAACAAATTGTCTCTGGTAATTAAATGCCCTAATTTACAGGTTCCATTAGCAGAGAACAGAGATAATTTTCCCCTTAAATTAACTTTTCTCCCCTTTTCCCTTCCTCTGTCTTAACTTGCTGTTATCCATCAGTGGATGTGTCTGCAGAGGGGCTGCGGGGGCATTGCTTCCTCTTGCTCTGAGTGCTGGGGACTGAGTCCCTGAAGACACAGCTGAGAAGAGCAGAGCAAATGTCCTCTCCAGAGAGTGTCACTCCCCCCCCAACCACATGGACATGGCAGGGTGAGCTCAACACTGACAAATGTCAGTTGTGGGCCCCAGAACCTTGGCCTGAGGTTTGGGTCAGGAGCTCTCCCGCTGTCTATGTGAAATCGCTTCCATCATCTCTCCCTGGATCAGGAAGTATCCCTTGGAACCTTGCTCTGGGGGAGGTGACCAGTGACCTGGGCCTCAAGGCTTGCCCCAACAGCCACATGATGGTATTCGGTTTTTGCATGCCTCTCCTTTTCAGAGTCACTTTGATCCCATAGAACCCCCACTAAGGAGGCCTAGATTGTGCCGTGTTATCCAAACCCCTCAGTGGCCCCCCCTCCAAGAAGGGCTAGCTGGTAGCTGCTGAGGGAAGTCCTGGCATGTTCACATTCTCAGAGGGACCTGCAGATTCCAAAGCCAACACCAGAAAAGCAAATCAAGCTTAAGTAGTTGTCCAGCCCCTGCCAGATGCTGGGGGAGGTGTTTGAACAGAAAGGCCTAGCTTTATCCCTCAGTTCACACCCAATTTCCTATTACCCTATTTTATTTAAATTGGCAACCCTGTGCCTTTCATTGTCCCTCACAGAGTTGGGACTAGGGTGAGTCATCTAGGGTGCAAACTTCAAGAAAGTGCAAAGTTGGCATTTGCATGGCCCCAACAGTGAGTTCCTCCTTAAATCTGCATCCTAGGCATCTCACTGACCTCACCCTAGTCCTGGCCCTGCACTTTACTGCTCCCAAGGCAGAGTTAAAGATGTATCAGAAGTCTCAGCCTCATTCACTACTCATTTCACTAATATAAGCACTGAGCCTAGACTCCTGGGTGAGACCGGGACAGCTCTGGCCCAGACTTCTGTCATTTGGGAACAAGGTAGCTAAAGTTCCAGATGTTAGGACTAGATGTTTACTTGGACTGGGGGGCGCATGGAAGGACATTGAGAGGGCTTACAGATGGGACTGGTGGTTGGGCTCTTTGCTCTTTACTAACTGCCCCCCAGCCCTGAGAGACAACACTTGCCACTGTCTCTGCAGCACATGGCCAGAGAGAAGGTGCAGCTTGTGGCTTTGAGAGGGGAGAGGTGGAAAAGAGCACCCAGAGCCTGCTGTGTGGGATCTCAGAGAAATGTCCTCACCTATATAAAGAAAATAAGTGATCAAAAACTCAATAGACATTCATACACTAAGAACCTTGCACATGCATAGACGGTTCTAGGCATGGGGAAGCAAGTGTACAGCACATTGCTTGCCCTCAAGGCACTGACAGGGCAATCAGAGAAAAAGAGAAAGATGTAACAAGTCAGCCATGAAAGTCGGGGCAGACCCGGAGGTAAGGAGTGACTGCTGGTGGGACACAATCCTTGGAGATATGTGAGCAGGTGTATCAGCCAGCACAAGTTCTGTCATGTGGGGTAACAAATGACTCCAAAGTATCCACAGCTCACAACAGTAACACCTTACATCTGACTTATTTCTCACTGCTCTACCTGGGCATTCTGCTCCACATGATCTGTATTTTGGAACCCAAGCTGATAGATCAATTGCTACCTAGGACATCTGTTTGGCATGGTAGGGAGAAAAGAGAGAACCATCTGGTAAAGCTGTTCCTTGCATGTGATACACTCTGAATGTCATTCCACGCACATTCTGACCAAAGCAAGTGCACAGCCAAGCCTCCCATTAATGGAACTGGAAGGTAATTCTCCTCCAGAGAGGACACAAATATTTGTGGGTAACAATACAATATCCTACAGCAGAGGAAACTTCCCAGGGGAGAAATTATGTGGTGAAAACACTAATTCAGAGAGGCAGCATATTCTAAACAGCAGAAGTGTGGGTTTTGCAGCCAGGGTGTCCTGTCTATAGCTCAGTTTTCTCATCTGCTTTATGGGATACTAATAAAATATAGAATGGCTTTGAAAGTAAATATAGCAACAAAAATCACTTTTGGAACAGTGCCTAGAATGTAGAAAATAAATATCAACAAAATCTTCCAGATAAATACTAGCTCTTATTATTATTTTAGATTTTGTGTAAACCTAAAGGAATAAAGAGTGTAGGTGTGTTTGAAGAATATTGTCATAGAAAATACTTTTTTCTTTTTTTTTTTTCTTTTTTTCCAGTACTGGAAGGTTGAATCCAGGGCTTTCACACTAAGCCTTACCCCAGCTCATTTTAATTTTTTATTTTGAAACAAGATCTTGCTAAATCACTGAATTGCTCAGGCTGGGCTTAAACTTGAGATCCTCCTACCTCAGCCTCCCAGAGTATTACTGGGATTACAGCCATGCACCACCATACTTGGCCAAAAACATTAATAGAAGCAAAAGAAATGTAGTGGAGAAGACTAGCAGACAAGGCAAATAAACCAGTAGAAGGGAGCCTGATTATAGAGGACCATAAGTGTCTAGCTGAGAGGTTTGGACTTGATTCTGACCCATGAATAGGTGGATAAAGGATTCTCCCCGGGATTGGTCACTTCGTGTTTCCCACAAAAACCACATCAACCTTTTCACTTCCACCAGGAAATGATGGTTTCAAGCTACAGAGGCATGATATAAAGCCACATCCAAGCTCTTTCTCTAGCTGGCTGGGTAACCCTGGTCAAGTTCCTTCACCCCTCTCTGGGTCCCAAATCTCCTCCTCTGTGAAAAGAGAGGTGGACTTGAGGTTCTGCACCCCTGTCAGTCGTGCTAACATTTTCCTCCACTCATTCTCCCACCCTCTATTGTGCCTGGAGCTTGCTATCACTCCCTGACATCCCATCCTACCACCCTTTTATCCATTCCCTCTCACCCAAGCTCAGATCCCCTCCTACCCCCATCCCAACAACCCAAGCTCCTTGTTTCCCAGGAAGCTCTGTTTTTTCCAACAGACCTAGAGGACAAAAAGTCCAAGTGAGCCGCATCCACTGTCTCTACCCAGCAGAGCACAGAGAAACTTGCCAGCACTTAATTAGTTCATAATATTACATATCTTTTAAATCTTTTAATCCATTTAATAAAATAAAATTAAAACACATACACACAACTAACCAACTAACAATGGCTGCAATTTGTGTTTTGTCTGACTGGGAGTAATATTCATGTCTACATGAGGATGGCATGTAATTAACATGTCATAATCAAAATGACTAAGTTTGACACATTATAATCACTGCATGGAGATTATAGCATAGCCAGGGGCAATCCACACAGCCTATCTTAATATCATTTGCATAATGAAAGCATGGTGGCAGTAATAGCTTTTTTCTCTTGTTATCATAATTTCACCCACGGCTGCAAGGGGCTCCCGCACTGTCAGATGTTGCCTGTTAAAAGTCACTGTGGCTTGAAGAAGGCAACAAAAGTGACCCAGAGCCTTCCCCTTGGAACAATGGCTTATGACAGGCCCCTGATGACCACAGCAAGGCAATACCAGGATAAGCTTCCAGAAGAGTCTCCTACAGACCCATGCTTAGCAGAAATATGAATGATCTACTTTTCCTAGGCCCCTTGTTTGCAAAGGATGTGTGATAATCTTCTGATCAATGCCAAGTGCTGACATTCTTATAGCCCAGATGAACATGGCCAGATAGGTACATCCCCTAAGCAGATACCTTGCAATTTGATAGTAGCCTAAATGGAGTTCCTCTCCTTCTTAGGCTCATGATGCTGATGAGCTCAAAGTCATGGGTCTGAGAGCATGGCCAGCCAATCAATCAAGCTGACTTTCACGATCACAGACCATACCCCTAGCCTGAGTGAGTGCCTCATGGAACCTACCAGATGAGGAAGAGTGTAAGAGAATACCCACTCACCTAAGGTCCCCTTTTCTCCTAATTTGCCCTAGATCCCATTAAACCTGCTATTTAAGCTACAGTTTCCTGCTCGCCCTGCCCCTGTATCCCAGCCAGTCACATCTCAAGCACCCATTGTGCCCACCTACTCCTGCTCCTCTTCTTCTGCCCCCAGCCTGCAATCTTACCTCAAAGAAACCTCAGCTACAGATCTGCCTGTATTTTACCTGCTGGCACCTCCTTAGATCCACCAGTACAGTACCCCCACACACCCCAAAGCACCACATGCAATTGTTATACCTCATACCCAGAAAATCGTATTCCTTAGAACTGGGGGAATTTTTTGGCCAGGACTTGGCATTGGAAATAATATTATGACACAAACATAAAGCATAAAAATACTCATACTCCTAACCAATGAAAAGAAGAAAGCAGTAACTCTATGATGGAGAAATATTTTAGACATCACCTTAGCTATGTGCCCATGGTTACCATTGCCAGTGACAAGTCATATTGATATCACACATCCCTAGCCTGTGACACACTGTCCTAAGGGCAGTCACATCTTCCCCCAGATCCAAAAACATAGTCTGGTCATTATAAGACATCAGACAAACCCAAACCAAGGGACAGCCTTCAAAATATATGACCAGTACTATTCATAAGTGTCAAATTATGGGATAACAGAACAAGGAAGACAGGGACTGTCCCCAATCAAAGGACACTGCAGAGAAGGGAGGGTTAAATATACTATGGTACCCTGGTTACATCCTAGAACCAAACAAGATCACCTGTGGAAAAACTAGAAAATTCAATAAAATCTGTCATGTGGTCAATAGTATTGTACAGATGTTAAAGTCTCAGTTTTGATAAACATAATTACACTAGACTGGGTATTCACGTTAGATGAAAGTGGGTGAAGGTGTGTCTCCACCTTTAGGTGAAGGTTGATGTTAGGTAAAATAGGGTAAGGGACATACAGCTCTGTACTAGCTTTGCAATATTTTAGATTATTAGACTGTATTAAAATTAAAAGTTTAAAAACTACTTTCAAAAAATTTCTGAAGTTGCAGAAATCTCACAAACTTTTAGCAAATAGTCACAGAATCCAGTGTGAGCAGAAGTCTTTGTCTGCAGCTATAGTTTCCCATAGTTTGACAAAATCTGCCAACCTGGCTGATGACTCTGGTTACTCTAAGCTTTAATGATATTAGATATGTACATGGGAGGGTAGGAAGGTGAGTTTGAACCTATGACATAAATCCTTGAACGTGGAGGTGTCTCATTCCATGGAAGCCTATTGACCAAAGAGCTAATGGCCCTGTTTTCCATCTCTTATGTGATATTATAAAGACCAGAGGCACTTGAGTTAATAGTGATGAAAATGCATAAGGAAGAACTTGCAAGATCCCACGATAGAGCTGAACCTTCTACCTCATTGATCTGACCCTCCATTTTTATATGAAGGGACCAGGGCTTAGTGAACTCCAGCAATTGGCCTGGTGTCTAAGAGTAGATTGCCACAAAGTCGCATCTGGGACCAGCTCTTCAAATTCCCAGCCCAAAGGTTAGAGTAAAATCATATGAGCTCATCCAGAGGGTGCTGGGATGAATGGTGCCCTGACCATTCATCTGATTCTCGAGATGAGAAGCTAGTAACCCATGCTAAGCCAGCTGGGACACGCAACCAGTCTCACTCTTCCTGTACCCAGGCGTCCTCCTCATGCACTGAATGCCTCTCCCACAGACTCCGCTTTCCCTGGAACCCACAAACTGCTCTGTATCCACCCAGAGATGCCCTTTCTGGATGCGCATTCTGGATGTGGCTGGGTGCTATCCACATGGCCCCAAAGCTAAGAGCTTTGTTGCCAAATCAGGGTTGTTTTCCCCCTGCCAAACCCCCTCCTTTATTTAGGGGACTTGTCATTCACTGCTGTCTGCCAGTCATTGGGGTCTTGCAAGGAAATGAGGCCAAGGAACTCAGGCACAGAGCCCCCTGCTGCGAGGGAAATGTTGACTCACAGCCAATGCATTTTAACACAGGGAAACTCCCAGGAAAGCCAAAGGGCTGAGCTGGGGCTCCTGAGACAGGCCTTTCTGTTCCTTTCCAGGCCTGGAATTAATGCCATCATTTCCTCTTGGGTCAGGAGACTGCAAGCACGCCATCTGCCAACCACAGGGGCCTTCTCAGAGTTCACAAGCAGCTCCTTGCTCAGGAAGAGCCTTGGAGTCTGTGATACTATTTGAAAAGCAATGCAAAGATTCCTTTAAAAAAAACTCTCTTCTACCATTTCCTTTCTCCTTTCCAGGCCTGGAATTAATGCCATCATTTCCTCTTGGGTCAGGAGACTGCAAGCACGCCATCTGCCAACCACAGGGGCCTTCTCAGAGTTCACAAGCAGCTCCTTGCTCAGGAAGAGCCTTGGAGTCTGTGATACTATTTGAAAAGCAATGCAAAGATTCCTTTAAAAAAAACTCTCTTCTACCATTTCCTTTCCTGATTCCGGGAATCCATTCACTTCAGAAGAGTTTTTGTTTTGATTTTTAACCTTCTCTTCAGGTTGGTTGCAAAAGGCAGAATCCACTCAAACTTCCCCAAAAAAAGTGAGGGATACAGCCAGGGTTCAGAGCAGGAGAAAAATAAGAACTGCCTGGCCCATGAAGATCACATGTCCATCTGATAAGCTATACCCAAAGCCCAAACTAAGCTAGGTGCCTCCTTTATTCTCACCCAGCTCTGTAGGACTTCCCTGCACAATTCTTAGCATTGCTAGTAATTATATATTGATTCTTAGAAATATATACTTAATATTTTTCTTCCCACTAGAATATAGGCTCTGAAAGATTAGAGGCTATGTCCTGCCTGTGATACTAGAATAGCACCTAAAACAGAAGCAGCTCAATGAATATTACTGGGGCGGAGGGTGAAGGAACCAGAGGTGGTATGACTGAGAAGTCCCATGCCACGCCATCTGAAAGCTGAGACCTGGGAAGTCAGGAGCAAGTGTGTGGTCCAGGGGAGCTTCAGAACCAGGGGAACAAATGATGCAATGCTCAGTCCAAGCTAAAGGCCTGAGGACCTGAGGAACAACTGTTGTAAGTTTTGGAGTCCAAAGGCTAGAGACCTTAGAGTTCTGATGTCCAAGGACAGGAAAAGAATGAGTGTCCCAATTCCAGGAGATAAAGAGGAAATCCTTTACTCCTCTTGTTAGCTCTAAACTTGGCCCACTGACTGGTACCACCCACTTTAAGAACAAATCTTCCCCTTATAGTCCAGCTCGCTATTCCTGTTGCAAAATATCTGATATAAACAACTTAAAAATAGAAAAGATTTATTTTGGCTCATGGTTTCAGAGGTTTCAGTTCATTGTCACTTGGCTCCATTGGTTTGGAGCCTACGGTAAGGAGCACAAGTTGGAGCAAAGCAGCTCACCTCATGGTGGGCAGGAGGCAGAGACAGAGAAAGGGGTCCAGCCAGGCACTTCACCCACCTCCCAGAACCACTAGGTAGGGACCAAGCCTTTAATATACAAGCACTGGGGGACATTCCAGATTCAAATTATAACATCCACCAACTCACACCACATCTCTGAAAACCCCTTTGTAGACCCAACCAGAAATGACGCTCTACCAGCTTTGTGGATATTCCACAATCAAGTCAAGTTGGTACCTAAAATCAACCATCAAATACATGAACTCTCTTTGTCCATGAGCATGCTCCAGGCCCACAGCCATCTCTCTCTGTCAGGTGGCTGGAGAAAGGGAAGTTGGGGTGAGCTCAGCTCACTGGAGTGTCGCCTTCATATAGTGATGTCTGGTCCAAATATCTGGGCACAATGGCACTAAAAATTCTCATTCCGGTTCATCAGCTACCTCTGCATTCTGAATCAGCCTCTTAGAAAACAAGTGGGCAGGCTAGGTCATTTGTATTTGTTTATTCAATAGCAAACTTTTCAAATCCCTATATGCCAAATGGCTGGGTTGTTTGTTGAATGGTGGAGGACCAAAATGAGGATGAGGAAGTGGAAAATGATCATTACTATAATTTTTATTAGATTATTTGGCTAGGACTTCTTTTAATTTTAACCTTAGTTTGATGTTTCTAAAATGTTTGTGTCTGCTTCCTGGCTTTGGTAATAACAAGCAATTTGCTATCATGCCCTCCCACTGACTGAGAAATATGGACTCCGTAATTTTGTGTGTCAACTTGATAGGGCTATTGTGCTCAGGTGTTTTGTCAAACAAGTCTAGATGTTGCTGTGAAGGTATCTTTTTTTAGAAGTGATTAACATATAAATCAGTAGACTTTGAATACAACATCACTTTCCATCATGTGAATGGGCCCCACCCAGTCAGTTTAAGGCTTCAAGAGAAAACACTGAATGTCCCAAGCAAGAAGAAATCCTGCTTCCAGACTGCTTTTGGATATGACATTGAGAGGATCCTGCCTGGATTTTCAGTCTGCTGAACAGCCATTCATATTTTAGTCATGTCAGCTCCCACTGTCACATAAATTAATTCCTTAAAATTTCTCATAGAATAGATAGACAGATAGATACATAACACACAAGTGTATTGTATCTTGGTTCTGTTTCTCTGGAGTCTGAGGTAAGTTCAGTGTCCAGGTTGTAGAAGGAAATGGAGATTAGACGGAAGAAGTACTAGTTACTAGGTGAGCTTGGAAGATTACCAGGTTATATTTAGTTGTATTCCTGGTAAATACCAGATTGTTTTCTGTTGTGTTGTGGCCCAAGAAGACTCCGACCAGTGGAGCCTCCCAGGGGCAGGAACGCGAACCCGGGCGACGGTATGGGGATGAGAAAGAAGACACACACACACACACACACACACACACACACAGATCAGGGAAGTCGAGCAAGAGAGAGTTTATTGCGGAAGTGCCAGGGCTTATATCTCTTTGAGGGAAACGGTGGGAGGGTCTAATGGGTGACGTAGGATTAGGATGGGCGGGGGGGGGGGTGCATGCTCAGACGTGAAGCTGGGTCATTTATGGCTCCCCACATATGCTCCTTTTTCTCCAAATGAGAATATTGCCGACCATGAATGTTTGTATGACCCTGAATGTGGCCTGTCTTAGGTTGTGGAGGTTACTGCAAGTCTTTTTGTTTTTACGCATTTGATTTTTCAGGCCTTACCCGTCATTGAGCTAACCACTAGCATCTCCAGCGTCCCAGCGAAGAGTGGCGCTCTGTCTTAGGTGGTCCTGAGAGTGTTAGTGACTTGTGACTCCATCTTACCCATCATTGGCCGACATTCTTATATGCTGGGGCCTGAATATCATCATATGGTTCGGCTTGTTTGTACTCATCAGCATCTGTTTTTACGGCGGCAATGAGTCTCTTGAATAGGCAGGGACCAAAGGTCAAGGCGAGGACCACAACTATAAGGGGGCCAAAAAGGGGGGCAAGGTAGGGGAGCACAGTGGAGAACCTGGTGCTGGGGAATAAGGCTTGCATTCTGGCTATTTCTCTCTTTTTAGGGCATCGTTTAATTTGTCCATAGCGCGTAGGACAACACCAGAGGAGTCAATGTAGAAGCAACATTCTTCTTTGAGGGCCGCACAGAGGCCCCCCTCCTTGAGGAATAGTAGATCCAAGCCGTGCCTAGTATCTTTTGGTCCCCCCAGCACCTGAGTGTCCACCTGAATGAAGCATGTTGATGATTAGCGATGGTCGCCGGGAGCATCACAAGAACATACAGGAAGCTTGACGGGAACATCTATAAAGGAAAAATATTAACCCTCAGGGGCACCTCCCTGGGCAGGTTTATTAAGTTGTTTTACAAGGCGCTCAGGTACCCAGCGTGCATTGTGGTCAGCCTGAGAATAGATACAGGCTGAGCCCCTTCCCCATATGAGGACGGGGTCAGGGCCATGCCATTGATTAGTGAGGGGATCTTTCCAGAGGCCTGTGGCGAAGGAGGAGGCTGTAGAGGGGTGCCAGAAGCGATCGGCAGTGGAGCGATTGTTTTGGTCTAGGGAAAGAAAATTGATGATAAGGAGGGCATGGTTGAGGATATTGCGGGGGGATCCTTTGGTGGGATACCATGTGACCGTCAAGAGCTTGGAAATGGTTATTTTGAGTTTTTGATTTGCCCTTTCGACGATACCTTGGCCCTGTGGATTATATGGGATCCCTGTACTGTGAATAATGTTAAGGTGTTGACAGAACTCAGCAAAGGATTTGCTGGTATAACCAGGGCCATTGTCTGTCTTGAGCCTTGTAGGACAGCCCATATGGGCCATAGCTGCGAGCATGTGGGCGATGACATGTTTAGTTGTTTCCCCCGACTGCAGGGAGGCGAAGATGTAGCCACTAAAGGTGTCAACAGACACGTGGACAAACCTGAGTTGTCTAAAGGAAAGAATATGAGTAATATCCATTTGCCAGAGGGTGTTAGGGATGAGACCTTTGGGATTGACCCCCAAATTTGGGGAGGGCAGGTGAGTGATGCATTTGGGGCATTGTTTAACAATTGTGCGGGCTTGTTCCCTAGTTATTTTGAAGAGAGTGCGCAGCGACTGGGTGTTAAGGTGGTGTAGGTCATGCGCAGCCTGTGCTTGAGAGACATTGGATAAGGAAGGTCGAGTACGGGCAGTGGAGAGGAGCATGGGGAAGGCAGATGTGGATCGAGCAGCTTGATCTGCGAGTGCATTGCCTGAGGCCAGAGGCCCAGGAAGACCAGAGTGTGCGCGTATATGGCCAATGAAAAATGAGTGTGTGTGAGCATGGATGAGTGTCTGGAGGGTGGCAAAAAGGGGGACGACGGAAGTATAGTGAAAGAAGTTGGAGAGGGTCTCCAAAAGGGGGATGGAGGTGGCCAGGTAGTGACTATCGGTGTAGATATTTATGGGAGTGTTAGGGAAATCTTGGAAAACCTGAATGATGGCCTGGAGTTCAGCATGTTGAGCTGAGAGACCAGGTGTTGGAATGATGATGGGGTTATGATCTAGGCATGTATAAGCGGCGTGGCTGGAGGAAGAACCATTTGTGAAAATTGTGGTTGCGTTAGCGATGGGGGTATAAGAGGTGATCTTTGGAAAGATATGTGGGTGGCGGGAAAAAAAAGCCAGGAGCTTATTGGGGGGGTAATGATGTTGTGTTTGGCCAGGAAAGGCAGCAAGTGCAATGGCCCATGTATCAGAGGTCTGTAGGAGCCAGGTGAGTTGGTGTTCAGAGTATGGGAGGATGATGACATCTGGCTCCTTATGATAATAGATTTTAGCTTGTTTGAGGCCCGTCATAATTATCTGGGCGATGATATCATAATATGGATTAAGGACCTTTTTGGGGGAGACAGACAGATGAATCCAGAGGAGGGGCGCATTTTGCCAGAAGAGGGCGGTGGGCTGTATAGGGGAGGGGAGGACAATCAGAGTAAGGGGTTGCGTATAGTCAATGTAGGTAAGGCTCTGGGTATTGATTGCCTCTTGGACATGTTGGAGGGCCGTACGGGCCAGCGGTGTTAGGGATCAAGGAGAAGTAGGACTTGGGCCTCCACGAAGGATGTCGTATAAGGGTCTAAGCATGGATTTGGGGATTGCCAAGGACGGGAGAAGCCAGTTGATATCACCTAGAAGTTTTTGGAAGTCATGGAGGGAGTGAAGGGTGTCAAGTCTAAGTTGAAGTTTTGGTCCATGAATGGTAGAGTGTGTCAGCTGAAAGCCAAGGTAGGTGTAAGGATCTGTGAGCCGGATTTTATTGGGGGCGAGGTGAAGGCCAGAATCTCTAAGGAGGGTTTGTAGGTGAGCATAACATCGATAAAGTGTATTTTCATCAATGCATGCGAGAAGGATATCGTCCATGTAATGGAACACATGCACAGAAGGCCAGGTTTGGCGAAGGGGTTGAATGGCTTGGCCTACGAATTGTTGACAGAGAGTTGGCGAATTAGCCATGCCTTGAGGGAGGACAGTCCACTGATAACGGGAGGAGGGTCCCTGAAGACGGGGGGGCGGGAACGGTAAATGCAAACCTATGTTGATCTTGAGGATGTAAAGGGATGGAGAAGAAACAGTCCTTGAGATCAATGATGATCTTATGAGAATTAAGGGGGATGGCGGAGGGGGTGGGTATACCCGCCTGGAGGGAGCCCATGACAACCATGGTCTTGTTGACAGCCCTAAGGTCTTGGAGTAGTCTAAAGCTATTATTATGTTTTTTGTGTATTACAAAAATGGGCGTATTCCATGGGGAGGAGCTGGGAACAATATGGCCCTTTGTGAGTTGTTCCTGTACCAACTGTAGAAGGGCGGAATATTTGGGGCCTATGATGGGCCACTGGTCAACCCAGACAGGATCATCTGAGAGCCAGGTGATCTTTTGTGCATGAGTTACAGGAGGATCAGTGGTCCCAATTAAAAATTTTGAGGATGGAGAGGGGGCTCAGAGGGAGGATCCTCATTAGGAGGACTATCATCGTAGCCAAGGCCATGGCGGGGAGCTAAAGGTTTAGGATGAACGGGGGAAGTGATGCCCGAAGAGTATTTTCCGAGACCTTGTCCGGGGAGGTAGCCTTGAGCAAGCATCTGTTTAGTGACTATAGCATTGGGGCTATGCATAATGAGTTGCATCTGTGAGAGAAGGTCCCTGCCCCATAAATTGAGGGGGAGGTCCCGAACAACGAAGGGTTGGAAAGTTTCTGTATTATTTTCTGAGTCACGCCATGTAAGGGGGGTGGAGCTTTGATAAGGTTGTTGGAGGTATCCCAAGCCTTGTAGGTGGGTGGCCGAGGGCCTCAGGGGCCAATGTGAGGGCCAATGTTTATGGGAGATGACGGATACGTCGGCTCCCATATCGATGAGCCCACGAAAGGGTTTGTTATTGATAAAGAGTTTAAGCATGGGCTTATCTTGAGATATGGTTTGAGAGCAATAAGCCTGGGAGAGACCAGGGGGAATGGGCCGAAGATGTGTGGAAAGAGGAGGGTTGGATGGAGTGGGGACTTGGGGAACAAGGACCAATTGGGCAAGGGGAGGGAAGGTGGGGATTAGAGTGGGGCCAGTTGAGACAGAGACAAGGAGGTGGATATGTCCTTGAAAGGTTGGATCAATAACTCCTGGATGTATGAGTATCCCTTGAGTAGTTGTGGAGAATCGACCTAGTATAAGGCCCCAAAAGCCCTTTGGTAGTGGACCCTTAACATTGGTGGGAACTATATGTACCGGGGAGGTGGGCTCTAATACCATGGGGGTGGAGGCACAGAGGTCAAGTCCCGGGCTGGAAGGTGTTGCCTTGAAGAGGTCGGTAATGTGGAGGGATTGTGTATTGACTCCGTAATCCCCTGAGTCAGAAGAGGGTTTGATATCGGGGCCTGGGGAGGGCCCCCCGAGAAGTTTTTTGGAATGGGGTGTCCATCAACAGTATATCGGGACTTGCACTCATTTGCCCAGTGGAATCCCTTTCGGCATTTAGGGCAAATGGTTTGAGGTGGGGGCCGAGATGGGGGTAGAGATGATTGTGGGAGGCCTGAAGGTTGAGGGAGAGATGGGAGCAGGGTGGCTGTGCGAAGAGGGCAGCTCTTTGAGAAATGTCCTGGTTGGTGGCATTTGAAGCAACGAAGGTGGGCGGGGGGTTTTTTATTATCATGTGGGCCAGCTATCTGTAAAGATAAGACCTTTTGTAGGGTGTTTTCGAGCGCAGAGGCAAACATTACTCCTTGTTGATATGAGGGGCCAAAGTCTGCACACAGACGGATAAGCTGTTCAATAGAGCCCGTATGTCGATGGGGTCTGATAATGTCTTGACAAGTGGGACTAGCATTTTCAAAGGCGAGTTGTCTTATGAGAGAATTGTTATTTTCATGTTCTCCAAAAATGCGATCTGCAGCCTCGGTGAGCCTGCCAATAAAGTCGGAGAAGGGTTCAGTAGGACCCTGCCGAATTTTGGTAAGAGAGGTAGGACCCTCTCCCTTTGATGGAAGCTTGCACCAGGCTCTACTTGCGGCCAGGGAGATTTGGGCAAACGCCTGAGGGTTAAGGCCCATTTGTTGTTCATCAGTGCAAAAATCACCCGTTCCGGATAACATGGCAAAGGTAACTGGGTTGGGGGGCTGTCTCTCTTGGTTTTGTTTGGAGATTATTTCACATTGATCTAGAAAATTAGACTTCCAGAGTAGAAAATCACCCCCAGAGAGAGCGGCTCTTGCCAACTCCTTATGTTCATTTGGGGTGACCCATCCCTGGGAAAGGCTGTCGTGGACCGCAAGGGTGAAGGTAGCGGTGGGGCCATATTGGGTGACTGCCATTTTGAGTTCTTTGAGGGAATTTAAAGGGAAGGGAACCCTGGCACGCTGGGGCGGAGGGGCCAGTTGTCCCTCCGCCGTGAGGGCCTGTTGTACCTCTGTGATGGGGTATGCATGTAACTTGGGAGAGGGCTGAGAAAGAGATAACTTATAATTAAGATGATCCTGTTGAGCCTTACGTTCAAGTAGGGAGATGCGCTCCAGAAGCGAACTGAGAAATTGATCTTGCATGGGTGTGGCAGTAGGTGCAGGGTGAAGGGAGGGGAAGTTAACTGAAAAGGCGGGCGCAACAAGGGGAGGTGGGGGGCAGAGGGCAGCGGTATTTGTGGAGGTAAGGAGAAAGGCGGGGGGTCAGGAAGAGGGGGGTAAAGTGCAGGAGGCTGCGTGGGCTTAAGACATGATGACAGGCCATCGAACGGTGGAGACGCAGGACAAGATGGCGGGCGGAGGTCTGTTTCATAAGATGGCGGGTGACTATCGTTAAAGAAGGCGGAAGTGGGTACGGGGGAAGTAGGAGAGCAATGGCCATCTTTTTCTTCTGGCATCTGGAGAACTACAGAGGGTGGAGGGCTAGGGATAGGGGTATCAGTAATTGGGGGGGCAACCGGTTGACCCAGTGGCTGAGCCGGAGCCTGTGATGGTTGAAGGTTATTGGGCTGTGTCCGTAATAGTTCTGAAATTAGGGTCCAATAAGCGAAGGCTGTGACGGGAACCTTTTCTGGCCTGAAAACCCGATAATAATCTTGGAGTGCGTCACCCACGCGGTCCCAGACCCTGATGTTAATGGTGCCCTCCAAGGGGAACCATGGACAAACCTTATTTATAAAGGAAAAGTAATCAGTCAATTGCCACGGGGTGACTTTTATTCCCCTCACTCTGAGCGCTTCAGAGACCCCTTTAGTAAAAAGTTCGTGCTCGGAGAGGTTTTGTCCCATTTTGCACCCTGTATGCTTACCGGGATTCAGACGCGAAGAAAGGAGTTGGTGTACGGATCACTGAGAAAGGAATCTCATGAAAATGAAACTAAAGACCGGTCAATCGTTGGCATTTATCGCCCTACAGGGTGATCCCTCATAGGATCCATCTTTCCCGGGCCCCACGTTGGGCGCCAAATGTTGTGTTGTGGCCCAAGAAGACTCCGACCAGCGGGGCCTCCCAGGGGCAGGAACGCGAACCCGGGCGACGGTATGGAGATGAGAAAGAAGACACACACACACACACACACACACACAGATCAGGGAAGTCGAGCGAGAGAGAGTTTATTGCGGAAGTGCCAGGGCTTATATCTCTTTGAGGGAAACGATGGGAGGGTCTAATGGGTGACGTAGGATCAGGATGGGCGGGGGGGCGCATGCTCAGATGTGAAGCTGGGTCATTTATGGCTCCCCACAGTTTTCTAGTCCATGGTTTGACTTGCTTACTCCCCAAAAGAAATGACACACAACTGAGGATAAGGACTAACTACAATCTCAGAAAGCGGAGTTCTGTATAGCAAAGGCTACAGTGGTAAAATGCACAATATTGTAGACATGTGCCAGACACTTTGATGGTTGGTTATAGATATTTCATAGCATGAAGAGACTTTTGTCCTGCAAGGACAATTCAGGAGATCCTCCGCTGAAAATAGCTTCTGTCCTGGCCCTGGCTCAGCTCCTGCACTCTTCCTAATGCCCTATCACCTGTCCCAAAGAAAACACCTAACTCCCGTGAATTAATTAATCATTATCCCCAGAACTCCGATAAGATAGTCATGGTTATTTTGTAAATAATTCATCTTGAGTTAGCTCAGGCAAAATAAATAATTACTTGAAGTTGTATTGGTTGAGAAGTGCACTTACTATAGCGAAGACCAGTGTAAACAGCTTAAGCACGTCGGAGAATTCTTCTTGAATTTAAGATGTGGACGTTATTTTCAGACTTGATCGTGTCAGAGCCAAGCCTTCAATAATCCTCTCAGTCTCTCCTTCATGCTCCAAAACAGTGCCTGCCATTACATCAGCTTTCCAAACAGGAAAGGGGAGGAAGGGCAAAAGGGGATGGAACCCAGCTTTGCCTGAAACTTCATTCAAAAACTTCCTCTCATATCTAATTGATCACCCCATCTGCAAGAAGGTAGGGAAATTTTAGCTCAGCGTATTGCCTTTCCAGTTAACATTAGAGTGTGTCGTGATCTGTAGAGAAGAGAGAATGGGTAGGGCCTATGCTATCGTGAAAGAGAAGGGAAGGAAGAAGACAGAGAAAAATGCAGGGTCACCTCAGGAAGAGTCTTGCCCATATGCTGAGAGTGCCCAGTGAGGAGCTACTGACAGAGCTCTGTGGCGGGGCAATCCCACTGGATGACATTTAGGATCCTCCTCTAAGTTACATAATTTGGAGGCAGGAATGTGAGCTGGAAGGTTCTTTCTGCTGTGCTGCTGTCCTGGCAGTAACCGATGAGTTCACATCACCCTGTTAGGTCCAGGCAGTACCTCAGCATTTCCTTGGGTCTCCAGCCCTGAACTCTAAACCCAGTGAGCTGCAGAGGTGGCAGCTGTTTCTGTGGGCAGCTCTCAGAAGCCATTGGCTGGAGATCCTAACACTCAAATGTGAGCTTTCTCTGTGGCAATGACCCTATCCCAAGGATGCTAGGTAGTGGTCACAAAGCTTTGCCAGGCTGCACCCAGACAGAGCCACATCCTCAGGACATCATTGTGTGAGAGAACACACTGTGGCAGGCAGCCCCCAACAAGCTAGCCCAGTCCTTCCCTGTTAGCCCTCCCTGGTGGTGACCAGCCAAACCTAACAAGGAAGCAAGACGGGGAAAGCCACCTCCTCTATCCAGAGCCTCTGTGCTCGTCCCAGCTTCTAGCCCCAGAGAGCAAGGCCAGAACAGGCCAGTGTCCTGAGACAACTCTCATAATTTCACCTACACCAGCCCAGACACAAGGGGCCCCTCCAGGGAGCTTCACTGCCCCGTGACCAGGATGCTCATGCTCACCAGGGCACAGTCTCCACCTCTCAGAGCAGCCGGTGAAAGTACACATGCCAGGCACGACAAGCCCACTCAAAAAGCCGCTTTCCTGATGAGTGCTTCACTTCAGTGCAGGAGCCAGAACTGACCTACGAGATGCAATTTAAGTACAATGGACTTCTCTCTATAAATAACATAGGCAACCACAATAAAATAAAACAAAGGACATTGGGGAAATCTTACCTGCTCTGAGCAGTTCCTAAAGTTCTACCTCCAAAGACAGGATTTCCCTGCACCCAGCACCCAGTAACACATGTCTTCCTCCTTCCCAAGGTGTCTGCTCCTCACCCCTCCTGTGGGATTGGAGGTGCCTGGTACTTTTCATGGTTCAAAAGAGCCTCCAAGCTACCCTTCACCCACAAGATAGTTCTGGATGAAAGCTGTGGGCAAGAAGATGGAAGTCACTGTAGCTGGTGCCCAGGAAGCCAGAGTTGGAACCTCGGGAACACAGCCAGAACACTGCATTCACAGGAGCAAAGTGGGCCCACCACATAATTTCCTTCCCCACTCAAACTCTTTTTTATAAAATTAAGCTCGTTATCAATATTTTTAAAGGTGATTTTACATAAAAATCTAGAATCTTGGCTTTTGTGGGGAAAAAAAAAAAGAGCCAGAATTCCTATGCAGCAACAGTGTTGCAGGGCTAAGGAGTGGCTGCCTCCCAAGCAAGACCCAGGTGCCACTGTTGCTGCCAGCCCCTTCAGGACCTCCTAGACTCTGCAGGCCTCACCCACCCTTACCTTCTCATGAGAATGGGTTTAAAGGGGATGCATGAGCCAAAAGGGGGTTTTACTCACTTGGGAAACATAAAATTAGAGATGCTGGGAAAGTCAAAGTTCTTTATATGAGAAAATGGTGGACCATTTTTAGGGACAGCTGATGGTGTGAGGACTGAGTAGGAAAAAATGGACACATGGGAAAAAGTTTAAGAATATAATGTATTATTATAAGAGGATTTGGTACAGTTTTGCTGTCTGGTGTATGATGTAACCGGTTTTCATTTTATTGAAATGAGAAAGGGGGAGGAAGGAAAGTGAAGAGAAAGAAAGGGACAGGAATGGAAGGGGAGGGAAAAGAAGGGAAGGGAAGGGGAGAGGAGGGGAGGGGAGGGGAGGGAAGGGAAGGGGTAAAGAAAGGAGGGGAGGAGAGGTGAGGGAAAGAGACCTCAATAAAAATCTGTGTTGCTCTGCAATATTTTGTGGTTGTGATGGGAGTATATGTGTATAGGGAAAAGGAGAAGTTCGTGTGTGTGTGTGTGTGTGTCAGTGTGTTTGTGTGTGTATGATTCCATTATACCCAAACCCCAAACCACTAATATCAGCTTCTGCCTGGCCCAGTGAGCAGTGTGAGCCTGGCACACTGCTCACCGCTCAGGCACAGACAGAAACATCACAGCCACTTGCCCACTGCTGCACCTCTTTAACTCCCTTTCTTCTTTCCCTCTTCAAATGATCCTGATCCCATACCCCAAGGTGTCTTCGACCTCCCTGGCATTAGTGAGATAGCTGGAGAAGGGGGTCTCCTTGACCTATTAGCCTCCTCTATCCTCTGTGCCCTTTCCTGTTCCCAGGTCTTTAACTTGAGGACAAGAATGGAAATCCTCCCAGGGATATATAGTTCATCCCCCAACAAACCCCCAATGCAAGTCCACAAAATGCAAAACTTCTTGACCTCTGATGAGAGTGGGAACACGGAAGGTGGGAAATCTTTAGTGGTGGACATTTGGGGTGGGTTCCCTGGATCTACATCCAGATTTCTGGGCTCTCTGCTTGTCTACAGCCTGTGTAACCTTGAATGCCAACAATCAAAGAGCTTGGGACTTTGGCATGTGAGTCAGGAATCCTGGGACCCTCCACTCCATCCCCAGCCTGGCCCCAGGGTAAGTTTGCCTTCAGAGACCAGCAACAACCAACAGTGAGATCCATTTCTAGCACAACCCCTGTTGATGGTGTGTGTCATTTCTACTCCTTCTATGTGGTTTACATTGATTGAGATGAGCATAGCAGCACAGACACACTCAATACACCATTCATACTGATTAAAGGTTTACGAGGAACAAGAAAATCTGATAGGATTTGGGCAGAATCCGACCAGTTTTAAGTTTTGCATCCCTAAGCTGTTAAGTCCCCACAAGCCCTTATTTTCTCCCTTGATGTGGAAGGGAGACTAAGTTGGGGAATGTAAATGGCAAGGCCCAGAGTTTTTGAGACGATTATCAGATTTGTATAAGATTTGCTCTGCTCTTTTAAAAAGATCACGCGCGTGTGTGCACACACACACACACACACGCATACACACACCACTGGTTTTCTGCAACCCTAACAGAGAGCTTTAGCAAATTCACCTTTTGGGTGAGGATTGTGGACAGGAAGGGGCTGGTAAATCTCCATACCCAGGCAGGTGTACAGGACATCCCAGAAATGTGGAACTGCCATGTAAGGTTGACATGCCTTCCTGGAGATGAATTCTACTCAAAGACTGAAATAGAAAAGTGGGCAGCAGGGGTGGCACACAAACTGCCCTCCAAAAACAAAACTGTGACATTGTGAAGAAGAAAATGAGAAACACTTTTTTAAGACTTCAAACTTTAGGTAGACAGCTCTACCTGCCCCTAAATCCAAAAAGCACAGCTCTACAGAGCTCAAATCCTACTTTCCACGAGTTTGTTTCTAATACCTGCCTTCCTTTGTCTTAAATCAGGATGGTGGTATGAACATTCAACCAAACTCTACGTGTACTTTGAAAGGGGGCTGATTTAAAAAAAAAATTGCCATGCTGCTGATATCTTTGGCTAAGCTGGATAAATCTAGAAAGAGAAGGTAAATACTTCCCCATAATTTCATAGAGGAAGAAAAGAGAAAGTCTTTAAAAATTCCCAGAAAAAAATATGGCTATTTCCAAAACAAAGTTTGATTAGAAATTGTAAGAAGCTAGAGGTAGTTCTGAAAACCATGGAGGTGGTCAGATAATTCTCATAAATTTAATCAGCCTTAGCAAAGCAGTGATAAAAACGCAAATCTCAGATTGCCCCTGGATAGCTCGACCAGCAGGGGAAAACCTGGAGGCGGAATCAATTTCTTCTCTCAGATTAAATCTCAGCTTCTCTAGGTTGGAGGCAAAGGTATAAAGTCAAAAGCTCCAAAAGTTCTTGGAAAGCGATATCAATCCCTCAGTAAATGATCCCAAGGCAACTTCAGATTCCCATTTCTATCTCTGCTTCCCTAAGTCTGATTAATTTAACAAGCACTTTCTGATTATGCCTTGGTAATTCCAGCATGCCAAGGCTTTCCAGGAGTAAGCATCATTTATGAAACCTTCAGATACCTCCTCCATCACAGTGACCCTTGTCTTCCTGAGTTTCTACACAACCAGAGTGTGAACACACTTAGCCTGTAGTTTATTGTAAATGTGGGTACGCTATGCTAAGAGCAGGATCCTGGAGCCCACCCTCTCGGTTTCAGTCCTAGCTCCACTGTTTACTTGTTGAGTTAGGTTAGGCAGGTCATTTCATCTCTCTGAGCCTTGATTTTCCCATCTGTAAAATAATCATGATAATAGAACCTATCTGATAAGGTTCCAGCAGGATGAGCTCAAATAGAGCAAGAAAATATTTAGTTCCCTCTCTAGGGATACAGTAAGTATTCAATAAACAGAAGCACTCGTTCATACGAGCTCTTAGTTTGGAGTTTCGGGTGCTCGTAGTCATTTTTCAATTCATGATGCTCAAGTTCATGTTTTGTATATATGAAGTATTGGCTAGGAACACTGGGTGATATCTGTGATCAGTTCAGACAGGACTTCACTTCACCCTCTCAGGCAGCTGGCAACCTCACCCCATCCCTGAATCTCTGCTCAGGGAGAAGAACAAGTCCTTCCTCCAGGACCTAGGGAATGGCAGCACATTTGATGTACCCTAAGCTAGAACCAGAGCTCAGATTCTAGACCAGAAGTCTACAGGCCAAACCCCTCAGGCCAGTTTTTTTTTTTAACAGTTTTATTGAGGTATAACTGATATATCAAAAAAAAGTATATCTTTAACATATATAATTTGATGAATTTGAATAAATGCATGCACTCATGAAACTATCACTACAATAGAGGTAATAAACATATCCATCACATCCAGAAGTTACCATGTGCCCTTTGGTTTTGGTTTTGTAATAACAATATTTAACGTGAGATCGACCCACCTAAACTTTAAGTGTACACTGCCATACACCGCCATACTGCCAACTATCAGCATGGTGCTCTACAGCAGATCTCTAGAACTTACTCATCTGGTATAACTGAAACTTTATACCCATTGAACAATACCCCTCCTTTGTTCCTCCTCCCAGATCCTGGCAATCAACCTTCTTCCACTGTCTCTCTATGTGTACAGCAATTTTAGGTACTTCATGTGAATAGAGTTTGTCCTGGACCCACTTCACCAGAATCACTTGGTATTGTGGTTTATATCTGAGTACCCCCCCGCAAAGCCTCACGTGCTCAGAGCTGGGGGCTTATTGGTATGATTATGGGGCATTATAGCTGACTTGTTGTTAGGAGGCAGGTTCTATTCAGAACAGACACATCACTGGGGGGAAGGCCCGGAAGGGCGTACCTCCTTCCCTGGCTCTGCCCTTCACCCTCTTCTTCCTGACTGCCATGAGGTGACCAGTTTTCCTCCACCTCCACCAGACTCTTCCACCATGCCACTTCTGTTCTGGAGTCAGCCTACCGTGCAAGGACTGAAACTTCTAAAGTGAGCCAAAAAACACCTCTCCTCCTCTAAGTTGCATGTGTTGGGTATTGTGTCTCAGCAATGAGGAAAGTAACTAAGACACTTGGGATATTTATTAGAGATGCAGATTTCTGCGTCCCATCCCAGACTTCCAAAATCTGAACTCCAGATATAGGGCCCAAGAAACTCCTTTAAGATAAAATAATAGGACTGGGAATGTAGTTCAGTGCTAGAGCATATGTTTAGCAGACACAAGGCTCTGTGCTCAATCCCCAGCACTAAAAATAAAATCAATAAAGATAAACAAAAATAATAATAATACTCCTATAGGTACATTTTAAATTAAAGATTTATTGTGAGAAATACAAACCTTCTTTGTTCTGAGGTTATATGTTATTCAAAAGTTAACCCCCTTACACAATGTGTACATACAGTATATGATGAAAAGACACTTGCTCATTAAATTTTGAAAAAGCTGTCATTGCATACGTGTCCTTGCAGTATTATATGCAGACCAGGGCTAAGCAATGGAGCTCACTTTGCACCTTGATTTGCATGATTGTATCAGAAATACTTTATTTGTTTGAATTGACTTCCCATGGCCGATGGCCCCTAACATTTCAGTTTTAAGATTTCCTGCTTCTGAGACCTCAGTTAATTTGCTGATTATGTGTCACTCCAAACCACTAGAAAAGCTTATCATTTAAAAGTCTCTTCTGTCAGATAAACAGTCCCTCTCCAATCTGTCAGCTAAGGACTGCTTTTGCTTCATGGGGGTCCATGAAATGACAAACTCCCTTAGGCAGCTGCCCTCGATGATAGAAATTAGAAGTGACACTCTTGGGCAGCATTAAGTCTCTCTGTTGCTTACAATCACCTCCTTCTAGATCAAGGCTGAGATCTCTCACATGACCCAGAAAGGGGAAGTAATGTGGTCAAGATCATCTGAGGAATTTCAAGGTCAGGACAAGAAGTCCAGTGACTCCTAGGCCTTGGTCCCCTTAGTCACTCACTTCTAGCTTTGCTGGACACACTGTGTTCTCCAGGCAACACACTCAGCTTGCTTGTACCATGAGACCACCTAGCCCAGTTGTTTTACTGGGAATGCATGGTCACATGGTTTCAAGTAAAATTAAAGAAGAAAGCATGAAATCCCTCGGATTTATCAGCATCTCCAACCTCTAAGCATGCTTACATATATGTGTACACATACACACACACACACACACACACACCAAAAAAAAAAAAAAAAAAACACCCATCTCTAAGAAAAATGGGCTCTTTCCTCCCAAGGCCAATTCACTGCCCCTCCCAGGATGAGCTAATTCCTAGAGACTGCAAGCTACTTGCCAGTAAGTGATTTTCACACACAAATCAGCCAACCCAGAGTCTGCTGTCTCCCACCCCTCCCAGACACTGTTCACCTGTCCTAATTAACCAATGACCACACGCCAGACAACAAGGCACAGTTCCTATATTCCAGAGCCCACTGAAGTGATTCGAACTAGCCACTCCTAAACCTGTGTGTCCTACTTTGCCCTTTTCTTCCCACAAGAAACACAAAAAGGCCTTGCCCACAGTCCTCCCAGCTGACCCCCGTTTTCCCATCTGTCCCCTCCTTTTGAGAATTCTGATTAACAAACTATCTTTTCAACTACAATCATTTGTTCTTACTGTATTTTAAATCTTCTATTACAAGTCTGTATGTTAAAACCATACCATGCCCCCACATCTACCAGACACCCCCATCCTTTAAGTATCTTTTCTCTATATGTATCTTACCCTCTCTTACCACTGGTCCTTTTCTGTCATGTCTAAGTTGCCTCCTGCTATGATTTGTATCTCCAGTGTCCCCCTCTGAGACCCTGAAAGTATATTGAGATCCTGCCTCAACCCATCTTTTTGCTTCCTGGTCACCATGATATAATCAAATTTGCTCTACCACAGGCTCCCTGCCATAATGTGCTACCTCACCATGGGCCCGAAGTGACAGGACCAAATGACCATGGACTGAAACCTCTGAAACTATGAGACAAAATAAATCATTCCTCCTTTTAAATTGATCATCTGAGATATTTTGTCACAGCAAAAGAAATCTGATTAACTCAGTTCTATAGAGTTAGAACACTTAAGCCTCTCTCTTCTCTCCCCATCCTTTCCAGTCAAGTTTCTCAAAGGCTCCTGTACACTCTGTCTCTCTCCCTCCACTCAGTCATCTTGCCCCTCCACTCTCCACTCCACCTGAACAATCCTGCATGACTAAACCAGTGGATATGTCCCCATCTTGCTGGACCACTCCATGTCTGACACCATTGCCCTCTTTCCTCTCTGTGCTGGTCCTCTGGCTGCTCCCTCCCAGTGCCTGCTGCTCTGACCACTTCTCCCTTCACAAACCATCTTTCTGTGCCTCCCAGAATTGTCACTGTTGCCCGGGACTGTTTCTTTAGCACTTCCTCCTCTCAAGTGACAATTTAAAGAATTTTATGAAAGCTGAAGAATTTCTCCATAGAAAGATATACTAACTACCCTCTAACAAATTTTGGCATATCTGCCACAGGATCCATCAACCCTCAAGGCCCATCCTTTGGACTTCAGGGTAACCAAGAACATTTGGTTAGTGCTTGTGCTGGCCCATGCTCCTCTCTCAATCTCCAGGTCTGATCATCCTCTGCTTTCCTGGATAATGTCTCCTAGCTGCTCCATAGGCAGCTAAGTTCAGAAGGTACAAGGCTACAAAGCCTCCCTACAAAACCTGTTGGAACTTCTGGAATTTCCCCTTAAAGTAGTGCTGTTTTTACTCACCATCCAAGGTAGACACCTGGAGTCTTTGTCAAGCCTTTCCCTCAGTGCCTATATCTAGTCAATCCTCTATCCCTGCCAGTTTATCTCTTCATCAACATTCAGGCTGTTCCCAGGGCCACTCCATGGTCAGGCTCAAACACTTGCCATTGCTCACCTGGATTACTGCTAGTTTTCATCCCTCTAACAAACTACACTGTCAAGAAAGCCATCATTTGAGCATGCCCATCTACTCAAAATCTCTCAATGTTCCTCCCACCCCTTGGTCTACAGCATTATTTTTCAAATTGTGTTTCACCCACAGAGAGATCTTTAAGGTCAATTTTTTTCACATTCTAGACCATTTGGGTGATAAATAGCTTGTACCCACTCCATATTCACTTCTGTGTTCTCCATCACATTGGCACCAAGATGACCCACTGTACTTGTAGCAATCAATGAGAAATAGTGATGAGATAAAAATGCCAAGGCTTTGTGCCCAACTAAATGAAGACTGTCATTAGAAAGGGAACTTTTTCAGAGGAGAAGTTGTGGAAAAAAGTGACTGATCCTCTATGTGGCAGATAGAAATTTAGCATTTGCAATAAATCGTGCCAGTGGTCACTACCATAGTCACGTCATATTCATATGTAAGGAGAAAGTTACTTTCAGCAAACCAATGTCATCCATAAGGTGAAATTTTAGTTATTAATTTGAATAGTGTTAGTTTTGCATTTTGTTTGTGTTTTATTTGCAAATATAAGCTTATACTTGTACAAAATTGATATCTCATTTATGTCTGTCCATAAACAAATAATCATATGATGAAAATAATTTAAGTAACTCTGGCACAGGGGTCATTGAGAACCATTTTCCATTTAAAAGAGGTTCATCCATTATTGAAATTTGGAAACAACTGGCCTCTGAGAGAAAATTACTCAGCCATGACATAAACTCAGGGTCCCATCACATGGCCTCACCTACCTATCTGTCCATATTCATTTCTTGTCTCCTTCTGCCATCACCAGTCATACCCATGATCCTGCACTATTGTAGTCTCCCAAACACTGGGACACCACTCTAGGTTAGGAAAAGGGTGAGGCAAGTGAGCGACTCACTCAGTGAAAAGCTCAGTAGTCAAGATAAGTAGTATTTAATACAGCATTTTTGCCCATCAAAATTAATTTTAAAAATCTATGATGGACCAAAAATCAAAATATTAAAGATAAGATCAGTACCTCTGCTTTGATTTTTTGCAGAATCTTGTCATTACTTGGAATTCTCTCCCCAACCCTACCAGCCTGGCACAAGTCCCTGACTTTGTCATTTTCTTGCTGAATGGCCTTGAGAAAGGCATTTACTTCTTTGCTCTTTATTTTCCCCATCTGAACGTGAGGATAATAATCTCCCATGTGATCCTGACAATTAGATGAGATATAGACTACAAAATGATTACCATAGCGGCGGTCATAGTGTCACTATTACTGTCAGTATTGCTATTGGCATGGCTATCTCAAGCACAGTTTTCCCTATGAATCCTTGTCTAACATTTCTGAATTCCCCAGGAGACATTTTCCTCATGCTTCTATTATATAGTATATACATCTCAATTACAGAGAAATTATATGATCTCATATAACATGATTACTTCTCTATTCTCTATTATTTCTCTATTCTCAAGTTATATCACATAACATGATTATTTCTCTATTTTTCCCAATGACCATAAGCTATTTGAAGTCTAAGACTATTTTTATCTTGGCTTCTGACACATAGTAGATGTTGAATAAATTAATTAAATGAGATTTAGTCCAAGAACAAATTAATCAAATAAATGACATCTCATGAAAATATCCATTGGTAGATCTGACAAATATTTATTAAGCACCAAACACTCCAAGTATCTTGTGAGGATCTGGGGCTATAGCAGTGAATAAAATAAACACTGCCCTATTCCTATGGCATTGTCAGTCTCCCAGAGGAGATGGACAATTAAAAGCAATTACAATAAAGTGGTAAAGTGTGTTCAGGGAGTTAGAAGGAGTTCCATCTTGCTGGAGCATCAAGGGCAAGGCAAGCAGTAAAGAGAGATGAGGCTGGAGAGAAAACAAAGCCAGGGTGGCAAAGGGCCTTGTGAGCCTTGCTAAGGAATTTGGACTTTATCCCACAGGCCATGGAGAACACTGAACGTTATTAGTGGCAAATGGAAAAACTCCCAACCCTGTTGGCTTAGCAAAAAAGAGAATTATTAGCACTTGTTATTAAAAACTAATATGGTCAGGTGGCTTTAGGTAGGGACAAATTTCAGGGTTCAGCCCAAGTCATGGGGACCTAGCCTGGCCATCTCAGCTCAGCACTCTCTCCTCCAAGACCTGGTTTCTTCCTTCAGCTCCACATGGAGGCCACACCTATTCCAACCTCATATCCTCCAGGTTCACGACCAACAAATCCTCTTTCAGTTAATTCACACTAAAACCCTGGGTCTGGCTTGGTTTGAATGACCCATCTCTGAACAACACTGTGACCAGGAGAGTGAAATGAGATGACTGATTTAAAGTGAAGTGACACATTATATCTCACCCCTCCAAGAAATGGGATGAGATTGGGGGCTAAGGGAGGTGGCATTCCCTAAAGGAAATTCAGAGATTTGATACCAGTAGAATATTGAATGGGAGCTGTGCATCAAAAAGAAAAATCCATGGGAAAACAAAAATCTAATACGAAAAGATTTTTGACAAGGAGTGACTTTGTGATTAGATTTGTAATTAAAAACAAACCATCAAACAACTCCATAGTGCGGTGGCAATGTGTGAACTGGGTGGGTGGGGAGACACTGAAACCAGGGAGACCAGTAAACAGGCACAGCAATGAACCAGTTGAGGAAACGCTGGCTGTTCATGTGTAGAAGGGGCAGTAGGGTAGAGAGAAGAGATACTTAGAAACAGAACTAATAAGCATGCATTGAGTACAGAGATCTGAACAAGGAGGATCATAGGAGCAGCCTTGGTCAAGGGGAGGAGAGACAAGTTCTGTTTGGGTAATGGGGATTTGAGAGGCTGCAGGACCCACCAATGGAAAGGTCCAGAAGTCGCTTGTATAAATGAGCCTGGAGCTCAGGAGGGTGACGTGAGCTGGGGATACAGATTTGGGAGTCACCAGCACATAAAAGACAACTAAAGCTGTGTGTGCATGCAATCTCCAGTGCGGAGGACTGCCTCGGAGCCATGATGAGGACCAGTGCTAAGAGTTAAGTATAGGAAGAGGAGCCCACATGCAGAAGGAAAGGCCCGAGAACAGGAAAAAGGGAAAATGAGTCATGGGCCAAAACAGATGAGAGAGTTGCAAGATGAGGCTGCAGTCCATACACTTGGGTTTACCTTCCCAGAGGCCATCATGTCCTTGAGAAGAACAATTCCAGTGAGGAAGCAGTAAGATGAGGAGGGAATAAGTAGCACTTCTTACAGAGGTTAACTCCTGATGAGGAGAGAGGAGTAAGACTGGGTGCCAAGGGAGGTGGGTGGTGGTGTGTTTGAGATGGGGGACAATGAACTCACGAAGAGGACCATTCTCTCCTGCACACTTGTGGAGTATTGTAGGAGATATGTAATAATTTATCTTCAGCATCATCTTCTCCCTTTGTTATTATGGAAATAAGAAGATTAAAGCAGATTAAATGTTTACAGTTTATTCTAACCTGAGCCCTGATCAGACAACTTGTTCAAGGTTTCACGACAAATCAGTTTAGAACAGAGGACTTCCAGCTTCTGACTTGTAGGCCAGAGTGTGTCCATTTTCCCTCCTCCTCCCTGTGTGCCCAAGAGCTCCTGCTTGCTCCACAAGGCCTCCCTGCCCTGCTGGGCTCCTGGTGGGATAATTCTATTCTCACTGGGATCCCACAAGACATTTTCATTCTGCATCTTGACTCCTCAAGGTCCTGCTCACTACAAAATTAATGCCTGCTAGTAGGTCACCCCTCTGTCTGCCCACATTCCAATGGCACCTTCAATAGTTTAACTCCTCAACTCACTGCCACTTCACCAGAACTGTCCTTTCCAAGGATACAGCGATCTCTTGGACAGCAACTCAAGGAGCCTAGTTTCAGTCATCTGAGGGTGAGAACTTAAGCCTTGGGTGAAACTGGTATTTAAGAAAAGGTAAGGCATTTTAGTCCTTAAATTCTGCTGGGCAGTGTGTGTGTGTATGTGTGTACACGTGTGCAGGGAATGCTATGCTTGGAAAGAAGAGGGATGTTCAAAGCCACACTCTAAACCAGCAGGAGTGTTTCCAGTCCTCATTCAAAGGGCATCTCTACCTGTGGAATGTTCAAGCAGCACCACAGCAGCTTTCAAAGCAGATGGGTATTTACTGCACGCAAATGTTACATTGACTTTGGAATGTTCTCACATGTGCTCTTGTGGATTAATGAGCTCCTAATATTGTGATAATAATCATTTTCCATAAATATGCATAGTCAGCTTTTAAAAGTGTCACATGGGGTAATTATTAGTCTGGGTGCTAATTGCTTAGGGAAAATATTTACTTGCATGTGAAATGGAACCTGTGTTTGTTTTGTTAAATGCACTGCCTTGCAGCAAGCCCAGAGCAATTACCAGCCTGATTTAAAGGGACTCAGATGCCAGGCAACCAGGATTGAGGGATGGGTGTCTTCCAGTTATCCCAGGACTTATTCAGCTTCAAAGCTTCACTCACAGAGCTTGTGAAATGCCCACAATTTTCCTTCTCCCCTTTCCTGGGCTGGAGTAGGAAGTCTCTGTCTTGTATATACAGCAAACCCATGACTATCTTCCTGCCTTGCTGACTTGGGGCTTAAGAGCTAAATTAAAATAACACATCTACAGCTGTCCACTGAAGCCTGTGATAGGCAGTGATAAGGTAACTTGTGTTCACCTGGCTAAGGAAATGGCGCAAACATGACTGCATAGGGAGGTTTAACTGGCCCATAAGAGCAACGAATTTTAAAGCACACCAAAAGCACTCATTTACTTATAAAATGTGCACAGAGGGTCCTTCCAAATTATTCTGGCTTTTAGAAGTCTGCATTTTGGCAGGCCCTGAGGGATCTGAATTATTAGTTTAGTTGAACTCATGTACAGTTGAAAGTAATCTTATCCCATTGTTCTTCTAATTTATTTTCCAATTCAAATTTTTCAACATTCAAATCATTTCTTCCACTTGCACTGTCCCAGTACAACAGGATTGTAGGTAGGAAGTAGAGATGTGACTTCGACTCCTTGGGTCTCTGTTTTCTCATATGTAGAACAAAAGGTGAATTATTCAGGATATTTTGGTTGTGAGAAAACAGATCCCCTCAGTTTTCTCAAATAAGGGTACATTTTGCTTCTGATTCAAGTTGGCAGCCTAAGCATATATAGTCATTTTCCTACCCGCTTGAGATCTCCCTGAAATTGAACAATAGAGAAATACAAAAAAGTGAACCTATAGCAATAAAGAACTAAGAGGGTGTGGGGGCAGAGTGACAAATGAGAAAGTCCATCAGACTTCTAGGCAATATAAAGTGGATGGAGCATGTTGATGGAATAAAAAATATGAGAAACCTATAATTCACAAGGCACCACAAAGATGCTGTAGAAGTAAATTTTAGATGGCCTGGGAAGACTTCTTCCTTGCTTCCTGGTGTCACTCTTACTGATGGTGACAGTAGGAATGAGAGGTAGGACTAAAAATGGAGATTAACTGAAGGTCTATATCTAGAACAACAAGCCATTTGGCACTCTTCCCTACATCTTCTCCTACCTCCATTTCAACTCCCAAGTGTAGGTGGCCTAGCAAATATCTTTATACTCATAAAAAAAATTAGTGCCTTTTCACTGCAGGCATTGGATGAACTGACCAGAGATTCCCAAGGTTTCTGGCATGCCTGTGGGGTCCGTAGGGTGAGATGCTTCTGCTACTGTGGGTGTATGGGAAATGAGGGTGGCCTGATAAATATGTTCCAGCTCATGTATTTTAAATCAAAATGTGCCAGCAGAGCAGACACACAAAGGGACTCCAAGTCACACATCCCACTCAAGGACAGTACTTGGGATGAGGAGAGAAGACCTACATCAAGGAGAGGAAACCTATACCAGTCTTCCTCCTGTGATGTGAATGTATTGCTGAGGAGCATCAGCAACATGGAGAAGGAAAAAACACCGATTCCCCAAGAAAATTCAGAAAACTTCTGACTTTTTCAAAATGAAGTCATTGGGAAGATATGAGAGCACATTCAGTCAATTTAATAAGAACAGAGCACTATGGAAAAAGGATGTATCTGAAAAAGAAATAAAGAAAGGAGTTCTTAAAAAAGTAAATGATGTCATTTGAAATTCACCAAAAAAAAAGGCTGAGGAAATTTCTCTGAATATTAAGTCTCCAAAACAAACTACAAAGATAGAAAATATGCATGAAATGCTATGAGGCTTATAGGAAGAATACAAGGATTCCAATATTTGAGTGTTAGGTATCCCAGAAAGACAAACCAGAGATACTGAAGGAGAGGAAATTATCAAAGAGATAATATAAGACAATTTCCCAGTACTTAGGCAGTACATTCATGTTCTGAATACAGGTTCGGTAAAAAAAATAAAAAGAATATTCGAATGTCCCTACGGGCTGAGGAACAATAGAATACTGTGACAAAGTGCTGATGGAAAATTATTCAGAGCCTATTTTATATCCAAACATCAATCCACGGTGAGGTCAGGACAAAGACATTTTCAAACAAGCAAAATTTAGAGGCCTTCAAAATATCTTTCTAAACATTCCTTGAAAAAGGAACAAAATAGCTTGAGGTATATTTCAACAAAAAGGTGAAATAAATATATGCAGAGAAAAATGTGAATTCCAGTAAATGGTGATTGGAACTCTCCAGATGGTGGCTCAACAGGAGTTAAGAGAAAAACAAATTTCAGGTAAGAGAAAGGATATGCTCCTGGGAGGAGACTAAGAATTGAGGGCAAGAGAGTATATTGCAATAAATTGTATAATTAAAAATAAAGAAATTGAGGATGTGATAAAACTGTATTTTACAAGAAAATGAAAGATAGTTATTGGAATCTTTGGGGTGGGGTGGGGGTCAGAGGAAGCTGTAAAAAAATAGCAATGCTCCAGTTAAGAAGTAAGCTGACATTTAATGCACTAATGAAAAATATACATGACCTCGATGCCAGCTGGGGAAAATGTAATCCTGGGCTCTCTTTGCTCAGCAGAGTATATGGTCACAATGATGTAAACACTGTTTTACAATTTAGTGTCAGGATTCACCTGCATGAAAGTCTCGGTTGAATGTGTGGGCAGGATAGAAATGTTAACACTCCAATGATGTGCATTACTCAGGCAATCATCCATTAAACAACACTAATCCCATTAAATATTAACCATCCCATTAAACAACACTAAAATCTTAGTGACATCATCATAAGGGTTAACTTTTTGCTTATATCATAGTAAAATAGGAAAATGGTAATGAGGAAATACAGAGCAGCTTATGCTCCATAAAGTAACCCAAGGATCCAAGATCCTTCCATTTGATGGCGGTATCATTTTTAAGCCTCTAAGTCTTGTCCATATGAATGTGAAGATGTCCATATGAATGTGAAGACTAGAGGAGACTCTGTGGAATCCCACAGGGGAAATTAGAGGCCCAGCCTTGAAAGCACATGCAGGTCTCCCTACTCCATCAGGCAGACTCGGTTACATGGCCTGAACTAGCTGCTGAACTCAGCTGTGTGGCCAGGAGGGAAAGAAAACAGGGGTTCGATATCACTCTGCCCCATGATGCAAAAGTAAGAATATCAGACAGAAAGAATGGAGGAAAGAGTAGGAACCCCGCCATCTGCAACTTATACAATGCAGAGTCAAAAGGCTGATGACCCTCAAAGGAACGAGAAAATGACATTCAACTCTGTACTGTTTAAAGTCATAAATACTACCAACACTAGAACCAAAAAAAAGCCCTATAACTTAAGAGATCTGTCAAGACGGCCTTGTCATGGGCTGACTTGTGCTGAAATTCTCACTCCTAGTTACCTGTGAATGTGACCTTATTTGAAAATTAAGCTTTTTTCAGATATAATCAAGTTAAGATTGGGTTGTGAGTGTGGACCCTTATGCAACATGACTGGTGTATTTAAAAGAAAGAGAGGGCCGGTGAGATGGCTCAGTGGCGTAAGCGCCTGCCTTGCAAGCGTGAGGGCCCGAGTTCGACTCCCGGAACCCACATACGAAAAAGGGGCCGGTGATATCGCTCAGAGGCACGGGTGCCTGTTGGCACGTGAGGTCCTGAGGTCGACCCCCGGTACCCACAAAAAATAAAAATAAATAAATAAAAAAAAATAAAAGAAAGAGAGAAGACAGACACACAGGGAGAAGATACCCTTGCAATGACAGAAGTAGAGATTGCAATGATGCATCTACAACCCAGGGAATATCAAGGGTTGCCAGCAAAACCCACAAGCTAGGGGAGGCATGAAAAATTCTCCCCTGCAAGTTAGGCTCTACTGACACCCTGACTGCAGACTTCTAGCCTCTACAACTGTGACACAGGACACTTGTGTTATTTTAAGCTACCCAATATGTGGTCCTTTCTCACAGCAGCCCCAAACATAAATCCAAGTCCATCTTTAACTGCTCAGAATTGGAGTTGACTTGGTAAAAACAGAAACCAGAAAATCTCCTGGCCTGGATGGAGCAGGAGTGGGTCTTGGAAAGAAGATATTAGATAGGAAAGAGGTGGCCAGTCATGAAGGTTGTGCTAGCTAAGTTTATGTGTCAACTTAACTAGACTAAGTGATGCCCAGATAGCTGGTAAAAAAAAAAAAAAATTCTGAGCATAGCTGTGAGGATGGTTCCAGAAGAGTGAGATTAGCATGTGAATCTGAAGACAGCAAAGAAGATCTTCCCTCATCAATGTGGATGATATCATTCAATCCTTTGAGGGCTCAAATAGAACAAAAGACAGAGGAGGGGCAAATTTGCCCTCTTGGTTCAAGCTGGATCTTCCATCTTCTCCTGATCTTAGATGTCGTTGCTGCTGAGTGTTGGGTCTTTGCACTCAGATTAGAACTTATACCATTGCTTGTCCTAGTTCTTGGGCCCTTGGATTTGTCCTGAAACCACACCACTGGCTGTCATGGACCTCCAGCTTGCAGACAGATTATAGGACTTCTCGGCTTCCATAATTAGATGAGCCAATTGTTCATAATATATCTCTTTGAGATATATGATATCTATATCATCTATATCTATATCTATATCCATATCAATAGATATAGATATTTATATCCTATGTTGCCTATCCTGACTAACACAAAGGAATTTGAACTTTATCTCCGCTGCAATGTGGAGCCATTGGGAGGCTTTTCTTCCAATAGACCTGGTGCCTACCAAGGCTCACTCCTCTCCTGCACATTTCTGTGTGATCAAGTGAGTGTCCCCACTCATTTCTGACATTAAGAATTTAAAGAGACAAGAGTTGACTCCTTCTCTGGCATTCAACAGCCAGCATTGCAAACTTCTAGAAAATAGAGGAGCCCCAGGGAAATCTAATAACAGCCCTACTTAAGAGCACACGACAATTATTACCTCCAACTGTGAGGGAGGCTGAGTAATTAAAAAGGGTTCTTTATTTTGATTAAAAAGATTCCTTTTAGTGTTTCTGAATCTTTAGTGAAAGCCCAGAACTCTATTTTTAGACACAAAACAAGATACGTGGCCAGGGGCAGGGGTGTAATTTAAAACATGGGAGGATGAGCATTTGTAACCTAAAAAATGAGCACACGCCCCCAGTGGCCCCCAAGTTGAGCCCATCTCTACCCAATGGCATTCAGGAGACACAGTATCATGGCAGCCCCCACCCTGCCGCCTGGATTAATAGGAGGCCCGAATTAATTGGTTTTAATCACTATAAATTTTCTTCCCAATAAAATTTCAAGAATTTCCAATCATGCTGATTTATATGTGTAATTAGAAATCCATTCACAGATGTCACACTGCTAGGTGGTGTGTAGTATAAGCCCCAGTTTAACTCCAGCTTGAGGCCTGAACAATGAAAAGTGTTGCAGGAGAACATGGCAGGAGGCTGGGGCAGGGAGCATGCCCCCACCCCTGGAAAGAGTCCAAATCCAAGGTGACATGGGGTCTGCTGGCCACAAACAAAGCACAGACTTTGCCTCCTTTAGTCCCCAGCCCCTTCCTGCCACAGACACCCCCTAGCCTAGATAGGAGCAGACCCAACAGTTTTTGCATGTACCATGGAAAGGCCTGACCAAGATAAATATGCCACAGCACCTGGCTTCCCTTCTGTCCAGAGTAGCAATGAGCCTGAAAGTGGGAGGCTGGTACCACAGCAAGGCAGCCATCGGCCTGCCAGTGGACCACTTCCAATAGGCAGATTAGTCACTTTGGTATCATCACACCTACATGCCAGCAATCCAGGTTGCCATGGACAAGCTGGCTGGGCTCAGCTCCTGCTCAATGTTGGCCTTTCTCTACTGCTATACTCCATCCAAAAATGGACCACTATAGCAGTGGGAAATAGCAACCACAAAGAAAGGACCAAAAAGGCTGCTTTAGGCCCTATAAGGATTTCAAGTCAGCAATGAAAAGCATTATCCTCTCCCTACAGTGACAAAGGGAGACAGAAAAGTCTATAGATGAGCAAGATATACCAAGGGTTTTATGCTAGGACTCTAATGGTATCAAGACTAGATAGGTAGGAAGTAGGCGTGGTGGTGCATGTCTGTCATCCCAGCACTCAGGAGGCTGAGGCAGGAGGATCACCCGCAAGTTTGAGGCCAGCCTGGGCTCTATAATGAGTTCAAGGCCACCGAACTACATAGCAAGACCCTGTCTCAAAAACAAAACAAAACAGGGGCCGGTGAGATGGCTCAGCGGCGTAAGCGCCTGCCTGGCAAGCGCGAGGGCCCGAGTTCGACTCCCGGAACCCACATACGAAAAAGGGGCCGGTGATATCGCTCAGCGGCACAGGCGCCTGCTGGCGCGCGAGGTCCTGAGGTCGACCCCCCCGGTACCCACAAAACAACACAAAACAAAACAAAACAAAAACAAAAAACTGGACAGGTGGGGAGAAGAAAAAAAAGGGAGATTTCAGAATCCTGAATGGAGGGTCAGAGGACCAGCAGTTAACACAGGTTGTGTGGACATCAGGTGTCTGGAATCTGCAGGAAAAGCAGGCAGAGCACCAGGTCCAGCGGAATATACTGATCCCAAAATCCATGTAGCAAGGGCAAGAGAGCACTGGAGATGAGTCAAAAGGGAAGAGCCAAAATTCAGGAACACAGACAAGGAACCAGGCTCTGATTGGCACCAGCCACAAGGTAGGACAGAGCTTGGCCCTGAGCCAAGCGCTCTCTGAGCTGGCTTTCCCAACCATCCTGTCCTGGACCTCACAGAGAGTGCCAGAGCAGAAACCAAGGTGAGACAGCAGGAAGCAGCCAGTGCACCCGGGGCTGGGGTGTGTCTCCAGCCCTAGTGACCCTGTGACCCTGAGCAAGTTACCTGACTTCATCCATCTACCGCAGCTCACACTGCCTTCCCACAGTCTCACGATCATCCCCCCACAGTGAACACTGCTTTACCTCAGGATGACCGATTGCAGAGGCAGAATGAGGCGCAGAGTGGCTGTGTTATTGTCTAGTCCACTCAGCTACTAAAGTGAGGTGAAGAGCAGTAAATGAGCATTTATTGAGAACCTACATTGTGCCAGGTGCTCTTTGTGGAATATCCTTCCTACAATGCTAAAAGGAGAAAAAAAATGAGGCTCAGATAAGTAAATATTAAATCACTTGCCTATGGCCATGCAAGGGCAGTGGTGGACCCAATATAGGGCTGCACTGGTGTCACCACATTAGCTCTGAATTTTGGGTCCAGCAGAAGAGGGTGGTGAAGAGTAGTGGTACTGAGTGCAAAAGAAGAGTTGTGAGACTAGGAAGAGCTCAAGGGAAGAAGATACAAGAGGCCATTCAGTGGGGACCTGGAGGGTGTCATGCCCTCGGAAGGTCACAAGATCAGGGAGTTGATAAGAACCACTCTCCTTCTCTCCTCAATTTTTGAATCAACTTAGAAATAAGACACAAGAGCCAGACAGAAGGAATCCAAAATAACTGCTCTTTGGAAACTGTTAGTTGAGATTTCTGATCCTAGACTCCTGAATTAGACACATGGCCTCTCATCCCCATAGCAGATAAGACCTGCTTCTAGAAATTTGCTACACGGAAGAGCAGCTTAGACTGTCCACCAAGGGAGTGGCAGAGCTGAAACAGAGGACAGAGCTACCCACTGAAATCTTTTGCCCAATACTTCCAAAATGTTAGGCACTCATAATCTATGGGCCCAGGTTGGAACTATCCGGTGATTTCCCCATATCAAAGTGAATAGCTCATTGACCAAAGAGAAGAGAACATCGGTGACACTGAGGTCAAACCTCCCCTCCTAGCTGGATTAAATCCTGCCTGCTATCCATAAAGACTTTCAGCTTCCCTGGAGGCCTCAGAAGCAGCCACCTGGACATCGGCACAACAGCTCTGTAATATGCCCCTCCCTCATCAGCCCCACAAAGACAGACATATTCAGAATTATTTTCAACAGTATCCTGTCCTCAAAAGTGGTTGGTTGGTTTGTCTGCTCAGTCTGCCTCCCTCAAAGAGAGGAGAAGATCATCTTTGCTTCGGCTTGATCCTTTAATGCGCCTAAAAGCTGTTGCTTTGGTCTGAAACAGACCCCAGGCCCAAGCAGGGACTGGGTGGAGAGGTCTTAATGGGGATTACTGTCTGCCCGGGCAAAGCAGAACAGGGTGCTGAGAGGAGATTTTAGAGGTTGGACAATGTTTAAGGGCTTAAATGTTTGATAATGCAGGCTCGGTGGTGTTTATGCATGGGCCTCAGCAGCAATGTACCATCCGGGGTATAATGGATGTTGCAAGATTTGATTTTAGTAGTTTAAAAATATCCAAGTAGTCTGTAGGCTAATGGCCATTGGACAGACTCATTAGGATATCAATAATCATTCAGCATTCTGAAATCCTTTTAATGCTCTAGGACAGCAAGGAGCGAATGAAAGGCAGAGAGGAAGGTCATAGGGGAACTTGTGGGTCAGTTAAACAAGTGAAGACAATGAATGAAATCAGAGGCCTCCAAGGCCTGGTGCACTCTCTGCCACCACCTGCCGCTTGTTTCAGGCTGGTTGGGCTGCATTATAAAGAACTGGGGAAGAGAGGCTGAGGGAGAAGCTTAAAGAAAACTCCTGCAGCCCCTTGTAGGCCCTTTATAGCAGCTGAACTGGATGCTACTTACTCCTCACTGCAGTCAGCCCATTATCCACAGCCCGGCTTTTGTGTCCTCTCCTCTCACCTGGCTCACTACCTTCCCTGGGGAAGTAACTGCCTCCAAATAGCTGACTTCCTGTCTGTCCTTCAGTTTTCCATCTCTGCCCAAGCACTCCCATCTGTCTAGACCTTCCTGGTAATGGCCTCAAGAACACACAGCACTAACCGAGTCTTAGAGGCCTCTCCTCACCCAGCTGTGATTCTCTCCTGAGCAGCAGCACCTGCCACATACAGATGCTCTGACAGGCTTGGGGCTTGGGCTCAAAATGATAATTCCCCATCTCTCTGCTATTGCTTTGGCCACAGAAATCCTTTGAGTACTGAGCGAAGCTCTGAGCCACTGCATGTGTGGTTAGGATTCCAGAGTTAAAATATTTACGATGTTTTGAGAAATGCTTGAGATATACTATGTCCCCAGTGAGTGTTAGCTATGGCCATTATTTAGCTATCTGAATCAACAAAATTTGTTGAAAGGGAAAGGTGAATGGGACCAGGGGCAAGAGCTGCAAGAGGGCTGAGATGTCTCCTGGTCTCTGTCGAGCAGGAGAAATCCCTAGAGAAGGAGCAGACTGGGGAACAGTGTGGTATGTGTTGAGTTTGAAGAAGCTGAGACATTCAAGTGGTGATTTCTGGAAGGAAACTCAATCATCAAGCCTCTGCTGTGGTCTGGGTTGGAAATACTAATTTGGAGGCCATTGGTACCTTGTGTGGGCTGACACACAGGAGTGGCTGTGATCCCTGGGAAAGCACATAGCAGGAGAAGAACAAAGGGTTAAATATGGAGGCTTCCTTGGCAGTTAAAGACCAGGTAAAAAGAGTAAGATTCATCAAGGAAACATGATGACAGCATCCAGTAGTTCAGAGAAAGTGTGGTCACAGAGGCTAGGAATTCCAGGGTAGGGTCACCAAGCAGGTATCTGCAGAAAACAAAGCACAGGGTCACTAAAATCTCACTGAAATGTAAAGAGATGAGAAAGGATGTCCACCAGTGCACACCTCACAGGAGAGGTATGCAAAGAAAGCCTAGAAGGCCAGTCTGGGGCAGCAGCAGAGGGTTCCAGAGGTTCCTTGCAAGCAGAAGGTGCTGGTTACTGGAGGAACCCTTGTTTTCCTGAGTGAGACCAAAGCAAACATCTACTGAGAGCTTCCCCCAAGAAATCTCTGCCCATTGCCACCTTCATGCCACTCTGGGCCTCACCACTTAATGAATGTCATCCAGATATTTGAAGAACACCTGTTGAAAGAGGACCAAACCAACCCTGTATGGCTGTTATCTTTTAGAGCTAACATGTCACCCAAAAGTCCTACATGTTTGGAAGGTGACTGGATCATGGGTCATAGATTCACCCACTGATGAGTTCAGTAGCTGAATGTGTTGTTGAGGTGGGACCTGGTTGCAGGTGGGCCACTGGGGGCACGACCTGGAAAGGGGTATTCTTGACCCCTGCTCCTCCCTTGTATCTCTGCTTTCTGGCTGACATGTAATGAGCAGCTGTCCTCTGCCCAGCCCTTGGAGCCATTTCTGCCTTGGAGCCAGCCACCCATGGTCTGAAGCTGTGAGCCAAAATAAACCTCTCCTCCTTTAAGTTGCCGGTGTTCTGTATTTGTCCCAGTGAAGAGAAAGTGACTAAGACAAAGGCAGAGGAGGATTTCCAGATGGAGATGGGTCTAAAGGTGTTTAGTGAAGAAAAGAGTCCTCAAAAGTTAGGGCTAAAGAGGCTCACTGCCTGGGGAGTGGGGCTGGGGTATTAATAAAGAACTAAAGCACGGTTGTGAGAGGGCAAGGCCAGAATGCAGGGAGGAGAACTAGTGGAAGCTGGGGAGAGGAGGCGGGACTCCGCGCAGTGAGGCAGGGAGGGAGCACGGAATGGCAAAAGCTAATGACACTAGGAACTGGGAGAATGGGTAGAGGAGAAGGGAGATCAGGAAAGGGCGTGGTGTGACCTGCAAGTGAGCAAATCCAGGTGTGCCAGGGAAGACTGTGGGCCTCTCCTTTCTAGAGTAAGAAATTAGGCCTGGAAGATAAGGTCCAGATCTTTGAAAAGCCAATTCCCCTACTGGTCAGCATTAGGCCATTCATTTTCTTCATTCATTCAACAAATACTGTCTCAGCATTTCCAGTGTGAGCTTTATTAGCTGGGCTCTCTTCAAGGCACTTTGGGATGTTACTTCATTTACTCCTCAAAATAACCTAGCAGGAATGTCCAACCTGTGGCCAGCAGGCTACATGCAGCTCTGGACATTATTATGAGATTTTTTTAGCAATATTTTTCATGATTCAATTGTGGAGAACCTCAGCTCAGACTGCCCAGGTAACAAGAGAAGGCTGTGTTGGGAAAAGCAAAACACAGTGCTAAGTCTGCCTCATGGGCCTCTGACACACAGTCAGTCGAATGAAAACCCACACTATGGGATGTTACATGCACTTGCACAATTTGTTGAGTAAAACGCGGCAATTACCGATAATAGTATTTCAACCTACCTACACGTGTGTGTGCCTGTGAAGACAGGCATTTATTGTTATAAGCACACATGTAAGTTTTCTTATTTAATTATCAGACTTGGGCTTGTTGGCTTATTTTATAAAATAATTTAATAAGTTGAAATATAGAAAAGGAAGTTTTGTTACTTACATGTATTAACTCTATTATATGTTTTATCATGCAACCTAAGAGTTCCTCTTCACTCAGTGCAGCCCAGGCAAGCCAAAATTTTGGACAACCATGACGTAGGTCCAAGTCAGTATTATTATTACTCCCAGTTTTCTAGTGAGGAAGCTGAAGCACAGAAAAGTTGAGAAACTTGCCTAAAGTTGCACAGCTTTTGAGTGGCAGAACAAACATTCAAAGCCAGGTCCCTGACTCCAGAATGTTGGGCTTCACCACTAGGCTATTCTGCCTTTCTAGAGAAACCACTAAGAGTCAGGGAACCTAAGTTCCAGTCTTGCCACTGGCATTTCCTCATTGAGAGTGCTGGGGCAAAATGCTTTTTCTGATCTCCTGGTTCCAATCCATGGGGAAGAGGGTGTATACATGATTCCTATCATTCTTTTATTCTAAAAAAGAGTTCAAAGAGTTATGGCACCTGTAGGGTCTGGCCTCCTGTCTGCACTGAGCAGCTGAGCTGGAAAGATAATAGGAATCAGGGAGATAGATCTTTTGGCAAATGGGAAAGGGATCTAGAGATGGAGGGAGGAGACAGAGAGAGGAAGGGAAGGAGAAGTAAAAAGAATTAAGATGTGTTATGTACATGTTCCAACTCCCCACAATGAATATAATCACTATACACTGCAAACATGTACTAAAAAAAAAAAAAAAGATGAGGACAAAAACAGCTGTCTCTAGCCCTATGCCAAAGATGTTCCTTGAGTCTAGAGAAGAAGGTTGCTGCTTCCTTCCTTCCTTCCTTCCTTCTTTCCTTCCTTCCTTCCAGCTGACACCCATACCTCTCTCTGCACAGCTCCCACTGCAGGAAAACTAATAAGACTGCTATTTTATGATCCCCTACTTCTGATGACAACAAGCTGTGGAGTCGATAAAAGATACGTTGTGCGTCAAGGGTGCTTTATGTCTCCTCAAACATATGACCATGGCCATATGACCAAAGTGCCAGAAAGGGGCCATGGAGTGGGTTCCCCAGCCCTCTATCCAAGGGACTTCCAAATTAGGACACTTGACTGATCAGTTACAGGGGGAGGGGCAGGTTGGTGAGGAGGCTTTGTAGGCCTGCTGGCTGCTGGCCCCAAGATTTGCGAGCCCCCACATACAACAAAACCCTCTAGATAAGAGTCTGGGAACATCCCATATCCTCCTGACCCAAAATACTCCTTTTCATTCAGCCCTCAGATATTTAGAATCACTTTCCCATGGGCCTAGATTCCCAACCTTTCTGAGGCCTGTGGCCTAGTACAGTAGTTGTCTTTCAGTCTGCATCTCACTTCTACAGCTCCCTGGCCCTGACCTTGAAAAACCTCCCAGCTCACCACAGTTCAGTTTCCTCCTTTTGTAAATCAGGGACAATGCCTATACGGCTGTCTTGTTGAGGAGAACTGGCACCAACGATGTGTTCAAGACACTGAATCTGTCAGAAGAACGAAGACTCATCTTCCCTGGACAGAGCACACAAGCCCTCACATCCATAACCAAATGTTGCCAACAGGACTCAGGATATTTTCTGAGAGTATCCATCCATTGATCCATCCACTCATCAATCTACCCATCCATCCATCATCTACCCATCCATCCACCCATTCATCCATCCATCATCCACCTGTCCATTTACCCTTCCATCCGTCCACCATGCATCCATCCACCAATCCATATGTGCGTCCATCCATTCATCCTGCTCTGTGCCAGGCACCATGCAGGGACATGATTATAAGCAAACACTAAGCCCCTGCCTGATAGAGCTGTCAGTCTAGTGAGTGAGAAGAGGTAATCTACACATAGGGTCAGGGGGATAAGTCCTACAAAGAGAGAAAGCAGTCCGATGTGTGAAAGGACACCCAGTTTTTCAAGGATTTGCATGCTAACAAGAAAATGGCCAAAAAACATGAACAGAAAAAAAATGTGAGTGTAAACAGGATGCCACTGCAGACTAATTAAAATGTACCTTAGATAGAAGGGACATTTAGAGAAGGAGCCAGATGGGCAAATAGTCAAAGGACAGATTTTCCCTGCCGTGGCGTGTCTGGAGTAGGCTAGATTTTTTTTTTAATGGAAAAAAGGTAAAACAAAATTTCGTAACAAGATGATAGGAGAATAACGATAGTTAATACATTGCATGTTATTATCTTTAAAGTAGTTACTCAGAGTAGAAATTATGGGCATAAAATATTCTCCAATCAATATTAGCACAAACCTTCCTTTTCTATGAACTAAGAGACACTAATAGTATAACTAACTTGCATTTTTTCTCCCCTTTCCCTTCTGTCCCTTCCCCTTTCCCCCATCCAATTTCCTTTTTCCTTTTAAACCATTTCTTCCCATTTCACAATATCTATTGTTCATTTTAGACTTTATTTACTCTTTCAATTTCTCACACCAGGGAGACAACACGATGTTTACACATGGGACTCTGATTTATTTCACTTATGAGTATGGTCTCAAGTGAAATGAGACCATTTCACTTGTGGCTGGGTAGGGATAAAAAGGACCTTAGATGTTAGGCCCCCTGGGGTGCAGTCACAGCTTCGTAGCCCAAACCAGATTCACCTCTTTTGATAGGGATGTGCATTCCCACCCTGGTTTCATATCCCCACTCAGCCACAGGGCAGGAGATTCTCCTGTGTGGACCTGCCACCCCCTTGCCTTTCCACCACATCACAGCCCTCTCCTCTCTTGACCTCACAATGCACAGTAGCAGCTTATATGAGGGGAGTCTCCCTCAGACAGTCAAGCTGGCTGTGTCCCGGCTCAGGCCTGTGAGAGACGCCCCCTTCGTGACCCCCAGGAATGTGTCCAGCCTGGCTTGGTGCACTCCCTTGGTGCCTGTTGAACCACATCACTCTCTGCCCCTCACCCACATCTCACTTCCTCTGCTCACCATTTCCTTCCATAGTCAATAGAGATGTGCCATGGCAGGCCAGGGCACAGGGCTCAACCTAAAGGACTTTCCATCACAAGTGAAAGAAGCAGGTGAGTGAGAGGCAATTGTTTGGGGAAAGATGAAGGAGGCTCAGAGGAGGGAAACCCAGCTGTACCAGGGCTAGGGTATTTCAAGAGGGGGAGTTGGGGTGAGACTGCAGCCCTGAGCCACCATCTCCCTGACTACACAGCCTGACTGGGTAGGACAATTTTTAGCTCCTCCCAACCCAAGTCCATGTGGGTAGGAACTTGGAAGGGGGATCCTGAGCATCAGGCCTACCACACACAGCACACCTTATATAACCTCAGTGCCTGCCTGCTCGGAACCTGAAAGGTCTGGAAAGATGGCTATAGAGAACCAGAAAAGCAGTAGGCAAGGGGCCAGCCACTGCCCTCCCTCGGCTCCCCCTGGCTAAATCAGAACCCCCACCACCACCCTCTCCCCTGTTCACATTGATTTTATAATTACCAATACCCCTGGCTCCTTCTCATCCCACCTACATGAGCTGGGGCCAGGAGGCCTGGGCAGCTGCTCCATCAGGCATTAGGTACAGGCATTAGCCAGCCTTGTGGCTCCATGGGGAACGCTAATGCACATGTTCTCTCTGGAAGCCAGTTCCCTCAGCCCTCCCTGACTGCTCCTCCACACTGAGCCCCTGTTGCCCTCTTCCAGGAAGGGCATTTCTGAAATGTTGAGCCATTCCAGCTCCCCTGCCCCCCGCTTTGCAAAGCCTAGGACACACGTTTATGCAGCTGCCCGTGGATGAGGCAGAATCAGTGGGATGGTGGCAACTATTCAGTATTCTGCTCTCTAGGAGGAAAAGACCTGATTCAGAGTGCTGGCCAATGTGCATGGTGTAAAGACCTTCACTGTGGGCCATCTCAAACCACCAGTAGACTGAAGCAGCATTGGGAAAGGATGGTGACGAGCTAGTTGTAGCACACCAGCAACCAGTCCAGTCCCCAAGCCACCCTGTCTCCAACGTGTCTTCTCTGCAGCCCAGCACTCCTCCCACCACTAGAGTGTCACACCAACCTGTGAAGGATCTTCCTCCAAGCCAGAGTGAGGTGTGAGCGTATGGCCTTTTGAACTCTCCACTGAGTAAGGTAGGTGGATTTGGGCAAGTTGCTTAAGCTTGTCAGACCTCAGTTTCCTTATCAGTAACATGAGATGATTATTGCTTGTGTCAGAGACTTTTGAGAATTACAGGAGACCCAGTTGGGTGCTGAGAGGGACCCAGGTCGCACACAGCCCCTGGCCTGTTGTCCAAGCCTCACTCAATCCTTGAGAATTGGACTAGGATTGTTTCTTTGTTTTAAGGTGGGAAAGGTGTGGTTACTACATCCAATTTCAAACACAGAAAGGTCAGCCCTATGTACAGACTGAGTCTCCTACATCCTGTGATTTCAAGGTCGCCAAGATATCTCTTGTCCCAAATAATACCTTTCGCACCTGCTCAAGGAGTCCTGAAATTCCACCGTGGCAGCCTTGTTCTGGTACTGAGCTGTTATCATGCACCAGTTCCTCGGGGTGGGTGCACCACAAAATGAAAGCATCTGATAAAGAGCTCAAGGTCACCTGGTGCCTTTTGGCCAAGAGAGGGCACAAGGTGTGAGAACAGTGTATAAAGAATGGTGAGACAGGAGGAGGGAGCCTCTAGACAGTGTGACAGTGCCCCAGTTTTGCTCAGACAGCCCCAGTCCAGAGGGAAAGGGATGGCGGCAGCTCCTGGCACCTTTGTTATTTTGGAGAATGCTCAGTCTAGGGTAGTAGAAAGCAGGGCCTCCAAAGGCAGCAACCACACAGCCAGGAGCCAACCCAAGGGCAACGCAGGCTACGCAGAGTCCAGGCTGGTGTGATCCGGGTCCAGGGCTGCTGAAAGCTGAGGCACACAAAGGCTTGCTGGTCTTCCTACACCCACTCCAGCACCTCTCGGATCCTTTTCAGTAACATCAGTGGGACACGGGAGATGAGGAGACGGGGAAGAACTACTGAGAATAACAGTATCACTTGTGTAGTTGATTTTGTACAGAGATATCATTCTCACAATACCCAGGTAGGGCAAGGCCCATGGCAGCAATGAGGAGCTAGGCCCCTAGGTTATAGAGAATACAAGACAAAAAGGAGAGGAGGGAAAACAGGAGGAAAGGGAAAGGAAGAGGGAAGAAAAGGAGAGGAATAATGAAGGAAAAGGAGGAAACACAAGAAAGAGGAAAGGGGTAGCAGAAGAAGAAAGAGGGGCAGAGACAGAGGAGGACAGGAAGGGAAGAAGGGAGGCTAGGAAAAAAAGGATGAAGCAGGAAAAAGGGAAGGAAGATGAGAGAGGGGAAGGAAGGGCAGAAGAAAGGAAACAGGGAAGTAAGAAGGTAAGGAGGAAAGAGGGAAGGAGGGAAGGAAGGGGAAGGGGTAAAAGGGAACAAGGAGGAGGAAAAAAGGAAAGATAGAACAAAAGAAAGGAAGGGACAGAAAAGAAGAGGCCGGAGTGGGCTGGAGAAGAGGAGGAGCCTGGAGCCTGGGAGTTGCTGGGAGAGAGAGGGGCTGGGCTCAGGGGAGAGGGAGGAAGGGAAGAGAGGGAAGAGGACCTTGAGCGTCTTACATCTTGATCAAGGTATGACTGATAGCATTCCAGCGGACCATCTTTCAGGCCCCTTGTTTGATGACAAAGCTCATCCCCCATCCACCATCCATTATCCACTCTCCCGCCCTGAGGCGAGAGCATCAATAATGCTCCCTCTTCGGATGATGCGTGGCTGGCGCTGAACGCGGGCTGCCGGCCATCGCTGGTGGCATCCCAGCACATCATTACCACCCTCCCATCCCTCACCCCACCTGCCGGGCTGCTGACCGCCCTCCGCGCTCCCCTCCTGCAGCCAGGCTCTCTGCGAGGCCGACCCCAGGCCCTGCAGGCTGCCAGACTCTCAGCGGATGATCCCTGACAACTTGATGCCAGGGTTGGAATTTTAAAAATGATTGTTTAGTTTTGTTTTCCTTTAATTAAAAGGGAGCCTGAACTTCCCCATTCTGGTTGGCTCTTCCAAGAGACCTAACAGTTTGAATTTGAATGCAAACATCTTCAAACATCTGTTGCCGTAATTTGGTTGGATTAACTGTCTAGTTTACTGGGCCATCTGCTATTCTCCCCGAACACCATCATTACCTCTTCCACCAGCCAGGCCAACCAACTCACCTGGCTGGCCTTCATAGGTAGAGGAAGGGTTGGTTCCTTCTAGAAGAGAATCCCAGGCCCAAAACGTGGCTCTCCCACCAGAGAAAGCTGGAAACAGAACAGCCATGCCCTACTGAATGCCAAATGACAATGAGGGAAACTGAGGCCAGCGTGTTGTATGTTGAACAGCTGGCAAGGTTGCCCCTCTTAAGGAGGCATTTCCTGTTGGACTAACTGAACCTTCCTCTCTTAGGACAGGACTTTGTGCAAGGCATGGTGTTTGCTCAGCCCAAGGGGTGCTTTTCTACATGAAAGGCATCCCTGGAGTTGCACATGGACCACCTCAGCAGTTGTATGGGCAACCCTACTCTCAGTCCCTGCAAGCTTGCCCTCCCTTTACTGGGCACTCAAGCACTTTTGATGGTACCTCATCTACAGGACAAAGGCAAAGACAGGAATGTCAAGGAAATTCCAGATTCCTTCTGGTCTCAGTGTCTAGTAATTCCATCCAAGAAAGGTCCTCTTGCTTGGACATATCCAACAATACATTAGCCAACATCAGGCTCTGGGCTCCCCCAGATCTCTCTTGAGTCTGCAGGAGGTGCTCCCAGCCACCTGCAGGCTGAGGGCTGCCTTCCAAACAGGTTGCCCAATGCCTCATTCCCCAGGAGGGGAGTCTGAGATCTGCCTCAGAGCCTTAGCTTGGGGATGTGGCATGTGTGACCCCAGGGCTCAGTTCAGTGAGGCCCCAGTCAGAAACCATTTTCAGGCCAGGCTGAAAGACAGCAAGGCAGGAAAACAAGCAACAGGAGGCAGGTGTTAGGATCTTTGGATCACAGAGACCAGACTCCTCACTGCCCCCTAGGCCAGGCCCACCCTTTGGTGTGTGCTGTCTCTGACCCTGCACGGCTCACTCCATCTCTGCCCATCTTCTAACATTCAGCTAAAGGACATCCTGTCCCATGCACCCCCAAAATAGCCATCCTATTTCACACTCCCACGATATTTGCCAGCACCATACTGATGACGATCGTCATCTACTTTCTCAATTACTTCATTACCTTATTTCATCTACACACACACGGTCATGCAATATTTGTGAGTGGATATAGCTGAATGAATGAACGAACAAATCAATCGGGCCGGTGAGATAGCTCAGCGGCATAAGTGCCTGCCTGGCAAGCGCGAGGTCCTAAGTTTGACTCCCGGTACCCACATACAAAAAAAGGGCCGGTGATACTGCTCAGCGGCATGGGCACCTGCTGGCACGCAAGGTCCTGAGTTCGACCCCTGGTACCCACACACACAGAAAAAAAAACAAATCAATCAATCTCATTTCAGCATTATAACTAAGGTCCCAGCAACTGTGCAAATCCTTGTGCACATTCAACATACAAATATAGGACCTAAAACCCTTAACACCTGTAACTGATTCCAAGGTGCACAAGGGTTGGCAGATGCCACTGGGAAAGCCACCGTTTCACTGGTAGCTGCAAACAAAGTCTGCCAGTTAATAGAAACCTGTTTCTAATTGCTTGACGTATAATAGGTACACCTCCAACCAGCTGAGACCACCAGATCCCATTCAGAGCCCTGCTTCCTGGCTTACACCTAAGCCTTTCATGTTTTATTAGAGGCTTGCACATTTCATTTCCTTTTATGTGGGGAAGAAAATGGACCCTTGATGCTAGGAGGGGAAATTCACAGGCATACACTTTTACTTATCAGATGGCAGCTTTGCAGAAAGCAAACCCTCTGCCTCAGGTGCGTGGATCCAGATTCGGCAAAGGTAGAAAAGACAAGAGTCACTTTCCCCCAGTGCAGTCCGGAAGCATGAGACTCCCAACTTACACAGCCGGGCCCAGACCGTGTGGACAGAGCCCCTGCTCCGGAGGCCTACACATGGGCTGTCCTCGGAGCATAGCAGCCTCACACACACTAATCTAAGCTGTGGCCAGTACCTCAGCAGAGAGACAAACTGGCAAATGCAGTCATAACCCAAGCCTCCCCAGAGCACCCGCCAGCCATGGATGTGTGCCCCAGGCTGGACACGGAGCCCGCCCACAGCTCGGTAATCAGAGTGCCGGGAGCCTTCACACACCAGCCTGCAGGCCAGGGACCCTCACGCTGCTCATGCCTGGGCAGGTGCTGAGGTTGTAAAGGGCCCTCAGGCTGGCAGGTTTCCTGGGTGCTCCTACCCACCTCCTCCAGCCAGTGCAGCAGGAAGTTTGTGTGCCCCCAGCTTGACTCCTGCAAACCCTTATTCCTGTTGGACTGGATAGAGCCCATGCTTGGGATGGAACACCAGGCCCAGCTTTTGTCCTGCCTCCCATACCACACGCCCAGCCACAACCAGCTTCTGCCACCAGCAGACTGCTCTCTCCAAAACTTGGCATGGAGAACTGCCTGTGACAGGAACCTGCTTCCATATCCAAACCTTTATGGCACTCAAATCCCCAGAGGTGAATCTGGGAAACTACAACTCCCACTGGGTGGCTCCTGGGTGCTGGCTCCTATAGCCGGGTCTAGCTCCACAGACTCCTGCCCCCCACATCATGACAAGAAACGCAAAGCCTTTGTTCAGTCCCATCATACTGGCCACAGTGAGACCACCCAATTTTTGTAAAACCATCAGTGAGTGCAAGGCTCTGCCTTTGTGCATGTCATCTGTGATCAGCTTCTAAGACCTCTGTAGTTTGCACACATACATGATCTGTCCTGACACATCTACTGAGTGGCTGAGGGGAGATTTGAACCTCAAAAGCCCAGTCTCCCTCCACAGCACCATGTCACCTGAAATACAAAGGAGACCTGAAAGGGCCATGTGTCACCTCACTAATTACCCCAGCTTGGCAGTTGGCTGGCAGGTACCTTCCTGGCCCTGCTGCTCCATGATGGTGCGTCCAGAAGCTTCAAGACTGGACTTAAAGAACAACATTCTCAGTAGAACAGGGTCAGCGTCCACCAAGGGTAAATGAATAACTGGGCTTGTCTACAAGAGACTCCAAAAATAAAAACTGCAGTGGAAGCATGTTGGAGAGAGGGGACAAAAATAATGTAGAACTGGACCCAGATCAAGGACAGCTGTCCCACTTGTTCTGTGTTCAGAGCAGAAGAAGCAGAAGACAAGAGTGAGTCTCCTCTCATGCAGCCAGAGGGCTTCCAGAAGCAAAGTTGATTAATACTCTTCACTGGATCCCAGGGCTCCTAGGCCTTGGCATGGCCTTGTCCCTCCATGGCCTGCTTCTGTACCATGGACCCTCATCCAGTGCCTCCAGCCCTACCCAAGGCCCCTTGGTTCCTCCCACAATCACACTGTCCTGTCCTCAGTTCCCACCTTCCCTCTGCTTCTGGGTGACACCTTAACTTTCACCTTGCAATGGCAGCTCTGGTACATGTCCCTGGGGAAGACTTCTCTGAGCCCAAGAAAAGGGCCAGCCCTCTCTCCCGAATTCTCATCTTGCCTCCTTCTCCCATCACCATCACCACCAACACTGTAACCATTGTTCACCACTAGATTCCTGGGCTAAAGTGGACCTTCCTTTAGCCTGGGAGTTCCAGCAGGGCAAGTCTGCGCCTGTCTCCTTCAGGTTACCCTCTCACTAGTGCCTGATACACAATATAGCTCCAGCTCTGCACACTGCAGTAACAAGAGAGCCCCAAGAATGCCTCAGTAAAAAGTGAAAGTTTAGGAACTGATGAATCATAGGCTGGAATATATCCAAATGACAAACTAATGAGGAAGAATGGGAGGAGGTGCATGGCTTTGGAAACATGGGCCTTGTGCTCAAAATTTCTAGTCCATTCTAGGCCTACCTGACTCCACATCTGGCCACCTGTGGCGGGAGGCTCAGCCTTTCCCAGGCTGTGCACATTTCTAGTTCACAACTCTCCCCTTTGACAAATGTACTCATGTACAGTAACAATCCTCAACCTCACAGAGGCAGCCATATTAAATAGCCCCATTTCTAGATGAGACATCTGAAGCTTAGGGAAGCTGGATGAGTGACATAGAGTACCATGGTATCAAGTGGTAGAGCTGGATGGAAGCCTAGGGTTCTCCTCACACACCTGGTGCTGATGTTCCACTAGCAACCCACATGTGTATGATTCAGGTACAAGTAGGGGTGGAGGATGAGCTCCTCACAAGATCCCCCTGACTGCTAAGTGCTTCACCTAAGCCCCCACTGATCTTTGTCAAGTATGGCACCTCCTTGGTCCAGAAAACAAAACACTTTACCCAAGGGGTTCATGGAGAATGGGGCATGTCCAGTTGTACCCGGAGGGGAGGAGCCTGGAGATTTCAATTCATTTTAAACAGACTTTCAACCAAGACCCTGTATGCAGTTGGATGCCTCATTCTTACATTTGGGGACAGCCTGGGACCACGTGAGTGGGTCTTGGAGATCCTAAAGGACACTTCCTCACTGCTCTTGAGTCTCTTCTGCAGTCCTGTATTAATATCCTCCCCTCCACTGAGGGAGGTGCAGGGTTCTGCAGCTCTCTACCTGCTAGAAGCCATGGAAACTCAGTGATCTGCTGGCTCTCTCCCATTTTTCATACCCCTGTGACTTAACATCTATCACTCTAGTAGAAAATACTTTATGCTTTATTGAAAAAAATTTCTAAAACTTGGATTCTGTTAAAATCTTCACTTCTGGGCCGGTGAGATGGCTCAGCAGCTTAAGCGCCTGCCCGGCAAGCGCGAGGGCCCGAGTTCGACTCCCGGAACCCACATACGAAAAAAGGGCCGGTGATATCGCTCAGCGGCACGGGCGCCTGCTGGCGCACGAGGTCCTGAGGTCGACCCCCCGGTACCCACAAAAAAAAAAAATCTTCACTTCTAATGTCTTCACGGGTAACTGTTGTCATCAGTTCTAGCCCCTCACAACTCTGGCTCTAGATGAATATTTCCACTTGTCACACACCAATGAGCAAAAGGCCTTGTGACCTTTCCATGCTTTGTCTATGACCATCCCCTACCAAGACTCTCTGGCTTTAGCAATGTGAAACCCTCACATCTACCTCCATGACCTTCTTGGTGACTCTCCTGGGTTGAATAGTGTCCTTCCCTTGAAAAATTTGTGTCTACCCACAACCTCAGAATGTGAACTTATTTGGAAAGAGGATCTTTATAGATACAATCAATTAAGATGAGGTCATGCCAGATTAGGATGGGCCATAACCCCATGACCACTGTCTATATGAGAAGAGAGTAAGTTGGGACACAGACACACACAGGGGGAATACCATGTGACAACAGGGTTAGAGATTGGAGTGATGCATCTAAAAGCCAAGGAACACCAAGAATCGGCCACCCCCAACAGAAGCCAAAAGAGACAAGGACGGGTTCCCACCTAGAGCTTGCAGAGGGAGCAGGACCCTGCTGATACCTCAACTTCAGACTCCCACCTCCAGAATGGTGAGGGAATGGATTTCTGTTGCTTTAAGCCACTCAGTCTGTGTCACTTGGTTACAGCAGCCTTAGGACACTTCTAGGGTCCATAACCATGGTTTCTTGGATTTATCCATCATTTCCTTAATCATAATTGAGCTGCTGCTATAGGCGAAGCACAGGGCTAGGCCCTGGGGATGCAAAGATCTTCAAGGCCAGCAAGCAACAAGCAATATTCTGAAGAGGTTGGAATTCTATCAGGACCAGAAGACCCATGCGGAAATGGATCCTGTAAAAAGCAGCATACAGTGAGGCCCTGGAAAGGATGAAATGTTTGCTAGAAGAGTCCAGGCCACTGGGAAGTCCTTCTAAGAAGAGGGTGATGTCTTGGGAAGGAGGGAGACTTGAAGTCTTAAAAGATGGAACCGATGCTGCTGAGTAAAGCTGAGAAGCACATTCCCAGAAGCATGGAACACAGGGCCACATTTTTGGAATGGCCTGACTGGTGGGTGGGGGGAGAAGTAGTGGCAGATAAAGCAGACAACAGGACTGAGCCTGGATCAGGGAGTATTCAAATGCCAAGCTAAGGCTTAGGCCTCAGTCATGTAGACTGAGTGGAGAAGAAAGGAACAGAAAGCTTTGGCTATGGACTACGTAAAGCAAATAGTGCTTTGGGAGTACGGGCCATGCAGCAGTTATTACCCATCTTCTTGTTGAAAAAACCATCTAGAAATCACTGTAATTATTTATTACAGACACACTCCTCCACTTTACTCTTAGAATAATCTCGACTCTTTATTTCTGACTCTGAAGAAGCAAGCTAGGGAGAGGTTGAAGGGAAACACGGAATGTAATTCCTAACCATCTAGGACCCTATTGGAGATCAATCAGAAAAGAAGCGAAAATAAGGCTGTGTCACCATGGAAATGGGATTCCAGAGACAAAGATGCAATTTACATCTCACTCTTATCTAGCACATGGCTCCAGGGGAGCCCAGGGATGGGCTTTGGAGAGCACCATCCTTCCGATCGCCAGGACAAATCCTGGGCAGCCCAGGGACCATCTCATTTGGCTCTGTACAAGTTCAGCACTGGTGTTTAACTTTTTTCCTTTTTTTTCTTCCTCCCTGTTATTTAAATGGTTTTAAACATGAAACTAGGCCAGGAAAAGGGGGTAGCATTGTTTTAATAATTAGCAATTATGATCGCTGCAATATTAATTGCATATTTCCATAGCAAACACTTCCCCAGAGGGCAAGGGTGGTTAGAGACTGCCAGAGCCTAAAACTGGAATTCCTGAGAACAGAAAAAGGAGAGAAAAGCAACTTCTTCCATTTAAGCAAATTACCACGGGGACTGCTAGGCCCCTCTAATTAGCCCAGCTCACTGTAGCGAGTGAGCCAGCTGGTGTGAGTCTCACTCAGTGCCGCCGAGCCTGCTCATACAGGCCTTTCTCCTTGATTTCTTTCATTTCTGTCATTTGGGCAAGGGAGCAGCTTATTTTCAGGGGTAACTGGGTTGGGAGCCTGCTCTCCATGACTCGAGGTGCCCCTGGCCCCCAAACTGGGGCCCAGAGTTCATTGTGCAAATCCGGGCCACAGGAGAAGGGCAAAATGGGCCAGGACCACAGGCAATTCTGTATAGTGGCACTCGGGGGAGGCCAGGGCAGGAGAGGCCACAGAATCTGCCTTCCCAGCCCTGTGACACAGATTGTGGGGTTCAGAGCAGGATTGAGGTATCAAAAAACAGGAGAGGGAGCAAGGATGGGGACAAAGGGAGGAAGAGGAAGCCCAAGAGAAGGTACTGATGAAGGAGGAAGAAGAAAATCAAGAGAAGGGAAAGCACAAGGGGTCCTGAACTCAGGACAGAAGAAAAGAAATGAGGAAGTATGATTGTAATCCCAGCCACTTGGGAAACTGAGGCAGGAGGATTATAAGTTTGAAGCCAGCCTGGACAATTTAGCAAGACATTGTCTCAAAACAAAATTTTAAAAGGGGTGGGGGGGGCTGGGGATGCACCTTAGCACTAGAGCACTTGCCTAGCATGCACAGAGCCCTGATTTCTACGCCCAGGTTTAGAAAAATAAATGAAGAGAAAGAGGGCAAGGATTGAAAAGAAAAGGCAGAGGGGCAGAGGAGCAGAGTGAAGGGAGGGAAGTCAGAGAAGGCTTCCTGGACATGAGGTCCTTCAGGATGATTTACACTCACCCAAGAAGGACTTTTGAAGTACACCCACACTGCCACTGCAGCCTCCAGCTGCAAGGGTGATCGAGTGCATACTTATGCCAGCGTCCACCCGTGAGACTGAAGAAGCAGGACCTTAGCAAAATCCTTTCCCCTGGACACTCCATAGAAAGGGAGGAAAGAGAGGGAAAGACAGTGAGCACACAAAGCTTGCATTTGCAGATCCCAAGCACATCGCCTGTGATATTGCAGTGCATCCTCAGAGCCATACTGAAGGAAGGCATTGCTAGCTCCATTTCACAGCTGGGAAGACTGAGCAAGGTCACTCACTCAGCCAGAGGCAGAGGCCAGGGCTCTCTCTGACATAAGGATGGCACCATCTCCCCAGCATCACCCTTAGTACCTGAATCCCTGTGGGCGAATATCCTAAGAGGAGCAGACCTGCCCAGCTGCCTCTGCAGCCCAGCCCTATCTCACAGGATTGAGAGAGAAGTCGTCCTAGTCTGTTGTGTTCAGGATACGTGGCCTCCATTTTAAAGGAACTTGCTAAGCAAAACTCCAAATTCACAAAGAAGGATATTGTGGGGCAATAATTCTCATTGTAAAACGGTTCTCCCTAAAGTGCCTTTAAACAGGGGCACTCCCCTGAGCATTGGAGCGTTTGTTTACAGAACATCGACTCCTCCACGGAGAAACTGGGAGGCTTGACAGAGAAACTCACCAACAAAATGTCTCTAGCTGCTTCCAGTGGAAAAAGATAAACAACAGAAAGAATGTGGGTGTGCTTCAAGGGGAGGTAATCCAATTGTGTGATGATCATGATGACAATAATGATTCATACCCAGAGTGCCTGTCCTTCCTCAGCCATCTCCACACCTGTCCCTCACCAGCCCTCCTGGTCAGAGAGATTTTTGTCACCTTTATGTGGCAACCTGAGGTCACACAGCCTGTGTGTGTGAAGTCTGAAGCTATTTTAATCACCTCCTGTTGGCCATGTTGGTGAGGGGGCATTCCCACCCTGGGATTACAGAGATGGCCACACGCATGACACCTGACACTGGAAAAGTGAGACTGACAGCAGTTTATCAGTCACCTACATTCACATCCAGGAGGAGAAGATGCTGCACACCACACAGGGGATTGTTCCTGGGAGTAGAGTGAGCCCCAGGGACCTCGGGAAGCAGGTTTCATTGTCCCAAGAGGACGCGTGACCTCTGACTTCCATTGGAAGATGTGGTTATCTCGTTTGATTCCACAGCTGGCAGCAAGCTGAAACCTGCTTACAGGGGGAAGCAGAACCTGCACCCAGCCGCCGGTAGCCTTATCCGTGGGAGAGCCATGAGGCGGGAACAAGCCACTCGGCTATTCAAGGCCCTTGCAGTTTCACCAGGTGTCAAGGTAGCGCACAACATGAGACCTTAATTTTAGGCTTCGTGCTACAGAGACCTCCTGGCTAATGAGACCCAGCATCCAGGAGTGCCCCAGCGAGCCCATTTTTCAGTAAGATGGCATAGACTTTCTAGAAACAGTATCACCCATATCAGGTCAGGAAATGTGTCCTGAAGGAGGCCCAGGTCCAGCTCCTCACCACAGGCCTCCTCCCTGCAAAGTGGGCAGAGCGAGCTGCTAGAGACCCAGCCTGCAAAATCCACTTCCCTGCCCACCCCCTGTGAACACGGCCGGGTGGCTTTGCTCACTCTGTGTGCCGACAAACATTAGCGGGCATATTTCTGATCTTACTTATCCCTGGGAATCTATCTCAAAGCCACCTTTGGAAACTCCTAAGTAGGATGTAATACGTGGATTTCAGCCTCTGCTTGATAGTTTGCAATGTAGTTATTCCTATAGCCTTAGCAGGCAGGAAGAAACAATGGAAACAGAACCATCTTTAGCAGAACAGCAGCTGATGGGGGAGAGACAGGGAGAAAGGGGAAAGAAGGAGGTATGGGGTGGAGGAGGCAACCTGCAGCCCCAGGTCTGTCTCCTCTGAGAGCCTACAGAGTGATTTCCATCCGCTCCTCCCAGGAGAAGTCCGCTTCCCAGTTCCCATCAGCTTCACTTAACCCGGCTGTGGGAGAGGCAGAAAAAACAGGATGCTGGGCTTCATTGGGGAGGAAAACGAAGAGAAAGACAGAGGCGACCTCCATGAGACAGTATGGAAAAAATGCTCTTGATAGAAGGTTTAAAGGGTATTTCAGTGTTTGAAAATCAAGAGCATTCAGTGAACTGCACAATGACCGTCCCTGCAAAAGGCAACAGGACAAAAATTAAATGGAAAGCTAGAAAAATGAAAGCACTTTGTAATAATTATGCAGTGAGTGAGACTGTTTGGTACTTTTCCTTTTGCAAATCCTTCTTGTAATAAGAGTATTTGGGTTAGTATAACGTGCTGGTGCCATTATTAAGTGTTTGGGGGTAACCAGTGAGACACAGGAAAGTAAAAAAGAGGTAGCGCCACCCTCTGGGAACTGACCATCTACTTCAGGGTACAATCGGAGGCATTTAGGAGGGACTCGGAGCCGCCACACAAACCCTCTGAGCTGAAAGGGCACAGACATGCTGCTAGCCAGGCTCAGGTAGGGCAGGGATGCTGCCCGGAGGCACCCCTCGGAGTTGGAGTGCAACAGCCACACAGGTTCTCCTTCAGCTCTTTTTGTAATCAGGCCAGCTGTCCCAGGGTGTGCCGTTTCTCCCTTGCTGGAAGACCAGACCCCACTCAAATCACCGAAGAGCCAGAGCATGGATCACCAAGACCTTGCAAGGGGAGGAGGCCCAACCAGCCTCAACCAAAGACTTCCCAAAGGCTAGTGCCCTCCAGAGGAGGCGAGGTGGTCCACAGCGCCCTGAGCTTCCCCTGCCCCTTCAGGACACTTCTCCAAAACAGGTCCATACCTTGTCCCCATAAATTGAGATTTCCAGGGAGTAGAGCACTGAGCCTCCGGGAGAGAGGGTGGCTATAAGGAACCCCCGAGTCTTCTTCATCGTTGTCTTCATGCCTCAAATGGAGCATTGACTTTAGCTGGGAGGATGCAAGGCTGCCACAGAATAGACGAGGTCTGGAATGCTTTGTGGCTGAGTGATTAAGCTCAGATGTGAGAACAGGTTGCACTGGGCCTATAGCACTAACCCTGAGGGTTTATACAGCTTCTCAAAACCCTCAGTCCCAGCTCTATGCGGGATTCCCAACAGGACTCCCCTGCCCAGCCCCGTGCCCCAGCCCCCACCACTTCCCACCCCCAACTGTTACATAGCAGCACATAGTATGGCTCCATATTATATCTGTGTGCCAGTCTGTAATATGATCTCCAGAGAGAGGGCAAGTTATAATAAAGAGAGATATCTAGGCATGCAAGGGCCACAGAAGTCAACCAAGGACAAGTTTGTGCTGAAGGGGAAAAATACATTTGGATGGAGAAGGTCAGAGGTTAAGGAAGGTCAGGGTTGGGTTAGGATCTGAGAGGTTGTGAACAGATGCCCGGCAGGAAACAGCAGTGGTATGTGAAAGGACATGTACTCAGTATTTACCTGCAGAGTAGAAACATGTTGCAGGTACTGACCAAGGACAAGTGCAGGCCTGAAAGAAAGAATGGTTGAAGGCTGAGGGCTTCTCACTTTCATTTTTACCAAACACCAGTCCCACTGTTAAAATGGCAACCATCACGTGCCATGGGGTAAGAAATGTTGCAGATGGAGAACAGCCTTTCAATATTTGGGGAGTGAGAGAAAGTGAGAATTATTTAAATAAGTAACTTATTATGTAAGTAAATAATTTGGCAAAATATCAAGTAAACTTTAAAAGACATCAATGTTAAAGCTGGGAAGAAATATTTAAGATCAGTCTGGTTGAATCTCCAAGTCTGCAGATAAGGACTGAACACCATACAGCTGTAGGATTTCCTCAAGGTTATTAGTAGATCAAAGAGTCAAACCAAGGCCGGTGTCCTCCACTCCTCCTTGTTGCCTGTGGTGTGGCCCAAGGTCCAATGGCAAGATATTGTTGTCCTTTGTTTCCTCCACAGGAATTTATACCCCATAAGAGCAGACACTGGGTCAACTTTGTCACTCTCACACCTAGAACACTGCCTGGCCTCTATTAAGTGCTTATCTAATGGGATAGAATCAAATGAGTGAATGGAAGAGAATGAGTGGCATGGACGGAATAGCATGAACAGAAAGGAATGGAGTGGAATACATTGATTGGAATGGGAGAGAATGGGTTGGATGAGATGGAATAGAGTTGAATAGAATGGAACTAGTAGAACTGGGAGTATGATTCTGGACTCCTAATTCCCATGTAATGCTAAGGGCAAACAAGAACCCCAAACTTCTGCTCTACTGCCCTCCCATTATAGAATACACCACCTCTGCCTCCACTTTCCACATTCAGCTGACATCTCTTTACAAACATAAAAGGACTCTAGCCTCTAGCACAGGCTGGGGTGTTGGGGGCAGGGTCTAATTCCTTGCTGTGGGGATGGACAACAGAGAACCCAAGCCCATGTCCTTGGTGGGAGCAGCTTTGGAAAGGGATGAGCAATTGGTATGATGGTTAAGTTTATATGTCAACTTGACTGAGAAACAGGATGCCCAGCTCTTTGGTTAAATATTATTTGGGAATGTGTCTATGAGGGAGGGTGTTCATAAGTGAGGTTATCATTCAAATCAGCAGACACGGAAAGCAGACTGTCTCCCACCCAGTGTGAGCATGTATGTGTCCTGCTGGGACTCAGGCCTTCAGATTCAACTCGAACTTACATCACTGATTCTCCAGTTCTCAGGTCTTTGTATTGCACTGGAACCATATCACCAGCTTTTCTGGGTCTCCATCTTACAGATGGCAGCACATGGGATTTCTCAGCCTCCATAAGAAAAAGAGCATGTAGAACGATAGGTTATTGACTACAAATTCCATTTGTCTTCTCACCTCTGGCTATTTAAAATGGGAGCCAACTCCTCACATTACACACACATGCACACACACGCACACACACACACACTATTGACTCTGTTTCTCTTGAGAACCCTAAAACAGTTGACCAGCCACAGGTAGAGAGTCAGACCCTAATCCAGACTTTAGCCAGAGTAGTGAAGATAGACAGAGGGACAACAGGAAGTAGAGTCTGGGGCAGTTCCCACACTATCAACTTTCATACGGGGCCCAGCTGTGCAGTAGGTACAGAGCTGCGAAGGTCCTCAGTGGGTTTGAGCACCTCCCCTGTTCACTAACTTCTCTTCTTCAAGATGATAGCCAATTCATGCATCCCACAATATTTACTAGAAACTGGATCACTGAACACGGAAGGAGTTTGAGTGAGGAGTAGAGACATTCTGTGGTATAGCCCTTCCTAATTCCCTTGCATTGGCACACACAGCCACATGCAATTTCAAAGCACTCACACATCAGACCACTCCTTTCTCATCAACACTGAGAAGATAGGTTCTCTGTCCGCTTCCCTTCCCGCCCATCACAATCTGCCCTCACCCCAACCCCACAATCACCATTCACAAGACACTAGTTCTTTCCGGGCTAAGCTGGCTGCCACTCCCAGACCCTGGCTCACCATGTGCTCATACTCACTCTTGACACCAAGAGCTCCCCTTCTGGTCTCCCTGTGGTTGCTGTCTTGTGGAAGTTGCTGGGACTGCCTGCCTGGCTTGTGAGTCCATGCCCTGACCTCAGCAATCTGGGTTGCTGTTGTTATTGTTGTTGTTTATCAGTCTTGCCTTACGATGGTCCCTACTATCTGTTCTGTTCATTTCCCTGATATCCACTTCAGACATCACCCACCACCATCCCTGACACTGAGTCCCACCCCTACCACGTCTCCCCTATAAAGCCCTGTCATCTTTCACTGCTGTGTGTTTGCTGACCCCATCCCAGACTTCAGAACACCCTGACTGTATATGGCCTGCTAGTCTCCAAGTCCTTGTCCCTCTGGCTTTTGCTGCCTTGCTTCCAGCCTGCTACCCTATCCAATCTGCATACTCCACATTGTCCTCTGCCCAGTAGGGCACCCTTCTGCCACCCAATTCCTCATCCTACCTGTGACCCAGCAACAAGCTTACCATTCCCCTCTGCCAGGAAGGGGAAAAAAAAAGCCTGCAGAACAATAGGTTATTGACTATGAATTCCATTTCTCTTCCCACCTCTGGCTATTTAAACAGTTAGAAGACAGGCTTTGCTCGCTATATGTGTGCACACATATTAGTTACACAATCGCCTATCCTACTTATCCTTGGGAATATGTTTCAAAGCCGCCTTTTGGAAACTCCTAAGTAGGATGTAATTCAGTGGATTTTATGTTCTGCTTACTGTCTGACAAAGTAGTTATTCCACAAACCCCTAGCATATCAGAGAAAAAGAAGATGCATGAAAAATGGGGTTGTGGTTTGCCTAGTCAGCCCTGTGTCATCCTAGCCTAGGCTTCAGGAAGGGACCTCTTGGCTAGACAGGGTCTTTGCAAAGTTTCTTAATGTCTAACTTTTATATCCTAAACTTCAATAACGTAGGTTGTTAGTATGAAAGAAGCCGTCTGTGAATGGCATTTAAAAGCAAATTGGATTTTCTTCCCCAAGCTCATATGGCCTCAGTTCTGCTGGCCAGAGGATGTAGTTTACTTCTCATCTGAAGTAGCCATTTGTCATGTGTCACAGGATCTGAAATAAAATTCCTTTGTGTAAGACTGTCTAATAAAGAGGTTCTTAACGTTAATAATTTACCTCTAAATGCCATTTACACATTGTTTCTCTGTGTATTGAATTCTACGGTATTGAAGCTGAAAGGTGTATGAGGATTTTCTGAAGATCCTAAATATGTGTTCTGGAATAACATTTACATCCAACATCTGCCTTCTTTAGATTCCAGGCCAAGAACTCTGCTCATGGGTGTTAATGTGTTTCAACAAAGCTGTCTGCTTGACAGGGAGGAAGCTTAAATCCTTGGAACCCAGGAAGGGGGAGGGTTTTCAAAAGAAAAAAAAGGTGAATGGGGGGGGCTTGAAAATTCAACATTCAACAAAAACCTGTGTATCGAGGGACTTTGTACCAGCTATCTGCCCAGCAATAGGGCCCCAGGCACAAACTCAATGGCTTCCTCAACTTCCAGACCTTCTTGGAATGAGGTGTGGTGCACATTAACAAATTAGCTAGCAATCACAGACACACATATTCAATTTTATAAACCAAGTGTATGTGCCTCCCATGCCCTGGTCCCAACAGGCTCTCCTTGACCTTCAGCCACATACATCTCTTTAGGCAGATCTGCATCATTGCCATTTATGTGGGTCCCCATCACACAAGCAGATTTGATGTCTGGTGGAGGCTTGCTCTCTGGTTCACACATGGCTATTTTCTCCTATATCCTGACATGGCAGACAGGGTAGGGGAGCTCTCTGGGGTCTCTCTTAAGTCCCATTCATGTGGGCTCCACACTCATGACCCAACCAGCTCCCAAAGACCCCTCCTCACAACACCATCACCTTGGGGGTTAGGATTTAGTGTTTGAATCTTGTGGGGGGGCACAAATACTCAGGCAATAGCATTCACCAAGTGCACAGTCAGGATGTGAGGCCCTCAGAAAGTGACACAGAATGGCAGATGGGGCCACACCTAAGAGTGTGAGTGGAGTTGACTTACGATGTTTCCAAAATAGTTGAAACCATTGGGGGAGAAACCTCTAAAAGAATAAAAGCTTTGAAATAGAAACAAAACATAATGGTACATGCATAAATCTAAAGATACGCAACGTACACACAGTTAAATGGACCATCCAATTTCATGAATTAGGCCCCTTTACCGATGTCTTTATAGTGTTCTTATGGCCATAAAAGCTGAGGGTAACAGTAGAAATTTTTAACTTGAAAATTTTTTCTCAAAACATAATTTACTTTTCCTACTTTCTTGTTATAATTAGGTGCATTTTTAGTTCCTTCTGTTATTCATGTCAATACTTTATCAATTTTGACCAAAAAAAATTGTCTGTTTTAGTAGTCTTCAAGAGAGAAAGACTTGGGTTTTATGAATTAACTCCACTTTGTTCTCTATTCAATTCACTTGAGATTTTATCTTTATTAATTCCTTCTGTTTATTGTTGATAGCTTTGTAATGTTTTTCTTTATCTAATTTCTTGAGATGAAATCTTAGCTTATTTATTTGCAGATGTGAGGTTTCCTAATTAATGGATCTAAGGCGTTATATCATCTTCGGAATACGCACACTTCACATGTATTGGTATATTGTGCTCTTGTGTCTATTTTCTAATGACATACAATTTCCATTTTGACTGACCCTTTAATCCAATAAATATTGAGATGAATATGGTACTTAAGTTACAGGTGCACATTTTTTGCTATAATGTGTTGATGGTTCTTTGCTTTCTTGTATTATAGCTGATGAATACAGCCTTTAGTCATGATTGTAATCTTTAAAAATATTGATATTTTATTTGTGACCTCATACATAGGCAATTATTTGAATGTTCCATGTGTATTTGAAAGGGATTTATGTTCTCTATTTGTTCAGGATGTAGCATACATTTTATATATCATCGACCTTATTAATCATGTCATTTGTATCTTCCATATCCTTACTTGGTGGTTTTGTTGATCATTTAAGAAGTTAGTCTCCATAATATAGTACTGTATTTATCTGTATCTCCAAGGAATACTATCAATTTTTGTTTTTATATTTTCTAGTTTTTTGTATGCATAATGGTCCATGAATGTTACATATCATCTTAACAGGAGTTTATTTGCTACTAATTTGCTACCATTTTTATTTTATTAGCCTTCTCTGATATATATCTTTACATTTTTCCTTTTTTCTAAATTTTTACATTTGCTGTGTTTGTGTATCTTGCTAGAAAACTACATGAATCTGGATTTTTAAAATTCAATTCTAGAGGAAGCCATTGTGACAGCTGATATGTTTAGAGTTATTTTAACAATGATGTGTGTGTGTGTCTCTGTGTATTCCATTTAACATGCTTTTTATTTGCTTTTTTTAACTACTTTTCTGCCTTTTGGTAATTTGAGTTCTGTTCATTTGATTTCACTTTTCCTAATCTTCTATTTTTCTAGTGTTTACCCTTTAAATTTTGTCAGTAACCCCTTGCATTTCTTTAACAATATCTATAAATGATCAGCATCCACAGATCAAACTAAGAACCAACTAACTGCCTATCGCTCCCTCTGTCCCTGTGATCCCTTCATAGCACTGGAAATTTTGTTCTGTATTGTTTTGATTTTTTAAATATTTCTACAACAACCAACAAATTTTCCAAGTTTCTTTGTTTATCCATTATGTCTTTCTCCTACATTCTTTTTTTTTTTTTAATTTGGTGGCCTATAAGATGCTTAATTTTATGAGGCCCAATTTATTTGGATATATTTTGGAAGAAAAGAATTATGTACTTTTATCATGCATGCATTGAGAGTTTTTTGAAAGTGTTCTAAAAGTAGTTTCTTTCATGGAGGCAAACATATTATTTTGTCTATATTTTTATTTAGGAATAAATTTAGCTTTGTTTAACAAAAGCACACGAAATAGTAGATTAAAAATATAGATGGGCCAGTGATATAGCTCAGCGGCACAAGCACCTGCCTGGCAAGCACAAGGTCCTGAGTTTGATTCCTGATAAAAAAAAAAAAAAAAAAAAAAAAATATATATATATATATATATATATATATATATATATATATATATATATGTGTGTGTGTGTGTGTGTGTGTGTGTGTGTGTGTGTGTGTGTGTGTGTGTATGACATCAAAATGACAATTGGGAAATAATATGTAGAATACAAATGAAAGCAAGTATCAGCAAGTTTCTCTCAGGCAAATGAAAGCCCAGAGGCAATAAGCCCAAGGCTAGTGTGCTAACTGCAGAATCAGGAATTCAGGCTTCTTCTATCTTGTTGCTTCACAAACCATGACTTCTATTCCCAAAGTCATCTCATGGTTCAATATGGCTGCTGGGACTCTGGCCATTACATATCTATTCCAGGAAGAAGGAAAAAGAAGGTCATCTCACCGTTTTAAGAAGGCTTCCTAGAAGACAATAATTCTATTTATATTTATAGTCTATATCTAGCTGCAAATAGGCTAAAAAATGAGATGTGTTTGCTTTTAACTGGGTCACTATATGCATTCATTAGAGCACAGCATACTGAAATTTAAGAATAGCAGGAATCAATAGAAGATCCTAAAAACTCTCAGAGTGTAGGAAAAGATCACAAAAAAATAAAGGTCACATTCAGTTGATTCAGAATCAGAATATCTGCAGCAATACTAAAAGATGAAAGATAATAGAGAAGTAAATACCTTTGAAAGTCTGTAGGAAAATGTTCTCCAACTGAGAATTCCATATCCAACCAAACCCCCTAGCAGAAAGTTTTCATCTTTCACAGAAAGCTACTGAATGATGGAATTCACCTAAATAAGGATGTAATCAAGAAAAAGAAGGATATGGGACCTAGAAATCCAGCCCAGAAAAGGACAAAGGAAAAATCCCTGGATAAAACAGACAGAATAATAAAAACATTTAAACATGTAGAGAAGAGAACTTCAGTTCTGTAGAAGTTAGGAATGGATTAGCAATTATGTGTGACCAGGTAGACAAACTAAGCAAATACAAATGAAAGCAAGTATCATTTCAGAGGAAAGACAAAAGTTACAGTCACAGAACAGGGCGTAGCTTACCCCACAGGGTGATACACGTGTAGCCCTGGTGCTGTAAACACCCAATAGCAACTTTAAACAAAGCTGCAGACACAGGTCTACCGCAGGGAACAGAGGACCATGTTTTATGTGTTTAAAGAAGGGGAGAAGGGCATGTATGAGAGCCAAAATGTAATTCTCCATCACCAAAAGCCAACTGGTAGTTCTTAAAACCAAGAAATCAAGAAACCCTGTATCTATAAGAAATTTTAAAATATACAACTAGCAATCAGACAAAATGGTTAGAAAGAGTTGAAAGTGTTTGTTTTGGGGAGTGAGAATTGAGGACAAAGAAAGACAGGGTAACAAACTGTTCTTTTACACAGCATCCCTAGTAATACTTGTTGTCTAAGTAATTATAATAGTTTGCTAATCAATATAAGGCAAATATACATTTATATTAACGCCAGGCAACTTGGGGTTACTTTTTCTTTGGTTGCAGGGGAAGAGAGGGGAAAAATACAATAGCCAAGTACAATAATTCTTCCAAAGAAGAATTGGAAGGCTGGTAAATGTTCTGAGTCCTTATTTGTCTGATATGGCTCCATTTTACCCTCACACTTGAATGATAATTTATGTTCAAAGCCATTTCCCCTCAGAGCTTTGAAAATATTGCTCCATTATATTCTTGTATCCAATTTTGCTGATGAGAAGTGTGACATCAATCCAGTTCTTGTTCCTATGGAGAGTGGGCTGAATCGAGTCATCCAAAAAGGTACGTCCAGGTCCTCCCACCCAGGACCCCTGAGAGGGATAATAATTAAGATCTGGATCGAGGAGCCTTTAGGACAGGCCCTGTATCCAAAGATTGGTGTCCTTATAAGAAAACACAGAGATGCGGAGAAGGTGGCCATATGAGGACAGAGGTGGAGATTGGGGTCACACAGCTGCAAGCCAAGGGACACAAGGACTGGGAACCCCCAAAGCTAGGAGAAGGCCTACAATAGGTTCCCCTCGAAGTCTCCATTGACTTAAGACTCTGGCCTCCACACTAGGGTAACTAAATTTTGTTTGTTACAGCAGCCCTAGGAAATGAATCCATTATTAACTTGTTCTTTTTCTCTGACAATTTCTAGGACTTCCCCTGAGTCGCTCATTTCAACACGTCTATGTTGGTGGTTTTTAATTTTTCCGGCCATGCACAGATCCTTTAAATCCGAAAATTGGTATCTTCTGTTGGTTCTGGGACATTCTGTCCTATTCGTTAAGTGTTGCCTCCCCTCTGTTATTTCCATTTTCTCCTTTGGGTACTTCCTATGTTTTTGTCCTCTGTGTTGGTAGTTTTTTGTTCACACTCTCTGTCGGCTTGCCATTGGTACTGCATTCCTGGAGAAATTCATGCCTTGGTCTTTCAACTCTCATTCTTTCTTCATCTATGCTCATTTTGCAACTCTGTCCATCAGTTTTGAAATTTTTTTTTAAATTTCAACTAATGAAATTTTAATTTCCTTAGTATCTAATTGATTCTTATTCTATGGCCCCCAAGGCTTCCACATCTTTCAGAAGACACTCATTTTCCTCACCGTGTGAGCTTTCTGTTACCGTAGCAAACACCTGAAATAACCAGCTTGTGAAAAGAAAAGGCCTGTTTTGACTCACAATTTCAAACGTTCTCCAATCCAGGATCAGCTGTCCCTGTTGCCCCTGTTGTGAGCAGCACATTATGGCAGCAAAGTGCTCACCTCAGGGTGGAATTAGGAGCGGGGCAGAAGGGAAGAGCCCTGTGTCCCCCACCCTCTTTGAGGGCCACCCCATGACCTAAAACCTCCCACTAGGCCCTACCTCTTAAAAGTTCCACAACTTCCCAATAGCGCCATTCTAGGGACCGAGCCTTTAACACACAAGCCTTTGAGGGACACTTGAGATCCAAAACATAGCACTTAGTGGAAAATCCATCTGCTTGCTCCACTTTCTTGGTCTCCTCTGAGAATTCCCTCATTCGTTGAGCTGGGTGCTTCTGTTCATGCTGTCAGGTCTCCTCAGATGTCTGATGATTCTTGTTCTTTCCTCTCTGAGGTGAGCATGGGTGAACCTGTGTGGAGGCCCAGGGTGTAACTGAACGTGTCACCTTAGCTGGCCTCTCTAAGAGCAGAAGGCAGATGTAGCCACACACCAACGCCCCCCCCCCACAGACGTCCACGGCTTGGTGGTGGGAAGCACCAAGCCTTCCCATGCACCTGACCCACACACCCAGCCCTGTGGGTGCTATGTGGCCTACAGCAGAGGCAAGAAAATGAATAGGGGCCATTGCTGCTGCTGTGGTGGCTCAGCCAGTCCCCCTGCTCCCCTTGTGGCTGGGGGAGGGGACAGGGGAGACGAGACGGGACCCTGAGGACCCTTCTCTCAGCACCAGCCACCTCCTCCTCCGGCCGTCTTGGTCCACACCCACGGCATTTCCCTGGCTGATTCCACCCCATCTGCTGTCCACCTGCTTTCTGGTAAAGGCCATGTTGTGATGGTCGAACATGTACAGATACTTCACAGAAGTCATTTCTGTACTTTTGTAGTTGTTGGTTGAAAGGTGGAAGGTTGTAGTGTGTCCATCTGGCACCTTCTGGTGGCCTTCATATTTTTAATCAGGAGAGGAGTCCAGAGCTGTTTTCCGGGTCTGAGCCTCACTCCTGTTAACTGAGCCCGTGTGAGGCACCAGGCAATTTGCTGGGCCCATCACAGGCACCATCTATCTAATACTTACAGCAACCCATAAGGAGGGTCAAACCCTGTTATTATCCCCATTCAACAGTTGGGCAAGCTAAGGCAGAAGTTTCTTGTCTCTGATCACATTAGAGCTGGTCAGTGGTCAAGGTGGGAGTTGAATCTAGACGCAACTGCCTCCGGAATCCAAGCACTTGGCCACTCTACTATTCTGCCTTAGATCATGGCCATTATATCACACAGCCTGTCTAGGTATCAGTCTGCGCTTTGCTAAAGGGGAGTAATATGGAGCAGGCATTGTCACCACGCTGCCTGTGCTCCCAGGGGAAATCTGACAATGTCTCAAGGTGGTTTTGATGGTCACAAGAGGGACAGTGTGTGTGGAGTTGGCGTTCTGTGAGTGGAGGATAGAGACAATGATAAACAACCTACCACACAATTCAATCTACATGACAAAGAATTATTGAGCCCAGCCGTCAGGAGTGTGGATCCTCGCCAGTGGACACCCCAGTGTAGGCCATCCGAAACCTCTTCCTGCCCCGAGAGTCTGCAGTGCCGTTCTGGAGCTTGCCTACCCTCCTTGCAGTGTCAGTGGTAGTGCAGGATGGTGTCCCAAAGGACATAAGTGGCCCGGGCTCACCGCTGTGGTGAGGGAACAGATTTTGAAAGTGGAGGATATGAGGCACTCCAACCAGGGGGTGCCCAGGTCACACCTTCTGTCCCTGAGCTTCCCAGCCTTGCCCACTCCAGACCCCACACAAGCCCCCTAGCACCATGTTCACATCCCCATGTGAATCCCCAGAGACCAGATGTGGAGGCTGCACCGTAAAGTGCAGGGTGTTTCCCTTGGGTTTTCTTTCTCTCCCTTTCAAACAGGTGGCCAAGCCCTGGTGGGCTTCTTAGGCCAAGGATCTTTGCAGGTGGAAAGCAGAAAAATCCCCCAGCCTCTAGGGAAATGACAGCCCCCAAGTAGAGGCCAGATGTGGGATCTCCCAGCTGTCCCTGCCAGAGTGACTCAGACCTCCAACGGGGGGGGCGTCCCAGGTGACCACAGCAGCCTACAGCAGGATGCAGTGGGCACAGAGCTCTGGCCCACAGGGACCCTGCGGGTTCCACACAGCTGTGTTCAGGGGAAAGGGCCATAAGCTTAAAGGGCCCCCTATCCTGCATGGACTGCTGGATGAGGCAGTCCAGGGAAGAGGGAAGGCACAGAAGAGCTTGCGAGAAGAATGGTGTAGGGCCACGCTGGCCCCTCTACGACTGCTATTGGAGCCCACTGTGGCTCTGCCAGTCCAAGCTGCCAGGCCTCCGGGACCAGCCAAGAGCCTGCACAGAGCAGCTACCAGATATTTTGTGCCCTCTAGCTCCATGGGCTTCCGTGTGTGTGTGCGTGTGTGTGTGCGTGTGTGTGCGTGTGTTACCGGAGATTGAATCCAGGGCCTCCACATTGAGATATATCTCCATTCTTTTTTGTACTTGTTTTTATCATGAGAGGGTCTTGCTGAGTTGCTAAGTTACTCAGGCTGTGCTCAAATATGGGATCCTCCTGCCTCAGCCTCCCAGAGTGCTGGGATTGCAGACATACACCACCATGCCCAGCTTCCCTGGGTTTCTTTCTAATTACCTGCCTGCTTTTCCCACCCCACCTAAGAAATGTGGCTGATCCAGGTGAACAAGACAGAACAGAGGGTGGGAGGAAACAAAGGCCCCGGTAGACCTGTCCAGGGCCCTGTGTGACCAGTGAACCAGCCCTGCTTTCTCCTCCACTCTGCTGCAATCTAAGTCGAGGGAGAGGAGACTGCCCTAAAGAGCTCCCAGTCAGTGGGGCCCCACCTCAAGTTCATCGTGGAACCTCAGGTGAGGCCACACCTCCCATCGGGCCATGTCTTCATCCCCGACCTGGCTCTGCACAATGACAAATGGAGAATGAAGCCATGGTTTATCAGACCCTGTTTTTAGAACTCAAATCCCATTTCCCTATTGACCCACAGGAACATTTTGGAGATCGTTAATCTTCATTTCTGATTGATTTTCCGTCAATATTTCCCTGCCTTGCCCCCACCCCAACCTTTCCATCAAGCGCTTAATGAGCTGTAAGCAAACCTCCCGTGCACTGGGGGAGTGAGTCCCAAGAAGCCCCTGGAAGAGTGGATCTACGTTGGGTGGCACGGGCTGCACCCTTTGGGTTTGCTGTGCTTGATCTGCATGCCCAGTTTTTCACAAGTGGGGTGCCCTAAAACTGGCGAAGGGAAGATAATCCGTGCTCTGCCAGAGGCAAAGGAAGTACCAGTTACGCAACGTGAGGGTGAATACACCGCACGGACCCCGAATCTCTCCGTTTTGCCGCGTGGTTCCTGCCTCCCTGGTCAAGGACTCCAGAAGCTTCTGCTGAACAGGAAGTGACGGAGCCGCGAGCACCTGCAGGAGCTGAGGTTGAGCCCAGAAGTGTGACAACTGCGTTGTCGTGGGAGGGGAGGCCTGGGCGGGGCGTGGAAGGGCGTCCCCGCGGAGTGACAGGGCCTTGAGAGTTGGCAGATCCCAAAGATGACGGTGGGCAGAGAAGAGCTGCTGGACTCCACCATCCTGTCTGTGTCGGCCCCGGGGGGTCACACAAGGCCCCGCCCGCCGGGTCTCAGGGGCTCCTCCATCAGACGGGTGAAGAAGTCCTTCCCTCTACTTCCCAGGGGCTGGAAGGATCCAGGACTCTGGGTCTAGGAAAAGCCCACGGTGCCACAGATGCTGGGGACCCCTCCGGCCCGACTCCCCGGACCCCTACATCCGTCCTCCCCACCAGCCAAGGCCTGGAGTTTCTCTGCAGCTCGCCTGCGTGTTAACACGCAGGGAAAACTTCAAGGAAAACATACAGTTGATAAAAATTTAATGCTATATGTAACAAAGCAGAATGAATATTTAATCCGTGCTTTTATGCGAAACCACATAACCAAGCAGCCCCACGCGGCGGCCCCTCCCCGCGCCCCGCGCCCCGCGCCCGGCAGCGAAACAGTTAAGCTGCTGGCAACAAGCAGCTCCTAATAAACACTCGGCTAATTCTGTAGGAAAAGCACTAATTAGAAAAGCAATAATAATCGGTGTAATTGCTCTAAATTACCCTCCTAACAGAGAACGGCGCTCGGAGCCTGGAACGCAGCTGCCGCTGCCCAGCCCCTCACAGCGCACGACAGCCTGCGCTCTGCTGCCCCCTGGCAGCGCCCACGCGCGGCTCCCGCCCGGCCGCGAGGAGCCGCCGCACGAACCCCGGCGCTCGGGCGCCCCCAGGTGCTCGTGTCGCCGCACCGACCTGAGGCCGCGGCGGAGGGCAGGCTGCGAGCGGAAGACAGCTGCGGCATGGTCCCCTCGCCATCCGCCCTCTTCCCGGGGGACTAGTGACTCCCCGGGGACTGGTGACCAGGAATCAACATCACACTGAGTGGACCCAAAGGGAAAGACAGGGCCAAATTATAACGCAATAAGTGGACCCCTAAATAGTCCTCGGAACTCGGGAGAGGGTGGATTTGCCGGGTTGCTTTGGGAATGGACTAGAAAGAGGCAAGCCAAAGGCATGGGCACCGTCCTCCTCAGAGGGGAGAGGTCGGGACCGTGTGGAGAGGGAATGCTCTGGGGAGAGAGCCAGGGCAGCTCCCGAGCCGGAGGGCACGAACAATTAGAGTCCCCAGGATGGGCAGGACCCTTTTGATCTGGCCTGACGTGAACTAGGATGCTGTCGTTCTGGTGGCTCAGGGAGCACTCATGAGTCACTCACGAGATCCGTCCAGCCCTGTCCGTGCACACCAGGAATCAGCCATAGTAATCTGGGTCCTTGGCCTGCATGTGCCTCAGCCCCGCTTGGGCAGAATCACAGCTTGGCCATTAGTGTCTGCTCAACCACAGGCCTTGTACACGTATACAAGTGCACACGCACACTCTGGGGTGCTGCTGGAGGGCTGGCCACCTTAGTTATACGGTGATGACGCCTGCAGTAACCATTCAATTAATGCTTGACCACTGCCCAAAACAGGCTGGACACCAACCTGGGGACAGAGTACACATTTTGGATGGGAAACCAGGTGCAGAGCTGTGACCAAAGTGCCCAGCAAGAATCAGGGTAGGGCCTGCTCTTGCAGCCCTGGGACAAGGCCAGACCTCCAGAGGAGGCAGGGTCTCAGCCTTGGAAGCTGATGCTGCAGGCTTACATTGAGGTCCCAGGGCTCCTGGCATTTCCAGAGTCCTCAGCAGGGGAATAGGCAGGCATGGACAAGGAAGAAAACCAAAATGCTGCTCCCCCATCTGCAACACCAGAGCAACTGCTGCCAGAGGGGGAAGAGAGTGGGGAGGGGTTGTCTCTCCCACCCAAGGCACCAGCCCCTGCTCTACAGGCTTCTCCAGGTCCCCACCTGCCCCATCACCACCCGCAAGGAGTCCCTGAGACCTCTCCTCCCGCCTGCTGCCTTCCAGCCCGTGACCTGACAGGACTTCAGTCGTGGAGGAAATCTGAAGACAGCAGACCAAGGGATGGGCTCTCCTGCCGCCTCCACACTACCTCTCCTCCAGGCTGAGGCTTCTGGCTGGAAAACATTCCAGAGCTACAGGACTGGGTGTTGGTGACACGAAAGGGGCAGTCCCCTCCAGGAATCCTGCCCTGACCTGACTAACTCCAGGGCAATCTTGGAGTACGAGGAGCAGCCCGGAAGACAGGACATCCCAGCAGCACGAGGGCTGCTCTGAGGCGGGGCTTTCAGAAGTAGCCCTTGGCACAGGTTCGGCTTGCATGCTCCCTGGGAATGAGTGGATGTGGGGGTGAGCAGGGCTGCACATCTGCAGATGCCACATTGCTCATCTACTGGGAACCAGACTGCCTGGTTCAAATATCGGCCCTACACTGACTCGCTGTGTGATGAGGGGCAAGTTTCTTATTAACTCTGCGCTTCAGTTTCCTCATCTATAAAATGAGGATTGTAGTACTTTAGGATGACTGGAAAACTTAAATGAGCCAACATGTGTAAAGTGCCTGGCAGACAGTAAACATTCAATATGTGTTAGCTATTAATATTATCTGATTTACAGAATGGAGTCCCACGTATTAGGCTTGAACAAAGACCAAAACGTGTGAAAACCACTGCATTTGGTGATCTCCAAGGTCACTTCTGGCCCTAAAATTCTATGATTTTAAAGTGATTTCTTTCATCTTGCTGTCCCTTTTCAAACTCCATGCCTTTGTGCCTGGTCTTCTCTGACAGATACACCCCTTCCTTATTTGCCTCAGTGACACTTGCTTGACCTTGGTGCACACATATAATCCTGGAACTCTGGGAGGCTGAGGCAGGAGGATTGCAAATTCAAGCCCGGCCTGGGCAACTTAATGATTTAGTGAAACCCTGTCTCAAAATAAAAAAGTTTAAAGGGGCTGGGGATGAAGCTTAGAGTGAAGGCCCTGGGTTCAATCCCCAGTACTGCAAAATATACAGTGGTACCTTGGTCATGAGCTTAATTCTTTCCAATTTAAGTCAATGTTGACCTTACGTGGAAATTTGATCTGGTTTATGTCCAATTCGATTTGTGACAAGAATCGTGGAAAGAATTAAGTTTGTGCCAGGTATGGTGGCGCAAGCCTGTAATCCTCAGCCTGGGAGACTGAGGCAGGAGGATCACTGCAAGTTCGAGGCCAGCCTGGGCTACAAAGTGAGTTCAAGGCCAGCCTGAACTGCATAGCAAGACCTTGTCTCAAAAAAAAGGATTAAGTTTGTGAACTGAGGTACATATATATATTAAACACTACCTCCTCTGGAAAGCTTGCTTCTGGAGCCAGGCAGAACCAGGCCATCCTGTCCTGCCTGCAGGACCCAGCACACTTCTTAATCAGTACCCTCAGGCCTATTACCTGTGCCGTCCCACTCAGCTGTCTTGTCTCCCTCCCAAAACGTAGGCACCTGTAGCCTCGCTTCACCTGGCCTAGAAGAGACTGTCCAGCTGAAAGACAGTAACTTTACAGATGAGGACACTGAGGTACGAGAGCATGAAGAAAATATCTGGAAAAATTCAGTAAGAGAGTAGGAAGACAGGCCAGCTGGCTCTGATGTTTCTCTTCTCAAGAAGACCTCAGTCTCTCCATTCCCTGGGGGAGGGAGGAGATTGAGAAAGAGAGAGAGACAGAGACAGAGATAGAGACAGAGACAGAGAGAGACAGAGTCAGAAACAGAGACACAGGCTGTGGCATTTCCAAGGGGCCCTGGAACCCTGGACACCATCTCACATCTGGCCAGTGGCAGGGGCTCCCCGTGGCCTCCCAGCTTCTATCCATGCCCCGCCCCTCGCCCCTCCTGCACGAAGCAGCCAGAGTCACATCACGCCACTCCCTGCTCCAAACGCCAGGCCCGTTTCACCCAGAGTTAAAGCCAGAGTCCTTCCAACAGCCCGCAAGACTCCCAAGTACCGCGCAGCCTCGTCCTCTACCGCCCTCCTCCCCGCTCACTTTCTCCCAGCCTCCTGGCCCTGGAGATACTAGCAGACACCGAGCACGGTCCCTGCAGGACCCCAGCCCTTCCCGCTCCCGAGACGCTGCCCAGATCCCCACACGTCTACTCCACCCACCTGAGACGGCTGCTCAGTGCCCTCCTCTGCAAAGCAGCCACCGCACCCCAGGAACAGCCCACTGCCCCCAATTCTGACCCATCTTCGTTTCTTCTCGCAGGTGAAGCTGCCATAACATCTCTGTTTATTTTTGTCTCCTCCACTAGATTGGAGGCTCCATAAAAGCAGGCGTTTTGCCTTTTGTTCACGGATGTAGCCTCACATCTGAAATTGTACCTGCTAGCTACTTTGAGTTCATTAAATGCTAAATTAAATGGTCGTAAAATCACAAAGAAATGAATGTCTGATGGTGGAATTTCAAGCAATGCACCCATGGCTGATGGGCACGACGCAGTATCAGACACACAGTGGATGCTGGAAACTACTTGGGGGAAGATCGGCTTCCGGGCTGCTCCCTTCGCAGGAAACCACACAGAGTACATCACTATCATGCTGCTGGACTGGCTGGCCGGCTGGTTTTCTGGCTATGAGTACCTGGCGGAGGTACACCTGTGCTCCCCGCAACGTGAGGTTCACCGCGGCACACCCTGCATACACCCATCTTCCCAAAGGTCTCCCCTCACGCTAAGTCCCCACCCCGCACTGTTCCTGACCCAGCCAAATGGAAAATTTAATTTCCAACTAATTAGCTCTGAATTTGGTGGCCCTCATCAAGTTACGGGGACTGCCCTTTTCCCTGGCGAGGGGGGCTCCCCACCCACATGTGGCCAACATCTGACACTGCCTGGGTGGAGAGGGAGACAAAGGCCCCAGCCCTGTCATTGTCTCTGCTCCCAGTTCCCGAGGAGCCAGACACAAAAGCCCGATGAATTCTTCATGACCCTCTGAAAGGTCTGCTCCTCCAGGCTCCCCCGCCTATCTGCGGCCACAGGTGGGTCCTTGAAAGGCAGGCACGGACATTATCTTCTCCAGGAACCCGTTTCCTTAAGACCCTCTTCCCCTGGAGACACCGACCTCACAGGTTAGCTGAAATCAGAAGCCCCGCCTCTAGGGCTGGCAAGGTCGCCCCGGCATCCAGATCTTTTTTCTGCTCCTGCGCGGCGCCCTCTGCTGGTGGGTCTCATGCAGTGCGCGGGCTGCAGAGTTCCCACCTGGTCCTGATTCCTTGATGTCCAACCACTGTCCCCTATTCTTAAGTCCCTCCCTTCTCCAGGAGGAAAAGACAGCAGTCCTCTGGCCAAGCCTCTTCTACAGAGATAGGCGGAAGGGGGAAGAAGGCAGGACCAGGCCTGGGGGAGGGGCTGGGATTTGAGTTAATGAGCTATGTATTTTCTCCTCCCTATAATCCATGGTATTTGATACAGCAGCCAATTTAACTTAGCAGCGGGATAATTTGTCATGGGGTTGTTAGGATGCACAGGCAGGGTGGGATGAGGAAGGATGGGCAAGGCAGGACCAGACAGCCAGTGGGCTACCCCAAAGGCTTCCTAGAAATGCCCCCGGGGCCAGCATAGTCCATAGCCAGAGGACTAGGGTGAGGAGTGTATTAGGTCCAAGGTTTTGTCAGGGGCAGAGCCAGGATAGGACCAGGGAGGAAGGGGAGGGCCCAGCCACAACAGGAGAGAACCCTGGGCCAGGGGTAATGGACCCTCCTCCACAGGTCATGACTGCCATGTTCCTCTCCTGGGACCCGCTACTCCCTACAGACTGACAGGGTCTATGACCCACAGTTGGATGGTGGAGTCGGATCCATGGGGCAATGCATAAGCTCCTCGCAAATCCTCCCCGCTTCCCAGAACATGACAGAACCAGGAAGCACTGGCCCCATATTCACGTCCCTGTTGCCAGCTTCCCTTATGGTCAAAATTCAGAGAACCTCTGGGTCACAGATAAGCCAAGTGGCCATATGTTCTGTTTACCCAGACAACTGTCCTAGGTTCTGCCTACTTTTCCAGGACAATTGTTAAAACACTTTTACTCACAAAAGCGTCCTTGTGTGCAACAAATGTGGTCACCCACATAAAGGAAGCTGAAGCTGAGATGCCCGCAGCTAGCCCACAGCCTGGGCTCGGGTCTACAGGTGGCCTCTGTGTTTTCTGTTTAGTTAAACCAATGACAAGCACCCAAAGCCACATAATGAGACTTCAGTTGTAGACTGGGACCTCCTCCTCCAGGAAGCCCTCACTGAATAGCACAGCCTATTAGGACTGCCCACATCTGAGCCCTGCCAGCACACACTGTCCCAATCCTGCACACAGCGCTCATCTTGTTTCTCCACCAGAACCTGGCCAGGCCAGAGAGCAACGTGTGTGGGGCGGAGTAGTGAAGGGGAGAAGAGCCAGTGGCAGGGGCCATATTTGGGGGTGTCCTGCACCCCCAGGTGCAGCAGCGGTCTGGAGCAGTGGACAGGACTGGAATCCAAATGTTGTTGGCCGTTTGTCTTCTGTGGTCCTTGGCAGAGAGGACGGCCAGTCTCTCCCCACTAAGACCCCAACAGGCTGTTTTCTATGGCTGTAGCCCTGACTTGCTCTGTCCACCGCTGTGGGCTGCAGACCCCCTCTCTGGCCTCTCTGCCCTCGAGCAAACCCATTTTTCTGACTAACAGGTTTTCTGGGAAGCAGCATCAGACACAAACGGGGGTGGCAGATTCTCTCTACCCTTTCACTTTCAGAAGGTATGGATTCCTCTCGAGGAGCACCAGTCTTTCCGTTTCTGCCTGAACCACATGCCTCTCCCACTGTGGGGAGCCGCCCCAAGCTTGCCTCTGGCGGGCTCAGTAGTCAGCACAGTCCACTCCCTGGGTCATAGCACCACCTGGTGGCTGACTGAGGCATGACAGCGCCAGTCGTAAAATTCCAGGATGAAAGGAAGTCTTTACTGAATATCAACCGTGGGCAAATCACAAAGACAAAGCCCCGAGACATGTTCTCCGCACCTGGATCACTTGCTTTCTAGTGGGACACTGAGTCCAAAACATAGTGCGACAGAAGCAGGATTGTGTAATGCTCTTGGGCACAAACTTGTAATCACATCACCCAGGGTTCAAATCTTTACCACTTTCTAGCTGTGCTACCCTGGGCATATTATTTACTCACTGAGAGCCTCACTTTTCTCTTTTGTAACATAATAATTAAAGTCTGTCTCTCAAAAGGCTGTTGTGACAATGAACAGGTTTGAAGTATTAAAAACACTTATCAAAATGCTTGTCAGACAATAAAGGATTTTATATGAATATTAACACTATTTTTATTACTATTGAAATGAAAAATTAATTCAGGCTAAGTGTTGAGGGAATTCAGGAAAAGTTCAACTCAACTATGAACTGGAATTATGACAGAGCACATCATGGAAACGGTAAGAACTGGGTAGGCCCTGTGGTCATGAGCTAGTCAATACTCTCATCAGGCTTATCCATAAACAGACTTAAAAGACAGTACTTAAAGGTGGGGATCTCAGCCGTATAATCCTTGCAGTAGCAGGTTTCACCAGTAAACATGTACTAGCACCTCCAAGGTGCCAGACTTTGAGGATGCAGAAATAAAAATAGATGGTCACTGATGTGGAACTCACGAGCTAATTCACAGTATAGAGAGAAGAGGTTGTGGGCTTCTGATCCCCTCTCTGTCCCACACACCAAACCCAGAAGAGGAGGGAGAGAGCCATTTGTAGCCCAGCCTGGGCTACATAGTGAGTTCAAGGCCAGCCTGCAGTACAAAGTAAGACCCCATCTCAAAAAAAAAAAGAAGCAGGAGAGGGCCGGTGAGATAGCTCAGCAGCATAAGCGCCTGCCTGGCAAGCGCGAGGTCCTGAGCTCGATTTCCGGTACCCACATACGAAAAAAGGGCTGGTGATATCACTCAGCGGCATGGGTGCCTGCTGGCACACAAGGCCCTGAGTTTGAGCCCTGGTACCCACAAAAAATATATATATTAAAAAAAAGAAGAAGAAGAAGCAGGAGAGAGAGAGAGATGGGAGAGAAAAGAATCCAAAGAAATACAAGACAATCAATGAGGTATTGGAAAATTTCAAGAAACCTGATGTTGAACAATTAGAGAACCCAAAGCAGGCAGGAGAAGGTGATGGGACAATTTTGTGCCTTTATTTTGACGGTAGTTACACAAATCCACTTGGACAATAAAGTTACACAGAGCTACATACACACAGAACTCATAGCTGTAGGACTGAGGTCCTCATTTTCTTACGGGTTCTCAATACATACAGGTTGCCTACAGTTCCCTGCCACGTGTCCTCTCCAAAGATGTTCACACATGGTATTTTTTCTTGAAGACTAGCAGACACACTCCCCAAAAGTACAGTAACTATGCATTATGCTAGGTATGTTAATCTGCTTCAGCATTTCGCTGTGTTTCCTATATAGCATCATGTTGTAAACTCCAAATACATAAAATAAAATTTATTTTTTAAAGGCTAACATGAAAGTCTCTTTGGTCTGCTAAGCCACAGTCCCATATGAAGAGCCATAATGGGAGTGGCATCTATCATATTTGCCATATTCCATTGCTTAGGGGCAAGTGACAAACCCCACTCTCACGCAAGGGAAGGGGATTGTACAAGCGTCTAGAAGACTGAGTTGTGTCTGCCACATTAAGTCAGACTGGGCATGATTAAGGTGATATCTATGTGCTAGATAACATAGGAGAACCAAGACACCAATTTGCTTTTAATTTTATAAGATTAACTAAGCTCTTTAAAGTTTCTCGGGTAACCAATAAAACTCCAACATAATGGGGGACAGGAAACAATGAGAGTCCGCGGCAGAAAAGAAGACAAAAAATTAGGGAAATTGGACAGGTAGAAAATGCAAAATAATATCATAAAATAAACCCAAAGTTAACAGTAGAAGCAACAAGCAAGCACAGATCAATTAACATTGCAGTTAAAAAGATAGTTTGTACAACTGAATTTTTAAGTAATCTAGCTACAAGCTATCTAAAAATATCAACCACAAAGAATTCATGAACTATGATTCCTCTTGAATAAATTTCAGAAACATTCAAAACTCAATAATATATTATCTCTGATTCACATACATACATGATAATTTAAGGAGAGAGAAAGAAGAAGCAAATATAAAGTTTAAAGTAATGCTAACCTCTGGAGATGGGGAAGGAATTTGGAAAGAATACCCAAGAGTCTTCCAAGTTATTACAGTAGAATATTACAGTGGTACTATTTTAAAATAATGATAAAAATGCACTATATAAAAACAATTTCTTAAGCTTTATGCACAGGAGATGTATATTCATTGTGTGTTATTATTTATATCTCTTTATATGTGCATATATTTTCTTTTAAATATATTTAAAATTCAATAAATATTTAAAATGTATAGAAAGCCTGATAGTTCACTGTTTTCTTGACACAGAGAAAACCCCAATGACTGGAACCATAAGAAAAAAGATCCCCTCCACACACACACACACACATACACACTGCAAAATTACCATGAACTTCACAAACACCAGCCCAGAGCGTTTACAAAGTCAACATTCCACTGAGACAGCTCAACAAAGACACACAACTGCTGGTGACCGTGACACCTGGGAGACCCACTCGTGCTGAGCCCTGAGGCAGCACCGAGGGATTCTTGCTCATTTTCATCTTTCCAGGAACACTGACAAATGTCTGTTTCCCTCTAGACATCTCTGAATTCTTATCCAGGTAAGAAACTTCCCCACAATCTGTCTCAGTCCAGGAAACAATGTGATAGGATCATTTTCTCATTTAACACATGCTTTGGGAAGTACCTATCATACCCAGGCTATGAGCAAATAGTTTCGCTACCAAAGCAAAAGACAATAAACAGGATTCACCCCCAGATGCTCAGACCCTAAGAGAGCTACAGACAAGCAAGTAGAAAATGCAACAGTGCTCAATGCAATGAGGGGAGAAGCTGGGAGAAGGTTCCCAGACTCAGAGTAGCCATTAGGAGACCTTGTCAGAGGAAGCGGCATCCAATCTGAGCAAGCAGTTCTGTAAAGCCATCCTCCCAGCTTGGGCCTGACTTGCCTTCTGTAATATTTAATGGCTCTGTTGCCTGATACCCAGGCCTTCCTTGGTTCCAATTATATATTCAACCTCCCAATCCCGCTAGGATGCTGAGCCCAACTGCTTTACACTGTGCTATGGGATCCGGAACCATCCTTTGGGTTGTCCTAAAGCAGCCACCTTCTAACCTCACAAAGTACACATGGAATAGCTGCTGGGATGGTGACCTATGGTTCCCTCTCTGCTCTGCCCTTAGCATACTTTCTACTCAGATCAGACCGGGGCTCATCTAGTTTCTGACTCCAGATTCCTGGACAGCCTCCCAAGGGGGCTCTAAAGAAGCCAAGTGCAGAGTAAGTAGAAACCAGGAACTGACCAGCCAGGTCCCTTTCAGATCTGTACCAGATCTGCTCTCCCCACTTGCAAGAGAAGGTACACAGATTGCACACAGATTCCAGAACCTCTCTCACACCTTTTCCTAGAACTTCTCCGGACAGGAAATGGACCCAGGGTTTTTCCTACTGCCCAAAAGTTGCTATGCACCCCAGCACCACCAGGTGGCCCCAAGGAATCAGCCACCACCTGCGTGCCCACACCTGTGGTTTGGTGTTAAAAGACCCTGGCTGCACAGAACCATATGAAACATCTGGGGGAAAAAACGCCTATGCTCAGACCCTACCAAAGGCCAATTAAATCAGAATATTAGGGGGAGAACTATGCCATGGGTGCTTGTAAAGCCCCCAAATAAGTCAATGAGAAGAGGCCAGTGAGATAGCTCAGTGGCATAAGCACCTGCCTGGCAAGCGCGAGGGCCCGAGTTCGACTCCTGGAACCCACATACAAAAAAAGGGCCAGTGATACCGCTCAGCGGCACGGACGCCTGCCGGCGTGCGAGGTCCTGAGGTCGATCCCTGGTACCCACAAAAAAAAAAAAAAAAAAATCAATGAGAAGCCAGGATTTTGAAAACGGCTTTATGGATAGCCACATGCATGAGGATGAATTTAGACCAGTTCCTTACACTATACACAAAAACCAGCTCAAGATGGATCAAAGACCTAACTGTAAGAGCTAAAACAACCAAAGTTTTAGAAGAAAATGCAAAAGTTTTAGTTTTTAGGAATAAATCTTCATGGGCTTGGATTAAGCAAAACCTTCTTAGATATGACATCAAAAGCACAAGTAACGCAAGAAAAAAATAGATTAAATGAACTATGCCAAAAGCCAAAATTACAAAATTTATGATGCAAACAATGCCATCAGCAAAGGGAGCAGACGATCCATAGAAGATATTTGCCAATCATGTAACAGTTAAGGGACTTGTGTCTAGAATAAAGAACTCTTACAACTCAACAATTTAATATCAACCCAAATTTAAAATGGGGAAAGGATCTTAATCGGCACTTCTGCAGAGAAGAATCTATACATCTTTTGTTTTTGTTTTTTTGAGACACAGTCACGCCCAGCGAGAAATCTATATATATATCTATAAATGGCCAGCAACATGAAAAGATGCCTAACATCATTAGTCATTTGGAAATGGAAATCAAAACCTCAGCGAGATACAATGTCACACCTGCTACTAGAATGACAGAGGTTAGAGAGATTGAAACCTTCAAACATGGTAGTGGAAATGTAGAATGGTGCAACCACTTTGGAAAACAAATTTTCAGGTCCTCAAAATGTTAAGCATAGTTATCATATGTCCCAGCAATTCCATGCCTAAGTATATATCCAAAGGAAATGAAAACAGATACTCACATGAACAGTTACATCAATAATATTCATAAGAGCTAAAAATGGAAGCAATCCAAATGGCTATCAACCGATGAACAGGTAAACAAAATATGGTATATTCTTACAACAGATTGTTGTTCAACCATTGAAAGGACTGAAGTATTGATATGTACTACAACATGAATGAATCTTGAAAATGTAACACTAAATGGAAGAAGCCAGTCACGAAAGACCATTGTATGACTTCAGTTATATGAAGTGCACAAAGCAGGCAAATCTGTAGAGACAGAAGGTAGATTCATGTTTGCCAGGGCTGGACGGGTGGAGGGGGATGAGAGGTCATTACTAATAGAATCTATGTTAAGGGGTACACAGGTTTCTTTTTAGGGTGGTGAAAATATTTTTAAATTAATTGTGATAGCTGCACAACTCTGAACATATTAAAAAGCATTAAATTGCACACTTGAGATGGGTGAATTGTACTCCGATAAAGCTGTCATTAGGAAGCGGTGCGACATCCTACTTCCTTATTCTGGATGGAGGTGGATCATTACTGTGTTACACTTCATGGTTTCTGTTCTTTTCCTCTTTTTTATATCTGTGTCCCACTCATCTATGTAGATGTATTTCACACCTCTAATCTTGCTTTCTCCCCTCTCTGTTTCTCTCCCCCACACAAACTTTATTTCTCTCTCTTGCCCAAGAAAAGAATTCCAGACAATTCTCAGAAGTGCTGCCTTTGCAGATTTGCTTCTGCAGAGAACTGATAAGTCACTAAGCAAGAGACTCCGCAGGGAGTCCGTGAGCAATGGTTCAGCTGCAGGGCGTCCCCCTTGTCAAAGTTATGAGTTATCCAAATATTTTGTGCACATCGTAGAGACTGTGTCTTCAAAGAAAAAATAAGGTTGGCCTAACTCCTAAGACAATTGGAGCCCATGGCCTATGGCTGGCTGGTCCTTAGGAAAAGGACTTTTCTCAATTTTATCCTTTCCTACGTGCCTTATCCCCTGAAAGGAGGAGGGGGCAACTAGAGTTAAGTCAAATAATGACAAAGAGGTGATGTCTGATGAGACCAGGAAGCCTACATTCCCCAAATGTGATAGGTTGCATGTTCTAAAAACAGCTACAGTGATATTTCTGATTGCACTCAATCTTCCAAATTCTTAGATAATCCCCTTACAAAAGGCAGACTAATTTCCCTCCCCCTAAGTACAGCTCGGCCTTAGGGACTTTTCTTCAAATGAATGGAATCGAGAAGAAGTGATACCGATCCTATGATGCTAGGTTAGAAAAGGTGACATAACTCTCCCCTGACCCTCCCCCTCCCCCTGACCCTCCCCCTCCCCCTGACCCTGGCACCCACCTTCATGTTATGAGGAAGCCCAAGTTTCATGAAGGGAGCACACATGTGTCTGCCAGCCAACTTCCCCGCTAGGGTCTCAGCCCATCACCAAAAATCACAACCAGACCTGGGAATACCAGGGCAGCAAACCTGTTCATGATCTCAGTCCCCCAACCTCCACTCGCACCCCAACCAACAAGTGGAACAGAGGTGAGCTATCCTGAGCTCTTCCCAAACTGCAGATTCCTGAACGTTAATTATCTATGCTGCACAGCAAATGACCTGTGACTCAGTGTCTTGAGACCACGTTTATTTTCTCACAGCCTCTGTAGGGAAGGAGTGTAGCCTGGCTGAGCAGATCCTCTGCATTGGGGACTTTCTCAGGCTGCAGTGGAGGTGTTGGCTGGTGCCTTTGTCCCCTCCCAAGGTGACTGGAAGGCTACTCTCCCAAGCCCACTCACATGGCAGCTATCAGGATTCATTTTCCTGGGCTCTCTGTGTTCTGGCTTTCAGCTGCTTGTCTTGTGGTCCCCTCTCCAACATAGCAACTTAGATCACGCAAGCCAGGAAGGCAAGAAAGTACAAATGACAGCAAGACTATAGTCCCAGTCTTTCATTGCCTAACCACACAAGGGACATCCCATCACCTTTGCCATATTCTGTTCATTAGAAACAAGTAGTGCCATTTAGACCCCTGTTCAAGGGGAAGGGATTAGACAGGGCAAGAAGCCCCAGAGCAGTATCAGAAGCTGCCTTTGCCCTGAGAAAAATGAATGTTTTGCTATTTTAATACACTAAATTTTGGGATGGTTTGTAATGCAATATTACACAAATAGAAAACACACATTCACAAAGATAAGAAGAATTCTATATTTGTTAAATATGTTCTAGGTGCTGAGAGCATTTTACAGATGTCAAAACTGAGGCTTAGTGAGGTTTATTGACTCTCCACAGCTATCAACAGAATGATGAAAAACTATCAGATCTCATAACCAAGGACCTTTTTATTTGTCCGTTCTATTTCCTTTTCTTTGGAGAGAAACAGAAATCCCAAGCCTTTTAAATATCAAATAGTGTTTTACCAATGACTTTTTATTTCCAATCCCTAAATTTAACCAGCAGGAACTATTTCTAGTGCGCTCCGCACCCACACCCCTTCAGCTCCTAGTTATAAAGGATTTTCCTCTTCATGTAAATTCTGTATTTTGTAAAGCTGGCAGGACCAGTTCACCATGCTTAGCTGGATTTTCCTCCATAAAAACAAGCTTTCTGGAATACTATCACTTGCCCATGATGAGGACATAGATTCCAGGAAGTTGGTTTTAAATGCTAAAAAAAGAACATGAGGCAGACATCTGCTTGAGTGGAAGAGAACATAAAACCCAACTGTGCCTGCTGCTGGTATCTCTGGCCCACCCACCTCCTCAAGAGGTGGTTCAGGCAGAAAGCAAAACCCTTCCTGCTAATTGAGTCAAGGACCCAGGATAGGAGGGAGGCTGACTTTTCACTGCAAATCTTTTCATACAGAATTTTAAAATATATACTGTGCACGTTAATTACCTTTAAAATCAATTTCAGAAAAGAGATTTCACTATTCAGGGGAAACTAAGGATGGGTCAGGATGGATACCTTGATTGCTGGGCCCACTCTGGTGCAGATTCTGTGCTGCTATAAGCACCCAAAGTAGGCTGAAGCATAGGCACTCAGTGGGGACAGAAAGAGCAAAAAGTTGGTCTCTTCGGAGGCATTGTGCCTACCCACAGGGTGATAAAAACAGTTTTCCCAGAAGTGGTAAACAACTCAAAGCCAAACTCTAAAAGCTCAGGTGCTGACTGTATTCTAAAAGATGGATTGGATCAAAGATAACCCCACTTTCACATAGTTCACAGTGGAAATGACAATGCTGGTAATAACCACAGGGTTTCCTGTTGATTAATTAGAGTGGTTAGTCCATCAACACGTAATTTAATTATCGATACGGATGGAATTGGGTCTACCACTTTATTCTTGTTATCTGTCTGACCCTTCTTGTTGTTGGTTTCTCTGTTCCCACTTTCCTTTATCCTTTGGCCTGTAAGCATATGATGACTCATCTTGATTATCAGCTTGGCTGGATTAAGAGACTCCTAGAGAGGTGACTGAATTCTGAGGTCACCAACACTCACATCTCGAAGAGCTGTTAGGGCGTGCGGCCTTGCTGGAAGAAGCGGGGCATGGGATCTTGACCGTGAGAACTATGTCTGGTCCCAGGCCCCTTCCTCTCTGGGCTCTTGGCCTGCTCTCTGCTTCCCAGGTGCCGTGAGTTGAGCAGCTTTCCTCAGACACACCCTTCCATCCTGAGGTTTCTGCCGGGGAGCCAGACAGCCATGGAAAGAAACCATGAGTCAAAATAAACTTCTCCTCCTTTAAGTTGTGGGTGTCAGGTATTTCGTCCCAGCAATGGGGATAGCTGACTAATACAAGGCATATTTGAGAATTCCACTTTAATATAGCTGTTGGCTCGTAAGCTAGAATGCTCTACTATAGAAGTTCATATTTGCATTGTTTAGAGTCATAAAGTTAATATGATGCCCCTTCACACAAAATGTAGATACTGTACAAACATATAATTCCACTACCCCACCCACAGAACTTTTTTTTCTTTTCTTTTTTGGCCATACTAGGAATTGAACCCCGGGCCTTCATGCTGAGCTATATTCCCAGCCCTATTTATTGATGGATTTATTTAGAGACAGGGTCTTGTTATGTTGCTAAGTTGCTCAGGCTGGGACTCAAACTTGTGATCCTTCTGCCTCAGCCTCTCAGGGAGGTGGGATTACAGGCAAGTGACACTGTGCCCAGCTCTAGGGATTCCCGTGGACATGCTTAATTTTTCATAAAGTTAATACTGTTCTCTTCACATAAAATGTAGACACTATAGAACCACGCAGTTCTGAGCATCCCTCACACTTCTCCGCCCACAGCACTCCTTATGTTGTAGGTGTCCCTTATATGACACGTTATGCATTACGTATACTGCACCCTACAAAAAATGCTTAATCTCTTTTTTAGTCATGTATTTTTTTAAAAATTGAGAGGGAAAAAATAATCTTGTTAATTTACCCAGACATTTATCCTTACTGGTGTTCCTTATGCCTTCCAAAAGATCCAAGTTTCCCACCTACATAATTTCTTTTCACCTTGAAGAACTGCCTTTCCTTTGTCTTCTTTCCACTGAAAGTCTGTTGGAAATGTAAAAACAACATTCCAAATGTAAAAAAAAACACACAGGTATGGTATATATTTGCATTCTCCTTCTGAACATAGAATTTGGGATTGACACTTTCATTGTAGCTTTTGTTTTGTTGTACTTTAAAGACATTGTTCCACAATTTTCTGGTCTCCACGCTTTCTTAAAAGAAGTCGGTGAGCCAGACATAGTGATGCACACCTGTAATCCCAGCACTCAGGAGCCTGAGGCAGGAGGATCATCAAAAGTTTGAGGCCAGCCTGGACTCTACATAGTGAGTTGCAGGTCAGCCTGAACTACATAGCAAGACCTTGTCTTAAAAAAGAATAAAAAGTCGGACCTCAAGATGGCGGATGAGTAAGAAGCAGGCAGCAAAACTCTCTCTAAAAGTTACCATTGGAACACGGGAATATAGCGACCCAGAAAGCGCAGGAGGGGGGGAAATGCCTCCCCGAAACCCAGAAAAGTTCTGAAGCGCAATCTGGGACCCCCGGCACCAGTGACGGGTGACTTCCAACAAAGAAGAAGGAAAGAAGGAGCAGACCGCGCGCGTGCACCTTCTAATATCCCGGGAGTTGGAGCGCCGGCGGAGGCTCAATTCTACGGACACACGGTGGCAGCTGGCGCCCAGGGAGCCCCCACGGAGGATCCTGAGACAGCGGCGGGGCAGGGGAGCGGCGGAGAACGGCGCTGACCGGCGGTGAGTGTCTCTCAGCCACAGCTGCCCCGCGCCAGAGAGCGACCGGCCGGGCGCCATTGTGGGGGGTGTGGCGAAACTCAGAGCGGCTCGGAAACTGCTCTGGGAACTTGTGCTCCGGACAGGGCAGCACAGGGCCTCTCAATTGAGCCCACGAAAGTGTGCTGAGGTCAGCAGGCCAACGAGACTGGACTCTCAGCCACACCTGTCCCACGCCAGAGAGCGACTGGCCCGGCGCCATTGTGGGGGGCGTGGTGAAAAACCAGAGCAGCGGGAACCAGTGCAGGGAACCCGCGCTCCGGACAGCACGCTGAGCCTCTCAGGCCCAGGGATCGTGAAAGGGCGCTGAGAGCGGAGGCGAGCTAGACTGGTCTCTGCCTGAAAGTACGTGCATCTGCTCACCACCCACCAGAGGGCGCTCCTGGCTTACTGGGACGGACCTGCACAGAACAGGACTTTATCACAAGGTACCTGCCTACAACAGAGTCAACACCTGGAACTGATTCTTTTTATATTTTTTATTTTTATTTTTATTTTTTTTCTCACTGATTTGTTTTTTTGTTCTGGCGAAGGGTTTTTTTGTTTTTGTTTTGTTTTGTTTTGTTTTTTGGTGGGGTTTTATTTTTGATCTGTCTGTTTTATTGTTTTTATCTTTGTTTTTGTTTCTGTATGTGTATTTGCTCTTTCCTTCATTATTCTCTCTGGTTTTTTATATGAGTGTAAACAGCGCCTCTAACTTCTTTGTGATTGTGGTTGTGATCTGTTCTTCCTTTTATCCCTTCCTTCTCTTTTTACCACCTGTCCTCTGCACTAGTGTCCCAATTTTAGTGGGATCCCTCTTGGTCCTCTAACCTTACATCTAATTCCTTCCTCTTCTCCCAATACTCTATTTCCTCCTTAACTCATCTTAAATTTAAACTCCTCAAGGAAAAATTGACATACATAGGACTTGTATACTGCATATAATTTTTCTGGTGTGTTTTAGATTTTGTTATATAACCGCAACTCTATACAGCTAAAAGTGGTAAATAACTGGTTAGCTCAGTCTGTCATTTTTTAGGCTGTGTTTGATGCTTTAGTTAACATTATAGCCAAATGTGAAATAATTGTTCTAAACATCTTTCCTTCCTGATATTTCATGATTGAGATTGACTAAGGGACACAGAAAATACAGTGGCACAGTACCAAAGAATCAAGGACTGGGCCAAACAGGTAGCAACTTCGCATACCCAATGAATTGAAGAGGTAGGATCTGGCAGAAAGCTCAAAACCTAAAAGCAAGCTCCACTTGGAAGATACTGCAGAGAAGTAGTCATCTTCTAAAGACCTTAAACACTAGCAATAAAGTAACCTACTATAGGTAATTTGCAAACATCACCCCAGGAATTAAAGAAAGAAAAAATGAGACGACACTTAAACAAGATGCAACCACACACATCCAATTCACCAAAGGCAAACCTAGGGAGCAACGAGGTGGGACAATCCGAAAGCCACCCACCTGGCCTATCTGAAGTGGTAACAACAAAGCAACTGAATGAGGTTCTGGAAAAAATTAAAACAGAAATAATCTCACAGATAACTGCAGAGATAATGTCTACAATGAAGACCATGCTTAAGGACACTATAGCTGATACAGACAAAAAAATAGATGAACTTAAGAAAACTATAGAAACCATGAATGCTCAGCATAGGAAAGAAATGGAATCTATAAGGCAGATTCAAGCAGATATCCAAGAGATAAAAAATTCCATTGAAAGTATTTGTAGCAGAATAAGCCAATGCGAGGACAGGATCTCAGATATAGAAGACAGGCTTGCAATTAGTGATCATGAAATGGAAAAATTCTTAAAAATAGCAAGGGACCATGAAAAATCAATTCAGCAGCTGCTAGATGACTCAAAGATAAACAACTTAAGAATAATTGGAATAAATGAAAAAGCAGGAGATAGCATCAACGACATTAAAACCTTGTTCAAAGACATAATCAGGGAGAACTTTCCTGGAAGAGAAAAGGAATTTGACACCCCTATAAGTGAAGCTTTTAGAACACCAACTAGACATGATCAAAAAAAAACTTCAGCCAGACATATTATAGTCAAGATCCCAGAAATTCAACAGAAGGGCAGAATCTTAAAAGCTGTTAGGGAGAAGAGACAAATCACCTATGAAGGAAAACCCATCAGAATCACAGCTGACTTTTCAGCACAAACCCTCAATTCAAGAAGAGCTTGGAATGATGTATTGCAAGCTCTAAAGGAAAATAATTTTCAGCCCAGATTGATGTACCCTGCAAAACTATCTTTCAAAATTGATGGAGAAATAAAATACTTTCATGACAAAGAACATCTGAGAAAATTTATGACCACCAAACCAGCACTCCAAAACGTTCTGAAGGACATTCTAGAAAGAGATAGGAACCCCAACAGAAGGAATCCACCAGGCAGGGCAAATAATTAAATAGCCGGAAAGCGGAAAAACAAAGAGTGGGAACCAACAACAGGAAAATATCATGACAAGTCAATACATATCAGTTTTAACCATCAATGTTAACGGTCTCAATTCACCAATCAAAAGGCACAGACTGGCGAAATGGATCAAGAAGCAAGATCCAACAATATGCTGTATACAAGAAACACATTTAATTCAGAAAGAAATTCATAGACTGAAAGTCAAAGGATGGAAAACAATACTCCATGCCACAGGAACCCAGAAAAAAGCAGGGGTAGCTATTCTTTTTGCAGACAAAGTGAACTTCAAGCCAAGAAGGATTCAGAGAGATAAAGACGGTCATTACATCCTTGTAAAGGGAACAATCCGAGAGGAAGAGATAACGATCATAAATATATATGCATCAAATACCAATGCACCCAGCTATATAAAACAAGTACTAAAGGACATGAAAAATCAAATAAGCACTAATACAATTATATTGGGAGATCTCAATACTCCACTGTCACAAAAAGATAGATCAACTGGACAGAAAATCAATAATGAAATAGTAGAACTGAACCAAACTTTTGAACAAATGGACTTAGTAGATGTCTACAGAGTGTTCCATCCCACAACATCAGAATACACATTTTTCTCAGCTGCACATGGGACGTTCTCCAAAATAGACCACATACTAGCTCATAAAACCTGCTTAAGTAAATGCAAAGGAATTGAAATTATCCCATGCATATTATCAGACCATAGTGCAATGAAATTGGAAATCAATGGCAAAAGATCCCACAAAAACTCCCTAAACACATGGAAATTAAACAGCATCCTCCTGAACAACCAATGGGTCACAGATGAAATTAAAGAAGAAATTAGTCACTTTCTACAACTGAATGATAATGACAGTACAACATACCAGAACTTATGGGATACAATGAAAGCAGTCCTAAGAGGGAAATTTATAGCATTAAACACTTATATCAGGAAAATAGAGCAAGCGCAAATAAACAACTTAAGGGTGAACCTTGAGCTTCTAGAAAAAGAAGAGCAGGTTAAGCCAAAAGCCCGTACAAGGGAGGAAATTATAAAGATCAGAGCAGAAATTAACGTATTGGAGAATAAAAAAACAATACAAAGAATCAATGAAGCAAAAAGTTGGTTCTTTGAAAGAATAAATAAGATTGACAAACCCTTATCCAACCTTATTAAAAAAAGAAAAGAAAAGACTCAAATCCATGCAATTGAAAATGAAAAGGGTGATATCACGACAGACCCTGCAGAAATCCAGAAGATCATCTATACCTATTTTGAAAATTTATATTCTACTAAGATGGAAAATGCAGAAGAAATGGACAGATTCCTAGATTCGTATGAATTACCAAAGCTGAATCAAGAAGATTTAAAAATCCTAAATAAACCAATATCAGCCAATGAAATTGAAGATGTAATTAAAAATCTCCCAACAAAGAAAAGCCCAGGCCCTGATGGATTCACTGCCGAATTCTACAAGAAATTTAGAGAAGACCTAACGCCCCTACTTCTCAAACTTTTCAATGAAATTGAAAGGGAAGCAATACTCCCAAATTCATTCCTGGAAGCAAGCATTACCCTGATACCAAAACCAGAGAAGGACCCAACTAAGAAAGAGAACTACAGGCCAATCTCCCTAATGAACATAGATGCAAAAATCCTTAATAAGATACTGGCAAACAGAATCCAACAAATCATCAAGAAGATTATACACCATGACCAAGTTGGATTCATCCCAGGGATGCAGGGATGGTTCAACATACGTAAATCAATAAATGTAATACAGCATATTAACAGAACCAAAGACAAAAATCACATGATCATCTCAATAGATGCAGAAAAAGCTTTTGACAAAGTCCAGCACCTTTTCATGATAAAAACCCTACAGAAAATTGGAATAGAGGGTCTTTATCTCAATCTGGTAAAAGCTATCTATGACAAACCAACAGCCAATATTATACTAAATGGCCAAAAACTGAAAGCCTTCCCTCTAAAATCAGGAACAAGACAAGGATGTCCACTGTCCCCACTCTTATTCAACATAGTTCTGGAAACTTTAGCCAGAGCGATTAGACAAGAGAAAGAAATAAAAGGAATAATGATTGGAAAGGAAGAAGTTAAATTATCATTATTTGCAGATGACATGATACTCTACACAGAAGACCCCAAAAACTCCACTAAAAAACTGCTAGATTTAATAAGCAAATTCAGTAGTGTAGCTGGATACAAAGTCAATACTCAAAAGTCAATAGCCTTCCTGTACACAAATAACAAACTTACTGAAAGAGAAATTAGGGAAACAATACCTTTCACAATAACATCCAAAAAAATGAAATACCTAGGAATCAACCTCACGAAGGATGTAAAAGACCTCTATACTGAAAACTACAGTACTCTGAAAAAGGAGATTGAAGAGGATATCAGAAAATGGAAAGATATCCCTTGCTCCTGGATAGGAAGAACCAATATAGTGAAAATGGCCATACTTCCAAAATTGTTATACAGATTTAATGCAATTCCAATCAAAATTCCAACAGCATATCTCACAGAATTAGAGAAAACAATCCTAAAATTCATTTGGAATCAGAAGAGACCTAGAATAGCAAAGGCAATTCTGGGCAACAAAGGCAAGGCAGGGGGCATCACTATCCCCGACTTGAAATTATACTATAAAGCTACTGTGATAAAAACAGTGTGGTACTGGCAAAAAAACAGACCTGAAGATCAATGGAACAGATTAGAAGATGCTGAAACAACCCCAGACATACTAAGCCACCTTATCTTTGACAAAGGTGCCAAACACATTCGCTGGAAGAAAGATAGCCTCTTTAATAAATGGTGCTGGAAAAACTGGCTCTACACATGCCGAAGATTAAAACTAGATCCATATCTTTCACCATGCACTAAACTAAATTCAAAATGGATCAGAGATCTAAATATTAAAACAGAAACATTAAATCTGCTGGAAGGTAGGATAGGTAAAACCCTTGGAGACATTGGTGTAGGCAAAGACTTTATGAATAAAAACTCAACCGCACGGGAACTATCCCAAAGAATCAATAACTGGGATCTCATCTTATTAAAAAGCTTTTGCACAGCAAGAGAAACCACCAACAGAGTGAAGAGACAACCCACAATGTGGGAAAAAATGTTTGCCAGCTGTTCCTCAGACAAAGGATTACTATCGAGAACATATAAAGAACTCAAAAAAATCAGACCTCCCAAATTTAAAGACCCACTCCAAAAATGGGCATCTGAGATGAATACACATTTCTCAGATGAAGAAATACTAATGGCAAATAAATATACAAAAAAATGTGCAACATCACTAGTCATTCGAGAGATGCAAATTAAAACCACACTGAGATACCATCTCACCCCAGAAAGAATGGCTACTATTAAGAAATCAACTAATAACAAATGCTGGAGGGGCTGTGGGGAAAAAGGAACCCTTCTTCACTGTTGGTGGGAGTGTCGACTGGTACAGCCACTGTGGAAGTCAGTGTGGAGATTCCTCAGAAAACTAGGGTTGGAGGTCCCATTTGACCCAGCTATTCCCCTTCTGGGCATCTTCCCAGAAGAATTAAAAACATCGTACCACAGCGATATATGTGCACCCATGTTTATAGCAGCACAATTTGTAATAGCCAGATCTTGGAAACAACCCAAATGCCCATCAACTGAGGAATGGATAAGAAAGATGTGGTATTTTTATACAATGGAGTACTATTCAGCCATAAAGAAGGATAAACTGGAGACTTTTATAGGTAAATGGATGCAACTCGAGAAAATACTCATAAGTGAAATAAACCAGAAGCACATGTGTAAGCATCGTATTATCTCTCTAGTATGAGAAACTGAAAGAGTAAATAAGATCCAAAATGTACAATAGACATGGTGAATCAAAAAGAAACTGGTCAAAAGGAAAGAGAGACTGGAATAGGGAAAAGAAAGAAGGGAAAGGGAAAAAAATTGTATATATATATATATAAGATGGTTAAGATAGATACACTACCATTTTTACTTAGTTCATTGAAGAGTAAGGTTTGTGCCAATAATGTTTGGACAATTGAATGCTAATGTCTGGTGTCCTGAATAACTAACTTAAAGATAGTAATACGTAATGTATTAACCATTGTTACCCTCCTATTATGTTTGTTTGAAAATTTGTTCTTCTTTTGATTTGTTTTGTTTTTTCTTCTCTTTAAAATAAAAAAAAATAAAAAAAAAAAAAAAAAAAAAAAAAAAAAGAATAAAAAGAAGTCTGTGGACATTAAAATTGTTGTTACCCTATATACCATGTGTTGGTTTTCTCTGGATGCTTCCAAATTTTCTCTTTACATTTGGTCTTCTGTGGTTTAACTATAATGTGCCTAGATATGGATCGGGGGGTTGTGTTTATTCTATATGAGGCACACTGCATTTTTTGAATCTATACATTTAGGTCTTTTACCAGATTCAGGACATTTTCAACCACTATTTCTTCACATACTTTTTCTGCTCCATTACTTCTCTCCTATTCCTCCAAGAACATGTATATTAGTTCTTTTGACATTGTCCTAGAGGTTCTGTAGGCTTTGTTCATTTTTTAAACCATTTTTTTGGTCTTTCTTCTTCAGATTAGATCATTTTTGTTGATGTACCTTGTACACACTGACTCTTTATTTTTTCTTTTCTCTCTACCATCTTCATATTACCACTAGGCCCAGACAGTTATTAAACCCACGATTTTTTTAGTTCAGCTATGACACTTATCAGTTCCAGAAATTTTGTATTTTTTATATTTTGTTTCCCTGTAGAGATTTCCTCTTTTCCAATCATATGAATGCATTTTTCTTTACCTCATTGAGTATCATTATAAAAGTGGCTTCAAAGTTCTTATTTGAACATTCCAGCATTGTGTTCATCTTCAAGTTGAACTTCCCTGATTGTCTTTCCACTTGAGAATGATCACTGGACTGAATGACAATTCAAAGTCACCTGACATGGAAAAATTTCCATCTTCAACTTTTCGGCAATTGCCAAGACCACCCTTGATCATTTGTATGTGTATATCCATGCGAAGTCCAGCTTTTCTTTTTCTTTTTCTTCTTTTTCTTTTTTCTTGAAACAGAGTCTCACTGTGTAATTCAGGTTGGCCTTGAACTCACTATGCAGCCCAGACTGGCCTCAAACTTGCAGTGATCCTCCTGCCTCAGCCTCTCCAGTGCTGAGATTTCAGGCATGCGTCACTGTGCCCAGCTTAAATCCATGTCATTGTCTGAATGTGGTGCACCTTCCCTATAAGATGTGCTACTCCTTAAGCATTGAGACAGTTATTCTGCCCTCAAAAGGCTCAGCATAAAGCTCTTAACACTGATTTGGTGGTGTGTTCAAGTCAGACATAACAACAACAGTAACAGTCGCCATTTATTGCACACTTAATGTGTGCCAGACACTGCTCAGTACTTTATGTACAATCTGTCATGTAATTGTCCCAACGACATCATCAACTCCATTTTACAGAGGAGTTGCTGAGCACAGAAAGGGTATAGTAATTGCCCCGGGTCAGACAGCAAGTAATTGGAGGAGCCAAAAATCAAAGCCAGGGAGACTGGCTTCAGAGCCGTAATCTTTAACTGTTACACTTGACCTGTGGGAAGTCTTTACTGAATTATTGCATTGAGGAATTAGGATGCCCCATTACAAGAATAATTCTGAATCACTAAAAGCAAGAACCATAAATGCCACACTGAAGGAATAAATCTTTAGATAATTCTTTCTGAAGCAGCATAATCTATAGCCTTGTTTCCCAAACTTGAGTTATCTTCCAGCCACCCCTTGATGTTGGCCATGGCTGACATAACCTGTATGCTTAGTCACTTAATATCTTTTAAATCGACTCAATTGTTTTCCTTAAGCAAATTATTTAAAAAGGAAAGTGACCTCATGTCACTATTGTAAATGGAAAAGCCGTATCATTTACTTTAAGTAAATGGTAATCTAAAAATAAATACCATAGAAACAAAACAATGTTGATAAATTACAGTTAGGTGCTGTTGCCTGCCAAAGGCTCTGAGAATAAGTCCAGCTCGCTCTGTGCTAAAACAGGGGAGATCCAGCAAACCATAAGAGAGAGGTGTTCATGGCAGACCACGACCAAAAGTAATCAGGAGAAGTGCAGGAAAACTGAAAAAAGGAACAAAAGCTTCCCTGTAATTTAGGATTAGAGGACAGAAACTCCACAGGAACAGAAGTCTAAACAAAATATAAACTTATTTTTACCTCCCACAAAGGCTTGGTAGCAGGTGTCTCGGGGCTGGTATGACACCCCATAGTGTTGTGAAGAGGTTCCAGCCATTGCATTGGCTCTCCAGAAAGCAGCAAATAGAAAGGGGGAAGAAAAAGGACCGTTCTTTCCCTTTAAATACACTTTCTCACGTTTGCTTCCACTCCCATTCTGGTGGATTAACTAATGGTCAACTTGTACCACTCAGCTGAACTGAATCAGCGTGGTGCTGGGTGTGGAAGGCCCACCTGAGGAGTGTTGCCAACAGCATAAAAAGAGAACTGGAGGGGAAGATGGTGCCGTTGATCCTCCTGGAGAAGCTTGTCACCCTGGTTTTCCTGATATGAACTCTGCTGTTATCACCTGAGGAGCTCAGGACCTCGCTGTCACTGAGGATGGCTGCAGTTGTTTTTGGGGAGCTCTGGTCCTTACCTTGAGCATTGCTTCCTGGCTCCAGCGCAGATCCCTCAGCCTGCTGGCGCAGATCCTTCACCCCGCTGGCGCAGACTTTCTAGCTTCCACCACTGACCTTTGGGCCTTCCCAGTGCAGATCCTTGATACAGACTTGCATGAGACACTGTTGGGGGCCACAGGCCTCCAGCTGGACTCATGCAGGACATTGCCATGGGCTCTAGGTCTTCAGCTGGACTCGTGCAGGACATTGCCGTGGGATCCAGGCCCTCAGCTGGATTCTTTGGGTCTCTAGTGCATGGACAGATCTCCTGCACTCTTCTGCATTTGACTTTTTGGATGAATATTATAAAATAATCCTATAAATTACGTGTCCTGTATTAAATCTCTTCCCTTGTAATCCCTGACTATGACACCCATTAACTGGAGCTTAGTCTCAAGCTGGACAGGCTAGGAAATGCAGGCTTCACATTGGGCACCCAAATGCTTCTCTTCAAAAAAATAAAGAAAATGCAAAAGGAATTCTGTCGCTAGGGGAGAAGACAGAAATGGGTAGACAAGAGCAGTCTTCATGATTTCATGCCACACCTATGTACCCTCAGGATTCACCTTAGAGAGACCATGTGGATGTAGCCAAGACTCGATCTTCCACAGACCCCTTCCCCTGCCTCTGGAGCTGACCTGGACCCCACGGTCCTTGCATGGGGGGAAAGCACTCCTCTTTCCCAGCCCAATGCAACATGTTACTAGGCCCCTTACAGGCTGCCCTGCCCTCTGAGACCATGGCTTACAGGTCCTAAAGCCAGGCAGGTTGTGGCAAGGCATGACACTGCCACAGGCAGGAGAGCAGAGTTTGGGGAACCAGTCAGACTCAGGCCCACACTCTGCTCTGCTCCTCGGCAGCTGTGAGGGCCGTCAACAGTTCACTTTTTGTGCCTCTTGCTCACTGGGCCCAACACGACAATGCCAAAAGCACACGTCCTGGCCACAGTTCTGGCTGTAACAACTCTATCCTGATGTGCCAGCGTTTTCACATCTGTATTAGTGAGTTTTTGTTGCTGGGACAAAATATCTGACTTATACAACTGCAAGAAGGAAAGGTTTATTTTGGCTCACAGTTTCAGAGGTCTCACTCAGTCCATGGTTAGCTGGCTCCAAGGCGGAAGATCACGGTGGAAGGTCAGAGAAGAGGAAAGCTACTCTCCTCATGGCAGTGGGAAAGTCGAGAGAAAGCAAGAAGAGCCACAGAGACAAGGAAGCAGGAAAAAGAATACACTTTTCCAGGTTACACCCCCACAAGACCAGGGGAGGCAGGCTGGTCACAGACATTGGGTTACCACCTACCTGAATCACTGAGATTGCAGGCACCACCCCAGTGTAAGGCGAAGGTCACAGGCTCCAGAAGCAGCAGGTAGGCTGGGAACCTGTCCCAGGGGTTCCATCTTTGTAAAACCAAGACAGCTCTTAATAAGTATCACCCGTGGAGATTTCTGTCTTAAGAGTTCTTTGCCAGTTAATTGTACAAATTAAGAATTAATAATACATTTTCTGTGTTTTTCAACTGAGACATAAATCTACTGATCAAAGGGTCTGGTGAGCATAAGCTGAGCTGACAGATGTTTGACATTTGGGCGGCCTTCTCAGACTCATTCTGGAGAAAACCCAGAGCTTATGGTGAGATTTTAAAAACAGCAAAAATAACAGGCGAACCAGCCCTACTCTTGGCAGTTTTTATCATTGGCTTGTCTCCACCTTCCTTCTAGGTTGGAAAGAGCTATTCTTCCCCTCAAATTGCCTCTTAATTGGTGAGAAAACTGGGCCTCAGGTGGGGAAGGCCAAGACCTTGGCCAAGGCTGCACTGCTCTGGACAGAGATATGGAGATATGACTGTGTCATGGGCCTCCTGGTGGCTGGTCACTGTCACTCCCATGTCTACACACTCCCCACTGCTCAGCTTCCAAACTCCAGCCAGCAGCTCTGACAGCACAACGTGGGAGCCAGCTTGGCACTATCACGAGGAGGGGTGGGAGAGCTCCCGGAGTAAGGAGTTTAGGGCCTTCTACACCCAAGGATACAAGGCAGAAGAGACTCCAGGATCAGAAGGCCAAGTTCATGCCAAAATGCCATTGGTGCCATAAATTAAGCAGCCAAACATGCCCAACTTGTTATAATTACCCAGCGGGCTGGCAGTGTGTCTGAAGGCTGCAGTCTTCATGGCGGAGCCGAGGCAGGAGTCTGGCTTGCTATATGATCTCCCACAGGTGATAAGTCAAAGTGCTATTTTCCGCAAACACTATCTAGATCAAGTTCAAGAACAGACCACCCAGAGAGCAGTTGTGACATATCACACAATAGAAAAAGAAACCGCACCAAGTGTTTATTCCTAGCCCTTAAAGAAGTACTGACTCCCTCAAGAAAATATCCAGGGGCTGGTGAGATAGCTCAGCGCCATAAGTGCCTGCCTGGCAAGCGCGAGTTCTGGAGTTCAACTCCCGATACCCACATACAAAGGAAAAAGGGGCCAGTGATACCGCTCAGCAGCACAAATGCCTGCTCGCAAGCACAAGGTCCTGAGTTTGACCCCCGGTACTCACACACACACAAAAATAGTATCTAAACCATCCTCTGACACTAGCAGAGAAGCCAGATTTGTTCAGTGCTCTTAGTAGCTATGTGACCTTGAGCAAACTATGGCCCTCAGCACTCTCCCTTCTTTATAAGGACGTCAGTCATGTTGTCTTGGGGCCCACAAAACCAACCTCTCTTAACCAATATATTTGCAGTGACCCAATTTCCAAGTAACACCTCACACTCTGAGGTAAGGGGCAGTTAGGATTTCAGAGTATAAAGCTGGGGAGAATGCAACTCCACCCACATCAGTCCCCATCCCTGCCACACTGGCAGGCCTGAGGTCACTGAAGACCATAGGAAGTGCACTTGGAAGCTTAGATGAAGACAGGGTGGAAGAGGGTATAGGGTCTCATCAGAATCTGAGGCAGGAACATTCAGGTAAGGCGTTCCTGGCCATCTGGGGGCCTGGGCAGAGAGCCCATGTGGGTATCTATGTTTCCCTGCAGTGCTTGTTGTAAAGACAGTCGCAGAAGGGTTTCCACAGAGGCAAGGCCTCTCGGTCCACAACTAGCTGGAGAGAGCTTTGGTTTCATTCCTACCCTACAGAAGGCTCAGCAGCCAATTTGCTTTCAATGCCACTGGCTTGATTAGCTGGGCAGAGGACTTGCCCTGAGTACATGGTTTTAACATCAGTCATTTCTGTTTCTACCTCTGTGTGGTTTGGGACAGATGGACAGAGTCGGCCCTTCCCAGCTGCCTGGTCACTGTGAAGCGGTCTGGCTGTGGATAGGATTTACTATCACAGGCCTCCTGAGCTGTCCCACCTCACCCTGCAGGACTCATGGGCCGTTCTCTTCTCTGCCTGTGCACCTTCTTCTCTGTGATTCAGAACTGGAGGACTGTGCCCAAGGTCACGCAGTCAGGTCGCAGAGCCAGCACTTGGACTTAGCCAGCCTGGCTCCAAAACACCGTGTTTCCTTGCATCAGGCCGAAGCTGGTCAGGCTGACCCAGACCAAAGTGCTTAGAGTACGATTCGGAGTTGAGGAGCAGGCCTGGGGACAGAGGCCTGGCCTGGAGGAGGATGGAATTTTCCATTGTTGTGCCTCAGCATTTTCCAGCTAAGTGCCTGAAAGAAAGGGACCAACGCTGGGAAGAAAAGACTAAAACAGGTGCGCCGTCTAGAATCCTTTATACGCTCCCCTTGGGGAGGACTATGTAGCTTTTTTCATTATTTGATTGATTTGACTGGAAAACAGATCAAACATACCAATAAGCATAGAAGCTGCCTCAACCCAGCTTTATCAAGTTGAACAGTAAGCCTTATTTGCTTCAGATTTTCACTTTTAAGAAATGATACAACAACAGAGTTGAAGTCCCTTATATGCCACTCCCACCATCATTCTTCCCCCAGAAAAAGCACTCATAAATTTGGTGTTTATCATTCCCATGCAGATTTTTATAGTTTTAATACTTTTTTTTTTTTGTGGGTACCAGGGGTCAACCTCAGGATCTCACGCACCAGCAGGCGCTCATGCCGCTGAGCGATATCACTGGCCCTTTTTTCATATGTGGGTACTGGGAGTCGAACTCAGGACCTCGTGCTTGCCAGGCAGGCACTTTTGCCACTGAGCCATCTCACCAGCCCTTAATACATATTTTTGTATCTGCTTTGATTTCAATGACCTCTCCAAAACTCATGTTAAAATTTAATTATTACTGTGATTGTCTTGACAGATGGGACCCTTAAGAAGAGATATAAGAGAAATAAGAGGGCAAATCAAATGCTGAAGTGTCATAGGAGTGGACCCCTAAGAGAAAGGGTGAGTTTGGCCACCATTGCCCCTGTCTCACACGCATTCACTCACCTATCCGCCACAGTGGGATGTGTCAAGAAGGCATTGATCATATGCAGCCCCTTGATCGTGGACATCCTGGTCTCCAGAATTGTGAGCCAAATAAATTTCTGTTCTTTATAAATTACCCAGTCCGTGAATTATGTTTTTTGGTTTTTGTTTTTTTTTTGTGTGTGTGTGTGGGTACCGGAAGTCGAACTCAGGACATTGTGCTTGCCAGGCAGGCGCTTACGCCACTGAGCCATCTCACTGGCCCCCACAAATTATGTTTTATCAAGGAAAAAATATAGTAAGAGAGTATCCATAAGCTCCTTATGGTATTAACTTGCATGTTGTAAAACTTTATCCAAATGGTATCCTACTGGATGGTTCTTCTGCAACTTGTTTATCCGTCCAACATTATGTCCCTGAGGTATATACACGTTGATACATGTGGCTGTCATTCATCCACCTCAACTACTTTATGGTTAGGCCACAGTTTTTAAATTTATGTTCTGGTTGTTTCATTTTTTTTTAATGTTGCAAATGATTTTGCAAGAAGAATCTTGTACCAACAAGCATCTTGTTCTCTTCTGTGGCACAGACCTAAAAGTGATATGCCTAGGCATGGGATAGGAGCAACTTGAACTCTTCTGGCTTTTGCCAAACTTCTGTCAAGAATAGTTCTACTAATTTATACTCCCACCTGTATAAATGCAAACTCACCACATCCCTGACTACTCTTGATATTATTAGACCTTTTAAAAAACTTTCCCCATATGAGATGATATGTTGCTAGGCTTTTAATTTGCATCTCACCTTTTCATCAGTGAAGTTAAGCAACTTTTCATGGTTTTATTTGGATGGCCTAATTCTTTAGGTATCTCCACTGGTAATATTCAAGGGAAAGGGCAAACTAGCCATAAGTTGAATCTTTGTCCTGATTCTTAGTAACTATTACAATTCTCCTAACCCCTGGAAAAGAAATTCCTGAGTAGCACGGGGGAGTTGACTTTGAGGAGGCTGAAGGAGGCTGAAGGAGGAAAGGATCATTTTCACCCAATCCATCCACTGAATGGTTGGAGTCAACACAGGGCCCCTAATTGTGACCAATGGCATGGACAGGCTCTGTGAAGCTGGTGTGGACTGTACCCAGAGCCCTCTACTCTGGACAGACTGTGAGGCAGAGAAACACAGGATCACATTAACTCCTGCCCTCTTGAGCAAAAACTACAAGAAATTCTGCTACTTTATTTTCCAGTACTGGGGATTGATCCCAGGGCCTTTGCACTGAGCTACATCCCCAGCCCTTTTTATTTTAATTTTAATTTCATTTTCATTTTGAGACAGGGTCTCACTCTTGCTAAGTTGTCCAAGCTGGACTCAAACCTGTGATCCTCCTGCCTCAGCTTCCCAACCTCACTTAACTTGAGCTTCACAACAGACTCCCACTCCATGAGGTGGGCAAAACAGGGTGATGTTTTTAAAATTTTTGTTTTCAGTCCCAATTTAATAAACAAACAAGCCGGGGGGGCAGGGGGAGTGGTTTGCAGAGTTTTGAATGGAAGCCTCATCTCTGGCTCCCAGGTCAAAACTCTGCAAGTCCAGGACTGGTGTCCCTGGTCTAGGACAGGGTCCGGCAGTGGTAAGCAGGATCCCAGGATGCTAGCTCACTCTGGGGTACATAGCAAATTCTTGCACACCCTCTCCTGGCATCCAGCATTGTTAATGGCTCATGGGGTGTGAACAGGAAGCCTCTTCCTCCTGGGAAGACAGTGGCCTCTGTCAGGGCTGAAAGCTGTGAGAAGTGCGGTCGCTGCCAGAGAACACCAGGGGCCTGCCAATTCGGATGAGCGCTTAGACATGCTACAAGCCAGAACAGAACTTGGCTTTGACTGAGCCCTGAGCAGAGGGCCCAAGTAAACAATAGTGGACCCCCACCCTTAGCCACCCAGCCCCCTGCCCCCATCCACTCACACCAGCAGATGGACAGTGACCAGTCCTGGTGATTCGCTCCTCCCCAGGGAGCAGCCTTTGGAGGAAATGGCCGAGGAGCACACGGGGGGAGCTTTGTATACATGAACCTCAGGAAGGTCCCTGGTCTCCAGGAAGGAAAAACAGAGCCAGCATGAAAGTCACAACAGTTGGCAACAGTGATAGTCTCCAGGGCATGTGGGCGCCTGGTGAGTGACATTCAGGAAGTACAGTAGGGTGGGGGAGTGTATTAAGGAGCCACCTTTACCCTGGCAGTGCCGGGACACCTCTTCCAGTCTGGTGGCAGGGACAAGGATGGAACTAGTCCCGATGGAACTGTCTGCTTCTACAAGAATGAGATCATGCAACCACCTCATCATAGGTAATGGCTTCCATCATATTCTCAGGACAGAATAATTTTGATATTGCTACACCAGACTTACATTTTTAAGGACTCATATTTTAGACTTCTTATCAAAACAAAACACAGAGGCCATTTTTGTGGAAAGTCACACATCCAGTATTGACCCAAACAAGGTAATAATATAGATATTCAAACTCATGCTCTTACTCTAGAACCCTCTGACCCTTAGGCCCAAGCCTTCAAAAATGTTACCTAGGGCCGGTGAGATGGCTCAGTGGCGTAAGCGCCTGCCTGGCAAGCGCGAGGGCCCGAGTTCGACTCCCGGAACCCACATACGAAAAAAAAGGGCCGGTGATATTGCTCAGTGGCACGGGCACCTGCTGGCGCGCGAGGTCCTGAGGTCAACCCCCGGTACCCACAAAAAAAAAGAAAAAAATGTTACCTAAGCACACACTTTGCACACTCAGCACTGGCACAATCAGGAGCACGAGAGCGGATGCTCTCCAGTGGTCTGTTGATGGATGGACAGGAGTCATAGAGCACTGTGGCCAAAACCTACAGTTCTGTCCAGCTTCTCACAGGCACGGGGCCGTTAGTGGTCACCACTTACACTGGTCACTTGTGCAAGTTCAGAAATTCACTCATTTCTCCCTGTGTCCACACAGTTGTTCATTCTGTCATTCTACAGGCATGTACCCATTGCCTCTTGTGGCTGATGCTGCAGAGCTTGCCAGTCACTGTCGCAGTATTGATGACTCTCTTGCCCAGTCTCTCATTCAGATGTTTGCTGGACACTGTGTCCATGCAAAGCACCACACTGTGGATCCAGAAACAAAGGAAACATAGCCCCTCTCATCACCCATGTGGTAGGCTAATGATCTCCATGTTTTGAGAACATATTAAGTTTGGGGAGATAATATAACTTTTCTTGAATGAATAATATATGCTCATTAATTTACTATGTATTTCTTGAGAGCCAGCACTGTTACAAGCATGTGTATTAGCCAGCTTTTCATCACTATGACAAAATACCTGACCTGGGCCAACCTTATAAAGAAAAGAGCTTTACTGAGCTCACAGTTTTGGAGGTTCAAGGGCATCGTACTGCTCAGCTCTGGCAAGGGCCTTCTTTGGCTACCACTGCATGGCCAAGGTACTGATGGGGGCAAGGATATGAGAAAGAGCTCACTTCTCAAAACAAGCAGCCACCTTCCTCAGAATCCCTTCCGAGGACACACCCTCAGTGACATAATGACCTCCTGCTAGGTCACATTTCTTAAAGGTCCCCAATACCTCCCAATACTGCCACCCAGGGGACCAAGCTCCCAACACACGAGCCTCTGGGAAGACACCAATAGCTAAACCGTAGCATATGCGAATAGCCCCTTACCTCAGGTGCCTTACTTTCTGGTGAGGGGAGACAGACAATGAAAAGTAAACTTACCACAGTGGGCTTATTTGAAGAGAGGGAGAGAGAAAGAGAAAGAGAAAGAGAGAGAGAGAAAGAGAAAGAGAAGAGACCACGAAGAAAGACCAAGAAGAAAGAGAGAAGGCCCATGAGAATGAATGAATTTCTTTCCATGGTGCTTACCAGAAAGACAACAAAACAAGCTGCTGGGCGGGTCATACTGCTTGGTAAAGGCCAAGAGTTTGGGGTTAAAAACAAATAAGGAAGGACTGCCAAATATCCAGAACAATTTATGAGCCTGAAGTGGCCTGGGTCAGAGAAGTGTTGTGGAGTATTCTCAAAATGAATGCCAAGGCCTCTAAGGGTTTGGACAGGTTTTATTCTCCCCCTAGGTGAAAGGTGGAATTCATGGATTCTAAGATGCCCCCTAATGATACATTTAGATACTTAAAATAAGGTTTTTTAAAACATAACTTTATGGGCATGGATATCTTTTCTCCCTAATTGATGGAAAATCTCTTGAGTACAAAACTTGCATGTATCTTTCCTCCTTTTCTCTACTTTTCTCACCAGAGGAAAGAAAGCTGCAGTAACTACAGCTGAAATAACACAGTGCAAAGCAGGCCCAAGCTGTCTCCGTCCTGGGTCCTGGGGCTGCGACACCGAGAAAGCTAGTGCTGCCTGCCCTCAGTTCCACTCTACCTGGCTCTGCTCCTCACTTCCTCCCATCCCTGCCCCAACTCCTCTGTGTCACGGGGGCCTTTCCTGGCTGCTCCCCATCTCTCCTTCTTCTGTCATCCTGCCTGTTGCTTTCACAGCACCATCATCACCTGGCATCACATGTAATTGTCTTGGCAACTCCAGGAATGAAGGACCTCACCCCATCCACCATGGAGTTCTCAGCTCCATTATAGAGTTTGGCACAGATGATGCCCAGGTCCTGTGTGTTGAAAGAGGGTAGAAAAGAAAGATGAGAGAGTGGGAGGACGGGAGGGAGGGAGGGGGAGGGCAGATGCTGGGGCTCACCAGCCCTGGGAGATCTGAGCAGGCTTTCCTGGTGGAGGTGACCTAGGGCTGGTATTACTGCTCCAGTGGGATTTCCCTGAGTGGAGAAGAGAGGAACAAGTAGTTCAGGGCAAAAGGAAACGCCAAGGTGAAGGTGGCTGGAGGAAGCCTCAGTGCTGGACACTAAGGTTTGGAGCAGAGGCAGAAATGAGGCCAGAGAGGTGGGCGGGGACCATTCCTGAAGAGCCAGCGCAGGCATCAGGCCTTCCTCCTCAGGAATCATCTAAAGCAGTTCAGCAGGAAAAGTAGGAAGAGGAGAGATGGGGAAGGGAGGGGATTGCTGGCAAAGGACACTTGATTCAGCAGCTTTCAGACAGGGCCAGCAGAACAGGGAGGTAGGCTGGGTTGGCCGAAGGGTGTCCAAGCACAGAGCTGGCAGCCAGAGTTGGCCTGGGAGACTTCGTGGGGAGGTGAGCCCTGTGCACCCACACCTGAAGGGAGGCAAGCTAGGTCTCAGAAGCCTGGCACCTCTCCATCCGCAGACAGGGATGGGGCAACAAGTGGCAATGCCCCAGGGCGGCTCCTCATCTTTACCTCCCTATGCCATCAAGGAAAACTGCGTGGACAGGGCCCCACTCTCCCAGCCAGTTAGGGCCAGACCTGCCCCCATCCCCACCCTGCCTTGGTCAGCCTTGAGCACACACACACACACACACACACACACACACACACACTGCCTGGTGCCACCTCGAGGCCAGCACATGTCCCAGACATAACCCCAACCCCCACCCTTCCTGAGCCCCTGTGCTCAGGCCTGCTTCTGCTGCAGGAAGAGCATTGTGTTTACTCTTCATGGCTCAACAAGGCCTGTGAAAAAGGGGTGCAAGGCTGAGCCTCCTCTTGTTTTTTTGTAGGCACACCCTTGGCTGTACTGTCTCTCCATTCCCTCCTTCCCAGCCCACACGGGAGAGAGGGATAAACTCACCTAAACTCACAGGAGGGCCTCTGCCTCAGGCCTCCCGCCAAGGAGCCTTGCAGAGGGGCACAAAGTGTCCAAAACTTAGGAACTTTGAGAAGCACCCCCACCAGCTTCTTTTGGGGAGTAAGAGAGATACAATATGCTTCCACAGCACTGCTCCTTATAGCTCTAAAGTAACTTTTTGCTACAAAAACAAAAAATGTATAATGTATGACTGTGAATCACATTTGATATATTTAGATAAGTTTTCAGAAAGAAAAACCAACAAAATCTCACTGGGAAAAAGAGATTTCCCTTTCTCCAAAATTTTCAAGTTACCTTTGGTGCCTTCGTGGCTCCCTTTGGAGAGAGGAGAGGCTGCGCTGGCTCCCGGGGAGCGCACCCCCGCCCCACCCGGGCCTCAGATTGATTAACTTCATCATAGTCCTGAGTTCCCTAATGTTTTTCTTTGAAACGTCTCAGCTCTAAACGATCGTGACCCAAGGCAATTTACAGTTACTTCCATTTTTTTTAATGAAGTCTGATTTAATAGTCGGAATGGTTAATGGCCTCGTCTGTCACACATAATAAAACAGAGCCTAATTGTGTTTTAAAAAGGCCCTTTTGGTATGAACAGAAGCAAGGACTTGATTGAATTGTGAGAAGACTCTGCTGTGTGCTAAGATGGCTTCCCAAGGGCGCCAGGCACTCTCTTCCTGGGTCTCCATTCCAACCTCCCTCTCGCCCCTCATAGCCCCGTCCTCTAAAGGAATTTCATTACTGCCTGAACCAGATGAAAGCCATGCCTACCCATCAGCTTTCTTGGGACGACCCATCTGAGGGCTCCCAGGAATATGAGTGTCTCCTATAATTATAGCCCTCCAGGCTCTCCCACAGCAGTAAAAGGCTCATACCCATTTCATATCTGGGAAAACTGAGGCTGGCCTGCCCCCAAGTCCCCAGGGCTGTGACTCAGTGCCTCAGTCGGCACAGTTGCCAGCTAACGCTCCCCACAGGACAGCCCACCCAGCCAGAGGCCCTGCAAGGAGGAGGCCTAGAGCAAGAGGAGGCCTGTGACTCAGGCCAGCCGTTAGAATACTTCCTATCTTCTCAGAGTCACTGTAGTCAACCGCTTGATCCGAAATCTGTGGGGAGACCGAGGCAGGGTGAAACAATTCACCCAAAAGCCCGGAGCACATTCAAAGACACCTGAGGTTCAGTTTGGGTGCTTCACTTCTGTAAAACAAAAAAGCAGGTGCCCTCCTGTACAAGAACCTGGGAAATGCTGCAGGTTTCTCTGACCCCCACCGTTCTGCCTGCCTGGTATCCAGCACTCCCCAAGCGAGCACAGCCTGGAGCCTTAGTGAGGTTTTCCAGGTAGTTGAGGCCCATGCTGCAGGTGAGGCCAGGGTTCCATGCAGCTCAGGTGCAAGGCCTGGCCACACCATACAGAATCCACAGCAGCACCCCTGGAAGTGGGGGGTGGTGAAGGGCCCTGGGCTCCATGTCATGAATGCTCCCCCCAACCCCGCCCGAGCCAGCTCTGTGCTCTCAGGTGGAACTCCCATTCTGAGGGCCAGCTCCCTGTCTGTAAACACACCCTGCCCTTCCTGCCTCATTGGGCCTTTGTGAGGACCACTCAGACACTAGAGGCTTTACATCACCAATGATCTGGGGAGATCAGCCCACCCCTCCACATGCCCTAGCTGTAGATCACCTCGTGCATGCCGACCTGACTTCAGTGGAAGCCTGACTGAGAACGGACAAAGGTGCCAGGCAGGACACAGAGCCATCCTGAATCAAGATCAGGCTCCCACGGTAGAAGAGCCCAGTCCAGAAGATCTCAGCCCAGCCAGGACTCACGCCCTGCCTTCTCAGAAACAAGCCTGTTGGCACCCTCCCACCTTTCATCACAAGCCTTTTCTAGGTGCTGGTGCTGGGAGTGGCCTAGAGGAGGAAGGAACCTGTGAGCTCTCATCCAATGTCTTTGGGCAAAGGTGCAGGCCACTAGCAGAAGCATCTACAGCAGGACCTCAAGCTTCCCTGGAGCCTGGTAGGCCAGAGGCACACTGGCAGGGCCAGAACCTGCAGAGTTCCCAGGGCAGGGACCCCAGCTGCACAGGGCCATCTGGCTTCTCTAATCATGGGAAGGCCGTCTTGAGGAAGGAGGGCCTCTCAGCCCCAGACAACAAGGTATAGGGGAAGAATAGGGACACAATGGAGAGGGTCCCGGGACTCAGTTTCCACAATGTATAATTTGAACCCTGTTCCTGTCTGGGCACCATTCTCACCCAAGTACATTGAGGCACGTAAGGAGCAGAAATTCCTACATCACTCAGGGAGATATTTTCTTTCTTTCTTTCCCTCTCTGTCTCTCCTACTCCAAGATACTTTGGATGGCTGAGTCAGAGTTTCTGCATAAAAGACAATTAAAATAAGTCCTAGCCAGGCTCAGTGACATGTACTATATCTATAGTCCCAGCTGGGGCAGGAGTTCAAGGCTAGCCTGGGCAATATAGCAAGACCTTGTCTTAAAAAAAATGTTTTTGTAAAAGAAAGATTGGTGACTCTTTGTTACCAAAAGTCTCTACTACTGGAAACAGGAATACATTCTTTTCATGGACATGAATGAAATGTTTAGCCCTGATTGTCCCTGAACGCTGCCTTCTAACTACTATAAGGGAAGGAACCTCAGGAATGTAGCGCTTCCTTCAAATCCTTTCTCCCCCTGCTCAGACTTCCATAAATACACCATCAGTTTCTTTGTCCCCTTCCCCTCTATCCTGCTCTCAAAACCCCAGTGCTGATTAAATCAAGAGTCCACCTTCCCTGCGCCAGCATGTGGATAGGAAAGACAGCTGATGAAAAGCTATCCTCAGCCCAGGATTTGTGTGCTGGGCTCAGTTAACAAGGGCCAGGCCGCACTGCAAAGGATCACTTTCCCTCGAGGCCATGCCCAGTGCAGGTCCGCTGTGGCTCTGCTCCCTAGCGCCTCCACTCCAGCATCCAGCTGATGGAGTAGCCATCAAGACTGGGACGTGGCCAGTCCCGAGCAGAGGGAAAAGAGAACTTGGGGAACGCATTGTCTCATAAAGCTTCTGCTTGGAGCTGCCACACATCATGTCCCTTCCTAGTTCACCAGTGCACACCCAAGCCTGGTGTCATCAGGACAGGAAAACATAGCTCCCACAGGGAGTTCTGGCAGAATAACTAAGCAGGCTTACTGTCATGCCTCGAGGTTGTGACTGCTCCCGTTGCACTGGGCTCTTGAGGTCTCCGGCAACTGTCTTCATTTGCCTCATCCACTTGGTTCCCTGACTCTTCCACCACTGTATTATGCCTTGTTCACCCTTCTCAAATGTCCGACACCTCCTTCCCCACTTTCACTCCAGCCAAATGGTGACTGTCCTTTCTTCTGTCACTGAGGAAACAGAGACAAGCACAAGACACCTTTCAGAGGCCTTCACCACCGAGTCTCCCAGCGCAGCAGCACATGAGCACAGTCCCCACCTTCCCTCTCACTGGGGCATGTGCCTTGCCTCTCTCCCAAAACCCTTGCACTGTAGTTGTCACCATGGTCCCCTTGGCCTCCTCTACTTTCCCTCCTCTGCTGAATTCTTCTCTGTAGAACCAAACATGCTGCCTCATTTTCTATCTCTAATAAAATCTCCGGTGACCTCGACTTCCTCTCTGGCTACCTCATTTTCCTGCTATTAATGGCAAAATTATTCCAAATGTGTTATCTCCATGTTGTCTCAAATTCCTCACTTCTATTCTGTCTTGGCCTAGACTATTCAGAAATTTGTTCACCACCCACAGAAATTAATCTTGTCTCCTGATGTCCATATTGTTACTAGTGGCCCATTTTGTCTTATCTTTCTTACCCACAACTTACACCTGACAATCCTTCTGTTCTCCTTGAAACTTGGTATCAGGGACAACACTATTCCTTTTTTTTACTGGTCACACCCACTCAATCCCCTTACTAGTTTCAACTTATCCTTCCAACCCTTAAACTTTGGAGAACCTAAGGATTAATGTTCATACCTCCATCCTTTGTATGCGTACTTCCTATGCTGTATACCAGTCACCTTGCATTGAGTACCACCCTGGACTCCAAACTTAGAACTCTGGCCCCATCATTTCCCCTACGCTTTGATTTTCATGTTCTGTTGCCAAATCAGCAGCTCCACTTGGACAAATTAAACACATTCAATAGTAAACTAGAGTTTAGCCCCCAAACCTACTACTCCCTGTACCCCTCAGTCTGACTTAGTTACTGGCAACTCCATACATCACGTCACTCAGGTCAAAATCCTAGGGTTTCCTTCAAAATATACCCCATATCTGAATACTTATCACCACCTCTACTACCATCTCTCTGGTGCAAAATAACCTTCATATTTAACCCGGGCTGTTGTTGCAAGAACCCAATTCCTGATCAACCTTGCTTTTGCCCTTGCCCTCCTCCAGGATGGAGTGATTCTTTAAGACTGATTTTATTTTTTTTATTTTTTTTATTTTTTTGTGGGTACCGGGGCTTGACCTCAGGACCTCACACACCAGCAGACGCCCATGCCGCTGAGCAATATCACCGGCCCTTTTTTCTTACGTGGGTTCTGGGAGTCGAACTCGGGCCCTCGTGCTTGCCAAGCAGGCGCTTATGCCACTGAGCCATCTCACCGGCCCTTAAGACTGATTTTAAATCAAAGCACGCCTCTTACCAAAATCCTCCAAAGGTTGCAACCGCAGAGTAAAATCCAATGTACGTATCATCTCCTACCAAGATCATGTGATCAGGTCCATTGCTGATATTTCTCTCTTTATCTCCCACCTGCCTCACCTGCCACACTTCAGCCATCCCATCATCCCCAAATTCAGTCAGCAACTCCCTCCCCAGATCATGGTACTTGTGCTTCTTTCAGCCTGGAATATCCTCCTACATCGATATCAAATAGCTTGCTATCACAGGCCTCTACTCAAATGTCCCTTTATCAGAGAGGTCTTCCCTAAATATTTTCTATAAAAAAGACTCCTCACAGTTTCTGTCACTTTTTTACTGTCTTGTCCAGCTCCATTTATTTTCATATCATTTATCACTATGTACACTTTTGGTCTCCCCCCCCCAAAATAGAATGTAAACGCCAAGAGAAACAATTTTGTATTATGCATGGATGTAGCTCCAGCCCCTAGAGCAGTGTCTAACATGAAGTAGGTACTCCATAAATATTTGTTGAATGAATGAATGAGAATAGCAACCACAGAGACAGAAAGCGACTCACCACCTTGCAGCAGAGGGTCTAGGCTACTTTTGGACTTCTATTTTGTGAAACATTAAGCTTCCTCATTATTTAGGCTATTTTAGATTGAGTTCCTGTCTTTTTCAGCCAAGAGCATCCTAACTCAATTGCTACCATTTGGCTAATGGGCAAGGACAGAGTACACAAGTCCCAAGCAGGAGCATCCTGCCAGAAAGCCCATCCGTGGCAGCATGGGGCTGGGGAGCTGCCACTTCAAATGCAGTTTTATGGGTCTCTCCCCTGAGTTCACACCTAACACAGTGAGACAGTGCCTCAGAATCCACCACTGTGTAAGCAAGCACCACAATTCCCAGTGGCCCCCCAGGGTTCTGGGTACCTGGGTGAAGGGCTTGGAGGGAGAGAAAAGGCCAAAATAGAATGCTAGATCTCCCCCACCCAGACACTTTAGGGCAGCCCCTTGGCTCAGGATGTTCTATATTGCAGGGACCAGGTCAGTGACAACTTCCTTAGGAGAAAAATAGAGAAGGAACCTGATGACTGGAGGCCATTGCTATGAGCCAAGCATTTAGCTCTTAATCCTCACCTGGGAAAATGTTGGTTATCTCCAAACGTCTCTTGCTCTTTCTTCCATTGCTGAATTTCTCTTAGCACTCAGTCTGATCCAGCTTTCCCCCATCACTGTATCAGCTAAGGACTTGTCATGATAGCTGATGACCAAAAGGTTGCTAAACCCGGTGATGACTTTTCACTCTTAATTTAACTTGACCAATCAGCACTAGTGGTATTTGACAGGTTGACCATTTGCTTTCCCAAAATACTGCCACCACCAGGTTTTCCTCCTGCCTCACAAGCAGCTCACTCTCCTTGACTGGTTCCCCCTCACCTTCCCAACTTCTTGCTTTTGATGGTACTCAAAAGTTCAAACCTCGTACCTCTTCTCTCTATATCCATAACCACTTCTAGGGATCCATCCCGTGATTATATATTTGCCCACATACTTCCCAGTCCCAGTTGGAATCCCAGTTGCTTCATCCCTTTCTACCAGGTGTCATTCCCTTTCAGTCTGAGAAATTTCCTTGACCATCTTTTGTTGTGTGATCTGCTGGTAACAGATTCTCTCAGTTTTGTGTATCCACAAATACCTTCATTTCACTTTCATTTTTTAAAATACATTCTTGTAGGACACGGCATTCTAGATTGACAACATTTTTAATTTTTTTTTTAGCACTTCCAAGTTTCATTCATTATCTAGAAATTTATTTTTCTGCTGAGGACTTAGCCATTATACTTAATAACATACCCCTGTATGTAGTACGCCTATTTTGTCTTCTTATTTTTAAGATTTTCCCCCTGTATCTTTGGCATGCTGGCTTAACAATTTAACTACGTGTACTTAAGTATGGTTTTCTTTGTATTTATCCTCCATAGGGTTTACTATAGCCCTGGATTTATGGGTTGCTATTTTAGAGGAAACTTGGAAAGTTTTAGCTATTTCTTCAAATATTTTTTTCTGTCTGATTTGTGCTCTTTGTGCAATTCCAATTACATGTGAGTTTTACTTCTTCATACTGCTCATTGAAATTCTTTTCATTTCTCTACTTTTTCTTGTGTGTTCTTCATTTGGATGATGACTTTACATTCACTGATATTTTCTTTGGTTTCTTTCCAATTTATGGACTTTTTATTGCATATACTTCATATTCCAATTCTAGAGTTTCCATTGGGTTATTTTTCACAGTTTCCATATTTCTTCTGACATTTTCTATATCCTCATTAGTTAATCCATTATTTCTATTGATTCTTCAAAATACTTTTATTTGTTTGAAAGTCCTTGTCTGCTAATTCCAAAACCATGTTATTTCTGTATCTGCTTCTGTGGATTGATTTTCTTGGACTGTGGATCACATCTTCCTGTTTATTTACTTTTTTTATAACTTTAGATTGTAGATGTTTTACTGTGGGGACTCTAGATTCTGTTATCTTCTTTGAAAGAGGATTGTTCTATTTAGCTATTAAAGGCTGGCAGGTCATCTTGACCCTGACACGACTTGATTTTGGGTTCTATTACGGCGATTCTTATCCAATTTGGTCTTTAACACTAAGGATATGTCGCACCTTCTGAAGTTTCAGTGGAAAGCTTAGTTCCTTACTAAGCTCTTCTACCTTGAAAGAACTTGAATTACAGTGGGAAGCTGAAATCTCTGCTCAGCTCTTTCAGCCTTCCAGGAATTGCTTTCTTCTGAGCACCCTGGAGTTTTGATCCCCCCTCCTCCATGTTCACTTAAGGACCAGGCAAAGATATAAGGAAAGTTTAGACACAGATTATGGGACTCCATGTTCTATGACTCCTTTCCCCCCTCAATTCCCAGCTTCTCTGGAAGTCTCAACAACCAGACTGCCACTTCCACTTGAGTTCTACTTGCTGTATATTGTATAAGGCAGAGAGTAGCCTGAGGAAAAGATGACTCATAAATATGGATCTCACCCAGTATGATTCCCTTCTTTCAAGGGTTGAACCTCCAGTATATATCTGCTTTAGGTCCCTCTGCCATGCCTCCAGTTTATTAGCAAACAGTCTGACTTTAACTACTCTGGAATTAGCAGAAACTGGATTTCAATCTTTTGGTTTTAGATACTATTTATAATCTGACAACTCCCAAATGTATGTCTATAGTCCCAGACTTCCTAATGTCCAGACTTGTATATCTATGATCTTCTGAAATTTCAAACTATATATGAACTGGAGTAATCTCTTAATTATTTCTTCACAAAATTATTCCACTTAAAAGTCTCTCCCATCCTAATGAATTGTACCTGCATCCTTCACAGAAAGTCAAAGACATCATTGATCCCTCCCTTTCTTCACATTCTACATCAAACCCATCAGCAAATTCTTAAAGGCATAACCAGAATGCAATAATATGTCTGAAAAAAGTAATACATCTGAGATGGCATAAAAATAAAATGGTAGAAGAAAATGAGTAGGAGTATAGATGAAACAAGATCTATCATAAGCTGATAATTGTTGCATTTAAATGATTTTATGGTTGTGTTATTCCATTCTGTTTTATATTTGAAATAAATTGTTCTATCTTTTCCTGTATTATACAAGTATGTGTGTAACCAAACCATTTCTCATCATCCTAGTCCAAGTCAATACCATCTTGCGTGGATTATTGAAATAGCCTCCTTACTGGTAATATGGTTTCATCCTTGTCCTGTATTGGTTATTCGCAATCCGGCTGCCAGATCAAAGCAGTCATTAAAGATTAAGTCACATTATGTCACTCTCAGCTCAAAATCCATCAATGGCTTTCCAGCTTATTTATTTTTAAAAAAAGACCTTATAAGTGTATATGGCTGTTATTTCTCTGTCTTTATCTTACTTATTCTCTATACTATTGCTCACAGTTATCTTATAGAACATCCCAGATTTTGGGTTTTTCTGATATTGTAACATGATTAGATTCAAATGATATATTTTGGCAAAGAATTCACTGACGTGACTGATGTGCATCTTTCTCAGTATTTTACATCAGGAAGCACATGACATCTATTCATCCCACACCTGGAAGGGTTAAATTTGATCATATTGTTAAGGAGATTTTCACCATGTTTCTGTACTTAAAATGCCATTTTTCCTTCTTTATAATTGATAATCTGTGCAAATATCTTGATTCCCAACTGTCACCCACTGGTCTTAGCATCCACTGGTGAATTGGCTATTATGACAGTTTCTATAGAATAGGGATTTCTCCATACTTATTGATTAGTATTATACGTAAGGAAATGCTCTTCTGTCCTGGTGGAGACAGTTCTAGGGCTTGAAGTTAATGCTGGCTTCTCTAAGATCTGAGTAGTGAACTTGGGGGGATACTGAAACAATATAAGAAAAACGAACCAGCAACACTAAGATCAAAGCAAATGATAGAAGAACTGGCAAATACAAACCTCGGGGATGGAAACAGTCTGGTGCATTCAAGGACAAACAAGGTCAGTGAGACCAGAGGACAGGCAACCCGAGAAAGGTGGGAGATAAAGTCAAAGAGGTGACCAGCCTAGGTCATGAGGACCTTCTCATGAGGCCACAAGAGAGTTTGGCTTCATCCTACAAATAGCAGAATAATAAAGCTTGAGCACAGTAGTGACGTGATCTGACTTGCCTTTTTAAACAATTAAATTCTCTTACCATTCTTTCCCTCTCACATTGAAAAGGTTGAACAAGTTTGACAACATATTTGCTTAAAGAGGACATGTGGCAAAGTATTCTTTTTCATAACTAGTGGCAGTATACTCTGACACAAACTTTATGCAAGACAATTCTGTAGTAACTCAAAACTGTAATTCTACAACTGGGAATTTATCTTGCACATGTGCAGAATGACCCCCTCCCACCCACTTACGGAGATCTCCTTCTCCACATGCAAGTGCACAGGGATCTAAGCTCTCTCAAATGCTTATCTTGCATATGTGCAGAATGTCCACATGGGTAGGTGGTGATGAGTGGGCAAGAGACCTTGGTCTTCTGAGTCTTGACTCATTGTCAACCCCGTACTAATTCTTAGTCTTTAAACCAAGTCCCACCTTTCTCCTTCTGCACTCTCCCAGCCTCCTCCTTTCCCAGGGCACTCTCCAGCCATCCTTTTCACCTGCTGCCCTGCTCTGCCTTGGAGCCCAGTGATCCCCTCCCACCCACTCTCTGAGATCTCCTTCTCCACATGCAAGTGCACAGGGAACTAAGCTCTCTCAAGAACCACCTCTTATAGTCTCCACCCAAATAACCCCTCAGGGTGAACCTTCAAACCCCTAGCTTCTCTCTCATACACCCAATAACATCCTCTCCCACTCACTGGTCTCAAAACTTGCCTGCCCTATGTCCCCATTCCTTTGAGTCTTTTTTGCTAATTAATCTAATTAATAATAATGCTACCTTCCATCTGCAACAGAGTGTCCATTTCATCACTGCCCTGGGTAAGCAGGCAACACAAACTGCCTCCTTTCGGATCTGCAGTATATGGGTGACACACTCCCAACCATGCTATCAACTCCCCCTCCAGAAACCCAGAATAGGGCCAGGTTCTCCAAATTCTATACCGGTCATGCCCACCCCTATTCTAGGTATTCCCACCTACTCAAACATTCATGCTGAGAAGTCAGTGGGCCAATCCGTCTCCATCCCATGGATATTTGTATGTGAACCAAAGACTTTGGGAGGCACTAATGACAACAACTAATTATGGAATGGCTATCCCTTGGCAGGCAGAGTGGACCTTTTTCTAGGACTGGCTTTCCCCTGATTCCAAGGATACTGAACTCAACATCTGTACCCATTTTTTCTGGATTATTGCAGAGTAGAGGGCTCTCACATCTGAGGTAAGAGTTTGTACTCTGGGAGGCTTCCCATGTACACTTGGGCTTGCTCATGCATTGACCACACTTTGACCCCAGTGATATTGTGCACAACTATGAAGAAAAATATAGTGGAAAGAATCAGGGTCAGCAAGCAGAAAAACCACAAACCTTATGGTGGAAATGTCTCCTCATGTGCTCATGGGGTGTGGATTCTAGTCCCTAATGCTACATTCTCTTGTTGAGCCCTTTATGAAGGTACACAAAGTAACACAGGCAAATACACATAATAAATGCTTATTGATAACTCAGTATATGATATGTTCTTCTGCTTGTTTTTTTGGAGAACACAGGACCTCTTGCATGCCAGGCAAGCACTCTACTACTGAGCTATGGGCTACATCCCCAGCCCCACAATGCGTGATGCTACGTACCTTGTCTTTCATTAGCAATGCATACTTCAGTGCTCTGTGCAAAACTGCACCAAATGTGGCACACTAATGCAACATTTCTGTCTAGCCCTTACAACACCTCTGTAGTGAGCTGCCTCAAATAATTTGTGTCTGTGATTTGTATTGAATAAACCTGTCTTAGAGCATATCCCAGAATAACAACCCTCATGATGGCTCGATCTGGAAAGAGGAATGAATGAACATTATTTGTACTCTTAAACTTTGTGCCACTTTGTATTGTATGAAGCACTTTTGCAATTGTCTGTCATTCCTGGTGTTTCCCTCTTGTCATCTACAGCCCAGGAAGAGAACCCAATATTTACCTGAAGTCATCACTTCAAAGGGCTATTCTACCCAAAAATACTAGGAACCATATTGACACTGATTCCTCCTCTGCTGTGCAACACCAGGACAGCCTCCATCATTTCTCACATGATCTCTCATAAGGTCAGATAAACAACTTAATTTCAGTTTGGTGACGTGGGACCTTACTATGAGTGATCTCTTGTTGGTTTGGTCTGTTGGTACATAGAGCAAGAGCTCAGTCTGAAGCAATGTCTATAAATTTTACAATCTCTTAACATAGTACCTGGTACATTGACTATACCTAAGACCACCTACTTATCTCAGTGAGACTTTCTGCACTCAAAATATTTCTGGACTTCTCTGTAGAAACTGATATCAGAGTTAATTTATGAAACACACACATGTGCACACACACACACACACAGAGCAGTCTCACTGCTTCATTTCCACCTTTATTGCCAGCACCAAAAACAGCACCTTATATGGTAATCAGCTGAGTAAGTCATGGCTGTTTCCAACAATCTGTCCTCTGACCTAGTGAAGAATTAAAGGTGCCCCCGGCAGGTCTCCAGGAATGCTCTCAAACAACAGCATCGCTAGAGCAAGCAGGCATCTGTGTGAAGAGGCAGGTCAATTGTGCTGCTATAAACAGGCAGTCTCTATATTTTGGGGTCAGACCTTCAGCACTCTAGCTTCTCCAGCCACACACCCCCTTCTCTAAAAGCCATGGTAGATGTTAGTTGATGATAAAGGATTGTCAGATTTTCAGGCCAGAAGCAAGCAGGATGAGGTGAGAGGTGGGTGGCATCCCACATCCTCCAGGCTGGAAAATGTGCCAGGTGGAAGTTAAGAAAACCCACAGGGGCATTGGCAAGTAGCATAGCCAGTGTAGATGTGCACTCAGGAGGAATGGCCTACCCTTCTCCCACACCCCCTTGTCAGAGCCTGAGGAGGACCCTGAACCAGAAAGACAATTAAGCATTAAGTGTGTGCCAGGTCTCCCAGACTCCTCTTCCCTCCAGGTCAGAGCTGGAGAATACGGCAGACTCCAGTCTTTTAAGAGCTTTGTTGGATGACAGCCAGTGTTCAGCCCTGTCTATAATTCTCTTTAAATCTCGCATGCTTTGTCCATCAAGGAGCACTCAGTTGCCCCTCTCCTTGTCTGATGATTAAGCTTGTACAGAGATGTCATTTTTTTCCCACCACATACCTGTTTCTTGAGTGGAGATTTCTTTTCAATTTGCCGACCAAAAAGAGTAAACTACCCACTTCCTTTTGACTCACAGTCTGAGATATACTTGGATATGGAGTTGAGTGGACTTGCTTAGGAATTCTTTCAAAGAGACTGAGTGTAATCTAAATGCGTAATAGATTTCTACCCCCTCTGCCGAAAGTCATCCCAGAGAGAGCTGATACAGTCTAATAAATGCTGGTAATTATATAGCCGAAGCACAGATCCTTTCAGACATGAAGTCAGAGGGCTTCTGCCATCCTGCCTGCCCAGACCAGCTGATGTGAGCACAATCACAGAGGAGCCCTGGAAAATACCACAGTCCAGGTAAACAGGGCTTGTGGGATGGCTGCTCATTCTGGAGAGAAATCACCTAACCCAGGAAGCTTCAGAACTAAGCAAATTCCACTTTGTACATATGTGAAGATGAACTAAGTGTTCATCAACCAAGTCATTCCCTGTTCCAGAAACACCTGAGCCTTTTTCTTTGTCCTTACCCCCTCTTTCCCACCTTTATGTCTTGCTTTAGCCAGTCCCCAGCTCACCATCCCCACTGTGCCTCCGCTCAGGCTATACTCTCAAAGTTAAATGCTACCCACTCTCTTTGCCCACCTTGGCCACTTTGAATTGCCCCCCACCCCATCTCTGTGCTGCTGGCCATGCTTTCCATCCTTTGATTCTACAGTGCGTTATAATCAACATGGGTCACAGTTCTCCCAAGAGAGTTTTTCTATTATAGTGCCTACTAGTGCTAATTGATCAACTAATGTATTTGATTTAGAAATGTAAATAAAATAGCACTAGCTGAACTCTCACACTCTTGCACCATTTTCTGAATTCAGCATCTTCTTTCTTACATTGTGGGGTGCAAATAATACTTTTCTCATGCCAAAACAACTTCCATCCTTGTCTCGCTCTCTAAAGACAGTAATTACTGACCTAGAGGTTTTTCTGTTAGAGCGAGCACTACCATACTCCAAAAAGTAGAGTGCCATGGGCTGTCTTTATGACAACTCTGCTGTAACCACAGTTTCAACTGAGGCAATCTGCCTTCTAGTGTATATCCTGAAATGTGCCTCAAACAAGGCAAGACCCAGTTGCTGTCTACTTGGCTTCCAGGGACAGGGTGAGGATCTTAAAACTTATGGCCTTCCACATCTAAGGCCAATGTCTCTTTGAGGACAGATATTAGAATTATTTCCAACTTTTCAATATGTGTTATATCGTTATGTCTACTTCAACACTTCTACCAGAGTCTTATACATAATAGGCAGGGTTTATAACCTAAGTGGTGCTAATCAAATCTGAAACACTTGTTTTGAGGGTCATACTCTTAGGAAGCCATCATGTGTTACTGGAGCTCATTACGCCAAGATTTCTTCCCTGTATCTAGCACTGTCTCCCCAGCCCCCTACCTACGTACCTAGATGTGCTTCTGCAAGTAATGCATGAACATCCAAGTACTGGTGCCAGCTACTGCAACAGGAAGGGGGTAAATTTTACCTCACAGAGATCAAATTTATACTGCATCTAGAAGATGGGTATATTGGAAATGCAAAGACCAGAGAGCTTTCCAAAGTATGAAGGAACTCACAGTTTAGCAAGGGAGTAAAGGATGTCTAGTCATAATTATGATGAATGCTCTCTCATCAGTATAAAAAAAAAAAGACCAAGGGAGTGCTAAGAAGGGGCAATGAAAGCTGGGGAGAATGGGAAAGGTTAAATGATACAGGTGAAATCTGAATTGGGTTTTGGGAAATGAACGGTGTTATGTCAGGCAATCATGAAAAGGACATTGAAGGTCCTGAGAATCATAAAAGGAAAAGGCATTGGAGACAGAAAAAGCAGGTCTGTGACAAGTATACATAGGTTGGATCAATATTTTGACAATATTAAATAATTCATTTTCCTTGTAAATGCCTCACAGCCACCTTCCCAGTAAAGTTAAGCCATGAAGCTCAAAGTCACAGGGAAGGAGAGGGTGTGTATTAGAGAAATAAGACAGCCACTACTCAGCTGTGACCTACTGAGCCTTAATTTCATTGTTTTGTTTGATTATTGTTTGGCATCTCTAGGAAGATATGTAGTTTTTACAGTGCTGGTGATCAAAGCCAGGGCCTCACACATGCTAGGCAAGCATTCTACCTCTGAATTACATCTCCAGCCCACAATTAGTTTTTGAAGTTAGGGTTTGTTGAAAATGAAAAAAATGTTCTAAATCCCAAGAGCTCCATTCACAAACCAAAAGCAAAGCATGGGTGATTAAACTTGAGTTTTACTCTAAACCAAAGACAGCAGAAACTCAGGATGATTCCAAAAGAACCTATCAGGGAGAAAATGACTCTCAGGTGGTAAAGAGAAGGTTCAGAAAAGAAGAGTAGGTCATAAAGGAGTAAGAACAACTGTTAATTGTGCCTTTCTTCACTCGCAGGGTCAAGCCTGGTGCATTTGTTCATGCATGGATTTGTGTAGAGAGGTAGGGAGAACTAAACAGAAATTGCCCAGGTTGGTAATAGGTAGCAAGTGCAGGGCAGGAATGTGCGAGTCTTAAAGCATCAGAGTTAGTGAACAACTTGCTTAGGCATAGCTGGGGGAAGGTTGTAAGCTGCTGAGATACCTAATATGACTTAGGGGCACACCCAACATGTCAGGGAAGCCCCAGCTCAGCATTAGTGCAGAGGTGAGAAAATACTTTTCAAAGCTTGAACAAGATATTCAGGGTATCCTGAAGTTCCAACATCCTCCTTTTCAACCCACCAAATGCTAAGCATATTCACAGTGCTAAAGTTGGGAAATGGAAGGAGGAGGACACCTTGAGACCAAAGGCAATGGGAGACTGTGGGCAGCAGCAAGTCATGCCACCATGAGAACAAAAGCCAGTGATCCAGTTACATCAACAAACAGATTCAGCCAAAACAGTGATGTCCAATAGAGATAGCAAGAAGATGCCAAAGGAGCAGAACTGTCAAGGACCTGAGCATGTGCATTAAAAAATCTGCTTCCAAAGCACCCATAGATGATCCCACCCCACCCCAATCCACTAGATGCTATCTTGGGCAGAAAAATAGGAGGAATCTTAAAAAATATGGAACATTTATTCAAAGACGCAGTTTTAAGCCTGAACCAAAAGAGAATGTTAATTTTGGTTGACAAGTTTAAGGTCATGTACTGCTTCCCCTGCCCCTCCAAAGCCACTTGGGGCTCATGAGGAATTTTGAATTAATGGTGTGCAAGAAGAAACTGAAACTTTCTTTTGCATGGCCTGAGTTTTAATGAGTGGGAGGTGGAAAGAGGGGAGAACATGGTGGTCATGGCTGGGAAGCCCACAGGGGATGTGGTTCCCAGCAGTGGTTTAAGTTCTGGTTGGTCATCACTCCAGGCTCTCTGAAAACGCAGATCCTGACACTCTGAGTCTAGATCTGCTCAACTAGAAGCCCACAGTTGAGACTAGGACATTTCCATTTTAAAAGCTCTCCTTGGGACTCCAGTTAGCCTTGCATGACACTTCCTCTAAATAGAAGGAAAGGACGAGTAAACACACAAGGGCAACTATAGCAGGTGGGGAAGTGACAGTAGTAAGGAGTGGCACTGAAAGTTGACAGGATTAGTGTGACCAGGTCCACATCCTTGGTTGTGAACAGCAGAGATGGAAAGTAGTGATGGGGGCTGCAAAGAAATTGCTTGACTTTTCCTCTTGTCTTATAAAGAGGGAGTTACCCAGCCTACCTGGCTGTAGGAAGGGATCAGTGGTGACTGAGAATTGAAAATGGCAGAGTAATTGATTTAGTTTTAGAGAAGACTGGCAGAACTAGCTAGCACTCGGGGCACAGGAAACCTTTCCCTGGCCACTGGGGTAAGGAACTGTCCTAGGAAGGAGCTCAAAGATGAAAGTTTTGGAGTCACCCGAGGGTCAGCAGAGGAATCACCTAACCAAAGTAAAGGCATACCCTACCACCAGCCTCTTAGAGCCTGGAGATCAGATCAGCTTTCCTTGAAAATTTTAGCTAACATATTTAGTAAAGACAATAGTACTAACAGGTTTTCTCCAGGGACAGCAGTGAAAATGGGTTGGGATGGAAAGGAATTTCTTTTTTAACTGTACCTATGTATTGTTCCAAAGTTTTTAGGAGAAATAGTTCTTATATAATTGTTAACTTTGGAAGATACCAAAAATATAAAATGACCACCGCAAAAATACTTTCTGAATACATTTATAATTTGAAAATTTAACAAGATAGACTCTGGGATAACGGTCTAAACAACTTATCAAAACATTAGCAAGGAAGTAGTCACAAATGTTTTAATGTAATATTACTAATAGATTAACTTGGGATGTTTAAACTATACCTATCCAATGAACTTTCTATGTTCATTATAGCAGAACATTTCATGCTAGCCGATCAAATACTTTTGTTCACTGTACAATTTTATTTTGTGGCACATAATATGATAAAACATTCAGCTCCAAATATACTAATTAGTGTATATTTACTTGAGGGTATGCAAAAAAAATCATGAAAAGTATACCTAAAATTCTTGTATTTCAAACACCAATTCCAAATAGAACACCACAGATATTTTGTGGTCCTCAAAATCTCATCTAAAAATTACATTTTTACATGTCCATTATGGCTTGCTGACTGGCTTTTTGCATTTTGATTATTATTTGTACTTTTAATAATAATTTGTAAGGAAAGCTTCAAACATTTCCTGTTGAACACACATACGCATTCAAAGTAAAAACTAGAAAAAAAAAAAATGCACCAAATAGCTATGTTCGTTCTTTGGCTGTAAAGATCTAGGTTTTTTTTTTTTTTTTTTGGTGCTTTTGTATTTTTAACAAAGTAATAGGTATATTAGAAAGTTTGGAACCAGAATAAAAAGTTACAAAGTCTCACCCACAGGCTGCCAATAAAAGGCCACAGAATATTTTTGTGTCTTTATAGGAATGTGATTGTCAAAGGGAGATACAGAGCTGTGCAGGGTAAGTGTGGAGCAGAGAAGCCCATTTAAACGTACATCCAAGAAATGCAACAGCCCATTGGAGTCTGGTAAAGGAATGCTGGGCACATGGAATTGAAGGCTGAGGTTGACTACATTGGAGTATAACCAAGTGCCTGGATATTTTCACCAAAGGGATCTCTTCCTAACCTCTTCAAAAACATAAGCTTCATCCTCCAGGCAGTTTTTGATACAGATAATACAGAAACGGGACACAAATAACTATGGTCCTTTAAAAACTTCCAGTGTCAGAGTCAAAAATACCTTGACCAATCAAATCATTACTAAAGCATTATTGCTAACACTTCTTAAAGCACTACATGCTTCTGAAAGTGGCCAGCAGGTAGATGGCATCTTTGCACTCAAGGAATCCCAGAAAGTTTTTAGAAGTGGCTTTGTCATGAGCATTTCTCTGAATGATTGCTGGATCTTGACTACAGGCCAAGCTCGGAGGACAGAGGGTGCGAACTCCCATTCTCATGACAACAGTCAGGAGCAAATGCAATGATGGACCTTTATACAGAACACACACTGCTTTAACTCCTCTTCCTGGGATGTTGAACAATAGGCATCTACTTAATACTCTACGAATTAAAAATACTTTGAACCAAAGAGCCACTTTGCTGAGACCTAGCTTGAATTCACTTCAGTTTTTTCCCATCTTCCTCTTTGGCGGCAAAGACTAGAGCACCTGGTCAGCACAATGCAAGGACAGGGCAGAGATTCTCCTACGGCACCAACTCTTCACCCTTATGTCCTCTCCCTTTGCTTAAGCACTCTGTAGCACTTTCCACTCTGTGCCTAACCATGTCGTTTGCTTCTAATGACTGCTGGTCAGTGCGAAAGATGCAGACTTGAAAGGGACTTGTGGGAGTAGGCTCTGTTGGGGCTACCCTCTGCCACCTCCATGAAAATGCTGGTCTGCTTTGATGCAGAACAAGAGGCATGCGAAATATGCCGAGTCCCTCCAGTTTAGGCTAACTTCCCAGGGAGCCAGGCAAGAGAACTGCCTTAGAAATACCCAGTTGCATGACTGACCTGCCTCATAAAGAAAATGTTTATTCTGCACAATAAACAGTGCCACTGGGATTTTGTGGTTGTTATGCATTACTCATGGCAATAGGTAGCTGTTCCAGTAGGTTTTAATTTCACACTTCTGAGTGAACTTTTGCAACTTTTGTCAGAGGATTTGTTAGTAAACACCTTCAGCCGCCATCCTGTATTTTGTAGACTGAAGATTCAGCCATCTAATATGGAGCACCTACTTTGTGCTAAGGGCTCTTGCAAGTGCTCTCATTTCAGCCTCTTAACCACTCTGGAGATTAACTTCTCCATTTTTGGGAATTTGAGGAAGTAAGGGACTTTGAGGCAGACTGATGAAACGGTTTATCTAGAGATATATAATTTGGCACATTCTGGATCCAATCCCCAGACCTCTGATTCTAAGTCCAATTGTATTTTCCATTACATCAGAAATGATAACCGAGGCTTAAAACTAGCAGAATGTTATTCTGCCCAAATCACTGAAGACTAAAAAAGTTTGTTCAAAGGCAACTGAGTTTTTATTCCATCATCCAAGATAGCTGAAGTATTTGTCCATTACAGCACTGTTTTCTTCAAGCATTCCATCGCTAGCATTCTTGTTTAGCTTTTAAAATATTGCTATGTTCCCTGATGAGAAATATCCAGACAACCAGAAAGACTGTCATTAAGACCTGCCACCATTTCCCAGTTTATAGAATTTTATGTTCGATATTCCTAACTAATCACTGACTATGTGAATTGTGAGTGTAATTCCTTGGTGGTAACACTGGTTACAAAAGATGCACTCGTTATAACGGTCCGAGACACACAAAATACACCCGCTTTCAAGGTTAATCTTTAGGGAATGATATATTTTTTAATTCTCTCTCCCTCTTGTAATTTCAGTTCTAAAAACACATCAATTATGTATTCTAAGGGAGCTTTGTAAAGGTTTCTTTAATTACAGGGGGTTAAGAGTAGACTGGGGGAAAAAGGGCAAGCAGGGTATAAAGTTGACATTTTGGCAAATAATAACTGTGCCATATATTATATAGAAATTCTTAGAAACTCTGAACACCAAAATTTAGTTTACCATGTCTAGTTTGACTTTATTAACTTACATTTGACTCGTATTTTAAGTATCTGGGAACTGGAATGATGGAGAGGAAGATAATGCTTCAAAAATTAAACTCTTGGAGTGTAAGTTTTTGCCAGTGGTTTTAATTTTGGAATTTAAATATTATATTTTCCCCTGCCTCTTACTTCTTACATGCATGTAGCTTATAGCAGAAAATTCTTCCTTTAACAACTTCAGAGCATAGCCAAGAAAACACAGTGCTTTGTAGGCCACTAATTCTGTTACAGATGAAAGCATTCAATTATATCTATAAAATTCAATTCCTTAGAAAATGTGTTCATGATTGACTAAGTATGTTCTTAAAATGTGGGGATACCACATGCTATTATTCAAGATCTTGATTTAAAAGTTGGAATGAAGTAGCTTGTGGTTCTTGGGTAAAACAAAGACACTAGGGCCAGTGAGATGGCTCAGTGGCGTAAGCGCCTGCCTGGCAAGCGCGAGGGCCCGAGTTCGACTCCCGGAACCCACATACGAAAAAAGGGCCAGTGATATCGCTCAGCGGCACAGGCGCCTGCTGGCGCGCGAGGTCCTGAGGTCGACCCCCAGTACCCACAAAAAAAAAAAAAACGAAGACACTACAGTAATCTACTTTCCCAATATAAAAGGGCAACATAGATGTTCCTATAAAATACTTTTATTCCAGATGACAAACTAGGTTTACTTGAATCTTCATTTTTCCTTTCCCCACTGCAGCCCAAGCATACTTTTAAACTGCAAATAGCCGTGTAAAAGTGGGTCAATTTTTGTATTAAAATCTTAATTTACACAGCACTTACAGTGTGAATAGTGCCATTAACCAGTCAATATAGATAAAATCTCACGGAAAGAAACTTAAGATTTAAAATCAGAGTAAATGAATTTCTAGCTTAAGCTCAAGATGGGTGGTCTCCATACAGAATTGCTGTCAGGTAGTAGTTAAGGCCTCTGATGATTTGATACATCAGAAAAATCTACATACACACAAACATCTGCCAAAATGCACCAGGTTCTCTAAATAAACAAACCTCAGCTATATAAACGAATAAAAAATTAAGTTTTGGTGTACACACACAGTTGTCTACCAATGGAGCAATTATCCCAGCTTTGCAACCCTCCCTTAGCTGGTCACGACCGCCCTTTTTAAAAACGACTGCTGCCAGCTGAGTGTTCAATAGCACAATCTCATCATAGGTTATGAAAGTACAGGCATACAGCTGTCCATGGCTTTTACCTCCCTCTTACCTAGGCTCTCAGATGTGGGCTTCACAGAAGCACATACTCACTTTGTGGCCATCCAATGTTTCTGCTCACCATAAACGGCAGCAGCTCAGTAATGTCCGATTTTCACGCATGTTCAGACTGCCAAGTGAAAACAGTGCTCAGAGACCTTTTGACCTGCTTCAAAAGCTTCTCTAGCCCTCCAAATTGAATCCATGCTTGAACACTGTCCACGTTCTTCCTGGACCACATTGTTTAGAAATCTTTTCCCTCCTCTGTGATCACATCTTTCCTAAACTACTTTCAAAATTACTTTCACAGTAATCTTATTTTCACACAGCATTAAAAGAGGAGGCAGAATCTGGCATATTACCATCTTCAACTCCATTTATGCTATAAGCAATAAGGTCGTGTAACTTGGACTGGAGTACAGTAACATTCTATGCTAGTGTAGCTTCCTAGGCTGCATGCATGGTCTACTGTTATCTTTGAACTTTATGTGGACTTTAAGAATATAATTATTATAAATTGGGCATGATACTGCATGCCTGTAATCCCAGCACTTGAGAGGCTAAGGCAGGAGAATTAGCGTGTTTGAGGCCAGCCTGTATAAAGTGGCATGGTGTTTAACAAAACCCTCATCAGTTAAACTTTTATACATTTCTATATCTTCTCATTGCAGATTTTTGTTATGTACAAAATTTGCTTTTTATTCCTTTGTGAATTTCTAATTTTTAGTTTGTTTTCATTGCATGTTTTAATGAAAAGGACAAGTCTATCAAATGGAAAGCTGGACAACTGAATGGTACAAGTACGGTAAGTGGCAAATCATGGTTTTTACCCTAGCTTTTGGGCATGCTTGGTGTTTGAAAGGACTGCACTGGATTGCATCAGTTTGGTATCAATATGCCTGGACAAAAAAGGATACCTCAAGTGGAGAGAGCACCCAAACACGTTCCACCTTAACAGTGTCCCTTGTCAGCCATCTGATGAGCATGTGAAATGATGACATCAGGGCCCTTTCTCCTGGCACAGTTAATCAATGTCACTACAGCAGGCTAGTCAGATGTAAGTGTGCCTGGGTGAGGTGAAAACCAGAAAGATCTCTAGGCACTGGCCAACTGAAGGGATGCTGTAGCACTTCTGAAGGTTGAGAAGTGCTTTTTAGATTATTTAGACGTATCTTGTAGCAGTTTTAATAAGTAAACCTATTTAGGTTTTAACCCAATAGAAAATTGTTGATAAACTATGCTAGTCCCTGGGCTGTTTGATACCAATATAGGCCAGTGCATTTCATCTTCTTAGGTCCCCCCTTTTTTTTGTGGGTACTGGGGGTCGACCTCAGGACCTCGTGCGCCAGCAGGTACCCCTGCCGCTGAGTGATATCACCAGCCCTTTTTTCGTATGTGGGTTCTGGGAGTCGAACTCGGGCCCTCGCACTTGCCAGGCAGGCGCATACACCGCTGACCCATCTCACCGTCCCCTGAGGTCCCCTTCTTGTTTCATCCTAAAGCAATAAAATGGCTCAAAGGAGCAGTCTTACCAGAAAATGACTGGTTACTCCGCAAAACTGAGTTCTCCCAAGACACAAAGTACGGATGACATAAAAAATCCTCGATTATCAATTCTCATGATGATAATATAACTTATTATGAAATTACATCTTGTCTAGTATTTTTCAGTGGGGGCTTTAAAAAACAGAACTTGCTCTTTGGCTAAAAGTATATTTTGAGAGTAAACCTGAATTTCACCTAATTTGTTTTTGTTTACAACATAGTTCTTACCTACTACTAATTTGGCATAGGCAAGCTATGAAATAAAACTAAAATGTATAACCAGCACTATGCAGTATGTTGTTATATAAGCAGTAGCTATTTGTCTGAGTCTTTTATTAATCACATCAATTTAAAAATTAAAAAGATAATCTTTAAGATCATACCTACATGTGTGGTATTCACACAGTATTTTTTTTTCCCCTTTTTTGGGGGGTACCTATAGAATTTAGACCGTGGACACCAAAATGTAATCCCTTCCGTGGGAAAAAAAAAAAAAAAAAGACCCATTTAAATCGAAAGCAATTAAAAATCAGTCCCATAATAACATGGTAAACAACTCAAATGGCTTTTTTTAATGCTAGGAAAATTGTCCACCTTTCAATGGCGACAGTACTGTAACACAGGTAGAAAGCAAACAAGGTAAAAAGTGAAAGCACATACAGATGCACACAAATATATATAAAAACAGACCAGAAATCACAGGACATTTAAGCAATGTTTTCTTAAGCAGAACTATTTTTTTTTAATACTTTAAATAGACTAAAATATTTGGTGTGGGTGGGGAAGGAAATCAGTATTTCACAATTTTAACTTGAAAACCAGCTATAATGAAGCCTCAGTTCATTGTTAAAAAAAAAAAAAAAAAAAAAAGAACCACATCATTTTCCTGACAGTCATAGGAGGAAAGCTTACATAGAACACATTTAACATCTCCATCACAGTGCGCAGAGGATGCAGCCACTGAGGACTACCAGAGGGAACAAGAACAGAGAGCACATCCATCATATTGCATTACAAAGTTGATGCTGCCTTAGCAAAGTCTTGGCTCACGTGCTTGGTGTTCTAGCTGGAGAGCACCTTAGGAGTAGGAGGACATAAGACTTGAGAGCAAATACAGTAGTTCAACCTATATCAGAATACCCAATTCCTTCACCTGTTATTGGCTGGTGCATTTAATAATCTCAATATAACATTCACAAGAGGAAATATAACACCATTCTGGCTTCTTGAGCAGGTCAGAGAAATGTAATAAAGGCCAGAGCATCAAAGGCCATATTTTTCCTTGAAAGAAAAAATCCACAACCACGATTTTTTACTGTGAAAAATTTACATTTCACTTTAAATTTAACCATATAAGGACACACGATTTGTACTTACACACACACAGATCCTAAGAACTTATCTATTTAGTTGCCTCTTCTCTGTTATATTAAACCAGTTACCTTTCCTGGGTCACTAAACGTTAGCCTCACCACCATGTTGGTGTTTTTAGTTATCATTTGTTCTAAGCCTCATGTTCCATTTATAGTAATAGGTGATAGGAGGAAACATATCCCAGGATCGGAAAAGTTGACAGCCTCGAGGCAGCTAACACAAGAGCAAGCGATGTCATCAAGTGAGAGTAAATCACAAGAACGCCTACAGCAGTCAATCTCCGCCTGGGTGTCTAGGACTCACCTGCATCTAGCACTGAGAGTCTTGCATCCAAGAAACCTCACAGTTCCAGGTTCTCTGGGGCAGCAGGTCCTCCTAAGGACACCACTCACTTGTCCCTCACACACAAAAGGTAACACTTTTCAAGAGCATAAGGTTACTTTTAAGGACATTAGACCCTAAAATGTTTTTAGCTCACTTGTTAATGGCCAGCTCCTCCAAACTTACTAAAAGGATAGGAGGTCCTGAAGTAGCATATTTAAAGGCATTAAGAATATTTGTAAGCAACCACGCAAATTTAGTGAGCAATATATCAAAGGTCACTCTTGAAATGTTTTCAGACAAAACTTCCAAAGGTTCTTCTGGCTTTATTCGGTTATATAGTATTTTACTGTATGCTCTTGAGATTTTCAGAGCTAAATGAATAAGCCAGTTTTTGTATGTCTTTTCATATTCTTTTTTTAGGTGGAAACATTCAATGCCAGCTATTGCCCACATTCTTGCTTCATATATTGAAAGGATGACTGCCAACTGGAGATATTTACAAAGGCCCAGAATTACATTACTGTTAACTGTGCTCCAACAGAAGGGCTGGCCTTGGAAAAAGAACGGCAAAAATATTCTCAGATATGAACTTTTATTTTGCCTACAATGATGTGATCTAATTCAATGACTGCAGAACTGCTTTTATCTTAACCTCTACAGACTTGTTACCCTCTTATATAAATTTTCAGTGCCATAGTATCATTATCACTAATAAAAAGGTACAAATATGTATGCCTTAAAACTCAGGGTCATAAAAGCAAAAATGAAGCCTGAGGTAAAAGTGGTCTAAAAATGCCCAATTTGGGTTCTGTATTTTGCCAAAAAATAGTATTTTTAATTAAAAACTCATGCATGTTATCTAATTGCTACATATATAATTATTCCTCCTGATTTAAATTAATCTGTGTATATTAGTTATATAAACCAACAAGTGACTACATTAAGGCAAGGCTAGATACTCACCAGAAAAGGACCCTATCCTATCTCACACTTCTTTTCAGCTTGAACAATCCACAAATGTGAATACTGAAAGTGGCAAACATAGTTTCTTAGGGACTTAAAAAAGGAAAATTTCACTGCAAGAACAGGGACTTCAGTGAGACTATTCCTATAGAAAAATGCTAACAAACTTTATGCTACAGCATTGTAAAGGGCAGAATTTAATACAGAACTAGAAATATAGCAGGTTACCTAGTGACTAACATTGTAAAATAGCCAAGAACTTTGAAGCCACAGGGAAAAAAGGAGACCAATTATAAAATGGGAAATATAGAAATATTTAAGTATTTTTGTATCTCTAAAACTTTTTGTCCTTAAATCAATATATTATAGATTTTGTTGTTCAATAATCATCTTTAAGTAGAAACAGGAAGCAAATCCTTAATTCCCATCCCAAAAAATAAACTGGAAATTTTGGATGAGAGTCTTTATTTTGTTGGAGGGTAGGAGAATGCCATTTTCCCTGAAAATTTTAAAAGAAAAATTTCAGAGTTCCCCAGGTGGAGTTAATCCTTCTCACCTAAAATGCCAGTGGCGTTATTCGAGTCCTTACACCTCAAGCATTGTAGTGAAATTTTGGGTCCACTATGGTCCTTACAGCAGCAAGCTAACACTGACTTTAAGTTAAAGTACTCTGGCCAAGTCCCCTGTGGGTTAGGGATGGCTCAAAGAACCTTGAATAATCTATTTTCATTGAGCCCAGCAAAGGATCTGCACCTTCAGACTACTGCCAGATACAGGAGAATCTGATCTTTCCAAGTATCTCAAGCAGTAATCTTACTAGGCAGCAGAGAGAGACCTAAGTGAAGCACAACCTAGTATTTTTCAAAAGAATTAACCCTAAATTGGTACATTCCAGAGGCCATTGGACTGGATGTATAATTTAATGAAGGGGTATTATGGGAGAGCTTCATCTGATTTCAATGAATTCCACTTGTGAGTCTTGTCAAGCTGCCTAAAAATGGCATATGAACTGGTGCCAAATTAGGCCTCTGGGAGAATTTTTTAAAAATTAAACTGATGGTCTATGAAAGGAAAATGTCTGCAAGCAAATTAAAAACTTTTTATTGAGATCTGAGATTTAAACAATAGATTCGCCATTGTTAAAATGACATGGTTAGTTTTCTATTGAGTATATATGTGTATTTAAACTTATACACATATATATTTCCTGCTAAAAAGTTTGAGGCAGTTCTGCTATATATAAAGTTAGCTACAGTATCAAAGATAAAACAGTTCCTAACTCTAGAAACTGCATGAACACACGAGACAAGTTCTTATCATAAAGGCTATCATGAGCCTATTATAGCTCACATTTCCTGGTCGTGAGGCTCAAAACACAGGAATTCTACTCCAAAAGACAATTTGTCTCTCAATCACCACACATAAAAGGTAGTCCGAACAAACAAAATATTCATGAAAATCTGAAAAGGAAAACAGAAATGGAACTCAATAGCAGGATTCTGACTCTCTCTGGAGACCACACACCATTTTCATCCTGATTGTACTAAATATAAAACTCAAATATGCCCCAAGATAAAACAGGGCTAGTATTATAGGGAAAACACTGGCTCCAACTGCCACAAAGTTCATAATCTTAAATATAACTTAAATAGATCTGATAATTTGCTACTTGTCAGTCACAAAGACAATGAACTGCAGAGAATTTCAGAGACACTTGTAAGATTGAAGTAGCAAGCCAATTTGAACAGTATCAACCTCCCTGGTAAAGAAACGGGACGTGGGATATAAAAAGCACCTCCCTTTAGGGGTAATAGTAAAGTTCAAAGGAGAGACATATTCTGATGTATGCAGATAAAGTATGATTGACAGAGAAGAAGGCAATCAGCAAGTATCACATGGATACATGTCAGCAAGAGAGGAAGAACAAAATCCAGTCGAGGAATATAAGAGATTTAGTAAAGTAAAAAACAGGATAATCTGATTTGTTTAAATATGAATGATTTAGTTGAAAAGAAGAAAGAACCTGGTTGCTCAAGTCCAAAGACTGAGTTATCTAAAAAAAGAGTTGGGGAGATGGCATGAAGTGGAACAAATGGAATGTTCAGCTTTTAAAGCAAAAACTGCACATAAAGAGATTTTAAGTTCAGAGAAGATTGTCTTTTGTTACTTTACATCCCACCATAAACCCATCCCACCCTCAAAGAGGGTGCCTAATACAGAATAAATGCTCAAAGTATTTAGTAATTTAAAGATAGACAGACTTTAAAGGTATATTGGGCAGATTTTAGAAGAGGTAGAGAAACCAACTGGGTATATGCTTTTATTTGACTTCAACTAGCAAGAGACTAGACTGCTTTTCACGTTCAAAGTCTTAGTCTTGATGCAACTGACAACAAAGGCACAAATAAAGTGTAATTAAAATAATTTTAACAAAGGGGAAAATCTGAAAATCTGACACTCTTAAGACAGATGAATCAAACAGAACTGCATATGGTTTAAGGTAAAAAATATAACTAGATATTAAATAATCTGCAAAAATATACTTAGAACACAGAGTAAAAGTATAGATTACAATCTTTAGCCTTCAAGAAAAATTAGGCAGATTTCCTTCTGGCAAAGTGACCGGTCCTGAGAGCAACAGTAACCCCCAGAGGACTAAACCCTGCCTGAGGGCTAGGACCAAGCTTAGTCATCTTTTTATTACTCAACATCTATCACAGTGGCTGGGTAAACAGGCATCAGTAAGTGTTCACTGACCGAATGTATACAATAATGTATAGTCAGTACAACTGGTGTGGTTCAGACCTTTAGGAAAGCTTCTTTAAACAGGATGAAAACTAGCACGATTTAGTGGCATTGTAAAAGATTGGCCTATATCCAGTTATATTTCTAATCCACTTATAAAGACTTTCCAAAGCTTATTTTAAAAAATTATCAATGAAACTCTTCTTTCAAAAGAAATCTCATGCACAGCTCCTCTACAAAGTAAAATAACCTGTCACTGGTTGGGCCAAGGTCAGCGGGACCTCCAACAGCTTCCACATCCTAAGCCTGCCCTGCAGTGTCACTGGAGCCACTAGGAAAACCACTTAACAGCCAGGACAGCAGCAGAGCCATTGCGCTCTCAAGTCATTAAACTGAAGATACCAACAGTGTTGTGCAGGATAAGTTCTAAATAATGTTACTAATTTAAATAAAGATGAAATTCAACAGAGGAGACTTTATGGTTTGGAATAAAAACCACCCCTTCAATGGAAAAAAGTCAACAAATATTAGGCCATAGTAGACAAAATATAATGCAAAAGCTCATAAAAACAAGTATGATCATTAAACATATTCACATAAATGTAATCATCACCATGATGAAATTAACTGCTCAAGAGGTACAGCTGCTCAATACAAGTGTTTACGAAGAGTTCAGTCCTGGTTTTATACTGTACAGAAAAGTCCCACCTGAACTGTGGAGATGTGCTCCACTGTTGAAACGCCGTTGTCGGCACTGCTTCATTTAACATGTAACTGCCAGGACCTTCTACTGCTTTCAAAGTTGTTCTTTGCCCCCAGGACTGTTCCCCAGCATCAGTATACACCTTCTCAAGTATGTAAAAACTTCCACCGAGGTACAGAGGCTCCACTGATTATCACCAGCAGGCCCCACCACGATTAACACCTGGGACATTTACTCTAATCACAAGCTGGGCAGTAGAAGTAATAATCAGTGGGCAGCAGGATGTCTGGAAGCAAGCAGGTCACTACACTGGTGAAAATTTGCACAAGCAATGGGGTAGTTATACCATATTAAGTGGTACTGACCTGGTGCAAATAAATTGTATAGCAAAGATTTGAGGAAGAAGATATATTAGTGAGAATGACACAAAGCAGTCTATCACAAAATAAGGCCACCTTCAACATGTTATAAACTGTAGAACCATTCTGATCTTCAAGTTTGGATTTGTGGAGAGGTTTCTGTATAAAGAAAGCACTACCACCTAACAGAGTTTCCTTTAGAATGTGCCTTTGCACTTGATGCCGTTCTCTTCACCAGGAGTGTTTATCTCCCTCAGTTCTTCACATTGCTTGCTTCTTCTAGGTCAGGTGTTAGCTCAAGCATCACTTCCTTAGAGGCCTTCCTGATGATGTCCTATCTGAAGCATCCCATTTGTTATTCTCTAGCATAGTACCCTGTTTATCTCCTTCAGACACATAAGATGATTACGGGTTAGAGTAACTGCTGTCTCAGCAGAGGCAGGAGCTGTAGCTGTCTTGTTCACCTTTACCCAAAGGTTTAGAAAGTTCCTGGCACGTAACAGGTGAACAATAAATATTTGCTGAATGAACAAAAAATTACTATACCAAATTTACATGAACACATACATATACACACAAATAGGAAAATGGGGAGTATTCAATAAAAAACAACCCAATGCTGACAGTATCGAAAATGATACCTGTACATACAGGTGAATATGGTTTCAAAAAACAAGTACCAAAGGTTTCTAGCTTCAAAACTGAAAATTTACGAAAAGGGATCAAGAGTAGTTATTTTCCATTTCTATTGAGATGCAAATGAGAAGAAATGTTTACACTGCAATGAGTCAACATTAGACATAATCATTATTTGCTGCAGAATGGATGACAAACAGAGCTCCTGGAATCTCCTCTTACTGCAGAACATAAAATATGGTCAACCACATACCCAGGATTAGTTAAGAACAACTCAGACATCTAATCGTAAGCTAAAAAAAAAAAAAAAGCCCTGCTAAACAGCTTCTCCCCCAATTTTTAAAATTCTGAATTGGTAACCATGTAAAGTAACATTCAATTTATAAATTGAACACAACATACTTTAAAAACAGATGGCCCATATCTGCTGATCATACCTCAGCATCTCTTTTCTAGGTATTTTGCAGAAGCAATTACATTTACAAAAGGTCCATTTCATAATACAATCTGGTAACTAAGTCAAATGAAGCTACTCAAAGAGCAGGTGGTCTCCTGCTGAAATATCTTAAAATACCTTTTAAAAAAGACTACTTATATTTATAGATTGGCTTTAAAAAAGGATAAATATACTGAATTCTAGCACATCCCTGAAAATAATTATACTGCCACTTGTGCATTTTTTGAGGTGGAAGGTTCAATCAATAAACTGATCGGTTATACAAGTCAATTAGTATCTGCTGAAATCTGGTTGTAAGACAAAGGATTTACTCCATATGAACGTTTACTGGACCCAGCATTAACTGGTGCCAGCAATATCAGTGCAATTATTACCAGCAATGATGTCACACTGCACTGTTTTGGTATCAGAACAAAAGGGGGATCAAGAAAAGAGGTTTGGAAAGGTTTTCAATATGGGTTTCTTATAATGAGATTTAGCAGTAAATAAACACAAAAGGAATAACTGTTAAGCCCAACTGAACACATTAAGGTCAAAGATTTCAAAAGTGAATCCACTTTTCTTCCCCCAAGAGTTTATTTTTGGTAAAAGGCAGAAAAAATTAGTTTTTCTACACGGAAAATCTGCTTCTAAATGATAATTTGAAAATCTTGATATATATATTATATATTAAAAAAGACACAAAAATAACAGAGAAGTGGGAATAACAGATTAGGTACTATAACTTTATAAAGGCTTGCCTGATCAAGAAGCAGCACACGCGCACGCACACACACGCACACACACACACCTCATTTACGCAAACTACAAATGTATGAACAGCACAATACTGCAATACTGGGTCATGATACATTACCTGTACACACAACTACTACTGTCATTAATACACCTTTGGGACATTCAGTCTTATGCCCAACACGACATGGTTAAGTCTTTAAATCTTCTCTTCCCCCTTTATGGGAGGGCATTTCTAGACACTAATTTTCCCATCTAATATTCAAATATAGGAAGCAGATTCCACAAGGTGCTTTAATTGTTGAGACCTCAAGTGCTGTTTTCTCTCTGGAATTTTTGGATAGCCAACAGTCCATGGGGATCATACACAAATACTATAACAGAAAAGCTGTTAAGTCTTTTGATGGAACTTGACTGGTGATGAAGTTTTATGACATGCTTGAGCAGCGCACTGAAGGGGATCCCATCTGAGTTAATACTTTGTCCAACCACTGTAGAGGTCCATTCAGATGAAGTTCAATCCAGCAAGGAGTACTTGTTACTGTCTGCCTTCTGTGGGAAGAATTACAATAATGAAATTAAAGGGAAAGATGGCTACAATTAGGTACATACATTGAGAATTTTTAAAAATGTAAAGGCCATATATGTAAAAACTAATTTCTCTTGAATAACTATTAACTTTGGATACTCAACTATTATTTAGAAACATTCTTTTCCTTTCGAATTAAAATTAGTATGGTGATTATTTATTATTTACCATCACCTAAAATGGGACACCTTTGAGAGAGAATATAGGCATCATTAACAATCAAGCCGAGAGAAGAAATGTAAACTAAGAAAGACTGTCCCAAGCAAACTGAGACATACAGTCACCCTACTAAGTAAACCAAAGAATAGTAGACACTCAAAAATCAAATGAAGTCTACATAGAACAGGGTTCAAACTTTTTGCTGTTATTTTGTTTTTTGAGACAAGGTTTTGCTATGTATTTTTCAGGCTGCCCTTGAACTCAACTATGTAGCCTACACTGGCCTCCAACTAATAGCAATCCTGCCTCAGCCTTCTCAGTGCTAGGATTACCGACATGTGCCATTGTGCCCAGCTCAAATTTAAAGTATATCAAAACAACACAGATTTCTACCCAAGCTAAATCCTTACCATATAATAAGACTTTGAGTTCAACTTTCCCAGACAGAGCTAATGAACATTCTTTTTAGCATTATTCAGGCTTTTGATTAATAAACCAAATACCCCCACCCAAAAAAACCCACACACATTTAGTACTTCAACAAAAGGGCTACTCCCCGGGAAACACAAATTATTCAATGACAGCCTGTCACTCCCAGGCACTGTTTTTTTTTTTTTTTCCTATCTTAATAGTTTTATTGATCTATTTATATGATTTAAATGTACCTATTTAATGTTCAACAGTTTTGAGCATATTTAGATTTGTGCAGCTCTCAGCATAATCTATTTTTACAACAGTTCATCACCCCATAAAGAAGCCTCCTACCTATTAACAGTTACTCCCCACACCCCCACGCCCACTCCAGTGTTATTAGTTCCCTTAGGGGCACCATAACTGTTAGGTTTGAATCTGGATGTCCCCCCAAAGCCTCATGCAGTCATGGGGGAGGGCTTTTCAGAAGTGGCTGAATCTGGAGTGTGTGATGCTCGGATCAAGGGTGTACAATCAGTTATTGGTTTGGCACCACCCTAATCCCAGCAGCCTAGATCGAGTATAAATGGGGCAGAAAGATGCTGTTAAGGTTGGTTATTGATTTTGCTGTCTACTGCCCGCCATGAACTGTTCTTCTCTGAAAAGCCATCCTGCCCTGGAGCCAGCTAGCTAAGTATGGATGAAACCTCTACAAACTGTGAGCTAAACAAACCTTTCCACCTTTAACTTTGGGTGTCAGGTATTTTGTCTCAGCAATGAGAGAAAGGTAACTAAGACAATAACAAATTACCACAACTTGGGTGGCTTATTACAACAGAATCTGTTCTCTCTCAGTTTTGGAGACCACAGCCTGACATCAAGGTGCCAGCAGGGCCTCATTCTCTCACAGCTTCAGAGGAGACTCCTCTGCCTCTTCCAGCTTCCAGTGGCTGCACTTATCCATGGACTTGGGCTGCATCATTCTAGTCCTTGCCTCCATCTTCACATGGTCTTTTCTCCCCGTGTCTCTCCTCTGCATGTCCTTTATACGGATGCTCGTCATTGGACTTAGGGCCCACCTGGGTAATGTGGGATAATCTCTTCTTGAGATCCTTAATTACGTGCCAGGCATTGATTTAATTGTCTTTATTATATAGCATAAGTCAAGAAATCTGCTTTTGCTTCTTCAACCTGACAGCCCTTCAAACATGAGAAAAGTTCACTGCCAACTCTTCATCTCCAAACAAGTGCAGATGCAATTTAAAACTGTATCTCCAAGAATGTTATTTTCTATAGCCAATAGTGTCAGTGCCTACTACGCCATTCGCATTTTTAGTGTGTTCTAGCCAATTTCCATTTGCAGGTATCTGAATTTCTATGCCTGAAAAATTCTCTACTATACATGCACATGTAGCAAGCTAAAAGAGCCAGGAAATTAATATCAGTTCACTGTAGGTAACAGAAAGTGAAATGTGAATAAGAGAGGCCTACTTGCTCCACTGGTCTTAATTTAGTTGTACAGTTTATTTTTCTCTAGTTTCTATACTCCAAACTAAATTGCTATGCTATTGTCCAGATTATAGTATCCCATGCCACCCATCCCCATCTACTGAAATCCTATCCATCTTTTAGAACCCAGATCAGTGGTGGTGTACCGATGGTGTGCATGCCACAGCTGGCTGTTTGTTATCATTGAAAGCTCCAAAAGGTTCACCATCACTGACCTAGATCATATGCCATCTCTTACCAGGAAGTTTTCCATGATCTGAGGTGCCAAATACACACTCTTTTATGATATTTAACAGTCTTCTTTATATTAAAATGCATGTCTGTGCATGTTTTAATTATCTTCTCCAGCACAATAATTTGCAATAGTTTTAAATTTAGAGGGCTCCAACTTTATTTCATTATTTTACACAAAGATCTGCTGACTCCACAACTTCAAAGAAAACAGACATTAATGAACTCCAGATGAAAGTGAATGGAATAAAAAATAACTACATTGCAGAAATTTAAGAATCAAATATGTATTCATACCGATATTCTGCTCCCCACCCTTTCACAAAACTCATTCTTATGGTGCACATTCTAGTTAGCTGATACACGGCTTCAAAACCCTGATTAACAGACTGAGCAAGAAGAGCAGCAAATTCCTGGTTGTTGAAGATCTTCAGGTTACAGCCTAGGATTGAGAAAAAGTAAAAGAAACTGTGTGAAACAGTATCATTATAAGAAAAAATAATTTTAAAAGGGCTAGAGGTTTTACAATGAGCATGCAAATCATCTCCTTATTCCTAAAATTATTAGCAACTAGAAAAACTAAGCAGGTCGATGTGATACGTTTATTTACATTGTTGAGTCCATACCTGGTGGAATTTTACACACTGTTGCAGGGTGCCAGCCGTATCTCTGATTACAATTGGGGCTCTGCACAAAGATTGCACTATCACTTAGGCACTCAGCAAAAACTTCCCCACCTATGTAATATAAGCGCACTCCTCTTCCTAAAACAAAATACATATGGGGTTAGTTTTATAACACTTACTATTTCAGTGTGACTTTGGGAGAGTCTTCCTGGAGGAATTCTAAAATGATATAAAGTATTTTGATGACTTTTTTCATAGCTATGCTTTTCTGAAGTCTAACTTTGAAATAACAATGTATATTTTTCTAAATTTTTTAAACAATGATTTTTAAAATATATGCCTATCGAAATATTTTAAACAATGTAAAAGAAAGCACATAGATAGTAAAATAGTTTCACTCAAGTTACGTACTATTTTAAAATTAGTAAGAAAAACTGAGGTAATTTTTAAAGAATTAACTAATGTTTGGACAAATATTTTTGTCTTTCCTTAAAAAATCACACTGTTAAGAAAAAGATAAAAAACAAGAGCTTAAAAAACACCATATATTATGGTGTCAACCAATCTCTCTATATAAACAGAATTAGTAAGAAAAAGTTACATTTCTTTAAGAATATAACTGAAGACACCAAAAAATTAGCTTTGGGGACATAAAACACCTGTGCAGGCAGCATTCTAAGCCAGCACCTAAGAGCTACTGGGTGGTGCTGTGAAGGGATTTGCAGAAGTAATTAAGGTAGCAAATCAGCTTGCCTTAACAAAAGGAGATATGCTTATTATGCAGCAAAAGAAAACCAGTAAAGACAACCAACAGCCAGATTTAATAGATAAAGGCAGAACCTGGTGCCCTGTTCTCTTAAGACTATGTAACACTGATAAAACAATTAATCATGTACTCTTCTATCCGGAAAACATTAAGCCCAACAAGTAGATTTTTCAGGCCATATTCAAAGTATACAGATGATCTAAAATTACTACAATCTAAACTATTGTTGGGAGAAGTGAATATAGTGGAAGAAACCATCTGTTAAATTTGTATGCAAAACCCTAATTAAAACACAGAACAGCCCAACTATGTATAGTCAGAGGCCTTCTTCACCTGTGATAATACATCAAGACTTGAGAACTTCCAAACAAAGCCAAGTGATGGACATCCTAGTCACTATATTTTATAGTATTAAAAATCACTTTTTTTTTTTTTTTTTTGTTAGACAGGGTCTTGCTGGGTAGCCCAGGCTGGCCTCAAAACTCACAGCGATCCTCCAGCTTCAGACTCCCGAGTGCTGGGATTACAGACATGCACCACCACGCCCAGCTCAAAAATCACTCTTTGGTAATCAGCATTATTTTCACAGATGGTGATAGTTAATTCAAAGAAACAGAAGCAAATCACTGTTGGAAGAAGTTACTTGATGAGAGTGATGCTTAATTATTAGTGCCTCTCAAATCTCTTTCACTTCACTATTAAAAAAAAAAAATACTTGGGCCGGTGAGATGGCTCAGCGGCTTAAGCGCCTGCCCGGCAAGCGCGAGGGCCCGAGTTCGACTCCCGGAACCCACATACGAAAAAGGGGCTGGTGATATCGCTCAGCGGCACGGGCGCCTGCTGGCGCGCGAGGTCCTGAGGTCGACCCCCCGGTACCCACAAAAAAAAAAAAAATAAAATAAAAATAAAAAAAAAAATACTGAGGACCCCTAAAAGGTTTTGTATGTGTGGATTCTATTTATGGAAATTTACCATACCTGATTTAAAACTGAGCTTTTCCCTTTCCTCTGTGTGTGTGTGTGTGTGCATGTGGTACCGGGGACTGTACCCAGGAAGCACTGATCTACAACAATCTTCCTGCCTTCAGAGTAGTTGGGATTATAGGGTATGTGCTGTGGTACCCAGCTAAAATTAAGATTTTAAGATACGTCTTAATTCATTTAAAACTAAAACTTATTAATGTAAACAATATGTTTATAAAACTATTTCCAAGGTAAAAGTTAGGAGGAGAGTGGCTGGCAATGTATCACAGTTTTGCAAATTTCTTTATTGTCTGGCACAAAAGAAGAGAACTGGATTCTCTTATCAGATTTACATTTCCTCTTTTGCAAAATCATATGCCACGTAGCTTCTAGATACTCCACTGTACACTTCTGAAAGTGGCATCCTAGTACCATTATGAAAATAGTTCTGATCCTACAAGCTTGCTGAAAGGGTTTCTGGTACTACCAGAGATCTCCAGACCATATTTTGAGGCCTGCTGAATTATATTTTGAACTACAGTAAATGGTAGTTCTTGTTTTAGAAACCTAGTCTCAGATTAACAGTGAGCAGATTTGACTCAGTATATGAGCTCCTGGGAAAAAGCCAGGAGATATAAATTTTTTAAAAGTTTATGATTTGTAAAAAATCATAATCCCAAAATTTGAAACATAGCCACATTTTATGAGTTGTAGAGACTCAGCATGTTAATGTTATTTTAACACATATTTATTGAAGGATTAAGTATCAAGTGTGCCAAAGACTAAGTTGAAGAAAAGAGTTTGCAGATTAAAGAATCACCAGGATCTATTAAAAACAGACCTATTAAAAGTAGTGAGGCCCATGCACTTATAAGTGATGGCACTTAAACTGGTACAGAGACAGCTAGGTTTTTACATCTGAGCTTTTCATGTGGTATACCACATAGGGCCCACATTTTGGGAACAGAGCATTCGCTTTTCACACCAGGAAAGTAAAACATACATACCTATATGTCTTCTTGTCATTTCTACTGTAGCATTTCGGTTAACATTGGAGAGTAAACCTAAGCAGAACCTCTCTGAATTTGATGGATCTGTAAAGCCATCTACAGTCAGTGAGGGCTGTGATGCGTGGAAGGTCTCTCCAACCCTCTGATTTAATTCATAATATGCTATTGAACACCAAAATGCAGGTTCTGAGTAAGTAACTGGCTGCAAATCTGAAATAAGTGAAAAGAAATGTCGTGTGAACAATTCAAGCTGAAAATAGACTGAACATCATCATCTTCACATGTTCTATGCCAGCACACACTGGCAACAGTTTAGGAAGTAAACCTTACATCTACAATGGTTCCACAGATCATACCAGATTGTCAATTTTTCAAATGTCCCCATCTCATGAGGTCACTTTATGTTGGACTGTTCTATCAGTAGTTTTAGTTTAGTTTTTATTTAAATACAAAACAACCACAGGCAAGGATAAGTCCACTTGCCATACCTGGTGTATTTCTAAAATACTGTACATAATGAAGGCAACTTCTGGTAGGATGAAGTAGAATAAAGTCAGAGCAAAGATGAATGAGTCAAATGTCAACACAATAGATCACTTTTTTTTTTTTTTTTGCATTTTGTCTATTTTGACATGAGATTCTAGGTGAGTTACCACAGTTACAAAACTAGGAAATTCATGCATATCTAAGAACCAGAAAGTAATAAAACACAAAATATGTTTCCAAAATATGGAAACAAAGACTATTTCCAGGAAAATAAAGATCCTATGTATTTCATTTCTGTTATTTGACTAAAACGTATCATAAGGAATAATGTGAAGTAAAAAAAAAAAACTGATAATTTTGTAGAATAAATTGCAAACATGTAGACGCTGAAGAGAAATTATGAGACAGCAAAGTAAAATAAGGGTCAAAAATAAAGCACATGAACACCTATATAGACACATACACATAATACATACACATTCAATCTCATACATATAGATTATCTCACATTCAAAATACATAAATTTGTGATGCATGTTTGCATATATATACACATACGCCTTATAGTGTTACTACAAAAAGTATAAGCATACCTGCAGAACTCCATTCATAATACGTTATAAAATTTTTCATGAAAAATATATTTCAATGAATAAGGATTTGTTTCATACATTCGTGTGTGCCATCACATAAGACTTAATAATATTGAGACATAATACTAACCTTTTTTAAAAGCACTGATTTAAATTATTTGCATAATTACTTGTTTATTTCATTGAAATCCCTTTCTCATACATATGAAAAATAATTTTCAGAGAAGATTTTTCTTCAATAGGTGATACAGTAAAAACAGTGGGGAGTTATTTGCAACTTACCCAAGCTATGATTAACAGGGGAGAGTGTAGTAGGAGACAGTTCTGCTGGAGATCCTAAAAGAAAATGAGAAAAATTTAAAATAGAGGCTGGTATATTTCCAGAACTTCTAGTCCAGTAGCAATAAAATTGGTTGTCTGTGGCTGTAAAATCACTAATAAAACACAGATAATTTAAATCCCAAGAATTAAAAATATATAACTACTGTATTTAAGTTTAATTTAGGGGACTTCAATATATGAAAGGCATAAAAAGTCTTGGCTTCTCACCACCCAGTTCCCCTTCCAAAGGAATCTATTATTGACAGTTCTTTCCGTATCAGAGTTCAAAATACTCTATGAACCATACACATGAATGTATTTGTTCTGCAACTCCCTTTTTGTATACAAAATGGTATACCATCTATATTACTGATTCAGAAATTGTTCATTCAACACCTGTTTAATTGTTCATGTTGATGTTTCATTACTGTCTATGTACCTATCAGTGAGTGGCTTTTGATCTCTTGCTTTAAGAACTAAGACTATAAGAACTAATCCTACACACACATTTTGCATACTTTCAAAAATACCTGAATGATCCTTTAACAGAGAAACTGCCAGGACAGAGCTTGTACATAATTATGATAGATTTTGCTAAAATTATCATTCAGAAGTTGTACTAGTTTACATTCCCAGTATCAATGTTGATCAATGAAATCATACTCAACAAGTATAGTTTTAATTGACATTTCCCTTATAAACTACATTGAGGAGTTTTATGGTTCTTACATTCCTTTTTCTGAATAGTCTGTTTCTTTCTTTTGCTCATTTTCCTGTTGTATTGATCAGTTTTCTCACTGATTTGTAGAAGGCTCTTCATGAATTAGAGATATCAGTCCCTTCCTGGTAGAGTCTGCAAGTATTTGGTCACTTATTTTATGACTCAATTCTAATTATAACTATGCAGCATTTACTAGAGTTCATGTCACAGTTTAGTAAAGAAGTGGTGACAGTGAATGTTGTCATCTTACCCATGACTGTAAGATAATGCTTATGGCATTTTCCCACTAAGCATGGTAGTGACTTTGAAGCTAAGACAGAAAATTACTTATTTCAGGTTTTTGGATCAATAATCTCAAGAAACACACTCATGGGTATATTTGCATGTGTATTATATTTCTACGAGTCTGTGATTAATGAAACTTAAAAGCTTTATGTCCTTCAATGCTTTTTAACAGTTTAAATTGCATCGTAACAGCACATAGTTTTAAAGTTTGGTAGAATTCTCTTGTGACACTGCAGTTAACATTTTAGGGTTACCGAAACATCTCTCCATTTTTTCCATGAAAGTTGACTCATTAAGATAGCTTCATTTCTTGGAATCAGTTTTATTTACTAAGTTATATTTTCTCAGAAAATTATCCAATTCTGTTTTCAGTAAACAAGCTAAATCTAATCAACAAAATGAGAGAGCATAAATACATAGCATAAGAAAAATGAACAAACAACAGTCAAAAAAAATCGGAACTACTTCATTCAATTCTATGTCAATAACATTTAAAACAAATTTGTAAATGTTAAATAATCTTATAATTATAAATACAGGATCAATTTTGCTGATGATCATTCTCTACACATTCAGGGAAACTTCATCTAAAAGAGCATGACCAACATACAGTTCCCAAACTTCAAACATACAGTATGGCACAGTTATGGAATAAGTGAGGTCAGAAGACTTTACGAAGTCCTTTCGACCACATACTACTATAGCCATGACATAAAATGGCAGGTAACAAAGGTGAAATGGCAACCGCTTGATAAACAGATGAAAGAAGAGAACACATAATTATTTTTAGAAAACAGAACAGTTTTCCCTAACACAATTAAGTTATGTGCTTTCTTTGTTCCTCAGTTTGAAAAATCTGTTGGCAAGTCACAACAGGTACAACTAAGAAAGGTCAAAATATATTTAGAACAATGAACTAAAACTCACTGCATTTCCTGAAGCAGACATAAGATAAACAAAGCCACTATTAGAAATGGAAGAGGGCTGGTGAGATAGCTCAGCAGCATGGGTGCCTGCTGGCACACGAGGCCCTGAGTTTGACCCCCGGTACCCACAAAAAAAAAAAAAAGAAATGGAAGAAACTACCAGATTATTTGTATCTTTTAACTGTTTAATTCTCTATTAAATACTCATTGGAAGAGACCAGTAAGGTCATAATGTATTAACTTAAAACCAGTTAGATGTGACAAGAGTCAGATTTACAGATTACAAAAAGAAAGGGTCATTACAAAATTTTAAGAATTTAAATTAAGTGAACAGATTTTAGAAAAAAAATTTAAGAGATAAGTAATTGATAATTAAACTGTATAATATTCACATATAAATGCTGATGCTGAAGTTGGCTTACAAAAGGTATTCTAGTTAAGAGGGTGATAAATATTATATTTCAGCTAGTTTGAATCAGCGTTGTCTATCACATGCAGTTAGAACATCCAGAGAAATCATTATGCATGTATCTTTGCATATTAGGTTCACATATATTTGTGTTACACATTTTACAAAGAGGAAATATTATTTTTATAAATAAATGCATAAACACCAAAAATGTTTATTCTCACCAAAAATTTCTGAGTGTTTCTTTGCACTATTATCTAATCTGCCACTGCAATGGGCTTAAAGGGGGAAACTATTATTTACCTTTCTTTGATCATGAACAGTACATTCATATTCTTTTCGTCCATTTTTCTATTAACTACTGTCTTTTTGCCTCTTGATTTGTAAGTTTTTAAATTCTGAAGTCAGTTCTTAGAATTGGTATGTATTTATAAATATTTCCCTCACTTTTCAGATCTGTTACGGTGTATCTTTCCAGGTGACTTTTTTTTTCCTTATTTTTTAAAATAGTTTTAGATTCACAGCAAAACAAACTGAAAAATACAGAGACTAACATATATCTGACAACCCCACACATACCATCTCACTACCAAGATTCCCACAGTACAAGGGCACATTTCTTATAATCAAGGAACCTAGGTTGACAGTGCATCCTATCATCAAAACCCCAAAGCTTATATTAAGATTCACTCTTGGTCTTCAACTTTCAGTGGGTTTTGATAAACATATAATGACATGGGCTCACCATCTGTGTTATACCAGAATAGCTTCGCTGCCTAAAAACATGCCCTTCTTCACCTAGTCAATCTTCCCTTCTCTGTAACCGCTACAGTTTTTACTGTCTCCTCCTCCAGAAAGCCACATCAGTAGAAATCATATAGTATATGGCCTTTACAGATTATCTTATTTTACTTAACAATATACATTCCTCCATGTCTTTTCATAGCTTTATTGCTCACTTCTTCTTACATTGTTAGGATGCGCTACAGATTATCCATTTACCTATTAAAGACATCTTGGCTGCTTCCAAATTTTTGACAATTACGAATAAAGCTTTTCTAAACATCCATGTGCAGATTTCTGAGTGAACATAAGTTTTTAATTCACCTGGGTTAGTATCAAGGAGCAAGGCTGTAAGACTGTGTTAAAGAGAATGATCAGTTTTTTAAGAAATTGGCAGGGGCCGGGGATATAGCTCAGCGGTACAGCGCCCACCTGGCAGGCGCGAGGTCCTGAGTTCGATTCCCGGTCCCTACCCCATCCCCCCAAAAAAACCTGCCAAACTATTTTCCAAGTTAGGATACAGAATTGAGCATGCTAAAGGAAAAACCAACCAAAATTTTAATGGTCATGCATAGGCAATTGGAATTGAGAAGCCCCAAACTGGTCATTAGCCAATTCTTATATTCATAGTTTTCTACTGAGTACGTGGTAGCACAGTAAATCTTGGGCAAAACTAGAAAACAGTGAGGTATCCTATAGTTTTGTCATACTTATATATGTAAGCTCAACTGAGGAAAGGGACTGATCTATGAAACCTGACATGATATGACATCAAAGCACCCAGTCATCACTCATCCAAGTCAAGTCCTAATTAGAGGAGAGAGATCAGGTCCTCAACTTAGCAACCAGGAAAAGAAATGGGTGGGTCTTTACAAGGGAAAATATTATCTATATTACTCTACATTACTATTTTATGTACAGTACCAAGTATCAAATTAAAAAACACAAAACAAAGTAGAAAAATCACATCTGCAATCAAAAGATAGAACAGCTCAACAGACACAGATGTACATATTAAACAGAAAGTGGAATGATCAGATAAGAACTTTAAAATGAAAATTATAAAACTGAAAATTAGAATATCTGAAATGAAGATTTAACAGCAGACCAAAGTCAGATCTATGTATATATTATCATTTGATTTTCAACAAAGGAGCCAAGGCAAATCGATGGAGCAAGAAAAATTTCTTCAACAAATGGCAATGGAACAAATGTCTGCAGGAAAGAAATAAATGGTAAATGTGAAGCATTATATTTTTATCTTTTTAAAATGTTCTTTAAAAACTTGAAGTCTAAAGCTAAAAGTAACACTGTACTTTGGGGTTTAAATGTATTTATTAAGTAAAAGATGTAACAGCACAAACCACAGTGGTACATGAATGTAATTCTAGCACTGTAGTTAATTTTATATCAAGTTTTAAAGTATTACAACTTAAGCAACCTTCTAGGCAAAAGGTGCTACTAAGAACAGTAGAACACCTACTGAGAAAGTTATACTAAGTGTTACTGCTAAAAAGCCAAAGGAGAATAAACAGAATAAAACATATCTGCCTCATCTAAAAGGCAGACTAATACAGAGGAACAAAACTGCATGGGACAAAAAGAAAATAAACAGCAAAATGGTAACCTAAATGCTATGAAAACAATAATTATTTTAAATATAAATAGACTAAAGTTTCCAATTAAAAGACGAAGACTGAACAGTTGAGGAAGACACAAAATGCTGTTGTCCACAATAAGCACATCTTATGAATAAAGATGCAAGTAAACTGAAAATAAAAGGATAAAAAAATGTGTCATGCAACCACTGAGATAAAAAGAAGATATGGTGATGGTAATATAAGACACATCTTATTAGGGCAAATTCATCAGGAAGACATGATAATTCTAAATGCATACCATCTAATTACAGAGACTAAAAATACTAAACAAAGGCTGAAAGAGGAAATAAAACCCAGAGTTGAAGCACACTCTTCTTTATGACAGGTAGAATAAGAAAACCAGAAAAGATTAAAAGGTTTTAAACACCATCAACTGCTCTGACCTAAATGATACTCAGAAAACACTAAATTCTTTATAACTATATATGAATCTCTCAAAAGATAAACCATGTTATGGCATAAAATAATTTTTAGACAATTTCAAAGGACTGAGGTCACACATAGTGTGTTTTCAACTATAATAAAACTAAACTAGAAAGTAATGAAGTATTTAGAAAAGCCACACACTGCTTTAAAAAAAGTCAAACTTCTAAATTACAGGTCAAGACAACTGCAGGAGGAATCAGAGAATCAATGATCTAAATATACATTGCTAAAATGGCCATATTAGCAAAACAATCTACAGATTGATATTAACAATCTATAGTCTTGGTATTAAAATACCGAGAACATTCTTTGGGAAACTAGAAAAAACAGTAATAAAATTCATTTGGAAACACAAAAGACTCAGAATAGCCAAAGCAATCCTAAGCAAAAAAAGCAATGCTGAAGGCATCACAATATCCAATTTCAACTTACATGGCAAAGCCACAGTAACAACAACATAAAAACATGGCATTGGCACAAAAACAGACCTACAGACCAGTATAATAGAACGGAAGACACAGAAACCTATGCACCTCCAGCCATTTGATTTTTTGACAAAGGGGCCCAAAATATATGCTGGAGAAAAGATAAGTGTCTACCAAATGGTGTTGGAAAAACTGGATATCCACATTAAGAAAAGTGAAAACTATATCCCTATCTCTCACTCTGTATTAAAAATCAATTCAAAATGGATCAAACACCTAGGTATAAGACCTGAAACTTCGAAACTGCTAAAAGACAATGGAAATACTTGAAGCCATAGGCACATGCAAAGACATCCTTAACAGGACTCTAACAGAACAAGAAATAATATCAAGAATCAACAAATGGGATTTTATCCATTTAAAAGGTTTCTGCATAGCAAAGTAAACAACAGAGTGAAGAGGTAACTTACAGAATAGGAGAAAATCTTTACTAGCTACTCTTCTGACAGATGATTAACAACTAGAACATATAAGGAACTCAAAAAGCCGGACCACATACAGTGCTTACTACAAGTTAGGAACACTTTTAATTGTTTTGTAAATATAAACTGTTAATACCTTAGATACTTATTATGTCTATTTTGCAGGTAAGAAACTGCTGTGCCTAGATCATCTAGCAACTTTATGGTAGAGGAAGAATTCAAATTCAGTCTAGCTCAGAGTATGACCATGCGGTCCTGATTACTTCCATCTTTTAGAGGAGCAGTCTTCTAAGTGGGGTCTGTGGACCCTATCTAGGAGTACAAAAAACAAATGATTCACAAGAGAAAATTAGAAGGTACTGTCTATGAATTTATCATTTTATCTCTAACTGTTGTGTAAGCTTGAAAAGGTATAACATATTAAGTACCTACATCTAATTCACAAATAACTAAACACATGTTGTTAGTAGTATACTCTCAAAACCCATTACTCACTGCATCAGTCTCATAGGACTAGCTTTAACAACGTACCAAAAATTATGTGGCATCAAACAGTAAATTTATTCTCTCATAATTTTGGGGGGACAAAAGTCTGAAACTAAGGTATCAGCAGGACTATACTCTCTCAACAGCTTCAAGGGAAGCATCTGTTCCATGCCTTTCTCTTCAACTTCTAGTTTCTTCAGTAATCCTTCAGTAATGGCTTCTAGCTGCTTACTCAAATAGATGCCTCCATCTTCTTATGGGTCTTTTCTCTTCTTATAAAGATGCCAGTCATGGAGAATTAGGGACCCATGATACTCTCCTATGGCTTTATCTTAAATAATTACATCTGCAAAAGACTATTTCTGGATAAGATCACACTCTGAGGCACAAGAGGTTAGGACTTCAACGTATCTTTTGGGACACCCAATTCAACCCCTGACATGTACAGATTCAAACTCCCCTCCCCTTTTCTTTTTGGTACTAAGGATTGAACCCAGGGCCTTCACACTGAGCCACCCCTTTTAAAATTTTAAAATTCTGAGACAAGGTCTCATTAAGTCACTCAGCTGCACACGTTCAGGGCTTAGATTTGCAATCCTCCTTAGCCTCCCAGGGTGCTGAGATTACAGGTGTGTGCTATTGTTATGGTTTGTGTCTGGATGTCCCCCCAAAGCCTCACGCAGTCACGGGGGCAAGCTTCTAGAGTTTGTGATTGATTCATGGTCCAATGCTGGGACTATGGGTGTGAGTGCTACACCCGCCCTGGGATGGGTAGCCTGCATACAATATAATGGAGGGAAAGAGGCTTGCTCTCTTGCTCCTCCCTTTTTGCTCTTGTTGCTTTTGCTGTCTTCTGCTGCCATGAACTGTTGCTCCTCTGCCATATGCCACTGTGCCTTGGAGCCAGCTGATTAGAGACTGACACCTCCACAAACTATGATCTAAACAAACCTTTCCTTCCTTAATTTTGGGCGTCAGGTATTTTGTCTCAGCAATGAGAGAAAAGTGACCAACACAGAATTTGGTACCAGAGAAGTGGGGTCATTGCTGTGACTATACCTGACCATGTGGTTCAAAGGCCTTTGGGAATGGCTTGTGGGAAGAGTTTGGGAAGGTTTGGAGATGCTGCCTGAAGGAGTAGCACTGTAATGCCTTAGGCTGTTATGTATGGGAGAGTTCAGCCAGAGCTCAGAAGACCAGAATGCTGACAGAAATCCTGCCGGTAAAGTCCAGGCTCAGGAGGTTTCTGCTGGGAATAGACTGCATTGGCTGTTGGACTCCAGATGATGTGTGTTATGGCATGGCAAAAAGTCTGTCTGCACTTTGCTCATGTCCAGAGACTTTGCCTGAGACTGAGATTAAGGGCGGTGAACTAATTAAACTGCCAGAAAAAATTTCAAGGCAGTCAAAGGTTGAGGAGCATGGCTACGGCTGGGGGCTTTTAGCCAGATTTATGTTGAGAATCAAGAGCAAAGAGCCCAACAGAATAATTTAAAATGTTGTGAGTTTAGCCAGAATGGAGGCTCCAGTAAAGCTGTGGACTGCAAAGATAGAGCTGAGATCTCACCTGCTGAGAAGGAACAGGAGAACACAAAAGATGGCCTGATGGCATCACAAGAAGCAGCAAGTCTCCAGACTTTGCAGCCCCAAAACTGCAAAGGTTAAAAACTTTGCTTTGAGTAAGAAAGCCACGGAGCACCATGTTCCAGAACAGTGGTGGCTGCACCAGGTTCCAGAATGGCGGGAGCATAGAGAATTTGTTCCTCAGAACTGGATTCAGAGTGCCCAGCGATGCAGGCACCCAACCCCTACAGCCAAGAAAGAGGAAAGTCTGGCTATTGCTCTTGCTGGTAGCGGACCTTGGCATCACCCACATGGCGCTGGTTTTAGGCACATGCTGAATGCAAGAGTTATGAGGTTAAGAAGGCATCCACCTAGATTTCAGAAGGCCTCGGAGGCCAGGCAGTGTGCCCCTAAGAGGGCAGTATGTGAAGCTGTGAGTGTGAAGCCAAAGATACAGTGGAGACCCCAGAAGTTTGGAGACACCAGGAACATGGCTCCTCTGAGGAAACCTGCAAGTGATGCAGAAATCTGTTATCAAACTGAATGGAATACTCTTTGCACCTGAGGAGTTGGAAGGCAACTTTTATTTTAACACTAGTGGGCTGATGGTAACCAGGTCTCAAATCATCAGCCCAGAGTCAGCTTAGAGTTTAGCTTAAATATACTCTTGCAAGCCGGAAATAAAAAGTTGATTGCAGGTTATTATATGATTGGTTACAGAGGCTAAGGCATATGTTGTCAGGCAGATTTGTTCTAGGCAGGCTTTGCTAGGGAGGGGGCTGTCCGAGTGGGCAGGTGAAATCAGACAAGCATGTCCTTGACTGGGTTATTTTGTCCTAGGTGGGAAGTTCCTGGAATAGGCAAGCAAAACAAAATATGTTTTATAGGCTAGAGAGTACAGGCAATGCAGCTGGATTGTCAGATAAGGCTGAATCAAACTGTCTCTGAGTTATAGCTGGACTGGTGGTCAAGGCTAGTTGAGTCTAACTACATGACAGGTAGCATGAGCTTAGGCGGAGGCCACTAAGTGATTTTTAATTTCTGCTATGAAATTTCTATAAGTTTGTCATTATACAAGGAGAGAGCAGAGTGGGCCCAAGAGAAAAGCTGTGAGAGCTACAATAAGGGCGGAAGCACATAAGCCCTTTGGAGCTCACAACTTGCCACAGGTTCAATCAGATGCTGCACATGGAACTACAGGACTTAATGTTTGCCCTGTTGGATTTTGGACTTGCTTTGTTCCCAATCCTTTGTATTCTCCTTTTTGTAATTTTTGGAATGAAAATGTCTATCTTGTGCCACTGAATGATGGAAGTGTTTAACTTTCTTTTCATTTGTACTGGGGCTCACAGCTAACAAAGAGTTTGCCTCAGATCTTGGAGGAGACTTGTGACTTGAACTTTTCAGCAATGCTGAAACTGTTAGGACTTTGGCAACTCTTAGAGATGGACCAAAATGCCTTTTGCATAAAGGGGTGTGAATGGGTCTTTAGGGGGAAAGGGGTGGAATGTTATGGTTTGTATCTAGATGTCCCCCCAGAGCCTCACGCAGTCATGGGGGCAAACTTCTAGAGTTTGTGATTGATTCATGGTCCAATGCTAGGACTATGGGTGTGAGTGCTACACCCGCCCTAGGACAGGCAGTCTGCATACAATGTAATGGAGGGAAAGAGGCTCGCCCTCTCACTTCTCCCTTTTTGCTCTTGTTGCTTTTGCTGTCTCTGCTACCATGAACGGTTGCCCCTCAGCCACGCCACCCTGCCTTGGAGCCAGCTGAGTATGGACTGAAACCTCCACAAACTGTGAGCTAAAAAAACCTTTCCTTCCTTAATTTTGAGCATCGGGTATTTTGTCTCAACAAGAGAAAAGTAACTAAGAGAGCCATTATGGTCAATTTCAAAACCCTTTTAAGCCCACATCTTTGTGTATGATGGATCAACCACGAATCATAGAATGCACATCCCAATATCCACTCATTTCTCTATATACTTGTTTGAACACATAAGTTTATAACATTCATCAAGATCTGAAAAAGGACTGGGTACAGAATACTACAAAGGAAAAGTCTGCCAAACTTTTAGATTTCTGAAGATATCCAATCTGATCTATAATATCCACAAAACTCTAATTGAAGAATAAAGACTTGGACAATTTTTTAAGAAGAGAAATTTTTTAAAAAGAAAAGCAGCAAGTGATTGTTCATATAGTTTCTTACTCTACTCAATTTGTCCTCTGGTTGCTTCTTTAGAAAACATTAATTCATTCTGTCCCAGCAGGGTGTTAAAATGAATTTAATGCCATGAACCAGAATTAGAGGGCAAGCAAAATTTATTCTAAATTGGGACCCTGTATCAATCAAAACTATTTTTTCCTTCTTTTACTTTTTTTCCCTTATGAAACAGGGTCTTGCCCAAACTGGCCTTGAACTCCTAAGCACAAGTGATCATCTGGCCTCAGCCTCCTAAGTAACTGGGATTATAGATGTGTCACTGCACCTTGCTGGAACTGTCTTTCTTGCCATGGCACTGAAACAAGAAATGATGGTGGTAGTTAAGATAACTTAACTGGTAGTTAATATAACTTTCAGCACTCATGAATGAGATATTCATATTGTCATTATATCAAGTAATTTTTAAATGTGTCATTTTGAAAGTCAGTAATAGTGCCCCACTAAAACAGAATTAAAACTCTTAGGTAAGATTTCAAAGCTAGCCCTAACACTGAGTTCCCATGAACTGACTGAACTTCTCGTCCCTTTAAAAATTTTGTCTCATTTACCATAAGGAGCAATTATATTCATCTTATTGCTCCTCTGTGTTTCACTTACATTATTAAATAGGTATTGGTGCACTAATTGGGATCCCTGGCATTTTGTGTCTAGCTCCTTTCATTTGACATAATCCTTTCAAGGCCCTTCCATGTTGTCCCACTTCATGCTCTATAATCACTCCTTTACATGGTTAAAGTCTATTGCTCAAACACATTTCATTTTATGTATCCATTCACCATTTGATGGCCACATGGTGCTTCCACTATGGTTAATGCTTAGAGGTTACATTTGTATTGTATTTGTACTTGTATTTGCGTGGACCTATTTAAACTTCTCTTCAGTCTAGACCTGGAAGTGAAACTGTTGGGTTCTATAGTAACATATTTAACTTTTTGAGGACTAGCAAACTTTTCCAAAGTGACTAAGCCATTTTATGTTTCTACCAGCAATATGAAAGGATTCCAGTTTTTCCACATCCTCACCAACACTTGGTAGTGCCTTTCTGAATACAGACATCTAGTGAATGTCAGTAGTATTTCATTATAATTTATAATGTTCAGCTACTTTTTGTGCTATTCACCTTTAAATGTAACAGTAATAACTATCCATCACAGAAGAACAAAGAACACTGCTGATGCAACAACAGAGTTTACTAGCATCCAGGAGTGTTCAGGTGACTTATTTGGAAATCCAAATATCATTCACATTAAGATGTATAACATTCTGGGCCGGTGAGATGGCTCAGCGGTGTAAGTGCCTGCCTGGCAAGCGCAAGGGCCCGAGTTCGACTCCCGGAACCCACATACGAAAAAAGGGCCAGTGATACTGCTCAGCGGCATGGGCGCCTCCTGGTGCACGAGGTCCTGAGGTCGATCCCTGGTACCCACACACAAAAAAAAGATGTATAACATTCTATTTCCAATGATCATTAGATTATCTATTGCTCCTAACAGCCATAAATATGATTAGCTACAGCAGAAACCACTCTACCTAGGCATCTAAAAAAAATGGAAGGATTCAAACAGCAGAATTATTCTAAGATCCTTTTTCCCTGCCAATGTTAATTAATCTATTTAAAAATAATTTAGATTATCGTAACTACAGAATGTGTTACTGTAAGATATATAGAAAGGCTGATGGCGGAAATTGTTGAGATGTCATTATGAAAATGTCCAATCCTTTAGGTACAGACAGAATGGAATGAATCAAACTGGACAATTTCAAAAACATCAAAGTGATTTTCCTGATAACACCTACAAGGTCTGCTGAGTTATACATTTTTACTGTATCACAATGAACTTAAAGCTTTGACATGTGCAATATTTACTATATGTTGCAGTTTATTCCCCATCACTGTTTGGACTAACAGCTAAATACCAGAAATTAATCAAATTAGGTTAGGTATGAGGTGTTTTGCATAAATAATCTACTATAATCCAGAATTCACTATGTATTAAGGGAGTACTAAAAAGTTAATCCTCACCCTCCATCCTTGAATTCCTCTGAAAACTTGTTACTAGGCTGATTATATTCTTTTATCACAAACATATTTATTCAAAGGGTAACAAAAATTTCACGTAGACATATGGAATACTTACTAAGGAATAAAAGCAAGTCAATAGTATCAATTTTTTTATTCAATGATTCTCTTTTTTGGTGTATTTCTAACTTCTTTAAATTTAAGAGGGATAACTCTTGTTAGTTTCAAACACAAGAAAGGTGTAGGGCAAGCGTGAGGGCCCGAGTTCGACTCCCAGATCCCACATACAAAAAAAGGGCCAGTGATATCGCTCAGGGGCACGGGCGCCTACTGGCGTGTGAGGTCCTGAGGTCGACTCCCGGTACCCACAAAAAAAAAAAAAAAAGGAAAGGTGTAGCAGCCCCAATGTATCTGCATGGGATTGATTTTAGAACCCTCTTCAGGTATCAAAAACCTGCAGATGCTCACGTCCCATATATAAAATGGCACAGTAAATGCTATATACATAGCCATTATATTGTACTGTTTATGGAACAAACATAAAACCAAAAAGTCTGTACATGTTCAGTACAGATGTAATTTTTCCTCAAATATTTTCGATCTGTGGACTCCAGGAATCTAGAACCTGTGGATACAGAGGGCTGACTATACATCTGATCACTACAGAATTGTATAAGGTTTTATTTTTACCTGTGTCCATACTTTGGTTCAACTGTTGATCACTTGTTTCTCCATCTTCACTGATATATCCAGGTGGTGGCGTTTCTACAAAAGTTTAGAACAAATGACATACAGGTGTGATATAATTTCACTACCTTTTCTTCCAGCTACCAAGTATAACCAATTAATCACTCCAAAGAACAAGAATGCACATAACATTACTATAAAAAGAAATATTGGACTAAGGGGTTATAATTCAGGTTTTGACCCAAATTCTGCAGATGAATTCTTAAATTCGATTTATTTATTCATATTTATCTATCTGGTTCTTTCCATATGTACATATTCTGGGCCAAGAGCCAAGAATACAACTTCAAAGATACTTCAGTTCTCAAATTAGTAGGCTTCAAAGAACTTAGTACCCTAAAAAAATTCTTTTTTCAACTAATGGTTATCATGGATGGGGACAGAAAATTAAAGAACCTAGACACATACGCATGGATTTCAATTATAAAGGGTAACACAGGCTTACATCTTATACTAAGTTTTATAAGACAAATTATAGTAACATGGTTCATGACTAGTCTAGCCTGAATTCTGCCTAAAAACTATTTTTCCAGGGATTTCCAACTTGTAAACTCGAAGTGAAGCAGAAAATTCAAGTATAAATGACTGCATAAAAGAGGCATTAACACCCCCTGAAAATAAACAGGATTCTAATATGCCATTTCCAACATGTTTTTTTTTTAACAAAATGGTACTACAGAACACAGGACCCAGGGCCTTCACACTGAGCTACATCCTCAGTCCCTTTATTTTTTATTTTGAAACAAGGTCTTGCTAAGTTGCCCAGGCTGGGCTCAAACTTGAGATCCTCTTGCCTCAGCCTCCAAAAGTGCTGTGATTACAAGTGTGCACCCACCACATCTGGTTCAAAAACACTCAACTTTTTCTTACTGTGTTTCTTTACTTTTCCCTATTGCTCATCATCTATAAATGAATCATAAAGTTATTAGTATCTTATAAAAAATGTTAAAATCTTCAGATAGAAGAAAAAATTTTTGATTCACTGTTACTTGAGCTAGATAAAGCCTTGAAGTCCAGCAAAGCTAATACTTATGATTTACTCCCGATTTTCTATTTTATAAATACTCAAATCTAAATAACTGAAGAAATAAAGAACTGAAAAAATAAGCACAAACATCTTCACATGAAGGCCACTAAAATTATAAATAACATCCTTACAAATAATTATCAGATAGGTGTCTTATAAAACAGTACACTTACACCTTAGTTTTCTAGTATTGTTTAATAATAGTAATTCCAACATCAAAAACTTAAAATGCCTTCATGCCTCATCTCACACACACACCCCACCACTCCCAGCCACCCCCACCACCTCCCATACTAGACACTGAAGCCAGGACCTCGGCACTGAGCTACATCTCCTGCCCACCTCCTACTTTTATGAGGCTGAGTCTCAATGAATCACTAAATTGTCCAGGCTGGGCTGGATTTTATGTCCCTCCTGCCTCAGCCTCTCAAAGTACTGGGATTATACATGTGCACTACCTCACACAGCTCTCAGTCAGGTTTATGAAAGAAAGAATGATCTCTTTTGTCCAGGAAATGTCTTGTTGCATCACTGTTTTCCCTCATCCTGCTTTGCCATACTCTACCCATCCTCTTTTCTCCTAACTTCTCAAAGAGTTTGTTATTTACCAGCAACCTAAAAAGCAGCCTTGAAGTTCAACAGTGATGGTGTTTGTCTACAATCCTAGCACTATGGGAGGCTGAGGCAGCCGAACAACCTTGTGCCCAGCCTGGTTAACTTAAGGAGACCTTATCAAAATGAAAAAATAAGGGCTGAGGATGTAGCTTAGTGTGAAGGCACTGGGTTCGATCCCTAGTACAAAAACAAACCCCCAAAACCAACAGTCTTGAATCCTGTTTTTGAATACAGCAGAAGTCAACTTAAGACAATCAGAAACCACTTCCTATCTGTAAAAGTAGGTTTTTTTAAAAAAATGAAACAAAACCAAACCTGTGCTTGTATTTTAAAAATCTTGTTCAACGAAAAAGCACTGTTTTCATAATAAAGAAGTTTTTAAAAAATGTACTTAAAACTCTTAGGTTCCTTATATATTTTTAGTTATAAAATAAGGGTGGAATAGAGCAATATTAGATAAGGGAGGGCTGAGACATTAAAAATCCAGCATATAGCTTAATCTCCATCCTAATATGTTTCTGCTAGGGGAAAAAGAAAGTAAAACGCACAAGAAAAGCAACAAAATATAAGCTATTCTCCAAAAAATAGTAAAAACTAAAAGGGCAAGTACTATACTGAGATATATTGTTGGGTCACATGATATAAGTAAGAACCATGTCACTGAAGTCATTTCTCATCAGGAGCTCCTGAGGTCCTTAAGAAACATAACTAAAACGAAAGTTATCTGTTTTTCAGAATAATGTAAGTGTTGTTCCATCTACAGAACTAAAACAGTACATTTCCTATTGTGTTAACACGTTCCCGCCCACTTGAAACACCAGTGGTACATGCACGACTGTCCCTTTGGGCAGCGAATTCAAGTGACTAACTCCACTTGGTCCATTTACAGAATTTTTATTAATTTTATTAGTAAAAAGACTGATAAAAGTGATTAGATCCATTTGTACTACAAGCCACCTGATGGCAGGGTCACGCACACACCACCAGGGGTTCAGCTGGTGGGACAAATGAATTCAAATCAGAGCTGCCGGCAGTTACACATAAGAATTACAGCCCAGCCTTAAAAATGTTACATTTATCTGAAACATTATCAAATTCCCTAAGAAAAAGTGACTACTTGGTAGACTTTTAGTTATATTTGTTACAAGAATACTTTTTTCCTGTACTATTTATTTACACAACTAAGACAAACTAAGATCTTTTCTGCTTCTCCAAGTCAATTCAAAAGAAAATGTAATATAAAGTAAAACTTGTCTCCAAACAAAGCTGTTCACTGTACTATACTTACATAGTTCACAAAACAATCACCCACTGTATCAGACTTTTCTATCCTAAACCCAGGAGCATTTTAAAAAAGTGAAACCACAATTTACTAAAGCCCAAATGTTTGTCACAAAATTTTTATCTTAAGTTTTAGTAGATTCAGAAAGCAAAAATACCTGGGATGTAATTACTTTGTGGCTCAATTCCTGCTGGGAAATTAGTGTTTTCTGGTATGGAATGGGTATAATCATCCAGAGGTGGTAGTTCTGTTAGAATCTCAGTGTGCCGTGGCACTAATACCGGAGGCAAAACTACAAGAATTAAAAAGAGACCAGAGTTAGTGGCAAGGAGCAAAAAAGGTGTTGGGGGAAGCCTTATTAAAAATTTTTACAACAAAGAAGGCAGCAGCTTAGCTTTTAAAAGTTAAGGTCCACCTAGTTGTTACTATGCTAGTTACAGAGAAACTGCTAATCTGATTAGGGCTTTAAGTTACATAGTTGACCTTCTAAATTTCCAAGTTAGCACTTCTCTTATACTTTTGGGGATACTGAGATCTTGTTTTGTATTAACGTAAGAGTTCATAAATCTCCACTGGAAAAGTTGAAGAAAGATTTGTCTTCATTTGTAAAGTCAGATTCAGGAAATTTTTCTAAAAATATATTTTAAAAAAAAAATTACAAGCACACAGCTAACTAAATGAAAAGTCTTGCTATTAAATGGCTTATATACAAATGCTGTCATTAATCTTACTCCTGAAAGCACTCAAAAAAGCAAAATGCTTGAAAATGGGCACTGAACAGAATTGTACAGAGGTCTACTGGTTTTGCTATTAAGAGTCAGCAAACCTGTGGGATTTCCTAGATATAATCATAGATGTCACATACTGTATTGTCCCAAGAAACTGACGTATCTTTCCCTCTAAATTACATTTCTTATTAAAAAAAACAAAACAGCATTTTTGATTTTTAACTACCAAATATGCCTGATTTAAAATAATTAGAATTTTACACTAAAATTTACCTGAGCCACAAGAGCACCTAAATATCACTTAAGTTCAGGCATTTAATTTAAAACCCGAAAAAATTTCTGCAGTTGTCCTACCTGGTGTCTCAACTCTCTGATAATGGTAAGGGTTCACACACACTTCATCCTTTTTTAGATTAAAAGCATATTCGCAGTTTTCAATTGCCTTCAGTTCATGATGACTGTGAAGATCAGGCCAGCGCCATAACCGACAATATATAACATGTGGCAATCCTTTTCGATGTGAAACCTGAAGACGACCATCAAGAGACCTATTGGGAAGCAACGGCAAAAGAAAGGAGTAAACTTTAAAAAAAAAATAAGTGTAACTATATGGGCTAAGGTAATACACTTAAGAGCATAAAGAAAGGAATGAGCCATTTAGTTAGTTTTAGCAAGAACCAGGAAGAAAAGTGTACTAAGGATCTGATAAAATAAGTAGCAGCAATAGCAGATGTTTCCCAACAGTATGCTACATAAATGACTCAAATGCCAATGAAAGGCTAACCACTTGGGGAAAATTCATCTTTTAAAAAGAGTATCATATGGTCTTACTTGATAAACTTTTGTCAACATCTATCTTTAATAAGTCAAATTCTTTTTTAGAGATGGTTCAAAGAGCCTTAATTCTGTAGGTAACTTAATAGTCAAAAAAAAAAAAGTAGTGTGAAGAATGATAAATATCAACAATGATATGACAGTACCGTACTCAGACTAATATAACTCATTATTCAGTTGTCACTGTTTTGATAACTGAGGTGTATTTACAATGCTCACACATAAATGCAGATGGTGATGAGTATGATGGGATGAAATGGACAAATACCAATATACTTAAAGAGAATGAGATGACTTTTTTAAAAAGGTAACATAAAAATGAGTTAGCCTATTGTTAATTGTGATAGTTCAGTAAATAATTATGTGTTAGTATATAAACATGAAATCTAGATAACAAGAAATTTAGCAAAAACTGATCATGTATTTGCTTAAAAATTAGGCCAACAGATCAATTTAAAATTGAACTATAAAGAGTATATAGTTATCAAAGTTCTTATCCTTTAGGGGATTCAATTTAAAGAAGATTCAAAACTAGACTGCATTGATCAAAACATCAGTTGAAACATTTAATATATTTTTAATACTGGCAAGCACATAGTTTAAATGCTATGCCTTATTTTACATTAAAGAAACATCCTAGGCAAAATTATACTAAGCAACCCAGTAGAGGTCTTCCAAAACAACCCCCCCTCCCACAAGATCTCTAGGATTGACAGAGGGCAGAATATTCACCTGGTTTGTTCAGAGAAGCTGTAAAGGCCTGTTGTATCCCACTGATCTATCGTATTTGGTGTACTCAGTCCCCAAATTTCAGAGCAAGTGCTGTGCATAAATTGAAAAACAAAAAATTGATGTGAACATGGAAGCATGGTTATTCAAAATACCATGATGTAAAACATGGAGAATGTACAGAATACTTCCTTCACCCAGAAAATATACATTGCTTCATACTTTTTCACAGGCATTTAGCGCTAGTTACTATATTTTCTATATGAAGGAAGCCAATAAAATGGAACATGTGACTCCAGATAAGTTATGATGTTTTCAAAAGGTGAACACCAATGTTTCTAGCTTAATGAAATCATATCTATAATATCCTTTCCATCTCTACTCAAGACCTAATACCTACACTATTAGCCTTACTAAAACGCTTCATTTTATCAGTTTTTTAAACATTTAAAAACATCTCCATTGGTATTTTTAATATAGGAAAATTCCAATTAAAATATACACATATCTACAGTTAAGATTTTCAAGTTATTTTGTTGCAATACATTCGGTTTCACTGAAAATTACTCTTGCTTTCTTATCCCTATAAAGGATAAAGAGACTTCGGAGTCATTCTGAAATAGCACACCACCTTAAAATTTTTCTTCCACATTTCCTTCTAGAACACAGGCAGTCCAGAGATAATTCTCCTTATTTTCCCTGACACTACTTTTTCAAAGTAATTTCAGGATTTGTGAAAGAAGGAAGAGTTTAAAAGGAACTTTTGGAATGGAACTTCTGACTGCAAATGTCTTTCAGGTCCTAAGCTACACTTCTAAAATTAGTCAAAAGTAATTTTAAAATTCAATTCCATTTCTCACAGACTATAAACAATCAAATATTTTAAAACAACCTCTGAAAATAAACAACTGATTAACTTCAGAATTTACACCGCTACTAAGCTACCTGCAATCAACATTGCAAAGTGCAACGATTAAAGTTCTGACTGACTGTGCCTGGTCAACACAATCCTGTATGCTGGGCCCCAGGTCCCATACACAGCTGCGCATCTGCGGGAAAAAGTCATGCCACGCTTTAAAGGCTAAGGTAAACAAATAATGATTAAAAACAAACAAACAAAAACACACTCAGGAATTTTCCTGCCTTGAGACATTTTAGATCCTTCTGCTTTTTTAGGGCACAAAATTTATCAGACTACAAAAGTCACAAAAACCTAAAAAATTGGAGGATACCTAGATAACTTAGACCTTTCCTTTTCCCAAACATGCAATGATTTTAAAGATCTTATCAAATACAAGTATCTACTGGAAACATACAACACAATATAGTTTAAATCACAACTGAATCACCTAAACTCTAAAGTCTTGTGAATCTAAGTATAAGGAAGAAAAAGTATACAGCTCATTCTTTTTTCTTTGAAAATAATTTAAGAAAATGATTGACAAAAGCATAGATCAGAGGCTATTCTGTTCCTATAATACTAGAAAAAGAGTATTTCACTTGAGGTCCTCGGGGACTAACATAAAAACTAGAATGTAAATTAGAGCAAAAGTTTAAATTGTGCACTACTGAAGCCTTGAAATAAACCAAAGAAGAATGGTAGTTGTTAAGAATATGCAATCAGTCTAGAAGCAGACAGAAGCAAGCTTTTAAGTACAATTCAGCCACTTTGCAAGTGCTATCCTGAGGTATATTTAAACCTTAGTACTATCTTTTACTGTAATACCTCCCTCACAAAATTGGAAGGTTTAAAATATTAAATGTGCTACTAGTTAGTAAAATCTTTGTTTCAAAAGAAAAAGTATTCATAAAAAGAATCCAATTTATAAAATATATAAAACTAGAATAAATGCAATCATGAATGTCAAAATTATACAAAGAAACATTTTTAACATAATTAAAAACAAAAATACGCTAAAAGAAAATGACATGTCCTCTGGACAAGATACTATCAGAGAAATATCAAGTCTATCAACTTTATATATTTGATGCAATTTTTAGATCCTGATAAGACTATTCCAAGTAGTCAGGCACGGTGGCAGCACTTGGGAGGCTGAGGCAGGAGGATCACTGTGAGTTGGAGGCCAGTCTGGGATACATAAGCAAGTTCAAGGCCAACATGCACTACATAGTGAGACCCTATCTCCAAAAAAAAAAAAAAAATTATTCCAAGTAAAACACGCCAAACAAATAAGGATGACCAGGAAAACTGAGAAGGAAAAGTAGAGATTTGCTCTACCAGATTCTAAAGTATACTATAAATTCTCAATAAGTAAAAAAGTATGCAGTTAGCAAAAGAATACACAGAACAGAGTAGAGGTTCTGCTTCTAATAATGGAACAGTGGCCTACAATTAGATAAACTTTCGACTAGATATATAATAAAGTCTGAATCAAATATAATTAATTAATTATCTGAACACAGTAGACAAAGACTAGAAAAAAATAACAACTAAAGAGATCAACCCATGGAAGAGGAAACTCACTGTGAGAGAGCTGCATCTCCATGGCTTTATACCTGAGGGCACTCCCCAGTCTGAGCTTAGCCGGGCAACCAGAACTCAAGGAGAAAACTTTAAAATGTAAATAAAGGAGTTTTGGGGAGGGGGATCAAAATATGACTATGAACTCTGCTCAAATCCTTGACTGAACCCTAAAAGTACATATGATAGACTGCAGGGTTCTGCTGACACTAGCAATGGGAAGGCTGAAAGAACTAAGTTTTCAGCTGTTGCTTACAGCAGAAGAAAACAGTTCGGATTCTGAGGCCACACAAAACTACCTGCTGGAACAAAAAAAAAAAAAAAAAACTCTTCCAAGGAAGGTAACAGAATTCAGAGTCTCTACAATATTTTATCTCAAATATCCAATATATGACAAAAAATAACCAAATCTGAGGAAATAAGAAAATGTGACCCTTAGTCAAAACTTAAAAATCAATAGGATTAGATGCCAAGATGAGTTAGCAGACAAGGATTTTTTTTTTTTTCATGTGGGTACTGGGAGTCAACCTCAGGACTTTGCGCTTGACAGCAAGCGCTTGTGCCACTGAGCGATATCACCGGCCCCCTTTTTTCCTTTATGTGGGTTCCGGGAGTCAAACTCAGGACCTCGTGCTTGTCAGGCAGGTGCTTATGCCATTGAGCTTATCTCACCGGCCCCAGACAAAGGATTTTAAAGTATTATTAATATGTTCATTAACTTAATGAACAGATCAGGAATCTCAGCTGAGCAATGCAAACTATTAAAATGAATAAAATAGAAATACAGGAACTGTAAATAACAAACTCAGATTAAAATTAACCTGGTGGTTAAAGACAAACGAATCAGTGATTTTTAAGACAAATTAATACAAATTACCAAATCAGAATCAAAACAAGACTGATTAACAAAATGAACAATCTCAGTAACATGCAGTTTCAGAAACAGAGAAGACTTGAAAAAATATTTAAAATAATACTAGATGAAAAAAAGAAAATAGCTGAGCATTTTTCAACTTAATAAAAAACTATATTCTATACACTCACGAAGTTCACAAATTGAAAGAAATCACACTCAGGTAAATCGCTGTCGAACTGCTGAAGGTAAGAGAGCTGTGGAAGCACTGAGAAACGCAAAAACTCAAGGCCCGAACTCCACTCAAACCCCTGCACTGTGCTTTGACCACTCTGTCTAGCATGCTTTCCAGCAGCCTAAGCCAGGGCCCTGGGACAATCACCCACTTTGACTGCCTGTAAAAGCTCAAGGCTGCCAAGAGAAGTTACCACTTGTTCCACCTAACACCTAATGAAAGACCACTGTCCTCCTTTTTTTAGAGCAATTATACTACAAATCCTTCTACTCCTTTGAAAGATAAACTTATCTCCTACAAATCACGGAGAGTTTTTCTCAAAGACCTGAAAGTCATTCCTTTAAAATGTAATCATCAGGGAGGCCTCTGTCTCCCACTCTAAGGGAAGGCAGAAACCTAACTTTGGGCCGGTGAGATGGCTCAGCAGCGTAAGCGCCTGCCTGGCAAGTGCGAGGGCCCGAGTTCGACTTCCAGAACCCACATACAAAAAAAGGGCCGGTGATATCGCTCAGCAGCACGGGCACCTGCTGGCGCCCGAGGTCCTGAGGTTGACCCCCGGTACTCCCATTAAAAAAAAAAAAAAAAAGAAACCTAACTTTAGTAAACATCAGCACACACAGATGAGCCCAATCCCAGTGACACCGAATAGCCTTAATGCTTTCTGTAAATTCTCATATCCATGACTCTGCCTGAGCCCCCGCCCCGACTTCCTACTCCTTCTTTCTCCATTCAATGCCCAGTCATCTCTATGTAAGTCACAACTGAACTCAGCCATTCCTTTGCTGTAGTAGTTACTGAATAAAATCTGTTTTTACTGCTTTTGAATCACATCTATTTTGTGTATCTTTGGCAGCAGCCAGGGCAGAACAATCCATTAAATTCAGAGGCATAAATACTAACAACCTCTCATCAGAAACCACTGAAGTCAGAAGGCAACAGAATATACTCACAGAAATGAAAGGAAGAAAACAAACCCCCTCTTAGCCTAGAATTCTATAACCAACAAAGGTATCCTTTCCTTTGTAAAAGGAGTAAAACAAATACATGTTCAAACTTGTTTTTAACAGACTTTGTGTAAAAGACATACTAAAGGAAAGTTCGAGACGATGAGAAATAAAAGATGAAAGAAAAAAAAAAAAAGAATCGTGTTAAGTACATAGGTAAATACAAAAGGTGGTACCTTTTCTACTAATTTCTATAAAAAGAAGAATAAATTACAGCAAAACCTAACTCCGAAAATATGTGGACATAAATGATACAATAGCAGCACAAGCAGCAGAAGGTGTAAGAGCAACTACTATACTGTTACAAAGCTAAGGATACACATTATAATCTAGAAAGTCATCAGTCACCGGAATTTAAAAGAGCAAACAGATATAACTGAAAGGTGTACAGAAAATTAAAATGAAATATTAGAAAAATATAACTCCAAAATCCATGAAAGAAAAGCAAAAACAATATACAGACAATAGAAAACAGAGTAAAGTGATAGACTTTAATAAAAACAGCGACAGTGACATTAAACATAAATATACCACATACTCCAATAAAGGTAAAGATTTGCCAGAATGAACACAAGATGTAAAATGTCCACAAAAATGCAATTTAAATAAAGATACAGATAAGTTAGAAATATAAGAATGGAAACTGTCCATGCAAGCATCAAGTTTAATAAAGCAGATACTATAATAATAAGACTTAGAGACAATTACAGAGGTAAAAAGACATTTCATAAAAGGATCAATTCATAAGACATTAATAATTCTGTATGCATTGAAAAAGAAAGTTTCAGCATGCATAAAGGCTGGAGATGTACCTCAGTGGTAGAGTGCTTGCCAAGCATGTGTGAGAGCCTACGTTTGATTCCCAGCAACATGAAAAGGGGAAGAAAAAGTGGGGGCCGTGGGGGGTATACAAAATATATGCAGGAAAGAACAGAAAGATTTAGAAGATTATGAAGAAATCAGTAAATAATTCTCTAGGCAGTAACACTATTCTTGCACATGTACCATAAAAGGGCTATACAGTATTAATCAACTACTTTGGTCTGATATTTATAGAAGTCTCATTAAGTGTATATGAAATATTTTAAAATACATAGCACATGCTGGTACCATAAAAAAGTTAATGACTTTTAGAATAAACAATACTCATCTAAATAACTTACGAGTCACAGAAGAAATCACAGAATTAGAAAATATATGATAATAACTGCAATATTTAAGAATTTGAGAGGGATGAATCTAAAGTAGTTCTTAAAGGTCTGCTGATCAAGAGAAGCTGAACACTAAAGACTTACCACTGAATGAACCCATTTACATGAAATTCACGAGGGGCAAAACACATTGAAAATGAAAAAAATTTCAAGCATTAGTTGGCTCCAGAACCACTGGGAAGGAGTATGAAAGGAGTTACTGGATAACTGAGATGTTCCATATGATACACTGGCACATTCATCTGTCAAACATGATTTGGATACTTCACGATATGAAAATTTTATCAAACAAATAAAAAGCACAGAAAATCCATAAAAGAACTCAAAGAAGTAAAAACCAGAAGTACCAATAAAAAGCCACATAATTTAATGTTACTGATAAAGACTCCCTATGAATTGATATGAAAAGGTCTCTAAAATACAGTATCAAGTAAAAAAATCAAGCACAGAACAGTATGCACAGTGTGCTATGCTGTGTGTTGAAAAACGATGTAAAAGGGTCCACAAATATGTACTCATATACACATAAATATCCCCCCATGAACAGTAGTTACTTATACTACTGTTGCTTGTAACTAAATAAATGAAATGAAAATATTCCCACAGAATTAAATTAAGTGCAAGTCAGTGTCACATTTCCATAAAAAGGTGTGCTTCTAACCTTAGATAACTAAGCACGAGGACAGACTGTTGTTTCCCATTCTGTGTCATGTCAAGCTCACTTTACACATTACTACAGAAGACAGTAACAACACACCAGCCCTGGGTCCTGTTCAGTCTTTTCTGACACAATGTCCTCACTATCTAATATTAGCTTTTGCCACCAGTGTTCTACCTTATGTATGTCAACTACTACTTCCTAGCCACCTTCTGACTTTATTGCTCTTTCTTTAGTAAACCTAACAAACTAGCCAATTCTTAAGAGTTTAGGGGGTTTATATCAGGCAGTTTTCATCTCCACTCTTCCTTAGAAACTAATTCCTTAGAGATTAATTCATATTGTATTTCTCCGTAAGACTCTGAGCTCCCAGAAGTCTTTGTATACTCCCACACAGCAAACAAGGTATCTGGTGCTCAATTAATATTTTCATTGCACAAAAACTGAATTACAGTATTTCTTGTCGCACTAAATCATAACATGGGGAAAATAAATTGCTCAGATTTTCAGTAGTTCAATAAGGAATTTGAGTTATAATTGGCATTATGGTCAATTCCTAAAAAATATTACAGGAAATGTAGAAAAACTTAAAGAAGCATTGATTATAATATTATATAAAAGGCCTTTTATACATTCAATAACTTCCAATAAATCTAAGATGTTATGTAACGTTTTGTGTAACAGTAACACTTAAAAAGAAAAACTCCCTCCCAATTTTATTTACAAGAGGCATCATGTGAAAAAAATGTACATCTAAGAATCAATGATAGGGCTGGTGAGATGGCTCAGTGGCTTAAGCGCCTGCCCGGCAAGCGCGAGGGCCCAAGTTCGACTCCCAGAACCCACATACGAAAAAGGGGCCGGTGATATCGCTCAGCGGCACAGGCGCCTGCTGGCGAGTGAGGTCCTGAGGTCGACCCCCCGGTACCCACAAAAAAAAAAAAAAAAGAATCAATGATATAGTTAATAACAACCACATTCGTAACTTAGCTATTATATTTCAAGCACTGTGTTAGACTAAGTACATTACAGCTCTCACAGCAACCTGTGAGCTGTGTAATAACACCAATCACTCATTAAACCTGTTAGCTAGAATTTTGTTGGGTATACAAACGAATATAAATTGGCCTTTTAAAAAGCGTAAATTTACATTAAATTATATTTCTATACATTTAAACAGTAATTAAGGGCTACCCACAAGAAATGTCTGCACAGTACTCGAGTGTGAAAAGCATGCAGCTGTACAACAGCATGCTGTTCACAAGTACTGAAGACAGAGAAGAGGACAGCTGAAAACGCTGAACAAATAAAGGTACTCGTTACATGAAACCAACAACACAGCCTAAAGAACAGTGAAGTTTTTTGTTTGTGCTAAACTAATAAAGGCACTTGTTACATGAAACCAACAACACAGCCTAAAGAACAGTGAAGTTTTTTGTTTGCTTTTGTTTTGCAGTGCTAGGACTTAAAGTTTTATTATTTTAACAACAATACCAATATCTCAAACACATTATCTGAACATTTCAAAGTTTATTTGACCACCTAACTTCAGGAGACTTACAAAACTCTTAAGTACTGAAAAAAATCATCATGCAAAGGGAAATTCTCATCAATTCTGCCTGATCAAATATTCATACTGGGTACTAATGCAATTAACATAGAATGTTACAATATGTTGAAATAAGACGTAACAGACCATAAACTATCAAACAATGTTTCTGCATCAACACACAGATGACCAAGCACATTTGTGTCATCATTCATGAAAAATTTCATGGTTTATTGTATGCAATACAACTTCTCAAAGGGAAATTATATTGTATCAATTATGTAACTCCCTTGCTTACATACATAGATTGAACAAAAAAGACATGGAGAAGAAATGGGACAACTATTAAAAATCATGGGACACTAGATGGGTGTGATGCACACACCTGTAATCACAGCTACTTGGGGAGCCTGAGGTAGGTCAGTTCCAAGTTCAAGGGCAGTCTGAGCAACTTAGCTAGACCCTTTCTCAAAAACAACAACAACAACTATAAAAAATAGAGCTGCAATGTAGCTCAGTCGTACAGCACTTGCTTGCCCAGCATGTGTGAGACCCCTGGTTTCAATCACCACTTATCATGGGGGGGAGGTTCCTAAAGACGTGAATATACCAAGAATATTTGTGACATACAGAATATTAGTTGATCATTGGATTAACTAAATCAGTAGTAAACTGGAAGTAATACTAACCAAATTTCCCATCTAATCATTTTTATAATAAGTATCGGTAAAATTAACGCATTAAAGATTTCTTTCATCTAAGAATAAACTAACCTCTGAAAACTAAAATGAAATTTTAAATGTAGTCTACAGTTTACAAATTATATCCAAGCATATATATTTTATACACTCATCTAAATTAACATTTTTGCCCTTTGGTTCTACCATTCACTAATAATGTATGTTTGTATCAATTATATTTTTAGTATTAATAACATGTACATTTATTTACATACTTGTTAATTAGGAGATAAAAGAGAAGCAATAATAAATTCAAGAAAACATTGGCTTTGGGTAAAGAAGGGCACATTTTACAGAATCTGATAAATCTTTAAACTAATTTTACTGTTCCTATCATACCTGTATGATTTACTACAACATTTAAATTTCATCACTGCACTATTTTCATGATCTTAAATAGAGTATGTTTCTTCTACAAATCAAAAGGGGTAAGAATCAAGGTTGTACTTTAAAGCACGCTGACCACTGAGTAAAATTAAAGGCATTAATAAATTAGTAAAACACTACCAACAAAAGGAATTTTACTTGAAGCTCCAGCTCTGGACAACATGTATGATATACTCATGTAATATGGACTTCTAAGGAATAATCTGTAACTAACTATGCATCCACAATTATTTCTACTTAACAGAATAATGCTTTTACTTTTATATACAATTAGCAAGGACAAAGTTTTATTTTAAGCAACTCAGGAGTCAAAGGATCATTACTATAATACAAAGAAGTTCCACACCGTTCATACTACAGCTATGTATATCATTATCACTACAGATGAGGATGATAATTGGGGGAGAAAAAAAAAAGCCTGCCTCCACAGCTTTTTACCTTCCCTCTACCACCAAGAAAGTTGCTTTAGAACCCTGTCCTTAAGAACAACCTCTGTTCTTGACAAATTAGCAAAGGATACAAATAAGCAATTAAGAAGTTTACATTGACTACAGAAAACTTACTCAAAAGTTGCTTGTACTTTTAACCATTTGCTATGTAGCTGGCATTATTCAAATTGCTTTATACACGTTATCTAATTTATACCCATTACCAACTCTATAATATCAATTAATATACCACTAGATTCCAAAACAGGAAAAGAAATCTGAGTAGCTGAATAATTAAACATCAAAGAATTAATGTGGTAAGAGTCAGGGTTGAAATCTACCTAAAAGCCCAAGTTCTAGCCAGGCATGATGGTGCATGCCTGTAACCCCAGCACTTCAGGAGGCTAAGGCAGGAGGATTACAAGTTTGAGCCCATCCTGGGCAATTTAGCAACTTACTGAGACCCTTGAAAAGGGCTGGGGCTGTAGCTTAGTGTGAAGGCCCTGAGTTGAATCCCCAGTAACTCACACATGCACACACACACACACACACACACACACACACACAAATTCTTCAGGGCACATTTCTGCAGAATAATGATTACTGCTTTCAAACTTCTACAAGACAGGAAACATTTTCTCAAGATATGCAAATATTATTGAAAGATATGTAATAGATTAACATCTAATTATAAATGTTTAAATGTTACTATATTGTCAAAAACAATGAAATTGCTTTGATTAAACATTCTTAATTAAGAATGAGAGTCCTAGTGCCGGTGAGATGGCTCAGCGGCGCAAGCACCTGCCTGGCAAGCGTGAGGGCCCGAGTTCGACTCCCGGTATCCACATACGAAAAAAGGGACCAGTGATATCGCTCAGCGGCACGGGCGCCTGCTGGCGTGCGAGGTCCTGAGGTCGACCCCGGTACTCACAAAAAAAAAAAAGAATGAGAGTCCTTTGTCCTTTGTCTCAGAATCCCAATTTTTTCCTCTATATTTTGATTTGTTTGCAAAATGTAGACAAATAGTTGCAAATTCTAGTTTTTAAGTTCCTGTATTTTCAAATGCTAACAACTATCTCTCAAGAATCTGAGATATTCTTGAACAAAAATAATTGAAAATTATGATAGAAACAACAGGAAGTTTGTTTCAAAAGGTGAATCACCGGGCCGGTGAGATGGCTCAGCGGCGTAAGCGCCTGCCAGGCAAGTGCGAGGTCCCAAGTTCAACTCCCGGAACCCACATATAAAAAAAAAAGGAGGGCCAGTGATATCGCTTAGCGGCACGGGCGCCTGCTGACGCACGAGGTCCTGAGGTCGACCCCCAGTACCCACACACACAAAAAAAAGGGAATCACCAATAACAGTTGATGAGCCTTACATTCCTCCATAATTAAGGCCCATTTTGACAGTAATAGATCTGGAGACAGATTAACAAGCTTTAACCTTCACCCTCTGTAGAAAGTTTCCAAATTTATCCAGTAGCAATGAAATATTCAAAAACAAACTCAGTCATCTAATGTGTATCCTAGGATGTCAGGATTTCATGCCAAGTTTCAAAACAAAACAAAATAATGTATCTAGATTCCAGACACCTCAACTGGACTTGGTGTTAGTGGAGCTCACCACACTGTGCTACGTACTCTTCTTACTTACATAACTTTATCAGAACATAAAAGAGAATTTTTAAAATATGTAATGCTGAATCTTCCTAATCGATAACAACAAAAAATTTCAAATCTATGCCCAGGTATGTCAAGAGTAACTTTATTCAAGAGTCTTCAGTACTTATGAAATAAGGATGCCTACGGAAAAACTTTAACCACCCATTCTATTATGAAAGTCTAGGCAAAGCCCTGTACAGCTGATTTATAAAAATTAAGCAAACATTTTATAGAGGAAAAAGTTCCAGTGATTTCAAGGTAACCTCTTGGGCAGCTCAGTAAACATGCAGCTCATTCCCATTTTTGCATCACAAAAAAATTTCCAACATGTTAAACTTAAAAGCACCCTAACGATATTGCACATTTTTAAATTTCCTTACTATATTTATTAACTAGATTCTACAATTAACATTTGCTTTATCTGCTCTATCATATATCTATCCAACTTTCCCTCTATCCACCAATCTCTTTATCTTTTGATACACTATAGACATTTCAAATCTAGACACTGCAGGATGCATAGTAAGGACAGTTCATTGTTGACAAAAGACACAACTTACACAGTGGAAATACAAATCTTAATGACACTATTTTCAGAATTTTATTAAATGAATTGTATAACTCATAACCCTCTCCTGCCCTTTTCTCAGTCAATTCCTGCTGTCCATTCCCCTATCCCCAGAAGTAATGAGTGATTTTTTTTCTCACCACAGGTTTATTATCTTATGTCATATATAATAACACAACATGTCTTCTTTTGTGTACCTGACCTAGCATATTTTTGAGATTCACCCATATTAATATACATGATGACAGTTTATTCTTTTTAGTGCTGTTGTCCATTGCATGAAGAATTCACAATTTGTTTGGTCATCCTTGTAGAATGATGAACATCTGACTTATTGCCAGGCTATAACTATCGTCAATAAAGCTGCTATGAACATTCACTACACGTGCTTTCATTTCTCTGGAGTAAACATCTCAAAGTAAATTTCTTCAGATAATGGGTAGATATAAATTTGGTTTTATAATAAACTGAAAGATCTCTTTCCAGAATGGGAGTGCCACGTTACATTTCTTTCCTCAATACACAAAAGTGCCTGCTTTTTCAACATCCTCACCATTTGGTACAGTAACTCTATTAAATTATATTTTGGGGGTTGTGCAGTAGTATTCTCTTGTAGTTTCAATTTGCATTTTCCTAATGATATCATACACTTTTTCATTTTCTTACTGGACTTCTGCGTATCTTTTCTTTTGTAAGGCATTCAACTCTCCTGTCAACTTTTCAAATTTGGCCACTTATTGTTTTACTCGGAATTAAAGAAATCCCTAATAAACCTTGGATATAAACCTCTTTTGGAAATTTGTTTTGCAATGATTTTTTCTACTGTTTTGCTAATTCATTTTTCTCATATTCATGATACTTTCAATACTGATTAAGTCTAACTTACCAACTTTCTCTCATGGTTATTATTTCAATATCCTTTAAAAAAAAAACCACACTCCCAAGTTACAAATATATTCCCCTAAACAGCTACACTATATTTTACAGGCTGCTTGCAGATTTTCTCTTCATCAATTTAACTATGATGCATCTAACTGTCATTTTCTTACCTGAATTTAAAAAGGAATCTGACTATATTTTTGATCTTTGATTGTTGACAGTTTGAGAGTCACACCTTGCCCTCTTCCCCTTCTGCCTCAAACCTGGCCAAGCAAGTAGGAAAGCTCAGACACTTTCTCCTCTGGTGCTGGGGTAATCTCAAACTAGATAAGTCACGGCACATGCATAAGCACAGCAGCAGTTATCTCAGACTCCAGCCCCAACCCCTAATCAACATAAAACCCCAAGCAAGTCTCTATCACTGTTCTCTCAAGTCATTTTCGGATCAATTTGGGAGCTGCCTTGCCTTCCCCAGAAAACCTCATTATGTGCTTAACAAACCTGTTCATAACTTGTATGTGCAGGTGGCCACACAAGGCTCGCATCAAAAATCAAATTTGGAGTAGGGGTCTATTCCACATAGAGTTGATATTTATTAAGCACCAGGTAGTAAGCATAGTACTAAGCCCTTATACAACATAATTAAATCACTTAATCCTGGACAGATGGGGTACTAGCAGCATGTGGATTAGACTAACATATCTAAAGTCATACAGCTAGCAAGTAGCAGGAGCAGAGCCTGCATTCTTAAATACTATACTATTATTTTTCTGCCCTTTATATAGATACTAAAAAGAAACAACAAGTGAGGGTTCTGATGTGACAGTAACATGACAGTGGGTTCCTATGGAGGTCAAATGCCAAAATGCTGACTTTCTTCCCTCCAGTTCACTCCAGGAACTTCTCAGGCTGCTCTACCTGGGTCACTTTGACTCTCCAACCAAGGTGGGCCTCTAGGTTCTTTTAAGACAAGGCAACTTCAACTATCCTACTAAAGTCTACTCAGTCCATGGGATAATTCATGCATCTTTGACCCATCACACTTTGAAAAGGCAAGTCATTCCCACTGCGCCCTTCCTTTACTGCTACGGGGCAGTTCCACATGGCCTCTTGCTTTTTAGGCTTTTTGGATAGAAGTCAGGTGCCAGTCTATGTATTTCTCAAGCAGAAATGTCAAACTGAGATCTTCTGAAGATCTTCAGTTTAGATGAAGGGAAGGGGACATAAAATCATATGTACTACTCTCTCCAAGGAGTTTTCACTCTGGGGTCCTTCTCCTGAATTCTTATTTATACAGCCTAAATGTGAGTGACAGATTTAAGTATAGCAATGCTTGTCTGCAGAAATCCTTTTTGCCAGTCTTGCAGGAATGGCACAGCATCTCAACTATGAAAGTAGGTCACATACAACCTGTTGTTCTCAGATTTTGGCTCTCTGGATAAACAGTGGAAGACTTCCCATCTTAATATTCTATTAAAGTTCTGGTTCCATGTGAGATAATAAGCAAGTCATAGGAGGCCAACGTTCCTATTTCAACAAATAAAGGGAAAATAAAAAAACAAAAAACAAAAAAAAACACGTTTTAAGACAATAGAGAGCTATCAAAATAATGAGATCCAGATGAACTAAAACTGAAAAAAAGTAACATTTTCTAGGTGCACTGACAACTACTTACTACTTCCTCCCTTTGGGTCATTTGCAGATTCTAGGTACAGTTAAGGGACTAGGATTCGTCTGGGGAAGAAATCCTAATCAAGAAAAGAACACAGAACTGTCAACAATCCCATGAATCTCCTTCAAAATAGTCATCAGATTTTAAAACTGAGGCTGAAAGACAAACTTAACCTACTGAAGATTAGAAATGAATTTCCCAGAATGTTTGATAATTGGGTTACTGTGCCATGCTTTCAAAATCCCAAGGAAGCCCTGTTTGCAGAAGAGGTATAAGCTAGTGCTAGACTAAGTCAAATTAAAACGGCAACCCAGTCCCAACCCAGTTCAATCCCTGATTAGATCAAGGTGATCAGTCTCCTATCTCCCTAACAAAAGCAAGAAAAAATACTCTTACAATACCAATACCATCATTTGGAGCACCTATAATTCTTTTCATATGTGAATTTTATACATTATATGCAACATATGGCAAACTTATGACATGTGAAAGCAGGAAAACGCAAATGATACAAGGATGAACACACAATAACAGAAATAGTCCAATAGATGATCCAGATTTTTGAGTGACATGCTTTAAAGAAAGTAAGTATATTAAAGACAATTCAGGAAAATAGGACAAACTAGGTAAAGAATTCAAGATATCTGTAATTTATACCAAAGAAACACACTGAAACTAAAACATGTATGAAGAAGTTACTAACAGTAGACTGAATATAGTATAAAAATGAGATCAGGAAATTCAAAAGGTAGGTCCATAAAAAATAACCAAATTCGAAAAGAAAAAAAAAAAAATTCAAAGAACAAAGCAGAACATTTTGATTTTATCCCAAGTACAATAGAAGATATAAAGATTGTAAGGTATCCAAAATTAGTGTTTTACTATTATGTTACATCTCTACAGACCATATTGGGTACTCTTTTAGGCATTTAGGGCTAGGGTTAGGGTTAGTGTTTATGGTTTGTGTCTGGATGTCCCCCCAAAGCCTTATGCAGTTATTGGGGCGGGGGCTGTCTTTTTCAAAGGTAGCGGAATCTAGAGTTTGTGATCGATTCATGGTCCAATGCTGGGATTAAGGGTGCGAGTGCTACACCTGCCCTAGGGCAGGTAGCCTGCATACACTATAAGGGACAGAAAGTCTTGTCTCTCTATTGTTGCTTTTGCTGTTTTCCACAGCCATGAACAACCAGTTGCCCCTCTGCCATTTGCCACCCTGCCTTGGAGTCAGCTGATTATGGACAACAACCTACAAACTATAAGCTAAATAAACCTTTCCTCCTTTAACTTGTGGGCATTGGGTATTTTGTCTCAACAACAAGAAAAGTAACTAAGACAGTTAGGGTTAGGTTTAGGGTTATAAAGGCAATGATGGGCTCTGAATACCAGTCCTGGAGAAAGAGCTCCCTCAAAAGACCTTCTAACTGTAAACTTAAGCGCCAGATAAAGGTTAAGCATCTCCCAAAATACTTTCCAAAATGTGTTTCACAGGACCCTTGACTTTATAAGAAGTTCTTTCATAATAAACAAGGCATAGAGAAAATGACAAATCAAATGCTCAGGTTGATTAAAACACATCTATTACTTATAACCTCAAAGTTCTAATTTGCATTTATAAAAGTTTCACTGCTCTGACTTTACAAATAAATGTTATACATTTGAATAAACAAAATTATGCATAATACAGTGTTGCCTGGCAGAAACTTTTTCTAAGAAAGGTACAAAACAATTTAATGCCTATAATTTATTGTTCATTCTCTTGCAAAATATGAAAAGGAAAATGAAGACATGGAATATGTATATTTCAAATAAATCATATTCATAGTTATAGTACTTTATATAGCTTACAAATCTTGCCTACATTATTTCAATGAACCTAAAAGTCATACTTCATTCTTCACATATGAAGAAATAGTAAAAAGTACAGTCACATCCCTAGAATCACTCGTTAGTACTGAGGAAGCTAAATCAAAACAAGTTTTCAAATTTCAAATTCAGAGTTCCCGCCATCACAATGCTCCATACATAGCCCCCTCACAGACACATTACCCTATGCATGCAAGAGAAGACAGAATTAACTCCTCCTGAAATCATGAAAAGGTACTAGTTTAAGAAAAACTGAATACCATAGTTACAGTTCAAAGACTTCTCTTAAGCTACTCCTATTTAACCAGATAAGTAAAAGGGCACAAATATGAAGTCACAAATAAAAGCTGGCAATCTGCATAGTTACTTTAATTATGGTGATGTTTAAGTTAGAATATGCAAAACAAAATCCAAAAGTCAATGACAACATTAAAAAGAAACATATTACCCTGGAAGGACAAATGAGACACCAGTAACAAAACTATCACTGAAGAGAACTGGGTAACGAACAGGGGAGGAAGAGGTGATGTATTTTTCCACTGTATAATCTGTGGTTGATTTTCAATCATATATGTACAAATGCTACTTCATATTTTTAAGTAATTCTTAAAAAAAAAAAAAAAGAATACTAACAAAACAAAACTAGAATTGCCCTTTGAAAGAAAAACTGACTTTTAAGAATACAAAAACTGCGCCGGTGAGAAAGCTCAGCAGCATAAGTGCCTGCCTGGCAAGAGCGAGGTACTGAGGTCGACTCCCGGTACCCAAAAAAAAAAAAAAAAAATACAAAAACTTATACAGACAAGAATTAAATTGGTGCCAGGCATGGTGGCACATGCCTGTAATACAAGCTGTGAGTTCAAGGCCAGCCTGGGCTACCCAGCAAGACTCTGTCTCTAAATTTTAAAATTGCCAAAAAATGCCTATTTAATTATTCTGGCTAAGATAAAACATATTTTTATATTTAAAATACTAGAAAAAAATTACACGATATTTCTTTTTTTTAGGTCCTCCACATATAATCATTTAACAATTTAGCATATATTTCTCTCCCAAGTTTCGTGATTAAGAATAACATTTTTAGATATATACTTTATAAAACTAAGAAAATTCCCTATTTGTTAACATGAATACTGAATCTAACAAGAAAAATTTTTCCAGATTCAGTAAGGTAATCAAATTCTTAAATGTGAATATGCAGTTATCTTATTTAATAGATTTCCTGTAGCTGAATCATCCTCAGATACTTGTCATAAACTTTATCTTGTCATGTTTCCTTTTTTTTTTTAAATAAGCCCACTTTATCATAGTTTCAGATATTTATAACTTTTGCATCTATGTTTATGAGACTGGCAGAAAAAAATTTTTTTTTTTACTTGTTCAGCTGTGGTCTGAGTTTGAAATGTTTTCTTACCATTAGCATTAAAGAAACTAAGGGTTAGGATTGGTTCTTTGCTATTATAAACAATAATGAAAGATAACAGAAATCTCTGACGTGTTCCTAATTGTTTCTTTAGGATGAAAGATAAAAATATGCAATTACATAGCCAAATCACCACCTCAGGAAAGCCCTTATAACTTATGCTTATGAAAATAACAAATTTTGCATCCCTACACATGTATGTATAATAGTTATTATAAAATTGCCACTTTGAACACTACAGTAACCTGTTTTTAATTTTGCAGAACTTAATTACAAGTTTGGATTTTGCTTTATTATAAACTAATACATATTGAAAGCCATTTTTTCTTCTTACATCTAATTCTTTGTGTGTGTGTGTGGGTACCAGGGGTCAACCTCAGGACCTCGCACGCCAGCAGGTGTCTGTGCTGCTGAGCAATATCACTGGCCCTTTTATCGTATGTGGGTTCCAGGAGTCGAACTCGGGCCCTCACGCTTGCCAGGCAGGCACTTACGCCGCTGAGCCATCTCACCAGTCCACATCTAATTCTTTACTAAATATCAATTGCCATTCTTACTATACAACTGAGTTGTCTCATGAAAATTTCCCTCAGTCTTAAAAATTTTCAGATAGAAAAGCTTCATGAAACTTAATGTTACTTAGCCAACTGCAGCTTACCAGGTTAAGTTCTGTCCCTGAATTATCGTGTGTCACCACACACAATGGTAGGAAGGAAGCAGTAGTGATATATATCTCTAAACTGTAAGATTCTAAACCTTCAGATGTGGCAAGAGTAATTAGGTGAGGGAACCAGGAGGGATATAAAGCCAGGACTGTTTCTGACTTTAAGTTCATGATGGAGCCATAATTCATATGTCTCGCTGCCGGGAGGCCCTAAACCACCAATGGTACATGTATGACTGTCCCATCCGGCAGCATGGGACAGTCGTGCATATACCACTAAGGGGTTCGAGCCCTCAGAAACTTGTTAATCCCACTTTAATATTAGTGAGGCAGAGAGTACAAGGGTAGAAACTGCTAAAAGTCAACAAAACAAATATTATAATTGAAAACACTTGCCTTTTTAATTAAATTCAGAAATTTGGTTCTCATGTTAATTGAATTTACTTGTATTTTCAAGTCTGAAAAATCTTAAGGTATTTTATTAACACTTTACTTTTAAGTAAATGAGCTTCACTAAATCTATTTTATATCCCAGTTTAAATTTTTTATTTAAATTAAGGTTTGCATTTACCCATAACAAGGCTTTTTCCCTCCTACTCCCCATATTTTACACTTCACATAAGTAGAATGAATTGCACCTAAAATCTATTATGTTTAAGGACAGTTAATAGGAAATAACTGTTCTAAAAATTTAGAAAATATAAGGCACTGAACTATAGTGTAAGAAGCTAAGTTTCTGACAACACTAACAAATCTACATTAAACACACACCAAATTAGACAGGCAAACTTTTAAACTTCAAGGAACTGTGGATACCGAAAAACAAGGCAAGGAGCAACAATCACTTATTTTACCTTTATTAATCAGGTAAAACAGTAAAGAAAAAAACTTTTCATGGGCTGGTGATACAGCTCAGTGGCATAAGCGCCTGCCTGGCAAGCGCGAGGTTCTGAGTTCGACTCCCATATAAATTAAAAAAAAAAAAAAAACTTTTCATGATGAAGAAGCTCTAGAATATGAAGAGAAATTTCTAAAATATGCCATAAAAAGAATGAAAAATAAAGAAATGTGACTAAGTTGACCTTCACAGTATAAACACCCATGGAGTTACTTGCAATCGCCAGGCTACTCACTACCTGCTGCCTCTCCTTGAAAGAGCTTCTACCCTCTGGCTCCTCTGCGGGCTATTTGCTACAATGGCAATGTGACCCCTGAGTGGAACTAAGCAAAACCATATTCCATCTCTGCATGGACCACTGAGCTCCCTTTGTTGAGATAACTTACTAAGTGATCTCCCTAACTCCACTTGCAACAGCCTCATTATTTTGTTTCCTCAATGGAGTCAGATGCTGTTACTTAAAATTTAATCTTACTGCTGGGCCTTCTGGACCTAAGCCTTGTCAGTGTCTCCACACTCCAGTCACACTCAGGTTGACTGTAAACTCCCTGCCACAGCCTGTTGGATTCCTGACTACATTCAGAGTCACCCCTGCCATCTCCTGCACCCTTCACTCTATACCCTAAAGATAACTCCTTGCTGGGAACCCCTGACCAGTCCTTCCTGATCTCCAAAATAGTCATTCCACGGTGCCACTCTTGATGAAACACACTTCTGAGTAATTCCACCTTTGCACCAGCTAGACTCAACCCTGAGACCAATATTCCTCTAAAGGGAAAGTTTCCACAAACCTTCTCGGGACGTAGCTCCCTGAGTGTACTTGTTTCACAACACCTATCACATTTTATAAAATTCTTATTTTCTGTTTTAAAGTTTCTCTCCCTTATTAGAAAGCAAATAACTCAAGAGCAAACTCCAGCAAGGAAAATCTTATCACCACTGCAGTAACCATTTAATAAACGTTTCAAATGAAATGCCACCACCCACACAATGAAAGATTAATACACCTTGAATTATTCTTAGCCAATTCACCAACCAAGACATGTCAGTTCCACTTCCAACACACGTGCAGAATACATTCACTTTGTTGCTAGCACAGCCACGTCCACCTCCATTAGCCTGTATGTAGACTACCTTCACAGCACCCTAGATGACTTTTCGGCTTGCATCCAACCTACTACCACTACCACTTCCTCCCTCCCTCCCCAACACACACACACACGCGCGCGCGCGCGCACACACACACACACACACACACACACACCCTATACCCTACAGCATCTGTGTCCAGCAGCCAGAGTGATATTGGTAAAATAGGAATTGTTTAAAAATCCTTTAAAAAATGGATTTTTAAAAATCCATTTTAAAATCCTGGTTTATATTTAGACCAACATTCATTCAACTCCCACAGCACTTTACAACACCCCGTACACCACCCTGTATGATCAGATTCCTACCATGTTTTAAACTCTGTCTTCTTTTAAATATTCTAATATGAGAAGCTATTTCCCACCTCAGAGTCATTACACGGGCTCTTTCCTCCGCCTAGAAGCCTCTGCAGCTAGCTCTTAATCTTCAGGACTCACCTCAAGCATCACAATCCAACAGCTTTTTCATCCCTCAGGCATTTTCTATCATACTGCCACATCTGTTGTTTTTGCACTCATTACCATCTTAAATTATATTGATTTGTTCACTTGTTTAGTATGTGTACATCTATCCCTCAGGAGGGCAGGAACCTTTGTGTTGTTTGTTTTTTTTTTATATGCGGGTACCGGGAGTCAAACTCAGTACTTCGCACTTGCCAGGCAGGCGCTTATGCCGCTGAGCTATATCACCAGCCCGAGGAACCTTTGTGTTTTATCATCACAGTATCCCCATGTGTCTAGAAACAGCCTCACATACAGCAAAAGACTCCATAGCATTTGCAAAACAAAAGAATAAACCAGGAAACGTGACTTACTTAAAATACACATGAAACAAGGTAACAGAAATGGATAACTAGCCTACCAAACAAGGCAGGAAACAGTCTACTGCGAGCATCTGCAAGTAGACAGGCTAGTGTTACTGGGATCTATAATGCTTAAGCACCAGGACTGTGTTTACCAAAGCTAAATGGAAAGAAGTAGAACAATTTTACATCCTGTATGCAATCCCACATATATGACATTGCACTCATTTTAGAGAATTCTTTGACACTCAAAAAACCCTGTAATGCACAAATAAAACAAACATTTAAAAACAACTGGTCACTTTATTTTTTAAAAAACCCACTTCTACAGTGGTACTTATCTGCAAATGATTAAATTTATACTAAAAACTTCAACCTCTTCAGTATCAGGTCCTTCCAATATAAGAGGTCAGTCTTTGAGATAAATTCTGACTACTACGTACATGTAAGAAGAAGCTGCCTCACATACTGCTCTTTCTTGGAAATAACACTGCAACTCAAAGCCAAGAACTGTGTAACATCCATCAAAAAGTCAGCAGCCTCTTGTAATTCCTTACTGACTTAAATTTTAAGCAAGGGAGGAAAAAACTGTCAGTCACTACTTGCCAGTAATACAAAGAGCTTTGAATCTGTATTCAAACATCATCCCATCACAGAAATGAGAAATATACAAATGTAGGCAATGAAGATAAAACTATATCTAAATATCTTATATTTGCTTGAATAAATGTCAGTGCTCAAGAAAATGATTGATAAAATAAGACTTAACTAGTAAAAAAAATTAATATGACAGGTTAAACAGTCATATTTTAATAATCGCTATTTACAGGTGACTTGAAAGTAACAAAAACTCAACAGCTTTTCTTTAGATTCCCGTAAGCAATTTTCAACAGCAGATCATCAAACTTCAGATCAAGCAACACTTACCTTGGTATGGTAACACATTTAGTATTACAATTTTGAGTGGTGATGGCTTTCTCAAGCTCATCTAATCGTCCTGTTTTCTTCAGCTTCTTCACCAGACTTTTCACTGCTTTCTCACACCACTTTTCTTCCTGTCCATTCTGCTCTCCTCCACCTGCTCCTCCAGACCCACCAGCTGATTTCTTCCATCCTAGGAGTCTCTTCACCACCGGTGGAGTGAATGGCAAGATGGATGACATGCTCTTACTAAAGGCAACAATCCACACTACAGAAAGAGCCTCGTGAATCTACCCTAGAAAAGATATTGAAAAGACAATTCAAAGACTAACTTTAAAACCAAAGAATGATTTCAATATATTATAGAAAGCAAGCTACAAGACAGGATAGAAATTCGAATTACTACTTTCGCCGTATACTTTCTGACATTCTCTTTTCCACTCATGGAAATGTAAGGACTCAAAGTCTTGAGCAAATATAACCTTGTGAGTAAAATCTATCAATATTTTGAAAACTGTTACCACTACCACTGCTTTATTCTTAACTCTTAATAATGTCAATAAAGTGTTTTCACAAAAATCAAGTTTTCCTCATTTTTGGAACTTCAATCTATTCTTAAAAGACTTAACAAAATTATAGTAAAAAATACAAGTTCACTCTCCCCAACTTAAGTTTTCATGACTGAAGTATCTTAAAGCAAAATCAGAAGATACATGAAGAGAAATGCAGCAAGTGTGAAGTAAACTATAAGAATTTTTTTTTTAGTGAAAGTCTGTGGAGAATAGAATCAGTTCACTTTCATAAGTCCTTGAGAGGATCTTTACTCGGCCTCTTTTTTAACATACTACATTTTCATTTATATCTAAGTAGTAACACACATAGAAGAGCAAAGTCCCTCTTCCTTCAATGTGAAATTCGTTAAAATATTTTCACTTTTATTTTCGTTATTTAAGATCACAATGGTAATCATGAAGTATCAAATACTGGTATTATCTATAGATTTCCCAGTGGGAAATGAGGATTTATTTCCCTTGCACCCTTTTCCTTCCTCCTACCACAAAATAATTATCACCAAATTATATTTAAATAACTATGTACCTAATATTGTTACCATTAGTAAACTACCATATAAGCATGTTTATTTTTGTATTTTTCATTCTCCAGAATACAAAAACTGTTATATTTTTTCATTTGCTTAGCGCTTTCTATGCACCTATCACAAATTCTCCTTTACTCTCTGCATCCTTCAATTAAATTTTCCACATACTGGGCCGGGGACATAGCTCAGTGGCACAGCACCTGCCTGGCAAGCACGAGAACGTGAGTTCGACTGCCAGTACCAAAACAATAATAATAATAATAAATTAATTAATTTTCCACATATTGGAAAACTCCCACATAATATTTCAGAAATCAGCTAGCCCTCTTATTCATGGAGCCCTCACATCCTAAAGTCCTATATCCTCCCAAACTGAACTAATACTCTGACCAGAGGCATATTATTATCCTAGAACTTTCTTCACCTCTCTCTGAGGTGGAGCTCCTATTTAATATTTTTGTCTTTCTTGGTTCACTGAATGCATTTTTTCAGGGGAATGTGTCATTCTTGAGAAAGACATGGGAAACAATGTAGAAAATACTACACTGGAAATCATTTTTATATATAATGGCATTTACTTTTGTCAAATGACCTTGCTTCTTCCACTTATTACAATGATGAAAATGTGGTTCTGTCATAATTTTTCTTAAGCAAAAAAAAGCAAATCCTAGATACTGTCATCTTGCCTCCATAGAATTCAGTATCCATTTATTAAAAATATGGAAATCTTTCCCAATCATTTTCATAACCTGGAATCACCTATTACTCCAAATTTGCCCAGCTGATTCAAAACAGTTCATTTCACAGTTGGTTTGAGTTGGGATCCAAAACAAAGTCTAGACAGTTCATTTATACATTATGCCTAAATCTTCTTTTAATCTGGAGCAGTCCCTCCTCTTTTTTCCCCCTCTTAGGAAAACATTGTCAGCTGGTCTTTAGATGACCTTACCTTCTAGAGTTGTCTGTTTTCCTTGTGGTGTCATTAACTTGTTTCTCTATCTTATATAATGGCGATTAGCTCACTTTCTCTTCTCTGTGTGCCCTTTGTCATTGGATTTATGGCCCTCTATGATAATCCAGAACAATCTCACCTCACGATGCTTAGCAACTACATCTGCAAAAACCCTTTTTCCAAATAAATTCACAGGTTCCTGGAATTAACACACAGACTTACCTTTTAAGGAGTTTACCATTCAATGTACTACAAAGTCTATGGTTAATATTTGTTTTCTTTTCTCTGACACTGAAAATTTTGAGTTTTGTACACATATATGTAGTAACTTATTTGCATTACCTTACAAAATATATATAATTTCAAATAATACCAATAGTGCTTCTAAAACTAAGAATACTGAGTAAAGCTGAAGATTTTTTTGCAACTCTACTAACACAGGACAATTAAAATATTATACTGTATTGTGAAGTCACCTGAAATAACTGTTTTCTCTCATTAATTCAGGTAGAATTAGTTATGTGTCTTCAATTTTCAAAGAATTTTTATTTTGGTTCAATTTTATACTGAATATTTAATATATTTATAGGATTCCAAATTCAAACTATACAAGAAGGTACACTCTACTCAGAGAAGTCTCTTTACTATTTCTGGTATCCTATTTCCTTCTCCGCCCTCCAACCCTGGAATCATTTTTATAAAGTTGTTGGTTTTGTCTATTCAGTGTTTTACAACCATGTATATACACATCTATCCATTCTCACCACTTTACTCCTATATAGAAGTAGCACATTATATAAAATGTTATTGGATTCCTTGATTTTTTTCCACTAACTTCATTTCCTGTAGTCATTCCTCATCAGTTCACACAGAATTTAGAAAGCAGTGCCCCTCTTTTTCCTAGCATCCACTGCAGATGCCTTAAGTCCCATGTACCTTTTATTCCTGATCCTTTAATTGGGATTTAATTTTTTTTTCTTCTAGAAGTTTATTTTCTTGTTATCTGTGGTCGTAAAATTTTGTAATACTCTAACTAGGTGTGCACCTCTTTTCTTTCTTTACTGTTCTGAGATCCTAAAGTCCTGCATATTTTATTTCCACTATTTTTTCTTTTTTTTTTAATTTTCTTCTCTGTTTGCTCTCCAGTCCCTTACACAGGACTTAATACTTCAGCTTTTCTGGTACCATCATGTCAGCATGCACATTCCTATGATTTACATTCCAAAATGTAGGTAACCTCTTTTTCATTTTCTCTCCCACTTTTTCTTAGCCCTTTAAAATTGTCTACATTTTATTGAGATATAAAGGGAAAGAAAATACATGTGTTCAATCTGTCATATTTAATAAAGAACTTTTTCAGAAATCAAAGATACCTAGTCCTCACACTTAATAAATAAATAAATAAATAAATAAATAAATGAATGAATAAATGAATAAATAAGACCTAACAGATGAGTGGTAACAGAATGGGGAAGAGTTGGGAGGTGCACAAGAATAATTGTGAAAGAGTTACAAGAGAGATGTTAAGACCTATGAAGAAGCAGGTGACCAGGGAAAAGAGACAGAGGTTCCGAGTGCAAAGGACAATTAATAGCTAACACGTCATGACCACACAACTTTTCAGTGCCAATGCTCCTGGTCAAGCATGGTGTTGGATCACAAGTTCTTAATCACAACAATACACTACACTGCACATACTTTGGAGATCATGTGGATACCTAAAAAGGACCATCATTAAATCTTGATCGCCTTATATAATCAAGGTTAGCTGTGCCTTAAAATAAATCCATCAGACAGGATTACAATGATGCACCCAGCTCCAAATACTCAGCTAAAGTACCCACAAACTTAAAATCTACTGAGTATTTTACACTTACAATTCAACTCGGAATAGCCACACTCTAAAATTCTTAAAACCAACACAAAGACCATGCCTGCCCCTACTGAATGATCCAGCCCGAACTACTCTAAATTCTTGCTTCACTCTCTCCATCCAGTATTATTGATACAAAATTGTTCATAAATCCCAGTTGCTCACTATTTAATGACTGTAGGATCTGTAGAAATGTACCCCTTTAATATTCCTGATATTTGTAAATTTTGTCTCCCTTACTTTCTCTTCCCTTCTCTTTGCCTTTTTAATTAGTGTGTGTTGTAGTCAGGGTTTGCAAGGGAAACAATGCAATACAGGACACATAATTTTTAGGATTATTTTGTAATAGTCACTCAAAGAGTCATATACAAAAAGTGCAGGAAATCTGTCCACACACTAAAGACCCAAAGAATCCAGCTGAGGGCCTGGATCCTACAGCAGTGTCCTGCATGAGTCCAGCTGAAGACCTAGAGCCCATGGCCATGCCCTCACGAGTCCAGCTGAAGGCCTAGGGCCCACAACAATGTCTCACGCAAGTATATTTCATGGATCTGCACCAGGAAGGCCCAAAGGTCAGTGGTGGAAACTAGAAAGTCTGTGCCAGCGGGATGAAGGATCTGTGCCAGCAGGCTGAGGGATCTACCCCGGAGCCAGGAAGCGACGCTCAGAGTAAGGACCAGAGCTCCCCCGAGAGGCACCACAGCCATCCTCAGCGACAATGAGGTCCCGAGCTCCTCTGACGATGAGAACAGCCAAGTTCCTATCAGGAAAGCCAGCGCGACAAGCTCCACAAGGAGAACCAACAGCACCACCTCTTCCCCTCCAGTTCTCCTTTTTATGCTGTTGGCAACAGTCCTCAGGTGGGCCCTCCACACCAGGCACCACGCCGATTCAGTTCAGCTGGGTGTTACAAGTTGACCACCAGCTGTCAATCCACCAAAGTGTGTGAACTTAGTATCAATTACACCAATCTTTTAAGAACTACTTTTTAGCTTTATAGATTTTATAGATTACTTTCTTTTGCCTAATCTGCTCAAATTTCCTTTACTTCTACTGCAGTTATGTTTGATTTGCTATTCTTTTTCTACCCGTGTAAGCTCTTTCCTTTTCTAATTCTTTTTTTTTAATGTGGGTACCGGGAGTCAACCTCAGGATCTCTCGCTTGCCAAAAAGCGCTTGTGCCGCTGAGTGACATCACCAGCCCTTTTTTCGTATGTGGGTTCTGGGAGTCGAACTCAGGACCTCATGCTTGCCAGGCAGGCGCTTACGCTGCTGAGCCATCTCACTGGCCCTCCTTTTCTAATTCATAAGCTTAAGATTATATATCTCATTCTAGCATTATACTTTAGCATCATTCCAGTTTATTGTAGCTCATTTTCATTTTCAACCAATTCAAAACATCTAAATTCCATCATAATTTCTTCTTCAAGCCCTACGTTACTCACATGTATAATGCCACACACCTGTAATACCAGCACCCTGAGAGGCTGAGGCAGGAGGATCACAAGTTTGAGCCAAGCCTAAGCGACTTAGTGACTCAGGGAGACCGTCTCAACACAAAAATGGACTGAGGATTGTAATGGTTTAGATTTAAAATCTCCCCCCAAAAGTCCCTGTGTTCAAAGGCAGTGCTTTTGAAAGGTGACTGGATCATGGGAGAAACTACACTCAGTGGATTCATATATTTACAAGTTCATTGCTGGTTGTACAGTTAAGGAGGTGGGACCTGGAGGTGGGTCACTGGAGGTGTGACATGGAGGCATGTATACTTGTCCCTGGCTGGCTCTTCCCCTGACCCTTCTCTGCTTCCTACCACAACGTGAGCAGCTGTCCTCTCCCTGACCTTATACCCATGCCATTTCTGCCTTGGAGCCACACAAGCAGACTGAATCCACTGAAACCATTAGTCGAATAAACTTCTTTAAAGTTCCACAGCTTTGGATATTTAGTCCCAGTGACAGTAAAGTGACTAATACAGACATATAGCTCATTACTAGGCCCTGGGATCAAACCCCAGTATTGCAAAACTTAATAACAGAAAAAGTATATATAGTTTAATTTCTAACAGTTAGAGGTTTTTCTGGTTATCTTTTGCTATTAATTTCTATTGATTATAATGTAGTCAAAGAATATAATCATTAAAATCCAATAAAATCTGCTGAGGCTTTATGACCCAGCACATGGCCAATTCCAGTACAACTTCCATGAACAAGGGAATAGAAAGAAAAATATACTCAAAGCTTCAAAAATACATCACCGTATATTGGTCTTTCTCTTTTCAGTGCAAAACAAAAAAATTTTGTTTTGAACAGTTGTTCAAAGTATCTTACTGGGTTTAGGTCTAGAACTATGGTAAGTCAGGGAGATCAATCCCTTTATATTACAAAATGTTAACTCTTTGTCTACTTTTACTTATTATATTACAGTCTTTGCCCAATTACTACAGTTATAGCTTCTTTCTTTCAGTTACCATTTCAATGGTACATCTTTTCCTACCATTTTTCTCTGAACCTTTATGGGTTCTTATTTTACTGTTGTTTCATTTTTTGTTGGTCTGGTTGGTTTGGTTTATGGTGCTAGAGATTGAATCCAGAATCATGCACATGCTAGGTTTAAAGTGCATGTCCTGTTAGAAGCAATAGTTAGGATATTATTTATCCAATATAACTTTTGCCATTTACTGGGATATTTTATCCCATTAATTTAATTACTAATTCGGTTGTCTGTTTTGTGATTCTTTTTCTCCTTTTGAATGTATCACATACAGCATATTCTATTACTTTTTCTTTCTGTTCTCTTATTATACATTCATTCTTCTTTTAGTGGTTTAGTGATATTTCCTTATTCATCCTTCACTTATTAATAATCTCATACATATGCTCTTCCGTTCCTCTGTAATAGTGGTGGTGAACCTATGGCATGCGTGCTATTTTTCTAAGACAAAAGATGTTAATGTAGGAGTTCTTTTTTGCTAAACTAAAACCTCAGTATTCACATTTAATTACAGTGTTGGCACTCTGCGATGAGTAAGTGGGTTTTGGGTTGCAGTTTGGGCACCCATCTCTAAAAGGTTCACCATCACTGTTCCATAATGTTAAAAACACAGAATATTGCTAGGTTGCAGTTTTGTTATAAACATAACGACACCTGGTTTGTCCCTGATCTAAGGTGAGTCTCTGTAGGGCTTTCATTTGAAAGGATAGCAGGTCCTTATCTTCCTATCAGCTCTAGACCGTAAGAACTGCTCTGCTTTTAAAAGAATTTTGAATTTAGCTCTTTAGCCTCTCAGTCTAAGCAGCGTCAAACTCTGAAAAATGACTAGAGGAGGAAGAAAGTGGTGTATAACACGAAAATCACCAGTGTGTATTCACCACTTCCTCTCAACTCTCTCCTACTGTTGGTTCTCAAGGTTGCTCCCCTAGTCGATCTTTATCTCAAGGCCACAGAACTAGAAGGAATCTCAATCTCCTTTTCTGAGATTGTAGTTTATCTCTTCTGTCTAGTTGGGCAATGGAATTTAGCAAATATATGGGAGGGGGTTCTTCTGTGTTTATAGGTCCCTCACACTTCCAATTTAACATTCAAGCCCCAGGTTCCAGCCTAAGGGCTCCCTCTAGTCCATGTCCAGAAAAAAGAATGCCCTGCAATCAGGTGCACACCCTTTCAACTTACTCCTTAAAGATATTCCCCAATATAGAATTTTACTTCATTTAATCATTTTTATTTCATTTTCTATCTTCGAATACATAATTTCTCTAAATTACCTGCCTTTTCTAGTTGCTTTACTAAGTCTTGATCTACCAAGAACTACTATATGCTACCCAGAAAAATGTCTTCATTCCATTTTAATGGTTAATTTTCCTCAACTATGAGTCTGTGAGTTAAAATAATTTAAGATGCACGACTTTAATTTCAAACTAAAAGATAAGACCATTTAACCACTTGAAGACAGGAGTTAATATTTGAGAAGAACGAAAAACCTTTAGAAAACTGTATCTGAGAAACCCTATGGAAAATCAACCAGCATGAAAAATTTTATCAGGTATATATTATCAAACCATACAGCACTAAAAAGTACTCCATAGTGAAGCCCAGGACCAGTGGATTCACCACTGAATTCTATAAAAATTTTAGGGAAGATCTATAATCCTCAAATTCTATAATGAAATTAAAAGGTAAGGAGTACTTTACCAAACTCATTCCTGGAAGTTAGCATTATCTTGATTCCAAAACCCTACAAGGGCTCAACTGAAAAAGAAAACTGGGGCCGGTGATATAGCTCAGCAGCATAAGCGCTTGCCTGGCAAGCGCGAGGTTCTGAGTTCGACTTCCGGTACCCACATAGGAAAAAAAGGGACGGTGATATTGCTCAGCTTCATTAAAGAGATTGCCCTGCAGTGTTTTGTTTTGTTTTTTTTAATATGCGGGTAGTACTACTATCTCATACCATCCTTAACAGGAAAGCAGAATCTTAAACTCCTGAATACACAGAATATTTTCATGATTTTGAAACGCACAAAGCAATCACTAAGCATGAAAGAAATCTATATAAAGCAAACCATCAAAATAAAAAATGCTTACCAAAAGACACCATTGAAAACATGAGTATGAAAGTCACAGACTGACGGAAAAATTTTACAATAAGTAAGACAATACTATACAAAGCTAGACTGTATCTTTTCAAATCAAAGAAAAAGATATTCAATATTTTGTTAAATTGAACAAAAGACATTGGACAAATATTTCATGAAAGAGAAAAGAGCACTTTAAAAGGTGTTTTTAGTATCACCAATTATTAGAGAAATGTAAATTAAAACCACAATGCAAGAGTATTTCACACTATCTAGAATAGTTAAAAAAAAAAAAAAAATTCTGACATTACCAAACTTTGGTGAGGACATAAACTGTATTACTATCCCACTGCCGCTGCAACAAATTATCACGAACTTAATGCCTTTAAAACAACAACAATCGGGCCAGTGAGATAGCTCAGCGGCATAAGCGCCTGCCCGGCAAGCGCAAGGTCCTGAGTTCAACTCCCGGAACCCACATAAAGGAAAAAAAAGGGCTGGTGATGGTGATATCTCTCAGCGGCACAAGAGCTTGCTGCCAAGCGCGAGGTCCTGAGGTCGACTCCCGGTACCCACATAAAAAAAACAAAAAACAAAAAAACAACAACAATCTACCAAAATCAGTTTCAACAGAATAAAGTCAAAGTATCAGCAGGGCTGGCTGGGTCCTTCTGGAAGTTCTGAGGGAAAAGTTCATTATCTGTCTTTTTTAGCTTCTAATGGCTATCTGCATTCCTTGGCTGTGCTCCCTTCTTCCATTTTCAAGGTACAACACTCCAATTTCTGCTTCCATTGTTACAATGCCATCTCCTCTTCTATCACTAAAACTTCCTTCACCTGCCTCCTTTTTTGAGCCAGTCTTAATATGTAGGTTCAGGCTGGTCTTGAACTCACTATGTAGCCCTACCCTGGCCTCAAACTCCCTGAAATCCTTCCGCCTCAGCTCCAGAATTCTGCAATTGACATATGCCACCACGTCCAATTCTCCCTCTACCCCTAATAAGGACACTTGTGATTACATTTAGGGCCCATCCAGGTAATACAGGATAATCTTCCAGCTCAAGATCCTTACATTTACATAGTCCCTTTTGCCATTAAAAGAACACTCCCAGGTTCTGGGGATTAGGATCTGGACATCCTTTGGGACTATTATTCACCCTATCTCATGGAACAACCGCGACATTCATGCACTGCTGATGTAAATGTGAAAGGATCTAATAGCTTTGGAAAACTGGCAAGTTCCTAGAAAGTTAAACATTCATCTACATATATCATAACAATTTAATCCTAGATATACAGCTAGACACAGAAATGCTTAGACACACACACGAAGTACCTTTTTGAGGTGATAATACTGTTACAATGAGAATACATGTGAGTATACAATTATTAAAATTCACAGAACTGCACATTTAAAGCTTGTGCATCTCATCAGATATAAATTACAATTGAAAAAGGTATCTCGACAAATACATTAAGAAGTTCCTAAATAAAGTTGAATAGATTTCTTAAGAACTTCCCAAAACCTTCAATATGCCAATGTAACCTTAAAATTTCAGTGGGGAGGAGGTTGTAATTCTCCAAAAGATACGGGTCTTAGAGGTATCTGCCCACAACTTGCAGGTAGGCTTTGCAAATGCATGGAGACAAACTGAGGATAGGACTGAAGGGGAAGAGGTGTAGGAAATTTCATTTCTTTTGAGGACAAAACTTGAAAGCCCAAATGACCACCAATGGCAACTGATCTGAGACACAGTATATATAGTTGGTGTAACAGAGCTGCATGTTAGCTCAAAAAGAAATGTTAAGTATAACCTCAAAAAAGGACTGTGGATTCTCAAAAGGCCATTCTCAAAAATGGTCTACTAACTACAGATACTGAGAATTTGGCATCGTTTGAAAATAATGATCAAAATCTAATTAATAATCATATTCACTCACCTCAAAAGGGAAAAGGCTCAATTCACGAAACCTTCAAGTCTCCCAAAAGAGACAACAGTATGATAAGTCCCATCAGTTTGGCCACGGGCCCTTTATTTAGGGCCATACAGAATCCAATGCTGCACTGGTGGCATTGAAAGCCCTGCTACAGTTTAGACACTAAAAATGTGAAAGGAGCCGAAAGATAGGATTATGTGACTTTCTTTAGCAATACAGAGAAACAGTGGAAAAATCAGGTTTGCTCAGTTAAAGAACTCTACGGCAATTTAAGCATCAATGAAACTGACAGAATCCTTGGTACACTCTGAAGAAACACATAAATGAGCACTGCAGTATATAAAGCTTCAACTTGACAAAATAAGGTAAACCCACAAAATTTCATCACAAACATGATAATCTACCAATGAGAAGCCTGAGACTACCAAAGGTTCATCTGACCACCTTTGATTTCTGCCGAATTCCTACTCTGTGCCACTGAGCATGCTCCAGGGGGAGCCAACTATATAGCACCATGTGACAGTCTTATCCTAGCACAGAGAACATAAAGCAACCTTTAGAAGGGAGAGGTATCACAAAAATGACACTAGAGCCTATGCCTGAAGAGAAAGAAAGAGAAAGAGTACACTAGGCAGAAAGTTCAGCATGTTTTCTGAGACAGGAAATGTTTTAGGAACTATAAAAATATTTAGGTTATCACTAGAATATGGAGTACAGGAAGCTCTGTGGTAGGAGATGCAGGGCAAATAAGGCCAGCCCAGATTAAAAAGCTAAAGAGAGAAGTTAGTGCTCATGATAGGAGTACTAATTCAGTTATTTCAGAGAAATTCACATGTTTTAATGTCTAGCTAGATGTGGACACTTTAGGGGTAAGGAGGATTCAAAGGTATGGACTACAGCTACACACTGTAACACAGCAGCGGGTAAGGGTATATTCATCGCTATCTGGAATGTAGCTATTCTGAAAGCTAAGGATTCAGAGGTAAGTTTACACATGCTTTTATGTGAACAGCTGTGCCCATCCCATGGCTAGGATGGCAGCATGAAATACAGCAGACTCAGGAGAGAGGCCAGTGAAGTGCAGAAATAAGAGCATGCCCAAGGGAGGCAGGCAATGGTATCCTGAAGATAAGCACAGCGGCCAGTCCCTAGGCTTGGTTTCTGAAGAATGTTTATCCTTCGAAGAAATCCTCTTGTTGAGATAGTGATTACCTGTTCCTTCATGAAAAACTGACAGAAAAAGCAAACTATAAAAAGAATGCGCCTAAATGTGCATATGCTTTTGGCTCAATTATTCCATCCACAAGAACTTAGCCTAAAAAGTAAAAACTGAAATTTTATATAACCAGCAAAAAGTAAAAAGGATTCTCAGTATTAGGAAGAATCTGAGGAGTTTCTCTGCTACACTTTTATTAAGAGAAATGTTTCTTAGGAACTGAGATATATTCCTAGAGATAAAGTGTTCTCTAAAAGGTCTAAACTTTTTTATTCGTGGAAATGAAAGCACCTTAAGTTTAACCTATTCTGGACCATCTAAATGGTACCCACGTGACATGGTACTGTCATGTGATTTCAGTGTCCCTTGTCTTACCATATCACTATGATCAATTTGGAATTAAGTCAATACTTAGTTACCAACTTTAACTTACCCTATCTAAATAACTATGGCTAGCTGACATCCAATTATCTCTAGACAATTTTTAAATTAGGTCACAGTATTTGTCAGCACTGCTGATAAATTCAACTGGTTCAGCATTTGAATTAACTAAAGTATATTTAGCCCGTGTTCCAAATGTAAATAGTTGAATATAGGTTGACAAAGAAGATATCTTTTCAACTTACAAGTTGAAAGAAAAAATTTTTTTAAAACTAGGTTTATAATCAAAATGTAATCAAAATATGAATGAATCATTTACAGGTTTTCATTACTGCATCAAGTTCACTGAAATTTTTTTTCCTTCAACATCTGCAAGAACTAAAAACTAAGTTCAAATGTTAATTGTTTCTAATTCCAGCAATAAGTGATACTTATATAATGCAGGTTTCAAAAGAACAGGAAGATTTTATCTTTATTGCTGAATAAGAAAACCTATCAAATGATACCTTAGTAAAACTGAGATAAGATTACTCACTGGAAAGTTTCAATTAGGTAAGAGGTCTGATTATCCTGAATTTCTAGGAAATAAGGCCTTCAAGTTACTAATAACTCTGTAACACTTTTATGAATAGCATTCTTTGCATGCTTTATTAAACTAGCTTTATATTCTCTGCAGTCTTCAATTGTGTAGAGCCTTTCTGTTTTTATTCTGATATAAACCCTATCAGTTAATATGCATTTTAAAACAATCCCCAAATCCTTAGAATTTTATTTTCTGATGTTATCTTTGGAATACACAAATTTATATTTTTATTTAAAATCTTTTATGATACCCTTTTGCTTCTTTTTAAAGGTATCTCATTCCGTTCTCCCCACCACCACCACCAATATAGTAGGAAACATTTACCAAGTGCCTCATTCTAAGAGTCCAGTAAGGATAAACTTACTGAATCTTAGTTAAGTGGGGGCTGGATGCAAAAGCACACACCTGTAATCCCAGCTACACAAAAGGCTGAGGCAGAAGATTGTGAATACAAGCAAGGTCAGCCTGGGCAACTTAGCAAGACCCTGTCTCAAAAATAAAAAAAAGGGCTGAGCACTGAGTAAAGATCAGTGGTACAGCATTTACCTAGTGTGAGGCCCTAGGTTCAATGTCCAGTACAACAACAACAACAGAACGAAGTGGGTTAGGTACTATTATTCCCAAATGAAGAATCTGAGGCATAAAGAAGTACCCTTTTTATTATACAGAGAAACTCCTCTGGATATTCTTATATAAACTTTTTTTTTTTCTTTTTGGTACCAGGAATTGAACTCACGATCTTGCACTTGCCAGATAGGCGCCATACCGCTGAGCTATATCCCTGGCTTTATTTTTTTAATATGTAGGTTTCTAATATGTTAGGAATTTGCTTTTAAGGGGTAAGATACTGATCTAATCATCTCCCATAAGGACAGCCTATTTATCAGCACTGTTTATTAAAATTTATATAGTAATAATTCATAATGCCACTCCTGTCACATATTGAATCCCTATTAAACAAAGGTCTGATTGTGGGCTATTCTGTTCAATAATACAGTTGTTCAAACTTAACACCAGTATCACAGAATCTTAATTACTACTGCTTTCCAGTTAGTTTTGATATTTGCCAGGGTGAGCCCCCTACCCTCCTAATTTTTCAAATTTCTTATGGTTGGTTATTTTAAGTTTAGCATGACAGGCTCCACAAAAACCTCACAGGATTCGAATGGAAGTGCAATAAATCTGTATTAATTTCTACAGAACCTATTTGTGACATCAAACGTTCCTATTATGAAAATGTGGTATTTATTTTGGACTCAATATCCACCAAAAAGTTGTATAATTTTCTCCATTACAGTTTTATACATCTTCTTGAATTTATTCCTCCAGATATCTTGGCTTTTACTGTGAAAAGCATGTTTTAAAAAAAAAAGGCAGTGAAGGGGGAGGATTACTGGTATAGTGCATGTTCAGCATGCACAACAGTCTGGATTCTAAATAAATATTAAGTATGCCAATCATACAAACAAAAAAAAGTATTATATTGAATGTCCTTGTCCCTCCATCCAGCTATCAAATACTGCTAGTATTCGATCAGATGTAAGAAGACATGATAAATACAGCTAAAGTACCTGTGTATATCTTAATGACCACATTTCCCTCTCATTTGCTTCTGAGATAACCACTATCATAATTTTCACCATGGTCACTTAAGTTTTCCTTCATACTACATCCAAGTAATAGTTTTTTATACTTTATAAATTTGTATGAATATTTAATACTGTTCATGTCAATTTGCTTTCTTCACTCAGTGTAACTACCCATGCTTATATATAATCTTAAATCCGCGTTCACTCATTGTAGCTGATGTAACATTCCATTGCATGACCCTAGACAGCTCATTGCCCATTCTTCACTTGATGACTATGTATTTAGATTTTTCACTCTTACAATAGTCTGGCATGTTTTTTCAGACTATGTGAAAGCTGTTCTAGTGAAGAAACTTTCAAACTTCTTAACCAAAAGAACTCCTCAATGAGAAATACATTTTACACTACAACCTAATAACACACTCTTAACTGAGACATTTCCCATTATGTTATACTCTGCTATTTCTCTAAACTGAGGGTCATGACCGACTAGTAAGCACTTCAATCAATGTAGTGGATTCTGAGACATATCTGTTAAAAACAACAAAAGAGAAAAGACTTTAGTTCAGTTTTTGCCACATGTTAAACACATTTCCTACTAAAAGTCTATCAAAAACAGTGTTAAGAAAGCCACAGCTTTAGGACAAACACCAAGGAGAAACGCTCCAGAGCAGGACACACATATACACAACCTTACCAAGTACTGCCAATAGGTTTTACTGATTGTCATTTTCCCCAGGGAACCACAGGCTCCTGTTTTACCCAGTATCACCAACACTTGCTATTCTCTGGTCTCCCTATTCTTGGCTAATAGGATGGGCTTAATATAGAGGAATTCCTGATATTTGCAATTAATTCCTAGATCACTAAGGAGTCTGAGTGCATTTTCAGTTACTTACTTTTCAGGATATTCCTATAAACTGCCTGTTCACATTCACCACCCTTTTTCTTAATCCACAGCAATTATTTATCTATTCTGGATACTAATCTTTTGTCACACATGTTGAATGTATCTTCAGTCAGCAAGTGATTTCTGATGGCCCTTGTATTTATTTCACTTTAATGTGTTCAAATTTATCATTTTAAATCTACATGACCTTTTAAACAATTTGTTTCAAAATCTTTCCATGTGTTTTAATCTGCAAAACCAGTCATTTTGCTTTCCACCTTTAGTTATCTAATTTACTTAGAATTTATTTTTATATATGTGAAGTATTCCCCAACACCCCAACAAATAACCAAGTATACCAGCACAACGTACTAAAACTTTTTCCTACCAATTTATGCTGCTACTCGTGTTTCTGGGCTCTCATTTTCTTCCATTAGTCCTTATCTGAGGTAAATACCTGCACATCTTAACCACTAAATATATATACGATGTCCTGGTATCTGACCAAGTGAATTCCCTTTTACTCGCTGGGATTTTAATTGGAATGACAATTTAAAGTGGAAGAAAACTGACATCAAGATACTGTGTATTCTGATAAACACAAGCATCTCTCAATTTTTGAGTGTAACTGACAAAATCATATAAGGTGATTTTTGAAGTATTTATGCATTGTGAAATTATTACTACAATCAAGCTAACAGTTGTTACCTCACATACAGCAATTCTTCTTCCACTTAGAAACATTTTATAAAGCACAAGTCAGAAAATATTCTTGGACAAAAACAAATGTGCTCAGCATCTCACCCCCAGAGACAAATTTAAATATTTAAGCAAACTTAAGATTAAGTTTCAGTCTAATGATTTCATAATCTCTCTAGATGTAAATCCAATTTTAAATTAAAATATTGGCAATGTTATACAAATTGTAACCTGCCATTTCACTTAATGAAGCATAGTGGACCCCTTTTTACCTCAACAAATTGTATCATCAATAAAATGATGAGGGCTGGTGATATAGCTCAGTGTCATAAGCACCTGCCTGGTAAGCACGAGGTCTCAAGTTCAACTCCTGGTACCCACATATTAAAAAAAAAAAAAAGTGATGATTCATATGATCTCAATATATTAGCTTTTCCATCTTTCCAATTATCCTTCTTTATAATGCTATCACCCCTTATTCCTCTCCTCTTATCTAGTCTCCCTTCTACTTTCATGTCATCTTTTTTAGATTCTATATATTAGGGGAAATGTGTAATACTTGTCTTCAAACTTAGCTTATTCTGCTTAACATGATTCTCTCCAGTTCCACTCATTTTCCTGAAAATGACATAATTTTGTCCTTTATAGTTGAATAATATTCCACTGCCCACTTGCTATTTACCCATTCATGGATTGATGGGCACCCAGGCTAGTTCAGTGTCTTGACTACTGTGACTTATGTCGCAATAAACATGGGTATGCAGGTATCTATAGTACGACGACTTTAATTCCTTCAATTATATACCAAGGAGTGGTACAGCTGGGTCACATGGTAGTCCTACTTTCAGTTTTTGAGGAGCCTTCATACTGATTTCCATAGTGCCTATACTAATTTACATTCATATCAGAAGGGCAGAAATTTCTTTCTTGCCCCTCATTGCCCCCAGCATTGTTTTTTGTATTCTTGACGACAGTCATTCTTACTGGGTGAGATGAAATTTCAATGTAGTTTCGATTTATATTTATCTAACAGCTAAAGATGGACTTTTTAATGTACCTAATTGGCCTTTTGTACTCCTTTTGAGAAGTCTCTGTTCAATTCATTTGCTCATTTATTGACTGGGCTATTTGATTTTCTGGTGTTGTTCTCTAGAACAAGTTTTTATATACTCTATATGTTAACTGTCAGAATAACTACCAAAGATTTTCTCCCATTTCATTGTTTCCTTTGCTCTGCAGAAGCTTCTTAAATTGATAAAATCTGATTTGTTGACTGATAGTTTGCTGTGCTACTGGAGTCCTATTCAGTATGTCTTTGCCTGTGCCTGTGGCTTCGACTGTTTCTCCTGCTTTATCCTAGCACTTTCAAAGTTTTTGGTCTTAGATCTATTTTGGTTTTTAGTAGAGGGTGGGAGATAAAGAGATCTTGTTTCAATCTTCTTTATGTGGATATCCACTTTTTCCAACACCATTTGTTAAAGAGGCTCTCTTCTCCGTGTTTTTAGCCCTTCTGTTAAATCAAATGGCTTGGGGGGGGGTTCTTTCCATGTTCTATTACACTGGTCTGCTTTTGTGTCCATATCATGTTTTTTGTTACTATGGCTTTGCAGTATATGTTGAAATCCAGTATCATGATGCCTCCAGCACTGCTTCTCTCTCAAGGCTGCTTTGGCTATTCTAGGTCTTATGTGTGCCCATACGGATTTTAGTATTGTTTTTTCTAGTTCTGTGAAGAATGTTGCTGGTATTTTAATAGGGATCACACTGAATCTGTAGATTACTTTTGGTAATATCCCATTAAAACAATATTAAATTCTGCCTATCCATGAACAAGGGAGATTTCATTTTGTCATGTCTTCAATTTCTTCACCATTCTGTAATTTTCATTGTAGAGGTCTTTTATCTCCTCAGGTGGATTCCTGTGTTTTTGGTGTTTTCTATGTTTCTTTTGTGGTACTGGGGATTGAACCCAGGGCCTTTACCCTAAGCTATACCCCCAGGCTGTTCTGAATTTTAAGACAAGGACTCACTAAATCACTAAGTTGCCCGGGCTAGGCTTGAACCTAAGATACTCCTGTCTCAGGCTCACAGAGGGCTGGGATATAGGCATGAATCACCACGCCTAGCTTTTCTGTTTTTGTTCTGTTTTCTTGAGACAGGGTCTCACTATGTAGCCCAGACTGGCCTCAAAACTCACAATCCTCAGCCTCCCAAGTGCTGGAATTACAGGTATGTACCACCCCGGCTCAATTTTTTAATGTTGACTTTGCATCTTGAAGTATCTCTCCTTATAATTTGAATTACATGTGTACTAAAATTTTTCTCCATTAAGGTCCCGCACATTTGTTTTCTCCTATGTATTTTACAGTTTGTGTTGCCATTTGAAATGTCATTTATTTTAAATTTAGTTTGTTGCTGACACACAAATGTATTGGCTTTCGTACATTTTTAAAATTAATTTTATTGAGGTATAACTTACAATGAATTGCACAGATGTTAAGTATGTAGTTTGATGAATCTTGACAAATTTTACATCCATATAAACCTTATTCAATCAAAACAATTATTTCCATTATTCCGGAAGAGTCCCTTGTGTCCATTTCAGTCAATCCTACAGCTCCATTCCATGCAACTACTAATTTGATTTGTAACACCAAGTATTAATTTTACCTGTTCTAAAGTTTTTGTTAAGTAGAATTACATTGTATGCAAGCAATCTTTTTTAATTGACACCCTTTAATAAATTACCTTCTATTCCTAGATTTCAAAGAATTTTTGTTATGAACAAGTACTGAATTCTACCATATGCTTTTTCTCTCATCATCAAGATTATCTTTTTTCTCCTTTAATGTGTTAATGTGATGAATTCCATTTACAGGTTTTCTAACATTTAATCACTCTTACATTCCTGAGACAACTGCTAATTAGTCATGGTACTTTTAGTTTGAGTTAATACTAGTAACATTTTATCTACCAGTTCTACTCCCATATTCATTAGTGAGATGTGACTTCTATGTTCCATTTCTCATACTCTCTGAGTGAAGCACCCAAATTGTGGTACCCTTGCAAAATGATTTTTTTCTGTTATTTTCTTAACATTTTGTATTAGATTAGAAAGATTTGATTTCTCACATTTGCTAGTACTTGCCCATCTGAGATTTTCACTTGGTGTTTTGTTTTAGGATTTTTTGTTGTTTCAGGATTTTTAATTATATTTTAATATACATGGATTTTGAAGTATGAAGTTCTTAAATCACATGTAGTAAAGTTTCTAATTATTAAACCAATTTTGGTCATTTATTTTGCTAGAAATTGTCTACTTTACCTGCCTCCAAATTTAAAGAAATAAAGTTGTTCACACTATTGTTTTAAAAGTCTCAATGTATCTGCAGCTATACTCTCTTTTCCATTCTAATACATTTGTACCTTCTTTTTCTCTATCAATCTTGGCAAACTGAAGTCTTCAATTTAGCACTTTTGGTTTAATTGACCTATCGCTTGCTTTTTTTAATTAACTGCTTACCTATGCATTCTAAATTGTTTTCTCTAACTCAATAGACAGCTCATTACTTTTTAGCTACTTACCAACAAATATTTAAGGATCTCAGTTTCTTATATAAGCAAAGACACTAGACTGGAGCTCAAACCCAGGACCTTGTATATGCTAGGCAAGCACTTTACTACTGAGCAAAATCTCCAGGCCTATCCCAGTTTTTATGTGTAGTACTACATCATTCTGGTCTAAATATTTTCTAATTTTTATCGAGTTGCTCCTCGTCCCATAAATTTAGAAATATGTAGTTTACTATACAGCTATGGATCTGGGGGTGATTATTGCTACTGTCCTATTAGGTTACTAACTTAACTGCACTTCAGTCCAAGGATGTGATTTGTAAGGTATATAATTTGTCAGCACTTGCTCTGATGTCTAACACAATCAATTTTTGCAAAATTCCATGAGTACCTGAAAAGACTCTATCTCCAGTGATTACTGGGTGCTTGCTAATAATACTCTTCCCATCCAGTCTACCTTTTAATTTGTTCCTGGTGGGGTGTAGGGATTGAATCCGGAGTCCACGAACTACAATCCCAGTCCCCTTGTAATTTCTTTAATCTACCTTTTCTTAAAACTACTGAGGGGGCCGGTGAGATGGCTCAGCGGCATAAGCGCCTGCCCGGCAAGCGTGAGGTCCTGAGTTCAACTCTGGAACCCACATAAAGGAAAAAATGGGCCAGTGATATCGCTCAGAGGCACAAGTACTTGCTGGCAAGCGCGAGGTCCTGAGGTGGACTCCCGGTACCCACATAAAAAAAAAAAAAAAAAAAAACTACTGAGGTGTGTTAACATTTCCTACTACTATTACAGATTTGCATACTGATCTTTGTAATTCTGTCAATTTCGCCTTACAGATTATGCCTAGTTATCTTTTCCCATTACTTTTAAATTATGTCATCACAACTATCTTTGTTTTGTTTGGTTTTAGTGCAACACTGAGGATTGAACCTAGGGCTTTTGCACTGAGCTTGCACTTTATGGAGGAGTATATCTATGGATTGAGCCTTCCTAAAATGAAAACTCACAATGCTCCAAAATCTGAAACTTTTTGAGCACCAACATGACACCACAAACGCAAAATTCCATACCTGACCTCATGTGTCAGTAAAAATGCAAGTGCGTGGAAAATATTGCATAAAATTACCTTCAGATATGTGTATAGGATGTATATGAAATATAAATGAATTTTTATTCAGACTTTGGTCCCATTTCCAACCTATATTATGTATATGCATATATTTCAAACCCCATAAAAAATTCAACACACTACTGGTTCCAAGCATTTCAGGTAAGGGACGTCCTACCTATATTAATAAAAAGCCTTTAGTCAAATTTTTTAAAATTTCCATTCTCCAACAAGTTTAATCTAAAAATAATGTATTGAGCAGAGCATAGTGATGCACAATTGTAATCTGAGCACTCAGGAGGCTGAGGGAAGAAGATTGCTGTGAGTTTGAGGCCAGGCTGGGCTACATAGTGAGTTCGAGGCCAGTCTGAACTACATAGTGAGACCCTGTCTTTAAAAAAAAAAAAAAGACATATTGAGTTTATGGAGATATTTAAACTTATTTTCTACCATCTTATTTTGTGTTTTCTAGTGCCTATGCATTTTCTTTGCTTCTTTTCTCTTTCCTGTCTCACAATGATCAAATTTGTACTTCCATCCCTTCATTCTCGCCCACCTGGAGTTATACATTTTATTTAAATTCTTCAGAGAATTATTCTTAAAATTGTTTTAATGGTAAATAAACTTGAACTCATCAGTGGGCTGCAGGTGATGAAAGCACCCTATAAAAATTATAATGGAGACAAGGATGATGGCGCAAGCCTTGTAATCCCAGATCGGGAAGGCGGAAGCTGAGGCAAGAGGATTCCAAGTTCAAGCCCAGCCTAGGCAACTCAGCAAGATCCTGTCATAAAATTAGAAAATAAAGGGCTGAGGATGTAGCTCAGGGAAAAGGCCCTAGGTTCAAGCCCAAATAAAAAATTAAAAGTAAATTTTAAAACACAACAGTAAAATAAAGATAATTTAATAGATAAAAACCATAATAAAGGAGCAGACATGGTGGCACATGCCTGTAGTCCCAGCCACTCAGTAGGCTGAGGCAGTAGAGTCACTTGAGCCCTTAAATTCAAGACCAGCCTGGGCAACACAGCAAGATTCCATCTCAAACAAACAGAAGTCCATAATAAAGGAATTTAAAAAAAGAATACCCTAAGATCCTAAGGATAAAAGCAGACGCAAAATAGTAACTGTGAACAAATCAGAAAACTCTAGGCTAGCCATAGGGAAAGCTGAAACCTGGTTAACAGATTCCTCAAAAGGTTTCCACTGACACTACCAGTTATTAAAGCAGGAATAGAGTCAGAAGGGAGGAGGCAGGGTCAGGGGACAGGTGAGAAGGAATTAGACTGGGAGGGCATGTCCTTTGCTTGCTCTCTCACTCTTCTCTCAGAAGTTGCCCCTCTGCCTTAATGTTTATTCCCTGCAGAGGTTAAAACAGTATCCCCTGGACTGGGAGATGGTCTCAGTATCATTAAGAATGGGAACAGTAAATAAATACAAGCACACTGTATCCTAATGCAGATTCTCCAACCGTTCTTCCACTGGAGTCTGGCTCCCAAATACTAGCAGCCAGACCTTCTACTAATGGTTAGTTGGTAACTGATTAATCCAGAAGACATACAGACACTAATATTGATAAAGAAATAGCTCACTCATATCCCTGTATAGTGAAACTAAAAGGAAATAAGCCTCCCCACATTCTAGCTTTCTGGAGCCCTACCTCAGTCAAGGATTACTTTACTAAGGAAAAAATGGCACACAAAAACAGAAAAATGCAGCTTCAAGAAAAGACTACACTGAGGGGAAAACATTTTTCAGTCATCAAAACAGCCAGAGCAGTAAGAGCAATGTAACAACAAAGAAGCAGGAGCGGCATGCTGTAGGAGGGAATGGTAAAGAGTAATAGGACAAGAAAGCTTGATAACTCATAACAGAAATAGGAAAAAAAGCAATAAAGGGGGTGGAAGACAACATAGAGGAAATACCCCAGAAAGTAGAAAAGAAAGATGGAAAATAGAGAAACATGAAGAAAACTGGAGGTCCAGCTCTGGAGGTCCAGCATCCAAAAAGAAGTTCCAAAAAGACAGAGATAATGGCAAGTAGGAGAGTCAAAAAAAGAAATTAAGGGAAATCCTCTGAAATGAAAGACAAGAGTTTTCAAATGTTAGGGCACATCAAGACCCTACACAACGGATGAACACTCACCTACATAAAGGCTGGTGATAACAGAACCTTAGAATGCTGAGGACAAAAGAACTAGCCAAGGTGTCCAGGGAGGAAATAAAACACATCATGCAGAAATGATTCAGAATGGCTTTGGTTTTCACAAGGGTAACATCATAAATGCAGTCAATATAGCAATGCCTCCGTAATTCTGAAAAAGAAATTACTTCCAACCTAAATTTTATTACCCAGCTAGCATCCAATAAAGGCATTTTTAAACATGTGACATCTTCAAATATTTAGCCCCACACCTTTCCTAAAGGAAGGTCCTGAAAGATACGTTTCATCAGAAAGAAAAATTAAAACAAGAAAGGAGACGTAACAAAGAAAAATGAAGGGAATCTATAGCATCATAGTGAAAGGGAATCCCAGCATGACTGACTGTTCTGTACTAAAGGGAGAGGCAGCCAGCACAAACTGGAGCAGGATCAGAAATGCAGAACCATGAATAATGCTGGGCTTCTCTCCAAAGTGAGCAAACACAGTAAAAATCAATGCAAGCATCACTTTAACTGATCAGACCCACAGTGATGATAATGATAAATACATGGGGAAAAAATGATAAATGGTTGAGGAGTACTAGGCACAGCCTGGTACCTACTTCTCTGTTTACCAGCATCTTAGGAGGACATGTCTGATCCCACAGATTACAATGCAAATGAAAACATGTTTTGCCTAGGTAAGAGGAAAATTGGATTGTCCTATTTATATATGCATGGAATTTCTTTAGACCAGGGATATACCCAACAGAATGAATGCTAACCACATATGTAATCGTAAGTTTTCTGTTAATCACATTAAAAAATTAAAAACAGGTATGCCTTACTTAGTTCAGGCTGCTCCAACAAATTACCATAGACTAGATATCTTCTAAACAATTGTGAAGGCTAAATGTCCAAGGCAAGGACAATAAGCGGGTTCTGGTGAGGGCTCTCATCCAGGTAGAGACTGACGCTTTTCTATACTATCTTCACAGGCAGGAGGGAGGGCAAGAGAGCTCCATGGGGAGCTCATTTATGAGGCCTTCACATTCAGACTCTAATTACCTCCCAAAAGCCACAATTCCTAATACACCATAGAATTGAGAGTTAGGATTTTAACGTGTGAATTTTTGAGGGGATACATTCAGTTTGTAATAAAAAAATAATAATTTAATGGAACCAAATAAATCATTTCGCTATGTAACCTGTATTAAAATATTAATGAGGTTTTCACATTCTGTTTTTGTACTGTCAGAAATCTAGTGTATATTTTACACTTGCCAGCCATATCAGTTCAGACTAGTTACATTTGAAGTGTTTAATAGCCACATGTGGCTAGTGACTATCATACTGGACAGAGCAGCTCCAGAACACACAAGAAGCCAGTAACAGTGGTGACATTTCTGGAAAGCAGAAGTGCAAGCACAGACTTGAGAGAACTCAAGTTTTCATTATTTTCTATTTTGTTCCTTTTGAATTTTGTACTACAAGCATGCATTACCTATTCAAAAAATGAATAAAGTACATTCTCTAAAATAAACTATAAATGCAGATATACTTTGACCTACTCTACCTACACAGTTGGAAAATGATATATAGTTATTTGCGGCAACACTGTTTTTAATACCACAAGCTTGGAAATAACCTAAATGTTCATGAATAGAATTCTGGCAAAATATGTAAAGACAAAATATACTGACATATACTTTTAAGTAAAATACATGACCACAATGGGTCGGTGATATGGCTCAGTGGCATAAGCGCCTGCCTGGCAAGCACAAGGTCCTGAGTTCGACTTCAAGTACCCACAAAAAGGAAAAAAAGGGCCAGTGATATTGCTCAGCAGCACAAGCGCCTGCTGGCAAGCACAGGGTCCTGAGTTCGACTCCCGGTACCCAGGTTAAAAAAAAATATATAGATAGATATATAGATATATCTAGATATATAGATATCTAGATAGAGATAGATAGATAGATATGACTACTTATACTAAAAAGGTAATACACACAAAAAGTTGCTTACATATGAACAATACATAAAAACCTAGTAACACTATTTGCAAGTGGGTGGCAAAGTTCAGGCTGGCAGACTTTTCACTGCATATCCTTACAATTTCAAATTATAACAACAAATGACCTACACAAAAATTCACCATTCCACACCCTGCTGTAGACATGTATTTCTTTACTCTGTCTCACTTTGTGATATTAAACCCACCCAAGTGGTTCCACTGTAGAGATGTTTGAGGCTTTTTTCCCAGAAGCAGACGTTTCAATGATAGCAGAAAAGTTTCTGTTTTTTTAAATTCCCAGAATTCTGTCTCCTTTTCTTGAAAGTTACTACCACCTCATCCCCAGCTACTGGATCCTATCTCCAGTAAACTCCCAAGGCCAGCTTTTTATTACCATGGATTAATTTTTTCCTAGTACCTGGACAGGCATGTGTGCACAACTCTATTTCTATCTCTCGACTATGTACATAAGCAAAAGCTTGTCATGTATCTTTTGTGTGTGTGTGTGTGTGTACCGGGGGTCGAACTCAGGACCTCGCGCGCCAGCAGGCACCCATACCGCTGAGCGATATCACCGGCCCTTTTTCTCGTATGTGGGTACTGGGAGTCAAACTCAGGCCCTCGCGCTTGCCAGGCAGGTGCTTATGCTGCTGAGCTCTCTCACCGGCCCTTTGTCATGTACCTTAACATTTCTATGTGGTTGCTGTAGGAGGAATGGACCTAACCTGTGTCTGTTTCAACATCTGTTTGTATGACTTTAAGAAACTGAAATGAAAAGCTGGGCGTGGTGGCACACGCCTGTAATCCTAGCACTTGGGAAGCTGAGGCAGGAGGATTGCTGCAACTTCGAGGCCAACCTGAAGTGGATAGCAAGACCCTGTCTCAAAAATCAAAAAAACAAGAAAAAAAAATTTAGATGAAAAATAGTCAACAATGGCAAACACTAATGAAAGTAGTATGATCGCTGAGAAAAGACTTAAGCTTGACAATGTATCTGGAAGGGCAGTGGGAAGGGGAAAATGAAAAAGACTGGCAAAAACTGAAAGCTGAAGTTGAAAACAAGAAGCCACTAAACACAGATTGCTCTTTTAAAAGGTACAAAAAAGAAATTTCTCAAATATCTTCAAACTGCAGAAAAATACAAAGTATTCCCCAAATACCTATATGAATTTTTATTTCAGAAGGAAAGTTAGATATTACAACATAAAATACTTGAAATATGATGGAAATGCCTCATAGGACCCCTAGAGTCCCACCAGAAATAGCATAAAATCATTCTTATAGTTTCTCTACTCAAAGTAGAGAAAAAAGCAGCACCACTGATAACCCAAAATTCACAACTGTTAGCCCAAAAAAAAAAAAAAAAAAATCAGTAGTAACCAGAACAATGGGAAGCATAAAAGTATTAAAACACATAAAACCAAACTTTTTAAAAAATGGATTTCTCAATTCTCACTATGTTGTTTTGAAAGCTGTAAGCTAGTAAGGAAAGACACTGCCAAATGGAAACCTAAATTGGCCCTATGGAGGATGATGGGTAATGTGCAAAAAGACTACCTGTTCTATTTTCTAGTTATATTCCTTTCACCTTTAATGAGCTGTGTGGAATCCTTAGGTCTATAATCAACTCATAAACATACAACTTACATACTCGTTTATCATTCCCAGATTATAAAACCCATGACAAGACTACACAGGCCCAGACTCAAATCAGCAGAGTATTAAACACTCCAATGGCCTTTTGAATTTTCTTGCCTCTCTCTTGAAGTAGCACCTAGCACCCACATCAAATTATGTGGGGAGGTTCCTTATGCTGTAAAAGTTCAATTAACCAGGTCTGGAGTCACACTGTCCATCAGAACTTTCTCCACAATCATGGAAATGTTCCGTGGTGGTACATGCCTGTAATCCCAGCACTTGGAAGGCTGAGGCAGGAGGTTTGCTGCAAGTTTGAGGCCAGGCTGAGCTACAGTGTTAGTTCAAGATCAACCTGAACTACATCACAAGACCCTGACTCAAATTAAAAAAAAAAAAAAAAAAAAAAAACATGGAAATGTTCTTTATCTGTGCTGTCCAATACAGCAGCCATTAGGCACATATGGCTATCTAAATTCAGATAAAAATTAACTGAAACTAAATAAAATTTAACATTCCATTCCTTAGTCACAATAGCTGCATTTTAAACATTAACAACTACACATGGCTGGCAACTCCCTGTTAGGTACAGTACAGACTCCTGTGAGACCTACTTGCTGCTCCCTAGCAGTACACTTCGAAGGCCTCCTGGGATGTAGAATGAGAGGAAAATCGATCAGGCAGGGCTTGCCCAGCTGTCCATCCCCCTCCCACCAGAAAAGAAAAAAAGGCTTTACTTTTTGTATCTTTACATTTTGCAAATTCTGCATAACATTTATTCTTTTTAAGGTTTTCTTGTTGCTACTTTATGCACAAGGGTGTGTATTTGAAGTGAGAAAAATGCTGTTTTAGAGCAGAAATGGTCCATATACAAGCCTCAGGCCTAAACTGGACCCTTCTGGTAACATTTTTTAGAAAAAAGCTTAATTGACCAGCTAACATGAACTGCAACCTAACCACCTGTGTAAAAAGTATTTAATAAAGTGGTCTAAACACAGAAAATATGCATTCACTGCCAGATAGAACAAAGGATTTCTCTGATCAACAAAAAGTTCTTAGTTTGCTCAACTCAAGGGAGAAGGCTTGGACTCAGCTTCCACTGCACCATTTATAAGGGACTGATGCAGTAAACTACGCACATTTAGATTCATCACCCCACATCTTGAAATAAAAGATGTGATTAAAATGGAATATTTTCTTAATATTTACAAGACAATGTTATTATCTCTTCATAGAAATTCTGAAAATAGCTGAAGCAGCATATGAAAATGCAGCTCATTAAAAAATATTTTTATTAGCATATGTTTGTAGTATATGTTTACATTACTTGTGTGGAGTTGTTACATGTACACATCTTAATTCCTTTTTTCATCCCCTTTCCCTCCCCATTCCCTCCATCTTGATCCCCTTCCCATCTAAGATCTATCTCCCTACTTCCTATTGTCGTTTGCTTTTTATAATTTGAGTTTCTCATACAAGAGAAACTGTGATATTTAACTGTGTATCTGTTTTATTTCACTTAACAGTATGTTTTCAAGGTATATCCATTTTTCTACAGATAACTCAAATTTATCTTTCTTTATGACAGTTCACTTTTAAACAAGTAAAAAGATCACAGACTATGTTAACTTCCTGAGATCAGGAGTTTTGACTCAAGATACTCAAGATAATGAGTATCAGACTTAAGAGACTCAAGATAATGAACAGATGGACTTCCAGGGACTCACTCAAGATTACTCTCGCTTACTAATCAAATACATTCAACCTGAAACTACCCCTTCCCCCTAAAAATTGGAGGTTGAGCACTGGAAATTATTCAAAGAAATGTAGGTTTTCAGATGCAAACTAGAAAGAAGTCTACACTCACTTTCCACTGTGCTACAGCTGTAAGGCCAATTGTTTTCCCAGATTTTGAAAAATTACAGATTTTTAAGAATTAGGAATAATTTCATAGTAACTCACAAATTTTAATGAGAATGAATCACTAAGATTTCTTTTTTGGGGTTGTTTTTGAGACAGGTTTTCACTATTTCACTATGTAGTTCAGACTGGCCTTGAACTCATGGTGATCCTCCTAACTCAGCCTCCTCAGGTAGGATTACAGGCATGTGCCACTACACTTGGCTAAGGTTGTTTTAAGAGTACAAACATAAAACATATCTAAATTACAAGTCATCTATCCTAATAGTGTGGCTCAGTTATAACTAAGCAGAACCCACTGAACTATAGGAAAACTATTCACATTTTATTAAGTGCTAGGAAAGTAAGTAAATTACAGAATTACCCTAATATTTCTAAGCTATCTGGCCAAACTAGGGGCACAGTCTAAATCCACCTGCCTTGATAAAATTGTATCTTCCCTATATGAAACTGCTGAAAAGCTGAGAGCGATCTTTAAGATGTAAATCTAGAATCAGCAGTGAAATTTCCAACTAAATACCTCTAACTTATACAGTAAGAAAAACCTGTGGGTTTTTAAATGAAAAATGGGTGGATCATTTCTGTACTACTGCTAAAATTATTTCGAAAAGCCAAAACTACCTATTACAAGGTCCCCAACAATTATTTAACGGAGTAGACAATTTAGAAAGTAACCCTGAAGTTAGAAGGATCCAACAAAAACAAAACAAAACAAAACAAATCACTGAAGCATCAAAGTAAGTATCAGGCAGAAGAGGCAAGAAACCCTCAACACAGAGGTGAGCCAACTTTCCACACTTGCCATGTCCTAGAAATCTCTAGCATACTCTATCTCAGAAGCTGCATATAAAGTTTCACAGGCACTTCTGCAGACTGACAAGAATGACGTACAGAATGCTGTACCACTAAAGTGACCCTTCTTTACTACTGGTGAGCACAAAGGTTTCTCAGTCTGGAGTCACGCCTCTCAGAATAGCAAAACATATGTGAAACATCTTAGTCATAGTAGGTACTGGGATCTTTCATGAAATGAATCTTTCGCTATAGCACAATGCTCTATCCCTTTAAGACCATTGTTGTTAGTCATCCTGAATAACAATCTAAAGTATATTATGTAGATTATTGCAACTCTTAAAAAGATGTTCCCAAACACGATACAAGCTAATTGATGAACACTCATTATTAGGCTTTCTGATCTGGTCCTGCACTGAATGGCCCAGACATGCTAGTCAAGATTTGAATATTTATTTTTGTGTCTTGCAGATTATCTCTACTAACCTCACCAAGCTGCTGTCTGTTTTTTCTTATAGTAGGCAGTAGACTAACAATTCCCCATCCTATTACTCCCCACCACACCCCTGCTAAACCTCTCACACTACTCATAATCTACTTGTTTCTAATCTTCTGTGGGCTTAGAAACCAGATAATGTTGCTTGTTAGGAACATTTAAGTAAATGACAACAGGTTCTGACTAAGGATCTGAAAGGCTCTCCCATGCTTTAAGGCAATGGTGGCGAACCTATGGGAAGCATGTTGTTTGCTTTTTAAGACAAAAGATGTCAATGCATGAGTTTTTTTTAAACTAAAACATCACTCTGCAATAATAAGTGGGTTTTGGGTTGCAGTCTGGGCACCTGTCTTTAAAAGGTTCACCATCACCGCTTTAAGATACATACAGACTTGGACAATTTGGCAGCCTCGCGCCTTTGTTGCTTAGTGTCTTCTCAAACGCATTTTATAACAGGTCAAAGATAATAGTGAGGGGCTGCAGGCAAATCATTTGGATTAGAAAGAATCCAAATAACTAAAACCCACAACCAGAAAAAAGCAAGAGATGAGATTATTTGGGAGAATTCTTATGTCTCAAGCACTGTTCTAGGTACTTTAACCAAACTTGTTTAATCTTTATAATAACATTAAGAGGTACAGGTTACCACCTCCATTTCCAGTCAGAAAACCAAGACTCAGGAAGTAAGTTACCCAATATCCCCAGTGAGAAACCATATATCAGCACAGGACTCTTTGACTCCAAAATCCAAGGCCATCCTACTACGTGACATCGCTGCCCAATCTTTATTCCTGGTTTAATGAATTTTTGCACATTATTCTTGATCCTTTGCCCGGAATGTAGCTGATTCAAGTTAGCTTTCTTTTCTTAAGCACTTTGTGTAACTAAAGGGAAATGGTTAATCAAATTGAGGCCAAATTAAGATTAGCTTTCAAGTGTACATCTGTTCAGCAACAGACATGTTTCTGCAAGACTGGCCGTATCTTCAGCTGTATAGACTGTGCAAAAAGGCTTGAGGCCCCCCCACAGTGATTGTTCCCTTGGCATTCTGAGTCGATACTTCACCATCTTTCCTAGTGCTGTCCTGAATATTTGATAGGAAAAAAAAAAAGCAAGTGTATTTTAAAAACTGTCACCATAATGAATTTATTGTAGGCTCCATCAATTTGAACACTCACATCCTAAATTTTCTTCTCTAAACACTGAGGCCTGGGGCAGAGGACATGAAGTTTCCACTTTCCTAATCTCTTTAAGGAACAGGAGTGCTTGCTTACGTCAAAATCTTTATTGCCTAATCCAAGGTCTGACACAAAGAGAAAATTTTTTGTGGAATAAATAAATAAATGCTACCTGTCCAATAAGTACCAATCATTTGCTGAATGCATAACCTCTCCTGAACTGATTTGAATTTTTTACATTTCACATTTTCCAACATACCTTTGCAGTACTTGGTGGAAAACACCTTTCCTCTTATGGAAACTAAGGGCCTAAAAATGGCTCTTTTTCTCCTCTCAAAAGACAAAAAAAAAATCTAAAAAGACACGCCCCTCTCCACCATCTAAAAATGTTTTTTGTCCCAAGAATATGAATAAACCTCCATTTGCCTGACTGCACTAAATACAGCTTTTATATCCATTACAAACACCTGTACAAAAAAAGGGCTCGAAAACAAGGCCTCTGGAGACCTAAATCACAAACCCAAAAAAATAAGGCACTTTTTTACCAAAAAGTCACAACTGACAATACAGTATTTGCAAGTATAAAAATTCTAAAATTCTTTGACCAGCAGTTTAAGCAGCTAAACTGAGTGGGTTTTCTTCCACTTACACAGTTCCCGTAGTGTGAAGCAGTATTATGGAAACATTATTCTAATATTCACAACATGAAAATGAAAAGGGACTTCTTGCTCCCTTTAAGAAACAATCTTGGGCCGGTGAGATGGCTCAGCGGCATAAGCGCCTGCCTTGCAAGCGCGAGGGCCCGAGTTCGACTCCCGGATCCCACATACGAAAAAGGGGCCGGTGATATCGCTCAGCGGCACGGGAGCCTGCTGGCGCCCGAGGTCCTGAGGTCGACCCCCGGTACCCACAAAAAAAAAAAAAAAAAAAAAAAGAAACAATCTTGGTTCTTACTAAGGAGAACTGCTGAAATACACAAAACCATCCCCAATATTCCTACATAAGGAGTTAAAACTCATAACCTTGCCTGACAAGCCACAACAACAGGAAATTACCCTGCAGAGTTTCTTACATGACTATTATTTCATGAACCTTACAGACTGTGTAGAGATTTAGGTTGAGGCAGGTTACAACATTGAAAAAACCAAACCGCTAAACACCTACAATGTGAAGAAATCACTTTAGGTGTAGCTGCACAGTATAAAACCCAAGCTCTACGAGCAATTTATATTTCCAATCACATTAATTAAACCAGACCAATAAGCTTCCTTAAATTCAAGATGTTAACATCAAGAGACTTTAAGTGGGCACTCACCTTAGAAATGCCCATAGATGAGAACCGTTTATATTTACTATACCAAAGCTGAATTTATAGCAAAAACTACGTAATTTTTAAAATAAAATGTGTTACTTAATTTAATACAAACATCTGCTACCTGACCCTTCTGGTAGGTATCTTGTACGGCTATTTTTTTTTTTAAGACAAATGAAAAGACCCTCAAACAATGGCACATTTATGAGATTCATTTTAAATTTCTCCCATCTCTGCATTACATATGCTTTACTAACTCACGCACAAAAATTGTTCAAGTTTCATTTAACTATTTGACTTAACACCTCTGCAGAAGGAAAATTTAAAAAGGGATCAAAAGTAAAATAGCAGATATAGTTTCAGCATAACAGTAAGTTTTTCCTAACAGTAACATTAGGAAAATACCCTTCCTATCAGTGGTACAGGTTAAATTCATATAAAATCATAAGTGGAAATAAAAGAGAATTCTGGAAATTAATTCACATTTCCGGGAATCACTTTTGAAAAGATACTCCAAGTAAGTTTGCCTGATTATTTTACTAACAATTGTTTTACATATGTCGTTTTAAAAGTTTAAAAAATCACAACGCTAGGTCATTCCAAACTGTAACAAGAGAAGACTGCTCGAAAATATTGCTTCCAAATTCGTTATACCTGGAGTTTTTAAAATATAAAGGTCTAACTGACAAACGAGTTCTAGCTTTTAGGTCAAGAGGAAGGACTAAAATCAACCTATGTGTTGTTTTTCTTTTGTTTAGGGTAACAAGGAAAACGCATAAGCACTTAAGGGCAAGTGAAAGACAAAAGTATGTGAAGTCAAGGACAGTATTCCCCACCAGAAAACAATAATTCAACTAGAAATTTTGAAAGCAAGTCTGAAAACGTGAAATCAATTAGCGTCCCTTCTAAAGTCGTGTGACGGATAAAAACCAATAGGCTGCACCCACAGAGCAACTTTCTAAGTGTGTTGAAGATGATCTGGGCAAAGAATTACCAGCCGCGAACCTATTTCTGAGTACACACAGCAATTCAGAGCTCGAGACTATTATGGTTAACAAAGGTTAGAGGACCAAAAAATAAAAAATAAAAATAAAAAGTGAAAGCGAAGTACCACATGCTCCTAACTGGGCTTCCCAACAACTCCTGCAACAGCTCTGGTCCTTCGGCTTGAAAATCAGAACCACAAACTAACCGATGTGCAAGCCGCGCAGGGAAAGGGACGCGGGCGACCAGCCACCAAGGCTGGGCGGAGACTCGGAACGCGCAGCCCCTTTCCCCCCGGCGCCGACCCCGGCCCGCGCACACGGCCCCGGCCTCGCCACACCCCAGCCCCCACCCGCGGTGGCCATGTGACACGCCGGCCGCACACAAACACACCCCTGCCCGAGGCCCGCGGGCGCCTAGGTTTTACCTGCACCCAGGCGCCAGGTCCCGCCCCGTCAAATCCGGGGGGCCCGGGACCTTTTGTTCCTTCCTCTTCCGATGGGATTGGAGGAAGCTGGGAGGGGAAGAGGGGAATGGGCGATTGGAGGCGGAACTGAAAACACTCCCGGCCACCGTGTCCCCGCCCCGCCCCCAAGGGCCCGAGCCCAGCCGGCAGCCGCGGCGCGCGCGGAGCGGAGACAGCGGGCAGAGAGCGGAGAGAGGAGGAGGGGGGGGTCCGGCCGCCGCCCGCGGAGGAGGGGGTGGGAACGCCGCCCCTCCTCCCCTCAGGCGCGCGCCCGCCGGCCCTCCCCGCACGGCCGCGCCCTCGCCCGCCGGCCCACCTCCGCTTCCGCCCTCCGTCTCCGCGGCTGGCCACAGCGCACCCACCTCCGAGCGGCTCGCTCAGCGCTCGCGGGCTGCAGGCTGGCGAGCTGCTCCTCCGCCGCTGCGGCCGCGCGATAGACCCGCCTCCCTCCCCGGGCCGCGAGCCCCGCCGATTCGCCGGCGCAGCCCCGAGGCTGGCACTCTGCCGCCCGCTGATTGGCGCCCCCAGACGCCCGTTAGGGCGCGAGGCACGCCGGCCGAGCGCAGCGCGGGGCGCGCACGGAAGACGAAGGGAGCGGAGGAGGGAAGGAAGGAGGCCGAGCGCCGCGGGAAGGGCCCGGGGCTGAGCAGGGCACGCGGACTCGCGGGCCACCGCCTCCCCACCTCCCTTTGCCTTCCGCCCGCCCCGCCTCCGGGCCGGACCGACGGCACGCGCAGCCAATCAGCGTGCGGGGAGCTTGGGGTGTGAGGCGCGCGTCGGGGGTCTCGAATCGGAAGGGAGACGTCGCTCACTGATTGGTCCCGCCTCTCCCGTCGAGCGTGAGGCAAGGCGTAGAGAGGCGCGGCCGGGTTGGGTGGGACGCCCGTGGTTTCGCCTGAGTTGGTACTGGCGCGCTCCCACAGGGCTCGGGGAGAGGCGGGAAAGGCCAGCAGCTTGCCGAGCTGGGAAGAGGACGCCCGACGACCACCCGGAACCCTCCCGGCCCTCTGCCAGCGCCACTGGGTGGGGCCTGTTGAGGTCGCAGCCTCGTCCATTCTTTCGTGAAGCCAGGAGTGGACACGTGCTTAGCCCCCGGGAGGCTCCGGGCCCGCCCGGAGGACAGGACGCGCCTGGGGCTGAAAGGGCTCTGGAGCTCTGGGTGCTGGTGCCAGCTGGGCGTGCCCGTATGCAAATGAAAGGGCGGGACGGGGATGTAAATAAGCCTGGATTGGGGTGCGGTGAAGGTTAGGGTAGGGAAATGCCAGGAATTTAACTTAACGTGCATCTTGGCCCTACCCCGAAAGGTCACTGTGAAGGCTATGAGCACCTGGCAGTATGGACTTTAATTGCTGCTTTATCTAACCCTTCTTTCCACTTTCCGGCTATGTTCCTAGTCCCCAACTTGGCACAGTTTGGCCTACAGGAAGCTGCGAGGACCAAAACGGGATGGGGGTAACCTTGTTGCTTTTGATTTAAGGATTTCCCCAAGCCCCTGCCAATGAAAGATTGAGCCGAATCACATCAAGTTTTAAGCGCTTACTATGTCAGGCAAGGCATGGCATAGAACCAAAGTTGAAAGAAACGGAGTTTCACACAGGTAGTTGGTGGCAGAGACAAGACTAAAACAGGTTTATTGGCAGTTTGTCCAGCACTCATTCCTTTGTACTTCATGGATTTACTTGGAGATTCAAGTTATGCTGCAAAGCATCGCCAGCAATACAGATCAGTAATTAGGAAGTATCAAATGAGCATTTCAAGCAGTAAGAGTTCTTTAAGTATACTGTTCGCAGAAGTGAGGGCAGCCCAGTGGAGAGGACCTTCATACGGACCTTGGCAGATGCAATATTTGTCATCTCCTGAGTCTTACAGGTTTTCCAAATGTCCTTTTAAAAACGTTATTTCCACTATCTTCAAATATGGAACTATACTTATGGGAAGGTTGTGATGAAGAGCATGAGTGCTAGACCTAGATGAATTGTAGTTTAGAATACAGCTCCGTTCCAAAACTGATCTTTGGCAAAGTGGAGTTCACTTGCAATGATGCCTACTTAAGTATAGTTTGTGGTGATGAAATACAATAATAAATGTGAAAGGGAATAGAGCAGGGCTTTGAAATTAAAGTCAACAATACTAACTTTCTGTTACAAACATTTGTAAGACAAACCTACTCAGCAGATATTCATCCTTCAAAAGTTTGCTTCCAGAGTGGTTTCTTCTATTGTCAGTTTAGAAGCAGGCTTACTACCCCTTCTTTTTTTTTTTTTTTTTTTTTTTTTTTTTCCCCAGACAGCGTCTCGCTAAGGCATTAAGTTACTAACTTGTCCAGGCTAGACCCGAACTTGTGATCCTCCGGTCGCAGCCTCCTAGAGTGCTGGTATTACAGCCATGTGTCACCACAACTGGCTCTAATAAAACTTTTTTTTTTTTTTTTTTTTACAAGGAATTTGTGAAGTGGACTCAGGAAGCTATCTGGTGGAGCTTCTGTTTTCTCTTCACAGAGCCACCAGGGAAAGATGGTCTAGACTAGGACGAAGGCTATTCAGTTTAGAAGTAGGAAGGCTGGTCCTGGCTTTTGGTCCTCCTTCGTGCTGACACAAGTCAAATCTTCAATATAAAATGGCCTATTAAAAGCTACCTTGAGTCACACAAATATTTTCTCCCATGTGAACAGCGTGTGCATCTGAATGCCCACCTAGGTAGTAAGAGTGGGAACAAAAGCAGGGCTGCATGAGACTCCAGAAGAGTCTGCCTCTGGTGTGGAAATGAGTTACTTTGAATCTATAACTGTTAAAGAAACCTTGGAAGATCTAGAGGATTCAAAAAGAGGAAGAGGGGCAACTTGACTACTAATGCAATCTCCATGAGGAATAGAAATGGGAGCGTGCCTACTGTCCCTTCAGTTTGAAATGCATCTAAACCAAAGTGGGTCAAGACAGAAACTGAAGGCACATAGAGCAGGGATTGTCATGGCAACAATCAGCTTGGAAATCTACTAGGGTACCTGAAGATCTACCAGTAGCTCCCTATTGTATAAACTATACTGAGTCTGATTTTTATATGGATACACAGCAAGTTTAACCCTTTATTACTCATGCCACTGCAAAATCAAACCTAAATCAATTCTGAATCTATTTATAGATATTTAAATATACTGAAAAGATATATAAGAAAAATGGTAGTTAGTTCTGGAAAGAGCCTGAAGGTCATGAGTAGTAAGTTAAATTGAATCATTAGTACTTCTGCAGTTTGAATTTTTGAAAAATATACCCATGCGTTGATTTTTTCTGAAGATAACCATTTATATTTCATCTCCTGTCTGGTAAATATGTAAAGCCCTTCCTGTCTACCCTAGCCCAAGCTATATCACTCACCTATAAACTTTTTCTCTTAGAATGATACAATGACTTGCCTTTGCTTGGGTTTGTTTTTAAATCTATTAGTTTAGTCTTGAGCAGTTTAACTTCTCATGTGAATTTAACTTTGTGTCCTCATCTAAATTATAGATTGCTGAAGGCCAAGAGCAGCTTCTTCCCATTTGCCTTCCCACACCTTTACCAAAATACTAAGTAATTGAAGAATGGTGAAGTACAGCATTTGTATAACAGAAAAATTATATGTGTGTCACAGGTTTGTAGTCATTCTACAAGTTTTGCCTCATTCAGTTTTTAGTTGCCCTCAGTATAACTGTTGGGTCTCCTGTCAACATCCACACTACATCTGCTCATCCTAGAGGGATTAAATTGCAGTGAATGTTAGTATATCCAAAGGAATAAGACGTATACAAGAGAAAACATTAAATCAAACAGGTGCTCACTAGGTACAGTATCTGCTGTGTGCCTACCATAACAGTATTAGTTGATCACAATGGAAAGAGTCTCATTCTTTGGCCAGTGTTACTCAAAGAAAATGAGGCATACAGATAGGGTTTTTTAGAACTAAAAAAAAGAGTGAAAGGGAGGTGGACTCTGTTTAAGAGAAAACTATCTGGCTAAAAAAAGCTGTATTTCTCATTCTTCTGGCATAGATTATGTTATATTTCTTGTCTATGTTTAAAGGCATAAATGTTCATTAGATTAGCTGATGATTGGCTGACTAATCCAGTGACTGTGCATATATTACTTGGAGAATTACAATATAATTCCAATTCAATAAGCACTCCCATAAAGGGATTTAAATATTATCTGAGATCTACGTATTTTGGAAAAAGACTAAATAAGGACTAATTTCTAAACCCTTAAAGGACAATATACAAATTGTTTAAAGTCCTGTTGTGAGGGAGGGTAATATGGTAGTCATAGGTCAACAATAGGGCCTTATGCCTTGATTATAATTGTCTCTGTGTGACAATATTGACTGAGCCAGGCTGCTGCTAGGCAGGATAAGTGTATGAAGGTATAATACTATTGGAAAATTTCAAACATATTAGCATAATTGCACTGATGAAGACTGAAGAGCTTATTTAACATAGCTGACTACAGTAGACAATAGATGCATAATCAGTGTCCTAATGATTGAATTAATGAGCCCCCATTGTTTTGTCCTTACTATAAACAGCCCTTAGCAATGAAAAAGACATTTTGTGGGAGAAGTCTGACAATTGTGTTGGCTGATGAGTGGCCAGAATTTAACTAATGGTGGGAAAGAGGCAATTATTATTGGGTCCTAAAGATGTCAGTGGTGGGCTTCAAAGGATATTATGTTGATACATAGATGTTTCTTATTGGCTCCTTTTGCTTTCTTTTATTATGGAACCTTATCTTTGCATTTAAGGAAACCAGTCAGGCTTCCTTAAAGTCCTATGGCCACTTTTAGTGGTAAGAATTATGCACATAACATCTTCCTTTTCTGCTCTGGCATTGTCCACTAACTCTTCTCTCTGTCCCTGATCTGCACCCACACCATGCTGCAAAACACTGTTCTGAAACTGCCACTTTTCAATTTCTCAGTCACCATTACTTTCTATGTATATATGCTCACTAGCTATTTCACAATGAAAATAGGGGCAAATTTCCTACCCATACCTAAACCTCCAGTGATAAACAGATTTATCTGTTTCCAGATACAGCCAGCCACTTGTGTGAAAGACTTGCTCCTCCTCCTGGAGAAGTCTTTCCTCTCCTCTTTCGTGGTCCACCCAGTCTAGATTAGCATCCTCCAACACACATGTACACACACACACACCAGTCACACATTACATTTTAAATTTTTGCTTCAAAACTTTATCATAATATAGAATCATCATATCAATTTATTTATGTATTGATGTATCATTTGTCATCCCTCAACACTGAATGTAAGTTCTGCAAGAGCAAGAAATATGTCTGCTTTGCTCACCATGGTATCTTTAACTCAAGCATGTCTGTTTGGTCAACATACTATCCTTAATTCATGCATACATGGTGGCACTCAAATATTTTGAATGAATGGGTATTTTTTTTCCTCATATTCACTCAGATTCAGTGTGTAAAACTGAACTAATCATTTCCTTCTATTTTCCCATGTAGCTGTGTCTTAGGTCAGCTCCCTAGAAAACTAAGCCTGGAGCAAGGATTAAGTGCTTCAGGTTCTTTGTTTAGGAGATATAATTCCAGGGCAGCAGTAGTGAGGGGGAAGATAAGGAAAAATAGGGTACAGTGTATAGTGGTGCACTAGTAAACTAAACACTGCTCCAAGGCAAGCCTTGAAGAAATACAGCGCCTCTTGGCAGGTGCTCCACTTAGCTATGCCAGACATCTCCACGTATGCAGTAAGGAGAAATCATACCAAGGAACAATCTGGAAAGAAGGAACTTTATCCCAAAATCGCTTACCTCCTGTTGGTCAAACTTTACCCCACTGAGAGTTAATATTCCCTCACTTCTCAGTTGTGTTATCCATATTCTTTGATAGTCGCTTAGAAAGCCAGGTCCCCTGCCCTGGAATTCAGAAGTTGTGGGAGGAAACCATGAGCATGCTTGGCTGGCCTCAGGCAGTCACAAGGGACATAACTAAGTCTCATGGTGGCAGCTGAGAAAGAACAGGAGGTCAAGGGCCCAGAAAATCTAAAAAGACACATAAACAGCCAAATAGAGTAATTGTTGTCACAGCGAAGGTAGGACTTGATTTTATTCACTGCATTATACCCAGCGCTTACCATAATAGACACTAATTAAATTTTGGTGAATGAATGAAAAGGATACATCCTTAAATGACATCACTACCTACCCAAACTACTTAAAGAGAAACCTCAGAGTACTCTACGTTCTTCCTTCTTCCTTAATTCCTATATATCAAACTTCGTATTGGCTCTATGTCCTTAGTAAATCTGAGATCCAGTGACTCCTCCAAGCTCACTGCCTCGATTCAGACCATCATCTTTCATTGGAATTTTTGCTATACACTACCTTCTTAAATTGTCTTCCTGCTGCCAGAATTCTTGCTCCCTTGCAATTCATTCTTCCTGCTGCCAGAATTTTTTTTTTTTTAGTAGCCTATGTTTTAAATGAAATTCTAATATTACAACCTTGATTAAGTTAGTAGTTTTTCTTTTTTTTTCTCCAGGATAAAATAAGACTCTTCAGCATAACCTCAAAGACCCTTCATGATCTGTCCCAGTCCAGTCTCTGTAGCTGCACATCTCAACACTCTCTACCTTGCTTTTCATACCCCAGCCAGACTGAGCTCCTGACAGTTTTCTAATGAAAATTTGTGACGGTTTATTGTAAGTTTATGACTTAGGACCGTTTTCATCTCTTGTTTTTTTCATTCCCTGATGCCTATCTTGTGCTTTTGGTTCCTCTGGAATGCACCCCCCCAGACACACACACACATACACTTAATATCAGTTGTAACAGTCATTGTGGTTGCAAGCAATAGAAGAAGCTGGTATTGGCTAACTTAAGGTGAAAGAGGGTTTGTGGAAATGATTTGGGGTAGTTGATACATAGTATTGCTGGGAAGCCTGCAGAAACAGATTTAGACAAGAAGTAAAAGAACTGAGCAGCACCCAGGAACAGTTAAGATATACAACAGCATATTGGGAGAGAGAGGGAACCATCATGGCCACCATCAATCCACCTGGGACACCTTAGCACACACTTCCAACTCAATGGCATTGGACACTGATACACCTATCATTGACACTACCAGTACTTTTGTTCCTGGAAACCGGATGTTACTGCAGTGCCTGCTATTGCCACCAAAATGGATTCTCCACCAAACCTAATTTGTATTCCTCAAGCTCCCTCTTTTAAGCCTGGAGCACATCTATTAGGTTGATCAAGCTTAGCATATGTTCCCTGCTCTACTTTGCAAGCAGGGCTAAAAAGTAAGGAACTCATATTTTAGAGGCTTCTATAATTGGGATCTGCTTCTCTCCACTAATCATTAGAGAACTCTCCAAACAAAACAAAGAGGATCAAGTGCTAGGGAACTCCCAAATGACAAATATCCACCATGTTCTCAAATTTAATAAATGAATTGGGCATCTACCTGTGCCAAGTTGTCTTTGAGGTAGTAGGGATACAAAAATTAATAAAATGACCACTTTGTATCCACTAGGGTGGTTACAGTCAAAATGACTGACAATAACAAGCATTTCTAAGGATGTAGAGAATTTGGAACCCTCATGTAATGCTAATGTAAAATGAGTCAGCTTTTTTTAAAAATCTGGCAGTTATTCAAAAGTTTAAACAGGGCCGGTGAGACGGCTCAGCGGCTTAAGCGCCTGCCTTGCAAGCGCGAAGGCCCGAGTTCGACTCCCGGAACCCACATACGAAAAAGGGGCCGGTGATATCGCTCAGTGGCACGGGTGCCTGCTGGCGCGTGAGGTCCTGAGGTCGTCCCCCCGGTACCCACAAAAAAAAAAAAAAAAAAAGAACAAAAGTTTAAACAGAATCACCGTATAACCCAGCGATTCTCCTAGGAATACACCCAAGAGAAATGGCAATATATGTTCATACAAAAAGTTTTACACAGATGTTCATAGCATTATCTTTAAGAGCCAGAAAATGGAAAAAATCCACATGTGCACTAAGTGAAGAATGGATAGTGGCACATCCATACACTGGAATGATTCATCTATGAAAAGGAATGAAGTATGAGACATGCTACCATATGGGTGAAACTTGAAGTGCGAAACATTATACTAAGTGTAAGAAGTTTGTCACAAAGGCCACTGTCATGGTTTGAATCTGAAATATCCCCAAAAGGTCATGTTTTAGAGGATTGATTACTAGGCTGTGGAGCCCAGAGGAAGTGAGGTCATTGGAGTAATGACCTGAAGGGGATAATGACACTCTGGCTCTTCTCTCTCCCTCACTCTTCTTTCTGACTGCTGCATTGCCATAGGCCCAAAAGCAATGAAGCAATGGAGCCAACCAACCACAAACTGAAACCTCTGAAACCATAAGCCAAAATAAATCCTTTTAAGTTGTTTATCTCAGGTGTTTTGTCACTGTGACAGAAATCCACATACCGTACTATATAATTCCATGTATATGAAACATTCAAAATAGGCAAATCTGTAAACACAGGAAGTGGGTTAGTGGTTGGCAAGGTCTGGGAGAAAAAGGGGCAACGTGGGGAGTGACTGTTCATGGGTATAGGATTTCTTTCTGGGATAATGAAGATCTAGAATTAGATTGTAAAAATGATTGCACAGCTTTAAATATATTAGGAATCATTGAATTGTATACTTTAACTGAGTGCATTGTGTGGCATGTGAATTATGTCTCAATAAAGCTGTTTTTAAAAAATGAATATGGGGCCAGTGATATAGCTCAGTGGCATAAGTGCCTGCCTGGCAAGCACGAGGTCCTGAGTTTGACTCCCAGTACCCACATAAAGAGGAATAAAGGGCCGGTAATATTGCTCAGCAGCACAAGTGCCTGCTGGCAAGCGCAAGGTCCTGAGTTTGGCCCCCGGTACCCACATAAAAAATAAATAAAAATTTAAAAATGAATATGATTAGTATCTCACTGGGTGCAGGGCACATGGTTTCATCAGAAGGCAGCAATCTGTAAGAAGCTGCCATCTCCCCACTACCCGTTCTCCTCCCTGCTTCTACCTTCCTTCATCCTTCTCTCTCCCTCGCTCCCTGCCTTTTTTCCCAGTTCCTTCCTCTTTCGGAGTTGGCAGCACCCAGCTGCACCCTACATGTTGTCACCCTCCTTCCCACCCCCTCCCAAGGATGGAGTTGGGGTTTCCAGAGGGACCAAACTCTTCTTTCAGCAGCTTTGCTCTTTGCCGTTGCTAAACTGACCCAGGAGGGCCAGTGGGAGGGGAGTGCGACCCTCCCGCCATCACCACCCAACCCCACCAGCACCCAGCTCCACTCCGAAGCCCAACCATGCATCCTGGGGGCGGGACCCTATTCTTGGGGGTTGTCACACCCAGAAAGTGTGGTCTGGCCCCTCCTACTACACCTCGGGACCAGCAACAAGCAGGGGAAGAATCTGGGACTCCTTAACTAGCCCTTTTCTCTCAATAGTTTTTTCGTTTTTTCTCTTTTTCTTTTCTCTCTCTCTTTTTTTTTTCTTCCTTTTTTTTCTCTCTCTCTTTTCTAAATGGCTGGGAAGAACTCCAGCCACAGAAAACTAATCCCATCCCCCAAACCCAAAGACCAAGTTCAGATAATACCTCAAATACTCCTTCATTCTTTCTTTTCTACCCCCTTCTCTAGTTTCCCAAACCTTGCATGACCATCCTTTGTCCTCCAGCCTTGCCGCTACATCCTTTCCAGTTATCTTTGTTTTATACACTATCCTCCCTAAATTTCCCCACCATAGGGTAAAACCACTCTACCAAGGGGAAACACTTTGCATACAAACTCCTAAGTACTATCGGTTCTGTTATATAACTATTGACTCTGCTCCTATGGTCTAAAGTACAAAATCAATGGTTACCACAGTTTGTCAGTTTCTAAATAGTGCTTGAGGCTATCATTATTGCTAATTGTACTACTTTAGCTAGGATGTCATATCAGATGTAATCAGTTGTTCTCCCTTTTGTAACAATACTGGGAAGCTCTGGGTTAATAACTGCACCACAGCTCTACAAAGGACTGAGGACTGAGCCAAACAGATACCAACATCCCACTCTTCATTAATTGGGAAGGTAGGATCTTGGGACAGACGTAAACCAAGAAGCTCCTACACACAGAAGACAACCCTGAAGAACAGACTTTTCAGAGAGAGGCCTTGATACTAATGATATAGCTACCTACTACAAAAACTCACAAGGATCATCACAGAAAACAAAATAAAAAAATTTTTAAATAGATGATGACAAGACAAAGAAGCAAAATGCAATCTCAGACCTCCAGCCCACCCAGAACAAGTCCAGGAGACATCGACATAGAAGAAATTGAAAGACACACACCTGAAATTTCTGAAATGATAGCATCTGAAGTAAAGAAACAAATCCATGAGGCTATAGAGGAAATCAGGTCAGAAATAATCTCTCAGGTAAAAAAATAAATGTCAACATTTATAAAGGAATTGCTTGGCAAATCTAGATTAGAGATAGATTTAAAAAATGATAGGAAGAGGATGGAAACTGTGAATGATCAATATAGGAAAGAAATAGAATGCATGAAATGGATTCAAACAGATATCCAGGAAATTAAAAATTCCATTGAAAGCTGGCAAACCACTTCAATGAAACTGAAGACAGACTTTCAGATCTTGAAGACAGGATTGCAACTAGCGATCATGAAAGATCTCTTGAAAATAATAAAAGATCAGGAAATAATTCAACAGCTGCAAGACAACACAAAGAAAAATAATATAAGAATAATTGGTATCAGTGAAAAAGCAGGAGTCAACACAAATGGCATAAAAAAATTTGCAGAAGTAATAGCAGAAATTTTTCCAAACGTGGGAAAAGAATCTGACATGCAGATAAGTGAGGCATATAGAACTCCAATTAGCCAAAACCAAAATAAACCTACACCCAGACATATAAAAATCAAGATCCCAGAAATTCTGCACAAGAAGAGACTATTAAAAGCTGTTAGAGAAAAGAAACAGATCACCTATAGGGGAAAGCCCATCAGAATCATGGCAGTCTTCTCGACATAAACCCTCAAGTCAAGAAGAGCTTGGAGTGAAGTATTTCAAGTCCTGAAAGAAAATAACTTCTAACTAAGATTGATGTACCTTGCAAAACTATCTTTCAAAATTAATGGAGAAATAAGGTACTTCCATGACAAAAAAAAACTGAAGAAATTCATGACCACCAAAACAACCCTACAAAGGGTACTAAAAGATATTCTAGACAGAGATAAAAATGACCACAATTCCAAAAACAACAGAAAGAAACCACCAAGCAGGGCAAGCAGTTAAACAGAGGGGAAAAGTAGAGGACAAACAGCAGGAAAATAACATGACAAAGATAAGCCAATACATATCAGTTATAACCATCAATGTAAATGGCCTCAGTTCACCAATCAAAAGAAACAGACTGGCAGAATGGATCAAGAAACAAGATCCAACAATATGTTGTATACAAGAAAAACATTTAACTCAAAAAGAAATTCATAGACTGAGAGTCAAAGGATGGAAAACAATACTCCATGCAACAGGAACCCAGAAAAAAATATGGCTAGCTATTCTGTTTGCAGACAATGTGAACTTCAAACCAAGAATGATCAAAAGAGATAAAGCTACTACATACTTGTTAGTGGAAAAATTCAAGAGGAAGAGACAACAATCATAAATATGTATGCACTAAATATGAGAGCACCCAAGTATATAAGACAAATACTAATAGACAAGAAAAATCAAATAAGCAATAACACAGTAATGGGGGACCTTAATACCCCATTGTCACAGAGATAGATCAAGTAGACAAAAACAATCAGCAAAGAAGTAACAGAACTGAACCAAACCTGTGAACAAAGACTTAGTAGACGTTTACAGAGTTTTCCACCGAACATCAGAATACACATTCTTCTCAGCTACACGAGACGTTCTCTAAAATAGACCATATACTAGCACATAGAACATGTTTAAGTAAATTCAAAGGAATTGAAATTCTCACATGCATATTATCTGACCATAGTGCAATGAAATTGGAAATTAATAGCAAAAGAAACCACAAAAACTCCCTAAACACATGAAAATTAAATAACACCCTCCTGAACAACCAATAGGTCACAGATGAAATTAAAGAAGAAATTAAACAATATCTATAATCAAACAAAAATGCAAATACAACTTACCAGAACCTGTGGGAAACAATGAAAGCTAGGAAAAAAAGAGCAAGTCAAACTCAAAGCCTGTACAAGGGAGGAAATTATAAAGATCAGAGCAGAAATTAACGCAATTGAGACTAAGAAAATAATACAAAGAAGTAATAAAGAGTTGGTTCTTTGAAAGAATAAATAAAATTGATAAACTCTTAGCCAACCTAATCGAAAAAAAGGAAAGAAAAGACTCAAATTCATGCGTTGAAGAATGAAAAGGGTGAAATCACTACAGATCCTGTGGAAATTCAGAAGATCATCAATACCTACTTTGAAAATCTTTACTCGCATAGGATGGAAAACACAGAAGAAATGGACAGATCCCTAGAAACATATGAATTATCAAAGCTGAATTGAGAAGATATAAAAATTCTGAATAACCCAATATCAGTTAATGAAATTGAAAACGTAATTAAAAACTTACCAACAAAGAAAAGCCCAGATCCTGATGGATTCACAGCTGCTACAAGAAATTTAGAGAAGATTTAATGCCAATACTCCTCAAACTCTTTAATGAAATTGAAAGAGAAGCAATACTCCCTAACTCATTCCTGGAGGCAAGTATTACCCTGATACCAAAACCAGAGAGAAAGACCCAACCAACAAAGAGAACTACTGGCCAATCTTCCTAATGAACATAGATGCAAAAGTCCTCAACAAAATACTAGCAAACAGAATGCAGCAAATCATCAAGAATAATATACAACATGACAAAATGGGATTAATCCCAGGAATGCAGGAATGGCTCAACATATGCAAATCAATAAACATAATACACTATATCAACAGAGCCAAAGACAAAAATCACATGATTATCTCAATAGACACAGAAAAAGCTTTTGATAAAGTCCAACACTCATTCATGATAAAAACCCAACAGAAAATCGAAATAGATGGTCTTTAGCTCAATCTGATAAAAGCCATCTATAAGAAACCAACAACCAACATCATACTAAATGGACAAAAACAGATAGGAAAGGAAGAAATTAAATTATTGTTATTCACAGAAGACATGATACTCTACATAGAAGACCCCAAAAACTCCACCAAGAACATTCTAGAATTAATAACCAAATAGAGTAGCATAGCTGGATACAAAGTCAACACTCAAAAATCAATAGCATTTGTGTACACAAACAACAAAATCACTGAGAGAAAAATTAGGGAAACCACACCCTTCACAATAGCATCCAAATAAATGAAATACTTAGAAATCAATCTAAGGAAGTAAAAGACCTACACATTGAAAATTACAGTACTCTGAAAAAAAAGATAGAAGAGGATATCAGAAAATGGAAAGATATCCCTTGCTCACGGACAGGAAGAACCAACGTAGTGAAAATGGCCATACTCCCAAAACTGTTATACAGATTTAATGCACTCCCAATCAAAATACCATTAGCATACCTCACAGATCTAGAGACAACATTCCTAAAATTCATTTGGAAACAGAAGAGACCTAGAATAGGAAAGGCAATTCTGGGCAACAAAGGCAAGGCAGGAGGCATCACAATCCCTGACTTGAAATTATACTACAAAACTATTGTGATAAAATCAGCCTGATACTGATAAAAAACAGACCTGAGGATCAATGGAACAGATTAGAAGATGCAGACACAACTCCAAACACACTCAGCCACCTTATCTTTGACAAAGGGGCCAAACATGTTCACTGGAAGAAAGATAGCCTCTTTAATAAATGGTGCTGGAAAAACTGGCTTTCCACATGCCAAAGACTAAAATTAGACCCATGACTATCACCATGCACTAAACTAAAGTCAAAATGGATCAAAGACCTAAATATTAAAACAGAAACACTAAATCTACTGGAAGAGAAAGTGGGTAGAAATCTTGAAGATATAGGGATAGGCAGACTTCATGAACAAAAAGCAAACTTCACGGGAAGTACTTCAAAGAATCAGCAACTGGGTTCTCATCTTATTAAAAAGATTTTGCACATCGAAAGAAATCACCAGTAGAGTGAAAAGAAAACCCACAGAGTGGGAAAAAATTTTAGCCAACAGTCCCTCAGACAAAGGACTTACATCTAGAACATATAAAGAATTGAAAAAAATCAGACCCAGAAAATTCAAAGACCCAATCCAGAAATGCACATCTGAGATGCATACACACTTCTCAGATGAACAAATACAGATAGCAAATAAATATATGAAAAAATGTTCAACATTGTTCGTCATTTGAGAAATACAAATTAAAACAACACTGAGATTCCATCTCACTCCAGAATGAGTGAATGGCTATTATCAAGAAAACAACCAATAACAAATGCTGGAGGGGCTGTGAGGAAAAAGGAACCCTTCTCCACTGTTGGTGGGAGGGTAGACTGGTGCAACCAGTGTGGAAATCAGTGTGGAGATTCTTCAAAAAACTAGCATTAGAGGTCCCATTCAACCCAACTATTCCCCTTCTGGATATTTTCCCAGACGAATTAAAAACATCATACCACAGCAATATATGTACACCCATGTTTATAGCAGCACAATTTGTAATAGTTAAATCTTGGAAACAACCCAAATGCCCATCGACCTAGGAATGTATAAAAAAGATGTGGTATTTTTATACAATGGAGTACTACTCAGCTATAAAGGACAAACTTTTATAGGTAAATGGATGCAACTTGAGACCATACTCATAAGTGAAATAATCAGACTCGCATGTGTAAACATCATATTGTCTCCCTAGTGTAAGAAGCTGAAAGAATAAGTAAGAGCCAATATCTACGATAGATATTGGGAAATAGGAAGAAACTGTTCAAAAGGAAAGAGAAACTGGGATGAGGGAAAGGAGAAAAGAAGGAAGGGAGGGTCGAGAACATAGCTCAGCAGCACAGCACCTGCCTGGCAAATGCAAGGTCCTGATCTCAATTCCCGGTACCAAACAAATGAACAGACAAACAAACCAAAAAAAAAAAAAAAAAAGGAAGGGAAAAGGATAAATAATTGTATATATGCAAGATAGTTAAGATAGTTATTACTAATTTCTATTAGTTCAATGAAAAGTTCATGTTGTTTGATCAATTTTTCATGCCTATAGCTTGTAATCAGAGCAACTACTTTGAAGATAACAATATGCAATGTATTAAACATTGTTACTCTTCTGCTATCTTGTTTTGAGATATAGAAAATTTATTTGTATCTCAATAAGGCTATTTTTAAAAAAAAGTTGTAGAGAACATTTGTTGCAAAGTTAAACCTGAGTAGGCTATGAAAAAATAATTTTCTATGTATTTTTCACTCATAATAGTTCTATGTTGTGCTTCCTGGTAAGTGAAAAGCCACATCTCTTAACATGGGCCTTTGAAACTGTATACACAGACCAGGAAGCCCCAGTCAGCACTGACCACCAAGGAGTGAGAGGTCATGATTACAAGATGCTGAAGCTGCCAGCACACCTGATGCTGGATGATGAACTCTAGGGATAAAGCTGCAAATAAGGTGAGTGAAAAGATGATTCAAGGGACATAACACAATTAGGAAGAAATAGCAACATTACATTTACAGTGTAAAATGTAAACATGTGCCTGGAAACTGAGAGCTTGTGGAAAACATGATTTGTTTAGTAGACTTCTCTGTGGCTAGCTGTCACATGTGGGAATCTTTGTTTCCAGCACCAGCAAAGGTGAGTGTAGTTGGAAGAAATCTGACCTGGGATTTAGGGCAGCAGCTGCCAGTTCAGGCTCTCTCATTTATTCACCACTCAATAAACTATTGTAAGCGCTGCACCTAGCCTTGATGACCCAAATTTCACAGATACCCTACCTCAGTGATCTCACTATTCAGGGAAGATAATTAGGAAGAAGAAGGTAAATGCTGTGCATAATAAGGGGGCCTTGTTCATCTGGAGGAATGAGGACAGAAGGGGTAGGAGGAAAGGAAGTTTCACCTAATGTAAGTTTAATCATTTAAACTGTACACTAATTTTTAGTATATTCACAGAGCTGTGCAACCATCACCACTATCTAATTCTAATTTTTGAATATTTTGCTTTTTTTTTTTTTGAGACAGGGTCTCACTAAGTTGCCCAGGCTGGCCTCAAACTTGAGATCCTCTTACCTCTGCCTCCCTAGTAGCTAGGATTATAGGCACGTGCCATCACACCTGGCTTTAATTTTAGAATATTTCCATATCCCCACAAATAAATCCCATACTGTTAGCGTTCTCTCTCCCTACCCTCAAATTGCCCAACTACTGATCTACGTTTTTTCCCAGTACTGGGGATTGAATCCAGGGTCTTGCACATATTAGATAAGCCCTCTATCACTGAGCTACATCCCCCACCCTAAACTACTCCTTTGTTTTATTTATTCTAAATGTTTTGTATACGTGGAATCACACAGTATGTGTTTTTTTAATGGCTTCTTTTTTTTTTTCTTAATATGCGGGTACCGGGAGTCGAACTCAGGACCTCGCGCTTGCCAGGCAGGCGCTTATGCCGCTAAGCTATATCACCGGCCCTTAATGGCTTCTTTTACTTAGCATAATATTTGCAAACTTCATCCATGTTGCAATGTCTCAGTATATCATTCTTTTTCATAACCAAATAATACTTGATTATATGGACATACCACATTGTGCTTATTCATATATCAGTTGACGGACATTTGGGTTGCTTCTACTTTTTGCCTTTTACAAAAACTGCTTCTGTTTGTGAAATTTTACCATTGTTTTTATTGTTTTTTCTCTTTAAAAAAAAAACAGAAAAACTTCCCAATATATATACATCTCAGCTCATGAACTTAATTTGTTCTATGATTTGGAAAAGATGGCCACAGGAATTATTGCTACAGAGGCTACGGCAGAAGATCACAAATTCAAATAGACAATTTAGCAATACCCTGTCTCACAGTGGGGAGGTAGGGATGTAAATCAATGTGTGGTCCAGAGTTCAGTTCCAAGTAGTGCAAAAAAGGAGAACAAAAGCATTTATTAAACACTACATGCTGAAAAGTACCATCCCATGGGCTGTGAAGGCTATAAAGGAGAATTAGCTATTATGCTTTCCCTCTATGAACTTCCATTTCAACTATGAATATGGGGGGCAGTGTGGAGGAGATCCAGGAGAGCCAGTCAGGCAACCCTTATTGCCTTTTGTTATTGTTCAAGGTCCCGAAAGCTCACTTTATTTCATTTAATCTTTCAATAATCTCATAAAGAAGATATATGTCTCATAACCAAAAGAAGTCCCCATAGAAGTCAAATAGCCTGCCCAAGATCAACAGGCCACTGTGAACATTTCTAGTTGAAGTAAAAATGAGGACATAGACACCAAGTATGGATACACAGGCAACGGCTCAATTTGGCCGAGCAAGAATGGAGCTGGATTCTCTTGCAACTGACCTTCAGGGCCTTTCCACTCTTTGGCTCAAACAAGATGATAAAAGATGTTCTAAAATGTGGGCTGATGATGGCATCACCTGGAATCATCTTCACTCTCATTTCCAGTCTGTGATGCTGGCTATTGTGGGTTTTTGTAAAGGAGAACAGAAATAGAGAATAAAGGACTAGTGAAGGAGGTGGAAGTTTCAGGGAGGATTTTTAATAAAAGGAAACACATGTTTTTGTAGGTTGAAGGTAGTGATCTAGTAGGAAGGGAGAAATGACAGTATAAGAGAAAGACTCGATCAGTGATGGTGGACCTTTTAATAATACAAACTGTTTGCCTCAGCACACGTGTCATGGTTTTGCCACCGCTGGCATAGATAATGGTAAGAATGATGTCCTTGAGTTAGTGAGAGGGGAGGGTTCCAATGCACCAGGGCAAAAATCAGTCCTTAATTTTCTTATGTATATAATGCAGATACATATGCAGTATTGAACAGTATATTTATGGTATTAGACTTTCATGGGCAATTAGGAAAAGATATTTAAAAAGACTTTAAGGGGCAATAATGAAAAGAGGTTGTGAAATACTGATCTATGATAACTCAAGGGGAGGCAAAGTCACAGATGTCACAAAAGAGCCAGAGAGAAGGGTCTGATGGTCAGATATAGCCCCCAAGGTCATGCCCCGTGATTGACTCCCTTCAACTTCCTGTTTCCATCACCTCTCAATAACATCACCAAATTATGATGCATTAAAGCCCTCATTGTCTAGTCACTTTCCAAAAGCCCATCAGCAACCAAGCCTTCACAACAGTGAGCCTTTTTTGGGGACCTTTTAGATAACAACCAGAACAGTGAGGCTTAAGACAGCTAAGACTCATAGCAGAGTTTGTCTGAACACTGTCATTTGCTTGCTGAGTGGCCATCATGCCATGGGGCTTCATCAAAAGGACCTCCAGGGGTCCACTTTGCTAACTTATGTTGTAGCAAAGTTGTAGAAGGGATTGTCTACCTCACCTCTCAGTGTCTTCTTTTGAGGGCACTCTATTAATGCACATAGGAGAAATTTAGTTTAGAATTTGTTGCCAGAAAAAAATTACTTCTCTTAAAGTGGGAAGAGTTGTCTTTATGCAAAAAGAGAACTAAGTAATAAATTATGTTTATTCACTTCAGTTATTTGGAAGCTCAGAGACAAATGTGAGACCTTATAATCTACATTTATAAATGTGGAATTTTACATTTTTTTCTAAAACATAGTATTTTTATATCTTGTTTGCATTTAACTATTTTATTATATGTCAACACTCCTTATCTTGGTTACTTTTCTCATTGCTGAGACAACATACCTGACCTCCACAGTTAAAGTAGGAAAGATTTATTTGGCTCAGTTTGTAAAGGTTTCAGTTCATAGTTGGCTAGCTCTGAGACAGGGTGGCATGGCAGAGGGGCATCACAGAGCTGGCAGGCAGAAGGCAGCAAGCAGCAAGCAAGTGACAAACAGGGACCCTCTTTCTGTCCCTTATATTTTTACATTTTATCCTTTACATTTAGCACTCATACCATTAATTTAGCATTGCACTGTGAATTAAGCCCAGCATCACATCCTTGATCCCAGCATTACACAGCCTAGATCGAGCTACTTCTGTAAAGCCCCACCTATGATCTCATGAGGCTTTGGGGGGACATCCAGATACCAACCATGACACTCATCAAATCATTTATAGAATAAAGCAAAGTATAAATAAGTACATACACAAATTACTATTCAATCTGGGGAATATTGCTTCTCCTCCATGGCTGATTCCCTACTATAAAATTATGGTGTTAAAGTTTCCAGCAGAGATGATAAATTCTGAAGTATTTCCTTTACTCCAAAGCATAGCAGTAAGAGATGATGATATATTTTAAAAACTAAAATAACATGAGTTGGTTCAAAAACAAGACAAAAAAACTTCATGACCCAGAAATAAAATAAAAGCATCATGAAGTAAATAAGAATGAATCCCTGGTTTGGTGGGCTTCTGGTCTGCAGGAGGCAGATGTGGCCAAGATTTCCACCCCTGCAGAATAATGGGGTAATGGGGACTAAATGGACCCCACATTGGGTAAAGTATTGAATCTAGGAATGCATTGCTAAACATGAAAGGAAGATGAAAAAGAAAATTGTTATTGATTTGTGTGTGTGCGCTTACAGCTTTGATAAAAGCAGGAGAGAATCCTAAAGAGGCAGGAGACAGAAAACCCCACAGACAACCAGGAACTGCAACAAGGAGCCCGTTGTCCTGGAACCAGGATCTGAAACACCCTCAGCATCATGGCACTAACCCATCCCCAAACCTAAGACCTGAGCTCAAACTGAGATATTGGGGTGAGGATGGGTAAACCCAGCAAGAACCTTTGACCAACCTACTAAATAGGAAAGAGAGACAGAAACAAACTTTCTCTTTAAATGAACTTATAAACTAAAATTATTGTAAGACATTTGAAAAAACCTAATGCAAGCATGGACCACAAATAAAATCAGTAATTAATATATTATTGCAAATAGATTTTATAGGTTATTCTGGAAAAGATTGAGACACATTTACTATGCTAAAATCCATTTAAAGGGCAAATAAAAAAGCACACAGGCAGAAATAAGAACTATATGTATGATATATATATATATATATATATATATATATATATATATATATACAAGATAGTTAAGATAGCTATACTACTAATTTCTATAAGTCTATTAAAAAAAGCTTTGTGCTTATATCATTTGATTAATTTTTTATGCCTATATCTCATAATCTGAGCAACTACTTTGAAGATAACAATAAGCAATGTACTAACCATTGTTACTTTCCTGCTGTCTTGTTTTGAAAATTTGTATCATTATTTTTATTGTTTTTTCTTTTTAAAATAAAAAAGAACTATATGTATGACAAAATATTGATTAGAAATTTTGAAATAAAAATACTATTTTTGAAATTAAATATTTAATGCCTAGAGCTAGACACTTGTTTTGTTTTGTTTTGTTTTGTTTTGTTTTGAGACAGGGTGTCACTACATAGTTCAGGCTGGCCTTGAACTCACAGTGATACTCCTGCCTCAGCCTCCTGAGTGCTGAGATTACAGGTTTGTTCCACCATGGCTGGCTCAGAACTAGACCACTGTTAAAGAGTAAGTTAGTGAACTGGATCCTAGTGTCACCAAATTCACTCAGAATGCAGCACAAAATAATTAGGAGACAGAGATTAAGTTGAAAGACTATACATCTAATAAGAGTTCCAGGGGCCGGGAGATGGCTCAGCGGTGTAAGCGCCTGCCTGGCAAGCGCAAGGGCCCGAGTTCGACTCCCGGAACCCACATACAAAAAAAGGGCCGGTGATATCGCTCAGCGGCATGGGGGTCTGCTGGCCCGCTAGGTCCTAAGGTCGACCCCTGGTACCCCCACACACACAAAAAAAGAGTTCCAGAAGAAAATGAAAATAAGTAATGAAGAAGTAATAACTGAAGAGGTGGTGGATGCAAATGTGCCACAATTAAGCAATGATACAAGTGCTTGACTTGAAGGTGTATTCCAAATATAGTAATAAGTAGGAAAAAGTAAAACTAAAGCGACACTTGGATATTTCACAGTAAAACTTCAGAAGGTCAAAATAAATAAAAAATCTTTAAGAATTATTAAGAAAAAGTCACCTCAAATGAATGACAAGTAGACTAGGCTTCTCCCCTTCCCCACAGTATTTTTTACTACAATACATCCTCAGCACTTTTTTTTTTTTTTTTTTTGTTATTCTGAGACAGGGTCTTGCTAAGTTGCCCAGGCTGGGCTCAAACTTGCAATCCTCATGTCTCAGCCTTTCAGAGTGCTGGGATTACAGGTGTGTGACACCATGTACGGCAGCTAATAACCTGCTTCTTTTTGGCAACCATATAGGCTAAAGACAATGGAATGGTATCTTCAAAATGCCCAGAAAACACACTTGGCAAGCTAGAATTTTATACCCAGCTGTACCATCATTTAAAAGACAGCAAAATATAGACACACAAAAATAACCTGAGAGAGTTTACCACTAGGAAACTCTTACTAAAAGAATATTTAAACTGTTAAATTTAGGACATAAGAAAGGAAGGAGGGAAATAAAAGGAGAAAATGAAAGAAAAAAAGTGAAAGCATGGGATACAAAATCATAAATGATAAACATAGAAAAAGAAAATATGATTTCATAAATTTAATTAATACCAACTGTCACAAAATCAACATGACTAATGATATGTTTATAAATGGGAATACATTAATATTCTAAACAATAAGGTTTGAGTTGCAGTGTATAATAGGTAATGCATTTTCATTTTTTAAAAGGTTAGAAATATTGAATAACTAAATCAATAAAATTTAAAGTTAAATATGTAAAAATTAGAGATATAAACACTTTAAAAATAGTATCTATAAGTTCCCTAAATGAGGGTTAAAAGTGTGAGGTGTGGAAAGCTGGATCTGTATGTACAAGTCTGGAATGGAGACAAAGAAACAAAACAATAGTAAAATGAAAACACAAAGTAAGATGATAGAAATAAATTCAAATATATTAACAAATTTAAGATGTAGAAAAATGTTATGTATGCATACTAAAAGACAGAGATTATCAGATTGTATTTAAAAATCCATCTATGTGTTGCTCATAAGATATAACTAAATAAAATCATAGAAAAATTAAAAAGGATAGAGAAAATGCCATGTACATAGTATCAAAAGAAAGTGGGGACTGTAGTAATGATATCAAACAAAATTTAAAGCATAAAGCCTAAGTATAAAAGGGTATGCCATATATTAGTAAAAGTAACACTCTAATTAGAATATATGGGCCAGTGAGATGGCTCAGCGGCATAAGCACCTGCCTGGCAAGCGCGAGGTCCTGAGTTCGACTTCCAGTACCCACATACGAAAAAAGGGCCGGTGATATTGCTCAGCAGCACAGGTGCCTGCTGGCCCATGAGGTCCTCAGGTCGACCCCCGGTACCCACACACACAAAAAAAGAATATATAATCATGAATTTTTATTCACCTAACCATGTAAGCTTTAAGTACACAATATAAAAATTGTGAAATTTACAAGGATAAACTGACAGAACTATAATCACAATATGAAACATTAACCTGCCTCTTGTAAAAACTGCGAAAGCAAGCAGACAAAATATTAGAAAGGATATAGATTTTAGTAAGGGTACTAAGAAATAGATCCAACTGATTGTTTAGAAAGTTCTGATTGTGAAGTAAAATAATCTTTGGGAAAATTCTAGAGCAAAAATTCATCAGCTTAGGCTTTGAGTCAAGCCCAAGCTCACATATTCTGAGTTCAAGAACAAGGTCTCAGAGACCCTCACTGTAGGACAAGGGCTTAATAGAAAAAGTTCAAGATACCAACCCTGGACTCAACTGGCCACTTTAAGCAAATCATTTTGATTTCTGTAAACTTTAGTTGTGTCTTCTACAAAATGAAGATAATAATAAGTCCTGTATCTCTGAGGTTTGTCACAGGATCAGGAGTCAGTTAATGCCTATATAGAACTTGGGAGAGTAACTGGCACATATCATTTGCTTGTTATATGCAAAGCATGATGATAGTTATGAAAATTACAAAGGCAGCAACACAGAAACTGCCTTCAAAGTAGCAAGATGATGGCTCTGGCCCAGCAACAGTTTGCCAGGGATTGCTTCATTATGTAACCAGGCAAGCACATGCTTTGGAATCAGGAATGCATGGATTTCAATTCCAACTCCATCATTTCCTGTCTTAGCCATTTTTTCCTACTTCGTTAGACTGAAATAATAATACTGCTTACCAACTTGACTTGCTGGAAGAAATAATTGGGATAATACATTAAATGTAGTATGGAATACATAAAAATGTTCAGTAAGTAGTTACTAATATTATCTAGGATTCAGTAAGTGATAACTACAGTTATTAATAATATTAATAAGAATAAAATAGTGGGAAATGATGCAAAGAATTGTTAGTAAGGACAAAGAAAAGACTAAAGAATTTGACTAGAAAATGTATTTCAGTTACACCCACAATAACAGCAGGAACAATTATGATTTACTACCAGAAAATGGTTAATACCCCCATAGGCTCACATCTTTGTTATGATATAGGATTATCAAATTCAACCACTCATGGTTCTTAATTCCCCCATAACAACAGCCACATCACAGTTCTCTGACAAGAACCAACTGAGAGAAGCATAAAAATCTACAATTAGGGATGCAATTTGGATTTCAAAAATCATTATAAGGCATCTGTCCTTTTCTGATGATGGGAGTCCTGTTACTGAACAATGCTTGAAAGTTAGCCTTGATGTTTGAATATAGGTAATTTAATGCAACAACTATGTTGCCAACACATTCATTAGTTTTGTTCTTTGGGTTTCACACCTTTCCAAGATAGAGTGGACAGAAATATAGAATTGAAGTACCCATTCTAAGGTAGCGATCTGATTAGTGGTGGAGCTAGGACTGGAATTCAACTAAATACTGAAGCCCATTAAGTTAGGTCTCTTCCCAAAAGAAACAATGTGGATCAAATAATATGTCATGGATCACATAGAAGTCAAGTCAATTCAGCTAAGATGTTCCCTATCAGACTAACCATATAACAAATGAATTAATGTATTCTATAAACTATGTGTTAAAATGTGAATATTATTTTTGTTTGCCATGGCTCTGGAAATATATGAAGTCTTAGTTATTATCTTACCAGAGTTTAAATTTAGCAAAGAAAAAGAGCAAAAGCAAGAACTTTTTTTCAAAGAAGAGACAAAATGTACAACCAGCTCACTAAATAGCTGGATTAGAAGAGTGTACAAGTAATATTTGTTTGTCCCACATGTCCCTTCTCTACAAACTGCTCTTCTTTCACATATAAGGATCCTGGAGGGGCTCCCATATTTTTAGATGATCTCAACCCAGTGGCCACAGGTGATTGGTCCAGGAACAGGCCCCTGACCCAATCTGTGTCAATGAGAATGCCCCTACCCAGGGCCACCATGAACCCATGTGGTACCTTTGCGCAAATTGGAAAAAGTGACCCTTCCTCAAGATCCTCTCTAGACCTATCTATAAAGGAATTGTTGAAATCTACATTGTTTATGGTATGAATGGCATATGAGAATTTGTGCAGAAATCCAATAGCAAGATTTTTGGAGTTTGGATTAGAAAGTATAACATGCAGTGTCTCTCTAGTGCAGAAATCATGAAACTCAGGAGCTTAGGACAGACATCCTCTCTGACACGTGGAAAAGGCTGGTCTGCAGTAAGACAGGGTGAGGTCAATGTGTGGAAAGAAGTCAACGTGTAGAACAGGGGAAGATGGTACTTGTTATATTTGGGGCCATAATTCCAATAGTCCTGGAGACTCAACTGTATCCCTGCTTCTCCCTTTGTTTACATGTTCAACTCCTTTGTTCCCCACAAGCCAAAACACTCCTCTTTCTTTTGCTTGTTCAAGATCAAATCAAATTTTTTCTTATTTGCAACTAATGCAGCTGTGAATTTAATTTCACCAATTTCCTCATCCCTCACTTTCAAAAACAAATAGGGGAGGGCACATTAGCTTTAATCTCAACTTCATCAAGTATGATTTTTACACAAAGGGAAACAGCTCTGTTCCTATCTATTCCAACCCAGTAAGTTGTTTCTAATTCTATGTCCATGCCTAAAAAGAAAATTACATGTTGGCTGCCCACTTTAATTGTTTGTAATCACTGGAATTTGCAGTCCTCTCCTGTGGTGTGTTTGAGACCTCTCCTCATGGGGCATTCTTTCAGTGTGCTTTGTTGGCAGTAGCTGTAGCAATTAGAAAATTGGGAAATGTATAAAATCCAGAGGGACATCCATTTTGGCATTTCTTTCCTTCAGTCAGTGTTGTTGTTAGAAATATGGAGGGCCTTGGAAAAATTAAATGGAACCAGGGCTTTAGTGCTAACATACAGAGATTATTCTAGTCCAAAGCGCCTAGGCTCCCTACTGATAAATCCAGCTCTCGAGCATCAGGATCCAGTGAGGATCTTCCTGCAGGCAGAGGCCCTCTTGTCCACAGAGCTTGTTTAGAGGTCAGTATCTCTGGAAGACCATCTTCCTCTCATGTGCACATGACTTTTTCTTATACTTCTGTTTGTCAGGCTAGACTATAATCGTGTGCAGAGCAGGAAGATTCACTGCTGTATGGGCATGCACACATCTGACCAGACGGGAATAGAAACTCATAAGACTGACTTTTAAATAAACGTGGCAAAACTGAAGTCCAGCCTGTTTCCCATCTTCAACCTGTGGAAACAGGAAGGAGTCATTTGAACCACACTACCTGATGAAGTGGATATAATCAAGCTGCAGGATATAATTTTGGGTCCAAAAAAGTGCTGTAAAGTTGCAAGACCAGTTTTCTGTGTGGCTCAAAAACTGCTTTCAAAAACAATTTCCAAAGGAAATCAGTGAAGAATTTTCAAGCAATAGAAGTATCTTTAGAATAATTGCATAGCCTTCTAAAGAAATTAATCAGAAGGAAAATTCCTTTGTATATAAAATGTTGAATATGCTTGACATTCAAAAGAAGTTAAGAGACAAAAAGCACAAACTAATTCATCTGCACCAGATACAGTTATATAAATATTTATGATTCTAGAATATTCAAATGATTCTGAGACAATTGGCAATTTGGAAGTAATCAAAGTGTAGATTTTCACCTTCCTCTATATTCTAAAATAAATTCCCAACATATTAAAGGGAAAAGATAAAATCATAAAATTTTAGTGATTAACAAAATGTGAAAGAAAACATAGGTATTACATATGTTAAATGGTCTTTGGATAATTTCCTAAGAATAAAATTATGAAAGAAACAGAAATGTAAGAATGATCTATCTACATAAAGCATGTTATAAGAACAAAAATATTGTATAGAATAAATGTGCATTAAATAAGGAAATAGTTAATAGCCTTACTATATGAGTTGTTATGAAGTAATGAAAATACTATATATTTAAATAAACATGACACATATCCTTAAAAATGTTTAATCTTACTAATTTTCTCTCTAAAATTACATGTTAAAAATGTGACTAGAGTAACATTTCTATGTATCTTAATGTGCTTTTTGCCTCATGGGTTTATGTACCGACTTAATCTGCCTAAAAGATCCAGCTGCACTGGGTGAAGGGGAAGGAGAGGAGTTGATGGGGTGGAGGGACAAGTGGGGCAGATAGCATTCTTACTATAACAAAAATAATTAATAATTTGCTTTTGATATGCAAAATAGGTTTTATAGCAGGGGAAAAGTCTTGAGAGACAGACTTCGTCAAGACTGTTACGTTCCTGAAGCTCCTCTTTAAATATATTAGGGATTCATCCAGGAAGACTCGAGCCTGCGGTTCTTCCACCATGGAAGATATTTCCACTTTTGACTAGGGTAGCTGAACCATGAAGTCTTCTGACTTAAGGACAAAAGCATGTGGTACAGGGACATTGGAAAGACCAAAGCAGACCTCTCCTGCTCAGGTGAATAGAACAAAGGAGAAAGATTGATGTGAGGTGCCAGGATGCCTGTTTTTCCCTCCCCACATGTGCCAGGCATGCACTTCAACATCCAGATCACTTTGGGGAAGCCAAGAGACGTGGAAGCAGCAGCTTACTTTCCTGGGTCCCCTGTAGGAGAACCAAACCTACAGCTACTTTCATCATGGAGAAAGCTGAGGCAGGTTTGGCAGGAGCTGGGCAGTTTGATGGACCATGCCCTTCTGGTTCTCGGTGGCCTGTTTACAGCTAGCAAAGGACCCACAGGAAGCCAAGTACCCTGAGGGAAATTCAACAGTGTTAGGAGGGTCAGGGTCCCAGTAGAAGCAAGTAGAGTTAAACTGCTGAGCTCAAAGCCTTCAGCAATGAGTGCTAGCCCAGATTCCCAAGAGGCCAGGTACCTTTCAGTAGTGGCAGGGTCAGGTCAACACCTGTGCAGCTTACACTGTATGGGGAATTGACTGTCAGAGCCTCGATTCCTAAATTGAAGTTAGTATGCTTAAACCAGAGGAGATAGGAATACTGTCCACTGGGAAGTCTTAGAGCTCCCCACTATCCAGGTTCGTGAGGAATATAAAATGTCTCAATGGCATATCAATATTTAATATTGATAACAGTTAACTTAATATTGATACCAGTTTAGTATTAAACAGAGATACATTTTCTTAATACATCTACAAACAACTTCAATAATCTGCAACCTTGCTGACAGAGTACCTTTCTTCTCTTTCGTGAGTTTTATTTTTTCTATTTCTGTATTTCTGTATTCTCCAAATGTTTTCCAAATATTTTCTATAAAAATAAAATTGCCTTTTTGTAAAAGTATGCATTACTTTTGATTATTTTTTTTTTTGACACAGGGTCTCACTATGTAGTTCAGCCTGGCCTTGAACTCACTAAGTAGCCCAGGCTGGCCTCGAACTCACAGCAATCCTCCTGCTTCAGCCTCCCAAGTGCTGGGATTACAGGAATGCACCACCACACCAGGCTGCACTACCTTTGAAATAAAAAAATTTTTTTTAAATATATTTGTTTCCTAAAAAGATCAGTAGAGACTCCAGGGTGGTCTTGGTTAAACTATTTTCTATAAAGTGAAGTGTATCGTGAGAAATTCAAAAGTTAACAAAGCTGGATCTCCTGAACTTCATCATTTACCTATGTATAATATGTGTATTCCGGTCCTTCCCTCCCTTCCCCTCCCCTTCCCTCCTTTCCCCTCCCCTTCCCTCCCCTTCCCTTCCTTTCCCTTTCTTTTCCTCCCTTCCCTTTCCTTCTCTTCTCCTCTCTTCCCTTTCCTTTCCTTTCCTCTTTCCTGTCTTTCCTTTCCTTTCCTTTTCTCTCTGTGGTGAATTAACTAATGGTCAACTTGTAACACCCAGCTGAACTGAATCAGCATGGTTCTGGGTGTGGAAGGCCCACCTGAGGATTTTTGCCAACAGCATAAAAAGGAGGAAGATGGTGTGCTTTTGATTCTCCTGGAGAAGCTTGTTGCCCTGGTTTTCCTGGTATGATGAGCTCAGCTGTTCTCATTATCAGAGGAGCTTGGGTCCTCACTGTCACTGAGGATGGCTGTGGTTCTTTACAGGAAAGCTCTGATCCTCACACTGAGTGTCACTTCCTGGCTCCAGTGCAGATCCCTCAGTCTGTTGGCACGGATCCTTCATCCCACTGGCACAGACTTTCTAGCTTCCACCACTGACCTTTGGGCCTTCCCAGTGCAGATCCTTGATACAGACTTGCATGAGACATTGTCGCAGGCTCTAGGCCTCCAGCTGGACTCATGGAGGACATTGCCATGGGCTCTGGGTCTTCAGCTGGACTCGTACAGGACATTGCCATGGGATCCAGGCCCTCAGCTGGATTCTTTGCTTCTCTAGTGCATGGACAGATCTCTTGCCCTCTTCTGCATTTGACTTTCTGGATGAATATTATAAAATAATCCTATAAATTATGTGTTCTGTATTAAATCTTTTCCCTTGTAAACCCTGACTACAACACCCTCCCTCCCTCTGTTTCTTTCTTTCTTTTGATGAAAGTCAGCAGTCTCCTGAGCTGATTTCAGTGACCTGCAGTATAGAAGTCCAACACACCCCTGCCTAATTAAGCCTATACTTACTGGGATTCATGCAGGGGAGGAGACTCGGGTGAACTGAAGGAGACTCTCTAGCCCCCAGCACCATCCATGCAGTGAGCTGTGTAGGAAGTGAGTTGGTGATTCACTGGGACCGGGTGAAGAGTCTGGCAAGGCTCAGGCAGTAAACAGGATACGGTAATTCTGTAGAGGCTTCGCCCAACTCTTCTGTGGTTTCTTTGATATGCTTTCTGATTCCCCTAGACCAGCCTTTGGCTTTTATTACTCTGTGGTGGTTTTTCCATTTACACACACCCTGGTTCAGGCAGAATGAATGAAACAATGAAGTGATGAACTTATCACTTCTCTGTGAGGCTCAGAGGAACGGAAGTTCTCGTCCCAGGTCACACCACTAGCTAGTGGCAGAATGAGGACAAGACCAGGTACCCGAACTGCTCTCCCAGAAGTCCTGGAGGAAAATACCCCCAACCTTAGGTGATAGAACTTATCATCTGTCAATTATCATGATCCCCTTTTCATCTTTATAGTTCACTTGCGGGTGGTTTAAGGTCAAACTAATCTAGTCTCACATGTAATTCACCACAAATGATTTCTAAAGCTGGGTGGGGCTGAACTGTATTTCAATACAGGCATTCTCCTCCCCAGACTCCTCATAGGCTGCCCTTTCCAGAGCCTCCCTACACTCGGGCTTTTCAGTAAGGCAGTTAAGTTTGTTGTTGTTATTATTTAATAAGTAATGCAAAAACATTGCACAGAAGCCAAAGAGTACCAACAGAGTAACCAGTGGGAAGTAATTCTGTCTTTCACACTTAGCCCCTCAGTCAGTTCCTATCCCCAGACAAAACTACTGGTAGCTGATTTTTACATATCTTTTTAGTTATTTCATGAATATGTAGGTGTATATCATTATATACATATGTGTCATTTTTAAAAAATGGGTAGAAGTATGTTATTTATACTTTTGCCCCTTGCTTTAAATGCCTTCTTGACATAATCAGTTAGATACATAGTAGACATATTAGTCTGTTTGTGCTACTTTATCAAATACTACACACTGGGTAGTTTATAAGTAATAGAAACTTGTTTGGTTCATGTTGTGGAGGCTGGGAGGAGCATGGCACCAGTGTCTGCTCAGCTTTTGGTAAGGACTTTCTTGCTGCATTATAAAATGGCAAAAGCATTCCATGGGTGAGAGAGAGCAAAAGATTGAGCTTGCAGCCTCAAGCCCTATTATGATTGGCATTAATCCATTCATGAGGGTGAAGCTCTCATGACATAAACACTTCTCACTAGGCCACACCTACCAATATTTTTGCATTTGGAATTTTTTCCAAAAACACATGTATTTTGGGTGGACATGTTCAAATCATAGCATAATATTCCAAAGTAAACTCCTAGCATTTGTCAGTTACCCTCCAAGTCATGTCCTTTTCCTTAGTCCCATGCTAGTCTTTCCCATCACAGCAAATGGAATTGGAGTCCAGCTGTTGGGTTCGAAACCTAGGAGTCAAGATACAGGAGAAGATAGAAGAATTCTCACAGATTGGAACCTAAGAAGCAATAATAAAAGTAATGTAGGGCTGGTGAGATGGCTCAGCGGCGTATGCACCTGCCTGGCAAGTGCGAGGACCCGAGTTCCACTCCCGGAACCCACATACGAAAGAAAAAAGGGCCGGTGATATTGCTTAGCAGCACGGGCACCTGCTGGCGTGCGAGGTCCTGAGGTCGATCCCCGGTACCCACACACACAAAAAAAAGTAATGTAGACTCTTGGGTAGTATCCTGGAACAGAAAAAGGACATTAGTGCAAAAACAGATGAAATTCAAATAAAGTCTGTAGTTTAATGAACAATATTATGTCACTGTTAATCTTCTGATTTTGATCATTGTTCGTAGTTCTGTAAGATGTTTGATGGTTAACCCTAGGGAAGGCTAGAAGACAATAGGTTAAGGCATCTTCGTCCTTCACCATATCTGTGTCTTTCATACTCTTGCTCCAGTGCAATTCAGTATCCACACATCAGCCAGGTCATTTTCTAAATCATGGAGCCATTTATATCATTCCCTGGCTTAAAACATTCCAGTGACTTCCCCTATTGTATTTTAAATAAAATCCAAAGTCTTGCTTAGTACTTATAAAGGCTGCATGATGTAGCCCTTGCCCTCTTTTCTGACCTCCTTTTGTCCCAGGAGAATGAGATGCTGCAACCATAGTTGGCTTTATCGTTTTGCAAACAGGATGAACTTCTTCCTGCTTCAGGACTTTTGCTTTTGCCATTTCCTCTTCATGGAACATTCTTCTGGTTTTTCTCTTCCTTGAAGTTTTAATTTAGACATTATTTCCTTACAGAGGCCTATCTCTCTACCAAAGTAGTTCCCAATCCTATCCAAGCTCTCTGTTGTTTTTAAAAACAACTTTATTGATATATCATTCACATACCATGCAATTCACCTGTCAAAATTGTGTGATTCAGTGGTTCTTAGTATATTCAGAGTTGTGCAAATGTCATCAGAATTGATTTTGACATTTTCATAAACCCCATTAGCGGTCATTCCCCATGTCCATCCCAGCTCAGGACTAGGGAAACATCAATCTACTTTTTGTCTCTACAGATTTACCTGTTCTTCTCATTTCATATAAATGGAATCATATAATATCTAGTTCTTTCTGCCTGGCTTCTTTCACTTAGCATAATGTTTTTAAGATTAATTCATGTTGTAGTATGTGCTGTTATTTCATTTCTTTTCATGATTGACTAATATTCTGTCGTATAAAAATACCACATTTGTTTATCCATTCATCAATTGATGGACATTTGACTTTTTTCCCCACTTTTGGCATGTTATGCATAATGCTTCTATGGACATCTGTGTACAAGTTTTTGTATAGACATAGTGTTTTCAGTTCTCCTGCACCTTCCATTATTAATTCCTCCTGAAACAAAGTTTAGCAAAATTTTCCAGCAAAGGGCTAAAGGGTAAGTATTCTAGGCTCTATGGGACAGTGTCTATAGAAATGACTTAAGTCTGCCATTCCAGTGCAAAAACAGACAGTATGCAAACAAGTAAGCATAGCTGCATTCCAATAAGATTTTATTTATAGACACTGAAATTTGAAATCTCACGTAATTTTCACATGCCATGAGATGATATTTATCTTTTGTTTCTTGCTCAGCCATTAAAAAATGAAGTCATGGGCTGGTGAGATGGCTCAGTGGCATAAGCGCCTGCCTGGCAAGCATGAGGTCCTGAGCTCGACTCCCGATACCCACATACAAGAAAAGGGCCAGTGATATTGCTCAGCGGCACGGGCGCCTGCTGGCGTGCGAGGTCCTGAGTTTGACCCCCACTACCCACAAAAAAAAAAAAAAAAAAAAAATGAAGTCATTCTTAGCTCATAAGCCATACAAAAGCAATGATAGGCCCACTTTGCTCCATATCTTGCCAACCTTGGCTCTAAAACACACCATGTTTATTTTCTTCAAAGTCTTTATCACAACCCTTGCTGGCTAGCTGCTTAGTTATTTGCTGTATATTTCCTCCCACAAGAATGTAAGTTCTATCAAATGATAGACAATTATCATTTGGTTGAATTCATAACTAAACTTTGATTTGTCTCATTGATCCCCTATCAATAAATACATGAGTTTTCAATTTTGTGAAGCTATAAATGATGCTTTCAGGAATGATTCTGCCAATAGGTATAAATATTTTAACTTTAATAGATTTGACAAATCCTCATTCTAAAAAGTTATACTAATAAACATATGAATGTGCACTTTTCCCCACCCCCTACCTGACACTGGGTGTTATCTAGTGGGCAAAGGAACAAATAAAGTAAGAATGAGATTTAAATGAGTGAAGTATCACCGATGGTGTGTACTTTGTCTTAATTATTGGGCTTTGGTTGGTAAGAGTTCTCACGATTTGTACAAAAGGGAACTTAGCCCTTTATATGTCAGATGTCTTGTGAATAAGCTTTTGCAGGATATATATGTATATATATATATTTACTTTTGCCTTTTTTTAGGCTATCCTTTTTCCATTCAAAAATTTTCACTTTTTGAAGTTTTAAAATTTATCAATTGTTTTCTTTATTGTATGTATTTTTACATAATATTTTAAAAATCTTTCTTATGCCAAGATAACAAGAATTCATCCCTGTTTTCTTTCAGTAATCTTGTTCTCTGTCCCTCACCCCACCCCTGCATTTTAATCTTGGAATTTTTGGTCATAGCCACTAGGATAGGTGTGTTGGATTGACAACTGGTGGTCAACTTGTAACACCCAGCTAAACTGAATCAGTGTGGTGCTGGGCATGGATGGCCCACCTGAGGCTTATTGCCAACAACATAAAGAGAACTGGAGAGGAAAAGATGAGGCACTGTTGATTCTCCTGGAGAAGCTTGTCACGCTGACTTTCCTGATATGAACTCAGCTGTTCTCATCATTGGAGGAGCTTGGGACCTTGTTGATGCTGAGGATCAACTTGCTGAGTGTCGCTTCTTGGCTCCAGTGCAGATCCCTCAGCCTGCTGGCACAGATCCTCCATCCCACTGGCACAGACTTTCTAGCTTCCACCACTGACCTTTGGGCCTTCCCAGTGCAGATCCTTAATACAGACTTGCATGAGACATTATTGTGGGCTCTAGGCCTCCAGCTGGACTGTACCAGGACATTACCTGGAGGACATTACCACGGACTCTAGGTCTTCAGCTGGACTCATGCAGGACATTGCCATGGGATCCAGCCAGGCCCTCAGCTGGATTCTTTGGGTCTCTAGTGTGTGGACAGATATCTCGCATTCTTTTGCATTTGACTCTTCGGGTGACTATTATAAAATAATCCTATAAATTATGTGTCCTGAATTAAATTGTTTCCCTTGCAAACCCCAAAACTACAACAATAGGCAAGGCTTGGAATCAGTTTTATTTAATTCAAAACAATGAAGCAGATATATCTGTATAAGCCATACCTCCCCTGCTGACTGAAAATACTAATTTTAGAAGATACTAAATTTTCAAAAATGCTTGGCATATTCAAGGGGCGATAGTCAAAATATTTAAAAGCAAGTACAACACAAGATCAGGGCATCAACATATCAGAAAGCAGAATCGGAGTGGGTGACCAGGTGGCCCACAAGTTGATTTCTGGACTTGGCTTTGGCTCTGTGACCCACCTATCTACTCCTGCTTTCTTATCTCCTGTGAGGACAGAGTCCCTGGAGCTGTGGTCCCTGAGAGACTCATTAAATGCCTGGCCCAACAAGGAAAACATCTATCCTAGGCTTTTGTTAGGTTCCATAATAAATGATCTCACATTTAAGCCACTTTTTACTCCAGATTCTGTTACTTGCCACTCAAAGCAGCTTAGGTGACACCTGGGCCGTGTGTATGCACAGGTGAACATGTGTATCTGTCACATTTATTGGCTCTCAGAATCACTGTCATGCTGGTTTTGTGGGAAAAAAAAAGAGGGCCTTATTTTTTAGTGCTCTGGAATATTTGCAAAACATCATAATTAATTTTTCCTGAAATATTCACCCATAAAACTCTCCAGCCCTGGCATTCTGACAATTTTCATTCTCAGTTTATTCCCTGCCTTTGTTTTTGTTGTTAATTTGCATTTGCTTTCTTTTTAAATTTTCATTTTGAATAATTTGTATTTTCTTAGAAAATTTGTCCATTTCATTCAGATTGTAAATTTATTAAGATAAAGTAGTGAAAAAATAATTCTCCAATAATTACTACTTACACCATTTCATTATAGTCAGATAATGTAGCCAGTTCAGCTTCTTGTTGGAACCTGTATAGATTTCCACTGTGGTCTGTTTGGTTAAGATCCTTCAAATGTTTCACTTGGGATCCATGGAGTTTGAGAAGCTAACCAAGTGGGCTTGACGTTCATATCCACCACTAACTAGTGAGCATAGGAAAGCTGTTTAATGCCATCATATGTAAAATGGAGATTGCAATAATATTGTGGATTTCAAGTGGCTAATACATGCAAAGCATTAAGAACAGTGTCTTGGCTCATGGTAAATATTCAATAGATGTTCCATTTTATTATTTTCTTGTATTATCACTTTTATGGACATGCTCTATAAGGTTTTACAATTTTAATATTGCATAGAAGATTTATCTAAAAATATCTTGTTTTTCCTGGAGCAATTCTTCTATTAGAATATCTTAAAATTTGTGATTGATATATACTCCTTCCCATCATTTTCTTTCTTTCTGTTTATATTATCAATGTATGAGAAATTTGAAGGTAGATGGTAAGGCACACTGTCTTTTTTTTTTTTTTCTATGTGGGTACCGGGAGTCGAACTCAGGACCTCGCACTTACCAGCAGGCGCTTGTGCCGCTGAGCGATATCACCGGCCCTTTTTTTCCTTTATGTGGGTACTGGGAGTCGAACTCAGGACCTCGTGCTTGCCAGGCAGGTGCTTATGCCGCTGAGCCATCTCACCAGCCCAGGCACACTGTCTTTCATGGAACATTCTATTCCAGCTTATTAACTGCCCAAGATTTTGTGGATTATTCTGAACTGTTCTCCCTTTTCTCTGAAGCATTGTTTTAAATGCCTTTGAATTTTCACAAGAGGGCAGGTTTCTGATGGCAACCTCAGACAGTGACTGGTGCTTGCAAAAGAAGTGGGAGTTTGCAGCCTATGGGAGTGAGGACCCTAAAAGTATTGTCTCTGATCATTCTTCCTTTGCTTGCCTCCTATCCCATGAAAGAGGAGCTCTCTTGCTTTGGTGGTGACCAACTTTGGGATCAGCAGGGTATCCTCAAGAGATTTCCTGGTCATGAAACTGAATGAAAGAGAAGGAAGACAGCCTTGGGAGTTGTGTTGGGTTTTCATTGCTGTGACAAAGTACCTAGGAAAGTTAAGAGAAAAGATTTATTTTGTCTCATGGCTTCAGAGGTTTCAGTCCATTGTTGGCTGGTTCCATTGCTATGGGCCTGAGGTAAGGTAGAACATCTTGGCTGAAGGGCATGGTGGAGCAGAGCTGTTCAACTCATGACAACCAGGAAGCAGACCGAGGGAGAAAGAGCTACAGAGGAAAGAGTCAGGGACCACTTTAGCCCTCAAGGCCACACCTCCATAATCCATTCACTTCAGCTAGGTAGACACCACCTCCTAAGTTTCCATCACCTCCCGATAATACCATCACATTATGATCCTATGATCATGAGTTAGAACCCTCATGATCCAGTCACTTATAAAAGACCATCAGCAACCAAACCTTCAACCCAATGAGCCTTTTAGGGAACACATCGTATCTAAATCATAATAGGAATCCTCTCCTCCAATTTGACCTCCTTGGTCTTTCTCTATCATGAAAATGGGCCTCAAGCAACACATTTCCATTTCCTTCTGTGTCCTACTCATCATCCCTTATTCCACATCCTTGGAAAGGGACCCAGTAACATTAGGAAGGAGTAGTCCACAAGACCATCCTCACTCTGACAGTAGCAAGTTTGGAGCTCCTCAAAAACCCTTAAGTTCGATAATTCATTTGAAGGACTCAGAACGCATTGCTATACTGACAGTTACAGTGAAAGGACACAGGTGACAATCAGCCACAGGATGTAGCCCATGGGTAGAGTTCAAAAAAGTTCCAAGAATTCCCAGTGGGGTTAAGAATAGTGCTGATTTTCCCAGTAATGATGTGTGACAATGTACACAAAATATTGTCAGTTGGGGAAGGTCAGCCAGGCCTCGGTATGCAGAACTTTTATCAGGGCTATGTCACCAGGGATGGTGGACTGTCCACATGACTGATACAGTCTCCAGCCCCGTTGAGTGCGAAGCTGAGATACCATGGGACACAAAGCCCCTTGCTTAAATCACACTGTTAGACTATCTGGAGTGACCCAGGGCTCACAGAAAAACAAAAACATTCCTATCAGGCATGGCATTCCAGGGGCTTTAGAGATTACCTCCCAGAAGCAGAGGGCAAAGACCAGACCTTTCTTAGTTAAATTCTTTACTACAATCCCTTAGGAACACTTATGCTCATTTCTAAATGTGTTCCTGTTTCAAACAGGAAAATGCTATTAGACCTTTGTGCTCTCCTTCATTTTGGTTCAGGTTTCTTAATATTTGGCAGCTAGAGTTCCTGGCATGCAAGACAGTGCTTGCATCTCAGAGGTACTCAGCATATTTATTGAATAGATGAAGTATATACATATGAATGAATGAATGCATGCATGCATGTGTTTTGATTATATGGTGTGAGACTGTGGTGACTCTCTAGTAATTCTGTGGTTGACATTTTGTTTTGGCCTTTGTGTGTTCTGATGGATTTTAGAAAATAGAGATGCTGTCTCTCTGGAAGGCAACCTTCTTGGTTTACAGATGAGGAAGAAAACATCCAGGGAGGCTGAGTCACCTGTCCACTGGGGAAGGACAGAGATGGGATCAGAACATTGGTTTCCCAATTTTTAAAACTTCCCTGAGCCACATGTTTTGATTCCTCTTTTCTTTAAAAAAAATGACAATAAAACTTTCTTTTTAAGGAGTTTGTTACTAACCAGTGAAAGTCCCTTATTTGGGGCATCCTGCAGTTGCCCATCCTGCCTCATAGTGATGGACTTAATAACTCAGAAATTCACTCCCAGGCTGGAAGAGAATAAAAGTGGTAAAGGCCTGGACACTGGTTTCACCTTTGAACAACTGGGAATTCACAGTGCTTGCACTGATTTGTAGAGTTCATTGTCCAGTTGAATCCCTCAAATGGTCCACAGCAGTATGTTTTAAAAGAAAAGTTCCTGGGCCAGTGAGATGGCTCAGCAGCGTACACGCCTGCCTGGCAAGCGCGAGGGCCCGAGTTCGACTCCCGGAACCCACACACGAAAAAAGGGCCGGTGATATCGCTCAGCAGCACGGGCGCCTGCTGGCGTGTGAGGTCCTGAGGTCGACCCCCAGTACCCACAAAATAAATAAAGAAAGAAAAGAAAAGTTCCTGCCCAAAGATATGTAGGATGGGTGAGTAGACAAGCTCTTGGACACAACTATGGTATTCAAAATTACATTTTATAGGTAATGTTTGATCTGATATTTAGGATTGTAATGAAAAAGCAGTAACAGCCAATTCAGGAACAAAAGGCCTAATGCTATGTATTTTCTGTAGGGTTGCTCGCCTGACACCTTCAGTGCCTCCTGAAGTTCAGACCCAAGAGCAACTGCAAGATGAACATTGACTCAGCATTTACTCCGCAGTCAGGCCATGCTGTAGGTGCCCGATAGATATTAAACCGTTTATTAATCACAATGACCTATGCGATGTGCTGTTATTGTCAACATCCCTGCTGGGGAAACTGAAGCTCAGAGAGGTTAAAAAACTTCTCTATGTTTATCCAGTTGGTAAGTGTTTCTAGCGTTCAAATTCCAGAAGTTTAGCTTGAATCTGAAGGATTGCCTCTCTCCTCCCCACCATGCCTACACTCATGATTGAAATACCAATTGAAATAAATTAAAGTGAGCTTTAAAAGATATATTTGGGGTTTGTTTGTTTTTTTCTATTTTTATGGTGTTGGCCATCGGACCCAGGCCCTCGCACATGCTAAGCACTGTATTTATTTTCCATTGCTGTATCACAAATTACCACAAATGTAGCAGCTTCACACACATAAATTATCTCCTAGTTCCTATGTCCAGGTGTCTGCATAGGGTGTAGCTTAGGTCCTCTCCTCAAGGTCCCACCAAATGGAAATCAAGCTGCTGACCCAGGCTGTGATCTCATCCATGGCTTGGGCCTCCTCTAAGCTCACTGGTTGTTGGCGGAACTCAGTTCCTTGTGGTTGTAGATGTGAGGCTCTAATGATCTAAGGGATGCCCACTGTCCTCCGCTTTGTGGCCTTTTGTACTACATGGTAACTGCTTCTTAAAGGCCAATAGAAGAGGAGCCTGCTGCTTCAAATCTCTCTGATTTCTTCCATCTCTGACTTCTTTCCAGATCATCTTTGAAAGTGCTCACCTGATAAGGTCAGGATCACCCAGGGTGAGCTCCCTTTGATTTTCTTGAAGTCAACCTTCCTCACATGCACAGAATCCCTTCATCTTTGCCCTGAATCTAACCACCCACACTCAAAGGGAGGAGATGACACAGGGCACATACACCTGGCAGGAATTTTGAGGGCCATCCCAGATTTCTGTCAGCCACAAAGGGATAACACAGAAAGAAAAATGTCATATAAGAGCAAGAGTAGAAAGAAGGAGGGGAGGCATGAGAGCCATCCCTGCCTGGAGGATTTAGGAGCATCAGGTCTCCTTTCTGTGAAGCAGCTGGTAGAGCTATTTCCTTGTGCCATCTACCACCTCACTACAACGGGCAGCCAGTCACCATTAGCATGCACAGGTGCATGCTGTTTTGTCTTGCCTGGGAACACCATTTCAACAGGCTTGGAAGTACAGCTCAGTGGGGGAGAGTTTGCCTAGTGTGCACGGGGCCCTGGGTTCAATTCCAACACTAAAAAACAAAACAAACAAACAAACAAAAAAACAGAGAGAGAGAATCTTTACATCCTCCCCACCCCCACACTGATTTCTTATGCATGGCCTCAGTTCTGCCACAAGTGACTCTGTTCCAAATTGTGTAACATTCCCAAGCTACAAGGCCTGGTGTGCAAAAAGCAGGGGTGTCACTGAGAGCTCCTTTAAGGGCAGTAAGCAAAGGATTAGCAGTGATATCAAAGGATGATAGGAAAGAAGGAAAGCGTAAGTGTAAGTGATCCGGTTTATGTCACCTCCACCCTCTCCTAGGCCTTCTCAAATGTCTTCAACGGCAGCTTCGGCCTCTTAGCATGACATTCCTGGATGATTGAATCACTGTCCTGCAAGCTCTCAATCAAACTTCTCTCATGATTTCCTTTGACTACTGTCTCTACTCCTTCCATCCCCTCCTACTGCTTGCCAGACATCATTCCTGTGAGTTTAGAGGTAGGAAAGAGTGTTTGGTTACTGAAGCAGCAAAAAGCTCTGTCCACGCAATGGGACAAAGTCATCGGGTAAGTTCTCACCAGAGACAAAGCCACACACTGATGAATATCTGCTTAGCAGCCATGTAGCTGCGTGTGTGTGTTTGAGAGACAGAGGATCCTTTCTGCATTTGATAAGGCCAGAGAGCTAAAAAGGAAGCCAGGGAAATAGACTACCCTAGCAGTCGTAATTCTGTTTCAGATACTCTACCAGTGCAGAATCCTGAATGTGATTATAGAGTTTGCCAATGACTGAGGTTAGAACTGGCATTGTGGACCTTTGTATCCACCCCAGTCTCTCATCTCCCAGCATCAGTCCACCTTTGAGCCTATGGAATCTGAATAAAGATCTGGTTTCCTCTTGGAGCTTCCATTGCATTTTGTTCTAGGTAAGTGGCCTTTGGGGGAGAGAGGAGTGTATGAATTCCATTCATTTATTTATGTATACATCCATTTAACCAGTATTTTTCTAATACTGGAAAAAGGACCATTTTTGTCCTGCAGATACTGACAATAGACAAAGTTTTCACATTTATTGTATTGAGTGCAACAGAAAACAAATAATTACAAGGCATAACATATAATACAGGGTAGTGATGAGAAGTTTTTTATGGGCATGTGTTGAAAACTGTGGACATTTCCTGAAGGAGGAGGAGAATGAGGAAAAAGAGAAGAGGAAGAGAGAGAGATGGAAAGAGAGAGAGAGAGAGGAGAGGAGACAAAGGAGAGAGAGAGATCAGATCCAATGTTCAGTGTTGCTGGTAATTTCTAGGTCATCTACCTTCAGAATCTCACTCCCAGGGCTCCTGTCCAATAAAGATTCTCAAGCCTGCAGAATGTATGATTTAGTGCGGCTTATATGAAGTCTGAGAATATTTTTTAAAGTTCCACTGGTAATTCTGCTGTACAAATGGAATTAAGACTCATTTTATCCGGGGGCCGGTGAGATGGCTCAGTGGTGTAAGCGCCTGCCTGGCAAGTGCGAGGGCCCGAGTTCGACTTCCGGAACCCACATACGAAAAAAAGGCCAGTGATATCGCTCGGCGGCACGGGCGCCTGCTGGCACACAAGGTCCTGAGGTCGACCCCCGGTACCCACACACACAAAAAAGGACTGATTTTATCCTCATTATAAAAAGGGAAAGAATATACGAATGAAAATTCATGTGAAGAAAGACAAGCACACACCTACCAGACACCAGGACACAGGCCTGCCCTGAGCACCTCAGAATTTGGGCACCAGTGGCCTCTACTATAAGGCTGTCCAGCTTAGGGAGCCAAAGTCCAGCATACTACTGAGGCCATATTTATTTGCTTAGACCAAACTTTCCATGTAGCAACCCTCCCCCTGCCATTTTTTTAAATTATGCCCTATCTAGCTCAAAATTAAGTTATTGTTTTCTCTTGGAAATTCTGACATAAAATCCTTAGTGAAGTGTAAGCCCCAAGGGAGAAATGTTGTATTTTCAGTGTAATGTCATAAATCAAGACTTTGTTCATCCCTGTTTTCCAAAATATATATTAAAAAAGTATTGAGATTAAGATTATGCGTTAGTGTGTCAATATGCTTTTCAAACACACCACATAATTTCATCCCTCCTGCTCCTTTTCTGAATGTAGCATTTTCCACCTTATGACTAAGGTTATTCATTTCTCTGTTCTCTGTTCTTACTATGGTGATTTCTAGGTAGAAGAATAAATAGATGGGAAAAGAAAGAAGGAATTTCAACAGCAGGGAGGTTTATATAAAGAGGAAAACATTTTATTTCATTCCTTACTGAAACTCCATTAGAATGCCAGTAAAGGGAATTTTTTAAGGCACAAACCCACATAAATGGGGAAAATTGGAGAGTAGAAAACAGCAATAAAATCAGAAACCCACAAAGCAACTAGATAAGGGGTAATTTACTTAGCATACCCAAGAAAATGGAGAAAGAATTGCATCCTAAGCCAACAGTACAGAATGTGGGAAATCAACCCAATTTGAATGCCAGAATCCCCATAAGCCTTGAGAACTGGCAGCATTAGGCACTTCTAGAAGTGGAGGTGAGGGTGAGGGGCACTAAAGTTAGGATAATTGGAAGGCCTGTTTATGAAGCAGACACATTTCTGTGTTCCTTCCCCAAGTCCATGCAGCCAGATGATTACCTCTCCCTTATTCTGAAAAAGGATGAGAGAAGGCAACACCAAGCATCTTTGGCCTGGGAGAGTCGAGGACTACTAAGGATAAGGAATTATGAAGTCCCCTGTCACCATCTCCCTCATCCCTAGGAGTCTGGTGGCCAAACCTTCATTCTTTAGGCAGAATCTTGGTAAAATACCCCAAAGGAAAAACCTAATGACCTTGACACTGGAGTTCCACTAAGAAAAGTCCCAGACACCAAGATGACATTTGCAACTGACAAGTTCACCTCCATCCTAGAGCTTCCAGTATGATTCTTCATCTCCTGAACTTAAAAACACATCCCTGTGTAAACTGGAGATAACAATCTCCTGTTTCATAGGATTAAATGAAATAATCTTTGTAAAGTACTTAGAACAATGCCTGGCACATAGTAGGACTTATGTAAGTTTTTAATATAGATAGTCAAATAGACAAAGGATTACCACACATCTAAAGAAATCTTCTAATATGATCATGAGAGACCAAAACGAATAGAAAATAGGGTTGTTTAAACACTGCAATTTAGAACAAGAAATAATACCCCCTCAAACCTATTTTTATAAATATAGCTATATAAAATTATTTAGCAGACGTATATTCAAATATATATTTATGTATATATGCATAAACACATACACAAGAGTTCTTAGAAATTGAAAATATGAGAGCAAGTCTGAAGAACTTTGAAGTTAAAATTGAGGAAATCTTCCAAAAGCAAAGCAAAAAATAAAAAGTTTAAAAATTGGACAAAAAAGAGATTAAACTAGTTCAGGAATTCCGACAATGAAGCATAGAACTTCAGAAAGTGGAGGAAAAAATAAAGGAAAAGAAGTCAAATAAATCATCCAACAAAATTTCCTAAACCTGAGACATTTTCTGGCACGGAAAGGCCATGAGTGTCCTAGTGGACCCACACAGAGGTACATAATTAGAAATTTTGAAGCGCTGACCTCAACTACATCCTGCCATTTTCAAAACAAGGGGAAAAAATCAGGTGGAAAATGATTAAGTGTCAGGAAGGCAAGAGATTGCTGAACAGCAACACTTGGAGCAAGAAGGCCAGGTCTTTAGAATTCTAGAGGGCGATTGTTTCCAAACTGAGCTAAACAACCAATCAAGACATTCTCATATAGTCAAAATTCTGAAAAATCAATTTCCCATACACCATTTTCTGGAAGAATATACTCCATCAAAATAAGGGAGCAAACACAGTGGAAGACAAATCTGTATGCACCAACTCAAATGATGGGTGGGCGTCAAGGGCCAGGAGGATGATGAGCTTGTTGTGGAAAGGAGCAGTGCAGGCCAGGGGCCCTTGGGAGAGGTTTCTTCACAAAGACTAAATTGCTAGAAAAGCTGACATGTATGATCCGCTTTAAAAAAGACAGGCAACTGGCGAAGAAATTGGAGTCGAATTAGGGAAAAGTGGACAATTATACAAACAAGATGACTATTTAATGAAAACAAAAGACACAGGAAAGTAAAAATCCTCACCATTTAGTACACAGATCAGCTATAGAAGGCAAGAGTAAAATGCAACTGATCTAAATGTAGTGTTACTGGACAGGGAAAGAGGGGTTAGGACAACACGAAAGAAAGGTTGTTGTGTGTTATCATCCATAAGAGAAAGTCACTTAAGGCTGACAGGGAAACAGCAAAAAGCACAACACAGGGGTATTATCCAGGGACATAAACATAAATACCAAAATAACTGGCTGAGAGAATAAAACTGGTTGCTTCTGGCAAGGGAGAAATTTGGGGTAGCGAACAATGAGTGTCTGGTTTTTTATAACAAAAGTAGAAATATTTGGTTTTATAACAAATATAATGTACATGTATAATTTGAATAGAAAGTTTTAAAATTCTTTAAAAAAATCAAATAGGGTTCTTTTCCTATTCCTTCAGTTATATAGCATGGAACAGCTCTCAAAGCACCTAGATCAGCTTTGTTGTACCATCCTTGCTGTCAAGGATTGTTTGCTTGTTTTGTTTGCATGTACTAAAGCCAAAATCCTCCATGTGACCCACAGGCTTACAAAGGATTCACCAGGTAGGCTTCATAGGTACAGCTGCCCTGGCCAGGCCAGACTCACTGCAGGTCTGGAGGGAGTTGAAGTCAGGGATTCACTCCAAATTTTGGAGGTAAAAACTTGTTGCTTTTCTTGTAAATTTCTGAGATTTTGTCAATGCCATCCTTCCATTTTGTCTTCATCCCCCTTCTATTTAATCTCTGAGGCATCCCTGCCTATCTCTGACAGAGTTTTGCCCTGGTACAAGGAAAAAGTGTGCATCTTGCTCTCTCCCTTACCTTCTTGGAGACCCAGTGTCTGTGGCCAGAAAGTGAATGAACAGGCCTAGAGCATACCCAAAGGCCCTTTGAGCCATCTGGAAAGCTACCAGCAAACACAGGTCCTCTCTTGAACTCCTATAGCTTTTCTATCACCTCAACCATTTAACACATGTTACATGTGCTCCCAAAAGATTAGCTCTGCCTTTTTTGGTTTGGGGTGTGTGTGTGTGTGTGTGTGTGTGTGTGTATAAGTACATTTGATTTAGGCTTGTATCCTTCAAATAGATGAAATGTTCCTGAGGGCAGAGGCCCACCTTATACCTCTTAAGCCCCATCGCATTTACTGCAGTGCTGAACATATGCGTCATGATCACGAGAAATTTCATAAAAGAATAATGATGTAAGGATTTTCTATGTCAGGAAAACAGTTGCTACTGACTCTTGCTTTTGTTCACTTGTATGTCCTTAACACCTAGAGCAGTGCATGGCACAGAGTAAATCCTCAGGAAAAAAATATGTGGGATAATGAATGAATTCACCTAATATAAAGGCCAAGATGTGATTTGGTGGCTAGAAATACCAAAGCATTTTGCAGCCAGATAAGAAGCCTCTGTTTTGGCCCAACCCCTACCCCTGACCCCGGTGTCCAATAAGGGACTGGAGTGAAGAGCAGGTAGGACTCCAAAATCCTCCTCCTTCTTCTGGTTAGGATCCCCAAGGCAGAGTGAAAATAGTAAAGTCACTCCAGAGAATGGGTTAAGCTAAAGATTTGAAGTCTTATAAATTTATACTGTCAATAACTGCCTGTCTAGCAATCTTTCCCTAAAATAATATCGCAGAAGTAAGTACAAGGTGAATGAACAAGAACTTTATAGGCAATTATTTATAACAGAAAAATTGGAAATAACCTAAATGTTTAATAATAAGGCACTGGGCACATGAAAATGTTTACATATATTGCTTAATTAGGAAAGACAAAATGTTAGGTGTCTTTCTTTTGTTATAGGTAGCTATTTATGTGTGTGCCATGTAAATTCACGTAAATACATACATATGCATACTCCTGTATGTAGAAACACACCGGAGGATACATATGGAATGATTATGGTAAGAGAGAATTAAAGTTTGGTTGTTTTTCTATATTGTGATGATCAATCTTGATTGTTAACCTGATTAGATTGATAAATGCCTGGGAAGTGAGTCAAACACACTTCCGGTTGTGTCTGTAGCTATCTCCAGAGATAATTGAAGCATGAGGGCTCTAACTTCATCAATAGATTGACTTGTAAGACTGTGATTTGATGGCATTTTGGGGAGGTAATCAAAATACGAGACAAAGCTAGACTGGAGAGAGGATGGTGGGCGGCGTGACGTTGGAGGATAGTATCTGGTCTCCAGCACCTTCCTCTGCTGTGCTCTTGCTCTCTCTGTTTCCCAGATGCCAGCTTCCCTCCACCATGATGTTTCTGCCTTACCAAAGCCCTAAAGTTTAGAGCCAGCTGACCATGGACTTTGAAACTGTGTGCTAAAATAAACCTTCCCTCCTTTAAGTTGTCAATGTCAGGGATTTGGTCACAGCAACAAAAACTGACCAGTACATACACTTTTAAAGTTTGTACTGCTTTTGTTAGGGAAAATATATTTTGTTACTTTAGTTAATATTAAATTGCTATCCAAGTTCACATGGACAAAACATAGGTGACTATATCTGATGTTTGTTACCAAACATTCTCATAGATAGCAAGAATACATACCTCCACCCCTGTTTGGAGATAAGTGGAGATTTATTCTGGGCACAATTAATAGCTAAAGTGTGATTCTGAATGATGTGCCAATTAACTTTAGAGTGTAACTTGTCCACTGGGGGATATTTATTTTAAAAATGATGGTGTAGAAAACTGAATGAGAGTTTAAGAAAGTGATGTTTTTTAATGGTGAGGGAGCTGGGTGGGAGGGGCTTAGGCAGAGAGAAGAGGAAGAAAAGCAAACTGAAGACCCGAGCCAAGCAGAGCCAGACTCATCATTAAACATTTACTGCGTGTGTCCCACTCCATGGCAGGTGCTCTGAGAGGTATTAGAGATGCAAAAGACAGTTTATAGTCTAATTCGAAAGACAAGCCTAGCACTTATAAAGCCATTAAAGACAATGGCCAGAGTGGATTGTTTATAATTAGTACTAACCAGTGAGATTCAGATGAGTGCTCTGATAATAGTTTAGATTTTAAATATTTTAAGATTCTTTGGATATATATATACATGTATATTTATTTTTTAAACAGAATTTCATTAAAAATTCAAATAGGCTAAAAATAAGCATGGATTCAACGTGGGAATAAGATTACTATATATTTTACAGCCAGCTCTCTGCAGCTACAGGGTCTACGTCTGTTGATTCAACCAACCTTATGTTGAAAATCGTGGAATAAAGGACAATAAGGAATAACAGTACAACCATAAAAGTAATGCAAATAAAAATACAGTATAGCTTTTCACATAGCATTTACATTGTATTCAGTATTATAAATAATGTAGGGATGATTTAAAGTGTATGGGAAGATTATGTGCAAATACTGGTGTACCATTATTTAAGGAACCTGAGTATCCTCAAATTTTCCATGGTATCCATGTGGTAGCCTGGAACTCATCCTCCCCAGTCCCAACCGGATATGTAACCTCTTGGTAAGGTCTTCGGGGGCTCAACATCTGGAAAGGAGAGATGTGAGTGCTTAATCTGTAAGATCAGCAGAAAACAGTGCTGAGGCCTCTTTTCTCCCAAGAAAGTCCTGACAGACAGGAAAGATCTACAAGGCCCAGGGCCTCAAGGCACAGAGGCCATTAATGGATTTGCTAGGGAGGAATGGAGGGCACATAGAGTTTTAAGGAGATTGGATGTGACAGCAGTTGATACGTGATGGAAGCTGCTGCAGAGTCTGGGGCTTTGCACCTGGCAATGGTGCTGGAGGCGCGATCATGCTGCTCTAGTGTCCCTCACTGTCTCCATACTGCCATAAACCCAACCCAACAACACAAATGTCATTTGCTGGGGAATTAGAGCATACGGAATTAGGATTTTCCCCCCATGATACCAAAAAGAGAAAAAAAAAAAAACTTCTTCATGATATATCTTAGCAAAAACAGAAAGAGTCAAAGGAGAAAATAAAATTACCTGTAATTCTCCTTCAGCTACAGTTGCCAGATTTAGCAAAAAATAAAAAAGTGCAGCTTTTAGGATGAATATGCACTAAAACGATATTCAATGCTTACGTGTCATTCAAACCCAAGTGGGTGCCCAGTGTGCAATCTGGCAGTCCCATGCTCAAGAATACTCTGGAAACTGTTTCACTTACCCCACACCTCTGAGTCTCTTTCAGCTTTTGGTTCTCCTCCTTTACCACATTGGATTCTGTGTCTCCAACCAAATTTATCTGAATCCTTGCAAAAGTTCTGAGCTTTTCAATGCTATCCTTCTTTCAGAAGAATCTCCGCCTTTTCTGAGGTTGTTAGCAGTGTCTCCCATCTCTGAGAAGGGCTGCGTTTGTCTTGGCACCCAAGAAAGAGGAGCTGGTGTGTCTGTAACAGCTCTAAAAATGATGTTGCCAGATGCCAGCTGGATGCCAGCTGGGTCAACACCAGCACACTGGACAGAAGATGATACCTTCACCCCTCAGCCAGATGCCTGGCTCATGTCTCTCCCAGTAGGCCACAACCAGCCTCCAACATGTAGTCAGACTGATTCTCAATTCTGTGACTGCCAACCTGACCTTTCTGCACACTACAAGTCCTTGGGAAGACCCAGGCCGAGCCTACCTTTGGGCCTGCAGGCTCTGTATCCAATCCCCGGTCCAGTCCCTGGGCCTGGACTGCTATGGTTCCATCCCTTTGGACCACCCTCCTCATTTCTTTCCTCCCTCCAGGCTCCACAAAGGTCCTTTACCTCAAGCTTCATGGCCACTTTCCCCAGTCTCCATTTTCTGAAACCCAGCACCCTCCATGGTGACCCCACTGTCCCCCTTAGGTATACTGGGCCCTCAAAGCCCTGCTTAGGAAGGAGCTGTACAGGATTAATAGCCTATTCCATTGGTGGAGTGGGTGTGGGGCAGGGGTGGCAATGAGGGACAAAAGAGGAGGAGGGGATACCACCTGGGTTATTTTCTCCTTTCCCTTTCTTCTATGTGAGCCAAACTCTATTTACTTTGCTTTTTAAAAAGAGTATGTGGGACACTGCAATTCCTTGTCATACCCCTGCCTATAACCTCTGACTACATCTTGCATGTTACCACAGGGTTCTGCATCTCCCATATATTGAATAAGGCATTGTTTTATTCTGTTTTGCTTTTTGAAATGAATAGATGTGCTCCAGGGAAATTTACTTTAGAATACTATTTCCTTTTTCCAGTTTTAGCAAAGACAGGCAAACATCGTTGAAAATCCAGTTAATCAATAGGGCTAGAAAAAGAAAACCGACTAAGGTCATTCCTAAAGCATTCCCTGTCCATTCCCCATTCAAAATATTGACGCATACAAGTGGTTTAGCAAATCAGAGCCTTCTCCCCCACTGAACTTAATGGGTGCTCACTAAAATAATTACCTGATTTCACAGGAATATGCTATTAGTCCCAATCCCAAATTTAATTATGAAGATGCTGGACACTGGAGGAAGTACTCTTAAATGTAATCCTTTAATTGTCCTTAATCTACACCCCCACCTCATTTGACTACTGAACTGGGAAAGTCCATTATTGTCTCTTTTCACTGGACAACTTGAAATGGAAAGCACTTGGAGGCCTCCTAGCAGATATGAACTGGGAGCAGGGAGTTCAAAGTAGCCCTGGGGTGGAATTAATTTCCTCCTGATGCCTTGGAGTTTTGCACTGTCACCGCCAACAAAACTAAAATAAGCAAAAACCAAAATGTGTTTGAAACAAATAATTTCCTTCTATGATGTTTTTTGGTTGCTTAAAAAAACATTAAAATGACACACCTTCTCTTTGCTTAAAAAAACTCTTAAATCATGCAGTTGTAGGTGAAGTGAGAAGAAACCGTCATTCTTGAGTTGAACATTAAAAACCAAAAGAGAAGAACCACTTTCCATCATTTGCAGGTGTCCTTAGCCCCAGGTTTTCAAGCCACAGTGGACTGATACCCTGATGCCCAGACTTACCAACTGGAAAGAAGAACTGGGCCATGGAGCCTCCTCGAGGATGCTGACCGTGTTCCTGACACTCCTTCATTGCTTTTTTCTACTTCCAAGTACAAATAAGTACCACGGTATTTGAGGATATGGGGACGAGGCAACAGTGAGGAGAGCTGAAGCTGTGCCTCAAGGCCAAGGCCAAAGAAAGCCCTTGATGAAGCACCCAGCTGGCTGGGGCCCTGTCCTCGCTCTCCACCTGCCTCCTACAGGACACTCGGTGGTGGAAGAGCCCAGGAGCCAGTCACCACGCGCTTGTCATTCCTCTGATCTCCAACCCCCTAGCTGGGGACTCGGCTTGAGTTATTTAACTTTGGGGACTTCAGCTATGCTGTGTCAGGTAGAAAAGACAAATATTTTATATTCTTGAAGGCAGGGGTTTATGAAAAGAATGCATGCAGGTGCCCAGCATTCTGGTGACCCTGGAGGGCAAAAGACAGAACAATGATCAGAATACAGAATTCAATCAGAATTCAAGACCCATTCGTAGAGGTATTAGCTGAGTGATCCTGTCTGTAAAGTGCCTCACCGCTCCCGAGAGTGGTAGGATAGAGCCCGGGCCTCCCAGGCTCTTCACAGCCCCGTTCCCTTGGCCGGTCAGCTGGATCTCCTGCTCGATGCTGAGGCAATATGTGAGCTTCCTGGGGCTCCCCTTGCCAGACGTGCCATTTCATCCCTCCTCCTGGATGAGGTGCTTCCCTCCACAAGTCAGTCAAAGTGCTAGCAGGGCACTAATCTCTGCCAGCAGGTGGAGTCTGGTGGCTACTGCACAGTTTGGACAGGGCCTTCATTTCCAGTCCACACAAAGTGCCACTCACACAACCTTCAGATTTGCAGCCAGTCTGTTCTTCTCTTTGTGGCACCTGCCCAGACCCTGAAGACCCTTGACTTTGAGGCCATGACCATCCTCCCCCACACCAGGTGCACGGAGCAAACTTGATACCCATACACGCTGCCGTAACCACAGGCATCTCACCAGGGCCACACCCAGGTTGTCTCTCTGTTCTCAAGCTACAATCCAAAAGAGTAGTGTTCCTGACAGACGCAGTGATAGTCTCTGGACACTCCAGGCCTGGAGCAAGAGCTTCTGCCTGTACATCTTGTGTCCCAAACTCCCCTCCCCCTCTTCCCTCCCTCCTCCATCTTCCCATTGTCCAGCAGACACTACAATTAATTCCCAAAATGGCCTTCCATCATGAAGCTGGAGTCTGGCTTCCTTTCCTTAGTGTTTCCTCTTCATCATGGTCCTCCATAACAGGAGCTGAAGCCTGTCACTTAGGGACTGTCACAGACCAGCTGAGGCATGGGTCCTTTGAAGCATTTTTTTTTCCAGGTTGCCTTTTATTGTTTTACCCCGGGGCTCTTCCCCAACACTTTCGCCTACTTTGCTAATCCCCGCATGTAATTGAAGGCTACAGAGGTATCATTTGAGTGGCTCCAAAGACCACTCCTCTTTCTCTTCTTGGACGGCAATAGCTTGAGGCTGGCCTACAGCAGGTTCAAGTCCTTGGTGTCCTGGGAGGGACGTAGAACACCATGACTGCGTGAGACAGGGACTCACACCTGAGTGGGCATTGGACCTGTCTGGCGGCTTGCTAAGACTCAGATTCCTGCACTCATCCTTGGAGGCACTGGTTCTGCAGGGCTGGGGTGAGGCTGAGGGTTTCATCCCTAACAAGCTCTGTTGTCCTGCTATTGCTGGTGGTCCAGGGAACACACTTTGAGAACCACCCATCTGGGCTCCCCGGAAGGCTGAGTCTTCTTTAGACATCTCCTGCCAACCTTCTGGAGTAGAGCTCTTCCTTGCACGGACACTGGGGTCCTTGGTACCCGCTGGTTCATCTATGAGGAAGAATCTCGGTTTTCTTGCCCTTTGTCTCTTTTTTCTTCCTCTCCTCTCCTTTTTCCTCTCTTACTCACCCTGTTTGCCTTCTGTCCCTGCCATGGCTCTGTGTCTGTCTCTGGGCTCCTCCACACACACGTGCCTCCCCGGTGATGAGCTGGCATCGGATCTGTAGAGCACGCTCAGAGCCATCTGGAAATGCTGGGCCATCCTGACTGACATATGCTGAAATACAGGCGGCAGAGAGAGTCCGGGCAGGGAGACCAGTTTGTTAATTTAATTGAGTCGCAAACAAGCAGGAAGCCAACAGGGTCTGTATGAAACGGATTAGGTGTTCTCGAAATCAGCCACTGGGCTGGGCCTGGGCTGAGGCAACCTCTGCCTGTCAACTGCAGGAGGAGGCAGGGCCTGTCCCCCTCAGTGCTGCCTCCAGGCTACGCAGGGGTGGCAGAAAGATGCCCTGTGGGGGTTCATCTAGTGAGAGGGTGCATCAGCGACCCTCTCCTCCACCTTCCAGAGCCTCCTGGCTGGCTTGATGAGCCATTCCCTTCTCCAGATCCCTGCCCTTGGAGGGATCAGCGCCACCCTGCCTTGGTTCCTTCCTGCTCAGGAGCAGTCCAGAGCTGTGACTGATGGACTAACCAGCTTGGATTAGAAAGGCTGGGCCCTGACAATTGTGTTTGCTCATAACTGAGGGTTTCATTTCAACAGGGAGAGTTCATCTCCTTACCACTCAGTATCTGGTGGTAGCACTAACTTTACAATGAAATTTGTGCTCTGGAGCTCCCCAAAGGATCAGGTTGAGACTAGGCTTCAGCAGAGACTACATCCTTGCTGAGTTCCTTCCTGGCCTGTCCTACTTCTTTTGCTACAGAGTCCACTCAATTATCTGTGCTGAATCCTTGTCTCAGGCTCTGCCTCTAGTGAGCCCAGGCAAAGAATCCATTCCCTACTCCTACCCCTACTCCCTGCTGATGTGAACAAAGTACAAGTGGGAAGATGGTTCTTCAGCATTTCTAATGGTTCTGAGGATAAAGAAACTTCAAGGACAATCATCATCATCATCATAGCTAATTGTTGGTTCCCAAGGGGCCTTTTAACTTCAGTGTGAAGCCTCCTAATTCTGTCTAGTTGTCGAAGAATTCATGCTGTTGCTGCTTGTAAAGCCCAAGGGTTTGAGGCTGGGAAAAATTCATCTTTCTCAACCTGAATGCTAAGCACTCACCATGTAATCAGCACTGTGCTGAGTGCTGTGAGAGAAGACAGAGAGTCTAACACGGGCCCTGGCCTCTGTGTAGCTGTGTTGATAAGACAGTTTTATAGAGCCCCACAGGGCTAAGTGCTGGGTCTGCTGAGGTGGTGAGGAGGTTCAGGAAGGGAGGGTAGGCTGAAAGCCAGTCAGGGTTCCAAGAGGAGGGGCTGCAACTGGGCTCTGATGGACCCAGAGCTACAGGAAGTGGGAACAAGGTAGCAAGATGGCTAGGGCATCACAGTCTAGGTAGGGAGGGATGGGTGTGCTCGGGATTCAGGGTGGAGTGGTTTTCTGGAGGAAATGCTTGCATAAGGAAGGAAAGGATGGGGCCTGGAGGCTGTGGTTCAGCTCTGAGAATTTAGTGATGCATTCTGTGGGCAGAATAATTAGTTCCTGTTAGCTAGTCCTTTTAGGGAACAAAAGAGTTTGGTCCAAACCTCTTCTGAGGGCTGAGGAAGTTACCCTCTTCCATGAAATATGCAACTTTGGTAGGGGAGGGACTCTCGTCTGTCACACAGGGAGTGGGGCCTAGTTAGGCCCAGTCTCTTCCTGCAAGGTGTTCCTCCTCTCCTTTCTGGGCCACTCACCACAGGAAAGAATCATCAGCAGGAGGGGTTCTCCCATTCTCTCTTCCCAGTGGATGCTCCCTAATCATTCATCTCCTCAGACTGGAGTCAGTTCTGACTCCCACCTCTCCCCTCCTCCAACATGGTTTTCAGATCACACTTCCTAAAACACCACTTCCAGGTTGTTACTTTCCATTTGGAGGATATCAGTGTCTTCACACAGCCCTTGGGATGAGGCTGCCCTCCTCACATCAGCTTTCAAAGCTCTCCACCTCCCACTACCCTCCCATTCCCCAGTTCAGCTCTTCCCACGGGCCCTGGCTCCAGCGAAGCCTGTAGAAACACTTCTTGGAAGCTTGCTTTGAGTCTTTGTTCCAACTTTTCTCTTAGCCAGAATACCTTGCTCCTTTTCTGGGCCCATCTGACTCCACCTGAGTTGTCTACAAAGATGGCTGCCAGTAGGTGTGACTGATCCTGAGGGCTCATGCTTCTCCTCTTATCTATAGCTGCGATGGATTTGCCCTCTCTTAGGATCCTGGGCTGGCCTTGTGATTTGCTGTCCCCAATAAAGCATGGTAGGAGAAATCCTGTGACAAACCAGACTTAGGCCTTAAGAGACCTGAAACTTCTGCTTTCACATTCTTAGAGGTCTGAGAAATCATATAAAGAAGTCCAATTACCCAGCTGGAGAGAGAGAGAGTGAGGCTTGGGGAACTAAGTGGAGAGAGGAAGAGGGGATCTGGAGACTGAGGGATTATAGAGCAACAAGGCCTAGCCAGTAATCATCCAATTCAGCTGGGAGTGACTTGGATCCTCCAGCCCCAGTCGGGCTGCCCAAACTGACACCATGGAGAACAGAGAGGAGCCTTCCCTGCCAAGCCATGCCCACATTGCAGAATCAGGATTCTGATCCCACTATCCTCCTTTTGTAGTTGTTTTAGCCACTAAATATTGAGATGCTTTGTTATTCAGAAATACATAACCCAAAACCTAAGCATCTTTATCCCACAGCTCCCCTTGGACTTGCTGGGAACTGTCCTGGATTCAGCAGTGAAAGCTGTGTGTCCCAGGACACCTCTCAGGTCTAGGAAAGTGGGATGGGTGCCTAACCTGACTGGGTGCTCCACACAGGAGACCCAGAGGGATGTTTGCAGCCAGCCACCACTTTGGCCTGAATCCTGGCTCTGCCATTTGACAAGAAGTTTCCTTAAGTGAGTGTTTACTAGGCCCAGAATATGCGAAGTCCTTTACACTTACTAGCTCATGGGGCAGGTACCATGATTATCGCCATCTTTTTAATGAGGAGAGTGAGGCATGGGGAGTCAAGTGACTTGCCAAGGCACAATTAGTAAGTGGTGAGGCTCTATCATCCCGCTGTCCTGGGTGAGTTTGGAGTCCAGATTCCTAACAGTTGATTGGTAACTGGTTCTGTGAGCAAGTTATCTAAGCTCTCTAGGCCTCCCTATCCATGGCTGTGAAGTACAGATAAAACAATGGAACTGATTGGGAATGGTGAGCTAAGGAGAGCAGATGAGGTAGCTCACTTATTGGCATTGAGCAACTGCTCATAAAATGCTGGTTCCCTTTTCCCTGGTGTGATGTAGAAATAACCCCCAGTCCCCTCCCAGAAAGCACTGTTGAAATCCTGAAACTTCAGGCCCTAACATAAAAAAATAGTGCCAGGCAAACACACAAACACTTGCGTAGACACTAATGCACCAGAAAATTTTTACGTATGTAGTAGAGTAAAGTTATTAGTAGAAAATCATAGTGATAATTAAATAACACTGACTCTCAGTTAAGCTCAATGGAAATCCATCTAACACCAGACAAATCTGAGAGTAAGGACTTCAGAATCTGAAAACAGTAGAGTCCTGTTAGAATTTGCTCTAAGACAGGCATTGAGCTAGATGGGTGTATTAACCATTGTCTGGAGAAACGGAACAAAAAGGATGTGTGTATATGGACAGGCATGTATTGCAGGGAGTAGGTTCCTATCATTTTGGAAGCTGGCAAGTCTAAGCTCTTCAGCTAGCAAGCTAGAGACCCAGAAGAGCTCATAGATCAGCCTGCTGTGGAGCTAGGAAGAGCCAAGATTGCAGGTGAAGTTCAGTGGCCATCTGCTGGAGAATTCTCTCCCTTCAGCTGATTGGATGAAGACTGCCCACATCAGTAGGGCAATATACTTTATTGGAGGGCCACTGATCAAAATGATAACCTCATCCAAAACACGCCTACAGAAATGCCTAAATTAATGTTTACCAAACATTTGGGCACCCTGTGGCTCAACCAAGTTGACATAAAATTAACCATCAAGTTGGGTATCCAACACTTCCTGATTTACTCCTCCCACAGACTTACTAGTTGGTTATTCTGACTGCCATTTTGCACAGAGCATTTAAATACCTTGCCTAAGGTTGATTGCATAGCGGGTAAGCTACAGAAGTGGGGGTTACACTGAAGCTTTCACAACACCAAATACTAATGAGCATGCTTCCTCCTCCTCTTCCTCCTTCAATTTTATTTTGTATGAAGACCTATTCCTGAACAATGAAAATGTTTATGGGCTACATATTTTTATCACAATGGAAATCACTTGTTTGAATCTCATAGGGAAAATGTATTTTAAAATATAATTACCCAAACTCATTGATGGAAAATTGCCTCATCTTTTTAGTGACTGAAACGTTGTGTCTGGACATATTTGGGAAGAAGCAGCTTTCTAATATTTCACCCTGTCAGAGGAGCAAAGTGGGCTATGTGTTGTATACTCCTGACTCTGGTACCTACCAGAAAGGTGATTGAGGACAAGCAGGCTGAACTTTAAGTGAAAGAGATGCAGCAAGTGGGTTTGCTAAAAGCAGCTTCAGGGGACCATCCTAGGCTTTAGTGGCTGATGGCTCTGGGTTTTATCTTATCTAATCTCTTTTCAAAACTTCAGGCATGCCTTTCCCTTGAGATAGAGTATTATTAGCCCAGCACTTAGCTTTATCAAACTTGACCTGATGCTCTTTGGAGGTTACAAATGCAGTCGACTAAGATATGAAGAAGAAGGGGGAAGGGAGTAGAAGGGGAGGCAGAGAGTGAATCAAGAAGGAAGAGGGGAGAGAACAAAGGACAAGGAAGATAATTTCTGAGGAAAATAGAAAAGAAAGCTGGGAGAAAGAAACTGGTTATGGATGTCAGATTACTTGAGAAAAAGGCTGTGACTGGGGTTAACAGGACCATAGAGTGGCAAATCTAGGGGACAGGAGTTGAGTAGGAAGACCGACCGACAGGGTGTGCATAGGCCGCCTGCAGAAGGAGGACAGTGTGGCAGAGATGGGTGCTGGGTGGTCAGGAAGGTATGAGAGTTGGATAGGTGTGGTTGGTACAGGAGTGGGATGGTCCTGAGGTATTGCCAAAGCAATGAGCAGCCATCCTGGTGTATACGGGGCTCTTTCTCTTCTTTACAAGCTCTAAGTCAGACAAAAGAGCACGGGCTTTAGACGGGATCAAAAACCAATTTAAAATTCAACTTGAAATAATATCACTACAATGCCATATCAATACTAATGTCAATTTGTATTTGTGTGACATACAATCATGTGCCACATAATGACGTTTTAGTCAATAATAGAGGGCACATACGACAGTTATCCTATAAGATTAGAATGCAACTAAAAAATTCCTCTCACCTAGGGACATATAACATCGTAGCACACGTTGTTATCAATTATTTGTGATGATGCTGGTGTGAACAAACCCAACTTGCTACCAATTGTGTAAAAATATGTAGCACACAATTATATCCAGTTCATAATACTTGATGCTATGGTTTATGTATTTAGTATGCTATACTTTTTGTTGTTATTTTAGAGTGTGATCCCTCTTATAAAAAACAAAGTATAGTGTAAACAGTACATTGTGTCAGGCTTGCAGCAGCCTCATCACATGAGGTTTATTGTGTCTCTTGCTTGTGTAGAGGCCGCGAAGAGTGCCTGACCTATCCCACACAGGGTTGTGTAAGTGCACTCACTTTAGGATGCTTTTTCAGTGATGGAATCACCTAACAATGCATTTTCTCAGAACGTGTCCCATCATTTAGGTACATCTGACCATATTTATATAATATTGTATTAGGTGATATTGGTAAAAAGAGGATATCATTTATCTTTTCCCATAAGGTCACAGGGGAATTAAATATGATAATAAATGTGAAGTTTCAAGCACAGAGCTGGCTTCTTTCTCCTTGTCTCATCTTGAGTGTGGCTCTGCCACTTTTTCATGCCTGTCGTTTTTCCTCTGCAGTGATATGGACACAATTTAAAGGCAGGGGATGGGTCACAGCAGGGACAGCAGAAGACAGTGGTCCTCAGAATGCAGGTGAAATCACTGTACTATCACTCTCTGACCATGACCTTGCGGGTGTTTTTTAGTTGTCACCTCTTTTTTTCCCTCTCTTACCTGCCTTAGAGGGATGTTGTGAGGGCTAGGGAAAAAAAGGATCCCCAGTTCCTGTGTTAGTAGGCCCTAAATAAGTGCCCCTGAGCCCAGCCCAGAGCTAAGCATTGAGTAAGCGCTCAGTATATACTCAAGGAGCTGAATGCTCTGAACCCTGTTCTCAGGGTGAGTTCGGTTCTGGTGGTGTTAGTGAAAACCCTTGGATTGTGCACACCTACAAGCTAAATGTGCAAGTGTGGGGGCTCTAAGACAGAGCACAGCACACGACTTCACAGTCCTCATCTGACCCAGGGAAAGCGGGCGTGCGCCCCTGAATGGTCAGGGGAGGAACTCTCATTCCCAGTAGGCAACAGGCATTGGATCAGTCCCCGCTGCTCCATAGATCCATTTGTCAGAGCAGAACTTCGCTTCCTCTAGTCCCTCCCCCCCTCACTTTGAAATGCCAAGATCTGGTGGAAAATTAAAACCCAAGTGTCAGATTCCCCAGAGATGAAAGAGCCTCTAGAGCAGATGTTTCACACCATGGTGTTTCACACTCACTGGGCACTGGCACCAACAGCTCCCAGCTGAAGTCCTCTGTTCTAGGCATGAGAGCCATATTCTTTCCAGAGATGCCTGTCAGGATAGGTGCACATTCTAAGGAGAGAGGTCACAGGCCCCTGGAGGGCTCTAGGGTGAGCTTCTCCTTCCAGCTCATGGCCTCTGCACGTGTGGGAATCTGGCTGTAGCCCTTGGGTCAGTCCTGATCGCAGCAGGACTCTCTCCTCCCTGACAAAAGGCCTGGGGCTGTCTTCGGCTCACATCATCTCAGCCTCTGCTCCTCTGCCTATGCAGACCCTGGCCCATGCACTAGCCTGAGTGGGTAGGAAAGCCTTTAGGGCAATGCAAATACTTTCTAGCCCTTCAAGGTGGGCAGGTCCTGCTCCCCAGTGCAGCTTCCCTGACCACTCCAGTCCTGGCTCATCAGCTGCTCCTCTGACCTCCAGCTACCCTTGGAGGTGTCCAAGGCTCTGGTCATGTGGTTATACGGTTATACTGACATGTGTTGCTTGAGTGTCTTTCATACAAAAGATTCTTGTCACTTGAGTTAGTGAGCGAGTTCCCTTGGTATTGTCCTCCTTTCCCATTTCTGCCCAATACACATGGCCAGTCCCAGCCACTGGGACTAAATGATGTGCTATACCCACTCCTGCATAACTACAAACTACTAATCAGCCAAAGGGCTCTCTTGAAAATAATAACACTGTTGATCTCAAATCTCCTCCCCTGTACCTCCCTGCAAAGCTTTCAGTGGCTTTGCACTGCCCTCAGTGGGGCTCACCAACTTCTATGATTTTATGACAACCAAGCAAACAGAGCAGTACTTATTGGATGGCGCCAGTCTTCCTTGTGATGTCAAGACCACATCTGATTCAGTTTCCACTCCTTGTCCAAAGACTACCATGTTGCTTGATACATGGATAAATTTTTGTTGAATGACTAGCCCTATGTAGCCTCAAAGTCACTATCAAACAGGGGTTGCATTTCTTAGGTTGAAATTTTTGGCAGCAGGTGCCTGGCAAGAGGATTCATGTGGATACAACTAATTAAGGAGGTGTTCCTAGGGGGAGCCAGTAAGCATGTTGGGGGACACCCGGGGTGATAGAATAAAAAATATATTTGGTCTTTGCTCAGGTTCTTGGCACTGAGATTTCTAAAAGCCTTGAAATTTCCTGAATGATGAGAGCATTTTTTTGTTATTCATATCAAGCCCCTTTCAGCCATACCTGAGTTTATGCTAATGGGGTAATTCTTGGCAGGGTCTCTAGAGAGCTTTAGGATGGGGCTGGTCACCAGCGGAACCAAGCACATGATTAGAGGGTCTGTGCTGGAGTGTGGAGGTAATTTTCTTTTTAAAAAAAAATTATAGCAGCTAATCTCAAAATAATGTCTCTCTCCTCTATTTCTGTGCTGATACTTTTTTCTTGAGCCACGGAGAGCAGGACCAAAGGGCCTGAAATTCACAAGTCTGAGTCTCTGACTGTGCAGATTGACCGTCAGCAGCCCTCCCCTTCTGAGGAGCGCTGAGACTGTGCGAGACATATTGGTTTTTTGCAACCTGTGGCCTGTCCTCTGTGCCCGAGCAAATGGAGAGCAAGGACCTCTCTGAGAGTGAGCTTGGATGGGGTGATGCCTTTTCTGGTTGGGAGGGTAGGGTATGGGGTGTGGGAAGGCTACCCAGGCTGCTAACGGCTGCTGAGCCAGCCATTCACAGTCACAGGGCTCAGATCCAGTTGCTGACTGCTCTCAGTTTTCTGCTTGTGACAAGTCATTAAAGCCGGCTCTGTCCCTACTCCCTGCCACCTCGTTTTAATACTAACTGCAGCCAAAGCAAATTAGAAGAGCAAATCTGCTGTTCCTGAAACATGCTGTGCATGACACAGCCAAATGTAATTTTATTTTTATGCTAGTTATTTATGTGATTGCTCTCTTCTTTTGGTGCTGATAGATGACTGCCTTTGAAATAAGAGGTGATGGGTTCCTCACTGTCAACAGCCAGGAGGTGACAGCTGAAAGACTATGAAACCCCAAGATAATCCAATCATACTGTGAGTTTGGAGGGAAGAAATAGGAAGCAAATGCCCATGTTTTGATTGTCATATGGCTAGATTGTTTTGTGGTTGGGCCCTATCTGGAACACTGGCCAAAAGCATGTCCTGAAGTCCCATCCATCCTTTGGCATGTCAGATCAAGACCACGATTATCTGTCTCAGTGTTGCAGCTCCTGGGTCACTGCCTAAGGCAACTGATTGGTGTCAAAACAGACCTTTCGTCTTCACCACCTCCTAGGAACACGCAGAAAGGATGCGTCTGGGGAACCTGAGCTCCCAAGGTTACCTTGGGAGGCCTTGGAGGAAAATGTGTGCCTCTTCTTGGTGGCAGGCAGTACTGTGTTGGTTTTCCAATACACAGACAAAGCATTCGTATAGGGAAATAGCAAAACAGTGTGAGAGGAGGGGGGAATTATTAAACTTTTGATATTTGATAATGTTTCTATCAATGTAGAAAAATATGAACATTGGTAGAATTCCTGTTGCATTATTTTAATTTGGATGTATGTGTGGAAGTGGACTGTGGCCCATAATCTTTCCAAGATTTAGGGCTTTAATGGTCTTAAATACCTTCTATCTATGGAAAGGTGGAGAAGGAAAGGGATGGGGGCTGGTGAGATGGCTCAGCAGCTTAAGCGCCTGCCTGGCAAGCGCGAGGGCCCGGGTTCGACTCCCGGATCCCACATACGAAAAAGGAGCCGGTGATGTCGCTCAGCGGCACGGGTGCCTGCTGGCGCTCGAGGTCCTGAGGTCGACCCCCCGTTACCCACAAAAGAAAAAAAAAAAAAAGAAGAAGAAAAGGGATGGAACATCAGGGATTTTTGTAAGAGTTTTACTCCCTGGGAGGCAGATATCAGTACTGGAGTTCTTTATTTAGCAAATCCTGATCTAGAAAGAAAGACCCAGATAGTGATCCACCTCCCTGTGGGTTTGAATGGTCTTTCCTGAGGCCAAGGATATCCCTGAGTGAGTGCCAGCATCACCAGCAAGGTTTGTGAATCCCAGGTAGCTGGGCCACCCAGAGTGCCTGAGTCACTAGATCCAGCATGGGGCTGAAGAACATATATCCCTGACAAGTACCAGTGATACTGCAGCTGCAGGTGCAGGAATCACGCTTTTGGAACCAATGACCTAGAACATACTGTTTCACAGCTGAGGAGCAGTTCTGGAGGTAAGCAGGGACTGGTAGACCTTCAGTCACTAGCTTAACTGTGGTTGCCACAACAGGAAGTTATGAAGGTCTCAAAAATCACAAACAGCCAAGTGCTGTTAAGTGTTTGACAGCTGGCTCTTGGGGGTGAGAGGAATGTCCTGATTATAGATTTGGCCGATTGCTGTGGTGTAAATATTCTCCTTATGGCCAGTTACAAGCTCCCAGCAGTACACCATTGAACATCTGACCCCCAGGTAAAGAATTTCTGCATAGTTAGCTCTTTCAGCATACCAGGGAAGGGTGTCTACTGGTGGGGAACAGGCTTGTAGCTTGAGGTGTCAACTAGAAGGACAAATAGGTCCACTCCCCACCATGCAGAATTCTAGTAGTTCCCTGCTAGAAGAAAGAGTAGAAAAAATGGTTGGGGATGGACTGGTCGGAAGGACACGACTAGTTTATTCTTCCAAGAGAAAGGATCCTTACATCTGACTTGTCTGTCCTTTCCTTGCCTGCAGACCTGGGAAACAAAGAACAATTACATGTATTTTTTAAATGTATATTTTATATTTAATTTATGTATAAGAGTTTTCCTTGCTTAACAAAATAAAGTTTACTGTAAAGAGGTGCAAAAAAGGAAGGAAATATCATGCATTAGTCTACCATGGGGAAATAAACACTATTAACATTTTGGTGTATAATCTAGTTTTTTTTTTAATAATACACACACTTACAAATATTAATACAAGTTTCATGGGAATGTCCTACATACACAGTTTTGTAACCCAATTCTTGCCCATAATAGACTATCATGAGTATTTTCTTGTGTCATTAAATGTTCTACAACACGATTTTTAATGAGGGAAGAGTATTCTCTTATATAGATACTTCATCATTTATTTATTGAATCACCTGTTCTTGGAAATCTATTTTGTGTCCAACACTTTAAAATTACAAATGGGCTCCTCAGAACCATCTTGTATTTTTTTTTTCTTTTCTTTTTTTTTTTTTTTTGTGGGTACCGGGATATCATCTTGTATTTAAATGTCGCTGTTCTATGAATATTTTGGGGAATTCAGTTTCCTAATAGGAAACGTTGGCTCAAACAAAAGTATGCATGTTTTTAAACTTTTTTGTGTGTGTGTGGGTACCGGGGGGGGCGGCGACCTCAGGACCTCGCGCGCCAACAGGCACCCGTGCCGCTGAGCGATATCACCAGCCCCTTTTTCGTATGTGGGTTCTGGGAGTCGAACTCGGGCCCTCACGCTTGCAAGGCAGGCGCTTACGCCGCTGAGCCATCTCACCGGCCCATGTTTTTAAACTTTTGATTCAGAGTGTCAAATTGCTTTCCAGAAAGACCATAGCTGTTAGACTCCTATCAGCACCATTTACAAGCTCCCATTTCGTCACTCTCTTATCAACACTAGGTTTTACAAGTTCTTTTCAAATTCAAATGTATTAGTTTTTGTTTTTGTTTTTGTTTTTATTTTTGCACTACAACAAAAGAATCATGTCCCCAGAGAGACTGTCTGGCCTTTCTGTGCAGGACAGGCAATCAATGAACATACCACTCCTTTAAACATCAAAGTTCCACTGAATACTTCAATATTTGGCTTCCAAGGAGATGATAAAAATTGCAGCTGTTCCACTTAGCTATGCTTCCCAGACGAAAGCATCTTGATTCAACCAGGGAGAGTGTGAGGGGCCGGGGTTCCCAGCCTCACTCAGGAAGGCAAGGACCAAGCAGGGATGCCCGGTTGAACCACCTCTCACAATAGAAGAGTGACATTTTGTGATCTCAATTCCTGAAAGGGACAAAGAATGGACAACAGCAGGAAGTGGAGAGGGAAAGAGGACAAGCTATTAACAAGCAAATCAAGACCAAACAAAAGAGATGAATCAGAAGTGATCTAATAACCAGCCCTGGATTAAGTGCATCTGGCTCTCCAGGGATTTCACAGTTGTTTGCCTCAAATTGCTAATCTTTGCTGAGAGATTCCTTTCAAACTGTCTGGAAGAAATGACTAAATGGATGGCTTAGCCGAATGCTTGCTCCCGTAATGTTTTATGCATGGGTGCGCGTATACATGGTCATGCCTCATTGATTCAAGATTTAAAGTGTGGCTGTTTGACAGAATTATAGAATATTAGAGTTAGAAGGGACCTAGACAGCAGTTAGAGCACCTGTCAGTTTGCAGATGGGGAAACTGAGGCTTAGAAAGGAAATATATGATTTCTCTTAAATTGAAAGATCAACATGTTGGCAAAGATGGGGCTAGAATCCAGGTCTCCAAATTTTAGTCTAATACCATTCCTGCACTAGTTGCAGTTTATTTGCTCTAGCATTTTCTAAACTTATTTAATGGAGAGTGACAGAAAGAATTAGTATTGGGGAAAAGAGTAAAATTTTTGGATAAATAATTTCACTAATTGTCTTCCCAGGTGAGATATTACATGGGTAGGTACATATCTATAGGAGGGTCAGACAAATAACTCGGTCGATGTGACTTGGATGAATGATAAAGCTTCATTTCCTCATTCGTAGCATGGGGTCAATAATAGTACCTGCCTGTTGGGCTAGAGTGAGATATTAGAGAGCTTGGCACATAGTACTCAAAAGACACAGTATTATCTGTTTCCTCCTTTCTTCTCTTTTCCTCTTCCTTCTCCCCATCACCATCATCATTATCATCATCAGTATTACTATATGAGAGAATGCCTATTGCTTCTTGGTTTAAGTCATGACATAAGTCACCACTCAGGGAAAATTCTTTGCATGCAAATATCTAAAGTTACAAAGGTACCAATGCCCTAGAAAGAATTAAGGTCTTTCATGGTTGGATCAGTCTGCCTTCTGGTCCTTGCTAGTGAACTAGCTGGCAGCTGGGGAGGAGAAGGCAAATTTGCAGATGAGTCAAAATACGCAACCAAGGGCAAAGCAGAGACTGGTGACCTACCCATTCCCTTGGACCTAGAGACATAGAGAAGGCTGACCAAAAGTTGGCCATACAAGTACTAATCTGTTTTCATGAAAATATGCACATATATTTATAAACACATGCAGAACCATCACAACAGAAGATCCCAACAGTTCTGAATTAAATATATGTGGTCTTGAAGCTTTTGTTTAGTCAGGTTCTTAGCTTTAGTTAATAATAATAACAACAATAACAGCAACAACAACAAAACATTGGCTGTGTACTTCTTATATGCCAGGTTCTGTATGAAATGCTTATATCCATTATTTCATTGAACACTTACAGAAACTTTACCGGGTAGCACATTTTATAGATGAGAAAACTGAGGCCTGGAGGGTTGACTTGTACAAAGCTACGCAGTTGGCAATGGCAAGTTGAGATTCGAGGTGAGTCTGACTTCAGAACTCTATCTTTTAAACGCAGTGACTACAGTTCATTGTATTCCCCGGTGTCCCTCACACTGACAGCTGGGAGTTGTAAGCAGCTCTTTGATGTTACTATTCACATACTTTCATAGCAATAGCAAAGTCATTGTTGCTTTCTGATTTATCTGTTGATTAGATGCTGATTTGTATGTTGACTGTCAACAAAAGCTCCTGCTCTTAGTGCTTGGCGCAAAGCAGGAGCTTAATCAGTGTAAGTATAGTAAGAAGTGAGTATTTTCCATGTTTTCCTCCCCAATGATGGACATTTCAGGTTTCCCAACAACACAGAGTTTCCAGAAGGGAGTCCTGCTTCTGCTGCTGCCTCCGTCCAGGAGGCCCATGAGCTGAGGCTGCCGAGGGCAAGGCCCTAGCTGTGGGCTGTGCTGGCCCCACCAGGCCTCTTCTGCTCTGTCCCTCAGGCTGGGCACTGAGCCAGACCCTCACTCTCCCAAGACCAGCCCCTCCTTAGAGGGACTGCACCTGCCACTCTCCTCTCCCAGAATGCCATTCTCTATCTTGGTTTGAGCTACTCCCAATTCTACTTTTTCTTTAAGATAGATATTTCCCCCAAAGACTTCCCTGTCCTTCCACTCTCTCCTGCATATATGGGTCTCTCTGTTTTGGGAGCTGTGCAGGCCTCTCTGAGTGTCTAATACAACTTCTCACTGGGATGGCAGCAGCCTCAGGGGAGGAGGGCTGGGAGGGGCCTCAGACACCACCCAGGTGGCGGATGTGAGCAGTAAACTCAGCGAGCTTCTGCTGAGAGGCACCTCTGGGAGCTCTGTGGAGAAAGGATCAGGTAGGGGGTCAGCTGGCAGGCCAAGCTGCTCTAACAGACCCCTACCAATACAATGGCTTAAGTAAGATTTGCTTATTTCTCTTCCATAGGAGTCTAGAGGTAAGTGACCCAGATGGGCAGGGCAGCTCTGTTCCACAAAGATATGCAGGTTCTTTTTGCTCTGCCATTCTCAAAGGCAGATATTCTGAGCCTAGATCCACAGAATACAAGAGATTTATGAAATTGGAAAGAAAAAAAATTACATCTGGGTTTTCACAAACTTCCCCATGAAATTTAGCGTTTCTTTCAATTATCAGTGTGGCAAAAAAAAACCAGTATAATATTGGCAGGATCAAGAAGTTTTTTTTTTTTGTTTTTTTTTGTGGGTACCGGGGGGTCGACCTCAGGACCTCGCGCGCCAGCAGGCGCCCGTGCCGCTGAGCGATATCACCGGCCCCTTTTTTCGTATGTGGGTTCCGGGAGTCGAACTCGGGCCCTCGCGCTTGCCAGGCAGGCGCTTAAGCTGCTGAGCCATCTCACCGGCCCCCGTAGAAGTTTGTTGCCAAAAGAAATCACAAAGATTTCTATATTGTGTTACAGTTATTAGATATCTTAAAGTACCATTCAATGTTCCTTGCTATTCTAACATTCCAATCATCAGTCCTACTGATAGAAAGAAATTATTATTAATGAAGAAATACCTTTCTCCTATGTCATAATCGTGTTTTGCGTCTTTCAGTTATTTTGATATCTATATTTCAATACAATTGGCTCCTCGCTACTCCTGTAATCTCAAGAATTTTATATTATGAATTTAAAAGATTACCCTGGCTAAATGCCTAGGCCACACAGACTTCCAAGGGAGGCACAAAATGATAAGGGAGGCTCACGCCAGGGGTTGCACTCTCAGGCCCCCGAAAAGCCCAGCCACTGCGCACGTGTGATCCTGCATGTGGAGGACGGAAGGAGCAGGAAAGGCAACTTGTTTTCTTCCAGGGAGGGTGGCAAAAGTTGCCCACATCACTCAACTTTCTATTTCTGGGGACTTGGTCACGCATCCACGCAGAATGCGCTGCAAAGAAAGTGAGGGCAAGAAGGTCTCTGGCATGGGGGTCATTTTGCCAAAACTCTTAAGCAGAAGGGAAGAATTTTAAAGCATAACCCAGACTTGGGGTTTTCTTATCCGTTAAAGTAGAAGGTGGGAATAGAATAGTTGTTTTTCATTTTTTGGACCAGTTAACACCCTGTTTCAAATGAAATCCTATAAAACAGGTGAAATCAGTGTGTCTTGGTTAAGGGCCCTGCCAACTGACCTACCCAACCCTTTCCCCTCAGAGGCTCCCTGAGATGCCTCCCAGAAGCCACGCCCCCTTCCACCCAGTTTACTGTCTGCATCCATCACCTGGGTGGGGTGGTGTCTGAGGCCCCTTAGAGCCCTGCTCTTCTGATGCTGCTGCTGTTCCAAGGAGAAGTTGTGTTAGACACCCAGAGAGGCCCAAATCAGGGATCAATATATGCAGGAGAGGGTGGAAGGACAGGGAAGACTTTAGGAAAAGACCTATTTTAAAGAAAAGTAGGATTGGGAATAGTCCAAAGCAAGAGAATGGCATTCTGGGAGAGGAGAGTGGCAGGTGCAGTCCCTCTAAGGAGGGGCTGGTCTTGGGAGAGTGAGTCTGACTCAGTGCCCAGACTGAGGGACAGGGCGGAAGAGGCCTTGTGGGGCCAGCACAGGCCACTATACCCAGAGAGAAAATGACTAGTTGTGAATTCTGTTTTATGCATTTATCAAAATGGTTTGGTTTTAGTTGCTCTTCCCAACTATCTCTTCCCCTCTTACATATACATAGTACCTAGTCAGGGTCCTGTAGAGCATGAGCGTTCAGTGAATATGTGCCACGCTATACGAATTTGTATAACTGAGTCCAAACCACCAGAAAACTTAGGTCAGTGAACTGCGGGCAGTGAAGTACTGTTCACAAACCTTGATTCTGTCAACTACCAGCCACATCACTTTGCGGAGACATTTATACTCTCTGAACCTCCACTCTGTCATTTTTTTTATAAGTCCCTGGCGTTCAGAGTTCAATGGGATAAGACTGACAATGCCTCAAATTCCATTTCTCCTCTTCAGTGACGTGCATACTTAGAGCCCGCTGGTGTGAGGCTCCTGAGATTGCTGCCTTTGCCAGGAGTTACTGCTCACCGACTTGGAGGGCAAACTGGGGGCCGAAGGGGTCTAAATCTTCTCCCCTGACCTGCTGTTGCTGCTCAGGGGTGCTGATACCCCTGTGTTTCTGAGCACTGCTGCTATTCTGGCACATTCTGTATTGCCTCATGTACTGGACCATGATTGCCTGAAGAAGATACCGCTAGTTTTATTCCCATTTTGCAAAGAAACTGAGGTTCAGAAAAGAAAAGTCACTTGCCCAAGGTCATTCTGTTACCATGTGTCCCATCCAAGCTTTGACCTCAATGCTTGACTTGTCACCAGATGCACATACCATGTTTGTACGTTCTTGGGCAGCCATACGGGGAGGGAGACACTGGTTGCGTGAGATCCATGAGCCAGAAGAGGCAAGCAGAGAGTGGATAGCTGCTGAAGGTGTCCCACATAGGCCAGTTTGAGGACCCCAAGGGAGAAAACCACTGGAGCAGCTGGCCCCTTGACTTTTACATATTTTAAGCCCATTTTCTGATGTCCCCAGGGCTAAGTGCTGTGTTTCCCAGCTCCAGTTTCCAGTCTCTTGGCCTCAGGGGTGATATTTCAGCTTACCTGCTGACTTCTTATCTGCTTCTAGGCCACTCTACTCCCTCTGGCTCTTGCTGCGTGTCTGGCCTGTCTTGAGGCCTGTGGCCTGGCCAGGGACATTTGAATGGCAGTGGCATTCCACGGGGGTGAGATCACCATCTACTGCCCTGAGAACAGGCAGAAGGGGAGGTGGGCATGCCTCACTTGATGGCCTTGTTGGCAGATCATAAAAGCTGGAAATGCCTGATGAGGTCATTGTGCCCAAGCCCTGAGGGCTGAACCCTAAAGGATCCCTGGTGGCTGACATATCCTATTACCTCCCTCTAGAGAGGCAGAGCAAGCAGACCCAGGAGGCAAGGCTGCTTTTCTTGACCTAACCTTTTCCTTTGCTTCATTATGGCGCCCACCCTGACCCCTAGAAGGAGAGGACAGAGCCTCTATCTTCATGCTGGGAGTACCCAGCCTCCCAGGCTCTGTCCCAACCCTAACACCCTGCCCTGCTGGAGGCCGCCTCCAGGAGGGTCCAAGCAGCTATTCCATTGATACAGAAGGTATGGAAGAGCAGGGCAGAAAGCAACAAAGTGATTAATGCTGATGTGAGAAACTGCCTGCAGGGTAGCCGGGGGAGAGCTCAGGCTCAGACTGGTCCTGCTCACTGGCAAGGCTGCCCTTCCCTTCTCTGGGTCTCAGTTTCCTCATTTGTAAAATGAATGTGTTGGCTCAGAGCTGAGGTTCTGAATCTGTTGGATGTGTAGGGTCCTCTGAGGTTAGAGGCAAAACTGACAACATGAGTTCCAGCACAGAAAGCTGACACTTTCCTCAGATGCTACTGCTGGGTCCCCAGGAAGGCTGGGCCTTTAAAAGCCTGCCCCACCTAACAGCCTCTTTGCTTCCAGGTTGCCAAGAAATTACACAGAAGCCCCTGGAGTGGTGCCCAGATGCCCATGTAGCCCAAACCCTGCAGCTCTGAGGGTCCTTGGGAAATGAAGGACATTGGGCCATCCAGCTTCTCAGAAAAGTTGGTGCCAACAGAACCTCTTTGAAGTGCCTCACTGGGTCCTAGAACCAAAAGGACTGATGCAGAGGGGTAGCCTGGTCTGTCCCTGTGCGCCCTTACTGTGCGTGGTGCAGTAGGATAGAGCATCGCAAATGCTCAGGGCAAGCAGGTGGTGGCTCCATCCAGTGCCGGAGGTTGGCCACATCAGAAAGAATCTTCCTCTAAGCTCAGTGGCTCAGCTCTGGAAAGCACCTCTCTCCTGCAGCTGCACCAGTCCAGCTGGAGCTGAAAGTGTGGAAACCGATGGAATCGAGCAAATGAAGAGCTGCAAAATATCGTCAGTTTGCAGGACAGAGTCACAAAGAACTCAAGAAAGTCCACGATGACATTCTCAAGTCTTGAGCTTCTGTGGGGACCTATAGGACTTTTGCCATCTTCCCTGTATGACCAAGGCCTCAATGGTTCTCAAATTTGCACTGGGAAGTTTATAAGCATGAAATACTTTTAAGTTTAGAAAAGTACTCTGGAGCGTTTAACTTTCCTGGTTAATTCCAGTGCAGCTTGGGGGCAAAAGAGTGGGTCATCTGCAGTGATCTCAGTCATCTGCTACATCCATGATTACCCTCACTTTAAGGTGAGGAGACTGAAGCTCGGGATTACATTGCTATGAGACAGAAAAGTCTTTATCACTTACCTCATCTGTTCAATTCAGTCATGATTCCAAAGTACACATTATAGGTCTAAAATCGGGTAAATAGTCTAGAACCTACTACAAAGCTAGCTGGCTGCTTGCTTTTTTAAATAAAGTTTTATTGCTACACAGCCACGCCCACTCACATCTGCCACTGCTTTCACTCCAAGGACAGAGCTGACTGGTGCAAAAGAGACTGCATGGCTTACAAAGTCTAAACCAAAGTACTTCCTACTTGGTCCCTGACAGAAAGCACTTATCCTAGTCTAGAATATATAAACCAAGATGGATTTCCCCAAGAAAGCAAGTCACCAAAGAGATGACTTCCCAACTCAAAACCTGATGCTGAGGACCACAGCAGTGACGCACCTGTATTTAATCACCTGCTAATGACACCTCTCTGGTGGTTTATCCCAAACTTTTAAGTTACAGCCTCAACAAGGTCCACACTGAGACATGGGTGGTAATTTTTCTTTTCTTTTCTTAAGTTTCGCTATACTGGGAATTGAGCCCCATGCTAGGCTTGAACTTGTGATCCTCCTGCCTCAGTCTCCCAGGGTGGTAATTTTGAGGAAAGAGCTATCAGAGCAAAAGGGCTGTGTTTGGAGCTGGAAGCTGGGGAGCAATGTTGGGGCAGATATGACGGGAACTGCCCTGGGTTTAGTGTGACACTGAGGACTCCTGCTCCCATGTGGGGAGGAAGCTCCCTGCTGCATGGGATCGTGCAAAGTGCCCCCACAGGGCCTCGCTCACGGTGGCTGCACCATCTGCATCCTCGATGGAAGTGCAGGCCACAGGGTGGCCTGTAAAATAGCATGGTAGGGCCCGGTCAATGAAGAGGGGACCCCATGGCCACGGACTGAGTGGAAAGGAGTTCACATCTCTCCATCTGATGACTGAGCCCTGGCCTTCGCGTATGTGTCGCTGAGGCTGAGTGTCCCGTGGGAGTCTACAAGGCCACCCTGCAGGGTGTCAGTCTCTCGGGGAAAGGCAGGTGCTCTAGGAGGTCTCGGGACCTTTCCTTTTGGAGAATGGCCTTGGCAGGTGGAACGGACCTGCTGTGGGCCATGGAACCGAGATGGGTCCGGAGAGCTGACCTCACAGGCTGTGCGCGCAAAGGCAGAGTCTAGATTCAGAAGGGTCTGCACCTGCTTCCTTTCGGCGCCCTTGACCCGCAGTGGGTGCTCCGGCCTGGTCTCAGCCGGGCACAGGTTCAGGGAGGGGTCCTGTGCCCAGCTCTGGGTCAGAGCACAAGCAGCAGTGACAGGTTGGTGGCCTGTCCGGGGCTCCTTCCCGTGCAAGGTTGGCGGCTGTGGGTTAGTTTTACTGGGGAAAGTGGCATTGACTGCGCATTGACTCCTTCTGCCCCTAAGGGAGGAGATACTGAGCAAAGGCAGACTTTGAAGACAGGACAGCAGCGTGCAGGGTGGCGAGGGCTTCTGGACCGAGGGCGTGGGGGGGGACGGCTGGCTTCAAGGACCGCAGCTTCTGCTTCTTTGCGATGTGTTCTGTCCTCCCTCCCCTCCCACTCAGAAGGGAGATGCATCTCTGCAGCTCAGCGCTCTGACTGGAACTTGGGGGGCTAGAAGTGGGCAACCAGGGCTCCTCCTTCCTTCCCTGGTTACACCCTCCCCAGTAAGCTCCAGCAGTTTGTCTAGAAGCACAGCTGCTTTCTTTTGGGGCATCTGTCCTCCTTGGTCCCGGACTCCGCCCCACCCGTGAGTAGCCCTGCCGGCTTTGTCTTCCGCCGGCGCAGTGCGCGGCGCGGCCACGAGGGGGCGGTGGGCGCCCGGCCGGGCGCGTTTTCTGCCCTGCAGCGCGCTCCAGCTCCCAGCGCCGACCCCGCCTCCTCCCTCCCCGCACGTCGCGGACTAGGTGTCTTCTCCCAGCGTCCCAGGCCAGCCGGCCGGCTCCTGGGCGGATCCTGCCTGCTGTCCCCGCGGCCCCGCACGGCCCACCCTGTCCGCCTCTACACCCGCGCATCCTGGGCGCGGCTGCTCTCCAGCCGCGGTGACCCGCGCGGCGGTTCATCTTTCCCGTGGGGAGGTTTCTCGCTTCGCACTCTGCCGAAGAAGCAGGACCCGCTTCCTCTTATTAGTTATCTGTGAACACACACCCTAGGCACTCCGAGAATGTCAGTGGAGTGACTGAACTGTGTACCTTCTCTATCTTATTTCTCATTAGTAAGCTTTATTTTTTTCTAGCAGTTATAGGTTCACAGTAAAATGTAGTGGAAAGTAGAGTTCTTATAGCCCCCTGTCCTCGGCACCAACAACTTCCTGCTTATCAACTTCAAACCAGAGTGGCACATTTGTTACGACTCAGGAACCCACTGTGACACACCGTGATCATCCCACGCCCAAGACTTAGGTTGGGCTCATTCTCCGCGCTGTGCGTTCTATATGATTTGACATGTATGACGAGCTGTGTGTTCTATGTGACTCGACGTGTATAACGTACCTGCCATTGTAGTGTCGTACAGTGTTTTCGAAACTGCCCTAAATATCCTTTGTGTTCAGCCTACTCGTCCCTCTCTCCCCTCATCCCTGGCAACCACTAATCTTTTTACTGACTTCCCAGTTTTACAGAATTTCACCTAATTTCCACAACAATCAAAGAGACAGGAACTTGTTTTATCTTTGAAGAAACTGAGGCTCAGAGGAAGTTACCATGGCCTAATAGGGGCCCAGTCGAACCCCAGCCCTGCCTCACCCTGGCCTGCAAGCAGCCATCTTCTCAGGGGACTCTGCAGGCTGACAGTCTCCCCTGGATACATCTGCAGGTCACATGGAAAAGGTGTGACAGGTGCTGGCAGCACGGATGGGCTTCAGGGAGAAGCCACTTCACACTGCTTGCAGGACCGTCCTGACGTTAGTGTATGCACATACAAGCACAAAGCAGGGCTCTGGGCCCTGCTCTACCCCTTCTTTTCTCCATCCTGGGTTCTGAGCTCACTGAGAGGGGTTTCTAGAGCCTGGATGGACAGCCAGGGCACAGCCAGAGCTGGCGGCCTCCAGGCCACTCCTCACACCTAGGAGTGGAAGGCATTCTGGTCTGTAAGAGGGGGGACTTGCAGAGGCCTGACAACCAGATTCTGGGTCCTTTGGGCGGGGTTCCAGGTATGCGCAGCAGGACCTAGGAGGATATGCGCTGCAGGTGTGTTGTCGGGTAGTTCCTTTAGAAATGGCTCGCCAATTACAATTTTGTATTCCAGATCCTTCTTGATTCAAACAAAGAATTGGATGAGACAAGCCAAAGACGGTGCCAAAAGACTGTTTGAAAATTGAGGGGTGAATAGGTAAGGGAAAAACTAATTCTGTAGAGAGAACTTGGGCCAAACAAAGAGAGAAAAAGATAAAAGCAAAAATAAAATTGTGCTCTGCTTCTGGGAGATGCAGAGTGGGCCATAGCGAGGAGTCGTGGCAGCGGGCTCCTGTGTAGGTGCATCTGTATGCGCAGTCCTCATCTCATGGGAGCCCACGAGAAGCTCTGAGTGTGGGGGTCTTGAGAATTATTCGGTGCTGTCCTGAGATCTTGTAATGGACATGTTCTGCTTATTTTTCCAGCCAGCTTTGCCACGCCCTATGTCATATGTCAAGTGGGCATGTCCTCTCACCAATTTTAGACAATTAAAATGCAGGATACCTAATTAATTTTGAACTTCAGTTAAACAATGAATAACTTTTTAGTGTAAGTATGTCTCAAATTCATACATATACTCACAAAGTTATTTGTTTATCTGAGGTTCAAATTTGATTGTGTATCCTGTATTTTATCTGCCATCCCTACCCAATGGACCCCTGGCCCATGGAAAGAGATGCAGCAGCAGGAGAAAGTGTGGGGCTCAGGGCAGGGGCCTTAGTCCCCTGAGCTGCAGGTTTCAATATCCTGAAGTTGTCAACTGTGTTGCCGGGGACAAGGTCTTTGCCAGTAGGAGCCCAGTGTAGTTTGACAATAAATTCCACTGTCCAAGCCTCCGGGACACACGTGTGCTGGGTGAAGGAGGGGGAAGCAGCAGACATCAAGGGAAGTTAGGATTGGGGACAGAGGTAAGCTTGCAGCTGCTGCCTCCATCATGATCCCTCCATGGGTGGAGGGGAAGGGAGGTTCCAGGGAGACAAAGAACACACAGGAGGGGACACTGATAAATCCCAGGGCTGCCAGGGATGATGGTACTATGGTTGTGCTACTTGCTTTCCTGGCCAAAATGTCCCTTTCACCTAGCTGTCATTAGCATCCCAAGCCAGGTGGTGAGGGAAGCCAAGCAGGGCTTAATGGAAACTGGGCAACCAGCCAACTGAGCAGCAGGAAGGGTGGTCTCCAGCTGGCTTGGTGTCATGCCCTTGTCCTGGCCCCAAGTTCTACACAGCTGTGTGGTCTCACAGGGCAGTGTGCCACCTCAATTGTTTTCTGATGCCTTCAAGCAGGTTTATTTTCTAAAAATATTTTTACAGATTCTCTAAATGATTTCAGTGGAAAGGTAGGTCCAAGATACCCTAGTCAGCCATTGGTGGAAGTGGAATCTTCAGTCCCATTACATTTACCAGCTGGGTCAAAGGCTGGGGCTATACAAAGGCAGAGTTTGTATGAACCTTGAAGAATTCTTAGGCATGATGGATACTGAAAAAATGGACTCAGTCATGAATCTCAGCAAGTTGACTGGTTTCTTTCCTTTTCTTTCACTTAGAAGTAATTAGGTTATCTTGCCATTCTTTATCTCTGTCCCTTGCACTTGCCACCAAAACCACAGTTTTTGCTTGATCTATCCCTTCTGTTCATACTCTCAGGTGGCCTGGTGGCCTGGAGGGACACATGCCTGCACTTGGAAATGCAGTGTCTCCTACCTTCCAACTGCTGAGAGTATCACAGAGAGCCTCAGACGGCCTGGGATTGATTTAAAAATACTTGTAACTGAGGCCTTCTGGTCACTAATGCATTAAAGGTCTGTGTCTTTCATAAATATGTATGGTTTGTGAGAGTATTTTTTTATTGCTAAAAATCCTGTTTATGGAAGTGCTGGGAGAAAGGTCCAGAGAGGAGACATGAATTCCTATCCAGGCTCACAAGTCCCACGTCCATTGCCCTCCCATTGCCCTGTGCACTCCCCCACAGCACTGTCCCACCACATCTGTGGGGCTTCTGGGAAGTTGGCCTCCCCTCATAAATCAGGGTGCAATGTCGGCTCTGGCCGTGGAAATTTAGTTTATCTCTAGGAAACCTTGGAACCAGACACTATATATCTGCTTAAGCCCCTCGAGTGTTCACTTCAAAGGCATTTTTCTTCAGACCCCACTCTCACCCTTATATCTCTTCTTTCCCACCATCCCACATTAGGAGTTTGGAGGGTAGAGAGAGAGGCTGGTCACCTCAGAGAAAACGGAGTATTTGGCGTCTGGACTTTCCCAGTCAGATCCTGTTTTGTATATGGACTGGGCACGTCTATAAACAGACTATCTGTCCAATACGGAGAATAAAATAAAAAATCAAGTTTGAACAAAACGAGAGCCCAAGAGCTTGCTGTTTGGCTATAATTAGGGCAAAACTATGAAAAAGAAAGCTTCCTGTACAGATCGCCACACGGGCAACTCCAAACTCAGTGCTGATCACACAGGGATGTCTCTGGGTGTGTGCATATGTGTGTGTGTGTGTGTGTGTGTGTGTGTGTGTTCATATGGGAGGAAAGAATACTTAGCCAGCTCCCCAATACAGGAAAGATGAAAGTAGAAACAAATTTGCGCATTGTTTGGTAGCATGGCTTGAAAGGCACTTCCAGTGAATTATTTTGGTCACAGAATAGAGTCATTCTCAAAAATATTTATATCAACCTTGGGCGATTCACACCCTGCCCATCGGCAGCTTCCATCCTGGGAAGCGAGGATAGTCCTTGACTGGGAAATTAGGCCTCTTTCAAATGCTCCTCCAAACAGATGTGTGGAACCTTGCAGTGTGACAATGGAAAGAAATTGTGGGGATCCCCTTGTCCACCCCTCATTTTCCAGGTGATACAGAACAGATTCAGAGAGTGAAGGTAACATTCTCAAAGTTGCACAGAGGGTCAGTGTCAGAGAAAGACTCAGAATGAAGCCTTCTAAGTTGTTGAGGCCCTTCAGGCCATCTTTAGGGCTGGTGAAAAGGGATGGAACATAATAAAGTGTTAAGGAAATATTCTAAAACCTCAAATGAGAAAAAAAAGCCTTTGAAGTACAAAATTCTATACTATGTTAGACCCTATCATTGGCCTCAGAAGCTGTCATAATTTTTCTTTTTCATATAAACATATGAGAGTAATGGAATGTGACCATTTTTTTAAGCAAAGCACACCAACAATATTCAACCTTGGTCATTATTTAGCTACCTGCATCCTGTCACACTTTTACTTGTGAAGTTACCTACAAGACTGAGGTAGAAGCTAAGCAGGCTCAGAGCATCCTTTGCCAGTCTCCTGGCAGCTACAGGCACGAAACCCGAACTTGGGCCTTGGCTATTTGGATGCTTCTCCCTCACACTGTGTCTGGACAGAGTAATGCGCAGATGAGACAGCAGTCATAGAGTGGCAGCTTTTATTGCCATTACTGCTGGTAGTGCCAGGGGTAGTCTCCCAGTGTGTGTAAATCAGCTTTGCATAACTGGGATCAAATATCTGACATAAGCAACTTATAGGAGTATTTATTTTGGCTCACAGTTTCAGGGGGTTCAGTCTGTGGTCAGCTGGCTCCAAGGCAGGAATATCATGGTGGAGGGGCATTGTGGAAGAAAGCCGCTTAACTACATGGTTGCTAGAAATAAAGCAAGAAGAGCCAGAGAGGGAAGGGGCTGGGGACAGGATATAGTCCCCAAGGTCTATATCCTTGACCCACCAAGATACACCCAAAAGTGTACTTCACTAGCTTCCTATGTGCCTCTCAAACCAATCAAGCAAGTCGACAGTCAAGATTAACCATCATACCTAGTGAGAAAGTTCCCAGGCCATGATCTTGGCCAATTTTGCTGATGCCATGCCTCTTCCAGTCACAGCCTACTTTCTGAGGCTGATTCTCTGACTTCCCAGCAGCCTACTGAGCTACAATATCCTTTAAATAAATCCCCTTTCTGCTTTGTACATGGTCTTTCCATTTGTATGTAGGCTGACACTGTGGAAGGAGTGCAAAGAGCCAACAGAAGCCCGGGGGCATGCAGTGCTGCATGGAGCTTTTTGTCATGTATGTCTCACTGGGAAGATCATACAGACACTTGTCTTTGATGTCCACATAAAATAAAACCAAAAGCTCTAATTAAATTTCACCAGGCCCTACAGCTTTGCCCCAGAGAAAGGAATTTTAAAGGTCAGAACATCTCATTTCCAGTTGGTCACCCACTGGAGCTTATAGAAACCTATCTGTAAAGCACAAACACTTGTCTCTCATTGGTCCTATTCATGAGCAACCAATGTTGGGACACAGGACCACTCATACAAGAGAACAGACCCATCTTCAGGCAGGGGAACACTGAATGCAGCTCTCAGCAGCACAAGGGACCATCTTCCCCTGTGTAATTGTCACCTGGACTCAGGCAGGTTAACAGGGACACCACAGATATGGCAGGAACTCAGCCAGAGGGGACACTGCAGAGTTGGAGGTTTCAGTGGGGAGAGAACAAGTTAGCATTTGGACATTTGCCACTCAGAGGGCTCTGCCTTTAGGTACTACCTTGTCCCCCTGCATGCCTCCTCTGCAGGCTCCCAGAGGAACCAGAAATATGGCTGCTACGCATGTGAAGACCTGGTGAAAGAGTGGAATGCAGTCCTGCTCCAGTCTCCACTGCGGCTTCCTGAGCACACAGAGGGAAGCGCAGCGATAGCCAAGGGATGGAAGCTTGACATTACACTGGGCTGCATTGTGCAAATAACTGAATATGAGGCTTTTTAAATACTCAGATGTGGTCTGTAAAGGTATGGAATCCTCTGGAACTGTAAGGAGTTGGAGAAGAGAGATCCAGAAGACAAGGGTGAAGGGGAACGGTAGGGAAGATGAGTTCTTGCTGAGCCGGTTCCTCCAACAATGCGCAGGGAACTTCAAGCAAAGTGGAAATGCAAATACGGTCCCTGGCCACTGGGCCACCAGCCAGACCTGCACAGCATGCTAGATCTCAGGCAGCCAGCACGGCCAGGGCCCCGTCGCACTCCTTTCCTAGTACTTGCAAGGCCTGTGCCAAAATACCAAAGGTATGTCCACATATCACAGGTCTAAATATTTAAATATGTCAAGCTACTAAACAGCGTCCTAGCCTCCTACCTTAGCAAGTACCTTCAGAAAGACCTGAAGGCCACAATCCAGCGTGAATCCTCAGGCTTCTCCAAGTTTGGGCCCGAGCAGTCTATGGCCAGTGACCCATGGTCCCTCTTCTCTGCCCACACCCGGCTCCGTCCAGTACTGTGAGAGGCCTCGTACGTGAATCCCCCCATCCACACCCAATCTCTGCCCCACTTCCCCGACATGCAGCACCCCCCAGCTGTCCCTCAGCTTCGTCACAAGGAAGCACCCCTGGAGAAGAAGCTCTGCCTTGTCCTCCTCTCCCCTTTCCTATGTTTCTCTTTCTTTTCCCATTTTAGAATTTAAAAAAAAAAAGCAAAAGGAGAAAGGAAAGGAAACATAAACAAGCATGATCATTTTAAATGTACTGATGGATGGGAAGAAGGGATACCTCAGCTGACTGCGGACCTACTGGGGGGATGGGGGTGCTGCATTCCACACATCCCCACCTTAGACCCCACTGAGCCCTCCAAGTGGGGATCAGTACCTCCTTTTTTATGAAGGAGGAAAGGAGGTGAGCCGGGAGGCCAAGTGACACAGGGTCTCTCACGCAGACAGAGGCCTGGGTCAGTTTGCTGGGGCTCTTGGGAGGGATCCTGGGTCTGTTGGATGCGGGGAGGAAACCTCCCCCCCTCCCAATCTTCTCCAGCCACCTGAGAAAAAAGGTCGTGACCACTGCACTCCTTGGGTGACCATATCCACATCTTTTGCTGTGTCCTTTCTCTCCCTTCCTTCCCCAACTGCTACCCTGACAAAGGCCCACCTGCTTGCGACATCCCAGGCATTAGGAAATAAAAATGCACTTTTTCACTCCTATAGGAGCCATGTAGAAATGGGAAATAAAAAACCATTTAATTAAAACACACATCCAGGCTCTGCTATGCCAACTGAACTGGAGCCCCTTTTGAGGAGGGAGGCTGGGTGTGATGGGAAGCCCGCAGGGCCACAACTGTCACTGAGGGACAGGGGATATGGACAGTCCCCCCATGCTGACCAGAGCTCACTGCTGGGGAAAGAGTTTGGGCACTTCCTAGGCTTGGTGTGTGTGTGTGTGTGTGTGTGTGTGTGTGTGTGTGTGTGTGTGTGTGTGTGTAGTGATGAGTGCTTGCCAAGACCTACAGAGGGCTCTGGCATCAGGGGAAAAATGGCCAGAATGAGTTGTCTCTAGAGGTTGGTTCTCAGTGTCCTTTCTTCATTCTTGCCTTCAACTTTTAAGGGGACAGTGTGATGCTATGGCTAGAGGGTTGGTGGCCTGGGGTTCCAGTTTCACTGTATCAGAGCTTGCTCTGTAGCTTTGTCCTTACCATTTGCCGCTGTGAGCGACTCTGCTGTTTGGAGAATGACATTATCGCCACCCCCACCCCCCATGTGGAAGCCAGGAACTTGTATCCTCATGGGCCCACGTGAGGCTTGGCTCTTCCAATCAGGTGTTCCAGCACAGACTTTGTGCCATGGGGAGCAGCACAAGGAGGAACGGATGTGTGGAATCTGTTTTCTAGGATGAACAGTGGTACAGAAGGGCGACAGAGGCAGGGTTCCCATGTCCAGGCCCCGGGGACTGGTGATGTGAATTTCGGGATCTGCATCCAGCAGCAGCATCAATCAAATCTGACACTGTGCGGTTTGGGGTTGTTCCCGAATTGGCTTCCCAGTTTCCAGGCCATGGGCTGCCCTAGGCTATTTGGAGACTTGGTGCTAATTAGACAAGGGCATACTCCAAGACAATTTACTGCTATCTGCAGGAAATTTGTTATAATATGCACATCTATTGTGTAACAAATACACAGACCTGTTGGGGTGTGAATGACACTCCCTCAGATGGGGTGGTGGGGTGCAGTGTGCAGCCTGCACAACTGATCTTGGCCCTGCAAGCTTGACTTTCTGACCCAGTGGAAATTCTGCAAGAGCTTTAATTTCCTTTAATAAATAAATTTTCTACTTACATTGACATTTGCCTAGGAACTCTGGTTGATGCAAATGGGTTATAATGATACATTTCTCAAAGGGCTAAGAACTAGATGCTCGATGGATGGAGGGTCAGTGTTTTGTGTATTAATTTTTAGAGGAACATGGGAAAGGGGTCTTCCTCATTCCAGAAACCCACTGGTTTATTCTTTTGCTTTTGTGGCCACGGTCAGAGTTCATGGTTAAAGAGAGGAGCAACAGGATGAAAATGAGAGAGTGTGTTATAAATGTGATAAATATTCCAGCAGGGAGACTCACGGGGAAATGGCCCTGTCATGTCTGGCTCAGCAGCAGTGTGTCTCCTAGTGTTACAAGAAGAGGTGACATCAGCCTGGGCATTAGTCTGATGACTGGCTGACTGGGCTGGGGGGTATCTGGCTGCGGATAAAGTAATCAGTTTCCAGGTTTTCTGGGAGAGATTTGAGTGGTTTTGCCCTGATTTGTAAGAACCTTTCTGGGCTCATTTTTTGGGTTCAGGTCACGTGGGCAGCACTGCTCAAGATCCCTACATCAGCTCCGCTGCAGTGCGTAATCACGGAGGGAAAAGAAGCAGGGTGTGTCCAGGGAATGCTTCCATCAATTTAGGCAGATTCAGTTCTCAGCCTTCCACCCTGAAAGGAGGGAAGCAGGTTATTTACTCGCCTCCTGCATGCATGGTCTCCTCCTGAGCCAGGCAGTGGGTTGGAGGGTTAACAGACCAGTAGCTGACACTGTGCTAGTCCCCTCTGCCCAAAAAAGCTGTCCTTGTTTGTTGCTGGAGGCCTGAGGTCTGTGCCTGCACTCAGTCCGAACAAGGGCAGGAACGGCCGGAAGGGGGAGTCTGTGAGCTGTCAGGGCCTCCTCTGGAGGCAGGTTGGGAATGGGAAGATAGAGGGCAGAGGGGTGCCCACATAATGGGGTGCAGCTAGGGTCAGAAGGGAAACAGGGAGCGGGCAGAAAGAAGGACATGGGGGTGTTGGAAGTGGAAGTGTCATTGGTTACAAACCTCTCCAATTCTAGAATTTATCCCATGACATCCCAGGTCTCTGATGTTCAGCAAAGGTGCCAGGTTCATGGTTTTCTTAGTGCCTGAAGGACTGGATTTGGGAGGCCCCTGGCTAAAGTCTCACATTCCCAGGCCTAGCTCCACTTGGCACTCTGGAGGGACTGTCCCTGCTGTGCCCTTCTCTGACAGTGTCCCTGCTATGGCCTGCTGCCTGCTCCTGCTCTTGGTGAGCTCAGGAGACCCTCAGGAGTCTGCCACCAAGGGCGCTGGGGAGAGGAGGAAGCGGTAGTGAAGAGGCTGGCAGGAGGATTCTGTCCTGCTAGGACGGGGGCAAGCTCTGGGGCCAATCTTTCCTGAAAGCCTGACAGCAGGGAGCCTCACTTCCTGTCAGCTCACGGTTCTCTTGTTGCTCACTGGGAGCTCTGAGTGTAGGACTTTCTCTGGCCTCCACTTGCAGTAGGTCACTAGGGTGGGGTGGGGAGGGCACACAGTCCTGGGCCACCAAGTTGGTTTTGTGAACTTGTCTCAACTCTTCTTGTCACCACTCTCTCTTGCAGTCCTCCTATGGCCATAGAGGGTATATGTGTGCCTTTCACAGACCAGGTAGGAGGGACCCAAGGAGCCATCTAGGAAGCAAGACCTCCTTCCTGTGCAGGAATCTATCCTCCAGCAATCCTGAAATACTGAGCCCTTCCAATGACAGAGAGCTCACTCCTTTCCAAGGGACCCCATTCTGCTCTGTCCCATTCCAAGGGACACCTCCAGATGTTAGGAAGTCATCTTCGTTTGGGCACTGGTTGCCTCCTGGAACCTCTCTGCTATTGCGTTGAGTTGGCTAAATTCTTGGCAAAACCCTTCTTCCATCACACATGGAGAAGCCCCAGGCTCTGTTTCAGTGTGTTCCATAAGCCTTCTCCAGGTGACACTGTGCATGCTTCTTCCGCCTGTCCTCAAAGGCCTTGTCCTCCTCCCACCACCCCTTCCTTTACCTGAAGGTTCTTTGTTGTCAGAACCCCAACTCTCTCAGCATCTTGGGAACACATCTGGTGACCTCCATAGAATTCTCACCTGGCTGGGGCTAAAAGATTTTACTCCCATGAGTTCAGGAGCAGCCAGATGTAGGGCTCACTGGGTCCAGTTCCTCACCTTTTCCCCATCTTCACCCCATCCTTCAGTGGACATGGGCCCCAGGATGAGGATCAAAGCATCCCCAAAAGTCTAAGCCAGCGGAGTCTCATGGCCTTGTGTTCTTGCACAGGCTGTACCCACCCCCAGCCATCGGCCATGAGCTGGGGCCTCTCAAAGCTACAGGGTCATCAATAGAACATTCTGACTTCACTAGAAGATTCTGGAAAAGCCAACCACTTTACCCGGCAAGTAGTTCAAGACATTCTTTTTTTTTTTTTTTTTTTGTGGGTACCAGGAGTTGACCTCAGGATCTCGCGCACCAGCAAGCGCCCGTGCCGCTGAGTGATATCACTGGCCCTTTTTTCTTATGTGGGTACCAGGAGTCGAACTCAGGACCTCACGCTTGCCAGGCAGGCGCTTATGCCGCTGAGCTATCTCACCGTCCCAAGACATTCTTTTTATATGAAGATAAATGCGCATGTGTTATGTAATAGAATACAGAGGCATGAATTTCTAAACCGCAACAGGCAACTTAAAAGGAGCATAACCCTATAGGAAGGTCACTTCAGGCTATTTCTTTAGAATTCAGCCCCCCACTCAGCCAACTGGCTGGGCCTTTTGCTGAGGGATGTTTGGGTGGAGAACCTGGGAATTCCTATAGTACAAGAAGTCAGGAAAGAGAGGAGCAGAGTGGAGAAGTGATTAACCTGAGGGCACACAGCTCAGAGGAGTCTGGACTTAAAATCCAGATCTGTTCTTTTCTGTGCACCAAGAAATGCTGCACATAAAGTGCCTTCCACAGCAAAAAAAAAAAAAAAGGAATTGAAAACAGAAAGGAGGATCTAGGTTAGCCCTTGGTTACCCAGAAAACACAGTTCAAAGAATAATTTAACTCTTAAGAGTTTGATTTGGGTCTATGCTTTGAATAGAGTGAAGCCCATTCAATGAAAAGTGTATTTCTTTACCTCCTTCGAGACCTAGTGTTCTGTGGTTGGAAAGAGGTTCAGATGACCCAAGGAAGAGAAGCCCAACTCACACCAAGGATGAGAGGAAGAGGCCAGCGTGGCGGCAGGTGGGCTGGAGGCTGCTGGGGCGCCATGCCGGGGAACTAGTACAACTGGCTGCGCTAACATGGCCAGCAGTCCTGGGGCTTCCCCACGCTCACACCCCAGGCTGCACCAGGGCACGTGTGCCCGTACACACACACACACACACACCTGTGTGCAGGCTTGCAGACATCCAATAGCTTACCATCATACAGGGCCTCACGAAGCTGCAATAGAAGAGATTACGAAGAACTGAGCTCAGCCTACCTACCACACAACACCCACAGACACCCGAAGTGTGACCTGGAAGGGGGATTTCACTCTGAACCTGGAGTAAAGCAAGCAGAGCTGCTTTGACTCACTGTCCTCCTGATGATTAAAGAAGGTCAAAGGTTTAGGTTTCAGGAAAGGGGTTTTTGAGATTATTTGAAATATATGACACCCAATAGTGTACACCTTAAGCACCGAACTTCTGCAGATAGACTTGTTGCTGCCCTGGGAATGTCCAGCAGTGACATCTCATAGAAGTGCAACTCTCAATATGATTTAATCGAGTCAGTTAATACTGTTTAATAAATAGGCCAGAAAATTAGCTGAGAGTTTCTCGGCAGGATGCTGCGTGCGACCGAAGTTATGGAAGATTGTCCCTTGAATCACTAAGGCAAACTTTGTTGAGTGTCATTTTACATAGAGCAATCACATAAAAAGACTTATAAATAGAAAAAAATTCCAAAGTTTTCCCACAGACAGACAGGAAAATCAGAAATATCAAAAAGAAAATTGAAACAAAATAAAACTGCCACCCCTCCCCCCTGTACCCCCATTTGCTTCAAGTTCTTGATCATACAGTACTCAACATCTTTGGATATTTTACAATGTACAACTCCAAACTGCAGCCAAGAAAAAACAAAAAGAACTAACCAGTCATCTGAAAAATGGAGTTTATAAGAAGTCATTACCTTTACAAAATAAAAACAAAAGCCCCAACACCACTGGATTCCACTTCGTTCATCTTGTCTTTGTAAGTTGAGATCAGCCCCAGTCCCTTGGTGATGCGGGAGCTTGGGCACGTCGGCTGGTGGGTCCCGGAAGCAAGTGTCTGAAATGGAGACAAGAAGCTAAGAGGTGGCTGCCCAGGCAGGTGACCGCAGAGGGTGTCTGGAGATTTCCACCTGGCTGAAATGGCATCTGGTGACATGAGGACTCAAGGAGTCTCCTCTGGGGAGCTGGGAGAGGGACAGAGTCTGTGGTCTTCTCTGGCCTTTTTGTTTTCTGTGTTTGCTCAGGAAAAAAGCCAAGGCAATAAGAAGAGCCAAGCTCTTGTGCCACAGCATGGGGACTGGGGACTCGTCCTCTGCCCTCTGGGCAGGTGCACTTTCCTCTCCGGGATATTGAGCAATCAAAGCAGACTCAGCTAGAAAAAGGAGGGAGGGAAGAAAAGAGGAGCACAGTCAGGAAGGCACTGGGCCAGGAGAGCTGTTTTCCTTCTCAGGACCTGCCATCAGCCTCAGACTGGGACAGCGTATGTCCTAAGACACAAGGCCCTTCAAACCCCAAACCTCTGCCCCCCACACTGAGCCTTTCTGCCAAGAGGAAGCCAAATACTGGAACTTCATCCCTGAAGTGTGGAAGAAAGGGATGGGGAGAGGCTGACACACTGAAAAGGGGGCAATCACCATTAAAGCCGGGGCCTGCAGGAACCCCCACCTTGAGAAGCAAATGGATGAAGCCTGAATAACTAGGTGCTTTGTCTGGTTCAGGAATCAGGGGGAAGGGAGGCAGTTGTAGGGGCAAGTATCTGGCCTTGTCCCTTTGATATTAGCCCCAGGAACCCCAAGAGACTGTACAGTGTTGAAGAGGGCATGTGAGAGTGGGGCAAATGCTCATGAGTGTTCCCAGGGATGCAGACTAAACAGAGCTTGCAGGAAGTGGGGCAGCATGGAGTCCCCCAGAGCTCACTGTGGGCTATGGACAAGTGGTGACACTCACCCCATATCCTCCCCTTGTCTAGTTTGGTCACATTTCTTGCCTGTAATAATATTCTAAGGTGGAGGTGGAGGTAATAAAACCAAGTACCCAGTAAGAGAAACTTTCTCCAGGAAAACTGGGGGTGCAAAGTTCCCACCTCTCCAGGATCCTCTTTAGAGGACAGATGTATATAGGTACAGGAGCTAGGGAGGGGAACCTTAATTACCAAGCCCCTTCATAGGAGGTGACACAGAGGCACAGAGGGCTGACCTGTTCAAGGTCACAGGACAGGTAAGGGAAACACAGACCCGGACTCCAGTGACTGGCTCCTTGCCCTGCATGTCTCATGGTCAATGGGACCTCTTTCTATGTGGCAGATGGTCATTGCTCTAAAGGACCCCAGACCTCAGGGCACTGGAAAATGAGCCCCAGAGCAGTGACAGAAGGAATTCCCATCAGACAGTGGGGCTCAACCAAGCTGTGTGCCCAAGACCCTACCCTTGTTCTTCCTCCATCCCGCCCACCTTGGAGGAACAATCCCCTCTGTATAGACCCCAGCGCTCCGAGGTGCTCTGGGCGCCCAGCATACGGCCCTCTGCTGTGCCTGGGCTCTGTAAGCTTATGTGTGAGACAGAGAGACAGCCAGACAGAGGCAGCCCCAGGCTCCAGACCCATTGGGAGGTGATGCCCGTCTCTGACACCAGCAAAAGGGAGGCGCTGCCCTGGGAGGCGTGGAAAACACCATGGCTGCTAATATGTATTGTTTCATTTCGTCTTGTGTTTGTAAAATGTGCCGTTCACAGCCACGGGTTGGGGCAGCTCAGGCGTGGTAAGAGGGGACAGGGCTGGTGGGCCAGGTCTACCAGGGCCAGCCTAGTTGTTGGCTTCTGACATAGAAGCCACGTGGTTGAGGCTGGCGAGCCCGGGGAGGCTGGCCAAGCCTGCAGCCCAGGGGTCGGGTAGCGGGAAGTAGGGCCGCGCGGCGGCCACGTTTTCAGCCAGCGCGAAGGCCAGGAGGCCCCCCGCGTTCCTCTCGGCCTCCAGCTGCGCGCGCCCGAACAGCTTCATCTGGGTCTCCTCGAACTGGCACTCCAGCTCTTGCAGGCTCAGGGCGCCCTTGGGCGCCGCCAGGAAGTGCTTGGCGGGGCTGGGCCCCGGGAGGCACACGGCCGCACCGCCCAGGTGGCCGCCCACCTCGCCCAGTGCGGGCGGCATCACGAAGGCCGCCTTCTCCGGCGCAGGGCCGCCGGGCCCAAAGAGCAGGCTGGCGGCCCTCCAGGCGGCGGGCTTGCGACCACGCCGGGGCCTCGCCATGCGGCAGCTCTGGCGCTTGATGTGGCGATGCAGGTGGTCGGAGCGCGTGAAGCTCTTGTAGCAGAACTCGCACTGGTAGGGCCGCACCCCGGTGTGGATGCGCATGTGATTCTTGAGGTCGTAGTTGTGCACGAACTTGGCGTTGCAGTGAATGCACAGGTAGGGTCGCTCCCCTGTGTGCTTCCGCATGTGGATCTTCAGCTTGTCCTGCCTGCAGTGTAGAAGCCAGGAATTAGTTCTCGCACAAAACCCTGGGAGCCACTCCTCACCTCTGGCTGCCACTTACTCCAGGAACCTGCTAAGGCTCCCCGTTGCTATCATGTTAAACCCAGGAGTGCAGCCACGCTAGGATCTGCCTTCAACTTTTGTGCTAAATGTCTCCCCCATCTTGAACAGGTGTGTCTGCTCCTCTAGATTAGAAGGAAGTGGGAAGGATCAGTGTCCTAAAAGAGCACTTCCTCTCGTGGAACTCCTTGTACACACGAGCTCAGATTAATGACTCTCCCATTGCTTATCAGGGGCCTGTCACACACTAGAAAATAGACTTTTGGGGAGATATGTCCCCCAAAGTCAGCATTCTGGCCTCAGCGCTCTCATGGTGCAGTGACTTCTGCAGGTACCAGATTGTATTTTAATCTTTAACCCCGCTTGCCAGGCAATAGTCTTCTCTCCAGGCTCATCCTTGTTTTGTGCTTTGTCCACAGCCCCTGGTCCCATCCCAGCCCCTGGGCTGTTGCAATCTGTCCTCCGCACTAATCTGGGAATCTCTAGAAGCCGAGGTACACCTCATTCAAGTCTCCTGCACTGTGGTTTCTTACCCTAAGCCCTGGGCTCTCTCCTCTTTGTCTGCAGAAAATTTCAGGGTTTACAAAAGAGCCAGGTGCAACAAGAATGCAGGCTGATCTCAGGCAAATCTTCTCCGGGTTTAGAGTATTATTCAGAGGTAAGGCATGGTATAGGGCGGGGCCTCTAGCTCCTGCTCCAGCTGCAGACCCACCACCAGCTTGCTGGGTGATCTTAAGTAAGTTATGAAATCCCTCTGCACAGAGCTGAACCTAGGGCCAGAAATCAATCCCCATTGTCCAGGGCTGCTGAAGAGAGCTGGCTTTGTGTGAGCAAGAGACAACACATGCTGAGGTGGGCTTGAAAGGAAAACTGGTATCCTGGGTTTTTTGTCCTAAGGACTATGTACTCAGTAAACCAGTTTAAGGAGCCTTTCAGCCTGGCTGAGGTGGCAGCAGCTGGGATGCACAAAGTCCTGTCCAGATTATTTCGTAGTTTTCTCCAGCTGGCCGGAGGCTGTGTGTGCAGTGTCCTGCCTCCTCTCCGCAGGTGTGGTTTGGGTGGGGTGTCTGCTTGTAACTTCAGGCTGGGCTTTGAGGTCAGAGCAGATGTGCTGCCCAAGAGTCCTCCCTAAAATGGTCAGATTTCGGCTATGCTCAGCATAACCCCAGGACAGCAGGAGAAGCCCTGGTGTCCCCTGGCCACTAGAGGGCTCTCTGGCTCTCAGTTTCAAAGTGGTCTCTTGGGAGAAAAGCTGGCTCTTGTGAACTCTGGAAGGGTGGAGGGGAAGAGAAAGGGCAGAGCCAGCCTTCCCACCTGTGATCCCCTGAGGGCTGGAGGAGTCCGGAGGTGGGGAGGAGGAGAACAGGATGGGCTCGGTGTGGGAGGGGTGCTGCGCTGCTGCCTGGAGCTGGCTGGTCTTCTCCATAGGCCAGGCTGTCTTGTGTACAGCCCCACAGCTTTTCCTGTGGTGACGTCCCACTCCCCAGCAGCATACTGCCCTGGGAGTGTAGCCCAGACCACTGAAAGTTTGAGCAGGACGGGGCCTTAGAGAGCATCCAGGCCAGTGGCTCTCAAACTTGAGCGCTGCATGAAAACCACTATCAGGACTTGTTATCACTGAGTGCTGGGCCCCTCCCAGAGCTCCCAGTCACGGGTCTGGGGTGAGGAGAGGGCCAGAGAACTGCATTTCTAACAAGCTGCCAGGTGCTGGTCCACAGGCCTTGCCTTGAGAACCACTGGGCTTGGTAAATCTTTCATGCTGTGGGTGGGCAAAGTGAGGCCCAGTGAAGAGAACTTGCCAAGGTCACCCAGAGGATAACAGCAGAGCTGAGACTTGAACTCGGGCCTGGGGGTCTGGACCTCTTTCTCACCACTGCACTGGGACCTGTATACAAAAGTAGGGGTGGGAAGCACAGTGCCATTTTGTAGCCCTGTAGTGATGCTACCTGACAGACTTGAGGGATATGCCTTGGGCTCTACAAATTTCCCAGGCTCTGGTGGCAACACTAATGCTAGATGGTCAGCTAGGCTCACTCACTGGGCCCGAGACCCGCTGTTTCACCAGGGCCTGGCAAAGGGCTCTGCCCAGAGTCATCAGTGAAGGAAGAGTCATCATCTCATTTAATCCTCACTGCAACCTTAAGAAATATATATATATATATATATATATATATATATATATTAAGAAATTAAGAAATATTAAGAAGTAAATATTAAATTAAATTAAATATTAAATAATAAAAAATTAAGAAATATTAAGAAATAAAGATATATATATATATATTATATATATATATGGAGAGAGAATGAGAGATATTTTTAAAATTACTGTTACACATAATTAACAGTATTGATCCTTTGGGTCACTCTCAGACACGAGCAATGCAAATGCTGAATCTTCAGACATCAAGGGCCTCCCTGTAAATACCTACAACTTCTCTCAAATTTCTCTAATATTAGGGCATCTCAAATTAACCCTGTCTCAATGGCAGTGGCTCACGGCCTAAGAAGTGCTAGGAAGGTGCCTCATTGTCATGTGGTCGGGTACCTGCTCTGGGCAGGTGAATACACTGTTTCAGAGACCCAGGAAGGTCGCTTTTCAGAGGCAAGGTATGGTATAGGGGGGAGGGGAAAGGGAGGATTTCCCACTGAGGACTCCCCACCTGCAGCCTCTGTGGGCTGCCTCAGCAAATGCACACAGGACCAATCCAAAGAGGGCGTTGCTAGCAGGAGGACTCATTTCTGGGCAGAACTGTCTTTCCCTAGTGGAGATTCACAGGAACAGGGTGAGGAGTGGAGAGAGTGGGCAAACTGTGTGACAAGCTAGTCCTGGAGAAACCACTAGAGATCAGGCAGTGATCTCAGGGATTCAGAGTCTGAGTGGGTTGGCCAGTCACCTGAGTCATTAGCAATGCACTTCCTAGGACCTTTAAAATGCTGATGGAATCTAGTTCCCCCACTTGCAAGATGAGGAAAGCAAGGACCAGAGAGGGACCAGCATTCTAAGACCACATAGCCTCCCCCTAATCAATGACCTCTTCATGTGGGTGTCATGACACGGGCACTGCAAGGTGGGCCTGTGCCGGGCATGCTCTAAAGAACTGGACCAGGTCCTTTCACTACCTGGGGCCTTGGTGTCCTGATCTCTAAATTGGGGTTGGGTTGCATCATTTAGACCTCTGATATTCCAAGGGTGTTGCATCTGGGTAATAACCTTGTGCTGTTTCTTTCCCATCCTGTTTTGTCTGGTTGGCTTTGTGTATGACAGCTCTTCTCCCTTTTCTCTTCACAAATGTGGTCTGCTTGTGGAAGCAGCATGAGTTTGGGTGGAATATTCTAGAGTCTGAATCTCAGGAGCTAAGCTCTTAGTCCCTTCCCTTCAGGAAGGGAGGCCTAGGAGTTCCAATTAAAATCTCCTGAAGCTCCCACATCCACTGGCCTATGTGCTAACTCACCCCTTAGGTGGCTTTCAAGGTTCTTTATAAGCTCTCCCCACTCTGCTTTGCTGCATACCCCCCCAGTACCCATGAGCCACTGGGACTATGCTGCTCATGCTCTGGCTGGCTTTGCTTCTTTGGACACTTGGTGGCAGAACTGGGTTATCCACCCATGTCTCAAGCAGGCACCCAGGTCCCTAACCTTTCAGACATCTGTGACATGAACACTGCCCCTGAAGGCAGGTCACCTGAGGGACAAAGTGGAGCAACAACAGAAGACAAGGTGTTGTCTCCTGTCCCCTAGTGGTTCCCTGTGTTTCAGCATTGCCTTCCCAGCAGTACAGGTACTGAGGGGGACCCAGACTTTCCACCTGCATTGTCTGTGGCCCCTGCTTAGACCTCCAGGAGCTCCTGGTAGGTAACAACACCTTTCCAATACCACTTTGGCCAGAGCCGCTCTTCCTTTCCATATGTATACTATTGCTAGGACAAGGGCCACTGTGTGTGCTTGCACGCAAGCCACCACCTCTCCCTGGCTCCTGGAGCATGGCTTGTCAGGACTATAGATGACATGGTAATACGTGAGACAGAAAATTCATGGGCAGGGAAGCAGTGATCCCCTTTGGATGCAGAAAAGGGACCCAACATCATGGATATTCTTCTCAGTACTCATCATCAGCATGGCTCAAGTGCTTATGTGGGTTGGGGATTCTGCCTGAGCTCCCTGGAGCCCCTAAAATCAGAATTACCATCCTTCTCATGGGGAAACTGAGGCAGAGATACAGTACTATGTTCATAGCCAGTCTTGCTCTTTTTTCCTTATTTTTGGCCATGTGAGCCATGCTGTGGGTGGCATCCAGGGGCTGAGGAGGGAGACCCCTACCCTTGCTCTCTAGGAGCTCCCTGCAGAGGGGTCTGTTGTGGCAGGCAGGTACCCATGGCTTATGATCAAGGACCCATGTGGCAGGAAGTGAGAGGATGTGGGGCTCAGTACCACTTGGCAGTGATGCCGCCATTGAAGCAAGAAAGTATGCAGGGCCCACTGTAGTGTCCAGTGGCAAGGAAGTGCCCACCAAGTTCTTGTCCTCCCTGGGCCACATGCTCCCCATCCTTCAGGGCCTGTCTTATGTGTTATCTCTGGCAGGTCCCTGCAGCCCATCTTTTGTTTTGCCTTGCAAGGGAGTCTGGGAATTCCAGGTCAGAGAAGCAGCCACCGCTGCTGAAGAATGTCCAGGTGAGGAGCAGGTGGAAAGGTTTTACACATCATGTCCAGGGACTCAGCCAAAGAGCAGGTCCCCATGGAAAGGCTGCAAGTGGACTTGGCAACAGAAAGAGTTATAGGAAAATCTCGTCCTGCACAGGTCAGGGCTGGGGCTGTTGGAGGACAGGAAAGAATCCTTGCTGGGCAGCCCTGGAGAGGGCACAGGAAGCAAAGGACCAGTGATTCTGAAGAATGTGGTGGGAGTGTTCAGCAGGGACAGCCACGGTTCATAGTGAGAAATACAGTCCCTGATGGGAGGCAGGCCATAAAGCCTCCACCCTTCCTGTCCCCTGCCCCTGGCCTTTCTTTGCTCCAGAGAGGGGGCCCAGAGCTTGTCTGATCTTGTTCCGGAGGGTCAGAGACCACTGGGAACCAAGTGAGGGGAGGTGTGGTGGGAGCTGGATCACAGCTGCTGCAGCTGGAGACAGCCTGGGGGCCCAGATGGCTGTCATCCTGCTGAGCAGGAGTAACCCAAGGGCAGGCAGGACAGATGGTTGGGTGGCTGGAACTGCCCCAGGGCTGATCTGGCCTGGAGGGGTAGGGAGAAAGCAGAGACAGAGGCCACCCTAACTGACCATCAGGAATGTGCTGGGAGAGACTATCCTGGAATGTCACCCTCCTATATAAAATTGCATCGCTGTCCAAACCAGGAGGCCTATTCTCAGGAGATGTTCCAGTGTCCAGAGGGCAAGAAATCTGTCTGCAGTCACTGGCCAAGTTTAAAGCTTTCCCTAGGGAAGGTGGGGCTCATAGACTGGCCAGGCCTGTGTGGACCTCAGAGGGCTGGCGTGGGGAAGAACCAGAAGGGAGGAAGGGAGAAGGGGAGTCAGGTGCCAGCTGGCTCACATACGGTACTCTGAGATGCATATGCTGTTGAAGCCACTGGCCTGGGTGTCCCCTGAAAAAGGAGAGGTGGTCCCAGCGACAGCCATCTGCCAAGGGACAGGCATGGGGGGGTCTGGGAAGAGGGGCCTGGCTAGGCAGGAGAGGGCGCTCTGGCTGCAGCTGCTGGCTTTCCTGGATCTGGCCTGAGTCTCTGAGGTCAGTCCCAGTGGGCTGGAGTCTCAGGCTGGAGCAAGGCCCCTGCTGAAAACGAGTGCACTGTATGTGAACTTTGCTGTCACTTGCATGCTGGCTTATGTCCCTACCTTCCTGTGTTTTGGCTGAGTCTTTTTCAGGTATTCTAGCTGAACCCTGCGGGGCATTCAGGAGAAGCCAGGGGCAGAAGGTGAGGACAGCGTTGCCCAAGGTGGCATTAGCATGCAGGCCTGTTTTTGAGGTACACCCGAGGGGAGGTGGTTCTCAGGAACTCAGGGTACAGCTGCTCTGTGGAAGAACAGGACCAGAACACCCTGAGGTTAGCATTCCAGGTGGCTTGCTGCTAAGAGGGAGGGGACACATCCTGGGTATGTGAGGCTTGCCGCTCCCCGGCACCTATAGACTCTTTACTCCCACCTGGAAGCATCTGGGGTGATTATGTTTGAGGAACCTCATAGAAGCAGCTGTGACTAGGACTCCATAGTCGCTATGGGAGCCCTGAGTGTTTCCTTCAAAGCAGTCACCAGGGGAGCCACAGAGCTATTTTAGTAATGCCATTGCCACTTGAATGTGTTCCTGAAACCCTTCTCTGGCAACTCCAAGTAGTGTTGCCTGTCCTCCACCCAAGAGGGCAGGTTGCATCTGTTAGCACTCACCTTGTTATTCCTAGAAAAGTACAGTCCCTGATTTGACATTCAACCTGATTAAAAAATTTCACTCCACCTTCAAAGGCCAAGACCTTGGGCCCACTGAGGGGAAATCCAAAAACTGCACCTCCAACAATCCCCAAAGGCAAATTTCCAAGAGGATTTAGGATGATGGTGCATGGTTAGAATAAGTTGGGGGTTTTCGAGGTGAGTTCTTTGAGGGGACAATGGCAGTGGGGAAAGGACCTAGTCTCATAGGCCATGACTACAGGACAGGTGTCACCAGGCTCTGTCCACATCCAACACATGAAATGACCAGACACTGATGCGAGGCCACTCACCCAACCTTTCCCCACTGTGCATAGCTGGAGGACCAAGGGCCACAGATGGCACCAACAGGCTGTATTTTTCAACAATTGAGACCTTTCAAAAATCTATCAGCGGACAACTCTGATCCCACACCATCTCACCTGCCAGCTTTGACTACAAAAGTTGCTGCACAGGGAAGGTGCGTAACACATGTCTGCTGAACGGGATGGTGTCTCTGAAGATGAAGTTTGTCACATGTTCCTTTCAAATCTTAGAATAGAGTTACCCTTCTTCCTAACATGGACAGGCAAAAGGGTGAGAACATAAAAAGAAGCTATCCCTTAAGGGAGATGGGAGGAGTCTACAGGGATCTCTCCAGACTTTGCCATCACACATGGACTCAGATCTAAGTCCCAGCTCTGCCACTGTCCAGCTGCACTTACAAGTGGCCAGCTTGCCACTGGGAGATGGACTGGAAACAAAGGCAATAGTGCTTCCCCATCATTCCCGTCTCTTAGCACGCAGATCCTGCTTCATAAAGGGTAGCTGCTGCTTCTCCCAATGAAGTGAAGGGCTGCACTCCATGGGGAGCCTCCAACAGGGCTCCATGGATATGCAGTGACAGGGAGGCCATGTGGACAAGGTGGTGAGGCCCCTCACCTCTGTCTCATCAGAACAGCTCTGCTCTGACCTGTCTTATATCCTGGGCTCCCATTTAACATTGTTTTTGAGGAAATATTTTAGCTCCTAAAATGGGTTTGAAAGTCAGCACACTGGCTGCCATCCCTCCTAGCAATGAACTTGATGTGCATCTAGGCTTAACCTGGGACTCTCTCTCTATCCCTGGCCTTCCATGCGTCTTTCTGCTATCATCTCCCAGCTTCTGGCCCTGTCCCCAGCATCCTCACCCTGCCCTTGGCTACAGTTTCCCACCTGGTGAAGCGGACCTCGCAGATGTTGCACATGTATGGCTTCTCCCCGGTGTGCGTCCTCATGTGCCGTGGTAGCTTCCCAGCGCCCATGATGACTTTGTGGCAGATGGGACACTGCTGAGAGGCCTTGGGCTTCAGCTTGCGCTCCTCTACCAGTGGCCAGGGTGGGAAAAGGCTCCCCAGATGGGTGGCACTCAGGAAGTTAAGATAGGCACCATAGTCGTTCTCTGCCTTGATGGGGCCCAGTGGTCCCCCAGGCAGGTCAGGGAACATGTCCTTGAAGAAGTCACTAGGGAAGGGTGGGGGTGGGGGTGGGGGAAGCTCCTCTTTCTCCTCCTCCTTGATCTTCCGGTTCTTGATGACCAGATCCAGTGGCCCACTGTCCATTGGCTGCTCAGGCAGCTGGGCAAAGGCACCGAAGTCCCCTGGCCAGAGGTGTGGGAAGAAGTCTGGGGCAAATGGAGATAAGGAGGGTCTCCTGTCAGGGATGTTGGCTTTGGGATACACGTTCTGCCCCAGCAGAGACTCAATGGAGAAGTCCCGGATCACACCCAGATGGCCCGGGCTGCCAGCCTGGAAAGAATCAGGGAAGTCCCTGGGTGTGTCTGAATAGGCCTTCTCCGTGAGATGGTCCGTCTTGGAGGGGCTTTGGTGGCAGTTGATGTCCTGGGGGTCAGGCAAGTTTTCTTGGTCAGCAAAGTCCTCTGTATCATCGTCATCATCCTCTTCTTCCTCTTCCTCCTCCTCTTCATCTTCCTCATCATCATCGTCGTCGTCATCATCATCATCCTCCTTGTCATCCTCCTCGCCTCCATTGCCGCCGGGCTCCATGATCTCCAGGCACACGTTCACGATGCACTGGATCTCCAGCATCCTGGCAGCATTGAGGATGTGCTTGACATTGGAGGCGGTGATGGTGAGTGTGGAGGTGTAGGCGAACTCCAGGATGGCGGCCAGAGCCTCGGGCTGGACGAAGTCGATCTCATAGACGTAGGGCTGGCTGGCTAGGCTGCCAGCTGTGAAGAGCTTCTTGAAGTACTTGCTGCAGGCAGCCAGGACAGAGCGGTGTGTGCGGTACTCCTGCTCCTGCACCACCAGGAGCACGTCGCACAGCAGCCCTGCGTGCCGCTGCTCGTTGAGACTGCACAGCACCTCGCTGCTGTGGTTGGGGAAGGGAATGCCGATGAGCTCATCAATGCCATTGGCCATGTTCTCAGCCAGAGCCCTGCAAGGACACACAGAGAGGCCCAATGTGGTTAGCAGCATGGCCCAGGAGGGGAATCAGCTCTGGGACTCTGGACTACCTGCTTGCCCACACCCCTACTTTGCTTAAGGGGTTCCCTGCCACTAGAAAGCTGGCTCTTCTGCCTCTCAGCTTTGCCAAGCCTCACCTGAAATTCACAGCCTGACACAAGCTGGGGCTTTTCTCTGCTCCCTGGGAAGCTGGCAGTTAGTGTCTGACGGGACAGCAGGCATCAGCTCTGTAGCAAAAGCTGTAGAGGCTTCTCCTGGGCATGGTTCACTGAATTCCACTTTTTGAACGTGGAACTGCAGGATGAAGAGCCACGTGACACCCAGTGGTTCCGTGCACTCTGGCCACAGTGCCCACCTTTTACACAAGGCCCACGTGGTGCTTCTGCCGAGAATATGCTCTCGTTTGTCTCACAGATCCTCGGACTTTGTAGCAGACTCACATTTTGCACTGGCTACCAGGAAACTTAAAATCCATTTTGTGGCCCATTTTTAGCAAGTGAATGGGGATTTGGTAGGATGTTTTGGTTCCTGAACTTACTCCTGGCTTTATCAGAGCTGATGGAACTTCTTTTTATTTATGATTCTTGCTTTTGGTCTTTTAATACTTTTTTCTTTTAATATGTTCTATATGTATTCTATATGTATGTTTGTTAGCCATTTCACTTATAAATAGACAGCAAAATCAATATAGATGCAAGTGTACTTTTAATTAATTTATCATGACGATATTCTGTTAGCCGCATGGATGTATCAACCTCTGCGGGGAGAAACTCTTCTGAGTCACTTTGTCATTATGGATGGTCCCAGACTTAAGATAGTTGGACACCATTTTTCCACTTTATGACAGTGCAAAAGTGAAGCCATGTAACCATTCTACTTTTCACTTTCAGTACAGTAGTCAATAAATTACATGAGATATTCAACACTTGATTATAAAATAGGCTTTGTGTTAGATGACGTTGTCCAACTATAGGCTGACACTAAGTGTTCTGAGTGTGTTTAAGGTGAGGTAGGCTGAGCTATGATACGGGGTAGGTTAGGTGTAGTAAATCCATTTTTGACTTACAATATTTCTACTTACGATGCATTTTGGGGGATGTAGCCCCATCACTGTCAAAAAGCATCTGTGTGTACATTGTGGCTACCAGGAAAGAGTAGGGCAGGGCAGAGGGTGACTGGCATCCCTTCCATTCGGGAAGCACAAGTCCCAGCCTGCTAACATTTTCAACCTGGACAAAAATTGGCTTTTGTCAAGACACACAGGGCCTTTCTACTGGTGGCAAAGCCTGAATGTGGCCCATAGATCATCCTAGCTGGGAACTAGTGGCCACACAGGGTGCTGAGTGTTCCTTCCCTTCCCTAGCTTCTCCTCCATCCTGGAGCAGCCTGGACATTCCCTCAGCAATCCCACCTGACCAGGTGCTCAGAAGGTTTCCCAGCACAAAGGTCCCATTGCTACCCCACCTTCTCATCGAGGGCAAAGACCCCACAGGCCAGGCCTTTGTTTCCTTGACATATTCATTGGGTTTCCCCTTCTGCCAGGCACTACCCAGGGGTCTGAGGATGTGCGGAGAACAAACCAAGGAGGCCCCTGCTTTGACAGCCCTCATGTGATCACAACAGCTGTGATAAAAACATGTCTCATCAAAGAGGCCATAGGGATGGCGAATAAGCCATCTTGCTTTAAAAAATGTTCAACATTGTTAACCATTACAGAAATGCAACTTAAAACTGCAATGAGATATTGCTACATACCTATTAGAGTAGTTAAAATATAAAATAGTGACAAGACCAAATGCTGGTGAGGATGTGGAGAAAATGGATAACTTGTACATTGCTGGTGGAAACGTAAAATGGTACAGCCACTCTGGAAAATGTACGGCAGTTTCTTAAAAACTATGACTGCATTCTTGAACATTTACCTCACGGAAATGAAAAACTGTCTACACAATAACCTCTGTACAAATATTCATGGCCACTTTATGCATAATAATCAATAACCAGCTTCAACTCCTGCCTGTGGCAGCCAAGTTCCCTAGAATGGCCAGTCATTTCTTCTATCGCTGAGTGAGTGGCCTGGACAGTGGGCACTCGGAGGGGCGCAGGCATCCCTTTGTGTCAGAGGGTGGGAAGGACTGAGGTTGGCAGGAGGTGAGTGGCCCTGGCTTCCAGGGAGGCCAAGGAGGAAGGGGCAGGCAGGGCCTACTGAAGTCCTCCAGGCATGCTGGTCTGGCTTCGGCAGTGGGGCCTGAACACCTCCTAGGCCCTTCCCAGATGTTTGCTGCCTCTCCATGCAGCCTTTCCTGCTTTGTAGCAGTGGCCCCTTTCTGGTGGTTTTGGCAAAGCTCTGGCAGCAGAAGGGAAAGGAGGGGAGGAGAGGGAGCTGAAGCTCACTCAGGCTTTCCCATCCCCCTTTCGACAAAGCTATGAGTGGCACTAATTGTATGGAGCACATAACCCTCCCCCTCCAGTGTGCCCCAAATGTACCCCTGCACCTCCTATTCTCAATCCCCAAACATAGAGTTCTCAGCCTCCAAACCTTTGTTCATGCTGAGCTCCTGTGGGAAAACATCCAATATCATGCATATCCAATGGTCCACATCCCACCACACTCCAGTCCCACCCAGATGTTCCCTTTGCCATTCCTCAATTCAGGTGCTAGGCCTCTCCAGCCTTTGGTCTTCTGGACACCTAATGATCCCAGTCATTTATTGTATTTGACTGTCTTGTATTATAACTAGCGATAGTTATGACTGGCATTTCTGCTAGATTGTAAGCTGCTTGAGGGCAGATACTACCATCAGTACCATTAAATGCTTGGCGCAGTCCTGGCACTTAGTTGGTGAAGGTCTATAGCAAGGGCTGTTGTAGTAGTTAGTGCTGAACTTACTATTTTACAGGTTGTTCGCTATACAAAGGCACTTCACCCAAGGGGTTACAGTGGCAGTTTCAAAAATAGTCCCAGTGATTTCTGCCTCTTGGTGATGGGATTTTATGCCTTTGTTGCTCCCCTTCACATAAACAGGGTGACCAATAGGATCTGTGGGTGTGAAAACAGGTGACCTCTGTGAGGGGTCATGAAAGACATGGCTGCTTCAACTTTGCTTTCTCTTGATCACTCATTCTGGGGAAACTAGGGGCCACACAAGGAGGATGCTCAAGCCATGAGAGGGCCATGTGGCAAGAGATCAAGGTCTCCTGCAATAGCAGAACCCACTTGCCCCCTGTGAGTGGCTCCCCCTGTCCCCATCAGACCTTGCACTCATGGCACCCCCGGCTGACACCTTGACAGCACCTTCATGAGAGAAGCTGGACCGCTCAGTTCAGCTTCTCCTGAATTTCTGACCCACAGAAGCTGTGAGATGATAAATGCTTACTCTTACTTTAAGCCATGAAGTTTCAGCATTGTCTGTTACACAGAAACAGATGACCGAAGCAGGGGCACTGTTCATTTCATAGACACTGTGGACTTGTGATATTTATGATGATGGTTTTCTGCAGTTAAACGTCAGTCTAACAAAATCAGCATATTATGGCAGTGCTTTGGCAGATTAAAATAAATTTATTGAGGAAGTGATATCTTTTCCTAATTCCCACAAAGCCATCCTCAGGGTAGTAGGGGTCCCGACCCTCAGAGGGGCCTTGTCCTTTAAAAAGACAATGCGTGAAACACCCCTTCCACTATTGAGTAGAAACCCAAGGTCGGTGAAACCGCAGGAAATTAGTTCTTTATGGAAAGAAAATTTCCTTGCTTGCTAAGGTCTTATTCCTTTAATAATGATAGTGTTTTCTAATGGTTCTCAGGGAAAATTCCAATCATTCCTTAAGCTTTTCCTGGCAATCTGAATAGAGAAGCCAGGGCCCACTGGACTGTACTGGTGCTCAGTGTCTCAGTGTGTGTGGTGACCGAGGCTGAGCCCATTGAGGAACGGGAAGTAGTTGCCCTAAGCTGAATGCCCCATGTCCTGAGCTTCGAGGGAAATGTGTACTTGGGATCTAGAGTCAGGAAAGCAGAGCAGTGTAATTTTATTAGGTTCCTGCAACTTTCTGGGCTTCTGCTTTCTCCTCATGTCACTGGGTGTCACGAGAAATCTGATAACACACATGATGACCATAAGAAGCTTGAGGAGGGGGCAACAGGTCCTGCCCAGTGACCTTGGACTTGAAGGTTGGTCTGCCCAGCAGCGACTTCTGACTGTGTCTTGGTTTGTGGTCTCTGTTCCATTCCTGGAGGAATGGATGTAACCATGGTAGCTTGAGGTTGTTTTTCCAGGCAGGACACTAACCCGGGGGTGGGGCCTGGGAGGGGCAAGCTGTGGTCAGGAGGCAGGCGGGGGCTGCCACAGGCTGCTTCATTGTCTCTCTGGGAAGAAGCACCTCCGCCCTGCACTCTGGAAGCTTCCCTGGTGACCTTAAGATTCCCATGCCCTGGTGAACCAGCACTCACAGTGTCCTAGAAGAGATGCCACGTCCCTCCCCCACCTTCCTGCCCAAGCCTTCCATCCCCTTCTCTCCCACTGACCAAGCCAGGGCAGTCTCTCTCCAAGAATAACAGGCACAGGGAAAAAACCTCAATATACACACACACACTCACACACCCCAAAACAAAAAACTCTCAAAGGCTTGTAGAGGCTTGCTGCAAAATAAAAACCTCTGGTAGGAAGATGATAGAAAAAAATATATACAGTGGGTCAAAAATAAAGGGGAAAGAAGGAAAGAGCAGAAGAGAGCCTTAGAAATGGAGTAAAGGGCAAGAATGCAGGGAGGTTAAAATGTTCTTAGGTATGGCCACAATTCCAGAGGACAAAAGGTCTAACTCAGTATGCCCTGAACTTGTACTTCAGTGGAAGGTTCTCGAATCCAGGTAGGCCCAACCAACTTTGTCTGATGACGACAGGGCCTCTGATTATTCAGCTGTAAAATGAGGGTATCTTTTCTCTCACAGAGAGAGCTGTGCCCCCCTCTCTCACTTCCAAAGGGCCAGCAAGCGAGCCAGCATTTTCTTTTTCTTTTTTTTTTTTTTTAATATGCGGGTACCGGGAGTCGAACTCAGGGCCTTGCTCATGCCAGGCAGGTGCTTATGCTGCTGAGCTATCTCACCGGCCCCTCAAGCTAGCATTGTCAACTATAATCAATATGAGCTACTATTATCAAGTGCCTGTCACATGTCAGTCACAAACCTCTGATGCTTCCTCAAAAACACAACTCTGGAAGTTGCATATTTTCTGTCAGCCACGATTTAAACCCAGCTGCATTTGGTGACAAACCTCACATGTGTTCCCCTTCATCATACCACCGCCTACAAAGGGGACAAAGAGGTTTGAACCCTTCCCCTTGCAGACTGACTCTTACCCTAGGTTTGGTCAGAGCCAGGCCTAGGCGATGGGCACTGGGTTATGAGGCTCACGCTTGCAGAAAGCTAAGGGGACAGCTCAGTGCCAAGTGCACGAGAGGTGTGGACAGAAAGGCCCTTGGCCCTGTAAGTGGGGCATCAAGGCAGGCGCCCAGGAGCAGGGGCTTTGTCCAAGCTGTGAATGGGAGAGAAAGATAGTCTGAGATCATCTCTTACAAGCTCCCAGGGTAAGGCCCTGGCACGTGAAAGGCACCATAATCTTCCAAGACTTTTAATACCTCCTGTCTCAGGGACTCCTACTCCAACGAGGCAGGCAAGGCTAATAAAAAATTTTATGTCCATTTTATCAGTGAGGAAGATGAGGCAGAGAAAGGAGCCTGGGCCCGGGGTCTCACGGTGAATTAGTGTCAGGACAGAACTAAAACTTGGGTGCTTTAATGCCCAAGCCTGTGTGCCCTTGTTAGATCAATGAGGTGCAGTGCTGCCTGGCTCGAGAGGGCAGTAGAGTTCTCGACTTTCCTAGCACTGTGAAACGGAAGTGAAGGTGTGTTACATCTTCCTGATGTCCTCAGTTTACTCACCAGGGGAATGAGGACGTGAACGCATGGATCTCACTGCGTGGTGTGTAAGTGGAGTAAGTCAACATTAAGCACCAGGCACACACAGGTGTTTGTAGGAGCCATTTCCCTGTACAGATTACCTCTTCCCTGGCAGGGTCTGTTTCTTCTATGTCTGTATCATTTCCAGGACACCATCGAGCAGGAACCTGATACATGGTGAATGGGTAAGATTGGCCCAAATAAACAAAGAAGGTAGATTTGTTACCATAAGTGGCGGTGGGATGACCCCAACCCTCTGCCGTGGGTACATCTGACGTAAAACCGGAGAGCAGAGACCTGATTTCTGCTTGAGTCCCATTGCTTTCTTGTCCTCCATGGTTGCCTTGATGGTGTGACTTTCTCTACTGCTCCGATCCACAATTCTAGCACCTCCCTGAATCCTGCTCAGTTCAGCAAATCTGGGATTCAGGATGAGCCTTCCATCTGCCAAATCCCCAGCGCAGGCTGGCCCCAGCCAGCAGACTCCTACTGCTGGGAAGCTGGCCCCACCCTGTCTTCAGCGGACAGCTCCTCCCTTGCCTAGGCCACCTGGTGGAATTAGTGGCTAGAGTAAAGGTAGGAGGGGTGCTACACAGGGCAGAGGGAATGTGGTTTCCTTTCCAGACCTAGGAATGAGACTGGGCAGTGGCTACCTGTGTCCTCTGAGCAGGTCTTTACCCCCTGGGGTCTGTAGGCACTGAAACCCACCAGGAGGTGGTGGGCCAGGCAGGAGAGAGGGCAGAGAAGTCTGACCCAAGCTGCCAACCAGCCCTTGTCTCTGCTGGGCACACCCCACCCTGCCCTTGGCAGTTTCCCCAAGCAGGATGGCTACACCCCTTGGCCCCAGAATGCCCCTGAGCTTCAGCTGCCCCACAGGCTGGGGCCAGACATGTGGGCTGGGAGGCTGGGCAGGGTCACTTTAACTTCCAGCCTGCACCCTGCCTGCTTCAAGCACCCTGGGCACAATGCCCACACTGGGTAAAGCTGGCCCCACCTACTCTGCCACCCTGCCAGGACATGCCTAGAGCCTGTAGTCCCCAGCTCTGCTGAGGCCCCACTCAGCTCCTTAGGGTTTCTATGCAACAAGCTCTGAGGTTTCTTCCTGTGTCAAAGGTGATAGCCATCCAGATGTTCCCTTGCAACTGCAGGCTCTCCGCAGCTCACATAACTGTGCATCCCTTGCTTTCTACCCATTATGCCAAATCCCCTCATCTGTCTCCAGGATAAGACCTGTGACGGCCAGGACAGAGGCCAGACCTGGGAAGCAGGGACCCTGGGTTCTTATCCCAGCCACAGGCAGATGCTCCTGTGAGGGTCTTAGGTTCTTCTCCTGTGACCAGGCATGCAAGCCCTGCGTCACTGCTCTCTGGCAGCCTCTGAGTAAATGAGAGCACGTGCTTGTTAAGCTGGACATTCAGAACATATTCATACTCACTCTCCTCCCCGTGTTTCTGTAGAGCCTCTGTACAGAGGAATCATTATGCCCATTTTGCTAATGAGAAATAAAGCTCCTGTTGGTGAATGGACTCACTCAGGGTCACAGAGCTAGCTAAATGAGAGTGACCCCAAACCTCCAGGCTCTGTCACTGTATCAAGCTATATCCCTCATCAACTCCCAGCCCATCATCATTTCCTCTTCTTCACTCCCTTTGTCTCCTCCTATATACACTAGCACTGGCTTGGTGGATCTAGTGGTGCCCCTTCAAGCTGTGTTCTTTAATTATTTACTCATCCTTTATGCGGGGGTGGGGAGTACAAAGGGAGGGAGATTCGTTTTCTTTCAAGAAAAAATTGCACATCTTTTACTTTATGTTCAAAATAAAGGATTTACTACTTGTGTTTATTACAGGCGATTTCCTGAGCCAGATAACTCCTTGGGAGGCTTATTAAACCTTATTAAACCACTGAAAATTTAGATAATAAAATAAATCACTCGTCTCCCATAAACAGCACTAGGCCGAGAATTCCCACATCAGCCCACTGGGGAGCCCTATTCTTTTTCAGCGCTCCTGCCGCAATGGGCCATCTCTGTAGAGGAGTGAGAATGGCTTAGATTTTGCTAGTTATTTAAGGGGCATGGACACCTGGGTTATGTGGTACCATATTTTGACCCTTCCTGGTGATAAATTAGCATCTGCTCTAGCGTCTGTTCTGCTCCCGCATGCCACCTCTGTCCATGTGCCAAGGCTCCCAGTGCCAAGGACAGGGTTCTGGAAGCTGACTCTATGCTGTGGAGCCCGGGGACTTTACCCTGGGCAGAAGGAAACACAGTGGCAAGTGAGAGAGTCACAGACAGAGCAAAGAAACGTCGAGAACACGAGGAGGAAAGGCTGGGAATGCCCAGGTGTGCAGTTAGCCAAGAGGAGCTAAAACCCTTTTGGGAGGATTTATAATTAAAATGCTAGCTTCATTCTGCAACTGATTAATGGTGTGACCTTGGGCCAGCCAAGTCCCTCTCAGAGCTTCAGTTTCTTTTTCGACATTAGACTACGAGGTTGTGAGGCCCCTTGCTGCCCACACACTCCACGGCTCTACTGTGTCCTCCAGCTCATCCATTTAAATATCTTGGTTCCAGGACAGATCCCTGTGCTCCAAGGTCATGTGCATCCAAGTTCAACTTTGGATGTCTTGGGACTGCTGTGCTTGACCATAGATTCCCCATGACCCTGACTCTGCCCCTTCACCACCCTAGGTCCCTTGGGAACTCTGGCAGGATATCAGTGAGCACACACCGGCCTTTCAGATGCCAAGTACACCACACAGTCAGGATGGGTTGTCTTGTGGTCACACCAGGTGGGGTGATGGAGACACGACAGGCTGGTAAAGAGCTTTCTATGTCCCCTCACCTTGCCCAGGGTATGTCTTCCCTCCTCCCCACGGTGGCCAAAGGTGGTCACAGAGCTGGGGTGGGTGCTTCTCCAGAATGTACACGTGTTCATTATGAACAGCCCCACAGCTCTGAGTGGGGCTGGGGAACAGATGGGGACAGATGCAATGTGGGCTGCAAGCATGCTCGGCAGATGCATTAGAGGAGATGGAGGGCTTCAGCCTGTGATTTCTTTCACTTCCACAGACTCAAACTAATAACTGAGATGCAGTGAATGCCCATTTGGTGCCAGATCCTGTCCTAAACATTTTACATAGATTCTCATTTCATCCTTTCCAAAACCCCAGGAGGCATCTGGATGATAACTGTCATCACTGTCACCTTAATTTTCAAATGGGGAAACTGAGGTCTTGAAGCAGCTGGCCTCCAGGTTTCCTAAGCAGTCTGCCATGCTGCCTTTCTGCAGCCATAGTGGGCACTATTTTGCTAAGTCCTGCAGAAATGTGGATGCAGGGACGAGACTCTCGGCCTTAAGAACTCACTGAAGAGTGGAAGACATGAGTAAAGACCCCAAATGAATGCTGAGTTCCAGCGGAGTGGTATGGACAGGGTGCCTTGGTCAGAGGGCAAGGGCTCTGGTAGGCTCAGAGAGGCGTCTCCACAAAGGAAGCGGGGCCCCTAGGCAGCCAGCTATTTAAATGGCTGGCTGGAGGCCCCACTTCTGGTAAGAGAACAGCATGTGCGAAGTGAGGCACAGAGACTGAGCAAGTGTGGCACATTCAGACAGGAATAGCAGGTAGTTTGGGGTGCCGGGTTCAAAGCTAGATGGCGGGTGAGTCCAGAGACAGGCATGTCTGGGGGAAGAGCTGGCATGGCAGCAGCCCATCGTGGTGGGAGTCAAGGCTGGATGGCAGGGTATCGTGGGGATATCCTGGGCCTCCCAAGCATTTGGACTCTGTTAAAGAGGCCACGGAAGGAGAAGAATCTGCTTGGTGCTGCACTTGAAGACGTCAGCAACAGGCAGTCCTGGGTGGGAGGGAAAGGCAGAAACCAGTTAGGAGATTGTATCTTCTGACCCAGGCAGCCCCATTATTCATGGCCACTCCTCTACCCTTCTCTGGCCCCAGACCTCTGACTGGGATCTCTGGGGGGCCCTCCTCTGGGCAGCAGCTGTTGGGGGAAGGATAGGCCCAAGGCCTATCAGAGGTGTGAGATGTCCTGGTTATGCCTCCACTCTTGAAAAATACTTCCCGCCTTCCTGCTATGGTCCACTTCAATCTGGAGACACAGCACAGATCAGGGATCCAGCCAGATGGCCTCGAGGATCCCAATCCTGCCTGTGTTTTGCAAGGAAGTGAAACCTCAGGTTTGACTCAGAATTTGCACTTTTCTTCTAAGCAAACTCCATCTACCACAAGAACCACCTAGGATTTGGCTAGGAAAGAACACACTGGAAGCTTGCAATTTTCAGGCTTAATTGTACAGTTACATATAATGTTATTATATAGAACTTTTATTGCACTGAGGAAGTCCAAGAATTTCCTCTTCCTATTTATACTTGAGCCTAGTCTTTCCTCTGCTATAATTTCTCCCTTGCCCACTGCAGAGGCTGAGGGCTGCTTGGTGCCAGGAGCCTTTTCTAAAGAAAGGCCAGTTAGGATGTGAGATGGACATTCCTTTGCCACAGCAGTTTCTTCATGGAGTGCCAGTCAACTAACAAAAGCTACCGATCACTCATCATGTGCTCGGCCTGGGCTTCAAGCTATGTAAGGCTCTGCAAACGCCCTAAGCCTGATTTGGGGTGAGGGCTTCTGGCTTCGCTCAACTCAAAGCAATACACTGCAGAGCAATAGGAGCCAGTGTGGGCAGGGTCTGGCAATAGGGGTATGGGAGATAGCCACTGGCAGCCCATAGTTATGGTCACAGAGAAGCTGTTTGATGGTGCACGGCAAGTTCAGTCTTCTGTTTGGTGTAAATCTTAGGGAAAAGCCTACCTTCCCTCTGCTGACATTTGCCCCTGGCGCCAAGGACTCTTTCATGATAGCCAGGGAGAGGGCTTCACCTTTGGCCCCTTAGAGTAACCCTGCCCCCCACCACACACACACTCCCACCTCACACGTACACTCCCACCACATTCTAGCCATCACTGCGAATCCATTTGCTCTCAGAGTTTTGGTCTCTGCACACTCATAAACTATGGTGGAAATATTCGTCAGGCACCCCACCCCCACCCCCACCTCCACCTTCCAACCCAAAGAAGTCTGGCTGACTCACCAAGGCGCTGGAGTGGGCACGGTAATTCCCTCATACCTCAGATGTGTGCTGTCCCTTTGATGCCTCAAGATTAGAAATATTGACTAAGAAATACGAGGTCAAAAAGTTGGCAAAGAGTTGCCAAAAACTCATTATTTGAAGATGATATGATTGGGTATTTTCCTATACAAATAACGGACAAGTTAAAAAATATGTTAGAGGACCCATTTACTTGGCAACAAAAATAGAAAAAAACACCTAGGAATAAGGTCGTAAGAAATGTGTGAGATCTATACCAAGAAATTTTTAAAACATAACTGAATCACTTTATAAGGAGACTTAAATCAATAGAAAGATATATCCTGTTCTTGGGTAGGGAGTTATGATATTGTAAAGATGCCAATTCCCCCTAAATCATTTAATAAGTGCAATGTGATCCCAATGAAAATACCAACCAGAATTTCTATTGAAATTAGATAAGCTGACTCTAAAGTTCATATGGAAAAGTAAGCATTTAAGAATAGCCAAGAAATTTTTGAAGAAGATGATTAATAGGAATAGGGAGACTAACCCAAACTAGCCTTACCAGATATAAAAACACATTAGAGAGACATAAAAATAAAATATTTGGTACTGGGTCGTGAACAGAGAGACAAATCAATAGACAGTCACAGAGATGCCATAAATAGATTCAATAAATTCATATACATGTGAATTTAGCATATAATAAGGATAGAATTTCAATTTTTGCTTTAAGATGGATTTTTCAATAAATGGGATTGGGACAGCTAGCAATTTATGTAGGAAGCAAAAGAAAAAGATAAAACTTGGATCCCTTCCTCATTCTTTACCTCAAAATAAATGACACATAGAATAAAGATTCAAAAGCTTTACAAAATCATGAAAAGAAAATATCGGAAAGTCATTTTATAATCATAAAGAGAAAATACTTTTCTAAGGCCAAAACTCAAAAGGCATAAAAAGTTTGATAAATTTGACTAAATAATGCTTTAAAATTTTATGAACATCAAAAATCCCATAACAAAATCAAGACATAATAAAATTGGGAAAATATTTGTAAAACATATGATTTAGGGTTAATTTCTTTTATAGAGAGAGCTTATATCAACAAATCAGGAAAAGACCTCTAGCTTATTAGAAAAATTGACAAAAGACAAAAAAATGATCACGAACAAGTACAAGTAGCTCTTAAGTGTGTGAAAAATGCTTAGAATCATTGAGCATTAAAGATGAAATAGATTTCATTTTTGGCCTCTCAGTTGTACAAAACTAATAAACTATGATCACCCAGCAATTTCCCTTATATTTGCCGTGCAGTTTCACGATTTCATGTGCTCAATTTATACACAAGCATATTAAACCTGCACAGCATAGCTCTGATAGCCAACGAAAGGAAGCATTGTGTCACAGTGGGGGCAGGCAGGCGTCAGAGAGAACGAGGCATGTCTGTATACAAATATATGAAGAACTAACGCTAACATTTATCATTAACAGCAAAGCATGCTGCGTGAAATACAGTTTTTTTTTTACCATGTTTGGAAAGAAAAAGATGCCACATGTACATACAGGTTTATAGATATGTGGCTTAAATTGGTTACTAGTTTCTGAGGAGGAGTTGGAAGGCTACCAGTGAGGGGTAGAAGGCAGATTTATTTTCCTATATATACTTTTTGGAGGTATTTGAATTTTAAAGCCATTACATTTAATAATGTTGAATGGTTTATATTCCCTCCCTTCTTTCACAAATGGCCAAATCTTCTTTGGAAATTTTCATAGTGTCGGATCACTGTTGATTGGTTGTGGGGCCCTTTGGCTCTTCTGTCTCAGGTTTTCTGCCTATAAACTTGAGCTAATGACACTGGGTTGTCTGACAGGGGGGTTGTGAGGACCAAATGAGAACAGGCTTTGGCTGCCATCACGTCCTGTAGAATGCAACTGTGGGAAAGCAGTGTGGTCCATGTTCTGCCCAGTGCCTGCCTACAAACAGCGATAGCGTTGTGTCGCTAGATGGGCAAGCCATGCCTCAGAGCTGGGTGCTCCAGAGCTGGGCATTTCCAGATCATGATTTCAACGTCAAGTGGCTATTGGTTGGTCCAACATGATATAGCAACAGAAGACACAGGCGATAGCAGGAGCCATAGCGGTTGTTTTGACACCCTTAAAACTTCAAGAATCCTTGGCGAGGAGCATGGCTGTATCATCACACTAATGAAAAACTTACTGATTTTAAGGGAACCACCTATTGCCCATAATTAACTCATTTATTATCCCCCTTTTACAGATGTGGCCACCGAGCTCTTAGGGACTGAAGTGATCCACTCAGGGCACCCAGCCAGTAAGAGGCTGACTCTTGCCACCTGGAATCTGTCATTTCTCCACTCCGGAACTTCTGATGAGTTCCTTTAAAGGATTCAACAGTCTCAGGTTGCCCTTCTCAGTCGTCCCTAGTCTGATGCCCATCTTATCTCCACTTTCTCTGACCTGCACTCCCCCTTTACAGCTGGCCTCTGAACTGCCCTCCAGACGCGCCATGCTCATTTCAGCCTCGACACCTGTTCCTGGGATCTGCTCCCATCTCCAGTCCTGCCTCTTTTGCCCTCCTGGGCTCTTCCATCTCCACTGTTTCCGGACACCTTCCCCTCTCACCCAGGTGACTTTGTGTGGTGTGACAGTCACCCTCCGGTGACTCCCAAAGATCCCTACCCCTGGTGTTCACACCTCGTGTAGTTCCCTCCCATACCCTATCAGAATTGGTCTGTGCACCCAGAGATGACAGGGAAGTGACAGGGTGTGACTTCCACAGCTAAGTTATAAGAGATATTACCACTCTTGCCTTGGTTTCTCGGAACTCTTGCTGTGGGAAGCCTGTCATCATGTTGAGAAACCCTTAAGCAGCCTATGGAGAAGTCCTAATGGGCAGAATCTGAGGCCTTCCACCAACAACCAGCGTCAACTCGCCAGCTACACGAGTGGGCCATCTTGGAATCAGATCCTTCTGTCCCCATCAATCCCTCAGATGACCGCACCCTCCAACAATATCTGGACCGCAACTCCATGGGAAACCCTGAGCCAGACCTCTCCAGCTAAGCAGCTCCTGAACTCCTGACTATAAACATCTTGAGGCTAGTACATATTTATTGTTGCTTTGAGCTGCTAAAGGGTTTTTTAGTTATTGTTGCTTTTTTTGTTTTCTTTTTTGAAATACTAGGGATTGCGTTCAGAGCCTCCCACATGCTAGACAAGTGCTCTACTACTGAGCTACATCCCCACCCTTTTTATTTTGAGACAGGGTCTCATTAAGTTGCCCTGGCTAGCTTCAAATTTGTAATCCTCCTGCCTCAGCCTCTTGAATAGCTGGGATTACAGGTATGTGCTTGGCTAAAGGACAATTTTGTTACGGCAACATTTAACTAATGCACATTAGTTAATTCAACTCCAGGAGGCAGGGTGCTACCATTTTCTCCTTGGCCATTTACTGTCTTGCCTAGATTTGTGTGTGTGTGTGTGTGTGTGTGTGTGTGTAATCTTTTCTCTCCAGCAAGACAATAAAGGCATCTGTGCTTTATAATTTTCCTATATATCCTATCCTTTTAGTGGCAGCTGGGAATAGGAGAGATTCACATTGATTTTCCAGCTCATTATTTGTGAAGGAAAGGCAGGTGAAGTGACTGAAAGGTTCGTTTGGTTAGTGTCCTCCTAAATGTGTGCTATGGCCTCAATCTGGCTTGAGTGTGTCCCCCAAAGGTTCATGTGCTGGAAGCTTGGTCTTCAGTGTGGAGATGTTGAGGCAGTGTGATGCTTAGGAGGTTGGGGCATAGGAGAAGCAGTTAGGTTAGGTCATAGGGGGTACCACCTTCAGGAGGAATTCATGCCGTTTTCTTGAGGGGGTCCTGATTCATTCCTACAAGAATGGGTTGTTATAAAATGAGTGTGCCTGGCATTTGAGTCTCTCTCACTTCCTGTCTTACCATGTGACTATGCTGATGACCATGATGCCATGTAGTGATATGGCCAGAAAACCCTCACCGGAGCTAATCAGATGCTAGTGCCATGCCTTTGAATTCCCAGAACTGTGAGCTAAATAAACCTTTTCTTTATAATGTACCGGGCACAAGTATTTTGTTACATCAACAGAAAATGAATAAAATCATATCCAAATAACTCACACACAGAAAACCTGTGAATTCACCACCTGAAACCTACAACTCACCATCACACTGAAGCATTCCTCTGTGAGTATTCCCAAATGTTCCACAGCGCGTCCAACTCGTAACTCCCTTGTCAGGGTCTCCTACAGGGAGGGAGGGAGGGAGAGGAGGGCCTAGAGAGGACTGTTACCTATCACACTAGGTGTTATTCATAATTTATTTACCTGCTTTACACCCTTTCTAAAAAATATTTCTTTTAAACCCAGAGGGACAATCTCCCTTTCAACGTTTCCAATGCTGAATTCTAAATAGACGGCATGCTTAACTGTATAGAATAAGTTAGGAGTTTAACGGTCATAAAGAAAAATACTGCAGAAGGGGCTGCTGCTGCTCCTTTCAAAAGAGTCTCTGGCCGTGTCACTCATCGAGCCGTGTGCCAGGTTCCCAGAGACACATCTCCAAGACCGCCCAGGCCACTTTCCCTAAAGGCGGTCGTGGGAGGATGCGACCCTTCTTCTCAGCTCTTTCCCAGGCTGACATGATTATTTTTCCAGACTAATCAACACATGTTGAAGGGAGGAGGAGAGCTCTTTTGTACAGTGGTGTCTGAACAGAGGCAGCTCCACCATGGTTTTGGCTGGGTGGGTGGAGGTGACCAAAGATGCAATTATAATTGTAGCCCATCCTCTCCCACAAGACCCATTTTAACCAGTGTGTAATAAAGCCCCACCTCATCCACCCTCTGATTTGGGTCAAATGAGATGAATTTTTAGCTTTTCTGGGAGTTTGTGCCAGCAGGGAAGGCAGAAGGGAAAAGGAGGAGGGAAGGAACAAACAAATATGCTATAGTTCCTAGAAGAAAAGGAAGGAGGAAGTAGACCAAGCAGGACTGGGGAAGTCTTCCTTTCACTTCCTCCCGCTGTGTCTTTTTTCTCAAGTTAGCCATCCAGGTCCCAAACCTTGGCTGTCACTATGGGTCTCCCTCTCCCTTGCTTTGCTCCTGACAACAACGAATCACTCTCACCGCTGGTTCCCAGGACACCACACACTCCACTCCCTCTGCCTACCTTTCTCGCTGCCCTCTCGTGGGTTCCCTTGGCCTTCTAACTACTAGCAGGTGTCACTAGCATGCCCAGGCCTCACCATCTTGGCCTTGTTCATCTGCTCTCTCAGCTAAAACACAGTCCCTTCCCAATCTTGTCACCCTAGCCCAACTTTATTGGACTAACTCTTACCATCCTTGAAGACTTGGCCCAGATGTCACCTCCTCTAAAAAGCCTCCCTAATTAGGTGTCTGTCTCCATGTTCCCATCCTGCGCACTCTCGTGCTCCCACACACATGGAGATGTAACTGGAAAGTGAGTATTACTGTGATGGGCCTGGGGGAGAGGAGGGAGAAGTTAACCCTGGGATGTGAGGTGTGGGGGTGGGGATGCCAGGCCATGGTGAGGGCTGCATGAAGAGCGCTGGGGAGTCAGCATCCCCATAGCCCATGGGGTAAGAGGGGCGGCCAGGAACAGAGAGAAACCGCCCTGACCAGCCCCAGCTGTGTGAAAGGTGGGGACTCAGCTCCATGGAGTGCTTGGCTCAGGCGGGATTGGACCACACTAGAGACAGGACAGTGATGCTGTTCTGGCTTTGCAGAGCAAGGGCTTCACCGCGCAGCCAGGGAGGCAGGTTACCTTGGAAAGCACTGTGGGCCATTTACAAAGCCTCAGACTAATGGACCTTCATTACTGAAATTGCAAAAAGAACAATGTGTACCCAGTTAGAAAGCTCAGCAGAGAGAGGGTAATGAGGATTTCCTGAAACAGACAATGGTAGGATGAGACAAAGGTTGGATTATTTATGTATCCCCCCCCAGGAAAATGTCATTTCTTCCCTATTCCCCCACCCCACACTGCTGTCTGTCCATGGAGGGGCCACTGTCCAGCCCACTCCACCTCGGGTTCCTGGCCTCTTCCTTCTTTGCCGGGTACTTGTCTTTTCTGTCCTTGGGTCCCCTTTTTCCTGCCAGGAGTCCTGAGCACTCACTAAGCCCTCAGGCAGATGGAGACAGAGCAGGGTCTTCACACCTGCAACCACCCCAGCTCCATCAGTGTGGAGATAGAGCTTCCCATCATAAGCATTTGATAGAGTATTTGGTGATAGACTGTTTGTTGAGTGACTCATTGAGCACAGGTGGGCTATTTGCCTTCAAGTTTTCAGTATCACCTCTACCTTGATAAGGAGGAAATAACTTGGAGCATCAGTAATGAAGTAGGGCAAAGCCCTCAGTAAATAGCAAGCACTGGCTTTGCGCTTCCAGTAAGATTGGCCTAGCACTCAGGCCATACATCTGGTTATATGTGGGAGAGCAAAATGCTAAACTACAACATTTACATGAGCTAAGTCTCTCCAGGAAAAAATAAGAGTCTTGTTTCTTCTGATTAAACAATTTATAAATCAGGATAAAAAGGATTTCCTCTGAAAATCTTCAGCCCAATAATGCTTCAATATTGCTATAATTTCAAAATATAACAAGAAAAGCCACCGTGAAACATTCCATTTTGTTCTTGAGTATAGTGGTGCCCCCCTTATCCATGGTGGATATGTTCACTGACCCCCGGAGATAGGACTGAACCCTATACATGCTGTTTTTTCTGTACATACATACCTAGGATAGAGTTAAACTTGTGAGTTAGGCACAGTGAGAAATTAAGAACACTAAGTAATAATAAAGCTGAAGAGTTATGAAAATATACTATTGTAAAAGTTATTTAAAACCTGAATTATTTATTTCTAGAAATTTCCATTTAATACTTTCAAATTGTAGTTGATCACAGGTAACTGAAACCATGGAAAGTGAAACCGTTGGATTTTGAAGGACAACTACATTCAGTTTGAGAAGTGAGCAAGAGACACCTTTGGAGGTTTTAAACCCCAGGAAGGAACAGGGGAGTAATTCCTTCCCTGCTCCCCAAGCTGCATCGTCTGCAAGCATGAGTCAGGCTGACTTTCATACTGCTGGTCACTACATCAGCTAAAGGTGCCCTGTCACAGTCACAGTGAGTGTGCAAGACACATCCAGAGCAGCTGCAACTTCACACAGCATTTCTTAAGCACCTACTATGTATCAGAGAGTAAGCTGGGTTCTTTTATCTGTTATCTCATTTAATCCTATGATAATCACATGAGATGTTGATTTTTACCCCCATTTTCTTACATAGAGCCTGGGCAAGGAATGGCAAGTCCCAGGTTCCAGGACTGCAGTACACTGCTGGCCTGCTCCACTGGATAAGAACTCTATTTAAGAACATTTGAAAATGGTTGGAAGAACAGTATGCAAATACCTGAAGAAGACTCTAGGATGTCAGGGCTAGATGGGACTTTTATAGTTGAGGATGCTAAGGCCCAGAGAGGGAAAAAGAAGTGTCCATCTGGTTATGGCAGAAAGCACAGCCTGAACTCTTCATCAAGTTGGGATGCACCAGCTGGCGCAGGAAAGCACAGGGGCTACTCTGACACCTGTGCTTAACCTCACTCTGCTTAGCTCTCCAGTGTGGTTCAGGCCCAGGCAGCAGCAGCCAGTGCTCCAGAAAGAATTATGAAGACTCCATTCTCACCCCTAAGGAGACCCGCTCTGCTTCCCACCACTACAGCCCAGGGGTGAGATCAAAGTCTTGGTTTTCCCAGGACTCTCCTGGTTTAAACACTGAAAGTCTCACATTCCATAAATGTCCTCAGGCCAGGGCAAGCTGGGATGGTTGGTCACTCCCAGACAGTCTCCATCTTCCTGTATACACCACCCACATCCACTGTCTTTAAGGATCAGGTGACCCCCAGCTGCACCAGACAGTGTGGGGGTTTTGTTCCCACCCACACCCTTGAAGTGCTGCCCTGCCCCATTCGATGCCAGAGGAAAAATTCCTGCTGTCACCGCAGATTGCTCAACACTGGCACCTCTCTGCCTTACCTGTGAGGGGGCAGCCCCCTGCCTCAGGCTCCAAGATGGATCCAGGACAAGGAAGGCAGAGGGTGGAGAGACGGACTGTGATGGAAATGAGAAAAAGGGAGGGAGAAGAAGTGAATGAAATTGAAATACGAGGGAAAAGGAGCAGAGGGAAGCAGGGACAAGGAAACTATAGAGGAAGGACAGAAAGAAGGCAAGGTGACAATAAAGGTTACAGAAGAAAAGGGATGGTCAATTGCCGTGACCAACTCGGGGCCAGGTCCCCAGTAGCTGCACACTGAGAAGTATTTATCTGGTTCTGGGACTTTATTTTGAGATTCTAGGGTTTATACAACTAGAAGGTGAGAGGCTCCATAGCAGAAATCAATGCTGAACTCTTTTTTGAACCCGTCAAAAACTTTCATGGTATCTTGTCCATGACAGAACCTTAAATGTTCCTTAATAAGGATTGTGACAATAGTTGATATTGATCACTGGCAATCCAGTCCTTTTAACCAGGTCTTTCCAAGTCAATGTCAACACAAAGTTGGATAATTATCTTGGAAATTTGAGCAACTAGGCCATGAATAACGAAGAGGTGGCCCCAATCCACTGGGAGACAAAAACAGGACTGGCCGCAACTGGATGGGGTAACTGGAAGGTGCCTAAGTTCTGCTCACCCCAGTGCATGTCTTCTGTCGCCTAATGCGATGCCACCCAGCCTCCATTCCTACAGTGGGGAATTCCTACCAGGGGAGATGTTAACGAGGAGTTCTTCTGGTTTTCATCCCACATCCAAGTTATTCCAGGATTTCTGGCTAGTCTCAGAGTTGTGAGCTCCTTAGATCAATGGTTGTGTCTCCAAGGAACCTGGGCTTACTGACCATGCCACCAGCATGTGTGTTGAGGGAAAAGGAAGATGGTAATAGAAATGAGAAGAATGGAAGGGTGCAAGGTGGATGCTAAGGTGACATCTAGCACTTTTGCTTTACAGAAAATGGCAAGAGAGCTAAGTTCATTCTCATCACACTGGCTCCCTGGAGTGTTTTCAGTATCCTCCTTCCCCAGCCCAGGAAGAGGACTCTGTAGTGAAAAGGTTTTGACTGCCAACCAAGCATCTCTCATATCTTTTGGACTGGAAAAGTCCCCCAGTGTGAAAGCTTTGATAGCAGCAAGCAGGACTCTACCTCTCCAGGAGGAAGAGGGGGCTCCTCCCACTGGAGCACAGGAGCACATCACCATGCCCAGCCAGCTGGAGGCAACTGCCAGGACTGTGGATTTTAAGTGACAGCTAACATCTGCAGCTTATGTCTTTTACTGAGTACTATGAACTTTGAACAACACAAATATGGGGGATACCTGAATACCAGAATCCTGTTGGATATTTCTAATGAACAGTAGATACACACACTCACACCTGAGAAAGCCCATAGTAAGCAGATTTGTATCACTTCAACTGTGCATTTTCTGAATGTGTTTGATTTCTCTGCTTTGCCTAACACTTGCTAATGACTTGCAGAAGTGGTGTGACATGCATATTGTCAGAGACACCAGTATGGAGCTGTCATTTCCAGTCCTCTTGGTCATGGAATTCATAGAGGAATAGTATTGTTATGGCTCCCATGAGTCCAAGGGCTCTCAGGAGTAACTGGCCCACTCTGCATGAGGGATGAAGGGGTCAAGATCTGGGACAGACCCTCTGAGACAGACACCTAGAGGCCTGAACTCTTGCCCTGTCTCTGGCTCACACCACCTCCTGGACGCTGGACAGGTAGCCATGATTGTCTAAGGCCTCCTCTACCACACGGCACAGCTTCCCTCCATGGTTCTTGAAGAAGTGGTCTCATCAGAAAATGCCTTGTTTTTTAAATCAGAGATGAGAGGGCAAAATGGGGCAGCTGATCTCCCAATCCACCCCTACCCCTGTAGTTAGCTCAGAAGGAGGACTTGTCAGCTCTGCCCTTTGCCCACTTCTCCTCCCCTTTCCCACCCAGTGCCTGGATCCAGCCCAGCAGGCAGTACACAAAAGCTTCCTGGGTGAGGTAGCCCTGTCTCAGGAGGTCTCTTCTCTCCAACAAGTGGCATCTGCCTTCACCTGTTAGCCAGGTACCATCTCCTGGCTGGGCCTGACTTTTGGCTCCCATGCCAATACCTTTTGAGGCCCCATACTCCCCATAGGGCATCCCTGGGACCTGGGCTAGCACCTACTTTGGCTCCATCATCCCTGGTTTGCAGTCTTGTCTCCAAAGCCCCCATCTCCTACAGCTTGCCTCATCTGACTCTCTCAGGATCACAATGTCTGGCCAATATCACATGTATATTCAGAGGATCTACATACCCCTCTGAGGTGGGCGCTGCCAAGGGGCAGGAGGCAGGGGTAGGGTGACATAGTACTAGCAAGATCAGTCATCCAAACTGAGCTTTGACTTAAATCAACATCTGTCTCACAAGTCATTTTAATACTGAGCAAGAGGCAAGTATGCAGAGACCATATCTGTAGATTACGGCATTAAGTGTGCAAACCCAAGCACAAATGAAACAGCCACAAAATTACAGATACCAGCAGGACCTGGATATAAATCCAGAGTTGGCAACCACTGGAAGGCCTCCCAACTCTCCCCTCTACTTAGAGGCAGACTCAATTTATAACTTCCCCTCCCTTGTCCCAAAGATCTTAAGGAGTGTGCCCGTAGGCTGGAAAGAGATGCTGGGCATGGTCTCGTGTTTGCAGAAGGGTACTTCTCTTTGAGCCATGTGAAATATGAGAACGAGCAGCCACTGGTTGTTAGGAGTCCTGGGTTTAAGACCCAGCTATATTCTCAGGCAAAATGCATGACCTGGCAGGGTTGTGAGCCTTCCTGAGCTATAGCATCCCTAAGTGAAGAGTTGGGTTTCACTTTGAAAGTTCCTTCATGGCTGTGCAATCTACAAGACAGTGATGAGGAAACAGCATAGTAGAGCTGGTTACAGGCCCCTGGATGAGCTATCTAACTCTACTTCTCTTATGTATAAAATGAGGTGTGTGATACTTTTACAGGTCAATTTGGCTAAGCCATGGTATTCAGATATTTGGTCAAACACAAACAGATGTCACTGTAAAGTATTTTTAAAGATGAGATTAACATTTACATCAGTATTTTTTGAGTAAAGTAGATTAGTCTATATAGGTGGGCCTCATCTAATCAGTTGAAGGCCTTAAGAGAAAAAGACCGAGATCTCCAGAGGAAGAGGGAACTCTGTCCCCAGATGACCTTCATCAAGCAGCAACATCAGCTCTTCTTTGGGTCTCCAGTCCTTCTCAATTTTGGATTTGCCAGCCCCACAATAACTGCACACACACACACATCCTACCGGTGCTGTTTCTCTGGACAGCGCTGATCAATGCAATGGGGCCAGATGAAGTCAGTGGTGCTCAAATTTGAGCCCCGTGGGTCTTAATCCAGGCTTCACATTAGACACCACAGGAACTATGTAAAAACAGCAGCTTTCAGACTCTAAATCCAGGCCAGTTGAATTGAACTCTGGAAATGGCGCATGAGCATTTATGTCTTTAAACACCCCAGGGCCTCCCCACAGCAGCCAGACCAACACTGAGTGCACAGCAGAGTCATTTGATTAAAGATGATTGAAAGTGCATATTCCCTGGCCCTTGGAAGCCCTGTGAATCAGAACCTCTGGCGAGCTCCTGGCACCCCTGGGTTTAACAAGATCTCAGCACAAGCGCCAGATGCTCTCACGTTGGAGAGTCCTAGGCCTGCACCAACTCTCAGGGCCCTTTTGATGTTGACGATCTACAGTTCTGTGACCCAAGTCTTGGGGCTGAAGCATACTGTCTCTTCTCTGGTGGAGGCCAAGGACATCACAGCAAGAGACGCCAAAAGGGACCTAGGATCTGAGAAGAGGATGAGCTCTTTCTAGAGCTCACTGAATCAAGAGGAATTGGTATCCACCCCCATGTCTCCATCAAGGGTGCACTGCTGCTATCGGGAAGGCCACCTTCGCTCCTGCAACACCCACCTTGGTGTCACCAGATTCAGGGCAGGGACGGGTGGAACATACAGTAGGTGCTCATGCATTTCTATTGCTTAAGTGAATGCATGACGACATGGTCCCATCATCATGGGGCTCACCCCTATCCAGATGCCTCTGTAGGTGACACACCTTTTGTCTCGCCCAATTCTTCCCTGCTGCAGATGGAAAATGCCCTTCCTTTCCTTCTTTTCTTGCCTTCTAGCCACAGTCCAGCAGCCAGTAGATGCCCTCTCCCTTTGACAGATCTTCCCTGATTCTTCTCTTCTCTCCACTGTCTCTCCTCCCTGCACCTGGTGGACTCTGGCAGGCCCAGGGAGCTGCCCCATGGTGGTCCTCAAGGTTCTCATCTCCTTTGCTCCCATGTCATCTCCTAGACTAGTGGTGATGAACCTATGGCACACGTGTTATTGTGTTTTTCTTTTAAGACAAAAGATGTTAATGTAGAGTTGTTTTTTATAAACTAAAACTTCAGTATTCAGGCTTAATTGCAGTATTGGCACTTTGCAATAAATAAGTGGATTTGGGTTGCAGTTTGGCACTCAATCTCTAAAAGGTTCGCCATCATTGACCTACACTGTGAGCAGTCAGAGGACAGGCCAGGCACACAGCAGGAAGCTGTAAGAGCTCATGGCTCCCACATGCTGAAGAAATCCCAGCTTGCATATGTGGTCTGGAGAGCAATTAGGCCCCCCTAATTCTCCCTTTACTTGAAGCCTCTACTGTCAGGAACAAGACTGTGCTGTTTGTGCATCGCCCTGAACCCTGCTCCTTCCAAAACCAGGGCCGTGCTCCTAGCCGCTAAGGTGCAAGGTACCCATGGCACTGACTGGAGGAGAGGAAGGCTCTTCTCTGTCCTTGAGAAAGGCAAGGATGATGGTGGTACCGAGCCAAGGGGGTGGGTCAGAAAGAAGATCTGTTCTATTGCGCGGTAGAGCAACTATAGTTAATAGTATATTGTATATTTCAAAAGAATTATAGGAGACAGTTTTGAATGTCTTACCACAAAGAAATGATTACTGTTGGAGGAGATAAATATACTAAATACCCTGATTTGATCATTTCATAATGTTCACATGCATCAAAACATTACACTGTACCCCATACATATGTACAATCATTATGTGTCAATTAAAAACAAAATAAAACTAAAAAGGGGGAAAAGATTGTTCCCACACAGCAATTTCACCCCAGATTTGCAATGAGATTTCAAATTTGACCTTATATGAGAAATTATTAAAAACCTTAAATAAAACTAGCAAATGTTCCTGCTCTTCACAGATTTATTACAGTTTGGCTAATGTGTTTGAATAAACCCCTCTTGTGGAATAAAAAAGGCCCAGGGAGCTAAGCGGCTGGCAATGGCTTCAGGGAGGTGGGGTCTGGCCCTGCAGGGGGAACCAAGGAAAGGGAGGTGTCAGGCACTTGCCTGGCCCTTTATGTACGTGCTTTTGCTGAGTCCTGGCAAGAGTCCTAAATCATGCGCACTTTTCACAGTCGAGGCAGCTGAGGCGCACAGAGCTGAAGTAAGTCACTCAAGGCATTAAGGCTCCTGTACAGTAGGGACACAACCCAAACCCAGGTGACTTTAGGGGCATCAAAGTAGTGTCACAGAGGCAGGAAGGAAATGACCTCTTCGGTTACTCAACGTACTGTGTTACACGAACAGTATGTGCCAGGCATTGCTAGATATACAGACAGCAGTGAACAAAAGTTTGGGCACAGCAAACTCAGTCTAGCAGACAAAGGATGGAGGGTGCTACCCTGCTGGTCCAGGACTGGAGGCGGCAGAAGCAAGAAGAGGAGGAAGGCAGCCCCCATCTCAGTGAAATATCAGCCAAGGGCCCAGAGAAGCTGGGCAGAACCCGTCCCTTCTCAGTGTGGATCTTGCAACAGGCAAACAGGCAAAGACTGAAGAGGAGAAGGTAGACCTTGTCCTCTGTGGGACATTAGTGGCAGACGTATTTTTAGGATGGCAGAAGGTGGGAGGTATCTTTGGGATAGGCTGCTTTTCCTATTGCACCTCAGATTCCCTCCCAGTGGGAACCAGAGGCAGGGTGCCCATGACTGGGGAGGTGGTCAACTGGCCTGCTCTGCAGAGGAGGAAGTCATTCTGGGCTTTGGCTTTGCCCTTGGGCTAGGGCCCCAGAGGTTTGACCCTGGCCAGCACCTGGTTGCCTCCCCTCCATGGCCACTTCCCTTTTGGGACTGGAGCCTGGTGCCCCCCTCCCCCTCCAGGCCACATCCCCATTCTCCCTTCAGGATGACCTGAAAGGGAAGTTTATAAGAGGAAAAGGAATGAAAAGGATCTTATTTAACAGCACATACTGGGCGGAGGAACTTCCTGACAGGAACCGATGTGGAAACCAGGCCCAGTTTGGCCATGGAAAACTGGTTTGGCTCAGAACTGGCCAGAGTGGACAGGAGACCTTGGGAAGCTGTATGTCGCAATTAAACTGGCTTTGTTCGAGTTCATTTTCTTTCTTATCCCCTTGACACAAGCAGACACTATAATAATCTGCACACCACAGGAGAGAAAGGTACCATTTTTTTTTTTTAAATCTGGGGGGAAAACCCACCTTCCTTTAGGTCACAGACATGGATGGCAAATCAGGAGCAGATGTAGGCAGCTGAGCAGGGCCAGGCTGAGCAGAACCGCTGCCACCAGGCACCCAGCCTGAGTCACCCGGGTGGGGCGGGCGGGTGGCGGTGGGCAGGGGTGGTTATCTTTATTCCTGGGCTTGGTGTCGGGTACATGAAACAATGCAAACAGAGGAGTCCTTGAGCTGGGAGAGGCACGGGGCTGGAGCAGGTACAGACAGGTTCCTAGCAGGCTCCTTGTTGGGCCCCGAGTTTGAACATGGAGAAGGCCTGTCTTCTGCTCCCTGCCCTCCTCCTTCTCCCACCCTAGGAAACCTCACTGTTGCTTTTATGCAAGGCCAGCCCTGGCTGGTTGTCCAGCCGGTCTCCGCCCTGCTCCCCACCCCCTCTCTTCATGAGCCAGGTCATGCAGCAAGCTGGCAGGAGAGGGTATGTGTGGGCGTTTCAGCCCTGCCTAGCTCCCTGGGCTTCCATGCCACGTTCCTGCAGAGTGCCCCATGACCTCTGCTCAGTTCTCCCTTTGCTCTCATCACTCGATTTGTCTCCTGTAGTCTCCAGCAGTAACAGAGGCTGGGGCCTTATCCCTGACTCTCAAACCCGAGCTGGGTAATTGTCCTTCGTGTGGCCTGTTCCAAGATCACCCTCCACCAAGAGTTCAGTCAACCCTGAGAGGCTGCTTTATCCTACCCGTGACACTGCTCCCTAGATATGAGCTCGCAGGAGCTGGGCATCACCATCTCTGGCCCTTCAGCAGTGGCCTGATACATACTAGGGGCTCGGCAGGTGCCTGTCATATGAATGGATGAGGACCATGGATGGGCACCACGGGAGGCCCAGAGAGAGCAGAGCAGCGTAGAACCCCCAGCATCCTGTGGCCCTGAATACCCTGGGCCTCAGGGACACCCTCCTTGCATAAAGAAGAGGGCATTCATGGTGCCCTCAGCCAACTAAAGACTGTCCTGGTTTGGGACAGAGTGACCCAATTTTCCCATCCCCCACAAACCTTCCCGAGATAGAAAAGAGGGAAGAGAAAAGACATTTTCTCCAAGATGCTTTCTAGGGCCAAACACAAACAGAATCTTAACAGTGTTTATCTGGAAGGCCTGAAAGCCCTGCAGCCTGGGAAATCCACAGGGAGAATTGCTATCAAGGATGCTTGGCTCAAAGGACCCGAAACCTAGGCCTCCTGCTGTGAAAATCCTTTGAATCCAGTGATGTTTTCCTGATAGGTCACATAGTTATTAACATATTGGCACTTTTTTTTTTAAGAGAAGAAAAAACAAAACAAATTAAAGAAAGAACAAATTTTCAAAACAACATAATATGAGGGTAACAATGGTCAATGCATTACGTATTATTATCTTTAAGTTAGTTATTCAGGATACCAGACATTAGCATTCAATTGTCCAAACATTATTGGCTCAAACCTTACTCTTCAATGAACTAAGTAAAACTGGTAGTGTATCTATCTTAACCATCTTATATACATATACAATTTTTTTCCCTTTCCCTTCTTTCTTTTCCCCATTCCAGTCTCTCTTTCTTATTGACCAGTTTCTTTTTGATTCACCGTGTCTATTGTATATTTTGGATCTTATTTACTCTTTCAGTTTCTCATACTAGTGAGACAATACGATGCTTACACATGTGCGTCTGGTTTATTTCACTTATGAGTATTTTCTCGAGTTGCATCCATTTACCTATAAAAGTCTCCAGTTTATCCTTCTTTATGGCTGAATAGTACTCCATTGTATAAAAATACCACATCTTTCTTATCCATTCCTCAGTTGATGGGCATTTGGGTTGTTTCCAAGATCTGGCTATTACAAATTGTGCTGCTATAAACATGGGTGCACATATATCACTGTGGTACGATGTTTTTAATTCTTCTGGGAAGATGCCCAGAAGGGGAATAGCTGGGTCAAATGGGACCTCCAACCCTAGCTTTTTGAGGAATCTCCACACTGACTTCCACAGTGGCTGTACCAGTCGACACTCCCACCAACAGTGAAGAAGGGTTCCTTTTTCCCCACAGCCCCTCCAGCATTTGTTATTAGTTGATTTCTTTATAGTAGCCATTCTTTCTGGAGTGAGATGGTATCTCAGTGTTGTTTTAATTTGCATCTCTCGAATGACTAGTGATGTTGCACATTTTTTGTATATTTATTTGCCATTAGTATTTCTTCATCTGAGAAATGTGTATTCATCTCAGATGCCCATTTTTGGAGTGGGTCTTTAAATTTGGGAGATCTGATTTTTTTGAGTTCTTTATATGTTCTCGATAGTAATCCTTTGTCTGAGGAACAGCTGGCAAACACTTTTTCCCACGTTGTGGGTTGTCTTTTCACTCTGTTGGTGGTTTCTCTTGCTGTGGCACTTTTTTTTTTTTTTTAATTCTCAGATTTCCTTTGACCCTTTGGCCCTTCTAGTTAATTAAACTCACATCCTTGCCAGCATCAAAATAGGTCATCTATCAAAGTGCTCAGAAAGGCAGTGGTGGCACAAGGTAGAAGGAGAGGAGGGAAAGAGGTATTTGGTGATGTCCCCAGTATCCAGGCCTCTGTGCCTTCTCTGCCCTGCCCCTCCCACCCTGCAGAGCCATGGCCCTGTCAGGAGGAGATACCACATGCACTGCATGATGCTGCGCGCGAGCCGCCACAGGGGGCACTCTGGACCCCCCACTCCACAGACTCTGCTTCCTTCTAGAAAATGCTTCTAGTCATTCTCACCCCTGTCAAGCACCCATCTTGCTCCACTGGGACACATAAGGACACAAGATTCCACAGGGGCTCCCCAGGGTTAGCTGCAGCTCCTTGCCATTCCTCATGGAGGCTCTTCTAGTCTTGTGCCCAAGAAAGAGAAGCAAGATGAGGTGGGAGCAGCCAGCCCAGAGAGGGAGAACGTGCTAGAACCTCTGTGGGATCTTCTGATGCCCTTCTTCCTCCACTGCAGGTTCAGTGAGGTCATGGGCTCAGCGATCGTGCAGTTCTGGCTTGATTTATCCCACATCCTGCCCCTGCCTCCCCGGATGGCATGCAAGGGCTTCACCCACAGCTTCAGGACAGCATGAAAGAATCCCCAGGCTTGCTGCTTCCTGGTGGGGTTTGGGGGAGCAGAGGATGTCCTTCTTTCTTTCTTTCTTTCTGTCTGTCTGTCTGTCTTCCTTTCTTTTGAGACAGGGTCTTGCTATGCAGCCCAGGCTGGCCTTGAACTCGTAACAATGTTCCTGCCTCAGCCTCCCAAGTGCTGGGATTACAGGCGTGCACCACCATGTCTGGCCAGAGGACGCCTTTCTGCCTTTTCCCAGCTTTTGTTTTGTCCTCTCTGCATCTGAGCACCTGAGTGGGAGAACGGCCCCATTAAACAGAGGGCCTTGAGGGCCCCACCTGCTCTGCCATTCCTCAGCACCTGCAGAAATCGGGAGCACTGCTGTTAAAAACTCCCCATCCTCCCAGTACCTGCTCTCTGGAAGCTCAAGCTCCATCTGGACTGAACACATATTCCATCATGTGCCCCAAAGAGGGTGTCTGGCACATAGGGCTGGAAATGCTCTCTCACCCCCCACCCATGCCTGCTCAGGCAAATTCAGCCGACGCTGGCTAGTTCCTTTGGAGGACAGGCCCAGGGCAAAGAAGTTGCTTCAGGAGTGAAAAGTAAACATGGTTCTCAACTTCAAGGAGGTCATGACAAGGGACCCCACTAAATAGATGGCTTCTATGTTCTTCTGAAGCACTTTACTCATTTGGGCTGATTTAATTTAAATTTCACATTTAAAAAAATTTATGAAGAGACAAGAGGATCAATGAGAGACCAGAGGAATTACTGTCTAGTAACTGTAACAAGTTGTTTATAAAAAAGTTCGAGGTGGTAAGGGCCTGAGGAGGAAAATCAAAAAGTACCCGGGTGCTCAGAAGAGGGCTGGTGGGCAGAGGTCCCCACAAAGGGGAGGGGTGCTGAGAGGTGGCCATGATAAGACCCAAATGGTGAGGGTGACCTGACAGCAGAGGACATGAGAAAGGGCCAGTATTTCTATATTCAAGCTAGATCTAGGGAACTGACCCCAAATGCTCCCTGCTTTCCAAGCACCTTGCCAGCCACGGTGATCATGGTTGACTGGCTGCCTGAACAGCTGATTTCTAAAGCAGAGAAGACACACAAAGCCCCGGGCAGGAGGCAGAGTGTGGAGCTCTGGGCTTGGCAGGAGGCTGGTTCCTGATGGACTTGCATCCTCAGTGACCACTGAGCCACTGGGGCAGCTACTTCGATGGTTCCACAGGGAACTCTCTGGATTTGCATGTTAGAGCCACGTGTCCCCAGACGCACAGTTCTGCTAAGAAGCTATGGATCATAGGAGCACACAGCCCCTACAGCCCCAGCCCCTGGCCACTCTCACTTTTCTACCTAACCTAATTAAGTCTAGGAAGAAGCTTTAGCTAAGCACCAGCCTCGCTTTGACCTCTCCCCTTAACCTCCTGCGTGGGTCTGACTCAGCCAAGACAGCACCTGCGTTCCATTCCAGCAAAGGCCTTTGAGAAAGACCAGCAGAGAAAGACATTTATGATATATTGTTAAAAAAACGAAAAATTTCATTCTTTACTGTTTTTACTTTTTAAAAAGACAGTTCAGGCTCATGTCTCAAAAATCAGAAAGTCCAGAGGGATGCGGGAAATTGAGAGATGGTGGCCAAGGGGTATAAACTTTCAGTTACAAAACGAAGGTCTGGAGACCTAGTAAACAGGATGATGACAATAGTTAATAATAATGTACTTGAAATTTGTTAAAATTTGTTATTTTATTAACATATAAAAGTGCATATGTATGGAGAGAGTAGATGCATTCTTAAGATGTAGTCTTACCACGTACCCCCATAAAGGAAACTCCGAGCGGGGACGGCGATGGGGTAATACTTGAAAACACTTTACTGGAGATTCTGATATGGAACCCCCAGTACTCTCACCCAAACTCCCTACCACTCATTGACAAGCCCTGCGGTAGACACACAAAACTAAGGGCCATATCCCACCTGACAGCAAGCCGGAGCCTTACATGGAGTAGATGCTTGGGACAACTTGTTGAGTGAATGAATGAGCAGAGAAGTGGGGTGAGAAAGTATTCCCAGGACACACACAGGGACGCCCAGGGACTTCCCAAATTGTGGTGAGCGCAGCCCCAGACCAGCTGAAAGCACAGGAGAACCAGCAATCTCACGCCAGGACAGCAGAGAGAGCCACAGAACGGCTGCGTGTCCCCTCCCTGTGCTTCTCATTCGCCCCCAGGGAAATGGCATGGGAGACACAGGCTGTACTTCTGCAATAGTTCTAAGGGGTTACAGAGTTGTTGCTTTTGTCGTCGTTGTTTGTTAATTGAGGTGAAATTCACAAGACAAAATTAACCATTTTAAATTAATTCTGTAGCATTCCCTTCATTCACCTCTATCTAGTTCCAGAACACTTTCCTCCCAGCGAAAGGGGATCCCATACCTATTAAAGCAGTTACATTTCACCCTGTCCCCCCACCCCACTACCTGCCTTTGGTTTCTATGGATTTACCCATTTTGTACAAATAGAATCATACAATCTGTGACCTTTTGTGTCTGTTTTCTTTACCTTAATGTTTTTCAGGTTGGTCTGCATTGTAGCATGTAGTAGAATTTCATCCCTTTGTGGCTGAATGATGTTCCATTGTACGGGTTACATCCCAATTTGTTACTCACTCACCTGTGGGGGATGTGTGCGCTATTTCCACCTTCTGGCTGCTGTAAATAGTGCTGCTATCAACGTTTGTGTACTAGAATGCAGGTATCTATTTTTATTTCTTTTGGTTATAGGCCCAGGAATGGACTTGCTGGGGCAATTACAGAGATTTTAGCACTAGAATGAACTTAAAGGTCAGTTATCCCAGTTTTACAGGCAGGGAAACTGAGGCCTGGTAGAATATCTGTTCCACTAAGGGTCACACATGTGTTAGGATATAAGGTATGAGCAGAAGCCCAAGAGTCAGTGGCTTTTTAAAATTCAACCACAGGTGAGTCATGACTCATTGTACTTATGATGCTCAGCAAGTGTCTCTTGAACACAGCAGGCACCAGGTATGTGCAGAGTGAATGAAAGAAAATGAACATTCACACCTCGTTTTTAAAGTATTACCCACTCTGAAGATAGAGGTGCCCATTATCTCACCTCAGAGGCTCCAAGAATCTTGTGGCACAAGGGTAAGGATAAATAGGCTCAGAGGAAATGAGCTCATCTCCTTGAGTATCTTTCTTGCCACCCCATTTCCTAACCAATCCTTCCTGGCTACGTCAACCCAAGCAGAGAGAAGCTGGCTGGGCCTGAGGATGTCAAAGTGGCCCATGAAGAGAAGGCAGCCAGACTCCTACCAGGACCCACGGCCACACCAAAACTGGCCTCACACTGGGAGGAGGGGCTGGGCCCCCTTGATAGACCAGCTGTACCACTGGGCTCTCCTGGCACCAGTTACTGCACTTTGTGGGGCACGATGTGGTCCCCCATTGTCTCCTGCCTATGAGGCCACAGGGGGGCTGGGAGAAGGGGCTGTGACTCTACGCACAAGAGACCAAACAACAGCACCCTGGTGGCAAGAAAGCTCATCCATGGGCCAATGGACAGCTGCATAGGGTCTACAGGGCTCTTACAGCAGCACAGTGAGGCTGTCATAAGGACGCAGCTGCCCCTCAGGAGTGGGGACGAGATGTCAGGGTGTCATACAGCTCAGTATCCTCACGATGAAACTGCTGGGTGGCTATGGGCCCATTTTATAGATGAGAAGACTGAGGCATGGGGAGCTAAGTTACTCACCCAGAGCTGGCTGGCTGAGCCACATACACATTTTCTACTCACCCCCTGCAGAAAGGACCTGGTGCTAGAAACTGCTGGAGAAATGTCAGGCCTAGTGCCCTGGATTTGAATTTCACAAACTCGATGACTTTTTCTCTCTGAATATCAGTGTTCCTAAATGAAAATGCAGGTCTTGGTAGACAAAAGCAGTGTTTCTCAAAATTTTTCCAATTGTAACCCACTGTACCATTTTTCTTTACAACCAAGATATAAATTTCTGTGTGAGTAAACCTGAAATAAGTTTCACTGAATGATTTTATTCTAACTGCATATGATGCACTGTGATATTTTCTCTTCTATTCTAATTTTCTTCTTTATTTTTTTTAAGATGGAGGTGTGACCTACCAGGTTGATCGAGTGGCCTACAGTATGGTGCCATTTGCATTTTGAAAAACACTGCCTTAAATGGTTGACTTCCAAGCTGCTCTTCAGAGCTCTCGGCTGAGGGGCTGCTACTGATGCTGACTAACGTTCTGTAAGCCCCTCTGCTGCAGACCAGGTCTCCTCCTGCTGGCTTCCCTTGTCTTCTCATTGTAGCCCCTATCCCTGGGCCCCACACTCCCGGCACCACCATAGAGGAAGGAGGCCAAGCAAAGACACTCCCCTCCCCTGAAGGGTACATGAGTGCCAGGAAGGGGGACAGTTTTGTCTCTGACCCCATGACAGGCCTCATTCTGTAGGCCATTTCTTCAGACTTGGAAATCTCTCTATTATGGCTGAATTTGTCATAACGGGTCTTTACTGCTCATCCACTCACAGAAACAACTCAGAGCCCTGAAAAAGATGAAATTAAAGAATTTCCCCTGTCTGCAAATGTTGTCAGCATAAGGAAATCCCTTTGTCTCTTCTGATGAGCAGGTTATAAAGAGCCTTATTTTAACAACCCATATGAGGCTTTATTTTTCCTTCTTATCTTGTCCTAGAGAAGGGCAGTCCTGCCATAGGTAAACAGTGGGGACCCCAAATCGCACACAGCCCGCAGCATGTTGGCTGAAGCAGACCTTTAAGTATAACCTGAGGCGGTCTCTCCAGGGTCATTACAGGGATGTCCTCCTGCTCCCTTCCTGCCAAGTGGCTGTGCAAAGTCTCTATACCCAAGAAACTTCTGGAACCTTCCGCGAGTGTGAGGCCTCTTCTGCATCCAGCTTGCTTGCTCACTACCTCTGGGTGGAAGTCCCACTGTGCTGAAGGATGGCACTTGAGAGGCAAGACACAAAGAAAGAAGGTATGGGCCTGATGGAGACTCGGCCTTTGGGGCCCTGAAAAGGCAGGAGGATGAGGAAGGAACTGGTAGCTGGGGTGCAAAGGTTGGAGCCAGCAAGGAAGGAGGTGCTGCCAGATGATGTGCCCCCCCATACTTCAGATCTCATCCACTTGCTGCTATGAGTGGGTAGATGGCTGCTTCACTTCACACATTCTTTTATATCACTGGTCCCATTAGCAGCTATTCTGTCTTTAGTTCTAGGTGACTCCTAGGATTGGTGGCAGGTGGCTCTCCTGTCCTGGACAGCCTTCCCTCAAAGCTGTCCTGCTCCGTTCTGCTGGATCCACTGGGGCAAATCTGTAGGTCACTGTGGTTTTCAACACATAGCTGCTGCCCACGTGTGGCTGTGAGCCATGGAGGACTGAGGGAGTCAGGCCCATAGCTTCTCACCCCAGGTCTCACAGCCTGAGCTTCTCTGGACACAGTGGTCAATAAGGCTTCCCACTGCCCTCTCAGGGCTGACCCCTCCCGCATACTTCCTGGCCTCCTCTGAGCCTAGCATGGGTCCTACACACTCAGGCCTGAGAATTATGCTACCTGAATGCCTGCCAGGATCCAGGAGGAATTTGTGCCTGCCTGTGTGGGGTTCCATCTCTGGGACCAGGGAGGGTCTCTGTCACCCTAACCCCTTTCCTTCCTAGCTGGCTGACATCCATAACTCCACAGGGAACCTTCATTCCTTTGGGTAAGCCAAATCTGTACTTTCACCGATGTTAGTTAAAGTGCCCAGCCCCGGGAGTGGTGTCATTAAACCTTATCAGTCAATTGCATCTTAGAATGGATGAGTTCATTTAAATCAACTCAGCTGAACTCAAGGGCCATCCGTGTGTCCGGTCTTCTTCTGGGCCTTACAGGGCGGGGGGTGGGGTGTGTGAAAGGGCAAGGAGACACAGTCTTTGTTTCCAAGGACCCTGGGGTCTTTCCCGAGAGTGGGCTTCAGAGGTGGAGATGGGAATGTGCTGGAGAAAGGAGGGTGAGGAGGGAGGGAAAGGTCCACTCCCCACCCACACACCCTCAGCCTGTGACACATGCCCAAGGGGCTCATCACTCTTTCCCAGTGGAGGCACCCCTAGGCCATGGTCTGGATCCCTGCTCTGCTGTTTATCAGCTGTGTGACAGAACAAGTGACCAGACCTCTCCATGTCTCAGTTCTCTCATCTGTCAAGCGGGAGAATAGTAACAAAACCTACTTCTGAGGGTTGTGAGGGTTGGAAGAGTCCATGATGTGAGTTCTTAGAACAGTGCCTGCCTGGCAGGAAGCGCTCAGTAAACATCAGCTGTTATTAGCCTCTAACGGTAAATATCTTCACAGAGCGCTGTGTACACAGAACAGGCCTTGGGCTCTCTGTAAGGTGCGGTGGTCACAGACAGACTCTGGGACCCATTATGAATGCCTGGGACTTTCAGGGGCCCCTCCTGCCTGGCCAGGCACCCAGATCATCTCTAGTAGCAGATTCGGAGAAGCTGGCCCTGGGGGCCTCTGCGGGGCTCTGCCTCCTTCTCTAGGTCTTCTCCAGGATCCCCGCTGATGCCTGCCAGGCCTGGGCCGCGCCCCTTTCTCCCTGAACTGGTCTCCTCTGAACACTGCCAGCTGATTCATCTTCTTAGCAAACAACTTGGATCACACAACTCTCTTGCTCAGTCACCTTCGGTGGGTCCCTACCCAGGACACGAAGGACAATTCCTTAACCTGTCACTCATTGGCCACCCCCTGCTTCCTGGGCTTTTCTTTCTACCACAGCTGTTCCCCATCTGGTAACCACAGTGAGTGCTCACTTAGCTCTTAGACCCTGCCCTCCCCGTTCCAAGGGTTCTGCATATAATATCTCATTTAATCCTCACAACAATATCATGAGGTAGATGCTGTGATTATCTCCATTTTATGAACAAGGACATTAAGGGACAGAGAAGTTAAGAAATGTGCCTAACATCACAGAGCTAGGTGACGGTAAACTAATGGTAATCTCCAGAGCCTGCATTCCTATCTATTGTCCAATGAGGCTACACCCAGTGTTCTGCAACCCGGATTGATTTCTGCTTCCCCAGCACACTGTGCCTGGTCCTGCTGCTCATGTGAGTTCTTCCATTGCCTAAAATGCCCTCTTGCCCTCGCCTCCTCCAGAATCCACTCCCATCCACCACAATGGAACCCCGTGTCAGCGTTCATGGAGATCTGGCACAGGAAGGCTTGCTGCTCCATGAGCAGAAATCTTTCCCTTTTTGCTGTCTTGGAGACACATGTGAACAATATTTTAATCCCCTCACTGGATTCTAATGGCTCCATCTTGGACATCTCTCATCTTCCTGCAGCAGCATGAGCAGTCTTAGTACTATTTGCTAAATGAATGAATATATGATATGCAACAAGTTTTGAACGTTGTAAACAGTCTCTGTCCCATCTTATTTAATGCTCTAAACTATATGTTCTATGCTTTAAAGTTACCATTTATTTTCGTTATTCCCATTTTGCAAATAATAATAATAGCTACCATTTTTTGGGTTACTCCATCTGAGGCACTGTGCTAAGGTTCACATATCTTTTCTCGGTAACTTCTCCCAGTGATTCCAAGAAGCAACTGCAATTATCCATTCTCCAGGTGAGCACAGTAGATGTCAGTAATGAAGTGATGTGTCCAGGACTGTACAAATAGCTAGGAGTAGAGCTTGGGACCAACCTTGAGTCACCCAGTGCTGGCTCCTCAACCTCTCCTATTTGCTGCTGAGGGCCCACTGTGCTCTGGGGCTGGAAGAAGCACCAATGAGACCCAAAGGCAAGGAGAACACCTGAGTTCTATGAACAAAAGCAAGAGGTACAAAAGCTCCACTTTGTCAGGCGATAAAGATGACACTGGATTTTCTAAGGGGAAAGTGAATCTGCGAAGCCAGACTTGAATACAGCGCTACCTTATGCATGCTTCCCACTGGTTACAGAACGGGGCGCTCACAGGCCTGCATTCACAACAAGCTCTGTTTTTATTGCCATTGGTCTCTCGCTGCTCAGATTTGATTCAAAGGGACCAGGGCTGTGACCCTGGTGCTTGCTCACACAGGATCAGGACTAGTGACTGAGAGTCCAAAGGAAAAATTTTCCCAGATTTTTCTTATTGATTCCAAAATGGCTTTAGCTTTCTGAAAATTTAAAAAGCACTCTTCTTATTTCTATGCAAAAATAAAACAAAATTTCATAAGAAGATATTAGATAATAACAATAGTTAATACACTGTGTATCATGATCTTAAAAGAAAGGCCAAAATGCTATTCAGAGAACAAGTCATAAACAAAAAAGAATAAGAAACAATAAAAGGACAAAACTTTCTTTTCAAGGAACAAAGAGAAACCGATAGTATAAATGAAACAAAGTAACATATATCTTAAAATATTTTTGAAATAATGAAATAGATACTTTGGGAAACTATTTGAACTTCTCCCTACTTTGTAGTTATTTATCCTCTATTTCCCTCTCTCTTTCCCCCAATATACATGTATATATGAGAAATATATATGAAAAATATACATATATATTTCTCATATAAGAGAAACCATGCAATATTTAAGCTTGTGTGTCTGACTTATTTCACTTAACATTATGTTCTAAGTTTCATCAATTTGCCTACAAATACCTTAAGTTTATCTTTACGGCAGAGTAGTATTCCACTGTGTATAAATACCACATTTTCTTTACCCATTCATCTGTTGATGGACATCAACGCTGTTTCCAAGATCTAGCTATTTAGCTTTTTTCCCCCATTCTACTTCAATATTCCTTTGTATGCTTTAGAGCTGCCATTTACTTTTCAAAAAGACTAAAACAGAAGAGTTATAATGATTCCAGGAAGTATCATACAGTAGTACATCAGTATGTGTGACCAGCATCATCAACATTTCCTCGTCAAGATTTTACTCTGAGTATCCACCTTTAATCACAGATTGATAAAACCAGAGCCATGCAGAAGCCACAGTGATAAACAGGGTTAGGAAAGCAGAAGTGGCTACAATAAAAGCATAAAGATAAGGTTTACAGTTTCCTTTGTCTCGCTCTCTAACAGGGTGCAAAGAATTCATGCTCAGGAAAACAATCAAGGACTCCACAGTACCCAGTGACCTTGGCCTCCACCAGGTAAGTGACACTGGGTGAAGTTGGCCCTTTGGGAGCTCAAATGGGGAATACATTGCTCTGAGTTTGAGGTGTTGTAGAAACTGGCCTTGAAGGATGGGCAGCATTTAGGAAAGGATAACTTTTGGTAGAGAAGGGGCTGGACAGACATTCTATCAAAAATATGAAGTCCAGAGTGGTGGTACATACCTGTAATCTCAGCTACTTCAAAAGCTGAGGCAGGAGGATTACAAGTTCAAGGTCAGCATGGGTAATTTAGTAAAACTATGTCTCAAAATTCAAAAAGTAATAAATAAATAAAATAACAACAACAACAACAAAAAAAAACCCATAAGGACACAAAGCAGGAACAAAGGAATTATCACAGACTACATGCTCAGCTTATCAGGTGGCTCCATTTTGGTTGGTTGATACGAGGAAACTGACTGTGAACTTGGCAGTGGGGAGGGGAGTAAATGAAGGACATTCTCCAATGCCAGGCTGAGGAATATGCCCTTAATTTAGCAGGCAATGGGCAGCCACTGAAGGTATTTTGAATGCAACAGGTGAAAATACAGTTTACCTGGTTGTGCTGTGCACACAACCTCCCTCATCCCACTTTACTGATCACACAGTGGGGATAAGTGCTTTGAAAAGACTAGTCCTAAATCCACTGTTCCGATTAATGAGAATCATCTGGATTCCTTCACAAGCAAGGATTTTATCCTGCCCAGGTTCAGAGATCAGGGTCCCAGATTTGCAGCTTTCCCAGTTCCCCAGGTGACTCTGATGTAGACCCCAGTGGCACCCTATGTCACGCACGCTGACCACTGGGAATCTTACCATGTTGTGGACTCTGATTCAACAGGTCTGAGGTGGGGCCTCATAACATGTGTTTCAAATTAGCTTTCAGGTCAGGTCAATGCTGCCTATTCAACAGCCACACTTTGGGTAACAAGGTGACAAAATTCTGTCCTGAAAGTAAAGAGTTGGTCTCCATGCTAAAGAAGCTTAAAAAAATACTTCCACCTGCCAACTATGGTCTAATTAATGAGACTCTCTGGAGGTGGGGTCAACCTTGCATACAGTTTAAAAGCTCCCTGGGTGCTTTTAAACTATCCCGTAACTCTGTGAGGAAAGTGCTTACCTCTTCCCAAGACTGTCAAAGATGGCCCCGTGACTTAGGACTGGGTACAGGGGGGAATGTGGCCAGCAGAGAGAGTGGTGAGGTAGGCAGCACCCAGCCCTTCTCACCTTTGGCCAGCAGGTGGTGCCCAGGAAGTTTCCTGTGGTGTGGGACCCAAGCAAGGAGGATGCTGGGAAAATACACTGGGCCAGAGCAGCATGCAGTTTGTCTTATGAGGCCCCAGTTTTCTCAGGTCATAGAGAGGAAAGCGAAACAGCAGCAGCCCTCAGCCTGTCATATGTACTGTTGCTGAGTACTGACATATGAAGCATAAGTGCCTGGGACTGGGGTGACAGCACATGTATTCAATAGCAGGAGCTTACCTGCTGGCATTGGTTTTGGCTACCCTTCCTAATCCCGGACTTCACATCTCTATTCAAGAAAATTCTTTGCAAGGACATCTACAAGGTTCTAGGTGTAACTTTTCACTTTGCTGAACAGTCAGTTTCCAGATGAGTCATGCTGACCTTGCCTCATAGAAAGCAAGGAAGGATGAATGAAGCAAGTCCCTTTTTAGCTGAGCTGACCATCCTCAACATGGGATATGGAAACAAGAGTAGAAGATGGAAGATGAATGATGGAGCTGAGAGGGAGTGGAAAGAGATGGACACTATGAATGTGTGGCAGGACCTGTCTTTCCAGGCTTTGCTCTACATAGTAGCTCCCAAAGCCTTCACTTCCAGGAAGGTTGGCCAACCAGGCCATTGGTCACAGCTTGCCCCAAACCAGACAAATATAGCCACACCTCCATTATTGGAGTCAGGCCCACCTGCATTCCATTCTCACTGCAGGGTGACTCCAGCCCATGGCATCCTTTCCTTTTTGGGCTCTAAAGCAGATGCTGCCCTGGGCACCTCTTTCCTCTTCCTGGAGATTCTCTCTAGAGTCAATGCCTCCTTAAACTTCCAAATCTTCTAGTCCTGGGTTAAAATGGAGAGATGGGAACACAGAAAGAAGGAACCTTGGCAAAGAAGCAGGGTGTGGCTGCCAATCATGCATTTCTGGCAGCAGAAACCACTGTGGAATCATTCATGCACTGATGCTGCAATAAAGAGGGAAACATCTGTCTAATCAGCCCCAGGGCTTGTTTCTCCACAATAGGTCCATCCTCCAGCCACAGAGCCCTCGTCAAGTTATAGGAGGAAGGCTATCTCCACTTTCTGGATGCAGGGCATTGGCCAGCCCTTGCCTCACCCTCTAAGCAAACCCTGGAGGCTACTGTCCTCTCTCAGGTCCACCCAGACACTTGCATCCATTATCTGAGCTGCTTGCCTAGGAAGGAGCAGTTCTGGGCCCCAAACTGTGTATTCCAGTTGTACTTGTTATTGTTATCTCACAATTTAAATACCATGTAACCTGATGGAATAGAGGTACAAAAAAAAAAAAAAGAAAATACAGCCATGTAAAGTTTTCATGCAAACTAAGTTGATGGACTCAAAGGTGAGTCACTAAAATATGTTGCTGAATTAAGTATGGATAAGAAAATAAAGTACTGGAAATCAAAACAAAAACCTAGAAGGATGTTGAAATCAAATATGATTTGCATATGTCTTTAAATTCTTATACAACTTCAATAAATGCATTCCAGAAAGCACAGAAGATTCCTTATGAAGACAGTCTCTGTACGAATAGCAGAGAGCCCCAATTTCTAGACTCATATGCAAATGAAAGGCCTTGATTCACCCCAAAAGATTGGTGAAGAAATGTATATCTACATGTTCCAAGTTAAAATAACTGTGTAAGTTATTTATATAGCCTTGGTTTCTGATCCCTGCTATTTTTTTTTTTTTTGTGGGTACCGGGGGGTCGACCTCAGGATCTCACGCACCAGCAGGCGCCCGTGCTGCTGAGCGATATCACTGGCCCCTTTTTCGTATGTGGGTTCCGGGAATCGAACTCGGGCCCTCGCGCTTGCCGGGCAGGCGCTTAAGCCGCTGAGCCATCTCACCGGCCCTGATCTCTGCTATTTTTATTTGGGTTCTGGTCAGGTAGACAAGTGGTGACTGGGTCAAATTTTTGCTGAGCCTTACTGGCTGGGGTGAGGGGAACCTGTGGTATACAGCTGGTCTCTACTGAAGATGAAAGTTGGATATATACAGGGCTTTTGAATTTAAATAGGGATCTTGTATTGGTCAGGGACCAGTCAGAGCCAGGTAATTCAACAGTGAGAATTTAATATAGGGGATTAATGTAAAAGATTACATGATTCACAATAGTGGGAAGCTGCTCGAGTGTGCAAGGAAGAGTGTATTAGCACAGTGCCAACTCTCCTCAACTGCCAGAATCACAGAGGGGGTTCTCTGGGGGCCACAGAGCAGACACAGCTATTGGCCAAACCCAGCTAGAAGCCCACTTGGCAAGGGAGACTTGCAGTGCAGCTGGCGGGTCAGTTCGTAGGATATAGAGCAAGGAAGAAATCTCAGGACATCTGAGGGCAAACAAGCCTACTACTGGTCCAGATCTGTTGAGATCCAAAAAGTCCCCACTGAATGACTCAAGGTGGAATTTAAGACACTACTAAGTCTGGGCAAGTAAAAGTATATATTTAAGGCCAGAGCCGGGAGAGGGTTGTCTCCTGGTGCCCTACAACTGTGCTACATAAGTGACTTCTATACTAAGGCTGACCTGGAGGGCAGTGATGAGGACAAAACTGGCAGAGAGATGGATTCCAAATGAAGCACAAGAGCTCCCAGCAGAAGAGGCAGCAAACTGCCTAGGAGGGTCAGTGGCAGCAAACAGTCTAGAAGGTGATGCTAGAATGCATTTTCATTTTTTAAGAGCTTTTAAAGATTCATCACCTTCTTATTTATTATAACACAATATAAAGGGTGGAAAATTTCTGTGGCCATTGCAGTCAATTTTGGCTCCTGTCCAACTACCATTCTGAAGTCAGGTGCTCTGGACCCAATGGGCAGTGTGCTCATGGCTGCCAGGACAATGGATTGTCTGGTTGAGCTCTTATTATTTTCCCCGTGCATTTAGTTCACAGGCAGCAATTTTGGTGACTACCAAGATTAGGCAGCTAAGGCTGGGGGTGGTGGCATGCTATAGTTGTAGCAACTGACTAGCATCTTGGAGGTGTGGCTGCTTGCTACCACTAGATACTTGTCTCAGGGGAGGACACTGCACCTCTGTGGGTCTCAGGGCCCTGTTCTGTAAAATGAAGGAGTTGCACAAACATTATACATTCCAGGGTCAACACCCTGTACATCAATCTTCACCCTGCAGATTTTCAAGTGGAGGGTAAGAAGGACAGGAAGATTAGGGAGAAGGTAGACTGAGTCCAGGCTGACTTTGTAACTGTTTCTTTAAAAAAATTCCTGAAATGAAATCCCACCCCCTTTAGCATATGTTTTTCCCTTAAAAGGAGAATTCTAAGAAATAAATTCCAGTTAATTGAGAGTTCTGGTTACTTGGGGTGCACTTAATCAAGGTTTTACTGCATTTTCAATTGCAGTGAGTTACACAGTAGTTTGCATATGCAGTTACTTCTTAAGTGACTTCTGTTCCCCGACCTCATATCTGTTTCATTAAAACTGAACATTCTGAAACAAAAAAGGAGCACAGAGCAGAATGGTTCCACCTGGATACAGCTCTGGGGAAGCAGCAGTCAGGGTGATAAAAAGCAGAGCCCGGCCATGCCCATAGATTAGCTGCCCTGCCTGAGAGGCAGTAATTGTGTTTTCAACCACACTTCACAGCACTTTTCAACCTCGTCAGACATTTCTGATTTTTCTCACTCTGGGGCAGGTGAATTTGGTACAAAAATCTACCAATTCCCTCCTAGTAGCAACCACACATTAACTCTGGCTGGCTAAGCAACATAAGAGATGACCTCAGTGCTACCAAAATGCTGCACCTCAAGCCTCAAGCACATCCTTATGTCTGGAGGAAAATGAGTCTCTGAGTTCTTATGGCCACTTTGAGGCAGTTCCATGGCAAGCACGGCATTGCCATTAGATACAGAGGTGGAGTAGGGTCAGTCAAAGCCAAGCCATTAATACACCAGCACTCTCGTTCAAACCCGAGGTCAAGAGGGTGAGCTGCCTGAGTCTAACCTGGGAGGAGAGGGGACATATCAATAAGTGGTGATTGGTTAAGGAAAAAAGGACTATCTCAAGCTGTACCGCAGCCTGCAGCTGAGGGACAGCTGGTTGTCTCCCACTCCTGCTTCTCCCTGAGGAACCAGATGGGGAAATCCCATTGCTTGTGAGCTGATAAACAGCTGGTGACCTCTTATGCAGAACCCAGCAACTTATGGAAAGCATATTTCAGTCAGGAAGAGTGGGCCATAATAAACAGTAGCAGCGATCACCTAACCTCTTCTCAAAGCTTCCTTCTCTTCTGGAAACTTGGTAATGCTGGTAACTGTTAAAATACTTGCAGCTCTGCCCTTGTTGGAGCCTCAGGGTCCCTGGTCCCATGAACACCCTCCATCCCTTTTATAGAAGTTTTCTCTAATTTAGGCAGGTAAACATGTTCACATTCTTTTAGCAGGAAAAGGAAGAGAAGAAAGCACCAATTGCAAACATCTGATTGGAAAGCCAAAAACTAGGCATTGTGGTTTCTTAAGTGTGTGTGTGAAAGCAAGCAAGAGAAAAAGGAAACTGGATTACAGGCTTTTCCCCTAAAAGATGGGGTACAAACTGAGCTTTTTATGAAACTCTGAATTGCCAGGGCACAATTCCCTGACTATAAATGTGTTTTCTGGGCAGGATATTTAGAGGGAAAAGGAAATGGGGCTACTGAGGACGTCAGGGTGGTCACTGATGACTTCCTGGCATGATTTTATCCTTATTTTTTCCCTTTCTTTTAAGACAACTATCAGGACATGATGGTGTTTGACGGGGAGATGGCAAAGGAAGAAGGCCAGGGGCTGGAGTGCTTGCCTGAAGCTGCTGCTTGGAGGCAGAGAGCAGTGTTCCACTGGTTGAGGGGGAGAGGGTCAGTGCAGCAGGGACGCATGATAGTATGTTTCACCTGTGGTCAAAAGCCTGCCTCTGCACATGATCATGAAGGCCTGAATAAGCACTGCACCATCATGGGCGGGATGTGAGAAGAATGGATGAGGAGAAAGCAAGGAGCATGGCAAGTCTTGGTGATCTCTCTCTCTCCAGCCCCAGAAACTTCTTTTTAACAGTTATTAAAGTCTGTGTTGGATCTAGGTCATTTCTCCTTAATAGAATACAAGTCCCTCAAAGGAACTCTGACTTGTGTTTATTTCTGTACGTTTGTTCCTGTCACTATCATCACCATATCTCTATGGCCACCACTAATGGATGCTCAGCAAATACACAGAACACATGGAAAGGAGCCTCCTTTTGGAGTGTCTGACACTTGATGACCCTCTTTTCCCAAGAAATTTCTCCTCTCTCCTCACAGATGATTCTACTCATTGTTGAGGGACCCCCACCCATGATCATAGTTGAATGGCTCAGAGGTGGGTAAGTGACCTAGGTTCAGGCCAGCTGAGATTTTCTCCACACGTGCTATACCTGGTGGCCACGTAAGTATGGATTTTGTATGCCCACCTTCTATCATGTGCAAGGAAAAGCAATGAAACCCTGTCTGCAGAAAGAACAAGGAAGCCAAGATGATAGAGCAAATGGCTCCACAATGATAAACAAATGTTGAGGAAATAACCTATTGCCCATGCCTTTCCTGGTCCAGTCTCTCTAGAGGTCTTGCATCAGTGTATTTTCTGCTCTTAAGACCCATAACAAACCTCAGTATCCTTGTAGTAAATGGTGTTTTCAGTTTATGCTAGTTTGAATTGGCTTTCTACTTGCAACCAAAAGTATTTTAAGTAATATAATACATGTGTCACCACCCTGCCTGTCTCAGTAGGTATCGCTAATCAATCACAGCAGTTTTCCACTAAGCCTCAAAAGCCTTCATCTGACAGTCACTATCAATTGAGCCAAGTTAGTAGACAAGCTAAAAATCTTCTGGCAAAAACAAACAAAACGTCCCACAGACTACTGACTGGCCCAAAGTCTATGATGACAATAGGACTGAAGAGTAAAACAGGAGCCCCGGGAGGGAGAGGTTACTCTGACAGAGCTTCCAAGTATGGACTTGAACAACAGGTAGATTTGTCCAGGCATAGAAGGACGGGATGCACTTCAAGTGTGAGGAGACAGAAGTAGCCTTTTGGGATCATGTCACCATGTAGGAATGGACCCAGTACTCACTTGGGTGTCTTCCTAACCACATCTTATCAGGCTGACTCCATATCTCAGGAAACCATTTTTGTTACTGTTGTTTAGGTTGCTCTAGGATCCACTTTAAAAAGGAATAATAACAAATTTAAAAGTTCGTCTTGGCTACAGCTGGGATGCTGGTTCTTCTTTTGCTTCCCAGCACCCTGTGGAGCTTGGGGAAGAACCGAAACACTCAGATTTTTTTTTTTTTTTTTTAATCCAGGCCTAGCTTTGGACCCTGTCTAGTAAATGTGTTTCAACTTTCTAGAATCCATTTCACCTTTTTAAGCTATAGCTCTGAATTTCCTTCCGTGGGTCCCTGGCTCCCACCCAGTCCATGAGGTGTGGGAAGAGTTCCTTCTGTGTTTTGGGGGGTGGAACATGTGACTAGACATTAACCAATCCCGGAGGTCCATTCTCTGGCTACAGGAATTCCTTCAGAGATGGACATGTGACATGAGGCAGCCAATCATGTTCAGTCAGAGTTAACCCTAGGCTTGTTCTTAAATTATGAGTGAATAGTGTTCTCTTTTTCCTACTGGACTTTAACAGGAGAGGTTGTGAGGCTATCTCTGCTACCGCTGCAGACCAGCGAGTAAAGCAGGGTGAGGAGACAAAGAAACCTGAGTCCTGGATGCGGCGGTATTTGAGTATGACCCTGACTGATCACTGCATTCAAAAGCTAACACACAGTCTATTTTGCTTAAGTCAGTTTCATATGGGTTTATTCTCATTTGCATAGAAAATCCTATTACGGTCTACCTTGGTTACTTCATCAATGAAATGGGATTCAGAACAGTTTCCTCTGCACAGGACTGTTGCCAGGAATAACTGAGGGTCTCTAAGATGTTTTATTAATCACTAAGCGAGCCCTAGCAGAAAATGATAATGTCACTCTGGTAAGTGATTTTAGGAAGTGGTGTCAATGTTCTCCAAAGAAACAAAAATGTGAAGTATGTCATCTCATTTTCACACAATGTGTCCTAGTCCAATGCCTATTACAGAAGATGCGCAATAGATAATTAATAGCATGTATTGAAAGAAGCCAGCCGAGGAGGCCCTGTTTTGAACACATCTAAGGAGACTTCTACTCTCTGATCTTACATTAAATTGACAGTACTGGCGCCCCCTCCCACTCCTTTCAGAAACGCTACACCTGCCTGCCCTCCCTACCAGGGCATCAGGAGAGGGTGAAGGATGACAGATCCAGCTGAATGACTAAGCAAGTTTGGTAATCCAATGTGACTCCTGACACTGAACTGGTAGAGTGTCCCCACCAGCCCACTCCTGCTGGCTGAGGTGGAGGGTAGGGGTCAGGCAGTTCCAGCTGGTTCTCAGATAAGGAGGCTGTTTGTCACCAGTCCATCACCCATCCACAGGCAACTGGCAGCCTTTCCCTACCAGCCAGGACAGGTATGAAGCCTCCATTAATAGCTTCAGTTGTGCAAATATCATTCATCACCTAAGACAAACCTAATAAAAAGCTAAAATCACCCCCTGCCAAGATGTTTTTCTGAACATAATCCTTTAAAATTTCCAGAGGGTGTCTCCTTTATTCTGCTGGGCTGTAGCTTTGACAGGTCCCCTCATAGAAGGCCAAACCCAAGGGCATCTTGGGGGAGACCCACACCTCTATTTCTTTGGCAACAAAAACGATTCTCTTGTGTTTTCCTTTTCTCTTCTCCATCCACTCTCCCTCTCATCTGGGATGTTAGCTTGGGGGAGCCGGCTGCATTCTCCCAGGTTTTTCTCATCAAGCGCTCCCTTTCCCTCTTTTCCTCTAGCGTCAGCAGATTAGCTTTGGAAAGAATTTACGTGGAAGTAGGTGATTCTACAGTTCAGCCAGCAAGCTTGACAATTAGCTAAATAAACTGCTTGGGGTCACTTGAAGTAACAATTCACAGACTTCCCTGTGACAGGCAAAACTTAGGCCCCTCGGTGAGCAGGACCTCCTGACGGGGTGAGGAGGAGCTGGTTTTGCAGGAGGAAAATTCTAGGCATCTTATTATTCACTCGCTCCCTTTCCAGTTCTGACCTTAAGAGTACTCTTAACCTTCCTCCTCCAGCTTGCTAATGGGGAAATAAATCTTGGGAGAGTATCTTAAATTCTTTTTTATCACAGACTGTATCACCGAGATAATAAGACCAGCCTTCACAGTAACCATTAAGCCACAAAAGGTGTGGTCATCATTTATGATTTTTTTAGCCTTAATTGCTAGACAGACACTTTAAGTGGGAAGTCCGTCTAATGAGCCCAGTCATTAAAACACCAAAAACTGTTATGTGGGGTTTCTATTTTAGTTAGACATTACATTATTTTAATAAGGGGGCCACATTTCTTGTCACAGGGTTGGTAATGGAGGCAGAAGCCACCCCGTGGGGAATGGGGGAAGGGAGGCAGCCTTGCCTTTGGAAAACAAGGTCGCAAATCAAGCCCCAGTCCTGGAAGGAGGAGATAGATGAGCAGGTCTGGGAACCCAAAGGGAGGAGGGCCTGCCTGAAGGGGTGATGGGGGACACGAACAGCCATACCAGCTGGGGACAGAGAGAGGCTGGTGGTCAAGGGGCATTCCGGCTTCTTTGTGTATCACTACAAAGCTTTCTCATCTGTCGCCTCACCTTTGTGCACAGTGTCCTTATCTTGACTCGTTTGGAGTCCTCTTTGCTGCCTAGAAAGCAACGAGCCAGCAGGGCCACCCAGTCCCTGGCCTCTCTGAGTCCTCCCTTCACCTTCTAAATGAACTCGACCCTCTTCCCCCTTCCTGGGCTCCTACAACAAGCATCTTCCAGGCTGCCTGGGTAGCACCTGATTCCATCCTTGGGATTTCTGGACTGAATGCTCAAGCATTTGACAATCATTTTTTGCTCCTCTTTATTGATCTGTACCAGTACTGGCCAAAAGGAATATAACCTGAGCTACACTGTAATTTTAAATATTCTAATAGCTGCGTTTAAAAAGTAAAAATAAACAGGTAAATTTAATTTTAACAACACATCTTATTTAAAGAATATACCTACAATCTTACCATTTCAACATGTAATCAATATATTTTTTAAATGGCTCATTAGATACTTTCTTTTCCTCTTTTCGTGCTAAGTCTTACAGCTCATCTCCGTTAGGACTGGCTGCATTTCCAGTGCTCTATCACACTTGGATTTTCCAAGTAGCTTTCCATTATTAAGCATTTACTTCATGCTAGGCACGGCTCTTAGCAATCCATATATAGTACTTCATTTAACACTCTCAATAATATCAATTAGATACTACAATTATGCTCAGCTTACAGAGAGGAAACTGAGGCAGAGAGGTTAAATAATTTGTTTGAAGCAACAGAGCTTACATGGGTTACCACTCCGAATGGGCCACACTGTAAGTATGAGCTCAGCACATATTTGACGTCTTGATATCTGGCCTCTTACTCTAAATTCAACAGAGCCTTAGATGACTTACCAAATGCCAATGTGCTGACAAGTTCCCGCCAAACCAGGGCAGGTCGTTCCCTCTGTGTGACCAACATCCCTGGTCACAGGCTCCAGGTAACCAACCTGCCTGTCTGACACTAGATCCTTCTCAAATAGAGAAATATGCCAACCTATAATCTTTATTTTGAAACAAACAAACAAAAACGAATCAAGATATTAGTCTTAAAAAGACAGCCTTTAAAAACCAGCTTGAGTATGTTTCTAGAAATGTGGTGATGGCTGCACAGCTTCATGAATAAACCGAAAACTTTGAATTATATCCTTTTAGTGAGTGGACTGTATGGTATGTGAACTCTCCTCTATCTATATCTATCTCTATCATCCATATTTATATCTTATTCTATCTATGTGTCTATCTGTCCATCCATCCACCCATCCCCCCACACACACACCAGCCGGTCATGTAGTAGGGATACTGCAGGTGCTTGGTACTTGTAATAGAAGATGCTGTCCTTCTCTTTTGCTTTGAGGATGCAAAGGAAGTGAGCCACATGGGGACCTACATGCTCTCCTAAGTCACACTCTTCCATTGGGCAGCTTCAGAGTTCCCTGGTGGCTCAGTCCTCAAGCAGAACAAGCAGAAGTATGAAGAGCAGGGAGTGGGTCCAACCAGGTACACTGCACTGTGCTACCCTGAGGCACCGGCCGGGGTACCCCATGCCCAGCCATTTCAGAATAACTCAGCCCTGACATCTGCTACTGGCAAACTCCCATTATGCTCCCCATGGCTAGAAACACTTATTCACATCTCTGTACCTGTGTAAGATGCACTGCAAGAGGACTAAACCCTGCCAGGTATCTGCAGAGGCTGTGTTTCTGTCCCTTTCATTTCTGTCCTCTCCTCCAAGGACAAGCCCTCCTTTAAGCCCCCAGTGCTACTGACAAGGGCAGGATCAGGAATAAAGTTCAGGATATGGCTGACCTTGGTTTCCAGGTCCATTGCAGACCTTCCAACAGCAAAGTAATTTCAGGTCCCAGGGAAGGCAGAGCTGAGTGTCATTCATCATTGTGACCCCAACCATGGTGCCTGATTCACTGACTGAATTGCATCAGCTTCTCTGAGCTTCATTCAACTGCCAGGAGCTTGGCAAAGAACCTCAATGCTTCTTGTGGTGGTACTTGCATCTAGGGTGTGTGAGAGCATAGTTTAGGGCAAGTGGTGGCTGTGCAGAAGATTTTAGCAGCCATGGTCCTGGCCCACTCAATAATATGGACAAACACAATCATGCCCCCTATGCACACTTTCCAAATGCTCCTGGTGGGGGAGTGCTGCGGCGTGTGGGGGCATGGTATTGTTCCTGGTGACCTCAGGGCTTTTCTAGTCCTGATTCCAGTGTAGAGACTATGTTGATTTCCATAATGTCAATACTCCCAGCATGGCCATTTTCAAAAAAAAAAAAAAAAAAAAAAAAGATAGCTGCGTGGAACAGTTCATTCACAAATTCCTAAAATGTAACAACTGGCTCTTGTGCTTGCCAGCTGATAGGAGCTGGTGCCAGCAGACCATTGCCTGGCATCTTGTATCTTACTGCACTCTCTAAATGCTCATTTTAAAAGATACACTGAATTAAGAAGCCATTTGGAGTAGTCTTTCTGCGTTCTCATATTTTAGAACCAAATAATACTACTGCTATTGAAAGTCCTGATAACACATCTTGCCCATGAGGCAGGCTATGGACAAGTGAGAAATGTGTCACTGGATGGCAAGGCCGATGTGTTAATGACAGGAAGACACAAAACAGGGACCAAGGCCACAGGGGGCTGCCTGCTTCTGCCACTCAACCAAGGCCCTGATGGCCTTTCCCACAATGGGAGGAGCTGAATGATTCTGGGTCCACATCCCTCCTACCATCTCCCTACTTTCAGCAGGAATCTTCCCTCCTTCCAGACTCTAGCCTTCAGAAAGCCCCTCCATCCCCAGGTGGAATAGGGTTAATGGAAGCCTCCTGCCAGAGGCCATGTTTTTCCACAAATGACAAAGGAGAAGGAGGTGGAGCAGGAGGAGGAGGCCAAAGGCCATAGCTAATCCCAAGAGTCCTACACGTGTGCACAGGCTGGCAAGCAGTTCCCCCAGGCTGGTCTGGCCAAGACATGGCCAGCTGGCCTGTGAAATAAGGGGCCCAAACTCTGTTGTAACAGGGGAGGGTTCATAAGGGGGACAGAAGATGATGGTACAAGCAAGAAAGCACAAAGTTTATCACCCAGGCTGGGGTGGGGAGGCCAGGATGAGCAGGGAGAGGGACAGCAAGGGCAAGAGGTAAGCCAGGTGCTGGCTTTGTTCACTATGTGATGTGGTGATGGGTTGCGGGTGTCTCCAAGTGCCCAAACCTATCAAACTACATTTTAAACATGGGAGTTTTATTGCAGAACAATTATACCTCTATAAAGGTGCATAAAAATATCCCTAGGCAAACTGTAAAGATGGGTGTTCAGCTCAAACCGGAGACCCGCCAGGTTGGAACAAAGCCATCCTGGTACTAGGAAGGACCAAGGAAGGGGGTGCTGGATCAGAGTGGGACCTCGGTGGACTCCCACCTCCAAACTGCAGGGGACTGGGAGAAGTGAGAGAGGAGGCAGGTACAGCGAAGCGGCAGGCAGGAACCAGTTACATAAAGCAAAGCAGCCGAATCAGTGTCAGACTGTCCGAAGCTGTTTACTTGGAGGATGAAGATGACAGAATTGGAACAAGAGCCTCAGCTGAACCAGGAAATGAGTGGAGATTTAACTATCAGGATGCAAAATTTACCTAAGAGATGGGAGAGAGGGAGGGGAGTAGGGAGGCCAGGTGGAGGATGTGGGGAGGGGCCTGAGAGAAGAAGTGTGGAGGAGGGGTCAGGAGAGGGAGGAGGCAGGGAGGAAGGATGGAGAGGAGGGGAGGCAGGGGAGGAAGGACAGAAGTTTAGGGAGGAAAAGAGGTGGGCAGGGATGGGGAAGGTCAAGGAGGAGAGGGAGGAGATGAAGAGGGGGGAGGGATGGACAGAGGGCAGAAAGCAGTGGGAAAGAGCTAAGAAAGAAGGGTGAAGAAAGAGGGAAGAAGAGGAGAGGCAGGAGGGGGCTGGTAGGAGGAAGGGGAGGGAGGAAGCTAAGAGTCAGCCAGGAAAGGCGCTGACACTGCAGGTCAGGAAACCTGTGCACAGTGCTCAGGGATGGTTTCTGGGGTCACTGACACCTCTCAGGGAAAGGGGAGCTTGGAGATGTTTCTGAAGATAAGAGGAGATAAGCTTGGGCTGAAACCAAAGCTTGGACTGAGGACAGAGCCACAGGCAGGGCAGGGCTGACTTCTCTGCAAGCCACTGGGTCTCTCCCAGGTGACACCTCATGTGTCCACTTGGGAACCTTCCCGACAGCATCTCCTTCCACCCCGCGGTGGGAATTTTCAAATGAGAACAGTCTGGGTCATCCTGGAGCTCAGTAGGAGTTGGGCTCAGGGCTGGGATGGAGCCTAAGATAACTTCGCAGGGCCCAGTGAAGTCAAGGGCCAGCTGCCTGGAACCAGTGTCATCCAGAGAGAAGCTGCGGAAGCAGCAGGTAGAGCTAACTCCGACGCCTGGTGCTCTCAAATGGTTCTCAGGGTTTGGTTTTATGCCCAGCTCAATGACATCTCTTTTTCCTCCTGACACAAAGACAAAACCATTCTCCAAATATTTGTCAGAGTATGTGAAATTCTACCATTAGAGTTTTTCCTATAGTGGCATCTGAGCTTAAGGAGCAAAATTACTTGCTCCCTGTCACACGTGTCTGACTCCAGGGCCCGTGCCCTTTCCACTCTCAGGGTACACCTGGAGCCCTAAGTGTGGAGACCCCAGGGACAGCAGCAGTGGACTGATATGGGTCTGGGAGGGGGAGCGAGACTCAGGCCTGGCCTATTCTCCTACAGGGGGAGCCTAGAGTAGGAGAGTGGGAGGTCTGCAGTTGGGGGGAAGCTTGCTGTACAGATACAAGGATGGAAGGCCCACTAGCCTGGCAGAAAAGTCAGATGGTCAGAGGGACCAAGACACCGGAGGAGAAGTGCTTTCCTAGACTGGAACCATGGTGGTGGTGGGGCTGTGGAGGGAGATGCCAGAGGGCCGGGGCAGGTCAGCAATGGCCAGTATGGGAGGCAGTCATGGGGAGAGGCTCCAGAGGTCCCCAGAGGGTCATCTTGGGGAAGAGAATGCTCTCTAAACTGAATTTCTTGGTCCCTGACCATGTGGTCTACAGGGCAGAGAAGCCCAGTCCACCTGAGTTTATGGGCTGGGCCTTTGTGGCCTCAGGGCTTAGGCTTCCCACCCTTTTCTGTCCTGTTCTGTGTCCTGGCTTGTCCCACCTTTTCTGCTTCAGTGACTGTGCACTTGTTCCTTGACATACACCTCTTGAATCAATAGAGTTATTAAATGTTCCTGAAACTCCATATTAAAAATTGAGGAGAGGGGAGCGCTCAGGGATGGGGTGCAGCCAGTCCCGGGCAAGAAACATTTCTCAGAGGGTGCTGAAATGGGGAGACTTCTTAGTGGAGGAGACATGGAGAGAGAAGAAAGACTATGTGGGCTGGGAGGGGAGGAGAGGAAGGGAGTGGAACCCAGCCCCAGTCTTGGGAAGCTGCTGTGGTGAGGGGATGGATTGTCCAGGAGTCTCCTGGAGAAAGAGGAGAGTCCAGGGGAGAAAGCAAGGGTGCAAAGGAATGTAAGCCCTGCCACCTCCAAAGAGTGGGAACCCTGCCCAGACAGCCCTGCCTAGCCCTCAGTTTACCAATTTTGCATACCTGAAGCCTGGGCCCCCCCACAAGCCCCTCCATACTGCCTCTTCCCTTTCTAAGACTGAAAAGATCAGAGGCAACTTCTGACCTGAAAAAACGGTGTTTATGCAAATGGCTACAAAGATGGGTGAAAAAATGGGATACAGAATTCATAAAGAGAATAATCACTAATGCGTTGCAACAAACAAACACCCAAACAATGTAGGCGTGGGAAATAAATGGGAGAAAATACAGCCAAGTGATGAACGAGGCTGTTGGAGGCAGGGCCTGGGACGAGGGGGGGGGAGGGGAGCAGGCCATGGCTGTGGGTGTAGATCTTCCGTATAGTCCATTATGAGGATGCTGTACTGTTAACAGACACAAATAAATGTTATTTATTAAAAAGGAAGAAATACTGTATTTTTGGAAAAGAAAAAGAAGTGCTTCCTTGTGCAGACGTATTAATGAGTGACTCAGCCACAAGCAGCCACCCTCTCCTCAAACCCTGCTCAGGGAGCCTGGTGTCTTTCCATTCGCTGGAGTTCCATGGGCCTGACTAGCAGCAGGGACTGTCCTCAGGAAACCCGTGGTGCTAAAAGAGCACAGATCACTCAGCTCCCCACCCCAGAAGGTTGGAAAAAGGAGTCATTTCTCAGATAAGAAGACTGAGGCACAGAGAGGTAAAGTGCTTTAAGCACAGGCCCATAGGAAGGTAGGCAGTGGTAGAGACCATGCGTCTTTAACTTGAGCTCAATGCTCTTTCTTATTCCGTATACATGCTATGGTTTGGAAGGCCCCCCAGAGGCCCTTGTGTTGAAGGCTTGGTCCTGAGCCCTTGATGCTATTGGGAGGAGCCCTGGGGTCCCTGGGGTCATGTCCCAGAAGTGAATAGTGGTGCCCTGGCCCCTTCCTCTCTCTTTGCTTCCAGGCTGCTGTGAGCTGAACAGCTTTGCTCTACCACCTGCCCCTGCCATGATGTCTACTCAGTTTAGGCCCAAAAGCAACAGAGCCAATGGACCAGAGATTGAAACCTCTGAACCATGAGCCAAAATAAATGATTCTCCTTTAGAAGCTGATGATCTTGATATTTTGTCAAAGTAACAGAAACCTGACGAAGACAATACTGCACTGCATTCGTGCATTTATTGTTACCATCATCATTGTCATCTGTGGGCATAGTGTCTTCCGCCACGACGGGGGTGGTCATCTTGCATGTGTATGTTACCCACGGATGCACACTGATCAGAGGGGGACATATTCTCATTAAGGACACTCCCCAACTCCCTTGACTACATCTGTATTTGCTCCCCATGATCTGGCCCTGCCCCACCCTAGGCTTCTTGGTAAAGCAGCACTCTAAAGGCCTCACCTTGGCTCGTGCTTCTCATCTAGCCTGTCCTGCACTCCTAAGTGATCTTTAGGGAGCTAATTTCCTAATTACCTAGGGATACTAATTAGTGCATCTAGAGAAAAGCTGAAGTCATGAGGCTGACACTCAGGCTAGACCATGAAACAACTGCGTGGGGTGGCTCCTTGCTGTCAGCCTCCTTTTCTGCGTCAAATTATTAATTACGATTCTTAATCATTCCTTTCCCATCAGAACCCATGAGATTTAATTTGCTTTGTCATTTGGCCTCCTTAGAATGCACAGCTCTGAGTTTCTTCTCCGGGGCGAGGCGGTGCCTTGCTACATCTTGCCAAGCAGTCAATCTTTCTGCTTGGACTCAGCTGAGCCCCAGATGCCCCCATGACAGCTGGCTCTGTCCTGCAAAAAGAAGGGCCTAAGGAGGGGGTCCAGTATGGGGAGGTGACCAGAACCATGTCCTAGGGGACAGAATAGGAGGATGTGAAACCTAGGAGTCTTCTGTTACTGAGAAGTGACATTAGGTTTATTCCATTGCTTCAGTTGACAGAACTTCTACCAATGCATAGGTTTTGTGGAGGTTTAATTGTTTTGTTTGCTTTGTGACAAGGTCTTGTTATACAGCCCAAGCTGCCCTTGAACCAAGATTTTCCTGCCTCAGCCTTCCAAGTGATGGGATTACAGGTGTGTGACAGGACACCTGGCTTGATTTGGGTTTTGTACAATAACTTTCTATCAGTTAGATCTGGGCCAAGGAGTCCCTGAACTTTCTAGGGAGCAAACCAGTTGCTGGATACCACCACAGTGCAAAGAGTCCTGTCTATTGTGTGGTTTCCATGCTAAACCGTTAGTGGGCTTTGGGGTTTGTCTCCCCCTACCCTGTCCCTCAAGGTCGGAGGCTGTCCCTGATTCTTGCCTGGGTTCCCAGCACCTCCCTAGAACTGGGTGCTGGAGCAAAGTTTGTGGACTTGAGTTGAAATAAAAAAAAAAATCCAAATTCAACAAATTATAGTTCCACATGCATATGACACGGAATTTTGGATTAGGGAAAATGCCAGTGGGGACTTCGTTACTATGCTTTAGTTTTATCCCAGGAGTGGAATGAATGCACATAATGTTTGTGAAGTGACCAACTAATTTCAAAATTATAAAGTCAATAAAGGAAACTTAAAAAAAAAAAATCCTTAGATGGCTTTTTCCTCCTAAATACTTGGTAACCCACAGGGAGCTACTCCCCAGGCTGCTCTGATTCTGCTGCAACTGTCCATGGAAGGAGGTAGACAGGAGAAGCCAGAGCTCTGAGCTGGGGAGGGAGGAAGCAGTAGGGACGCCTGCTCCGTTTTTACCTCTGATGTACTGGATGTGATGAGCGGCTGCAGAGGCAGCTTGGCCACCAGAGGGGCCTGAGTCTTGGGCCTTCTTGAGCTGCCCTCACTCACACATTTTAGAGATGAACTTTGTCAAAATAGACATCGAAACACACACACACACACACACACACACACACACATGAAACGCAGACATACACAGTCAGAAAAAAGAAAGAAAACACAAACACACAGTTTTCTGTTAGGCAGGTGTGAGCCACCATGCTCAGCTGGAAGCACTGATTTTAGAAGTTAAAAATGCTGGAAAAATCTCCAGTGCCACAGAACAAAAAATGGATGAACAGATTGTAGTCTATTCACACCTTACAATACTATTCAGTGGTTAAAGGGACTGAATTATAGCTGTATAGCTGCCTGCTCAACATGGACAAATGGTAAAAACAACACTGAGTGAAAAAAGCTAGTTGCAGAAGTACACACAAAGTCTGATTTCATTTCATAAAGATCAAACACTGGCAAAACTACCAGTAAAAAAAAAAAAAAAAATATATATATATATGGCCATTTTAGCCATTTTTAAATAATGTACTACCCACAATTCAGCAGCGATAGTTGCATTCACAATGCTGTACAACAATTACCACTTTTTCCAAACTTTTTCATCATTCCAAAGAGAAACTCTGGATATGTTAAGTGATAATTCCTCATTTCCCCTTCCATCCAGCCTCTGATGAGCTCTAATCCACTTTCTGTCTCTAAGAATTTGCATATTCTGGTATATTTTGTAGAAGTAGAATGACACCATATTTGATATTTTGTGACTGGCTTCTTTCACTTAGCAGATGTTTTCAAGATTCATCTATGTTAAGCACATATCAGAATTTCATTTTTTATGGCTGAATAATGTTCATGCAAGTATTCATAAATATATACATTTTGTTTATTGTCTGTTTTTGTTAGTAGACATTTCGATTGTTTGTCCTTTGGTTCATTAGAAATAATGCTGCAATGAATATTTGCATACAAGTCTCTGAGTACACATTTTCAGTTCTTTGGGTACATGCCTAGCAGCGGAATTGCAGGGTCATATTGTAATTCTATGTTTCAGCTTTTGAGGTACCATAAAAGTTTCAGAATCCTATATAAGTGGTAAGACCATCAGGAAAAGCAAGAGAATGATACCCACGCAGTTCAGGATTGTGAATATTTCTGGGAAAAAAAGGAGGGAGATTCCATGGAGGAAGGGGGCCAAGGAGATTTAGTACTCTCAGGTGCTATTTAGTACCTTTGGTTGCATTTTGTAAACTGAGGGATAGGTTCTTAAGAGCTTATTTTATCATTATTATTCACAGTCTCTCTTGCTCTCTCTCCATGTATATCTATATATATATATGGAGAGTTTTCCATATACATGTATGGAAAATTTATATATATATCCACACACATAAATGAAGAGTATACATGTACATTCCATATATAACCCTATATGTTTATATATATTCACAATTCGATTTACGATGCTGTGAAACCATTACTGTTACACATAGGTATCAAATATTCTATTAAAAATGTCAGATGCTACATTAAAAACTACACAGAAAAGTATAAAGAAGAAAAAAATTGATCTATTCCCTCCCCTCTCCATAGGACAGCAGCAGAAATGTTCCTCCCTACTGTCACAGGTCAGGTGGGAGGATCCCACTGTGCTGAAGGTGCCACTCCCTGTATGTCGTGGTTCTGTCTCACGTTGTCCCTCCCTCTAGGCTGCAGGCTTCTGGAGACTCTGACTTCTTGGGCTCCAGTGGCAAATAGAGTTCCTGGAAAACAGCGCCTGCTCCGCACATGTTTATTCAGTGGATAAATGAATTTATCAATATTAATCCGTAGCCTCTTCCCAGAACCTACCAGCTGTGGTCCCTCGCATTCACACACAGTTTGGAGGCCACCTTCTCTCTTCTGTCCTCAAGATAGGCCCAGAGTCAGCTCCTGCCCCCATCCCTGGTGAGCTGTCTCTCACTGTTGCTTTCTGCTTCTGTTACCCCCAGACTCTAAGCCAGCTGCTCTGGTGCTGGCCCTCCTATGGCTACCCTGGCCTGCTCACCCCACCCCTCAGTGCCTACAGCTTTCCTGCCACTGGCTAGGATCTTGGGGTCCCTTCTCAGAATCCTTACCTTTGCTGGCCGGCTGGCCACTGCCAGCCTCATCCTGGCCCCTCACTGTGGGTAGCACCTTCAGTCCTAGCCCATATTTAGAAGGGGCTAATGTGCCTGGTGTGTTCCCATTTTGTGCCCGGTGGGGGAGGTGTGTGCCCTGTGGTTAAGTAGTCAGGAGCTGACAGGGCTGGGGAACGGATGGTGTGCCAGCTGGCTGTTGGGCATCTAGGTCTGCTTTTATCCCTCACCTCCCTCTGCTGCTGACCACATCGAGCAGCATTAGTATGCCTATCACATGGAAATGGTTCCTCTAACACAACCAAATTGCCCTGGGCTGAACACCCTGTTATAGCTTGTATCTAGATTTCCCCTAAAGCCTCATGCGGTCATAGGTGGGGCTTTTCAGAGGTGTCTGGATCTAGGGTGTGTGCTGCTGGGATCAAGGAAGGATGTGATGCTGGGATTGATTCACTGCGTGATGCTACTAGGATTAAGGATGTGAGTGCTACCTGCTCTAAGGGCCGGTAGCCTGGATAAGATACAAGGGCCAGAAAGAGCTGTGGTCATGCCTTGCCTCTTCTCGCTAGCTTGCTGCTTTGCTGACTTCTGTCTTCTGCCTGCCATGAACTGTTTCTCCTCTGTGATGCCCCTCTGCCATGCCACCCTGCCTTGGAGCCAGCCACCTATGGACTAAAACTTCTACAAACTGTGAGCTAAATAAATCTTTCTTCCCTTAACTTGTGGATGTCAGGTATTTTGTTTCAGCAACGAGAGAAAAGTAACTAAGATACACCCCATACTTGTAGGCCTTTCTGTCTCTAGCCTCATGGCTCCTGTGTGCTCCAAATTCTTCTGTGCATTCTTCCCTGGGCACCACCTCTAAGGGGCTGCCCCCCACAGGTGGCCTAGGAGTACTCAGAACCCAGCAATGCTACAGCTAGGAGAATTGGGACCACCTGCAACTTCATTTGTGTCATCCAAACCTCACCTTAACCATGACACTCCCTTGCTCAAGTGGCTGTATGACCTCCTGAATGTGGCTGTTTACATAGACACATACACAGACACACGCACACACGAGTCCTTGTGAGTCCTATGCTCTTGCAGGCTGTGCTGGGGACTGGAAGACATGAAGAGAAGGATGGCTCTGCCCTCCTCTCCTGCCAAGAGAAGTCTCTGTGGTAGGGACCCCCCACACACACAACTTCTCTGGCTGGATCCTGCCTCTCCCTTCCACACAGCTCCCAATCCAGCCTGCCTGGACCACTCCTTTTCTGAGGACACTTGGTCTTCCGCCTCTCCATTCTTCCAAGGCCTGCTTCAGAGGGCACCTCCTCCAGCAAGCCTCTCTATCTAACCCCATCAGGAACCTCATGAGTGGGTAGACAAAGCACAGGGCCTGCATCACTCAGGTCACCGGCATCTGCTCCTGACGTGCTGTGAGTGTGGGTCTGTGCAGCCCCAAAGAGCCTCACAGTCCTCCAGGCAGGGACTCTACTTGTTAATCCTTTTGCATCTCCCACAGTGCTTAGCATGCTCCTGGGCCCTAAGGGAAAGCTGTGACCTGAGAATGGACTTCAGTTTCATCTGTCTAAGGTTCCAGCAATGCAATCTGCCAGGGATGGGTGAGAGCCACACAGGGCCAGCTGCTGCCCCACTCAAGGAATGGACAGCCATAGAAACACCAGTACGTGTTCAGGCACTGTATCTATCACATATACCATGCCTCTGTGCACAAAGCAAGTTTCCCGCTATTTATAAACCAAATACTTTTCTTATTATTGTCTGAAACTCAGATGCTTCAAAACAAAGACAGTGTCTCAAAGGCAGGACAAACTAAAATTCACACCGAGGTCAACAGATGGCGGGTAATAGAGGGGATGAATGAATCCCAAACTAAGAGACAAGAGAAAGCCCTTGCAGTCTTGGGTGGCCTGGCAAGGTGGCTTAGCTTCTCTGTCTATCAGGTTCCACCACATGGGAAGCCAGCCTGTCACAGAAGTTAAGGGCATGGGTGTTACAAGTGGGTCTTCTTGGGTTTAAATCCTAGCTTGGTTACTTTCCTACTGCATGACCTTAGGCAAGTTACTTGACCTCTTTGGCCTCCTTTTGTCATTTATAGAATGAGAATGATAGATAGCCCCTGACTCCATGGTTGTGAAGATTCATTAGTTACACAAGGGAAACATTTAAAGAGCACCTAGTTGGCCACATGTCCTGATTGGAGGTGGCTTGGCTTACTGTATAACCAAACATTCGTCCCACAGCCCAGAACATTGCTCTGTGGACGGGCATTTATGGCAAATAACGCGCCACAAGCAGAATGTCTTCAGTAAAACACACCGAACTGCTCTCCACAAAGGTGGTACCAATTTATATTCCTTTCAGAAGAGATGGGAGGGCATATCCATTTCACTCCACCCTTTCTTGCCAGCCCAGCCAGTCTCATTTTTTTTTTTTTACAAAGCTTTGTGAAATCGATAAATTAAAAAACAAAAACAAACAAAGAAACAATAACCAGGTATTGTGGAGTTTTACTTTCAGCTTTTTAAAAAACTAGTAATAAGATTCAACCTTTTCTGGTACTTGAACTGTATTTATGAACTGTTACTTACTTTTCACCTGAGATATAGGGCTTTCTTTTAACCTTATAGAAGATCTTTTTATAGGGTTAATACATGAACTCTTTTTTTCCATATGTGCTGCAAATACATACATATGTTTTAAAACATTTTAACAATAAAAAGTTCATTAAGAAACCTAAAATATTTAGTCTTTGACTTATCCTTCCTCTTCTAGCATTTTATTCTAAGAAAATAATCAGAGTTGGAAAGCCAGAATGTTCATTCTCATGCCATTATACTAGAGAAAAAAGGAAACTACCTAATATATAGCTATTACAGTACATTAACATGAGTGAATAGTTCCCAGCTATTAAAATGAGATTTTCTATGAATGATTAGCTAAAAGATAAAATACTATGATAAAAGCAGCATAATGGCCAAAATAATTCTAATTTTGTAAAGTAAAAAATTATGCATATGCTTTTTTAAAAAGATTGCTAGAAGATACACCAACAATATTAATGGTATTGGTAGGAATTATTTCTGAGGAGTAGCATAACTGATGCCTTAATTTTCTTTTACTTTTTCCAGTTTTCTAAATTGTCTGTACTAATTTTTTATAAGTAAGAGAGATATTTACATATTTGATCAGATCAGCCTGTCAGACTCCAGCATGCATCAGCATCACCTGGAGGGGCTAACAGACAGCTTACTGCATCCCACCCCTGGCCTCTGAGTCAGTAGGTCCAGGTAGGGCCTGAGATTCTGCATTTCTAACAAGTTCCCCATCAATGAGTTTCCCCATCAATGCTGCTGCTGGTCTAGAGAGAGCCATGGCTCTACAGTAAAGTATATTTCTTCTCCCATGGCCTTATTTCCATTTATGTTGAGGAAATGAAAAACACTGGCCCCTTAATCATTAAAGACTGATTAGTTGTTTCTACCAGATGAAAAGAGGCCAGACCATCATCATGACCCCAACAAGGGCAAAGCCCTGTTCCCACAGCCAGCTCCATATTTTGGGAGAGCTATATCACATACTTTTCTTCCTTAGAACCACTGGGCATCTTTCTTTCTTCCTCATTTTCCAACCAAGTGAATCTGAATAATGGGGGTGAGTTTCATTTATATTTAGCTCCCACATTTTAAACTACTGCTCTGTGTGGCAGGCAGGTCCTCCTGACCTGACCATAAACACCAGAGGGCCCAGGCACCTTGCTTAGGCCAATCATAGGTTCCTGGGAAATATGTTGTGGCTCGACTAGATCCCTCCTACTCCCCAGGGACTGCCGTGGGCTTGGAGGGCTTGCTGATGAGCAGGATAGGTTGACACCCCTTCCCATGAAGCTTATGTTCCAGTGTGAAGACACATAATAACACAGTCTTGTTAGTGGGGATACACACTTTGAACAACATAAAGCAGTAATAAAACTGAAAATGACTTGGCATGGGAGGCTCTTTTAGTTGGGGACTCAGAGAGGGCCTTCTGAGTATATTCAGTGTGCTGGTCCTAAGTAACATCAATGGAATTAGGGTCAAAGGGTGGGCAGACAGCAGAGTCCTGTAGGCAGGCATTTCTGAAACAGCCACACACACACACCACCCAGAAATGTTGATTCTGGAGATTAAAGTGGGGTCTGAGATATTGCATTTGCAACACACTCCCAAGAGAAGTCCATGCTGGGGTCCCCAGAAACACCCACACACACAAGTAGCAAGCCCTTAGGCCAGTGAGGAACTGGGAATTCAGTCTAATTACACTGAGAACCATTGAGGATTCTGAAGGAAAAAGTGGCAGATCCTACTTGTGTTTTAAAAGATGATTCTGAGGGAGAGAATGTGTAGGAGGGCTCAGAGCAGAAACAGGGCAGGGGCAGGAGGTCGGGTGGCAGGGAAGGGTGGTGGTCCACTGGAGGTGGCTGTAGAGGTAGGAGAGGTGGTCAGGTCCGGGTTGCATGTTGGAACCAGGGCTGGCAGGCTAGGCTGTAGGATTGGATAGGGGAGAGAAATCTCAAGCTTCCCTGCAGGCCTCAGGCAGATCTGCCCAACCCCAAACAGGGGGCAGACTCTGCTGAGTGTCTCTTCCCACCACCAAACAGGGATTCCCAGGGAGACAAACATCTTGCATACAAGCGGGGCTTGCTCCAGGCCTTCCCTGACTTGCCTGGGGACAGTGCTGGAAAAAAACACAGTGCATTTTCATACTTACTTCCCAGCCCAGAGAGGAAGTAGAGTGGCTGCAGGGGCAACTGGCTTTGGGGGTCCAGGAGAGCCAACAGTCACCTCAATCTCTGCCTGACCCCCTCCACCTGGGGTCCCTACTTCTCCTGTCTCCTATCTACAACCTGTGGGGCCACACCCATGAGCGCTGTTCTTCCTGCCATCTGCTCCAGGAAAAGACAGCTGTCCCTCCTGGACTGATCCAGGCCACCAGCCAGGAAATAATTCAGGAATGGCAAGTAGGGAAGGAGGAGGTGGACCACCTACCTGGTGGCAAAACTGACAAGAGCAACTCGCAAGTATACATCTTCCCAGGTAACCTGTGTCCCTCCACTGTCATCAGCCTTTCCAGCTGTCCCTGCTGTGTATCTTGAGCCTTCTATAACTGTTTTCCTTTTAAGGTTGGCATAATTATCTCTATCTCTACTTCTACCTCTACCTCTATCCATATCCCTGTATCTATATCTATATCTACATCTTATTACACCACACTATTAAAGGACAATTTAAAACTAGAACTCTCTACGCACCCTCCTCCTTGGTACTGGTGATTGAATCCAGGGATTTCTCACTGAGCTATATCCCCAGCCTTTTTTTATTTTTTATTTAGATATATAGTCTTGCTAAATTGCCCAGGCTGGACTCAAACTTGCAGTAACCCTGCTTTAGTCTCCCAGAATGCTGGGATTACATGTGTGCACCACCATGCCAGGGTCCATCCCCTTTTAGTACACCTGTTTCTGCTTCTCAGTCCTGTCTGAGCCAGGCTCAGATGCCCCTCTTTAAACATCCTGGCAGTCACAGGAGGTCTCGTGGGGTGTCTTCCTGGTACAGATGGGATTGTGGACTCAGCTGTGTGTGCATTGGATGGGTAGTCATTCACACGGAGGCTTTTGGACTGAATGAAAGTGCTTGGGATGAGGTGTGGGAGAGGCAGAAGGGAGACAGCATCAAGACCCATGGTGTAACCTCCACCTGGCCTGAGAGCCAGGTTCGCATCTGGGAAATAAGGGCTTGGGAGAAAGGCTGAGAACTGTGGGGCTTTGGGCATTGATGACAAAGAGGGTGCAGAGAAAGGGTAAGGTCCATACCGGCAACAGGGTGGCTCTGGTGTACTGAGGGTTCAGGGTGGCCTTAGGGAAGGCCGTGATCTCATCAGATGGCAGCAGAGACCTCAGCTGTGACATTAAAGTTAGAGCTGACTGGTGCCTGGGGCCTGTGACATACTTCAGCTGCTGATAACTTGCAGTAATAACAGAAGGTGACCTACAGGTGTGGGAGGTGGTCCTGGCCTCCTGCAGCTGGACAAACTGAGCTGGAGTCATTTGATCTGGCTCTTGATATTGCTGTGGAAATTGAGTTCTACTTGCACTGACAGCCCTGCCAGCATGGCGCAGGGCGGCACAGTGCCATGGGCAATGTGATTTCCAGTCTGTTTCTTCATAGACACATCTCACACCGCTGTGCAGTGTCGGTTTGTGCTTCCAATGGTCCAACAATACTGAGCAGAGGGACAACTGATACCACCACTGTCCTGTTTGGGGATACATGGGTCATGACTAACTTTTTTCTCCTTGATTATGAAGACGGAGTGCTTGTTTTATCTTTAAAGGCTCACAAATGCTGGAGCAGGGTGTGTGGGAGGCAGAAGGCAGAAACTGGATCTTCTGTCCTGCCCATGTGCAAGCTCCCTGCATTACAGGCCTCCCAGCCAGTGGTGCTATTAAAGCCATGGTGACAGCCAACTCTACTGAGAAGGCCCAGAGCAGCTGGGAAGCTGGGATCACAAGGATTAGGCTGACTTAATATGGTCTAACACACTCCGTGAAATACCTGCACTGGGCAGCAAAGAACAAGGGGTGGAGTTGGGGGATGTGCCAAGTGAAAGGAGATCTGTGAGAAGGAGGTCAAATGGACATGAGTAAGATTCCCCCAGATTGTTGGTGGTGGTAGAGTTAGGGGGTTGTTCTAGGATTCCTGTCCAGCTGTGCACATGTCCACTCCCTGGGAAAGAAGAGCTGCCCACACCTGTGCTCTGCAGCCCTGTGCCAGCCTCACTGCAGGGGCTCAGTGAGCCAGTGAAGGAACAAGAGCTTGAGTGAATAAATGGGGTGGGAGCAGCTTTCACACTGTACTCTCTCTAACTCCCACCCCAAGAAGGCTGGAGTCATCCCACTTGGATCCTGACTCCTTGCAGAAGGGGTTTGGATCCATCGGGGAGCCTGTCCCTGGGGCTCTGTCTGGAGGAGTTGATCCCCTTGGCAGCTCTGGACTCCTGGGTGATCTGTCCCCAGGCACTGAAAGCAAGCAAGCCTGACACCCACAGCTGTGCCTCCACCTGAGCCACTGCTTTGTGGTCACCTACCAAGTGCTCAGCTCCACGCTGGGGACAGAAAGGGGGATAGAGAGAGCAGTATATGTAAGACACACTTCCCACCTACAGGGAGTTTACAAACTAATGAGCAAGATAAACATATTCAGCCCCCTGGGGCCTCAGAGATGAGCCACCCAGGGGTGGCCTTGGATGCTAGGGGCAAAGTCAGAGGCCAGCCCTTTGCTCAGGACAGCTGCAAAGGATTGTCTCAGCTGCAGAATGCCACCTGGACCAAAGTGACACACTTCCAAAGGCTGCCCACATTCAGTGACTGCAGAGAGCATCAGAGGCTCTATAAAGATCGGAGCATGCGGGTCCATGCTGGGACAAACCTGAGGGGGCCATTTCAGTTCCAGAGGTCCCCATGGGGTTGAGGGTGCTGTGGGACTGCCATCATTACAGCTTCTCCCCCAGCCCCTTCTGCTCGTCACCTCCATCCCCCACTGTGTGTGGGAGTTGATCCCTCTAACATCATGTGCACTAAACTGCTTCCTAGTCAGCTGCCCAGAGAACCTGACATTGAGAAACAGGAACACTGAAAAACAATTCACCCTGCAACACTCAGGGTTAATTCTGTGGTTAAGATTTTCAGCACACTTTCAGCATGCTGGATGTAGAAGTAAATGCTGGAAGATAGGTCCTGAAAATACAGCTTCCTTTAGGAATGTTTATGTACATTTTTATTAATGACTTGATATGACAACCACAGGCGTATTGCTGTCTCCTTTATTGATATGAAGAGTTGTTTCTCGCGTATTGTATGATAATGCTCAGCTCTGTGGCTGCTGATGGACAGGAGGTGATGTAGCCTGGGGATAGTGAGATGGTTTCTTCCACACAGGGCTCAGCCAGCCAGGAAAAATGCCAGTTAAGGCAAAGCTGTCTACAAGGAATCATTTCGGTTGTCGTGTTAACCCTATGACCTGGGGCTCACAGGCTGGGTACCATCCCCCAACTCTCAAGCATTCAGGGCCCCTTTAATTGAGGCACTTACTTTGGGGCAAGGTGACCTCTATCCAGAAATGTCAAATTCTTGAGGCTGATAAAAAAAAAGTCAAGCAAAGCCTACAGTCTATCCCGGCTGCAATGCATGGGCAAGCTCGGGTAGAAGAAGGTGGGAGTGGATCACCCAAGGAGATCACGTTAGTGGGCAGTGGCACATATACCGCCTCCCAAAACCAATGGCACATGCTGGAACAGAGTGTGCACTATTGCTCCCAGAGCCAAACAAAACGTAACCAAGTACCTTGAGAACTGTATGTTCCATTGCTAATAACCTTTTTCAGATGCTGTCACGATTGAATTGCCTTTTATCATGTTATGATTAAATAAATCATCACTATGGGGGAGCCAGCTGGGTGAGGGGTGGGTGAATCTGCATGTCCAGCCCAGTACTGGTCTACACAAGGGTTTGGGGGCACAATGATGTATAGGGATGTGGATGGTGGCTGGACAGTCACAGGACCTTAGAATTAAGCCTCGGCACTCACTCTCAGATGGCTGAGACCAGAAATCCTCCAGAAATACTAGTTGACGTTTTTGTTCTTGTAAACTGTTAAGAGCTGTCTTGGGGGCTCCAGTTTCTCCAAGAGTAAAGGAGGATGAGAAAAGTGGACAACAAAAATTTTTTTCTGGTGGGGGGGAATGGGCAGGAAGAGTTTTAACATTAGTGTGAAGAAGGCCCCTAGCTGTCACCCCCTCCCTATCTCCTCTGGAAGCAGTAGTGGCCAGGATGGGGACAAGCAGGAGAAAATCTAGGGCAGAGGAAGCAACTGCTTGTCCATGTCCTCAGCTTTTCTCAGTGGTAGCAAGAGAAATAACACTGCCATGAGAAGAAATGGGTAGCCACCAAGGAAAAGGGGAATTGGGGCCCAGAAAAGTGTTGCATTGGAGCTCTTGAGTTAAAAACTATTTTCAAAATGATAGCTCCTATGTGCTAGATATATTGCATTAATTTTTCTTTTTAATCTTATCAGCCCAGAGGGCAGCTAGGATTATCCCACCGTGCAGATAAATAACCAGAGGCTTGGAGGTCCCAAGACGTCCACAATGACTAATCTGGGAAGTGAAAGAGCAGAGACTGGAGCTTGGTTCTAAGTGGATTTGTATCCAGTAACATCCTCCCCATTAGGTGGGAAAACCAGGGATGGGATCTCGCTCCTGAATGTATACAGATACTTGGCCTGGATAGTGTCTTGAGGAAGGAGGCAGCCCCAGCACTGAAAGCCACATCTTCCATGTCTGTCTCACAGATGTCTGTGCTTCCTTGAGCCCCTTCTCTGCTGCCTGGCTAGGGATCCCTGAATAGTCCTCTGTGCCGTCCTGTGAGCCACTATTCAAAGGCCACTTGTTTCGAGGTTCTTCTGGTCCTGTCTCTAGATCTCAGGAGGCTGAGGAAGGGTGATGGGGATCCTGGCTTAACAATACAATGGCTGGATATGATGGCAGCCAACCCTCATGGCAAAAGCATGGTCTTTGGAACAAGCAGACCCATAGCCTGGCTCCACTGTCCATAGGCGATGAATTCCCAGATGAGGAGGGCTTCTGACACCCTAATTTTGTCTGCCTTGGCCTCATTAGATGGCCCCAGAGGACAAGGTGATCCACAGCAGCAGCCCTGCTCATGTAGCCCCAGAAGACATTGTTCAGCAGATGTCCCTCTGGAGTGGTGGGGACTGCACGGTGGTAGCGGCTATGCTTTCCAGGAATGTGTGGCATCATGCAACTCTTTTCCTGGGGTGCTTTGGGCAAGGGATCCTGGAATAGCCCTGCCAAGAGAAGGGGAACCGGTATGCCAGCAGCCTGGCCACTATGAAAACACAGGGGCACCTGCAATCAGACTTCTGGAAGTGTGTACATTTGGCCAGGATTACTCTTTGGTGATATGTCATTTTTACAACATTCGATCTCTTCAAAGGATATCATTTCAAAAGTTTACATACTGGTGTTTTCTATCTTCTTTATTACCTCTCATGCTGATTTTCTCCCATATTATTACCTTTTCTGATTTAGTCTCTGGTAATAATTACTTTGAAAGATTGTTATAAGGTAATTCCTCGCTGTCACTGCTGAAAACACTTAGTTTAAAATAGATCAGAATTTTGTCATAGACAGATGTAAGGAGTTCCTGATTAAACAGACCAGAATAACTCTACCTTTAACCCCTCACACCCTGGGAAATGAAGACAGCAGGGTGCTATTCCTCTCTGTCCATAGCAGAACAGTACTCAGAGTCCAGCCCTGGACAGTGTGACCTCTGGTGGCTCCTGAATCCAATCATCTGAAACAGATGGTGGGCTTAAACCCTCTGCTTTCCAAAATCAGCACATTTCAAAAATTTCAGATAGTTCAAGACTTCAGGGAAGATCTTGTCTAAATGGACACCCTCGTTAGCCTCATGTTACCGAGGGACACCTGCTTGGAATGGGCCATTGTGACCAATCCTGGTTTGTTATGTGAGTTGCAAGAGGCATTTACATTGTTCTGGGTTCCACGATGGGAGAAAGGGAGAAAGACAGAGCTCTGCACAGAGTCTGGAATTACTCATCCTGGTAGAAGCAATCTTCCCAGAGCTGTTCCTGGGCAGAGGATTGTGAGGAGGATCTAAACCTTGCCAGATCCAGGAAACAGAGAAGGGGAATTCCACCCTCCAGCTTGGGCATGGGCCAGAGCAACCACATGCAGCCTTAGGGCAGGGAAAAAGGGGGGAGCAAGCAAAGGAGAAAGAAAGAGACGGGAGAGGGAGGAGGAAAGGAGGATGGGGAGAGAGCACACCGAAAGTTCAAGAGCAAAGGGAGTCAAGGAAGGTGCACATGGATTAACAAAGGTCCTGTCCAGATGGTGAAGGTCACTACTTAAGGAGCGTGTGCCACAGACCAAACACTTCTAAGTCTGCTCATCAATCTTATAGGTTTCGTCTCCATTTTGCAAATGAGAAATCTTAGCACAAAGAGGTTAAATAACTAGGCTAAGGTCAGAGAGCCTGTAAATGACAGAGGTGAGAATGGAACCAGGTCTTGACTGCACAGCCTATGTGTTAAGAGACTGTACCATGTGGCCATGGTCATCATTGGTACCAGCTCAGAACATGTCCCCAAGGACTCCTAGAGCCCTCAGCCCACTCTCCATCCAGCTGCGCTGACCCTGAACAGCACTCTTTCCTGTGTTGAACCCACAGACTCTTGCTTCCTTTTCACACTCTGGTCTTACCTAGCTGAACGTATCATGGCCCTTCGGAAGGCAGGACTGAGACCAATGTTGTGTATTCTGGGCCAGCAGAGGCTTGGTGCAGTAGGTGCTGCTCTGTTCTGACTCTCCAGGTCCTGCCTGTGATGGCCCCACTGGCAGTGAGGAAGGCCCTTTGGGCTCACATTTGTCCCCCCAGAGACCCATCTATCTTCTTCTTGGCTCTCCACACCAGAGGCCCTCTCTGCCTTTCATCCCAGCGTGTACTCTGGGGTTGGCCAACACTCAGCCCCTCTCTTCTCCCTGCGTCTGCAGAGCCTACCCCTGCGTTATTGGAAAAGCTTCCAAGAGCTGGAGGCCAGGTTCACTCAGAGGGTGCACTGCAGGAGTGGGAGAGGAGGAGCAGCAAACACGTCAGGAGGCTGCCCCCCAGCAGGGAAGTGAGGGAGAAGGAGGCATTGGATTTGAGAACCCCACAGCTGCTTGTACACCAGGGCCAGCCAGAGGCCACTCAGCTCTACCAAAGGCCCCTCCCCAAGGCCTGGGTCATCTGGAGTAGTCATAAACTCCATTTGTCCTCCAACCTGCCTGGGGTCGAACCCAGTATTACCTTGAGGAAGCCCATACCGACAGGGTAGGGGCCATTCTGGCTGCCTGAGCACCAGTTTCTGGTCTTTCAAGGCAGCTTGTCTTTCAGCTGCCCCTGTGTCCCCACCATGCACACCAACTGACTGTCCCCTCCCAGTGCCCTTACTCGGGTCCCACTCCCTCCTCTCAACTCAGTCACCTGCGGAGGAACCCATGCACAGGCCTCACAAGCAGCATCCAAATCTTCCCGCCCAAGTTCTATCACCTGGTTCGCACACAAGCAACGCTCCTCTTTCGAACTCAGACCCACTGTGAGTAGGTGAGGCACTAGCTCCTGACTTTCATCCTCTGTGAGAACTGATATAAAGGGTTGGCTTTTTCCTAAAACCAGGATGGAGCATAAGAATGAGGGGTGAAGTGAGAGTTTGGGAGGGATGAAAAGGGCTTAATGAGGTGACCCTGGAACACAGAGTGGTGCTGGGTAGGCAGGTCCCAGTGGGGTGCAGAGGAGTAAGCAGGGGAAGAAATGCAGGAAAAAAAAAAAAGTTTACTGTAAATACCTGCATCACTGCCCTCCACAAAAATGCCAAAGAGGAACAATGAAAAAATAGGGGCCGAAGACACTCAGGGTGGTTTGTAAGTTGCCAGTGTCCCCCTTACTTGGTTAGAACCCCAGAGATTAGGTGTCCACTGAGGATAGACACACACAGACATCCACACAACAGAAAGTCCAAAGGAAGGTATAGCAATGCCCAGAAAACTGCCCGAAGCATGTTCCTTTCAAAGCTGCCAACTGGGAGGCCCCTTGATCACTTGGAGGCAGATCAAGTCCATTTCCTTTTATTGCAACTTCCACCCTTCTAGAATTCCTCCTTCTCTGCAGGTCTAGCCTGCAGAGATATTAATCCCTATTCAAATGAACCTACAAGGCTCTTCTTTCATTTATTAAAAAAAGAAAAACCTCTCGAAACACCCCCAAACCAGCGGCTCTAATGTCATCAGCGTGTGCAGGGCCAGGAAGGGAGGGAGAGGGCTCCTGGCATCCAGGCTGGCCTCAAGTTTCCTCACCTGGCCTCTCTCTTGTTGGAAGGCAGAAATGCGACCCTTCCTTCCCTCCTCCCCCGCTGGTCCTCCCTCCGACAGCTTTAATAAACACTGATTATTTCAGTCCTCAGAGCACAGCTGTCCTGTGGATTGTCCAGTCAGGGTTATGGGGTGGGAACCAAAGGCTGGAGCTGGAGTTCAGATCTCCTCATAACCCAGTCCCCTCTCCCCTCCTCCCTAGCAGGTGGGAGTTGAGGAGAAGAGCATGCCTTTGGCTGAGACCAGGGATGACAGAAGCACTTTCCCAGCAGCCTGCTGAGGGCTAAGGCCCCCTGGAGGAGGCTGTGGAGCAGAGCTTGCAGATGAGGCTAGAGGTGGAGGCACCTCACCTATGCCCACGGATTCAGGTCTCTCCAAGGTCCTCCTTCATCCAAATCAAGGAGCCCTGAAATTGCACCTCTGGGGGATTAGCCTCAGGCTGCTTCTCTGCTTAAAATGTGCTGGTACATTATTTGAGGCTAGAAATAGAACTTTAGTCAATTTGTTATCTATCAGAGGTGTTTGAAAATGTTGGTTGAATGAAGGACTGAATGAATGATACTCTGGGTGCTAGAGAAAAGGCAGGGAAAGCTCTGGGAACTTCAAGGGAAGTGGGTAGGGAAGATAGGATGGGGGGAGTAGTGGCACAAAGTCAAATTCTGTCACATCACAGTTGTGCATAAAGCCAGCAAGGGTAGCAAAGGGAGATGATCTGGTCCTCTTCTTTATATAGGGTGACATTTACCATGTAAGTGCCATTTACCTGACTCTTGCTAAATCTTTCTCCAAGAAGTTGAGACAATTGTCCTCTGAGGATGTGACACTCAGAACTGTCAAAGCTAAATTCAGAAGCCATCTATTTAAGAGCTCTTTGAGTTGTTTTCAGCAGAAGAAGTTATCTTCTACAAATTAAAGTTTGGGCAAAACCAGACACACCCAGAACTCTTCTGCTTGAATCAGTTTTATAAGACGCTTTGGAGAATTTTGGTCTAATCCTACTTCTCACTTCAAGTAAGAAAACTGAGGCACTGAGAGGTTACCTTGTGTTCTTAGACTTCATCACAATCACCTCTAAGCACCTGTCCACTGCCCTTTATGTTCTCCTTCAGTCCCTCCTGAGCAGGTCCCTGGCACCTGTCATCTTTTAAAAGACTACAAGGTGATTATAGCATGTGGTTAGGTCTGGGAACTGCTGGAACAAGCACTATTTTGAAGGTGAAGAGTCCATTGGTTGCAGAGCCCCATTCAGATTTCCCTTGGGTTACATAGGTCAAATTCTATTCTGAGTCCTTAGAAGCTACCAGAATTCCATTCTGCTGCTGAGGTTTGGATCAGAACACCTAATGATCAGAACTTCAGTATGTCCAGACAAACACGTAAACTCGTCATCTTTGGTAATTTTCAAACTAGATGCAGTCCCCCACCACTGCTTGGCTCAAAATCAACTGTTCAAAGTGTCACCCCAGTATACCCCATGAAAATGAGATAAAATTATTTCACTGCAGATCTGAAATACCAGTGTATAACAGAGCACCCAACCACACAAAGCAATTGTCCTATAGAAACTTGGAGGGAAAACTCAGCACAGCGTTCACAGAAAACACCCAAATATTTGGGATGCTCCAGAGGGCCATATAGATCTCACAAAAGCCATGGTAAATGTGATTGAGCTGACTCCAGAATGCTCCCTGGTACCACTAGCTTAAGCATATAAACCCTTATCAAACAGTGTTAAGGATATGGAGAAACTGGAGCCCTCATGCCCTGCTGGTAGGAGTACAATGGTACAGCCACTGTGAAAAACAGCCTGGTAATGTTCCCAAAAGTTAAATAGAGTTGCCTTCTGACCCAGCAATTCCATTCCTAGCTATATACCCAAAAGAAACGAAACCTATGTCCATACAAAAACTTGCACACAAACATTCAAAGCAGCATTGTTTACAAGAGGCAAATGTGAACACAACCCAAATATCCACCAACGGGTTAATGGATAAACAAAAAGTAGTTTATCCATACAAGGAATAGTATTTAGCAGTAAAAAAATGCAGAGATGATGCATGCTATGAAATGGATGACTCCTGAAAGCATTATGCTAATTGAAATAAGTCTGTCTCCAAAGGCCACATATTGTACCATTCCGTTTGTATGAAATGTCCAGAATAGCCAAGTCCATAGAGTCAGAAAGTGGATTACTGATGACCTAGGACTGACAGTTGGGGCGAAATGGGCAGTAACTGCTAATGGGTGCATGATTCCTTTTCGGTGCAATGAAAATACTGTAGAATTGATTGTGTGACAGTTGCACAATCCTGCAAATATACTAAAAGCCATTGAACTGTACACTTTAAAGGAGTGAACTGTATGTGAATAACATCTCAATAAAGCTGTTATTAAAAAACAAAAATAAAATAATCCTTAGAAAATCTCCTGTTATTTCATTTCTGCATATGAAGGCAGCCCCTACTAGACTTCTCTAGGGCTTAAGGAAGGTAGGTATCAAGAGAAGTTGGGACCTTTGTCACCTTTTACCAGTAGCTCCACAAAGACCAAAGGGCAAATTTGTTATCTGTAGGAACAAGTGAGTGGAACTGTCAGCCAAAATCCACAGCCAAAAATAAGCAAGATCCCTGAGTATATGTGTGCAAATATGTGTGTAGGCAACACAGATTTTCCTGAAGGCCAAGTCTAGTTATATAATATCATTCAGGAGGGTCACATGTACATCTGCATCTGGTTTGTAACTAATTTGAAAAAGCTGACAGAGGCCATATACCATCTTATTAAGCAATTTTTCAAGTCTGGAGTCTTGAAGTTGCTCCACTCAATTTGTTCAGCGGATGGACTCTCTTACTGACTAATGGGTTATAACCCACCCCACGTTTCTGCCCTAGGACAGGCAGGCTGTGGCCAGGCAAGCTTTCCTGTTCCACCTCTTTCAGGCACTACATTGCCCCCAGGGAGCAGCTCTTACCCCTTGGGGGAAGGGTCTTTCTCACCAGCTGACCTCCTGCCCGGAGGAGGAAGGAGTGCAGGCCAGGTGGGATGGGAGCAGGCCCTTCTGGCAGATCCCCATCCAGGCATGGCCCAGATGGAGGGGCCTTGCAAGCGGAGCAAGAGTGAATGCAATAGAAGACAGCAAGCACTCTTCTTTATCTAAACACAGGACTGAGATGTACAGAGGGAAAGTGAAATTATGGTTCAATTTTGAATGTCATCTACTGAAGATGAACTCTCCCTTCAAAGGAATTACTCATCTCACTCCATCACGGTACCTCGGGTTGATCAGTATTTAAATTTTTTAAGCCATGACGTGCAGAATGTATGCTATCAAAGACCTGTTTCATCACCGCACTTCCCAAGCTATTTTTTTCTTTTCTTCTTTTTTTGCTTAGTCATAAGAAGTCTAGCAAGTTAAAAAATCAAAACAAAAACCAACAAGCACATACACATGCACCACAAAAGATAGGGTGGAGGTGGGGGAAGCTCTTTGTGGAAGTTGCTATGAGGCGGGCGGCTTCAGAAAGGAAAAATACAATCTCTGACTCATATGAAGGAGACTCCAAATGGCTCTTGGCAACAATCTCTCAACCTGCTTCCCCTCCCTCTACTCACCTCTGCAGTTCCTCGCCAAAAGAAAATAAACTGAACAGCCCTCTCCCTGGCCTGACCTGCAGGACTGCACGGCTGGGCACGGGCTACACAAACACACACCCTGGTGCAATTATACACCTGTGTAACTGCTGTAAACATGGGGCTGCCAGCCGGGTGTTCACCACCCTTAAGCTGCTCATCAGAAGTATTAGGAGAAAAATGCCTTTATTCTGGCAGCATGACATCAAAATGGAATGCAGTGCAATTCTGTGACCTCAAACTGAAGAGCTTCTTTTTTTCCTTTTAAAAAAAGAAGAAAGAATGAAAACATATCCTCCTGGTAAGAGTTGGTGTCATCTCTGGAGAAGGAAGCTCCCAGAGCATCATCCAGCCAGACGAGAGCTTCGAGGAAGATTTATCAGTTCACGTTCCTCACAGAAGCGACCGTTAACATTAGAGGTAGTTATCTTACACCTATTACACCATTCGAGATGGAAGGAGAGTTAACAGGCCAGACATCCCAGAATATTTATGGTTGCTCTGTCTCAAACATCCATCTGATACCATTCTGTTCAGACAGATACGTCAGTCAGCTAAAACAGAGAAGGATTCAAGTCTCAGGAAATGGCAGTGGAAGTGGAGAATAAGCAGGTGTAGCTGCCTCTTCAGCTGAGGTCTGAAACCGCCCTGGCTGACCAGTGTGAGCTACTCTGAGAACCATAGGTGCTCGGGAGGCCTGGGTCCCAGTTCTGGCGTTCCTACCAACAAGTCTGTGACCAAGGACAAGCTCTCTCAGAGCTCGGAGCCATGGGGGAGCCTCTCGAGTGTGAGAGGCTTCCAGCCACAGAGGAACATAGCTGGTATGTCAGGAGGATGGCACACAAGGGCAGTTCTCAGCCCGGAGGGCACTGCTCCAGAGAGGGGTCATGCTCTTAGAGGTTGCATGGGTCTTGTGTCATCTAAAGCTGGTAAAAACTGACCGTCGAAACGGCAGGGGCTCAACTACTTCCCAGCTTTTGGGGACAGGAGCTGATTATGCTGTGTGTACTCCACAGTGTCCCCTTGAGGCAGGGACTAGTCCTTGTAACTATAGCATGAAGACAGCTCATCATTCCAAGCTCCTTCCTTCCTCCCTGCCTTCTCCCGTCCTCCTCTTCACCCAGACCACATGCTATTGCTTCTGTGGCAGAGCTTCTGTGGCACCTTCCCAGGCACTGCCTCACTCTGTCCACTCGATCCTGGTGGGCAGGTACATTTCCGTTACTACTCCCACTGACAGAGACCAGGAATCGGCTCTGATTTCACTCATCGCCGGATGCCCAGCACTTAGTATGACCCCTGGAAATGCACAGTAGGCAATACAATCATGCTGAATAACTGAGTGATTGAGTGGAAAGAAATTAAGGTTCCAAAAAGTTGCATACTATGGTGTAAAAGTATGCATACTTGCATACTATTTTGTGTTGTATTATAATTATACCAACGTGGTTTCCATTTCCCCAATTACAGAGTAATGTTCTAAAAAGATGTGGGGTATAATGGGTAGCTTTGAATCCTGCCTCTGTCACTATCCGGACACTTTACTTAACCCTTCTGAGCCCCACTTTCTTCATCTGCAAAGTACGGCTAATGATTTATATCTGACGAGAATCGGTAGGTCCAGACACCCACTCTTTTTCTACCTTCATCCCCCTCTGGTTCCCAGCACTCACTCAGCAGGACAGGCCTCATGCTCTGCAGCTTCCAGTCCTTTGCTCTCTAGGTCTTCCTCCTTCAAGTCCTTGTCCCAGTGTCACCTCTTTTTGAAGCCCTTCTTGAACTCTCTGGCTGCCAAATGCCCTTTCTCAGATCCCGAAGTGACTGCTGGGGCCTGCTCTTGCTCCCTCAGGAGGTGTTCCTTTTGCATCTCTCTCTGCCAATGCCCCTGGTGGTGGGGTGGTTCCTGCTCCAGTCCTGTGTGCATTTCCTAGCAGGGCTCAGAGGAGGCTGGGTGGGGTCTAAATTTACCATTTTTACCAAATGCTGCATCCTAAGCTGGAGGCCACAGGACCCGCTTGACACAGGGGCCTGGCAATTCTGTGTAAGGCATCTTGGACTCCTCTGCTGCCTACCCCAGGACCTTGGGGCATGCACCTTGCTCTCTGGGGTTCCAATCAGGTGGGTGAGGATGGTGTGTTTGCCCTTGCCATGGTCCTTGAGAGTCATTTTGGGAGAGCTTAGGAAATAGTACTAAGCACTACAAGAATACCATATCCATACCCAAAGAAACCACCAAGAGGGGCACAGCTTTTTGATGGAAGAGTGGTTTTTCTTCCAGTTCAGTTTAAGGTGGGCCCTTAAGGTGACATAGTCACAGCACCGAGGCTGCTTCCTTTCCTGGGGATTCATCCAGAAGGGGCTCCTGAGGCCTTTCTAAGCCTGGAGAGAGAGAGGACTTAACTGGGTGGAGGCAGGGGGAGGAGGAGTGGTGCTGAACCCCACCTCACCCCCTCGTATCTCTCCCACTTCCAGAAATCTTCTATCTGGTTTGGAGAAAACTGCCTAATTGCTTCAATCATTTCCTTTACATTTTTAAAATTCCACATTTAGAGAGATTGAAAATGATCTGCCACCAACCGGCCGCTGAAGAGGGGCGGGCTTCCTCCGGCACAGAGCCAGGTACCAGCTGCTAAAGGAGAGAGCAGCCTCCCCCTGCCCATCCGACTGCAGGTACAGCCAAGCCGCCGGGACAGCTCAAGGCAGGCTCTGAACCAAATGCCCAGGGAGCCCTCAGCATGGGGCATCCAGACACTCGCACCGGCATCGACATTACCCGCGGGGGTGAGGGTAGGGCTGCCCAGTAGCTCTTTCCAGCGTCCTTTCCAGGCCTGTCCCGCGGATGCTGCGCCCGCAGCCCAGAACCCAGTCAACGAGGTGACGCAGGTCCAGGCACTATTGAGGATGGGGGCACGCGGGGTCGGTGCCCCTGCTCTTCTCTCACCGGGCCGCCTCGGAGCTGCGAGGCCCCAGCTTGACTGGCCCGCTGGGCAAGCCCCTCAACACACTCAGGTCCCCCACCAACTCCGTTCAGCCCTCCTGCGCGCCCAGCTACTTCTGCCAATCCCCCTTTAATTTCTGCCCACGTCTCTAGTCTCTGGACCGAGACTTCTGCCAAGTTGCCATGGCTTTTGCTTTCCCCAAGTTTTCTGACACTTGGGAGGGCCAAGTTCTGGTCCTAACAATGTATATCTGCAACTGCCTTACGCTGCCCCTCGCTCAGAAAGAGCCTGCGGACGCGGGCACCCGGAAAGCGACAAGCGGCGAGTGTCGTCGCAGAGTTCCAGGTTCTCTCCAGGGTTCCGCCGAGGATATGCGCCCCGCGCTCACGCAGCGGCTCCAGAGAGGAGCGGGCTTGAAACGTCTTGGATGCCACGGCCCCTGCCAGCGAGCGCTAGCTGGAGCTGCCCAGCGGCCCCCAGGGTCCCCCGAGCACGGAGCGAGAATGCCCGCAGAGCCCGGGAGTGGCTTCCTCCCCACCTCCTCCCCATGCCCCAGCCAGGGGTCCCCAGAGCCCCGATTTCAGCCGAGGTCGCCACAGACTCACCTGGCCGCTCCCGGGACGCCGCACTGGTGCCCGGGCCGTGTCTTGAGCGCCGCCAGGGTTCCGGGCTGGGAATCCACGCAGCAGCGCTGCTCTGGGAGCCTGCCGCAGCCGGTGAGAGAGGCTGTCATTGATTCGCGCTGGGCGCGTTAAGCCATTCCAGGAGTGGTTTGGAGAGAGCACTCCCACCCCTCCCTCCAACCAGAAGTATTTGGCAGATAGCCCCCTTCCTCCACCTGTACTGTTAAATGCGGGAAAAGGACCAGTTTCACCACTGGCGCTTTCTGCTTCACTTTCGAACGCATAAATTAAGCTCTTTGGGGAAGGTAGAGCAAAAATGAAAGCAAGGACGTTAGAGTAGTTTTTCTTTCCCCTTCTCTCCTGGGTCTTTCCAAATTTTCTCCCATTCTCTTTCTGTCTAATATTTCACAAAATGCCTTGCTACTGAACTCAAGGCAAGGGAGGCTTTTTATTATTATTGTTTTAGTCAATTCAGTGTTCGTCTTTTATTTTTAGAGGCAATTTTGTTTCCATTTGCCTGAAACCTGAGCTCAATAAAATTACTAGAATTATATGTTTTCTCCTTTAAGGGTCGTGACAGTAACTTAACCAATCAACTACTACACAGCAATCACTTCAGTGATTTTTAAAAAAGACGAAGGAGAAGGAGAAGAAGGAGGAGGGGGAGGGGGAGGAGGAGAAGAAGGTAATAAGCAGAGAGCTGCAGTTCCTTGCTGACACTGGGGGCCTAGGATGGGTCATGAGGCCTAATGTGGGGGCACCCACTGCCTCCTCTCCCCACAAGCAAACACACTTATCACACAGGCTGACTCAAATCCCAACTAGAGATTCCAAATGTCCACATTTGGGGTGGGTCAGCCACCAACCACAGAGAGGTGTGGCCAGCACCCTCTCCCCAGCCTTTCCTTCAAACCACACACCACAGCTCTTTTGAAAACTGCCAGCTGGGAGGTTCTGGCCAGCCAGCTTGTCAGGCCTCTTTCACTTGGCACTGTCTGGCCACCTGGGGGAAGTTGCCATTAACTCCTGAACAGCTGGCTGTCCTCAGAAAGGACAAGGAGCCAGGAAGAGGATTCCTTCTGGCTGACCAACTAGCTATCCTGTCTTCCATAGAGAATGAGCACAGATCACAGGAGATGATGAGATGCTTGGCCTTCCAGGACCTCTGCCACTCTCCCAGGGGCAGGCCTGACTTAAAGCATCCTGAAGCCAAAGATAAATTCCAGCGTTATGTTGGCACCCCAAAGAGCCAAGGATAGGGCTTGTGATCTGCAGAGTCCCATAAAGATGGTTCTCACTAAAATATCTCCTGCAACAGATGCCCCCTGCCTGAAATTCCAGTGTCCGTGATTCATTCCTTCTTGGGGCACACCCTGCAGGAAGCCTGCCCCAGGGGGGTAGGCAAAGCCACTCCAGGAAGGCTGGAAAGGTCTCTGTGGCTCTCTCTTAAACTGTGAATTCCCACGGGGCCGGGGAACAGTTTTCATACCAGCCTGGTATGCATACCAGCCTGCATTTGTCAGCTCCTCTATGCTACGTAGGAAAAGTCTAAGAGAGCAGTGTCAGGAGAGAGAGGCTGGGGGGCTGGGAGAGCAATGGGGAGCATGTTGGACCAGGAATTGGGTGCTGAGTGGAAGAAGGGAAAGACTGTCCTTTTCCATCAGAGTAGGTGGATAGTCTCCAAAATTAGATGACTGCATTGTTTTAAAAAATCGAGGGCCGGTGAGATGGCTCAGCGGCATAAGTGCCTGCCTGGCAAGCGCGAGGTCCTGAGTTCGACTCCCGGAACCCTCATACAAAAAAAAAAAGGGCCGGTGATATCGCTCAGCAGCATGGGCGCCTGCTGGCGTGCGAGGTCCTGAGGTCGACCTCCGGTACCCACAAAAAAAAAAAAAAAAAAAAAAATCGAAACCCCTGTACTCCTGGAACACCCAAGCCAAAGAATGAAAAGTCAAATCCCTTTGTCCACAAAGTCACTAATTAAATATCCAATCAAGCATAACGCCATGTTCCACTCCCTGACCCAGGCAGAGTGAAGGTGCCAACACACACCTGGATGGAATCAGTATCAATCCTGAGGTGTTTGTTCTGTTGCCATAAGGGGTTTGCCTCACAGCCTGCAGGTGGGGTGGGTGCAGCAGGGTGCCGCCCTTAGAGCTGTGTCTGTGGGTTAGATAAAGCACAGGGGGCCTGTAAACTGCGGGGCAAAGTGCATAGCACCATCCACTAAGGAATGGGGTACAACTTCTGCAGAGTGGACAGGAGCCCAAAGCAGTTGGTAAGGCAGGCTTAAGAGGACTGGGCTGCAGGAAGAGAGAGCCCACGCAGGCCCAGAAGTTTGTGTTGCTGTGAGCAGGTGGGCTTGTTGGGTGGGGGAGAGAAGGCAGGAGGTAGAGTCACGGGGCAAGTGGACAGCTGGCCTGGCTGAGAAGGTCCTCCCAGTGTGTATGACGTCAGGCGGGGGTCTATGAGGTAGAGTCAGTTTATGGACACAGCTTCTGGTAGGGGGCAGGGACTGCTTTGGAGGGGAGGGAGAACTGGAGCACCTTTTCAAAGCCAGCTGGGGCGGGATGTGGGCAGAGGGAATGTGGGGGAGGGCCACTGCGAGAGTGGTGGGGGGGGGGCGGTGCCCAGCCCAGCCTGCCCAGGCGGCCCCTCTTCACAGGCTCCAGCCTTGCTCTGGGGGAGCGTCTGGGTAGAGCAGTGGGTGGTGCCAGGACCAATGGTATTGCAGCCAAGAGCCTGGGGAGAATTGGCTGCTGTCCAGCCCACCCGCTGGGTCCTGCAGTGGACATTGAATGTCACTCCTCCTTCCCTCTTAATCACTGTGTGTGCCCTGCTGGGACACGCCCTTCGGAATGGCTCTGGGGAAAAAGTGGGAGCCCCGCCCCACTGCCCCCTCACTCAGTGCCAGCTGCCTCCTGGGAACAAGAACATAAAGGAACTGTCTCAGAGAGGGGTGCGGTGTGGACAGGAGAACAGGGAGGCTCCACAGCTTCCCACAGAAGGAACTCTGGGCGGGCGACTCTAGACCTGTGACTGTGCATTTCCTTCTGTGTCCCATTCCTTCTGGGGCCCCTCTTGGCCCCCTCTCTCTTACCCTGCTCCTGGGCTCTTTCCTTCCCACACAGCCCCACCTTTGCCTCCACCCTGGCTCCTGCCCTGCCTTCTTGGGTCTGGTCAGCTGCAGCACTTGGAAGCAGGCTGGGCTCACAGGCACCCTGACTTCCACAGCTGGCCCCAAACCCCACTCCCCCCTGCTCCGGTGAGGGGAAGTTTCCTGCTTCCACCGCAGGCATGGATCATAAGGCCATACAGAAACAATGTGCTACTGTCTTCACTTGAAACCTAGGTGGATCTACTAAGGGGCTACTCCCTCACTTAGTCCTTTCATCAACACTATGAAGCAGAGTCCATGATGAGAAACAGGCTCAGAGAGGTCTTATAACTTGTTCAAAGTCACACTGCATGCTACATCATAAAATTGGACATCATACCTTGATATTCGTGGCTTTGATGCCCAAAGGCTTTCCTGGGATTCAAGCCCTGCCTCTTTGTCTATTTTATACTACTGGTTCCCTAAGGGGCTTGGCTTTGTCACTGCATGCCTCAGTTTTTGTTTCTGCTGAACAGGGTAACACCTGTTACAGATGTGAGGGGATACTGTTAGCCAGGAGCTGAGGTGAAAGTTGGACTTTGGTAAGACACTGAAGCAAGGCTTGCTATAGGAAGAATGTAGCACTGGGAACAAGTGTCACTCAAGCCTGAACAAAGCCATCCTTGCTGTCTCCCTCTCCTTCCTGCTCCCCACTGGGCTCCCAGCCAAACCTTCCATCAGCAAGTCAGTTTCCACAATAGATCAAGAATCGCCTCTTCCTGCCACCTCCACCACCACTCTCCAGGCCATGCCCTCAGGCCCCTCTCTTTTTGACTTCTGCAGAGACCTCCTAACCCATCTCCTTGACCCACTCCTCTCCTGCTCCTCACCCTGGTACCACATTTCTGCCCAAGCAATCCTCTTAAAACACTCATCTGGGGCTAGGGTGTAGCTCAGTGGTAGAGCACTTGCCTAGCATGTTTGAGGCCCTGGATTCTGTCCCTAGCATTGCAAATACAAAAGAAAATAAAACATGCACCACAGCATGTCATATCCTACTTGCAGTGCTCTTCAGACTGTTTACCATGGCCCACAAAGCATTGCAAAATCCCTGCTTCTCTCTCCGAACTGCCTCCCTCCTACCCCTACACTCCCATCACAGTCAGACGCATCACATTCTCTTTCCTTTTAGCTGTGGATCTTGGCTGACTTTGATTCTTTGACCTGAAATGCTCACTCATCATCTCAGGTGTGACAGAAACATCATTTCTCTGGAGAGTTCTTTCCAGACCACACCGATAAATTGGGACTTCCCCTTCCCGTTGTCTGTCTCAGGTCCTTGATCGAAGTACTCCTGTATCTTGCATACTTTATTTTACTGCATGATTCTATGGATTTTAATCCTTGACTGTCCCTCCCTCTAGCATGGAACCTGCTGAGGGCAAGAACCCTGCGTGTCTTTTGCACTGCTTCATGCCTGGTATGTGCCAGGCCCCAGCTGATACATATGGGACAGGTGGTGATCGAGTGAACCCATGGTCTTGGAAGCATATGAACTGGGCCTAGTCTTGGCTTTGCCATTGGCAAGCTGTGCACTCTTAGGTATGTTCTGTGCCCTTGTTGGGGGGGGGGTGTCTTGTGCCTCCCCAGATCCTCAGCCTCATCCTCTGTAAATGGGGCCTGTGAGTAAGATGATGACCCAAAGCCTTTCCAGCGTCGATGTTCCACAAATTAGCTCTCATCCTCTGAGAAAATGCAGATGCTTATGACAAACAAGAAAAGAATCCTGGCCATAGTGCACTGGGTGCAGCTGGGAGAAGGCTTTGCTTCTGTTTGTTGGCCCTGCTGACTTTATGGCCAAGTCAGCTTGAGAGGTCTGAAGCCTTCTCACAGCTGTAATACAAGGGCTAGTGATGCTCCAAGGCATTCTCCTGCCACTGTCCCACAGCACAAGTGTGGAAACTGAGACTCATCCCAAGACAGCAGTTGCTACCTCAGATGATGATGTCCATCCCAACACCCATTTCCCCCCAGTGTACCAAGTCTGAGGGCCCAGGACTTACCATGGTGACAACTGCCATGCCCAGAGTGCTTTGACTTCTCAGGGACCTTCTAAACCTGCCGTCATCAGCATTCACTATGGCCCTGAGAGTAGGCCTGAAAGGAATATATCTCCCTTTTCAGACAAGGAAACCGAGGTCCAAATTAAAAAGTGAGTGGTGAAAGGAAGACCTTTGAAATTAATAATGAAAACCCCCACAAAGATTCATATACTCTTAAAAAATGCATATGAATTTCTTCCAAATTAGAGAAAATTCCTGCAGCAGGAAAGGAGAAAGGGTCACCCATAATCTCAGCACAGCAGTTGAACTAATGCTCACAGCGTCACAGCAGTGTGAGGAGGCAGCTTTCTCCCTCCCTCCCTCCCTCCCTCCCTCCCTCTCTCTGAAGTGTCCGCACGGCATTTCACACGGGCTTCACCTAACGTCCACCTCGAACTTATTAAATGCTCAACAAATGTTTAATTAAATTTTGAGGAAAAGTGGGAGCAAACTCAGCCAGCCAGAGCAACAGGAAGATGGTGGCATTTCCAACAGAGGCTCCCTCAGGTTGGGCAGTCAGGCCCTTCCTTCTCTGCCCCTGCTGCTTCCGGTTTGAGGACAGGCCAAGACTTCTCTGCTCCAAAGCCCATGGTTCTGTCATTAGCCCCAGTGGACGCTGTGATCTTGGCTCTATCGCTCTGATGCATAGGTAAGATCTCATGGCATGTATTCAACACTAATTTGAAATAACAATTCATTGTTATTTAGCATCAAGAACAGAGAAGTAGCCACAAACTGAATCTAAGCTATGCTTTAACAGCCCTTTTTATGATCACCCAGTTTCCAAATCTGTTAGCTACCAATGCTACATACATTTCTGCCACTATATTTAAGGGATGCAGACCCAGCCATTGCCAAACTCCCTCAAACTCTGCTTCTTCAAGCACAGGCAGTGGGCCAGAAAAGCAGAGTCCTGTGGCTGGTCAGCCTTTGGCTGCCCTGTCCTGTGGGAGCTGGAGGGTGAGGGAAGAGCTGTGGCCCCAAAAAAGAGGACCAGATACCTGCAGAGCCTGCCTCCCACTTCTCAGGTGCTCTGGGGACCAGCCAGTGCTTGTCTGGGGCTTCTGGAACCTCTGAGGGGAGGCGCTGAGTGAGCGCAGGATGCCGGGGTGTTCTCTCAGGGGAAGTAAGGGGAAAGAGCCCTGCTAGGGCTGGGGCACAGGGAAGGGCTCTGAGCCTGGCTGGCTGCACAATAAGCAGGGAGAGCAAGCAACCTGAGGCCCCAGGCTGCTACGGCCTCACCCTCCTACTCCCAAGACTGCATCACACCCAGGTGGGAGGAGGGGCAGGTGCCAGGCAGGAGCTTTAACTAAGCCTGGCTGAGGGTGGGGCTGGGCCTGTCACCACGGGAACACACTGGAAGCCTAGAGGAGGAGAAGGCTTGGTGAGAACCTGGCGGAGGTGGAACAGTGGCAGGAAAGGGGATTACACCACCAGGTACAGGACGCAGATTCCCCCTCCTTTCCCCCTTTTCTCCCTCCTCCCTCCCTCTCTCAGTCTATTCCTCCCTCCCTTTCTCCCACTTCTCCTCCCTCCTTCCCTCCCCTCCCCTTTCCTTTTTCTCTGAGCTATGCACTATCCCACTCACACCACCCTAGGCTTTCCTATAAAGGGGTGAGAAACCGCTGTGGTCTCCATCTGCATGGAGCTGACCTGTTAGTTGGGGAAAGACGATAAACAGCTGAGCATCTACAGTGAACTGTGACCGAGTCCAGTCATTCACCTCTCAGGTCCCACCTTAGGTCAACCACTTATCCATCTCTTCCTTCCATTGATCCCAAAGGACCAGGGCACCAGGAATTATAGCTCCCATATAAAATGAGGAAATGGGATTGAGCGTAGGGAGTGGACTTGCCCAAGGCCACACTGGGAGCAGTGGTAGAGCTGTGGCAATGAAATGCCAGCTTCCAACTCCCCACCCAGTGCTCCCATTTCTCCCAGCAGTCAGCTGGACTTAGCTCCACAGTAGGGGAGGGCTTAACTAGACACCCTATTTTTTTAAGTGAACATTTGTAAACAGAAAACTAAGAATTTTGACTTAGACATACCACTAATTTTCCTGACATTAAATGAACATTCACTGTGCCCAGGACAGGATCCCTGGGGCTTGAGGGTCTCAAAGGAGCAGAGGTGTAGCCATGCTAGCTGCAGACTCTGGCCTTCAGCCCCACTCCCTTTGACACGTGGTGAAAGCTGGCCTGTTCTCCCTGGGTCCTTGTATATCTGTGAGGGCCCTATTACCCAACTAGGTTACTGAAACCCCGCTGTGCATAACAAACATTCTCCAGGTATCGACAGACTTTTTCCTTGACCAAACTTTGCTCAGGCTCCTCTGAGTCTTCTCGACTTGGCCTTGGCTTTGAGCTCTGCCTTGAGCCTCCCTGGCTCTGTTTTAACAAGAATCCTGCTAATTTTAGTGAGAATGCCCCTCTACCCTGATATTTAATCACCCTGGCCTACTGGTCTGCCTTCAGCAAGAATCAAGGCAGTTAAGCGAGAATCCCCTGCTCGTGATCTTCTCTTAGTAATTTTGCCCCCCCCATAACTCCCTACTTGTCCTGTAGTATTCAGAGCTGAGCCCAGCCTCTCCTCCCCGTTGTAATGGGGCCCAACCCCAAATACAAGCAGAATAAGTGGGGACCATCTTCCTTAACCATTTTAACAACTGTATGAATAACTTTATCAGTTATGGTGCTGTGACTTGGACATTCATCACTGGAACCTCAGACTGTCACCCAGGACCTTGAGTGTGCACCTTTGAAGCCTTCGTCTTCACTCCTTACTGAGTGGCTGGGTATTCACTGGTGAGCCCCTTCCTGATCCAATCCAGTGCACTGGAAGATAGTCCATTGAGGCATGATTAGACACGTCTTTATTCTTAAGATTCTGAGTATAATCTTGGTGGCCAGGTGAAAGTCCTAGATTTCTTTGGTTGAAAGTTACCTGTCTGAGCAAGAATCTTCCTGGATGGAGGTCTCCCTGGCTCTTTCCTAGTGATTTATTCCCTGACCCTGGAGCAGGAAATTCCTGGGTCTTTTGTGAGCCCTCTAGTCTAAAAGCTGGGTTAGAGTTCCAGGCAAACAGATGATGGGTTAGAGTCCTAGGCTTCTTTGCTTAGAAAGTATCACTAGTTAAGAACGTAGGAACTTCTCAGCCAACTGAAACTCCCTTAGAAGTCCTGCTGAGGATACACTCTACAACAGCGGTACTAACTCTGTCCACTTCTTTTCTTGTTGGCACGATTTAACTAAGGATGCTCTGAAACTTCAGTGACTTCCCTGGACTGGCTCCTGTAAGACCTCTCCCTCATTACTGCTTCTGCTCCTCTTTCTCCTTTCACCTCCTTCAACTTTTCATTCAACTCCCTCAGGCCTGCATATGTCCCCCTGCAAGCCCATTTCTCTTCTTTCTCCCTGTCCACCCCTTTACTTCTTTGCTCCCACTCCAGCCTCTCAACTCCCTGTTATCACTTGAACTTTAGATTCCTGACCCCAATGAGGCTCTCAAGGGACCCAGGGACCCCAAAAGCAATTATATCTCAGAGCAAAAGAAAAATCTGAAAGTTACCTCCACAAACATTGGTAACAAGCTTTAGCCTTCGCATATAACCCTAACCTGCTCCATCTGTCAGAAGCCAAGTGAAATAAAAATAGGAAGTGGAACAAAGATGAGAGCCAACTATGATATGGAAACCAGTGAGTCTTTTTTTTTTTTTTTTTTTTTGTGGGTACTGGGCGTCAAACTCAGGACCTCACGCGCCAGCAGGCGCCCGTGCCGCTGAGCGATATCACCGGCCCCTTTTTCGTGTGTGGGATCCGGGAGTCGAACTCGGGCCCTGGCGCTTGCCAGGCAGGTGCTTACGCCGCTGAGCCATCTCACCGGCCCCCGAAACCAGTGAGTCTTATGTGGCTGTTGTTACATTAACTATGACCCAAATTTTAGAATGAAAGCTGTAAGGTTTCTATTTGTGTCTGTTATGTTTGCTTGTGTATACTATGTATTTGAAATATCCTTCTACCTCCAGATGATATTATCAAATCAATGCAAAAAACCCTTTAAGACAGTTTTATTCAAATTGGCTGAGATACAAATATAGTAGTCTCTCTTTTATCCGCGTTTTCTTTTCTGCAGTTTCAGTTAACTTGCTGTCAATCTCAGCCAACTGGAGTTCAAAATTATTGAATAAAAGATTCCAGAAATAAATAATTGATGTTTTAAATTGCATACCATTCCGTGGGTTACTTTAACACAAGCACTGCAGTACCATGAGAGTCAATCTGATAAGAAAGATAGCTTCTAAGTGACTAATGGGTGGGTAGCATATACACTGTGGGCACACAGGATAAAGGGGTGATTCATATCCCAGGCACAGAATGAGATTTCATCATACTACTCCAAACAGCATCCGGGGATCAATGAAAAAAGTCTATATTTACCTAACATTGACATAGTACCTGCGTCACTCCCCTCACTTCATGCCACCATAGGGCTAGTATATCACCTACAGTCATCACAGGATGGCGAGTGCAGTACAAGAAGGTATTTTGAGATTGAGAGAGCACATTTACATAACTTTTATTATAGTATATTGTTATAACTGTTCTACTTCATTATTACTTATTGTTAATCTCTTATGTGCCTAATTTATAAATTAAACTTTATCATAAACATGTACATTTATGAAAAAATATAGCATATAATAAGGATTGGTACTGTCAGTAGGCAGCCTTTGAGGGTCTTAAACATATTATTGTAAGTGCTAACGTAAGTTAAATATTCCTAAAACTCTCAGAAATATAGAAATTCATTTAAATGTCTCAAGTTCATGTCATTTAGGTATATTTTTGGCAAATAATAATGTAATATTGTTGGTTTAATACAGTAAAACCAGCTGTATCTTCTGAGTTATCCACACTAAGTGTAATATAAGCATATATTTATATTTAATCTTTTTTTTAGTTTTTCTTTTGTGATTTTTTTTGGATACTTGCCTAATGTGCAGTGTTATAAAAATAGTTAACAGGGAAATAACAAGCTGATGGCTAGCTTTGGCTATGGTCTTGTGAAATTTTCAAAATCTGAGTATATTTGCTAAGATCATGTATATTAAGTTCATGTAAGCAGAATAAAAGTTTTATGAATGGACATTGTAATAATAATTATAATTATGTTTTTTAAAATATCAAGCTAAAAAGTTATCACAATCTTGGCAACCTTAGACCTGTCCTAAATTAAATGAAACAACAGATATCATTAAATAGCTAGACCAATTTCCAACTAAGACAAACTACTGAAAAATTAATTACTAAGCACAAGTTTAAGTTCATTTACCTCTGCCTTCTTACATTTATATAGTATAGAGAGGATATCTATCTATCTATCTATCTATCTATCTATCTATCTATCTATCTACCTATCTACCATCTATCTCTGTTAATAAACACATTCTTTTAGCTACATTTTGAATTGCACTATGAAACAGCATAAACTTATAAAAAATGTGAGATGATACAGCTATAAAACTTGCTAGTTTGCTCTAGAATCCTTGTACAGGACAGACAATTGCCTACTTCAAATCTTGAATACACACACACACACGCACACTTTTTGCTATGCTAGGCATCAAACCCAAGGCCTTGCACACACTAGGCAAGCACTCTACCACTGAGCTACAGCCTAGCTCTTGAATAAAATCCTGATCTTGAGAATTGACCTTGAAATTTCCCAAAAGGCCCCTGGGAAATCACAAAGGATTTTTCTATCACCTTGTAAAAAGAGATGTTAAAAATAATTAGGTTTGGGGCCGGTGAGATAGCTCAGCGGAATAAGCGCCTGCCCGGCAAGCGCGAGGTCCTGAGTTCGACTCCCGGTACCCACATTAAAAAAAAATAGGTTTATCTGATATGTTGATTTGCATGAAAAGTATTTTCAAATAAGAAGAGATATCTAGCCTTCCCTATGTTATATATTGGCAAATGTTATTGGTATAAATATTTTAGAAATTGTACAAACTTTCTAGAAATTTGTCATTACCCTTGCTGTTCATGACATGTCCTGGTATAATGTCACCAGCAAAATTCTGGTTGTTTTTTTAAAACATTGTGTGCCACAGAAACAACTAAATTTCCTGTCAAATGAACTCTCATCAGATCTTTAATCGTGGCCCTGTTCAGTCTTTTGTCATTCACAGATAGTTCTGGTCGCTTTTCTTTTACTCTTATTCTTCTCTGAAAGTATTTGCCACCAACTGTAGACCAGAATACCTTGTTCTTCTATAAAAGTTCTGTCTCAGAGGCCATGGAAAGGACAGTGTGCCAGGCTTCTGATGGCATTGCTTAATTAACTTTGAGATGCTACTAGGAGACCAAATCAGAATTTCTACACCTCTAAGGAAGAGGCAGTTGCATTCATAAACCTGCTAACCCAGGATCAAGCAAAACAAGAATTAATTACATTAGTCTGAACTGGTGAAGAGTAATTATGGCTTTTATTTAGAATACTGCTACTGGCTTTAAGAAACCCCTTTTCCTTTTCTCTTAATCTATCTATAACTCACAACCATTTGGTAGATTATGCTTCTGTAAACAGCAATGAAACATTGACCTTTTTGTCCCCGCCCAATTCCTCCATAATTCAGAAACTCTTTTTGAATGTTCTCATTTTCATAGCAATATAATTATTTGCACACATTCAATAAGAATCTGTCCTGCTTGTAACAGGGTATAATTGAAAACACTGGTTATAACCTAGGCTTTGACTGGAATGTCGTTTTTGAGTACCATGCATCAGGTATGCCAGACATTCCCGAGAAACTAAGGTCCATTTTGTGGAGCCAGTGCTTACACAGCCCTCCTGGGAAAACGATCCCGCTACTGGGAAGGTTGCTTCCTGGTAGGCCCAGGAACCCTGAGATATTTGAGGGACCTCCAGAGCACAGGATTTCTCCCAAATTTGTAGGTACTGCAGGCACACTCTGGTGGCAATTTCTCAGCTTGTCTTCCTAGCCCTTTCCAAGGTCCAGCCTTAGGCAAAATGCCAGCAATGTAAACTTAAAAAGGCCTGTGTAGCTGGTTATCATTCTTGCTAGGCACATAATCAGGCCAAATCCAATGAGACCAGACTTATTTTATAAACAAGAACAAATTTACTTTTATTATCTTTGATCAAAAATGGGGGTAGGCAGGGCGTCTAACCTGCAGCTCACAGGTTGGACACACCTGGCTTGCTTGGGCTGCATTGAGTGAAGAGGAATTGTCTTGGGCCATGTATCAAATACACAATATAGTTAATATACATAAGTAACACAACTTCCTTTATTTTTTATTATAACACAGGCAGTCCACGGTACACATATGTAATCCCAGCACCCTGGGAAGCTGAGGCAGGAGGGTCACAAGGTTGAGCCCAGCCTGAGCGACTTAGCAGCTTAGTGAAATCCTCTCTCAACATAAAAAGAATAAAAAGGGCTGGGGATATAGGTCAGGGGGAAGGCCCTGAGTTCAATCCTCAGTATCCCCTCACACACACACATAGGTCTGTCTAACCCACCATCTGCAGGCTGAGTACACCTGCAAGAGAAATTTTGTATTTCAGCAGATAATGATAGCATGCTCTTATGGGTTATCAGCTGTGTCCTGTTCATTGGCTATGAGGGTTTATATCCACCTGCAGACTGGGCTGGATCTTGGCATCTTGCACATCTTGTCAGGGATCACCTTTCCTCTGCTAGTGTTTGACCAGTAGAGGATATGTAGGGTGATGGGGATGGGGAAGATGAAGGCAGGCCTGTGGGGGGGGGCAGTGCGTGTAAGGACCAGCAGCTGGGCTGGGTGACTGACTACTAGATGGGGAAGCGGTGCGTGCCTGCAGTTTTTCTGTTGCATCAAGAACCAAACAGGACTCTGACTACTCCCAGAAAAGTGTCTGCTCTAGCTGACTCCAGCACACTCAGGCAGAGGTTGGCCTCACCTCTCATGCTGGTCAGTCGGGCATTAGGGGATACTGAGGATGGCTGAGGCAGCCCACAGCCCTTTCTCAGGCCCACACAAATTAGCAAGGGTAGCATGTCACCACAATGACCTTCACCATACTTCCAGGCTGGTGAGACGGGGACCTTCTAACTGAAGCTGGACGTTTTCTGTAGTTCAAGGTTAAGCTTGTAGGATGAACAGGGGAACAGGACAGAACTAAATGGCTACTACAAGATCAAAACAACAGACTTGGCTTCCTGGAAGGACCACATCCTGGAAGGCCCACTCTTCACCCCCAAGGACAGGAAAATGATCATAATAGTTGCAATCATTGTGCTCAGAACTTTGCATATGTTCTTTCTTTTAATCCTCAATAACAATCCTATGAAGTCAGAAAGAAATACATATATATATATATATATATATATATATATATATATATATATTTTTTTTTTTTTTTTTTTTTTTTTTTTTTTTGCCCACTATCTGAACTCAGGTCACATTTATCACCTCTAAAATCACTTTTAATCCTGGGAAACTGGATAAAATGGCCCAGAATATTTTTGTAAGAGAAACCAAAGCAAGGTAGACAGTAGGCTCTGTTCATCACGACAGAAGTAAAACATTAGACTAGGCCCTTGTTCTAGGTTGGGGATGCTGTTTGGTGGCTCCTTCTAGTAGAGAATAAACAGCCCTCTGTCTGGCATACTTAGCAGATTTGCCTAGCTGCAAGTTCAAGGACAAATGCAATTTTGATGTCTTTGATAAAGGCTTCCCAACTCCCTGAGGAAGAAGAGAGGGGCAACAGCCTGGACTGTGTGCCACAAGGGATGTGCTGGGAAATGACCGCAGCATGTCATGAGTCTGATCCTCCGTAAGAGCGCTCTGGACAGAGAATTACAATGCAGATAACTAGGCCCCTCAGGCCAGTGAGTCAGAATCTGAGTCCCAAATCTGCATTCTCACTGACTCTCTTGGGGGCGCATGCTGAAGCAGAAGCAGTACTAATTGGTAATTGATTGGTCTGGCTGAAGTTACATACCTAGTCAATGCCAGAGCTGGGGCAAAAACCCAGGGAGTTCTTATCCATGGGCTAGGTCATTTTGCCACTGCCAACCAGGCAGGAAGGAAAAACCCAGCCTGGAACACCATCCTGTGTTCCAGTCTCCCTGCCAGCTCTGACTTCAGCCATGCTAGGAGCTGATGTCTGTGCATTCCTGCCTTGACAGCCAGGGTCTCCATGCCCAAGCTCCACCTCCTCTCTGAACCCTGCTCTGATCAGGGGAGGAGGTCACTGCATACTTGTACTGTGGGGTGGATGTAGATAAGGGGGTGGAAGAAGGGTGTCTGAGGGTGGGGAAGCAATGAGACAAAGGTGAGGTGACAGCCAAGGGCCCTCACCCCAAAGACCAGCCAGCTACCCTGGTCAGGTGCACCTCAGGCACCGCATGGTGGGAAGGCAGTGGGGGCCAGGTGATAGGATCTGGTGGAACAGACTTTGGAGCCCAAATTGGAGGGAGGGGAGGGATGAGTAGCCATGTGCAGCTACTGTTTATGTAGGAGAGCTAGTCTGGCTGTAGCCTGAACAGGATGCCTCAGGTAGGCTTCAAAGGCACCTTACACCTCCAGCTAAACCATAAGAGTGAGTATGGGAGCAGCTTCTTTTTCTGGGAAAACAGTACATTATGATTAAGCAGATTTCAAAAAAGTTTATGACCTCCACAAAGTTCAAAAAACAAAATTCAAGTGAAAGGTGGGAAGTCAACTACAAACATAAACAGTTTTGTGATTTTTACCCGCAGTAGACAGAGAAAACAATTACAGGTGGTCCTTCTCAGATAGGTATAAGAGAGATGACAGAGAGATGGATGGATGATTGATGTACTGATAGAACAAATCTATAGGTAGCGAAGAGGTACAGCAGGAATTGTCACTTATATTTCCTGCGTGTTCTTATTTTCCACTGCGTGTCAGGGTGACTGTGGAGCTGGGAGGAGACAGGCACTGGTGCGGAGGTGTTCAGAGTCACTGCCCTCCAAGGACGATCTGAGGCAAAGATAAAGCCTGTGTGAAGTGATGAAGTCAGTTTGTGGGAAAACGGGATTGGTTTCACAACCTTTCTGGAGCCATCTCTTGCATAAGATGGGACACGTTTGGAAATAATCACAGTGAGCCCTTATTGAGTACTTAGTGGGTGTCAGGCACATGTGAAGTGCCCTGCAAGTACTGTCTTGTTTACGTCTTACAGCAGCCCTGTGGTTCGGGCAGTACAATAACTTTGATTTTACTAGGGAGGAAATAAAGACCAGGGACCAGGAATGGTCAGTCACTTACCCCAAACAAACAGCCATGAAAGGAACAGTGGATGCCAGAAGCCAGGCAGGTAGGTCCACAGCTGCGCTCCTGGAGCCGGGGTAGACACGGCCTTTGAGAACAGTGCTGTCTGGTCTCCAGAATCAGCCCCATATATGTCTTCCGCAGAAGAGCTGGACCTTTACTGTTTCCTTTGCCTTTAAAAGGATAATGTAGTGTATATACTTGAAATTATCCAGGGTGATTCCCCCACATAAAGATATAATAATAGTTGTAGTAGTTATATTAAGACCTTCCATTTACTGAGTATCTGAGTTGGACAGTGTATAAAATGCCTTACAGTATTTTGTTAATTCCATTCTTTCAATAAGCTTCTAAGGTGAGTACCTATGTGCCCTTTTTAATAATGGAGTACCGAGGCACCCCATGAGAGAACCTGGCTGAGGTCAGCTAGCAAGTGGAGGGGACTGGACTGGACCCACCTTCTCTTTGCTTCTCTGCCTCTCACTGGGTAAACTAGGGCTCAGTGGTGCAAGGGGATGGCTTCCCTGCTAAGGTCTGCCTGATGATGGAGGCATGACAAAGCTCCCAGCCAGAGTCAAAGGGAAAGAAAAGAAGGAAGAAAGGAAGGGAGGGAGTGAGAAAGGGGGAGCGAAAGAAGGAAAGAAGAAAGGGAGTCTTGGAGACAGAGAGGAATGGAGAGAGAAAGGAAGGAAGAAAAGAAGGGGAAAGGGGAAAAAAAGGAAAGAAAGAGGGAGGAAGGGCGGGAAGGAAATGTGGATGAAGATGGTCTATGTGTTGGGCAGCACTAAGATGTTGAGGACTTTTCCAAATATATAGCTTGCTAAAAAGGGACACTGGCTACAGTGTTATGGATCTGTCTACCCTGGCCACCCCTTCCAGGATCCAGTCAGTCATGACTCATGCTCTTTGGAAATTGGGCTGTGGTCTTTGAGGCCCACTGCCTCGCTGTTCTTATGTGGGCAAGTAAAGGTGAGTGCATGTTCCTTTGGCTAAAATTAGTGGCTCTGTTAGCTCCACTCCTTTCTCAGGGCTTTGACCTTCCTCCTGGAAGCTCTAGGGCCTGGAATTCACAAAGCTCAGGAGGAGGTAGAGATATCTGCTCCAAGGCCAGAGGTAGGAGGGAGGGAGTAGACAGGGTGAAGGCTGGGAACACCCGAAAGGGAGGACTGTGCAAGCCCCACCAAGTCTAGAGGCCAAGCTGGAGGCAAAGTCAGAAGGGTCCCTGGTGGCAGGACACACAGCCAGTGCTCCAAGGTGGTAAGGCATGTGGCCACTACCTGGTGTTGTGGCAGTCAGACAGGACCAGAGGTCAGGAGTCCATCTGAGGAACCAGGAGAAAGCAAACTGTCTAGGAATGGATCTCAGGAGGATAAAAGAAGCCCCTCACAAATGACCCTGTGAGCCTTAGGGACACAGGCAAGGCAGGCCATGGCAGAGGCTGGACTGTGACCAGGGACAGTGAACTGTGTCCTAGAAGCCAAGCTGACCCCAGAGTGGCACATCTTCCAGGACAGTCTTCAAAATCAGCCATTTTGTTTTCTAGAATGCTCTCTCTCCTGACTCCACAGTCATCTTGGGTCTGGCGTGTCCTTTCAATTTAGAAAATAAAACTTTGTGTTTCTAAATCCTGAAAGTAATATATACAGTATACCTTGAGGAAAGCCTTATGTGTTTGGGGCTCTATTATAATGGCAGTTTATTTACCCTGTTGTCTTCACTAGCCATTTTACGGTGAACATTTGCCAGTGATGCACTTGTACTCATTCTCCATCCCCACATTTCTCCTTACTTCATGTTAAATCTTACCTGCAAATGCCTCCAGCTGGCACCTGTATCCTCTGACTCAGCCAGTAGCATTCTGAGCTACACTGTCATAGCTACAGGGTCAAGTCCTGGTCTCTTCATGGGAACTGCTTATAGGATCTGAAGAAGTTTGCATAACAGAAAATCAGAAAAGCCCTAAACTTTCACCCCACTGGTGCCAGTCCTCACCAGGGCTGCTTCCTGGAGTTACCAAATGTGGCCAGAACTGGAACAAAGCTGAATTTTCATTAGCAGTCCTTTACCCTATATTCCTATTTGTCATAGAGTCACATATAGGCTTGGGGACTAGAAAACTAAATATGTTAAGAGCCGATAGGGCCCATGTGACCTCTTGCCCTATAAGTCCCACAGGAATGTGTGTCAGGGCATGTATTCTGTGGTCTCTTTAGGTGGTTCAAAATTATTTGATTTTCCTTTCAGATTCTTGGCTCTGTCCCAAGAGAAGGTAGGCAGAGAAATGAGATTTCCCTGTACCTCCCATATTTTTTACTATTTTATATGAGGTTTTATTTCTTTGTAATTTTAAATTAGTTTTTTCTTTTTTTAATTTTTATTTTTATTAGTACCTGTTTGCAGTACATAATGATTACATTCATCATGGGGAGTCGGTACCTGTACATAACATATCTTAATACTTTTTACTTCTCTTTTCCTTCCCCTAAATTAGTTCTTTCTTGATTCTGTGATATTTGCATGGTATGGTCATCTGGGGGAGGCAGGGGGATGCTCTTGAGTTTTAGGTTGAGAACCACTGGCTTATTGCAAACTAGGCTAGACTAGGAAAATCAGGTTTTTACAATGAACACTCTCTCACATTGATCTGTAAGTCTCTAACAAGGTAGGGAATAGCAGCACACTCAGGCTGTCAGAGCTGCTGAGCTCTGCAAAGACCCTGTCGACCTACACCCTTATTTTACCCCTGGGATGGAAGGTGTGTCCAAGGTTACAAAAGAAGCTCTTGGCTAATTTGTAAACATCTCCTCCACCAGAGACCTTATAAAGTGATTAACAACAGCCTGTGTAGGAATGTGTGCTATAATATAACCCACTTTCCTTCAAAAAGGATTGCAGCCAGCTTACAAATGTGCTTGCACTGCCAGGTCAACAAAACAACAACAACAACAACAAAACTCAAAATCAGGAAGAACAAAGCAATGGAGAAATAAGAGTACAGATAGAGCCAGGTTTAAGGTCAGCACCCAGGATAAGAACCCACAAATCTTGCACCTGGCTATAGACTGAGTACTGCGCTAAGATGGTGTAGTCACAGGAAGGATAACTATGCCAGCCCCAACGGGCGCTGCTTTCTGAGTCTCTAGGACTTGTTACTCACTCACACATGACACTTCCCTCTCTGGGCATCCTCTCTGTCAAACGGGCAAATCCTGGCTTGTAGGATCTTTGTGTGGGGCAAGTTAGATCTTGTAACTTATAAAAGAAAGCACTTGAAAGGTAAAGTAAGAGACACACAAAACAGTTCATCCTTTCTCACTTTCTTGGCTGTCTCCTTGTGCATTAAACCCTGCTCATGTTGCATCGCTGATGTGGCCGCCAGATGGAAGAAGCTGCTGTGGTTGGCCTAAGTTAATTTTGTACAGGTTCTTAAGAACATCAAGCAAACACTGGGAACAGCCAAACTGTGGGAAGCTGCATGACATTTTCTGAGGTAAAATCACATCCATTTCCTCTTTATACCTTTCCCCCTTTCCTTGCTCTGACTGGGAAAAATTAAGGCACTTACAAAGGAACAGGAAGGAACATCAAATTATTATGCAAAGTTTAAATCTCCCTTAAAAATTTATGTAGCAGGATGCTGGAAAGCAAGAGAAGAGACAGCAGGGTTGGCCAAAGAGAGTGCACACATTTAGGGGCCTCTCCAGGCCCCTGCCTATCTCTCGGAGGTTCTCCCCAGCCCTAAATGCTGGGGGTGGAATAAGCACCTTCTGAACACAGGTCAGAATTTTAGCTAAAAGTTAACCAGTGGTCCAGGGTTGGCAAGTTGTGGTTCCCAAGGATGAGAATGTGGGGGAAGGAGCCGAGTGTGGGCAAGCAGACCTCTAGGGGGCTCAGCCAGGTTCCTCTATGTGGCTTTGCTTATAAACTGTGGGTATTCATGGAGAAGAGGTCTTCAGTAACCAAGAACATTCATTAATGGCAAGAAGAATTGTGTAGATATCAATAACATAGACAACATGTTTAGCTGGGATTGAAGATGAGAAAGTCGCTGTTGGGGAAGAGGGCACAACAGTCTCCTTCAGAATGCCCTGGTCCTACAGGCAGTGACTACTCCAGAGCCTGCTGGCCTCCAGGAAGAGAAGCGAACAGTGGAACTGATCCACCCCAGCTGGGAACCTGGTCAACCAAGACAGAAATCTCTGGTTGAGCCCTCCATATTTTTCAAGATGACTATTTGAGGGTTTAAGGGAGAGTTACTTTAATTTTCCTGGTATTACCAATGAGGAAACTGAGACTTGGGTCGGTTAAATGACCTGTGAAATTGGCAAGGACCCAGCTGTCCCAACAGAAAAGCAGCACGGAATCACATGAACTCTGGACCCAGACTATGCATCCTGGCTCTGCCATCACTCGCTGTGTGACCTGGAACAAGTTCTTTAGCCTCTTTCTGCCTCTGTTTTTTCATCTGTAACAGCTATTGGGTGGATTATCTCAGCCAAAACAGTATTTGTAAAGTGCTTATAACAGCACCTGCCACATATATGATGCCATAAAAGCATGCCAAAGACCTAAACTAGCTTGGTGCACACCTCGGCAAACAATAGCAAGGTGGACAATGGCAAATGAAACGGGCCAATGGCAAGATCCCAAGCATGTGCCTCAGAAGAATGCTAACGCCACTCAATATCAACCCAGGGTAATCACTGAGAGGTAAAGAAAGCATCTGGACCTGGAGGGAGGTGGGGAGCCAGCATCTGGCAAACTTTCCCAGAGCTCCTGCTTCCAGTCTCTTTGAGGACGTTGACAAAGAAGAACTCACAGGCTCGATAAACCAATGCCAAGCAGGAAGGTATCTGGATTGGACAAGCTGACAAGTTAAATATGCCAGGTTACCACCAGAGCAAACACTGGTTCCTCTGTCCGTCCTCTTCCTCTTTGCTTTAGGTAGATTTGTTTTAGTTGCTGCCAGAGAAGCCCATCAGAAATGATGGGTGGTTTGGCTGTGAGGAAGGCTGTGAAGGTGTTAGGCAAACAAGTCCTCGCTCTGGACTTTCTCATCATTCTGGTTCTACCAGGCCACAGGATGACCATGGGCTTCACAGTGTGCTCCAAACCATGGCCTGAACACTGAGAAGCAGTGTCTCAGCTGGGAGACAGGAGCTTACTTCTACCCTGGGCCTGCTCATAAGGGGCTGCAGGTTCTGGGGCAAGTACTGCTTCCTTCCCTTACTGTTCTCATCAGTAAAATAAGGTCTTGGAGGGCTGGGTTCTTGGTGGGGGTGATGAATTTGAAGGCCCTTTTTGCCTCTCCCATCTTTGAGTTTAGAGAAAGATCCTGAGGCCATCATGGCAGAATTCTGAATGGTTGTTGATGGCCTGCCTTCTCCCAGCTCCTTGGCCCTTTTCTGCAAGATTCTCTAAGCTTTAATTAGTGACCTGGCAGTGTACTGGAGTGTTTATTCAACAAATGCATGAAGTGTCCCCATGTCCCTGGCCCTGCTCTCATAAGGACAGTAGGCAGCAGATTCCAAATGCAGAGGATGACACAAGACAGGTCAAAGGGAGGTTCTGGGCATGGCCTTCTCCACCTCCCTACCCAGTGGCCCATCTTGAAGCTTGGAAGGCATCTAGCTTTAATAATGGTTTGGGATGGGCTTGAAGGTTCTGGGTAGAGGACAGGCTAGAGTAGAGCACAAAGCTGGACACTAGTCCCCAGGGCCCTCTCTACATAGTGGGATTTCTCAAGAGGCTGGAGATGAAAATGGCAGGGTGGAGAGGGATGATGAGCCAGCCAATCCACTTCTGCCTTTCTCAGCCCCATATCTGCTTCCAAAGAGCCAATCAGAAGGCTGCGTAGAGAAGCCCTAGACCAGGGACCTCTGTGGGCCTTAGACAAACCCCTTCTTCACTCATGGGCCACTTCCTCATCTTGCAGTTCTACTGGCTATTCTTTGTCTATTATGTGCAAGCAGGAGGAGAGCAGGGAAGCAGAGTAGGGCTTGTCTTACTTTAGGAGCTCAGCCCATGTCTCACTCATTGCTTAATTATAGAGTACCTATTATAAGCCAGACACTGTGTTCACCTCTCCCAACTAAATCAGAAGCTTCTGGAGAGGCAGGGCTTATAGTTTATCCTTTTTCTTTCTTTTCCATCCACCTTGTCCTAACACATAAAACCCTGCATATGTGGTAGTTAAAGGGCCCTGTAGCCAGATTGCCTTGGTGTGAATCCTGGTGGTCTTCCACTTACTAGCCTCAGTTTCTTTTTCTGTGAAATGTGAAGAATAATGAATCCTACCTCATAACGTTCTTATAAGGATTCAATAAAGTAATACTTATGGAACATTTAGCATAGGGCCTGGCACAGAGAAAATGTTTGTAAGTAAAAGGCTTACCAAGGTGACTAGAGCTGAATTGCTTCTGAACAAAATTTGTCATCATAAGCAAGTCACACGCATGTGCTTTCCTTTCTAAATCACATGTGCTTTGAAAAGTCACTCATCAGGGCTCTGTGTCCAGACCATGCAAAAAGAACTTTACCATGGCCAAACTCTACTATCTTAAATTCCAAATCACTGATATCTGAATTCCTGAGCTTCTACTATCACCAAAAGTATTATTTTAATCATTTTGGCCTCTTTCCTTTCCAAATGCTTTATTAAAAATAATAACAAATAGCTTGACTGACTTGAATTTTTCCAGCTTTCACTTTTCCCCCAAATCCTGTCCCCATTCTATGAATGTGCCATATAAACACTAACAGCCAATGCCCAGCAGGACAGCAGGTCCGCAGAGTCCTGGGCAGCCGAAGGAGGACAACAGGGAGCCTCTAGTCCTAGAGACTATGGCTCTGAGGGGCTGTGGTCTAATACAATGGCTGGCAGGGCCACAGAATGACAAGCGCCCCTGCAGGAGCAGACATGTCCGGGTCTTTTGCAACCTGTTCAGATATTGGTTGAGAGTAACGAATGGAAAAGAGTCACAGTACTCGCTCTGATCTGGAGCTGCCAATTTGGCTCATACTTAGATCCACCTTCGGTCCACAGACTCCTTGGGCAAAATGACTGGGCTTCAATTGACCAAGGATGATGCCAAGCTCCTGTGGTTGTCACCACTGGCTAGTTGGCTGCCCTGAACATTTTGCTAGGGCTCTCAGTGCAAAGGAGCTGGGAGGACAAAGGCCCCGGAAAGCCTGGCCTCTTCTTCCAGAAGATGTAAAGCAGGTCATTTTCCTCTCTGCGTCTCCAGGGCCTTGCCTACAAAACCTGACACGTGGCTGATGAATCTGTGGTTCCAGTACTATTAGCAATCCTGGTTATTTTATCTGTTAAATAACATCCCTAATGTATAAATAGGGGCAATCTTGATCAAGGAGCTCTAAACTTGCAGACAACAGGCTCAGCAACCTGCCAAGCTCCCTGTGGTCACAGGAAGGGTTCCTGATTTGCTTATCTGGAAATGAAAGGATTCCTGGGTTTCCTTACCTGGCCACAAGGAAGGACAGGGCCATGGGGAGTCTAAGGGGTACATAAGTGGTTTTCTTGGTGTGGTATGAAGGATCCTTGAAAGGGCTCTGCTGCTTCAGCTATCTGCTCCCCAACCTCCATTCTAGGAGTCTTACTCTGCAATTCAACCTTCTGAGAGATACTGGGGTGTGTGTGTGGAAAGTAAACTGTTTGCAGGAATTTATGTGCAAAACGCAAACAGCCACCAGAAGGGTGCGGGTCCCTCCTGCCTCTCAGCACGGGCCTTGCCGCCGGTGGCCCTGGTATGTGAGGCTGGGAGAGGAGCACCCTCAAGGGACCCTGAAGAGGCTGCACGGGAGGGAGAGCCTCTGGGGCTGAATTCAGGCTAGAAGACCTTGAATTAAATCCAAGGTCCCGGGAGACCGAGGCAGAGAAAGAGAGAGCACGCGCAAGATTTGAATTCTCCAGGGTGGGTGGGAGTGGGAGAGTTGAGGGCAAGAGCTTGGTGCCTCCCTTTGGCTAACCGATTCCGCGGAGGAGCCAACTCGGAGAGGGGAGGAAGGGAGGGCGGGTCAGAAGACAGGGTGGGGCCGGGCCAAGGGGTGCGGGGGACTATAAAACCAACGGGGCGGATTTACGAAAATTTCCCGAGCCTAGAGAGGGTAGATGGTGCTGGGCAGCAACCCAGTGCGCCAGGCCCACGCCCTTCGAGTTGCCCGGCATGTTCATACTGGTTCCCCACCCTTTCTCCCCAGCCAGCCCCCTTGGCCTGATCCTTGACAAGGCCAAACTCGAAACATGCTGTAACCACAACCGCTCGGCCGGCCACGAACGTTCGGGACTCTGCGCCCGCCCGCAGCCCTTTCCGTTGCGCCCCCTCTGCGAGCCCCGTTCACTAGGCCCCGCCCCCAACCTCCGCCCCCGCCACGCCCCCTAGGCCCGCTGCAAGCTCGCTCTCCGCCTCCGGGAGCCCGATCCTGCCGGGAGAACGAGGGCGCCCCAGCCCCTCCCTCCCGCGGCCTCCGCATGTTTCCGGGCCTCGCCTCCGCATTCTCACGCCGCGCCTGCGGACCTCTCACCGCCCGCCTCTCCCCGGGTCCGCGGCTCCTAGAGGCGCGGCGCCTCTCCTGCGCATGATCGCCCCAGTGGCCGGCGCCCGCCCGGGCGGGGGGTCCTACGGGAACCGGGCCAAGCGGAGAGCTCGGGGCCGGACCCGGTCGCCGCCGGCAGCGCCCCCCTCCGTCCAAGCCAGGCCTAGTGCCAGGGCCCCGCCAGGCTGGCCGCCGCCATCTGCAGGGTGGACAACAGTGCCAGCTGCGGGCGCCCCAGGACAGGAGCACCTTACACCGGAAACCGAGGCGGGGATCGAGGAAGGGATCAGTAACCACAGGGAGCTAGGCTGAAGCCCAACTAGCTCACTTATTTTCTGGGTGACTTGGGCACGTTGCTTCTCTATGCCTCAGCTGTTGCATCTGTAAAATGGAGATAATCTTAACTTGCGGTCACCTCTCCCCCTCATTTGCGGTTTGGCAGAGGGATGGGTAGCATACTGAGTCCTTAAAGATGGGTTAAGCACCTGCTGGGTTTTTGCAGGGGAGTCCACCTGGTGTGCTGCAAGTCTCGGTGTGTAGTTAGATGTGGGGTTGAATCTCACCCCTGTCACTTCGTGGCTGAGAGTGACCTTGGGAAAAATACTTCTCTGTGGATGATCCCTCCACAGCAAGGTAGGGACGGCGATGCCCACGGTGCAGAACCGATCTAGGAACTGACATTATGTGACGTTCTCAGCACATAGTACGTGCCTCTCAGAAAATAGGAGCTAGGGCTGCCAATGGTGGCCCAGGCCTGTAATGCCAGCACTCTGGGAGACCTAGGCAGGAGAATCAAAAGTTAGAGCCCAGACTGGGCAAGTTAGCAAGACCCTGCCTGAAAAGAAAAAATAAAACAAAACCCTCAGAGAGCAGAAGGTAGAGATGGGAAGGAGAACCTCAGTTTCTGTGACATCAGAGCTCTAGGGAGGTAAGACCTATGTGACAAAAATAAGGCTGACTAGGATCAGCACTCAGGGCCAACCTGGAGGTCAGTAGGAAGAGCAGTGGGCACACAGGCCTCGGTGTTCAAGAGAAGGAAGCAACTGCCAACAGTGGGGTCTCACTATCTGGGGGGGACATATCTGATTGAGGCCCCCAGCCTTCTCCCACCACAGCAAGAAGGGACATAGGGACTGTGGAATGTCTGACAGCTTCTGCTTTATTTGGGAGGCCTGCGGGAAGGCTTGTCCATCTCTTTCCCATTTGAACAGGAGAAAGAAATGAAAAGGATGGTTGGAAAATGATCCGTGCACAAAACCTCTGCCCTCTACAAGGACTGTGACTGTGGCTGAACCTGGTTCCTGCCCTGGGCTGTGCTGTGTGACCCTGGAGTTCAGATGATTCCCTGTCTGTACAACAAAGGCTGGGCCAGATGCTCTCTGGGGCCCCTGAGCCACAGCCCTCCTCCCTGAAAGGAGTTCTGCACTCTGACCTTTAGGAATGTGGGGGGAAATGCACTGGTTGGGGGTGCAGGGCTGGTTTTCAGTCCCAGATACGATTCTGTGAACTCCTAGGAGCTCTTCGGTGGAGTGAAAATGAAACAGGTCTCTCCAAGGATGCCTGGGGAAGACAGACTATCCCACCGAAAAAGACTCAAAGCTGCCTTGAGAGGTGTCCAGCCTTATCACCTGTAGCCAGGAAAACAAAAGCCCAGAGAAGGAACTTGCCCAGGTTGGTGTGTTTTCAGGAGGCAGAGCCAGCTACCTTTAAATCCATTACACTGTACTGCCTTTGGTTAACAACAGCAAAACCAGGTAGGCTGGTGACCAAAGCTGATCAAAACCTCTGAATCCTTTTCATGAAAGCACAATGGAAATACATTAGTTTCACTACCAGAAACAAGGTGCTTCAGAAAGTGAAAGCAGTACTCTAAACAGCCTCTGGCAACACTGTCCTCGCTGGAGGGGGTTAATGGTGGGTGGTGGGTGGCAGCTCTTACCAGGTCAGGGGGGATTTGCCTTTGTGATCAGCGCTGCGGGCTCTGAAGAAAGTCCAAGGACACTGGGCTCAGAGTACTAATATGCATTTTTATTCTGCAATAATTTTCATACTGAGTTCAAGAGGCACCAGCTCCAAGTACATAAAACCAAATCAAATTAAATTAATTGATTTTATTGAAACCTGCGGCAGTTGTATTCAAGCCCACAGCCAGGGGCGTGACCCTCATAAAATACCAAAGGGACTTTTGAAATAATTAAATTAATCACACCCTGGGTTATGCACAAGGGCTTGCTCCTGTATTCACAAGCAGGCACATTCTGGGTCAAAGCTACTGGCAGGAAAAGTGCACGTGGCCATGACAGTCCCAAATATGGTACTGCCTAAAGGAGCCAAAGACCCAGACTCATAAGCCTTTGTGCTCTTGGCAATACACACACACGCACACAGAATCACAACACAACCACACTCATTTGCTTTACACATACATACATACATACATATACTCACCACCAGCTGGAACCCCTCTCTCGTTCTCCCTATCTGGCCTGGCTCAGCTCAAGTGTTCACCCCACTCCCCCCAGCATTCACACTCCTGATCTTAGATGATGCACTTTCTTGTTGGCTGTTGTTTCCTTGAACATAAAAAATGGGCCCTGTGCCTTCTTTGGATCTCCAGGAGCTCACTTGAACCCAGGGTGTGATTAATTCCACAATTTTAAGTACTCTGCAAATGGAAAAAGTGGCAGACATTTATTAAACACCTGCGGTGCTTGGTTTTGTTCAAATGAGTCCACACTAGTAACTCCTTTAGTTCTCCCCCGACCCTTACTCCTACCCACCAGTTGGGATTGTTGTTATCCTTATTCTACAGAAGATATTGAGGTACAGGAAGGTCAGGCGACCCGCACTTGGTAATCCAGCTGTGAAGGACACACCGTGATACTGCTTCTCAGTACGTCTTAACACTAGTTCCATAAACCCCAGTGTTGCATGACTGTTTGCGATGACAGCCCCACCAACAAGTAGAGGCACAAAATCTAGCATCCAGTGGGGAAAGGACACTCACCAACCCTTCATTTTACAAAGGCAGAAATTTGCAAGCCAGCAAAGGGCAGGTTCTTGTGAACAAAGGCCCAAACCATGGCCTCATCAGCACCATGGACCTCTGGTCCTTGCCATAACCTTCTGGGACCCTAGGAGACAAAGCCCATCACTATCTCTGCAGCACAGCAAGCTTTCAAAGCCACTCTTCCCAATCCTCTCTCTGCCCCTCACACACTCCTCTCATCACCAAATGCTACGCCCTCAAGGTTAACCTCAAAATAGAGTCCTGGACGCCTGCCAACATGAAGCCCCTCCTTAGTGCTGTGAACTTGAGCTGCTTAATATTAATGAGGGACACAATCATCAGAACCATGACAGCTGCTCTTCACGGCCTTTGCACTGCTCAGGACTGGCTGCACACATTGCTGTCTCGCGTAATCTCGCGACAGCCTCATTTTACAGATGAAGAAACTCAAGGATGGGGGCGGGTGGCCTGCTCAAGGACACAAAGCTAGAACCCGGTGGGGGCTGGACTCAAAGCTGGTTTCTCTTTAAAATTATCGATACTTTTTCTTAGTAGTATGGCATACCCACATTTTACATTTCCCCTATATTTTTTGACTACTATCATTTGATTGCCTCTTTATAAGAGAAGAAAAAGTTTAAAGTTGTGGCAAGTATATAACGTAGCCATTTAATTATTTTAAGTGCACAATTCAGCAGCATTGAGCATATTCACAATGTTGTATAACCATCATCACTATTTCCAAAGCTTTTCTTTTCATTTTTTCCCTCCTTCCCTCCCTTTTTTCTTCCTTCCTTCCTACCATTTTCTAGACAGGGTCTTGTTATGTAGCCCAGGCTATTCTCAAACTTGTGATCCTACTGCTTCAGCCTCCCAAGTGCTGGGATTACAGGCATGCACAATTATGTCTGGCTTATTTCCAAAACATTTTAAACAACCCAAACACAGCCCTAAGCAGTCCCTTCCCTCCTCTCCCCTCCGCAACCCTCTGATCCCTTCTACTCTCCTTTCTTTCTCTATGAATTTGCCTATTCTAGATGGTTCACATAAGTGGAATCATATGCCATGTGTGCTTCGTGTCCACAAAGCCAGTTCTCCTAAAGGATAAGCCTCAGCTTCAGGAGGTGCAGTTCTCACCTGCCCAAAGTACACAGTGACCAAGTCCTGCCTTCTCCTCGGGGATGCTGTGAGGGAGGGAATGCTGCCATGGGGATGTCACCACAGAGAGGGCCAGGCTGTGGAGGCTCCGTGTCCCCGGCTACTTCCGGGCAGAAGACCTGGTTTAGTCCTGAGCAGTAGCGACAAGAGAGATGAAGCAGCATACTGGGGAGAAGAAAAAGGAGTCTCTAGCAAGGAGATGTAGCACAGCTGCCCCAGCACTACAGGGCCAGGGCACGGTAATGTCACAGTCATGAACAGCCTAGGATGGACCACACTGGGTGACAGTTTTGCTGAAGTGAACCTAGAAGCCACTGTCCACACTGGACCAAGCCCTTTGGGATGCAGTCAGTGAGGCCACCACCCTTGACTGGATGCCTCCTGTACAATGAGCCAGGAGGTGACTGGGTCATGCTGTCACTGAGGGGGAACTGTTGATGCTGTTTCCTCTCTCCCAGCCCCTGCCCGTGCAAGAAACCTCTTCCTCTCAGGAGGGCCCTCAGATGAAAGCCTCTGACAGCCCTGCCTTTCTCTTGCTCGATGACCTCCATCCTGTCCTTCCACCAGCCCTGTCTGTGCCTGCTCTCTGCACAATGGCCATCCGGAGGTCATCCAGTGACCCTCCCTCCTTGGCCAGAGGCAATGTCCAGAGCCTCCCTCCACCCTTCCAGGCCTCCCACCCACTCCTGAATCTCCACTTTGAAGGCTCTCTTCTAACAGTGACCTCCTCTAGGCCACAGTGCACACCCTGCACACTCACCCTTGCTTCCCCTCCCAGCCCTGCCTGCCCCTCCCGCCAGCCCAGCCTACCCATTTCCTCTGCCCTTTTCACCCTTCGGCGCCAGGACCTGGCTATTCCAAGCCTTGGCCCAGCTCCTTCCTCCTTCCAGCTGCTCCCTCACTGGGGCCTCCAGCTCTTGCCTTTTCTCTGTGGAGTTAACTGTTACCCAGCCCTCACACACACACACACACACACACACACACACACACACACACCCTGACAGCATGTGGCACTAAAATAGGCGGGCACCAAAGGCAGCAACTCAGCTCAAACCTAATGCCTGAGTTACTACTTGGAAATGTTACCTATGGGCCGCTGTCTTGCTGGGTTGGATACGTATGAATATGAGTGTGTGTGTGTGTGTGTGTGTGTGTGTACACATAGCACACCAATAAATTCTGGATCCTTCCAAGAAGCTTTTCAAAGCAAAATGTCCCCCCTTGCCAGAATCAATGAAGGAATGAGGATGAACCCCCAGCAAGATGAAGAGTCCTCTTCTGGTCACCCATGTTTCTTGATTCCTTTGTAACAGCAGCCACCTGGGGTGCAGGTCCCACCATGCAGTCCCCTTGGGCCTGGATCTCCCCAGCTCTCTCCCTGGACCTGCCTGAGCCTGGGGAGCCCCATTGGCCATTGCTCCCAGGCCCATCACAAGATAGACAAGATGACAAAGCAGATCTTGTGGCTTCTTCCCCAAGCTAGTGACACTCATCTTCCCCAAAGGAGGAACCCAGCCATCTCTGGCAGTGAAGATGCCACCCTGAGAGCTCTTTGCCCTCAGGAGCCCAGGCCCGTGGTCCTTTTGAATTCCCCTCTCCTTCTAGCTTCAGTTCCCCCACTTAGGGCTATAAGTGTGATAGTCACTTCCCCACTGTGTGACTGTAAAACACCTAGAAAAGCCACTGTCCCCATGATGGGAGAGACAACTAGCACCTGAGGACAGAGATGGCACTAGCCCCAACCAACAGGACAGAAGGCTGTCAACAGGTTCACAGAGGACACAGGAGTATCAGCTTTCCACTATCTGGTCACCCTGGAACGTAGGTCATAATAGGTGCCTGAATGAAGAATAGGCTACTGCTAAGGACCAGCCACTATGCTGGGTACCTTCATTGCTTTGTTTAGTGCAGCGGCCCTATAAGGCAGATAGGATTGTCCCCATTACTGGACAAGGAAATGGAGACTCAGGCAGGGTGTATGGCTTCCTTGAGGCCACTCATAAGCATCAGTCCCCCAGTGCCCAAGCTCAATCTTTCCTGTCCTTAAAGACTGTGGTCTTGCGCCGATTAGTATTTGGAGGTTGAAAGAGGAGTAAGAAGTGGCCCCAGCTCTTGGGTAGTTCGTAAGAGGCAGACAGTCTTGTTTGCAACCACCTGTGATAACCAGATATTTCAGGGCCTGCCCCAAAAGCGGTTTGAGAGAAGCATGTGAGAAGAGGTGGTAGGGGGTTGGGCCATGAAAGACACACAGGCTTTGAGCCATGGACAGGCTGGGGTGAGGCTGGGAAGCTTGGGAGATAGATTTTAAGCAGCTTCCTGGTGGGAAGGCCCCAGATGGGATGAGTCTGTGGTGGGGGCTCGCCAGCACATATCATGATGGTGCTAATCACCCAGCTTAGTGCAGTGGGCCATGGCAGAGGGAGAGCTGGAGGGTTCCTGTGTAATTCTCAGCAGGAGCTGCAGAATTGGAGGGAGTGAGTAGGGGCGGGGAGCTGCAGCCAGCAGCTGGTGACCTCCCTCCACCAACATGTCTGCGAGAATCAGCAACATCCTGGCCTCCATCAGCAGGATCCAGGGGAGAGCAGATAAGTGAGCTCAGAAGGACACAGTGGCAACATTGCTCCAGACCTATTGTTTTTCCACACACTTGATCGACATGACCCCTGGGACCACAGAGAACAGCCTTCACTGGAGCTGGGGAGGAGAGGGCAATGATGGCCATGGGGTTCTGGGGTGGGGGCTCTCCCTCAGGGAGGTGTGGCCTGGAGTGGAGAGCGGGTAGGATTTGCCACTGCCTCCCAGGTCTGCTGCGGTGAGATGGGAAGGGGCAGCTGCCTGCTTCAGGCTCTTCCCATTTTCTCCTTCCTGGGTGAGCCCAGCTCAGGAAGGAAAGGCTCAGGTCAGGAAAGCCTTCCTGCAGAAGCACAGGGGCTTTCTAGGAGGAGGGGCGTGCTGGAGAGATGGGCATCCCTGTCTCTTGAGTTGGCTGAGGCCTTCATACCCCTTACCTTATTTCGGACCATTAACTCACCATGAGACCCTCCCCAGCCCTCAGTTTCTGCTTCTATAAAGCAGGGGCTTTGGAGCCACCTTTTAGCTCTTTCTCCAGTCCTTGTGTAACACCATCTTCCCCTCCCAGATGTTTCCAGATCTGAGTGGAAGAGATGTTTCTGGGCCTGAGTTGACCTCCAGTTCTATGTGTTACAGTTTTCTACTTCTACACTGTGGTTTGAAAAGTCCCATGGTGTCATGGGTGTTGGACCTGAAACCTCACTAAGAAAATCATAGATTCCTTCAAAGTACAGGAAACAATGATTATTGAACTTCTACTCCATGCTGGGCCCAATGCCAGCTGAAAATGTTTACTGCAATTACCTCATTTAATTTTGACATCAGCTCTGGGAAGAGGCCATTTTCATTCTCATTTCCCCCACTTGGGCATAATTTCCTACATTTCCAAAGTCCTCAGTCATTTTCCCGTCCTCTTTGGGATAAGATCCAGGCTCCTCCCCACCCACCTTTCCCATGCTATACTACAGTGATCCCAGCTTGGCCAGTGCTGATGGATGAACTGTTTCTCTGCATGCAATCTCGGGGCCCACAATCCTCCCCCTTTCTCTGCCCATTCAACTGGTGTCTTTCCCCAGAGCCCAGCTCAAGTCTGGCTCCTCCCAAAACAGGGCAGAAATGAGGGTGAGGGAGGTATGGCTATGGGGCACAGCATTTAAGGAGGCGCTTACCCCTAGGCACCAGTCCTGCACTTGCACGGCCCTGAGAGTGAGAGCTTCTTTAAATTTTGCCCTAACTGCCTCTTTTGCCTCACCCCAGTCCTGGCCCTGCCCCAGAGTTCTTCTGCCAGCCCAAAGGACCCCTATGGCCCCAAAGACCACAGCCCTCCCTGGTGGCTTCTGCCACTGGATTGTGTCAACCTCATGAATGTCCATTGCTACAGGGCAGAGACCACATTTCCTCCATCTGCATCCACACCTTCAGCCTCCAAACTTGCTCTCCTCTGTCCTCATCTGTCCTCCACTCCCATCTCCCTAAGAACACTAATTCGCCTTTTAGAATCCATATGAAAATTAATGTTTATCATTTCAGTGACATATTATATAACCATTAAAATTTTTTTCCACATGAGTGAATTCTTTTGTAACCTGGGAATAAGAAGAGGCTTCCTTACCTATGACTGAAAACTCAGAGTTAATAAAAGAAAACATTGCATGGCTTGACACGACAAAAAAACCTTTTTCTATGACAAGCCCTGCGAGTAAAGTAAAAAAGGTTAATGATAAATGAGAAAATACTAGCTATGTACATCACAGACAAAGTGTTAATACCAGTAGTTCATAAAAGACTCATATAAATGGAAGGGACAAGAACTAAAACCCAATAGAAAATGGGCAAAAGACATGAACAGACAATTCACAAAAGGAGCTATTAAAAATGACCCTTAAGGGGCCAGTGAGATGGCTCAGCGGCTTAAGCGCCTGCCTGGCAAGCGCGAGGGCCTGAGTTCGACTCCCGGAACCCACATACGAAAAAGGGGCCGGTGATATCGCTCAGCGGCACGGGTGCCTCCTGGTGCGTGAGGTCCTGAGGTCGACCCCCGGTACCCACACACACAAAAAATGACCCTTAAACATACAAAAAATGTTCAGTTTTTCTCATTACAAGGGGAATGAAAATTAAAATCACACTGAAATACTGTATTGTGCCCATGAGATTGACAAAAATTCCACCCCTCTGTGATGCTTTCTATTGGCCATTGTGGGTAACCAGGAGGGAATGGAAACTGGCAGGGCCCCATACTGGGGACTGTGGCAACACCTAGAGACTTGCCCTGAAGCTACATTTCCAAGCAGAAGAAACATATGCACAGCATTGCAGCATTATTTGTAATTGTGAAATATAGGAAAATATCCATGTTGTTATACATAGGAGAGCAGATAAATAAACTATGGTATGCATAAATAATGGAGAATTATACAGCTATGGAAAAGAATGAGGAAGACCTCTGTGAACTGGTACGAAGTGATTTCCATGAGATATTATTAAATGAACAAAGCATTTAAAAGCATATACAATATGCTACTTTTTTTAAGAAGGGAAAGAGAAAAATTATAATTTTGCTTATTTTCACAAAAAGCAATAGAAGTATAAGCAAAAAGCAATTAAATTGGTTAACTACAAAGAGAGAATGGGACACAAGAAAGAAAATAATGTGTCTTTAAGTATATCTCTTCATATAGTTTGATTTTTAAAAGCATGCTAATATTGTATATATTTTTAAAATTATATTATATCATTAAGAATGGGAAAGAAAATCTTCAAACTGAAAGCGAACTGAAAAAAAAAAAAAGAACCTCGCTATATCTCAGATAAATACTATAATCATGCTGAAGAGCCAAAAAAGGAAGGAAAGACTAATTCAAGTAATTTATGAGCATGGCAGGTTGGGGTAACAGGAGAGGGGAAGGAAACTTGTTAGTTGTAGTAGTATTAGTGAAACAATTTTCAAAGTAGTTTAGATGTAATAAAAGATTTAAAAAATGAGTGAATGGTTATGAGAAACCAGAATTCACTGTGGAAGAACATACAAACATGGGGTGAGGATGGCAGGAACCAATGCTGTAGAACTGAAATGGAGTTGGAGGTATCAGTGTGGATTCATGATTTCTAACATAGGAACATGTGCGTATGTATATGTGAGTGTATATGCACATTTACATGTGCATATATATGCATATTCGGCTATGTACGAAAGGTATGTGAATGTGTAGGTGAATATATGTGTGTGTCTTTCCTAGTTCTGTCTCTTGAAAGGGCCCAGAAGCAAAGACACTCAGCAGCAGTAAACACATGTAGTGCCAAGACCGTGGCATTTAATGCTGTTGTCCACGAAGAGGAACCAGAGCTCCCCAGAGAAATGACTGGTTCCAGGGTTAGTGCAGGGCAGGTACACGATGAGCCCACAGCCTCTTCTTACACCAGAAAGCAAGAACATGCGCAAATCAGGGACAGTGACATATTAACATGGGACTCACCCATCAAATCTGAGACAATTTAAGCACCAAAATACCAGGTGTGGTCAAAACTACTGTGAATGTTTAAATTAAAAATAAAGCATTACACTAAAAGACACATTGCCATTAATCCCACTCAAAATACTCCCCCTTACTTTGAACACACTTGTCCCATCGTTCTTGCCACTTTCTGAGATGGTTCTGGAAGTCCTCTTTTGTGATTGTCTTTTCATGTCTGCCTTCACGCCCTGAGTCCATTCAAAATGTTTATGGCAAATTCTGTCAAATAAAAACATCACATACAGTGTGTCCTCAACCACCTTATTCACCAAATCTGGCACCATGCAACTGCTGGCTTTCATCCAAAGTCAAAATGACCATGAAAGGTAAACATTTTGAATCCATTCAGGACGTCAAGGCAGTCATAACAGTGTAACTAAAGATGAAATTTTTTTAAAAAAAATTAACCATTCACTGTGTTTTTAAAAATCATACCTCATAATTGGTAAACATGGAAAGAGTGTAGGAGTTGGAAAAGGAACATTTACAATCATCATGTTAACAACAGGACGAGGCAGGAGTCATTAATGGATGCTGCATATGAGAATCTGCCTGAGAGCAAGACATAAAAATTATGGCCCATTGTGAACATTTAAACTGCCTTCCCACAGACTGCTTCCAATTTCCAGGGGAGGAAAAAAGCAATTATTGTGTCATGGAAAAATCAGACAATACCTAGACTGGGAGATCAAATAACTTCACCAGTGAAGGCCAGTGGATGTCTTTGCATATGACTCCCCAAGAAGCACTAACAGGCCTGTGCAAGAGTCTGGCCAAGAGCAAGAGCACAAGGAAATATTAGACACCTAAAATGAGAAGATTTTATTAAAAATAAGGGGGACATTGCATTCTTCAAAAGTGTCAAATGTCAGATTGGTGCAGTGGGACACACTTCCAATCCCAGTACTCTGCAGCTAAAGGCAGGAAGATCACAAGTTCAAGGACAGCCTGGGCAACTTATAGAGGCTTTATCTGGAAATAAAATAAAAAGGGCTAGAGGTTGTAGCTCAGTGACAAAACACTTTCCTAGTATGCATGAGGCCCTGGGTTCAATTTCCCTGCACTTCAAAGAAGAAAAAAGAAAGGAAGGAAAGAAGCAAGGAAGGGAAGAAAGAAAAACAAAGAAAGTCTGTAAAAATATTTTGGATTAAAGGAGGCTAAGGAGACATAACTAAATGCAATGCGTGACTCTTGATGGAACCCTCTACTGGAGGGAAAAATGCTATGAAGGACTTAGCGTGAAGTTAACCGACAAATTTGGAATACAAATGATAGATTAGATTTAAGGAAGTGTTGTGTGAATGTTAAAGTTATGGGTCAACCATACCGTGACCGTGTCAGGGAATGTGCCTATCCTCGGGAAACACAGCTGAAGTATTTAGGGTGAAGGTCTATTACCACATGTGCAACTTACTCTCAAATGGTTCAGGAAAAAAATGTATGCGTGTGCAAACCCACGCGTGCACACAGGTAACAACAGAGAGCACAGATGATAAAGCAAATGAGGTGACATTTTAACAGGTAAATCTGGGATATAAGAATACAAGGGTTTTCCTTCAAGTAGTTTTATTTTTGCCACTCATGTGATTGGAAATTATTTTGAAATTTAAATATTTCCCTGTATGTTCCAACACTTGCAAGGCATTCCCTTCCTGTGGGTATACACTGTCCTCAGCCAGGGGACAGTTCTGGAATCAAGCAAATCTGATTTGATGGATGGCCTTGGAGAGTGACTTTATTCTTGGGGTCTCTGCTCCCTTGTCTGTAGGGTGTTCCCCACCACTTAGGCATTTGGACAATTAAGGGAGATCACAAGTGCGAGTGCTTAGCCGAGGGCCCACCATAGGAAGGGCTGGTCCAATGTGAGGTGTCACTTCAGTGATGTTTTTCATCACAAACCTTTGCAGGGTCACGGCTGACAGCTGCCTACATTTGCTGGAGGCACCTGTGTCCTCCAGCAAGACTGTGAGCTGATAAGAAAACTCTGTCCAGGGCTGGCCTCAGGCAGGCTCCACCTGGAAAAAGCTTTGCTGTGGGGTTGTGTCCCTGGGAGGCCTCAGGCTTTGGGAATTGAAGCCCTTGCACTCTTGGCTTGACTCACACTTGTCCTCACCTGCAAAATCCTTTCCTTAGGGATTGATCTCCTCAAATCCCACTCCTTGAGCCCTGCTAGAGCTATTCCAGTCCCCTCCACCGGCTCCTTCTCCAAGTAAGGATCTGATATGGTATTTCAGAATGGATTCACTTATGGTCCCATCTCTTCTCTCCCAGGGGACCCCTTTGTGACAATGTCATCATTCCCAAGTTCCTGGCAAAAGAGCTGTGATCCCTAACAAACAGGCAATGTGTGTTTGTGTGTATGTGTGCAGGTACATCTCTGTGTGTATGAGTGTATGTATTTATCTTTGTGCTTAGTATTTTCTTAGAGGCCTTGGAATCAGCACTCAGACCAGGACTGCCCCAATGAAGATTCTGGATCTACCCCTACTCTGGTCCATTGTTTTGACGAAGTGCAGTTGTGTCACCATCTTCCATTTGCCCTTTCAGGCTTGCTTTCCACTCTTCTCCACCAGCACTGCACCCCAGGAAGCTGAACCCTAGGGAATATAGCAATGGACTCTCTCAACTGGCTTCCTGTTGGTTCACCCAATGCATTCCCAAATGGGGACTACAGAGAGGGAGAGAGGAGGTCAAGGTTGGGGTATTTAGTGCCTTGTCTCCCTTTCTTCAGGGATGCCTCAGGCTGGCTCTGACACTGGACCAGAGGTCACACCCAAACAAGGTGGCTCCTCATCCTACTCTCCCTGTCCCTGTTATCAGCACCTTTCCCCCCTTTGCCCTTCAGCCCCAGGGTGGAGCAGCTCCCCAGTGTATCACCCCTGGCTGCTGCACTGGGTCTCGAGTTCCCTACTTCTTGCTCTGGTCTTTGGACTCCACTCCTTCAGGTGCCCCATTGAGTGTGCCACTGCATCCTGCTGGCCCTGACTCACACAGATACCCGTGGAGGGTGTGGTGCAGACCCCCATGAAGTGTCCAGATTTGTCTTTGCATGAGGCCAGGGTACCATGCTCAGTGAGGGTCTCAACCATGAGGCCGTTGGGCTGCAGAACAAAAAGCCAGGGCTGCCACTTCAGGCTTCCCTCTAAGGCGTGCTCACTCTGCTTTATTTCATCTTTTCATAAGTTACTGTTAATTGAGAAGCATTACAAGAAGGGAATTAAAAGAGAGAAAAGTTGGTGGAGGAATGCCTTTCTTCTTGGCTAAACCTTTTGTTAGCAACTCTTTAGGAGCCTGATTCAATGAGATGAACATGTGGCAGAGCATGTTCTTCAAAATTAGTTCCGAGAGACACTCTGGGCTCTTTATTATTCATTCTATTAAAATCAAAATATCAGCTAATGTCTATTGCAGCATCAGAGTGGGCCTGGCAGCTCCTCTGATGCATTGTCTACTTGAAAGTGGAGAAGAAGGCCTTTCACGCACTGCCTCTGTTAAGTCCATTCTGTCTCCTGCCCTGGGTGGGAGACACTGGCAGGTCTAGGACAAAGCAGCAGAGCCAATTGGGGGGCCCATTGTGCCAAGGCCCCTGTAAAAGGATGCCTCTTTCCAGCCCTGCCCTGTGCTGGAGCCCCTGATGGTGGCTGTGGAACAGGGTGAGGCCCCGCCCAGGTCTAGGAGGGTGGCTTCCCATATCTAAGGCCAGAACTGATTTTGAAGTGGCCAGAGGGCCTGATGGACCTGAAGCTTCAATCAAAACTGCTTTTCAGTTTTCTTGGCTCCCCATCGCTGCCTTTAACTCTGGAGGGAATACCACAATGGAAATGAATTCCACTTTTCCAGCAGGGACAAACAAATCTAGCTTTCAGCACTCCAATGTATCACCCAGAGGTGTCATGGTGATGTTTTAATGGGCCCCTAGGAAGACTGTGAGTCTCTTAGCTCAGTGCACCACCTCCTTCTTGAGGCCTGGAGTAAGACCAGAGTCCCCAGCTGATAGGGGGCCCTGGATGGATGGAGCAGGAAGTGGGGAGTGTGTCTGGTGCCCTGGGTTACAGAGTAGCTGAATGCATGTGCTTCAGGAACTTCCAGGTAGCTGGGGAGCAAAACCACCCAAGGCCCCATATGTGTAGGGGGAGCTGGTGGTTGGAGAAGGCAAAGATTCCCAGGCTGGGTGGACTGAGGAGGGCTTACCAGGTTCCTGGAGAGGTGAGATGTGACAGATGGTTAAACACAGGGAAGGAGAGAGAAGAAGGAAGGGCACTGAGGCATGTGAGTGAGAGGGCCAGAGGCCAGGGGCACGGGACCAAGCATCTGTTGGGGAAATGATCAGAGGCCAGCCTGGAAGGGCCTTGACTGCAAGCAAAAGTATTTCTTTTTCCTTCCTTTTGTTTCCTTGAGCAATCCTAAACTCAATATTAATCTCCTAAGACCTATTTTTTTTTTTTTTGTGGGTACCGGGGGGTCGACCTCAGGACCTCGCGCGCCAACAGGCACCCGTGCCACTGAGCGATATCACCGGCCCCTTTTTCGTATGTGGGATCTGGGAGTCGAACTCGGGCCCTCGCGCTTGCAAGGCAGGCGCTTATGCTGCTGAGCCATCTCACCGGCCCCTCCTAAGACCTATCTTGTTGATAAATGTTGATTTCCCCTGCACACCTGTTCATATTCCAGATGAAAATGTATTATAAAATCACTCCATTCAGCTGGTGATTACCATGGCAATCAGGCACGCTCACTGACAGGCCAGCACTCTTCTTGAAGACAAGAATCTGCAGATAGGAGCTTTCATGTCACTTATGCCATGCTGGGCAGGGAGGGCAGTGAAGCAGGCATGGGGCGGGGTTTGGGGGATGGTGTTCTTCCTTGGGGAAGTCTTGGCAGGCAGCAGAGCCCAAGGACCTAGAAGGGTTCTGCAGGAAGATGAGGACTGGGTCAGATGCGGGGGGCAAGTGGCAGGCAGGTGCTGCATACCTTGGTGCTCTACGCTGCCTACACAGTAGGGACAGCTTTGCAGGATCCATGTGCAGAGAGCACCTGAACTACCAGGCACCCATGGTCAGGCAACTTGACTAGAATATCATTCATCCCTGGGGCAAAAAGCACCTCTACAGCCTCCTGGAACATTACAGAGATGTGATTATTATTACTGCTTCTCTCTATCATAGAATTATGTCTTACGGTCTGGTGAAAGCCCAGGTGACTTGAACTGTTTTATTTAGTCCTGATATAGTCTCTTTCATTTTCAAAAGTTCCAAGTAGACTTCTTGGCTTCAGATCCCAGTCCTACCTTCTACTGGCTGTATGACCTTGGGTAGATGAATAAGCCTTTCTGTTCCTTTTCACTTATAAAAGGCAGATACTAAGTTTGTTGTAAGGACTAAGTGAGTTAGTACATGCAAAATGGTTAGAACAGTACCTGGCATAGAGTAAGTGCTCAAAAAGACCAGTAATATCCTTGAGTTACTTCCTCCATTGTCATTGGAGAGGGAACTGAGGCCAGGTCAGAGGGCAAGCAGACAGCAAGGACCAGACTGAACATGTAGTCAGGGCACTGCTCTTTAACCCTAGTTTTTCTTTTGAGGCAAGAATGCGTGAAGCTGAGCCAGCCAAGAAGAAAAGTGTCCTCATGGAGTCAGTATGTTGACACCACAGTGCCTCCTCTCCCTGAAAAGAGGACAGAAAAGACAGCCAGGATGCTGGGCTTTGCAAAAGCACAGTCTCATATTTTCCCGAAACCCCTGCACTGTCCCCTCTGTACAAGGAAACTGAGCCCCAAGGGCCCAAAGTTGCAGAGTAACAACAATATGCAGGACTGGAACTCAGACCTGCTTGCTCCCCACCCTTGGGGATTTCACTGCCTTCCCAGAGATGTCTTGCCTGCTTCTGGCTGTCCTGTTTACCAGCCAAAACTGGGTCCCAGCCCAGTCCACCATTGTTCCTTTACTTCAACTGGAGCCACAGAGGCTCAGCCTAAGTCTATATGGCTCCAGAACGCTCACACCCTAAAAAGGTGAAAAACACCAATAGCATGTGGTCCCTACCACAGTTGCCCCCACATGTTAGATGTGGTCTAAAAATGACAACCACCATAACAATAGTCACAGCTGCATTTACTACTTAGGCTATCCTGGGCCCTGGGCTACCCTCTCCTTTTCATATAGTGATATGTATCTTTAATGCCATTATTTCACATTGTACCCAGCACTGTATCATGCAAACAGGGCCAGGAGCCATAGGCTCTGTGTTAGAGAACCCACCCCGCCAGCAGCAGCTGACAGCCCATTATTCTGTGTCCTGCAAACTCTGCAGTGATAAGGAAACTCCACCAATTTGATGCTTTATCTGGGTGCAGTTTGAGGAAAGATATTATTTCAATCAAGATAATGATTCTATGTCTTGGACTGAAATGAGATTTTTTTTTCATGGCCTCATGGGGGTGCAACCAAAATCCATCTCGGGGCTGGAGCAGGCAATGCACCAGTTAAAGGATTTCTTATAACCTGAGAGAGAGTAAACATGAAGAACTAAAAGCAGCGATCTCATTTGCAAGAGAAAAACATACACATCAGACCTATATGATTACAAAATAGGTTCTACTTACACATTTGTAGGCCTGACACAAACCCACAAGACCAAAACTTAGAAGTTAAGTGGACAGTGTGAGTGGGACAGTCTGGGATAAACGCAATGATGATAACGAAGATTCGCAGACTAAACTCCACGGTGACACGACCTCGGAAATCTTTCCCACCTGCCTGTCACTGAGTTTAGATTTCCTGTGCAACTTTGCTGACAAATGACCTTGCTACTGTTTCAACACTTTCTACTACAGGGAGCTCAGTAACCAGGGCCATGGCTGACCAGGTTCTCTTCTGAGAAAGTGCCTCCAAATTATATCAAGTCATTTCATCAAAGGAAACCATAGTGATATTCACAAGGTGCGCACAATGCAGTAGTCTGAATATACTTTGGAAAGAGAATACGCTCAGTAAATCATTAGACAATATGTAAATGACATCAGGTAACAAATGCAGTGAGACCTCAATAATTTGCACGCAATAGTAAATGAATATAGTGAAATTTTAAACTGTTTTAAAGATTTGGGAATTCCCAGGGCTACAAACCTGCATGGGATTTGCCTTAAATAATAGTAATTATCATTTGCAATTGGAAATAATAATTTATGATTCTTACATCACTTGTTTGTATAGTAATTCTAAGAAGCTACATTTGTAAAATTTTTGTGCATTTTAAACATTCCACTGAGTGCTGCATCAGGCTATAAACTGTTTTCTCCAAAGAAAAAGGAAATTTCATCTCAGCCTCTTCTGGAATTAGTCTCAACTGTTAACTTTAGGGGCCCAAGAAGATAGTAAGTATCTTTCAAGTATCATTTCACCAAAAAACGTGAACATCTAAAACAGGCTGTTGTTGGTGTGCATAGGCTTATGGAAAGTAACACAAAACTTATTGGGTGTCTCATGGAGAGGAGCACCCCGGGACTGGAGATGGGAAGGGGATCTTTATTTTTATAGGTGGCTTTTTGGTACTTTAGAATTTAGAGCCATAAGACTATATTAGCTATAAGAATAAAATTTCAGTTAAGAAAACACACACCGTTTCCAGTAAAACCAGACCTTGGCATTATGGATTTCTGTTTCATTATCTATACTCTTAAAATGCAAATTTAACAGCAATGAAAATTACTGCCAGGTCAGGTAAGCATGGCATGTGGCTGCCTTCATAATAGGGATGTTCACTGGCATGATAGGAATGCAGTTGGTGCCCTGCACAGGTCCCTTATATCTGCTGGTCCATCCTTTCCCTAGCAGCTGACAGTGAGGTGCACAGCTTTTATCTGTGACATTCTCTGCAGCCCCTGCTCTTGGCTGAGGTGATGCCTAGAAGTGTGTGCTACCAGCAACATGCTGCAGGTGGCCGATGATGAATAAGTGGGTATATAAGCCCTGACCTTGTCTCTAAACCAGATATCATGGCAGTGCAATTCATGTGGATGAAATCAAGGAGCTTTGCCCTAAGCACACATCCTTGTTTGCTGCCTGCTTCCTTACCTTGGCTTCTGGTCTCCCTGACAGGTGCTTCCTAAGCCTTTTCCCTGGATCCATCATAAGCACCTGGAACTGGTTCATGCTCTGCCTCCAGTGAACCCAACTAGTCAGTCACTGATGGCTCCAAGTAGAGCCCTCTCCTGTTGACAGAGTGTCCCTGGTGTTAGAAGCACACACAGCCTTCCACTTAGAGGGCAGAACCTCAGTAACCACCTTCCTGTCTGCCCAAGACCACAGCCTAACACACAAGCCTATGAAAGCAGTGACAGCAACACGCTGGCCCCCAGAACAGAGAGAATTCTCAAAATAGGACCCTGGGGGACCACACAACCATCCCTCTGCTTCCCCTGGACATCCGTGCAGGAGGTAGGGTCAACCCTGGAAGGGACTCTTCCACAAGCAGAGAGGTATCCAGTTATGTGCAGCAGACAGTGAGAACATCTTAGTTCTGGCACTTACTATATTTAGCAACTCTGAGCCTCAGTTTTCTAATCTCCAAAATGGGGACATCTGATAGTGCCTTTGTAGAGCTTATACACAGCAAGACTGCCATGTGTGCTGCAAATTGGTAATGCTGTGTAAATGCTGGTTGTTGCTGCTGCCGAGACCCAGAACTAGCTAGCTCTCCTGCTTGTATGGAACAAAGAACAAATTACCCTTTGTTACATAAGTAATCCCTGCTGCCCCTCAGCCTGGACACCAGCAGCTCTGGGGAACAGCAAGTAGACAGCTGGGAGCACCATCATGGTGACTGTCCACATGGAGCTCAGGGTATGTTCTGACTGCTGCTCACATGGAGTATTGGTGACCCCCAGCTACTGCTATATGGAGAAGCCTCCCTTTCTGTCTGTTTCACTCTCTGACATGTAGAAAGATTCACAATGTGAGGTTTCCTATAATCTATCCATTGTACGCATGTACTGATCTCACGTACAACCTCAAGTTTGGTGAAAAACCCATGCAACCATTTTGATACGATAGAGCAACAGACAAACTGGCAGAAACTTAATTTTATTTACATAGATGAGGGCTACTTTATTGCATCCTGGTTCTTTGTATCTGGACCATTTAGAACAGCATTCAGCACTCACCAACCTCATCCAGGCCTGTGTTGCTCTTGTCCCATAGCAGACCTTTACAGGCTCCATTCCTGCCTCCTTCTCCATTGCCCAGATCAAGTCTCCCCTTCCCTATAAAGTCTTCCTTGAATATAACCCATCACCAGCCTTTCTGGTGTGCCATGTGAGCCAGAGCTGACTCCATGCACCATCCCAGAAAGCCCTTTAATTGCTTTATGTTCAGATGTCTTCTCTTCCCAGTCTGGACAGAGCCCAGCCCTGCTCTATCTCCTAGCTCGCTCAGAGCCCACCCGTCCCTAATGCCCAGCCACATGAAGAGACTGGTGAATATGACTGCTTTTATCTAACACACTGTTACATGGCCTGCATGAGGATTTACTGTTCTACATAAGGTCCACCTAGCAGCAAACTTAGAGCTGCACAAATGCATGTCTCTCTTTACCCCTGAAAGGTCATGCTGTGCACACATAACAAGCCAAGTGAGTGGCTCTCCTGTGAAGCCAGCAGGAACAGCCTCCACGTAGAGCACAGACCCAGGGTGCATAGCATCCTCCTTCAACTTGATGCCTCACATGCCTGGCTCCAGCCCCACCCAGCAAAAGGCACTTTCTAGAGGAACTCAAAGCCGATCCCACCCACATCATGCTCCCTTCCCCTAACAGCAAAAGCCACCTGCTTCCCAGGACCATTGCACAACCACAGAACTAAACAAGCAAAATTCATACTCACAGGCACTGATGCCTTAGTCTGAAATTTCAGGCCACCAGTTTTTCTGCAAATCTGCTCATTTCCTGAAAAGAGAAGAAAGGGACGGAGAATCACATTAGCATCTGCTCTGGGTATCCCTTTCGGTTTCCTGGCCGACCTCAGGCTTCTGCACCTTCTCTGCATTCTCCCTCCCAGCAACACTCTTCCCTCCCTGGGAACACCATGTGCTAGCTGGGTGGGCACCCCCACCCTTGCAAGCCTGTGGGCTCTGCCCACGCCACCTCCTCCCACTCCCCGGCGCAGTGCCAGTCTCAGATTGACCAGTGCCTCCAATTCCCTGAAGGCGCTGGGCTTCTTCCCACTCCAGAGTGAGGCCTCCACTCCTGTAGCATGGGGTTGCCTAGCAACCCTGCGCGCGCAGCTCTGAAGGCCCTCCTAAATTGGACCTCACAGCACAGGGCATCTCCTTGTACAGCTGCCTGCATCTTAACAATCTGGCTCTGAATAATAACACAATGGTAATTGCATTCATGGACCCCAAACTACATTTAAATAATGTTCAAGAGCTGACACAAACCAACAAAGGCCAGAAAATGCACTGCGGAGGTTGACTGTAAGGCCAGGCAGGAATGCTCTGTGAAGGAGGGAGTTGACACCAAAGACTTGAGGTAATGACAATGCCAACCTGAACTGTGAATTCTCCTGCCTTCCATCTGAGTGTGTCACTGCTTTAATGTGTTGTAATGTGAGTTTGGGCAATTAACACCCAGAGGTAGTGGCAGCTCAAGACAGGATGCCCTTTCAGTACATGTACAGTTTTTGGAGGCAGCAAGAGAGGAGCTGCTTGGACATGGGGACTATACCAGAGCAATTTTCCTTGACTTTCACAGTCGTGGCTAAATACATTTTAGAAGGCGAGGGAAAGAACCCACCAAGCAAGAGCACAAGGCACGTGCTCCTTCAGTGAAGCACAAATGCAACATGACTGATGTATTTCAAGATAAGAAATGGAGGCAGAGGCTTTGACCCTGGCTCCAGTATGGGCCAAGTGGCTTAGTGCATTGTGGGGAAGGCAGTGTGCAGGAGAGGCCAGCCTGCACTCTGTGTCCCTGGCAGAGGGGACTGCAGAGCTCTACTCAGGGTGGCAGTCTTGACACACAGGCAACACAAGCTGGCAATCTACTGCTTGTGGAGCCACAACAGCATGGGGCCAGGAGATCAGACATGATCATTTCAAAACCTGAAGCATTCTTCTTTTTGTAAGTTCAAAAACCTCCGCAAGGTACTCAGACAGATACTTGCAGATTCCTGTTCAAAGAAGCCTTATTCACAATAGCCAAAAGGTAGAGGCAACCCAAGGGTCTATCAGTAAATAAATGGATAAACAAAACATGGTACATATATAAAAGGGAATATTATTTAGCCTTAAAGGGAAAGGAAATTGCGACACAGGCTACAGTGTGGATGAACCTCAAGGACATCATGTTGAATGAAATAAGCTAGGCGCAAAAAGGATAAATTCTGTGTGATCTCACTTTTATGAGGTCCCCAGAGTGGTCAAATTCACAGAGACACAGAGTAGATGGAGGCTGCTAGGGACTGAGAGGAGGTATTGTACCTAACAGATGCAGATTCCATTTGAAGATGAAAAGGTCCTGGAAATGGGTAGAATGACAGTTGCACAACGCTGTGAATGTACTTAATGCCACTGAACTGCACACTGAAAAATAGTTGAAATGGTAAATATTATATTTAATTTAATTAATTATATTTAATTAAAAATAAAACAATTCCCTTGCAATAATGGCACAACAAACACAGAGTTTCTCTATAAGACTTCTGCCCATCTTCACCTTGGAAGACAGAGTGGTTGGTGTCACTCACAAGCTTGGACAGGAAGACTTGTCACCAGGACTAAAGGACACACTGTTCAGCATAGCTTGCAAACATGGTGTTCATGCAGCACAGTCTCACACGGGGCCAGGCGCTGAGAGAGGGGATTCTCTTGCACCTGCATCATGAATGCGACACCAGCACCCTGCAGAGTCCACTGTTCTTCCAAGGACAGTCTGATCCCCCAGGCCTCTGCCTGCTCTCTGCCAGGCATATGGGCTCCAGTGACACTCATTCTTCTCTTTTGTTCACCCTTCGCTCTCTGCCTAGCAAACTCTTTCCAGAGCAACTGACCCAACCCTACTCCTTCTCCTGAGCTCACAAAACCCACGTCCCTCAGGAACCTTCCAGATGCTGTTGCTTTCTCTGAATGCCATAGCCTGCAACCAAGTCCTTGCTTAGGTACTATCTCATATTCATGTCTGATGAGAGTGTTGCCTCTCCCAGCAAATTCCTGGACAGGGACTGTCACTAGTATTTTTTGTGTGCCACAGGGCCAAGCATACCATGGGTGGCTTGACTGCCTTTCTTCCTTTCTTAGGGAACGCTAACTACAGTTCCTCTGCCCAGGGTACAAAGCCCATGTGCTGGCCGCAGAGCCCTGGAGCTAAATATTCCAGGCAGGCCTGCAGTTCCCTTCAGTCATTTAGAGGTACAACTCAATTTGTGCAATAACAATTGAGCATTTACAGATTTTGTTAATTTGGAAAGGTCATTAGAGCTAACAGCTTCTCTGAGAGTGAATAAATAGCATGGGTAATTTTTTTTAGTGTCCTGGATTTTTTTCTTGGAATGTGCATTAAGTCTCAAAAAATAGCATTACAAGTAAAAAAAGTAAAACTCCAGGCGTGGGAGATAGGAACCCTACAGAAGCCCTGGCCAAGCTTTGTTCCTCTGTCTTCTCAGTTGCAAAATGGGGGCATGATCCTGAAGTCTTTTCAACTCAAACAATCATAAAATTATGGCTGGAAGTGAGAACCTTAAGCAGCTAGCAAACTTCTAAAGTAATAGTTGCTCCTCCAGCATCCTACCAAGTGCTGGGCACTTCTGCGTCTCTGGGTAGATAAGGTGCCTATCGCACCTCTCAGCCGGGACAAAGTTCTCCATCATTTCAGAGACATTGACCTGGGCACTCACAAACCCATGACCTGGCTTGTCTGGCACTTATTAGATCATTAAGGAATACTTGAGACTAAAGATTTGTTTTCTCAAGTCTCCAGGCATGGCTGGAAATGGGCCAAAGGGCATTGTCCAGGCTCTGTCTCCTCAGCCCTTGGCTCTGTGATCAATGGTGCTGTCTGTCAAGGGCCCATTGTTTCAGGACGGATGCTCTTGTTTCACCTAGAGAAGTGAGATTAAATGGAAGCAGCATTCGAGGGGCAGAGGGCTCCAGCTCCAGCCTGCTGTCCTCAGGAGAAACAGTTGGCCCTCGACCAGACTGTGCTGTCAGCCAAGGCTTTTCTGACACCCCTCAGTTTCCCGGTCATCATCCCCTCTTCTCTTTGCTTCTGGTACAGACAAACATGGGTGTCAGCAAATGCGAAGCTATCACCACCCATGTCCCCACCTCTGGGTCATTTGTGACTTTTAGTAGCAATAAGAAGACTATTTATGAATTAAAACTGCATGAATGACATCAACACTAATATTAATATTAACTAACAATTCATAATATGCTTTATGATTAAGTATTTTCCCAAACCCCTATCAAGTAGGTAGGATAGCTTCAATCCATTAATTGAGTGCTGCTATATCTCAGGGTCTTTGCAACCTGGCAGTGATGCAGACACCAGAAGGTGTGATTCCCATGTGCAAACTCCCCCACAGGGGGGGCACTCAGAGGCACGAACAGGGAGGCACAGAGTTGCTGAGCCACCCACTCAAATCCATCCAGCTAGCAAGTGCCAGAGCAGCATCAAACCACATCTTTAGGCTCATTGGCCTTTTCCAAGTATACCTGCATTGCCCGTGAGTTCAGTAAGAATTCTGGCCTGCAGAGTGTCATCCAGAAGGACCTTATGTCTAGGGTGTCAAGGCATGTTTGGCCAGAGCTACGTATAGTGCAGAAATTACTGCAGGTACAGCCTGGGGCTCTGGCCTTTTACTCATCATTGAAGACCCCTCCTCTCAGCAGCCTGAATAGAAAGGCTGCCTTGAGAGCTAATGCAAATTTATGACATCTCTTTTTTCTTTTAATCTGCACTAACCTTTCTCTTCGAGGAACTGGCAGAGCACTTACAATCAGCATGTGACACAAAATTGGTATTGTTCTCAGAGTCACTATCATCTTTTTTTTGGGAAAAAAAGAAACTTCCATGCTTGGAGAAGCCCTACAAATCTCTCACTGACAGAGAAGGGCACTCAAGCCCAGTGAGGGCAAATGTCCCAAGCCACACCAAAGATAAGACCAGAGCTCGAGTTCTCAGATCCCAGCCCAGTCCCTCCATGGGGGAGGGTGAGTTCAGGCTGTGTCCTGCCAGCTTTTCCCATGGCTCATGGGAGATGCTGAGGACATGGCAGCTGTCCAGCAGGCCTCTGGGCCTGGGACCAGAATTCTTTGATGTTGGAGGGTGGCTGGCACAAACAGATACCCCCCAGGAAAAAGTTTGGAGGGGCAGTGGCTGCAAGAGGTTCCTCCAGAAGGCGGCCCAGCGATGGTCCCTGCAGCGAGGTGTGCAGTTCTCAAGGAGCCCACAATGCCTATTGAGTTGGAGCTAGACCAGCCTTCCACTTGGGCAAGTGACTTAACCTCTGTCTGCATCAGATTTTTATCAGCTAAATGGGCATACAAATGGTCCTGCTTCCTACCTAAGCAAGGTTTAAATGAGAAAATGGAAAGAAACCCTTGGCACAGGCCCTCTGGTGAGGTCAGCAAGCCTGGATTTCCCCTATGAACTCAGTTCCACGAGGGTGCACGCTGACCTCCATCTCGCTGAAGCACCAGCACATAGTGAGAACTGATTGCGTCCTATGGACAGCACTTCCGGGTCTGCGGCAGCCCAGCATCCTGGTGACAAGAAGCCTGGTATGACAAGCTGTCACTGCAGGCCAGCCAGCCACTGGCCTGGAGGTCTAGGGTGTGGTCTCAGGGGTCTCTGGTGACAGGGAGGCAGGGATGCTCCACCCAGAATCCTCTAGAAGATATACTGCATGGGTTGTAATTTGATTTCTTTCTGATAGGTCAATTAGCCACCCTGGGGACACAAAATGGGACAGCACTTTGGAAGACAGTTTGGCAGCTGTTCACATGAACAGACCCAGGCTTACCATATGACACAGCAAGCACACCCTCAAGTGGCTATCTGTGTAAGCTGAAAACTTGTGTCCACGTAAAAACCTGCACACAGATATTTATAGCAGCTTTGTCTATAATTGCACCAAACTGGAAGAACCAACATGTCCTTCAGTAGGTGAATGGATAAACGGTAGCACTTCCAGACAATGGAATGTCATTTGGTGATACAAAGAATGGAGCTATCAACCAGCGAGAAGACATGAAGGAACCTTAGGTGCATATTGTTCAGTGAAAGAAACTAGCCTATAAAGGCTATATACTCAATGATTCCAACTAAGTGACAATATGGAAAAGGCAAAACTATACAGACAATGTAAAGGTCAGTGGGTGTCAGGGGTTGGGGGGAAGAATGAATAAATGGAGTAAAGGAGTTTCAGGGGGCAGTGAAACTATTCTGGTCAGTACATATTCTTGTACATTTCTCAAAGCCCACAGAATATACTAAAAAAGAATGACCCTAATGTAAACCACGAAACTCAGGTAATAATGATCCATCAGTATTAGTTCATCCACTATAACGAAGGTACCACACCAGGCTGACACAAGGTGTTAGTAATCCAGAGAACAGGAGGGGTAAGGAGAAGGGGGTATTGTCAAGTCCCCTGGTACTCTCTGCTCAATTCTACCGAAGCCTAAAACTGTCTCACAATAGACTCACTTTGGAGAAGCCCAGAAAGTATCTGTAGAGAATGAACTGGCGTCTAACCCATTCCACAGCCTACCAGGGCTTGTGGCCAGTTTGATCCAGTTTTATTCAGCAAGAAAGGAAGAGTGTGTGTGTGTGTGTGTGTGTGTGTGTGTGTCCCAAGACTTGGTCTTCTAAGGCAACTGAGTCCTCCTTCAGTCACTGCTTTGGGGTAATGGCCCTTTAGAAGTCTAAGTTTCAGCAGTCTTGGCCTAGAATCTTAAAATAGCCCTGAGAAAGAGGGAAGGCTGAGCCCAGAACCAAGGCCAACAACAGAGCTTGGGCCAGGGGAGGGGTGGGTAGCCTGCCCAAGGAACAAAGGCCTAATCTCCCTGCTCAGGCTGCTCTGCCTGGCTCTCTGCTCAGTCATGCACATTTATTTTTTCTGGCCTGGGAGAGGTGTTCCTGGACTGGGCAAATCTGAGCACAGACAGCAGCAGGGCCAGCCTGGAGCTGCTGAGATAGAGCACAGCCGCCCACACCCATTCCCTGGCCCCTGGGTGAGCAAGGGATATTCAGCATTATATGACTGAATAATCGTTTAAATGTGGGAAAATGGAGAATCACAAGTTCCAGCCCGGCCTGGGAGACAGTGACTTAGTCAGACCCTGTCTCAAAATAAAAAAAAAAAAAAAAAGAAAAGAGGCTGGGCTGGGACGTTGTTTGGTGTAAAGGTTCTTTCTGGGCTCAATCCCCAGTATATGTAAAAAAAAGTTTCCTTGTATAATACAAGGAAAGGAAAGTATAACAGAGTCTGTGTATCTGCCAGCACCTAGGGATGGTTATCTGAGCATCTCAAGGCGGCAGAATGGCTCCCATGTGGGGTGAGCCATGTAGGGGGGTACATTAGTCAATTTTCCCCTTACTGGCACAAAATACCTGACACTGCAAATTAAAGAAAGAGAGGTATATTTGGCTCATGGTTTCAGAGCTTTTAGCCCACAGTTGGCTGGCTCCATGGCACAAACCTCATGGCAGAGGAGCAGGGCAGGCAGAAGCAGACAGAGAGCGGAAGAGCTACGCCCTCCAAACGCAAGTTCCCAGCGACCAGCCTCCACCAACCAACCCCACCTCCTGACAGCATGCTCAGCTGTGAACTCATTGATGGATGAATCCACTGATAAGTACATGGATCTCATGATCTCATCACCTTCCAGAAGTCCCACTTCTGAACACACGAGACTTTGGGGGACATTTTAGAGCTAAGCCATAACAGGAGGCATCTTCTGCTTGTTAAGAGAACCCCAAATTGACAGAGGTGGTGCTCTGTGCCTGAGTTCCTCAGCTGATGATGTCCAGGGCACTTCGTGCTGTGGAATCTGCCTGGATGGGAGCCCAGCCCTGCCTGCCCAGTGCTGCGGCCTGGTGGGGCTGGACTGTGAGGCTGCTGGAGGGAAAGTGCTCAGAGGGGCAACCAAAGGCTGTGTGGGTGCATGTCAGGCTGGGAAAAGGGCCTCTGGGCTCAGGTGGCACCATCAGAAGGCAGTTCCTCCGACTTCAGTGACCACAGCTTCCCCTTGGCATCTCTTCATGCCTCAGTTGATTTTATCCTTTGCCCTATTTTCTGGTGCCCCAACTCCTGTTACTCACAATCCTCTATTCGAACTTCCTTCCCAGAAAGTTCTACCTCCACCTGGTGCTCACTGTGACAGAACCACTTAATGCCAGCCTTTCTTTCTCTCAGAAGAAAAGCATTTCCAGCCAGCTTTCAAGGAGAAGAGAAAACCACAACTCCTGAATATCCTGCTGAAGGACACATCACAACGATGACAAACACATAAGTTGTAGATAGTAAAGAGTCACAGTCCTGCTGCCTATCTTCTTAGAGCTGGATCCCATCCCATGTGGAGTGACAGGTGCTTCTGGGAGTTCAAGGGGACACCATTAATTGCTACCTGGGACAGCAGGTGCAAAATGACTCTGCCACACCAACCAAGATATGTCACCCCACCACAGTGTCTTCCAACCACTGGGGCTTGGGAAAACTCTGCGAGCACTGTGCGTGCACTGCAACTGCTATGGCTGACCTGAGTTCCTCATGCATGTGGCTACCTTCCACCATGTGTCATGGTTTCTAGGACCTCCTGTCCCTCCCTGCTCCACCTCCCATCCCAGTACCTTTAAGTCTCTGATTTAGAACCGAGTGGAACTAAAATCCTATCATCTCCCCTGAGTGCTGGGGCCCAGGGCTCCAGCAGGTGTCCCGTGGCCCTGTGGACATTCACTGAGCCTCACATCAGCTTAGAAGTCACTCTGTATCTCCGTCCCTGCAGGGGCATTCGTGGGATTGAAGCAGTCACACAAAGTGGCGACTGTTAGGTGCGATATCGGAAATAAAACCCAGACAGAGGCTCAAGAAAAACTCCGCATTTGCAGCGCAGGGGAGAGGAGGTTTGGGCTGTGAATCTTGGTGGGAAATGAGTACAGAGGGGTGGCAGTAAGCCTGGGGCAGGGTGGACTGGTAGTCAGGGAGGGCTCCCTGGAGGTAGCTGACAGTCCACAGAATCTAGAAGAATGAGGAAGATATGGAGAGGCAGGAGCAAAGGTGAGACTCAGCAAAGCTACAGAGGCAGGAAGGGGCCCAGCAGATTCAGGCAGTGAGTTAGCAGGTCTGGGAAGGGCAGGAGGTCTGTGCAAAGGAGCCACTGCCCAGCCCAGAAAAGAAGCAGGGCTGGTGTCCCTGGGGAGCTCTGGAACCGCTCTCCCCCACTGCTATCATCTTGAGAAGGTGAGAACAGAGGTGGGCGGGCAGTGGGGGGCTGGACTGCAGCGCTGTGCTCAGGGCCCCAGAGAAACCTCTGGGAGGGACAGGAGGACTGGCCCAGCTGAACCATCCCCAGCTGCCTTCTGCTTCCCCTTGGCTACTTCCCATTTTGCCAGCTCTGGGACCAATCCCTTTCAGCACAACAGATCCAGAGCGGTGGGAGCAAGTCCGCAGGAGCCAAACCCCTTCGTTCACCAAACCTTCCAGGCAAAGTCAAGGCTTTTTCTTTAACTTTGCATCTCCTGAATGGACTTTTTCCTATTACCTTGTGCACAAACCACCCACAAGTGACAATGCCTACAATTTTCAACTTCAGTTGTTTTTTTCCAGTACAATGCGAAATTAAATATATTTATAAAATAATTGCGGTGTAAAATATCTCCCTAGATGTTTTTGGATGTTTCCTCAACCTTTCCAAGTTGTTTTACCTATATCTACCTTAACAGCATTTTAAAACATCGGTAGTGTTTTTCTTTTCAGTCTTTGCAAAGATTCAACTTAGTTTTCATAGAAACAACTTTTTCCTCTCTTTTTGCGGCAGGATTTAATTGGTTTGCATCCCATTTAATTAAGCTGTGTAATTTGTATAACCTCAGCAGGTTTGGGAAGTCAGCCAGCGCCTCCAGGAAAGCATGTGGCTCGGCTGGTGGGAGCAGGCAGGGTGGACATTTTGGGCAGCGGCCTCCCTGTCCCAAGTGCTCCTCCCGCTGTGGGTATCAGTCAGCGAGGACGGAGGAAGCTGGCAAAGACAGCTGAGGTTCACAGAGCCTCTAGTGCTCCTCCTACCAGGGCGACGGTGAAGGTTAATTCTGCAGGGACCAAGGAGCTGCTGCCGCCCTGCCCCACCTCGGTCAGCGTGCCCTGTACCAGGCCACCCCCTTCTCGCGATGCCCCACTCCTCTCACAGCCAAGCCCTCCTCCCACTGCAGCTGTCCAGGAAGGGTCTGGCCAGCTAACTACAGTTTAGTGACAGACAGCAGCCAAATGCTCCCCCTCCCAGAGTGGACGGGCATTTTTTTTTTTTTTTTTGTGGGTACCGGGGGGTCGACCTCAGGACCTCGCGCGCCAGCAGGCGCCCATGCCGCTGAGCGATATCACCGGCCCCTTTTTTGTATGTGGGTTCCAGGAGTCGAACTCGGGCCCTCGCGCTTGCCAGGCAGGCGCCTACGCCGCTGAGCCACCTCACCGGCCCAGGCATTTCTTACAGAAGGGAGTTTTTAGTGACTTCAGGCATCTGCTGCAGAAGGGGAGGGGCTGGGGGGCATGGAGCGTTTAGGAATCGCCCCAGCCACGCCTTCTGCCTGAGGCTGAAAGTTGTGATGCTGACCAACAGTGTCACAGCTGGGCACATTCCTCCTAGGAAGATGTGGCTGTGGGCTCACCTCTGGCATTCACTCGAGCTGCCAAACCCTTATATGGCGAGGGATGTCCTCCCTCTTAACCTCCCTCATCAAGGTCGTTCTCTTCATAGCTAGTCTTCCTACCTCATGGGTCACACAGAGCAAAAGATGACATTTAACCCAAATGCCATCAAACAACCAGCTAATCAATCTCAAATATTACCAGGCACCTGTAACTCTTGAGAAGAAGGAAAATATTCTCCAAAGGGACATGTTCACAGTGACATTTGCTATTTTGAGACATCCACCATTCATCTCCCCTTCCTCTTGGTAAAAGAACCCTAATTTCCTTCCACAGGTGTTTCAGGGAGTGGGTCATGGTTAACTGAAGGCAATCAGTTCATCTCAGTCCCTGCTGTGGTGATTTATCATATGAAATACAGGGATGTGTTTGCTGGCGTCTTCTAGGGAAAAGCTCCCATCATTGATAATGTAGAAATTGCATGCAAGGCCTGGAGCTATGACAGCCATTTTGTTATCAAAAGGAGCCCAGGGGGCAGCACTGAACTAGTCAGAGAAAATGGAACTAGAGACCTGCTCAAACTCCTCCTGAAAAATCACCTTGCCTCTGAACTTTTCATCTACCTAAGACAATAAATACCTGTTTCTTTTCTTATTGACTTGTTTATTGATTGATTGACCAGTACAGGAGATTGAACTCAGGGTCTTTGAACTGAGCTACATGTCCAGCCTTTTTAAATAAATTTTGATAGATAGTCTCACTAAGTCACTAAGTTACCCAGGCTAGGCTCAAACTTAACAATCCCCCTGCCTCAGCCTCCCAGAGTGCTGGGATTATAGCCATGTGCCAACATAGTCTGGCTCTTTTTATTGTTTTTAATTGGCTAACTTCTTTAAAAAATCAAATAAATACATGTATATGCTTTGAAAAAACCAAAACTAGTAAGAGCCCAATAATGAAAAATAGCTCCATCTCTGCCCAATCTGAGCCCCAATTCCCAGAGAGAACCACTCTCGATTATTCTAGCTAGTTCTTTTTTTCTTACCTTCATATTTCTAAAAAGCCTTGTGCATCAATCAGCTAGGGCTGCCATAGCAAAATACCATAGACAGGGTGGCTTTAATGACAAAATTTATTTGTTGCAGTTCTGGAGGCTGGGAAACTCTAAGGGCAAGGTGTCCACTGAACTGGGTTCTGGGAAGAGGTCTCTTCTTGGCTTGCAGATGGTCATCTTCTCAGTGTGTCCTCACAGGGCTGAGAGAGCAACCTCTAGTGTCCTTTCTTTAACAGGACCTTCATCCTATGAAATCAGAGCTCCAGTTCTATGACCTCATTTAACTCTAACTACTTCCTTACTCCACATACGCTCACCCTGGAGCTTTGGACACAGAAATGATGGGAAGACACAATTCAGTCCACAGCATTTGGCACATACTACTAACTCTAGATCTTCCACTCTTAGATATTTCTACCAGTGTCCCATAGTGGAAATGAGGCTTTCTCTCCCTTTTGCCCTACCCCTACCTCTGTTTTCACCTCCATTAAACACACAGTCCTGTTGTCTGTATCATCCCACTGTTTTTAGTTATGTTCACAGCACTGAGAAGACGCAGGCATTGTTCACAGATGAGCCACATGATTGTATTTCCTTTCTTGCACAACTTTTTTATTTTCTCTAGTGTTACAAATGGCTTTATATGCTCCTAATATTTATTTGTACACAAACTAATTGCCAGAGCTATTAAAATGCACCCCCCAAATAGTTCAGCAAATTAGGACCCCTTCTGCTCCTTTGGGTTTTTTCTGGAGTCGTCCTCTCTATTTTCTCACCCTCCTGTGCAGCACCACCTGGGAATTCTTACGTCAGACCTTGGAACACAAGGCGTTGGTTTCCAGTGCTGCTCTGACAAACCACCAAATTTATTATCTTACGTATCTGGAAGTCAGAAGCCCAAAATGGGTCTCACTGGCCTAAAACCAAGGCATTGGTAAGGGTGTGTACTTCTGGACACTTGAGCGGAGAATAAGCTTCCATTTCTCTAAGCTGCTCTTCTGCCTCCTTCTTTCTTTCCACGGCCCCTGTGACTACACTGAGTGCACTGGTGCAGCCCAGGACAATCTCCCCATTCCAGGGCTGTCTGATTTGCAGTCTGCACTCCAGCTGCCATCTTGAGAACCTTTCGCCATGTACTTTGACATTTTCGCAGGCTACAGGGGTTAGCAGGTGGCCTTCTCTATGGGCCCATTACCACACACGCCATTCTTGTTTTTTGTTTACTGTGGTTTCAAGGCACTAATCTTCCTGGGTAGCTTTCTGACAAGGGCTGCCTCAGAGGTATGTCTGGGACCTCATCTACCTGAAACTCCTTATCGTCTCTCGTGCTCCATGCCCATCGGGAAGCAAACAGAAAGCTGAGGTGGAAACATTTCCCTGGAAGGTTGAAGGCACTGTCACTGTCCCCAGGTCTTCCAGATGCCAGGGACACCAGTGGAAAGTCCAAGACTGTTCTGTGTTCCAACTTCTGTATGCAACACAGTCTACTTTGTTTCCTCTCTGAAAGTTTTATAAATCTTCTGGTCTCCTGTAATGCTACAGTGATGAACTGGGGTAGGTCTGTCTGTTCATAATGTTCATGCAGCCCCTGGAGCCAGTCCTGGGAGCTTTCTTGTAGAACTTCTCTGGTTCTTTCCTCTTCTTAGATGCCTTTATACTCTGCTTCTGGAAGTGTCACTGCTCACTTTCTCTGTTGCCCTTATTTCCTTAGGTTTTCTATCCTGATTTTACAGCATTGTCTTCTTTTCCTATGTTCTGATAAAAGTCCTTCGATTCTCTCTTTCTCTCCTCTCTCTCTCTATCTCTCTCTCCGCCTTCTGAATTTTAAATTTCTGCTATTATATGTTTAATTTCCTAGAGTTCTACATTATTCTTTGGATGTTCCCTTTTTATAACCTCCCATTCTCATTTTATTGATCCATTATCTCCTCTTATCTCTCTGAAGACATTGATTATAGTTTTATGGAAGTTTTCTTCTACTCCTGGACTTGCCTCTATTCCTTCTAGCTCATTTTTTGTTTTGTTTACTTGTTTTCTCTCTACCTGTCTCTTTCTCTCTCTCTCATTAGAGGTTTCTTTCCCACAAATACCACATGATCTTTGACCACAATTTACATTTAACAGTGAGATACTAAAAAGTTGGTGATGGAGGGGCCGGTGAGATGGCTCAGCGGCGTAGGCGCCTGCCTGGCAAGCGCGAGGGCCCGAGTTCGACTCCTGGAACCCACATACGAAAAAAGGGCCGGTGATATCGTTCAGCGGCACGGGCACCTGCTGGCACGCGAGGTCCCGAGGTCGACCCCTGGTACCCACAAAAAAAAAAAAAAAGTTGGTGATGGAAAGGAATGATTAAAATATGTTATGTGCATGTGCAAATCTGCCAAATGAAACCCATTAACCTGTATAACCAATATGCATTAATAAAATGTGGGGAAAATTTGTGATTTTTCTAAGGGAGATCAGGTAGGAATCCAGTCATTTCTTTAGTAGAATATATATAGTTTTGTTTGTTTGTTTGTTTTTTCTTTCAGATCAGTTAGATTCCTTGCAAAGGAACCCTCCAATCATCTGCACAACAGACCCCGGCTGCCTACACTCTCAGGGCCCTCGGTGGTAAGGTGGCAGAAGTCTCTCCAATCAGGATGCAATCTTTAAATATATTCATTCACTGTGAGTCCAGGGTTCAAGCTTGCCCTCATTGTATGCAGTGTCTCTGAGTCTAGACCTACTTGGAATCATTTCCTTTGGAAAAGAAACTTCTAGTTTTTGACCAAGGAGAAGCTGGGGAGTTGAAGGGAATTTTGGGGTCTAACTCATCTTGCTGAAGATTTCCAACCAGTCCCAAGTTTTGAAATACATTCCTCATCCAACCTCCAGAAGTACCTAAAACTCCCAGCTCTCATCTGAGGCAGGTTTGAGGAAAGGAAGGGGAAGATAGTGCTTCTAGAACCTTCTCTTTAGCACCCATGCTTGGTTTTTTCTGCTCTTCTCTCTGTGGAATCATTATCCAACCATCCATCCACAGACTTTCCAGCCCCCACAGTCTGGTTGACACTCCTCACCTGCTGGCGTCCACTCTCATGCTCCCACTGTCTTTGTGAAAGTGGGCTCTTGTCAATGCCTGTACGTGGTTGCAGGGTGGAGGTGATCAGGGAGGGGCAGAGATGCACGCTTAACCAGAAGGCTCTTCTAGATCTTTGGGCTTCTCAAGGTGGGGCTGCTCCGCAGTTTGGGGCACACATGCCACACACTGCCCACTCCTGCCTCGACAGCCATCTCCTGGCCCACTGTTGTTTCAGGGTCCACAGGCCCTTCCCCAGGATCCACACTGTCTCTGATTGCAGGGCCAGGAGCTTCTACCAGGTACACGGACTCTTGTCGCCAGCCCTTGGCCCACACTCCCAGTGGAGGTGTTTCCCTTCCTAACTCAACAGAGCATCATCACCAGGATCCCCTGCCCACACAGAGGTTACCCAAGAGACTCTGAGTCCGGCAGAAAGAGCCAGCAGGGAGCCTTTTATAGATATAGATCATCTGTATCGCTCTCCTACTGTCCCTTTTGTGGCTGCTTTCAGGGTCACATATCTGAAAGCCAGCCAAGCATACTTAATGACCCTTGCTCCACAGTTAGCCATGGAGAGGGCCCATATGGCCCATGTAGGTGCAGGCCTTACCTGGGCAAGACAAGGAGGGAAAATCTAAGGCCTGCCCAACACCACACCACCACAAGCAGGCAGGAATGAAGCATCCACTTCCGCATACACCAGGTGTGAGACAAAGGCCCACAGGCCAGGTACTGGCCCGCTATTACAGTTTTCTCATGTAAATCCACTGAGTCATTAGGACGGTCATGCAGCTGAAAGTTGTCATTTGGCAGGAAATGAATCCTTGTACCCAGAGCCACTTCAGATAAACAACAGACATGCCACGTCCTGACACAGGTATGGCCCAAAGCTGCCACCAGCCATCTGCCCTCCCTTGGGCTCAGACCTACACAGCAGCAATGAAAATGGAGGCAGAAGCCAGGCAGGGTGATGTGCACCTATAATCTCAGTTACTTGAGAGGCCGAGGCAGGAGAATCACTAAAGCCCAGGAATTCAAGGCCAGACTGGGCAGTATAGGGACACCCTATTTCAAAAGAAAAAAAGAGGCAGAAAGTGTGTGGTTTCTTGTGGGAAAGTCGAAATTCATCAGGGGTTCCCTCCTGCTGTCTTGAAAAGCAACAAACATGACCCTGTCTACTGGAGAGAGGCAGCAGTGTGCTGCCCATTTCAAGGACCAGGCAGGGCAATCCAGGCCACCCCTGGCGCTGTGCCCTGGAACCCAGTGCAGATCCAGGATGTGCCACCAGCAAAACACAGGCATCACACCTGTGAAGGTCGCTCCTTTCTGCACAGTGTTGGAGCCAAGCATCCCAACACCTCTAGTCTCACACGAGCCTACAGTAGGCAGTGCTATTTAAGTGCGCCACTCTGTAAAGTGGTCATTCCCCTGCATGGTGTCCCTCCTCCCCAAGACAAATAGAATTTACCTGTTCTTCAGAGATCAAGACATTGAACACCAGGCATGTTGAAAAGGAGAGTCATCTACTTTGAAGTATTTTTTTAAACCCAAGAACAATGATAATAAAGGGAATTCCCATCCTCTCCCTGACGCCACAAATAATTGGAAGCAAAGACAGCCTGGGACATCAACTCAGGGGCTGGGAGGCCACAGAAGAGGCTTCTGTTGCATCCTCATAAACTCGATCAAAGCTCCTCTGTTGTCCATTCCCACAGTGACATCACAGGTCTGTCCCAGCCCTGGCAAGTTTCCAATGGAGCCCAGTGACTCAGGACTTTGGGTTTTCCATGCACCTCCTTCTGTCCCCTTCCTGGAACCCTGCCCTCCTCCCACCCACACTCCAGGTGGCCTGCCTTTCCTCAGGCCTCCCTCCCTTCATCTCTTCCAGAGCCAACTCCTTTACCATGGCCCCAGACTTCTTTCTTTTAAAAATTTGTTATGAAATATTCCAGAAAGACAAAAAGGAAAAAAATTAATATGACAACCACCTGTGTCTCCACCACCCATGGCACTGGTATAAGGCAGCTCTTCATCATCCCAAGCCACATCCCTCTCTGACACAACACTCCTAGCAGCCTTTGTTCCATTGTGCCACGGAAAAAGCCCAGGGACCTGAATCCAACCACAGCACGCCCAGCTGTCACCTGGACTCTGCCCTGTGCGTGTTTCCCCTGCTCTTTGTGGCTGCATGGAGCTGCCTTCCACCCACCCACCAGCCTGCCTTCTTCCTGTGATGACGCCACTTTCCTACCCCAGGGTGGAGGTTGCCTAAGGTTCCCGTGGAGTTAAAAGGCACACAGGCCGCTCAGTGGAGAGCTGAGAGTTGGACTGTGCACTTTTACCTGGGTAGGACGACCAGGCAGGACCACAGTGTTTCCTTCCCACTCAGCACTGGGCCATGCTATGCACCAGGCAGGAGCAGGGGCTGGGAAGAGGCTGACAGGGTCACTCTGCCTTGGTGGCCTTGCAGTTTGTGGGGGGCAACAGGCACGTGCCCAGAGACAGCTTAAACCAAGTTGGCAGCTCTGGAGTTCGGGGGATCCACTTGTGCAGCAGAGAGGGAGCAGCTGAGGCTGGGAAGTCACGAAGGATCAGAACCTGGACTCGGGATGGGTAACACGGGCAGAGGTAGAGATGGACAAGGTGGGACCTTCCAGGTGAGAGAAAGCAAGCCAGGAGACAGAGCTGAGGGTCAAGCAGAGAAGGGAGTCCCACCAGGCTGGAGGGTGGGAAGCAGGCCACCGGACGAGGCAGCTCCACAGGTGACTGTGGGACCCTCTGCTCAGGCTTTCAGTTGGGGAAAGTGTGTGTCAGGCAACCCTTTGTGACTGCATCCCCACCCCACTCCAACACACAGAGGCTGTGGAGGGAGGGAGGGGACAGAAAGACAGCACTGGTGACATTGGCACAGCTGGAGCAGGGGTGGAAGATGACTCCCTGGTTCCCTCTCAGCTGCAGCCTCTGCCGCAGGAGATGAAGGACGCCCACACAGGGCAGGGGTCCTGGTGGATGGGGCTCACAGCTCCAGGCAGGAGCAGGGGCTGGAGGCAGAGAATACTCCCCATTCTGCGGGAGCCTCCAGAATGAAATTTACCGCCCACCGCCCAAGGCTCCCTGGCTTTGCTCTCCAGCTGCACCGGACTTTCATCTCAGCAGCTGCCCAGTCCTGCTCCTTGTTCACACCACAATGGCCCCTCCAAGGATGTCAGGCCCTCTGTCAAGTGGGATTAAGGCACAGATGGCTGGCTTTGGTGCCTCTGCAGAGTGTCTTCCCACCTTTCCATTCGCTGCCTCCAGTGCCCTCACTTTCTCTGCCAAGTCTACACTCCAGCACCTCATTCACCAGGGCATAGAGGGCTGGAAGCAACACAACACCTCTCCCAAAGCTGGTTCTAACTCAACAGAGTCCCAGCTCCAGGCAGAATTTCAGGCAGAAGCAGAAGGCAAGGCGGCATCGCACAGCTAGCAAGGCTGGAAGGCAGCAGCTCCTCAGGGAGCTCTTTGCTTAACCTGCTGCTTGAGGAAACCTTAAGGCCACTGAGAAGAAAATAACAGTTTGAGTCCATTTTAGGACCACTCAGCTGGCAGACTTTGTCTTCTCCTGATTCCAAACACATGACTCTGGAAATGCCAACACCAAGGATTGCAACTTGATGCCATTTTCTGTAATGCCCACCCCACTTCTGTCACTTTCTTTGGGTTGAATCTTTGAGCATCACCTTCCCTCAGCAGCTGGAGTGGCAGCTCCATGCCTCTCCCTTAGCCTCGTCTGGGTGTTCCCGGGGTCTCATGTTCAGTTCACCTTAGCAGCTCTCCCATTATTTTGTAAGTAATCTCTGCAGGTCAGAGTCATGTCTTACACATCGTTGTATCCCCAGCACCCAGCCTGGCTCAAGACAGGTGCTTGAAAAATGTTAAACAAAGGCAGGACCACCCCAAATGCTCTCTGCATTATAGTTTAAGGAGGACCTCCAAGGAGGGGTGTCTCCTGTACCCACAATTTCTCTGGGGACTTTCTGGGACATTACTTCTCTACATTTTTGCATGGATCCCTGAGTCTCAACCAGGTGCCCCAACCCATCTACCACAATGTGATGCCACCCTTGCACACCCGATGGGGGCCCTCACCCATTCCCTCTGCCATGCCCACCCCTGTTTCGCATTCCTTCCAACTCTGATTAATACTGAGGCCTCTCTACCGCTGCCCATGGCTCCCTGGCTTTGCTCTCCATCTGTACTCCAGCCCACTCTCGGCTGCTGGGAGATGAAGGCAGGGCCTTTGTACAGACAGCAGACACCCTGGGTGGCTGGCTTCTTCCTCTCCAACCCCCAAACCTTCCTACGTGTAAGTCTCATTTAAGACCAAGCTCCTCATGAATCTTCCTAACTTCCATCCCCCACCGATCATTCTAGCTAATTACTCACTACTCTTTTTGTCTTCACCTGTTGCTTAGCCTTCTGGTTCTAAGATAGTCTCCTACTGGATGGCACACAGAGGAACTAATTTCCCTTTATTTCACTAGGAGGCAAGGCCCACGAAGAGTGGGAAAGCATATGTTGGAAGTTTTCCAGCTCGTTGTTGCTAGAGTTGGAGCCAGAACTTAAAACCCAGTGTCCTCATTCTACTTTAGGGATTCCTCCTCTTCATGTAGCTTAAACTTTCCTTCTCTTCCCACAGTTCCTGAACACAGTTCCTAGAAAAGAGAATCATCCTAAAGGCTTTACAGTATCCTTCTTAAGGACCAAGCAAAAGGGTTAACTAGACTAGGACCTTGATAAATATTGAGCAAGTCGTTGTATTACGTGCTCCAAGGTCTAAAATTACCTCCACAGACTCACTCCTGAGTACCAGTACCAGTCTTCTCCCCTAACGCACCCCAGCAACATGCTTGTGGCCTGCAACAGATCTTCCCGTGGAAACTAGCCCGCCTCTCTCAGAGGGGAGAGAGCGGGTGTGTACATTTAGACTCCTTTGGACCCACTGGTGGTTCTCATTTGGCCCAAACAAAGAGGTAAGTCTTTATTGTAATGGTGGCAAGGGACTGTAAATAATAATAATCATAATAATAAAATAATAGCAGCCCAGCTTGGGGGTGGAGTGGGGACCAAACTTGAGAGGGGTTATACCTGCGGAGTGATCAATGATTGAGGTCCCCTGTGCCCGAAGACATTCCTCTTTTCCCTTCCCCTGCCGTAGGAAGATTTTTGGGACAGCCAGTGAATTTTCATTGAGGCCCAGCATTCTCTAGAAGAGAGTAGAGGGCATCCTCCCCGAGCTGGTTTACAGAAGGGTAAAGACAATACTAGAAATGTATCTAGCAATGTATACAGACACACCAAAAAATTACATTTTCTGTAGACTAGTGACAAACATATAGAAGATAAAATTGTAAAATTATGACTTACAATAGCATTCCCCCAAATTAAATATGCAACAAATAAATCTGATGAAATATGGGCACAATTTCTGCACTGAGAAGTACAAAACAGGGTTGAAAGGAATCAAAGACTTAAATGGAGGTACTGTGTTCAAGGATTGAAAGAATCGATAATGTTGAGATGTCTATTCCCCCAATTTGATTTGTTTGTAGATTCAGTGCAAATCCAGTCAAAATCCCAACAGGTTTGTGTGCATGTGTTTGTGTGAAGGACCTGGCAAGTGATTCTCAAACTATATTGAAATGAAAAGACCTAGAAGAGCCAAGTGAAGGAACTACAGTTGAAGCCACAGTTGAAGGAATTACACTACCGGATATCAAGACTTCTACAAAGCTACATTAATAAGCAGGGTGGTATCAATTCAAGGACAGATAAAGAGGCCAATGGGACACAATAAAGTCCAGAAACAGACATACTAATATTAACTAACATTAATCTGGCAACTTAAGACAAAGCTCCACTGCACATCAGTGGGGAGAGAATGGTATTGATAATACAGGGTGTTAAATCAACTAAATATCTATATTGAAAAAAGAAACATTGTCTCTACCCCATACTAAAGAAAATTAATTTCAGATGGATCATAGACCTAACCACGAAAGATAAGACAATAAAGCTGCTAAAAGAAAATCTTGATATTCACCATGACCTTGGGTAGGCGAAGTCCCTTCAATAAAACAGAAAAAGTACTAAACATCAATGAAAAGACTGATAAACTTGACTTTATTAAAACTAAGGATTTCCTGTTAATCAAAGGATACCATTAAGAGAATAAAATGGCAACCATAGAACGAGAAAAGTTATATGACAGAAAACTCATATTCAAGACACATCAAGAAAGACTACAAATAAGATGCACTAATTTGTTACAAACTGAGAAAACATTTGAACAGGTACTTCACAAAAAGAATATAAAAATGGCCAGTAGGGCTGGTGAGATGGCTCAGCAGCATAAGCACCTGCCTGGCAAGCACGAGGGCCCGAGGAGTTCAACTCCCGGAACCCACATAGCAAAAAAGGGCCAGTGATATCGTTCAGCGGCCCAGGCACCTGCTGGCGCGAGGTCCTGAGGTCGACCCCTGGTACCCACAAAAAAAAAAAAAAAAAAATGGCCAGTAAACATACAAAATCATGCAAATGCAAAATAATAAGGCCAAAATGACATATCACCACATAAACCAGAATAGCAAAATAAAACATCAAGTGTTGGTAGAAATGTGCAGCAACTAGAAATCTCCAATTGCTGGGGAGAGCGTAGATCTACACAATTACTTCAAAAGACTCTTTGCAATGTCTATGAAAGCTAAATAGAAATATACCATATAACCCAGCAATTCCACTCCTGGGGCTAAACCCAACAGAGAAAACATTTATGTATTGTATGCCACAACTATCAGTAAGAATCTTCACAGACAGTTACTCAAAATAGGCTCAAACTAGAAATGACCCAAATGTCCATCAACAACAGAATGGGTAAAAAATTGTGGTATAGTTACAACATAGTCTATGGCATCAAGAAGACTGAATCCTGGCCTACTCCATCACAGGGATAAATCTCAGGGGTATGTTGTCAGATGAACTTCAAAAAGAAGTGAATATAACCAGGGTGTCGTGGTGCATGTCTGTAATTCCTGGACTCTGGGAGGCTGAGGCAGGAAGTTCACAAATTTGAGGCCAGCTTGGGTAACTCAGCAACTTAGCATGACCCTTTTTCAAAATGAAAAACATAAAAAGGGCTGGGGATGTAATTCAGTGCAAAATTCCTTGGTTCAATCCTTACTACTACTACTACTACACACACACACACGCACGTGCGCACTACGAGTCCACCTATGTAATGTTCATAACAGCAAAACTATTGTTCCACGACGTAAGTCAGGGTGGTGGTTACTCTTGGGGGGGGTAATTCCTGGCAGGAGGCAAGAGGGAGGTATTGAGAGTGCTTAGATTCTGGTCACGATTTGATTCCAAGAGTGTTTATCTATGTAAAAATTCAACCAACTGTACATTTAAGATCTGGGAAGTTACCAAAAAGGCAGGAAGGGGGACAGGACTCTGACCAGAAGACAGGAAGAAGCTAAGGCAGTACGGCAGGGTATAACAAGGGCCAAGGGCTGGCCTTGATGGCCTTCCTTGGGCCCAGGAGGCTTGGGGGACAAAGCAAGCATTCCATCGAAGGGGTTAATGCATCAAGTGTCAGTCCCGGAGATCAACAAAAGGCACCTTTTAGCAGCACTGAGTCCACTTTGAAGTGATACAGGAAAAAAGAGCGGCCTCTGTGCTTGGCGCACGGGCCTTGGCGTCGTGCTGCCTACCCAGGGCTAGACCACAGTAGCAGGTATGGCGACCCACCTCTCTGTCTCTGTCTCTACTTTGGGTCAAGTGTCAGCTGCTCTGCAGAAAATTAATAAAATGAATTTTCTTTTCTTCCTTTTTAAAAACTGGGGACTACAAAGTCATTTCTCTCTAACTTCTACTTACTCCCCAGGAGAGAAGCGGGTGGGATCTCAGCCGGCGGAGCCTGGAGCTTTACCAGGCAAGAGGTGTGGCTTTACCTCTCCTTTACCTCCTACAGCCTCCTCGGCGATGATTCCGCCCACTACCTGCAGCATGCGCCGCCGCCCCGGGAGGGTTTTGTCAGCACTTCTTTTAATCTCTGCCAAGACCCAAGCTCCCTGGCCGACATGGAAGCCCCTGTTAACTTCGGCTTACCCACCCGTTTCCAACGTCTCAGTCTCCCAGTGGCAGAAGGAAGACTTCCGCGTGCCACTTCCTTATTTGCTCTTCTTTTCCCCATTTAACTTGTGATTTATTGATATTTGTTTGCTTTTAGCAACCCAGCAATCTGGCTTTCCTCCCCCACCCCAGTCACTTCGATTAGGGTGGCTCTGGAAGTCTGTTTGGCTTTGCTCTCCATCTGTCCCGTGCGCAGTGTTGCTGTACTCCGTGTTATACTGTTTAAAAATAAAGTTGAAAAAGTAACAACCAAATAGATGACAGCCTGGCGAAAACAGCAGCTGCTGCCCATAAGGCAAAATAGAAAATATTCCCCTGGATGTGTTTATAGAGAAATGATGGATATTACAGAGCAAAAGGGAAGGAAGAGGTCTCTGCCGATGCAGTGTGGTTTAACCCTCTCTGACGCTGAGGAGGTGGTGAATGCTCCCTGCTGGCGCCTGTTGCTCAGTCCTCGGGCTGGGAATGGGAGCGTGCAAGTCTAAAGAGTCTAAAGGGGGAGCCAGTGTCTGGGAAGCTCTGAGTTCTGCACCCTGACCTAGGTACCAGTTGATCCAAGTCAAGCCAACAACAGGTACAACAATGAACTTCATAGAAATTCTGCCCTTGACAAGCTTAAAATGTAGTCGAGCTAGGAAACAGGAAGCTACCAAAAGTTAGCAATGAAATTTGTTTAAAAATCCAAGTCATATGACATCAAAAGCACAAGTGACAAAAGTTAAAATGGGCTCCATCAAAATTTAAAATGCTTGTGCTTCCATGGACACCATCAAGAATGTGAGAGGCAACCACAGAAAGGGAGAAAATATTTGCAAATCACATTCTGATAAGGGACTTGTGTCTAGAATATATAAAGAACTTTTAGAACTCAAAAATAAAGACAATCCAATTTTTAATATGGTTGAAGTATTTGATAGACGTTCTTCCAAAGAAGACATACAAATGGCCAATAAGCACATAAGAATATGTTCAACATCATTAGCCACAGGGAAATGGAAATTAAACCCACAATGAGAAACTCCTACGTATCCATTGGGATGACCTGAATCAAAAAGCCAGCTAATAACAAATGTAAACAAGAAACTAGAAAATTGGAGCCCTCATACACTGCTGGGGGAAATCTAAAATGGAATAGTTACCCTGGAAGATAGCCCTGCAGTTACTCAAAAAGTTAAACACAGAGCTACCATATATTTCAGCAACTGCACTTCTAGATATATACTCAAAAGAAATGAAAATATACAAGGTCTGATAAAAATACAGTGAATATTTAAATTTTTAAAACTGTCACAATAAAAGACACATGGCCATTAATCCCCCTCAAAACACTCTCCCTTGCTTCAAACATATCCCATCATTCTTGCCACTTTCTGAAGCAGTTCTGAAAGTCCACTTCCATGAGTATTTTTAATTATGCTGACGTGACTGCCTCCATATCCAGGATTAACTCAAAACATTTACCTTTCACGGTCATTTTGACTTTGGGGAAGATCCAGAATTCACATGGTGGCAGATCCGGTGAATCAGATGAATAAGGACACACTATACGTTTTTATGAGCCTGCCTTTCTGTTGGATGGCATTTGACAACAGCATTCACCGTATTTTTTTTTCACACCTTGTAAAGACACTCACGAAAGAAGCTTTCTAGAACTGCCTCAGAAAGTGGCAAGAACCATGAGATAAGTGTATTTGAAGTGAAGGAGAGTACTTTGAGCAGATTAATGGCAATTTATTTTTAACTGTAATAAATTAGCTAATTTAAACAACGCCATATTTTTGATCAACCTTTGTGTATCCACACATAAAGTTGTACGTGAATGTTCACAGTAGCAATATTCAGAATGGCCAAAAGTGAAAATGAATGTTCATCAATTAATGAATAAATATAAAATGCCATATATGTATACAATGGAGCATTGTACAGTCATAAAAATGAATAAAATTCTGAATATATGACAACATGAATGAACTTAGATAATATGAAAAAAGCCAGTCAAAAAAGACTACATATTCTATGATTTCATTTATATGAAATGTCCAGAATAAGCAAACTGATTGAGACAAAAAGTAGATTAAGTGGTTATCAAAGGCTATAAGAGGGGAGACTAGGGAGTGATTGCTAATGGGCTCTGGGGGTGACTTAAGTGTTCTAGAAATTAGATGGTGATGATAGTTCCCTGTCTTAGTTACCTTTCTCTCATTGCTGAGACAAAATACCTGACACCCAAAGTTAAAGGGTGAAAGGTTTATTTAGCTCACAGTTTGTAGAGGTTTCAGTCCATAATTGGATGGGTGTGTAGCAGGAAATGCCCCCCCACCAACAGCCAGTATACTTCAGCTTCTTAGTTGCTCAGGTAATAGTTCCTGTTCCAGCTCTGGTTGCTCCTGTCTCTTGGAAACGGCTGGTCACTGTGATGCATAGCTGGTCACTATGATGTGCATTGTCTAAACCAATCCCCACTTGACAAGCCATTCTGCCTCTGTACTTCCTGCTTGCTTATCTCATATAAGCCCTAGACCACCAGAGATCAGAGCCTGATATTCTGGGAATGATCCCAATCAGTACCCGTCAACGTAAATAAATCTGCCTCCAAATCCTGGGTGTCGTTTCAGTGTTCCTGCTTGCCGTTCCAGGTCCAAGGCAGAATGGCTTGGCAGAGGGTCAACGCAGAAGAGAACCAGTTCATGGCAAGCAGAAGACAGCAAAAGCAAGCAAGCAAGGGGGAAGACAAGCCTCTTTCTGTCCCTTATATTGTACTCAAGCTACTGGGATTAGGCTAGTGCCTATCCCAATAAGTGGACTGATTTAGTAATCATACACCCTTAATCCTAGCACCCTTAATCCTAGCATTGCACCATGAATCAATCACATACTCTAGTTTCAGCCACCTCTGAAAAAGCCCCACCTATGACTGCATTAGGCTTTGGGGGGACATCTAGACACAAGCTATAACACTGCCCAACTCCATGAATGAACTACAATCCATTAAATTTAAGTGGATGAATTGCATACTATGTGAATTATATCTCAATTAATCTATCTAAGGAAAAAAATCCATGAAGTTCATTTGGAGAGGCAAACGACCCAGAAAAACCAACTTGGTTATTAAAGAAAAAGAAAACAAAGTTGTTGGAGGATTGAAACTATCCAACTTTAAGACTCACTATAAAGTTATAATAGTCAAGACAGAATGATATTGGTGAAAGAACTGACAAATAGATCAATGGAGCATAATAGAGAAGCCAGAAGTAGACTTACATAAATACAGTCAACTGATTTTTCACAAAAGAACTCAGGCAATGCAATGAAGTAAAGACAGTCTTCAAAAAATGGTGCTAGAACAACAGAATAGCCACACACAAACACAGAACCTAGACACAGACCTTACTTACACACTTCACAAAAATGAGAACAGATCACAGAATGACATGTAAAATGTGAAACTATAAAATCCCTACAAGACAACATAGGGGAAAACCTCAGTGATATGGTAATGATATTTTAGATACAATACCAAAGTCATGATCTATCAAAGAAATAATTGATAAACTGAAATGAAACTTCTCTTCTGTGAAAGACACTGTCAAAAGATTAAGAAGACAAGCTACAGACTGGCAGAAAATATTTCCCAAAAACCCCATATCTGATAAAGGAGAGAAAAGATATCTTAAAAATAGCAAGAGACCATGAAAAGTCAATCCAACAGCTACAAGATGACACAAAGAAGAATAACATAAGATTGACTGAGGTCTCACAAGTGCAAGGTTGTGAGTTCGATTCCCAGTACCAAAAAAACAAAACAAAACATTGGGGTCAATGAGAAGGTTGGAGACAGCGCAAATGCCATAAAAAAAAAACTCTTCACAGAAATAATGGCACAAAACTTCCCAAGCGTGGATAAAGAATTTGACATACAAATAAATGAAGCATATAAAACTCCAAATAGCCATGACCAAAATAAAACTACACCAAGACATATAATAATCAAGATTCCAGAAATTCAGCACAAGAACAGAATATTAAAATCTGTTAGAGAAAAGAAACAGATCACCTATAAAGGAAAGCCCATCAGAATCACGGCAGACTTCTCAACACAAACCCTCAAGTCAAGAGCTTGGAGTGAAGTATTTCAAGTCCTGAAGGAAAACAATTTCCAACCCAGATTGATGTACCCTGCAAAACTATCTTTCAAAATCAATGGAGAAATAAGATACTTCCATGACAAAGAACAACTGAAGAAATTCATAACCACCAAACCAACCATACAAAGAGCAATGAAAGATATTCTAGACAGAGATAAAAATGACCACAATTCCAAGTACCACAACAGAAAGAAACCACCAGGCATGGAAAGCAATTAAACAGAGGAGGAAAGCAGGAAACCATTAGCAGGAAAATACCATGACAAGGATAAACCAATACAGATCAGCTATAACCATCAATGTAAATGGCCTCAATTCACCAATCAAAAGAAACAGACTGGCAGAATGGATCAAGAAACAAGATCCAACAATATACTCTATACAAGAAAGACATTTAACTCAAAAAGAAATTCATAGACTAAAAGTCAAAGGATGGAAAACAATTTTCCGTGCAACAGGAACCCAGAAAAAAGCAAGGGTAGCTATCCTGTTTGCAGACAATGTCAGCTTCAAATCAAGAATGATCAAAAGAGATAAAGAAGGTCACTACATACTTGTTAGGGGAAAACTTCAAGAGGAAGAGATAACAATCATAAATATGTATGCACCAAATATGGAAGCACCCAACTATATAAGACAATTATTAATAGACTTGAAAAACCAAATAAGCAATAACACAATTGTAATGGGAGACCTTAATACCTCACTGTCACAAAGAGACATATCAACTAGACAAAAAAATCAGCAAAGAAATATCAGAATTGAATCAAACCTGTGAACAAATGGACTTGGTAGATGTTTTCAGAGTGTTCCACCCAACATCATCAGAATACACATTCTTCTCAGCTGCACATGGGACATTCTCTAAAATAGACCACACACTAGCAAACAGAACATGCTTAAGTAAATGCAAAGGGATTGAAATTATCCCATGCATATTATCTGACTACAGTGCAATGAAATTGGAAATTAATGGCAAAAGAAAACACAAAAACTCTGTAAACATATGGAAATTAAATAACACCCTCCTAAACAACCAATGGATCACAGATGAAATTAAAGAAGAAATTAAACAATATCTACAACTAAACAAGAAAGCAGGTACAACATACCAGAACTTATGGGATCCAATGAAAGCAGTCCTAAGAGAGAAATTTATAGCAGTGAATTCTCACATCAGGAAAACAAAACGAGCACAAATAAACAACCTAACGTTGCACCTCAAGCTTCTAGAAAAAGAAGAGCAAGACAAGCCCAAAGCCCATACAATGGAGGAAATTATAAAGATCAGAGCAAAAACTAACACAATTGAGACTAAGAAAACAATACAAAGAATTAATGAATGGAACAGTTGGTTCTTTGAAAGAATAAAATTGATAAACTCTTAGCCAATCTTATCAAAAAAAAGGAAAGAAAAGACTGAAATTCATGCATTGAAGAATGAAAAGGTGAAATCACTACAGATCCTGTGGAAATTCAGAAGATCATCAATACCTACTTTGAAAATCTTTACTCGCATAGGATGGAAAACACAGAAGAAATGGACAGATTCCTAGATACATATGAATTACCAAAGCTGAATCAAGAAGATATAAAAATTCTGAATAATCCAATATCAGTTAATGAGATGGAAAATGTAATTAAAAACTTACCAACAAAGAAAAGCCCAGGTCCTGATGGATTCACGGCTGAATTCTACAAGAAATTTAGAGAAGATTTAATGCCAATACTCCTCAGACTCTTTAATGAAATTGAAAGAGAAGCAATACTCCCTAACTCATTCCTGGAGGCAAGTGTTAACCTGATACCAAAACCAGAGAAAGACCCAACCAACAAAGAGAACTATAGGCCAATCTCCCTGATGAACATAGATGCAAAAATCCTCAATAAGATACTACCAAACAGAATGCAGCAAATCATCAAAAACATTACACACCATGACCAAGTGGGGTTCATCCCAGGAATGCAGGGGTGGTTCAACATATGCAAATCAATAAATGTAATACACCATATCAACAGAGCCAAAGACATCTATGATCATCTCTATAGATGCAGAAAAAGCTTTTGACAAAGTCCAACACTCATTTGTGATAAAAACCCTACAGAAAATCAGAATAGATGGTCTTCAGCTCAATCTGATAAAAGCCATCTATGACAAACCAACAGACAACATCATACTAAATGGAAAAAAACTGAAAGCTTTCACTCTAAAATCAGGAACAAGACAAGGATGCCCACTATCACCACTCCTATTCAATATAGTTCTGGAAACATTAGCCAGAGCAATTAGACAAGAGAGAAATAAAAGGAATAAGGATAGGAAAGGAAGAAGTTAAATTATCATTATTTGCAGATGACACGATACTCTACATAGAAGATCCCAAAAACTCCACCAAAAGACTTCTAGATTTAATAACCAAGTTCAGTAGCATAGCTGGATATAAAGTCAGCACTCAAAAATCAATAGCATTCCTGTACACAAATAACAAACTCACTGGGAGAGAAATTAGGGAAACCACACCCTTCACAATAGCATCCAAAAATATGAAATACTTAGGAATCAATCTAACAAAGGAAGTAAAAGAGCTATACATTGAAAATTACAGTACTCTGAAAAAGGAGATAGAACAGGATATCAGAAATGGAAAGATATCCCTTGCTCATTGATAGGAAGAACCAACATAGTGAAAAGATGGCCATACGCCCAAAATTGTTGTACAGATTTAATGCAATCCCAATCAAAATACCATTAGCATGCCTCACAGAGCTAGAGAAAACATTCCTAAAATTCATTTGGAACCAGAAGAGACCTAGAATAGCAAAGGAAATCCTGGGCAACAAAGGCAAGGCAGGGGGCATCGCAATCGTATTGGCAAAAAAACAGACCTGAAGATCAGTGGAACAGATTAGAAGATGCAGACACAGCTACAAACACACTCAACCACCTTATCTTTGATAAAGGGGCCAAATATGTTCACTGGAAGAAAGATAGCCTCTTTAATAAATGGTGCTGGAAAAACTGGTTGTCTACATGCCAAAGACTAAAACTAGACCCATGTCTATCACCATACACTAAACTAAAGGCAAAATGGATCAAAGATCTAAATATTAAAACAGAAACACTGAATCTACTGAAAGAGAAAGTAGGTAGAAATCTTGAAGTCATAGTTGTAGGCATAGACTTCATGAACAAAACCCAAACTGCATGGGAAATACTCCAAAGAATCAACAACTGGGATCTCATCTTATTAAGAAGCTTTTGCATATAAAAAGAAATCACCAACAGAGTGAAAAGACAACCCACAGAGTGGGAAAAAATTTTAGCCAACAGTCCCTCAGACAAAGGACTTACATCTAGAACATATAAAGAATTGAAAAAAATCAGACCCCCCAAATTCAAAGACCTAATCCAAAAATGGGCATCTGAGATGAATATACACTTCTCAGATGAACAAATACAGATAGCAAATAAATATATGAAAGAATGTTCACTATTGGTCATTTGAGAGATGCAAATTAAAACAACACTGAGATCCCATCTCACCCGAAAAAGAATGACTATCATCAAGAAATCAACCAATAACAAGTGCTGGAGGGGCTGTGGGGAGAAAGGAACACTTCTCCACTGTTGGTGGGAGTGTAGACTGGTGCAACCACTGTGGAAATCAGTGTGGAGATTCCTCACAAAACTAGCATTAGAGATCCCATTCAACCCAGCTATTCCCCTTCTGGGTATTTTCCCAGAAGAATTAAAAACATCATACCCACAGCAATATATGTGTACCCATGTTTATAGCAGCACAATTTGTAATATCTAAATCTTGGAAACAACTCAAATGCCCATCAACTGAGGAATGGATAAAAAAGATGTGGTATTTTTTTAACAATGGAATACTACTCAGCTATAAAGAAGGATAAGCTTGAGACTTTTATAGGTAAATGGATGCAACTTGAGACCATACTCATAAATGAAATAAATCAGTCTCACATGCGTAAACATCGTATTGTCTCCCTAGTGTAAGAAGCTGAAAGAGTAAATAAGATAAAAAATGTACAATAGATATTGTGAAATAGGAAGAAAATGTTCAAAAGGAAAGAGAAACCGGGATGGGGGTAAGGAGAAAAGAAGGAAGGGAAAAGGGAAGGTAAATAAATAAATATACACACACACAATAGTTAAGATAGCTATACTACTAATTTCTATAAGTCCACTGAAAAGAAAGGTTTGCGCTTATATTGTTTGATCATTTTTCATGCCTATATGTTGTAATCTGAGCAACTACTTTGAAGATAACAATAAGCAATGTACTAATCATTGTTACTTTTCTACTATCTTGTTTTGAAATTTTGTAACATTGTTTTTATTGTATTTTTCTCTTTTAAATAAATAAATAAATAAAAATGATATATAAATTTTTTTAAAAATCTAAGCCAAGACAACAGATGTCACAAGTTAGCTAATGATTCGTTGCTGAGTGGTTGATACAGCAGGACGGGCAGATGAGAGCACAGAGAGTGCTGCCCAAACAGAGGGGATATAGCTGGGTCTCGAAGAAGGAGCAGAATTTGAAAAGCTGATACCGCTGTGGGGCAGAGAGCGTAGAACAAGTCCAAGGAGTGCCACAGATTCTCCTTGTTGCACCTCGGGATGGACCTCCAGAATGTGTGCAGTCCACGGAGCCTCCAGACCCAACCCCAGCCCTGTGCAAGGTCTGACTCAGACACTTAAGAGGAGGGCTTTTGCTCTGGCCGAAGGCCCATTAACATGTCTTTGCAAGTCCCCTTGCCTGCATCCTGTCCTCGCTGCTTGTTCCAGAGGGTCCAGAACATTTACTCCTACCACATGGGATAACCGTGTCCCAGTGATTGAGGGGCTGGGCTGACCCTAACTCCCTTATCTCCCTGGCCTCTTCCAAGTGGTGCAGGAACAGCACAGCCCTCACAGACTGAAGTCCCGAAGCTCTAGGGAAGGGGGTCAGCAGCAAATGGCATCCAGCAGAGGTGCAAATGGCTATGCGGAGGACCAGAACACAGTGGCGGTCACGCTAGACCAGTCAAGGACTAGAACACAGTGGCGGCCACGCTAGACTGGTCAAGGAAGGCTGGTGACATTGGAGCGTCATGCTCTCAAGGCAGAAACAAACAGCTGGCACCAAGACCTTTTGGAAGGAACAAGGTTGGAATGTTAGGGGAATGGAACACAGGCCAGGGCGGCTTTACATCCTGGACATGATCCCAGATGCCACTGTCCTTCAACCTTCTCAATTACCAGGGCTTTGCTGTTGACTACACAACTGCCTTGACTTTGGTCTATCCCCAAACTACCCAGGGTCAGGAAAATAATTGGACTAGGTCGGCTCACTGCAGGAGGATCTTTAGTGACGGCCCTAACCACTCCTGAGTTGATATTCTCGCAATTAAAACTAAAATGTGCGACAGTGTTGAGTGGGACCCACCGTTGCCCTAGGCCTTACTGTCATAGACGGCTTCTTTTGTCTGCACTGGGAAGCCAAACTACTCCAACTGTATACTCCTGATAACATCTCTGTGCTATTAGAACACCCTGCATTCATTAGCATCTCGTTATGCTTGACAAAAATGAAGCAAATAACTTGTCAAATCCAATAAGAAAGCAGCTACCTTTTAGACAACAGTATGGAGAACAGGGTACAAAGTGCATGGGGTTTATCAAAAATTTGTAACATCTGTATGGGTGCTGGTTCTGACTGCTCTGACCTGCAAGCTGTGGGTCCACTGGGGTACGAGCATGCGCACAGAGAGCACGGGCAGGGAGGGAAAGGGCACTAGAGGAACAGACCCGGCTGGTGGGCAATGTCAGCACAGGAGCCCCTCTTTGGGCTGAGCTTTCACATCTGGGTGGTTCCAAAGGGCTGTCAAAATGTGAAAAATAGCCTCTAAACACACAGCTGTGACAACGTGTGTGGCAAATAAGGGACTAGGTGAGTCAAAAGCAAGCGGATACGCATCAGCCCATCCCGCGGGGAGAACAGGCACCACGTGTTGGCATGGAGAGGCCTCTGGGCACTGCCTGGTGCAACTGTGCAGGTGGCTTGGAAAGGCTAATAGCGCCTTCTCCACCATGCCTATTTTTTATTGTGGCAAAAAATACATAACATAAAAATTTACCATTTTAATTATTTTTTAAGTATTTTTAAGTGGCCTGAAGTACATTTTAAGTTCAGCAGTACTAAGTACATATACATTGCTAATCAACCTTCACCACCATCCATCTCCAGAACTTGTTCATCCCCCCAAACTTAACCCTTATGAACCAATAACTCCCCATTCTCCCCTGCTCCCAGCCCAGGAGAACACCATTCTACTTCCTCTCTACGCATATGACTGCTCTTACACTATTCGTCTTTGTGTAGCTGGCTTCCTTCCTCTAGCATAATGTCCTCAAGGTTCATCCATGTTGTAGCATGCATGAGAATCCCCTTCTTAAGACTGAATAATGCATCACTGTATACCTCATTTTGTTGATCTATTCATCTGTCAGTAGACACTTGCCTCCACCTTTGGGCTATTGTCAATAGTACGTGCATAGAGGTACGAATATCTGTTTGAGTTTCCATTCTTTTGGATACACCTAGAAGGGAAATTGCTAGATCATATATGCTCTCTAAATTCATTTTTAACTACCCTGTTGTATACACGTGTTTTTAGAATGCCACCAGTCATTTTTTAAAGTGGGTGCAGTATAAAACAATAAATTAACCTCCCCCAAGATCTGGGTTTAAAAGGCCAGTCCCAACGGTCCTGCTCACGGAATACTGCTCATGACCAGTGTTTGATCTTGACATTAGCAGACACTTAGGGGGCATCCGATCTATCTGCACTCAGCGCAGACTCCCTCCACAGTATCCCTCAGTGCCTGGTCATCCGCATAGGACCACTCCCAGCAATGGGGTGCTCACTACTGCAGCAGGCGCTGATTTCACTATGGACAGCTTTCATTGTTTTCAAGTTCCTTCTTAAGCTAAGAGTGTTTTCTCAGCTCAGACAGTAAGGAGGAAAAGCTATTCTGGGATTTGCAGGGCACCAGTGAAGCCTGAGAGGGTAGGAAATGCCATGCCTGGTCTCGGAGGCTCACGGTCTTGTGGAGAGAGTGGCAGCTGACACAGTGCTGCAGTTACATAAGCAACAGACAGGGTTAGGACTGAGCAGAGTGAGCTGCACAGCAGAGTGTGGGAGTGGAGGGCGACACCTAGGAGGCGGGCAACCCTGGCATGCTCTCTCTGCGGAAAGTGCCTGAATACGATAGGAGGGGTACTCACTGCACGGCCACCACCCCAAACCAAGGTCTCCTGGTCTCTGCAGGCCCCAGACTATTCTCCAGGGTGAGCAGAGATCCTTCCCTCCCTGGTCCCCCCATGACTGTTCAGTTACAAACTGGGGTCGTTCTAAACTCCCCCTCCTTCGGCCCATGTTTGGTCCACGCTGAGCCAGTTAAGTCCCACTGCTGAACCCTTGTGGAGTCCATCCCTCCCCTCTGTTCCATGGCCTCCACCACCCCTAGACCCTCACCATTCTTTATGACTGAATCGTGTCCGCCCCAAAGTTGTATGTGGAAGTTGTAACAGCAAGTACCTGGACTAGATTGGGAGAGGCCAGGACAAGACACCTAACATCTCTGTATCACCGATGGAGGCGCCAGGTTACGAGGTTGAGTCATCTGCATGCGGTACCCCAACCGAACCAGGACCCGGCTCCTGAATCTTGGCACTGGCTCTCTCCTCTGGCATAGTGCATGCTGCTGGCTCCTGCCCCTGGGCAGCTGCTGCCCTGAGCTCACCCTCCTGGCAAAATCTGGGCTCTGCTAGCCAGGGAAAACAATGATATTGACAATGACAACACCAGCGCCTACTGAGAGCTGACTTAGTGACCATCCTGCTCCAGGCATCCCCATGGATTAATTCATTTACTTCCAGCCACATCACGATGAGGCATGAGGCAGGTGCCCATGTCCCAGGTGGGGACACAGAGACACAGTGTAAGTCCTTTCCCAGGCAACTTACCCACCCTTGTAAGTGGCGAGATAAGGAGTTGGGACCAGGCAGTAGCTTCCCAAGTCCCATGCACAAGAATTGATGCCAGGCAAGTGCTTGCTAAGGGTCCACATTTCCACAGGGGGCAACAGCTGCATCTGCAGAAAGGGCACCACAAATGGAGGCAGACAGGCATGGTAGTAGGGTTGAGGGAGACAGTTCACTGAGCAAGGGGTCTGCCGCACAGCCACACTGCCTGTCCTTGCCACAGTGGATCAGAATGCTGAAGCAGCAGCAGGGTGGGGTGGTCAGATCCCTGTTTGTATAATTGGTGTCAGAGTAGAGGGCAGGATGGGAGGCAGATGGAGGTAGAGAGACTGATTAGGAGGCAACTGTGATAGGGCTAGTGCAAAGCTGAGGCAGTAGAATAAAGAGGCGGCTCTGGAATGTCTTCTGATAGTCTCTCCTGGAAGAGAGCCTGGCCCTGTGGTGGTGGCCAACACTTGCCCACCAGCTTGTCATCCACAGATGTGGTGCAGAGCCTACAGATGTGCAGGCCAGGTGGTCATATGCTGCCAAGGGGCCTTGTGGACTGGACACCTGCTCCCGGGTTAGAAAACCGAGTTCACATACTTGGAGAAGTAAAGGTGAAGCAGCCTCTGAAGTCAGAGCGTGGCAAGGTTCACCTACAATGAGTTTGGTCCAGAGAGCATTTTGGAGCCTAGTCAAATCAGGTGCAGACCTGGGGTGCAGAGGTGACAAATGATCGCACCTCTGCCAAGTACCACTTTGCTGAGGCCATGTCCCAGCACCTTGGTGGGAAGCTTGGATCTGCTCGGCAATGTTGATCTAATGTTCAGACAGAGGCCAGGGCTTACTGCCCCTCCAGAAGTGGAGAGAGCAAGGCTGCCTTCAGGGACCAAAGATGCACTGAGTACTTAAGTGGCAGGCCTGTGCCGGGGAGGGGATGTATCTCAGCATCCAAATTGCCAAGGCCCAGGCCAAGGAGCTCAAATTTTTGCCTACACACTGACCTTATATTCAGGCACCTAGGATCCCAATTTTTGGTTTTTCACAGAGTATACAGGTCTGAATCCAGATTCGGGGGTCTTTGTTCAGCTGTGTGAGCAAATGAGTCAACCAACCAACAGCTGGCAAGAGTGATAGTTCACACTTACCAAGTGCAAGGAAATTCTCTAAGTGCTTTATATATGTTAACTCATTTAATCCTTGGAATAGCCCAATTAAGCAAATATTGTTAACTATACTGCCCAGCTGAGAAAATGGAGGGCCAGAGAGGTAAAGTCGCAGGGCTCGCGTGCCAAGTAAGCAAGAGGATCTGAAGTCTGATCCAGGCAACATACTCTGAGCCTCTGCCTCTTGCCTCCTGCAACTGTCCTGGTCTCCATCCTGCTCTGCTCCCACCCTCTCACTGCCTCCCCTTCCACCTCTAGCCCCAGGAACATCTGAACCAGGAGGCTGTAGAGACTGCACATGAAGCAGATGCAGCAGAGGTCTAATCCCTGTCCCTGGCAGCTGCCATCCTGATGATCCTGGAGCCTCACTGACACTCAGGCCAGGCGAGAGGCCTGCTGGTGAGGGACTGTGCCAGAGAAGAAGAGTGCAGGAGGAGTGACAGCCTGTGTTCAGCGCAGGATCATGTTTGCATGGCAGTCCTCTACACTTACAAAACAGTTCATGTCTGTTCTCTTTAAGGCAGGGAGCACTGTTATCATCTCCATTTTTCATTTGGGAAACTGAGGCTCATGGGAGCTGGAGACTTGTCCAAAGCTGGTCTTGAATATGCCCGACTAGGGCAATGCCCATCATACCATGTGTCAGGAAGGAAGGGAAGAGCCTTCCCACAGACACAGGACACAGGGGCCAGTCTTATTTTAATATGTGTATGTGTGACTGAGCTGGGACCACCAGAATTATAAGCAGTTGTCCTCTTCCAGAAAGGCCCAAGGAGTAGTCTCTCCAGCTCTCTCATCATTTCACCAGACCATCAGGCCACAAACTCTGTGAACCTTGCTGCTATCTTCTGCACCTAAAAGAACTCCATGACAGTGCCAAGAAAGCTGGGGCGGTGAAGCGAGGAAGCCGAGGTGGGCTAGGATGGCTGGGTGAGGAGTCCTAGCCCTGGGGCCATGTGGCTCTCAGCTGCATGCTGAGATAGCCACCCCTGAGCCCAGGCTCGAGGCCAGCCATGCTTAAAACACCACATCTACACATCCCCAAGGCGCAATGATTGGTGGCATCCTGGCCCTGTGACTACTCAAGATTACACAGTCAAGTAGAGAGCTTCCTTTGCAAGAGCTGGAAAAGGTCTCATGCTGGGGATGGCAGAGGTAGGGAGGGAGGGAGTGAGGCTTGGGGTGAGCAAGGCTTATGGTTAGCCTCGATTCCCAGGAGTGTGCAGGACCTTCCTCACCTGTGGGTGATGAGTGGCCACAGTAAAGGCCCCAAGTAGGGCCCAGGTGTCAGGATAGAGGTGAAGATTTCCCCACTTGCATCCCACTGGCATATCGTATAAACCCAGGGACTTTAGCCCTAGGCTCCAGGGCTCCCACATACCTCCAGCCAGCAGGCTAACAGGCAATGCACAGTGAACAGAGGTGTCTAATCAGCTGCCCTTCACAGGAAATGGAGTTGCAAAGGGGAAAGCTTGTGGGATCTAGAATATTTCTTTAACTTGAGCACATTGCAACAGCCCTTTATCCTGACAGACCTAGTCACACGAGCACGCATTTGGGGTGGGGGGTGTAGCAGAGGTAAGGATGGTGTTGGGCCTGACTTCTTCAGTGGGTTAGTCATACAAAGCGGTGACCAGGAGTCCCAGTCCAAATCACCTAATTTCCTTTGACCTCAACCTTTGCATCTATAAAATGGGAGAACTGCCTGTTCTCTCTTCCAGTCATCCCAACAGGTAGTTTCTCAGGAAGAGGATCTGTTTCAGAAAGTTCTTTTTAAAACCTAATAATAATCACCTTTTATGATTTATAAACCTGGGTAATTTAACATGCCTGGAAAATTATATTTTGAAGATAAAAGTGGCTAACAGAATGTATGGAGCAGTTTCATACATTCAAAAAAGCCCTGTAAGAGTTGGGATAGCTGTAGCTGCAGCAGCTATCGTGGATCAAGAAAGCAAGGTGAATATGCTAAGGTAAGGATAGTAGAATAGAATAACTGAAGTCCCAGATAACAGTGGATATTTCATACCGGCCTTGAACTGCCTTTACACGAGGAAAAAAATTACAGTACATTGAAATTATTTAAGTCGCTATTGTCTATGATTTCTGTTACTTGCAGCTGAATACAATGTCTAAGGGATATAGGGCCTGCATGTGTTTACACCGAAAACCTTCTCACCAGGACCCATGTATAGTTCAACACTCTCAGCCATTAACTCCACAAAAGTCATTAATCTAGAACCAATGAAGAAACCTTAAAACTCAAGATCTGAGTAATAAAACTAAAGGGAGCAAAAAGCATGGGAGGAGGGGCTGCCATTAGCAAAAGGAGAGTCCACAAGATTGTAGGAGACCCAGAGCAGAGGCTGCAGAGGACACAAAGGTCTCCCCTGGGGAGAAGAGGCAGATGGGACCACAGGTAGGCGATGATCCACACATCAGCTCAGAGCCCCAGGCACCCCTGTACTTCACTAGAGGTAAAAATACCAAGAACAGAGTTTTCTGGAACATTCAGTGTGGAACGCTAACATGAGGCTCTCTGTGTGACAGATCTAGGTCCAGCGGCAAGACCACTGCTCATTAGCCATGGGCAAGTCAATTCATCTCACCACGGCTTTCTCCCAGTCCATAAATTGGGGAGAATCACAGTGATCATTAGGAGTTACTATGAATTACAGATAATGGATATAAAACTACACTTTTTACACAGATCTAGGCACAGATCCAGCAAATGCCCAATAAATAATCACTAAACAGCCTGAATATAGTCTACACCGTAAGAAAACTATACTGAAATCATTAAACAGGCTTCTATATACTCTTAGGAAGCTACTTTTACATCCAAATTGTTACAATATTTTAGCGACAACGTTTGTTCATCAGTTAAACATAGGTTTATCCATTGGGTGCAAAATTCCCTGTGTAATATTTCTGATTCCCCCATCCCTGTCCAGATACCCCAGGTGGTTTAGTGTCTACTATGTCGGTGCATTTATCTTTGCTCTATTACACACACATGCATGCCTGAGCACAAATACTCCCCACCCACAACCCACTTCCTCCTCCCAACCCACCACAATCATCTACTTCATCTGACAGGCTAACCCAACCTTTATGGGGGCTTTAGAAATAAAAGGCAGAGGGGGCAGGAGAGAGAGGGAGAGAGGGAGAGAGAATGAACAAGCACAGTGACCCAAGAACCCTGGAAACTCTGCCTAGTCCTTTGCAGACAATAAGGAAACCAGGTCTGCCCTGGGTGGTGTGGTTGATTGTTTCAATTGTGGCTGCAGTAATTCCTTCCCTCCACACACCCAACCTCCTTACAGTGTGGCTCTGCTTTCCCTCCCATCAGATGGCAGACTCTATTCTTCCAGCACATGAATACAGACGGGCCTCACAGGACTTGCTGTGACCAACAGAATGCAATGTTAACTTTGTGTCTCTATAATAAATATCTAAGTTAATCAATTTATAAAGGGAAAGGGTTTATTTTTCTCACAGTTTTGGAAGCTTTCAGTCAGAGCTCAATTGGCCTCATTGCTTTCGGGCCTGGAGTGAGGCAGCACATCATAGCAGAAGTATGAGGGGCAAAACTGCTCAGCTTATAGCCACAGAGTGAAAGAAAGAGAGAGAAAGACACCCCCAATGCCCTAAAGCCTTTCACTAGGCTCCACCTCTTAAAGGTTCCACCATTTCCCAGTAGCAGCACACTGACGCCAAGCCTCTAACATATCAGCCCTTGGGGACACTCAACATCTAAACTATAGCATGGTGTAAGTAAGTCTACAACTTCTGAGTGCAGAGCTCAAAAGCTCCTACAGCTTCCACCCTCTCCCTCATAGAATGTCAGCATCACGTGCACACACAGCTGGCTTCCTTAAGGATAAGAGTCACATGGAGAGAAAACCCAATCACCTCAGGCTGTCCCAGAAGAGCTCAGGCATGGGAGCAAACCCAGCCAACACCACATAGAGCCCACTCAAATGGCTGGCCATAGAACAGCACATAATTGATTATGGTTTTAAGCCACTAAGTTTGGAGCTGCTTGTTACCCGGCTGTAAGAATAAGCAGATCCCTAGCCAGGAAACAGCTATGTCTAAGGTGTACTCCAAGCTCCCTTGTCTCAAGCTGTCAGGTAATGCCAACCCCAATGGTTCTCTTCCCAGTTTGGTTTTCACTTTCTCCCAAGTCTTAGTCCTCAACACACACACACACAACCAAGATGCAATGTTATTAAGCAGTGAGGCTCGGCATCGAAGTTAGAGAACTTTACACACAATGGAAGGGCTGCAATCAATGCTTGTGTGTACACTGTAGTTGGTTATTGCCATTGTTACCATTATTATTATTATGGCCACAAGCCTACTGTGAATAGAGAATAAACTAACCACCTTTTAGAGTTTTGCTGTCTTTCAGACCCTGGAGAAAAGGGAGTCCTGTTTTACTAAATCCTGCCATAAAAATTATCAATGGAAATTGCTGGACTAGTCTTTGTCTTCCAGGAACTAAAGGGGAAGATTGGGAAATAAGGACAAGAAAAGGTATAAGTTGCCTGGAAAATATTAGAATTGCTGCAGACATGGAGTAGGGGTTCCCTTTCTCTCTCTTCCTTCCCCTCCTTCTTAGAGTGAGAGGACAGGAGTACTAGGGAACACCCTGAGGAGGGGAAAAACTGTTTATGAAACACCCATCACAATGGCCTGTAATACAGCAATAGAGGAAAGAATGGGCACTAAGGAGAGGGACATGATGGGGGCGGGGAGCCAGCAGGGGGCTGGAGATGTTGAATCTGGATGGCCCTTGAATGGAGAATCTGCCAGGAGATAGCCTGGCTGGGCAGGGAGTGTTCTCAACACAGAGGCTCCTGAGCCAGGGAGACAGGACCATCCAGAAAAAATGATCCCAGGCAATAAATAGCAGCTGCAATCATAACCACAGGCGCTTCCCTCACAGCCTCATACTTCACTTGTGTCTGCCTCGGTTTCCTTGTCAGTACCATGGGAGGAGAAGACTACACAAGTTCCAAGGTCAGTGGCTCTGCGAGAACCAGCCCAAGAGGGAATGCCCTCCCCAGCCTGCCCCTGGCAGGAGGAGGTGGCCCTCTGCCTGCATGCCATGTGGGCCCCTGTCCTGGGAGAAGGCAGTTGACCCAAGACCTTGCTGCTCAGGGGTGGAGCAGGTCCTCTTGGAGCCTCTCCCTCCCCTCTCCCCTGCCCCTTTCTCCCTAACAGGACCCCTCCCCACTGCCCCGCCCACCCTGTGGCCTGAGAGCAGCTGCCAAGGGCGGATGTTGTGGCAGGAAGAAGAGAAGCAGCCCTGGCATGCTGTGCTTGCCACCCACTCCTGCCTGCCTGCAACCCTTCCTTGGATGCCAGGGGCCAGGAGGCTCCAGGAAGAAGTAAAACGAACACACAAAGACACACATACCCACGCGCACACACATTCATGCAGTCACACTCATATACCCCTACACCCTCACTCATGCGTATTCATACACATTCACACATACATTCACACACCCGTACAGCCCCTCATGCATGCTCACAAACACAGACACACTCTCATATGCACACTCATACCCCCTCACTCGTGCTCACACTTGCATACATTTGTACACACACACACCCTACTCCTCCATTCATCCATACTCATTCTCTCTCTCTCTCTCTCTCTCTCTCTCTCTCTCACACACACACACACACACACACACACACACACACACTAGCGACAAAGATATTTCTCCTTCTCCCATGTCTCCTGACCCCAAGAAAGGAATCCATCTGGCTCTGCAGTGGCAGCCACAGAGCTTCAAACCATGTGGAAACACAAGCAGGGAAGGACAGTGCCAGGCTGAGGCGCAGGCAGCCAGGGTCACAGGAAGGGAGGAGAAAAACCACAGCGCTGCCAGATTCATCAAACACCATATTGATCCCCATCTCATCACCCCAAAATGATCCCCAATGTCCTGAGCAGCTCTCCCCACACTCCAGTGTCCTGCCCGATCACCATTCCACTCAGCCTCCTGTCCCATTCCCCACCAGCACCCACACCAGTGACATCAAAACAGCCACACAAAGTCTAATTTAGCACTCATTTTCCTTGGCCATGGTTGTGTGATTTCTAATTATTTTATTCCCAAGACTTATCTTGATGGATAGTTATACATTTTCCAATTTACTATACAATATCTTGTAAAGTGCCCTTTAAAAAAATGTGTGGATTATTCCACGTTGTTAATTTTCCCAGCTCTAAGGAGAAATCTGCAGATAATCACCCGCCCTAGAAACTCTGATTCCATGCCAATTTCCTTTAATACTAATAAAATGGACAGTTCATTTATAAGAAGTCCCCTAAAAGAGGGTATTGAAAAACATTATATTTCTTTTAAAGTTGTTAAAGGGCATAAATCCATTACTCAGATAGGGATCGCTTAATAATTTAATGCCTTTGGCTTGGCATTGTTCCCGGAATATTTTCACTTTATCTGTCTTTATTTTCAGGTCGGAACAAATTGAAGAATAATCAACTCTGTTGGCGGGAACTGTCCAAGAGGAGGTGAGGTAGGAAAGGATACGGACTACCGGGGGAACCGGCAGCCTCGGGAACTCCCTTCTCTCACACAGGCCTTCAGTGTGAGGCCTGGCGCAGGCGTGGGGAGCTCAGGCGGCCGCCGGGACCCTGTCTTCCTCTTGGCCTCCGCGGGGTGGGGGACGCGTGCCGCACGTGGCCAGGAGCCTCAGCCTCCGAGAAGCGAGGACCTCCTGGAGCAGCCCCCGCCCACCTCCCGGCCCCCGCCCCGCCAGGCAAGCAAGTGGGAGGGCCCGGAGACCAAGACTTTGTGCAAAGGGGATTAGTTTGCATTTTCTAAATAAAATCATTTACATGATGCATTAACCCAACCCCGTAATTAAAATCGTTAACGTTTCTTTGTGTAGATTAGCAATAAAGAGGAACTAAGCGCAGGAATCAACATTCCTTCTCAAGGGCTCATCAAACACCTCCCCTGGAAACGCAGCCCGCAGCCCGCAGCCCTACGCCCCGACGCCCTCTTCCTCCATCAGCTCCCAGATCCTGGGTCAGGAATCCAAGCAGATGAAGTTCTAGCTCCACCTGAACCTGCTGGAGGGCAGGGAACAGGGGCTGGGGAGGAGACCCTGGATTGAACTGAAGCATGCTTGGGCTCACACAGGGCTCTGGAACTGAATCCCCGTGTGTTCCTACCCCTCTGAGCTCCTCAGTTTCCCCTGTAAAATAAACCCAGAAAACTCAAATGCTCTTACAGTCCTCATCTCATGGCAGGTGTGCCACCTCGGTGCCTAGGAGAGATTTCTGTGCATAACTGGCACTCAGCACGTTTGTTGAAAGAAATGTAATTTAATATGCCAGACCATATTCCAGGTATGAGGGGGTGGGCAGTGGAGACATGGTGACACCGTGCACACACACTCCATGTAGGGAGGTGGCGCTGAGCAGGCAGCCTGAGGCTAGCAACATGGTGCCCTTACCCCCACCCCAGGAGTGTGACTGCCTTTCAGCCCTCACCTGTGGAGTGACCATGCCCAGTTAACAACGGCTGCTATGGGGAGGGTGACAGGGGACCTAAGGCACAGGAGGGCCAATCCAAGAAGGCTCATGGTCAGAGCCAGCCTTATTCTCTGGGGACAGTAGTCAGGTCCCCTGCAGAAGTAGGCACAGCTGATGATGCCAACAGTGGCATGTATGAGTGGATGCGAGACCCCCAGGATGGCTGAGTGGGGGGCAGGGGGTTTGGCAGTTCACCCTCACCCCTGGTGAGGGGCCTGGGCCTAGGGATTTCTTACTGCTATTATGCTGCCCTGAGTGGCCCTGACACCATGGGCAAAGAAACTTCACATTTAAGCCTTTCCAAGGTTTCTGGAGCAGTTCTAGATTTCTAGTATCCACAAGGAACTGGCTCTCTTTTCTTTCCAGGGCAATACCCTGGAATGAAATTGCCACAGATTGAAATTCTAGCTCCACAGTTCACTAGCTGTGTGTATTGAATAAGTTACTTAACATCTCTGAACTTTGGCTTCCTGACCTGAAGGGAGTACAAATAACCTAACTCAGAATGGTTAGGAGAGTAAACAAGCACGAAAGTGTGAAAACATCTGCCACGGCACGCGAATAGTGGTTTCCACAAAGGTCACTGTATGGCAGGTTAAAGATGACTATAAACTCTTGAATACTTCTTGCATCGAGAAGTAGCAGTCCAATCCCCATGAGTATCAGCTGAACTTGTGATTTGTTTGACCAATGCAAATATGACAGTCTGTGACCTCAAATACCACTTCCTGCAGCTTCCAGGTGGGTCTCCTGGGACATTGCCCTGAGAGACCCTTGAGCCACTACCTAGGACATGTAGCTACTTGAGATCCCCAAACGGGGAGGCCTTGTGCAGTTGATCAGCCTCATCTTCCAGCCAGCCCTATTACATTATAAATTCCTATACTGGTTGAATAGTGTTCCTTCCAAATTCATGCCTACCTGAATGGAATCTTATTTAAAAATAGGGTTTTCACAGCTGAAATTAAGATGAGGTCATCCTGAATTGGATGGGGCTTTATAAGAAGAAGGAAATCTGAACACAGAGACACAGAAGAGAGAGCCAGCCACAGGAAGATGGAGGTAGAGGCTGGAATGGTGTGTCCAAAAGCCAAGGAATGCCAAGGATGGCTGGCACTCACCAAAAACCAGAAGAGACAAGGAAGGATTCTTCCCTAGAGCCTTCAGAGGGACCTCAGCCCTACTCACTACCTTGATTTCAAGTTTCTGGTCTCCCAGACTGTGAGAGAATAAATACATTTCTGTTGTTTAAGCAAGGGAGGTTGTGATACTTTGTTAAAGCAGCCTAGGAAAGGACTATGCCTGCCAAGATGTCAGACATGTGACCCCTCTAGACCAGCTCAACACCAGCTCATTCAAGGTCACCTGGAGTAGAAGACTCAGCAGCTGAGATCTGTCTAAATTCCTGACCCATAAAATCATGAACACTAAGAAACTGGATTCTTACTTTAAGCCATGAAGTCTCGGGCTAATTAGTTTGCAGGGACTGACAGACATACGCAGGAAGTCAGTGGCTGAACTGACTCTAAAATACAGGTTTCTTGCTCCCTACCTAATTCAGTGGGACTTGCCATTTTCCCACTATTTCTCCTGTTCAAAAACCAGTTATTAGGGCCGGTGAGATGGCTCAGCGGCATAAGTGCCTGCCTTGCAAGCACGAGGGCCCGAGTTCGACTCCCGGATCCCACATACGAGAAAGGGGCCGGTGATATCGCTCAGCGGCACGGGTGCCTGTTGGCGCGCGAGGTCCTGAGGTCGACCCCCCGGTACCCACAAAAAAAAAAAAAACAGTTATTATTCTTAGCAGTTTCATATGCATATATAGTGTAAGTTTTATCCCAGTACCCAGTCAAGATGTAAAGTTAATGCCACCTTTGCATACCACTATCAGCATCCACCCCTTGGTTAAGTGCTGGAAGTGAGGGTTTTAAGCAATGGCAAAATAATGAAAACAAGCCAGGCATTAGGAGAAAGGATGTAATAAAAATTCAGGTTTTGAGGTGGGGGAGTCGGGATATTGGATGGGAGAGAGGAATTCCAATCACAAGGGGCTTTGACAGCTAAGCTGGGAAGCTCCAATACAAAGATGGGCAACGATGGACATTCTAACAGGAATATACCAGCAAGCTGGACTCAGTCGGCGCTCTCACCTTACCACCCTGTTCTAGGTGGCTAGCCACTACCTGCATTCCCCAGCACTTCCTAGCAGTTAAGGATAACTGTACCCAGAAACCTAGCCTCGACATAAGCCAAATGGATAAGCAGTTTTGGAAATCAAAGTGTGTCTGTTGAGAACCATGGGTCTGCTTCTGGAAGAGGACCCATGTTCATACATGCTTCTGTAACACAGGGAAATGTTTCAGCTCCTGCACAGGGAGATGGGACGTTGCTTGTAGCAAAAACCAAAGGCCGAGAAGTTCGAGAGACCTCTTTATCAGATCCCAACCTTGCCACCTCAGAACATTCCAAGTGGGGCTGGCTTCTCTTTTGAGAACAGTTGGGTCAGTGCTTCCACTTTCTTCCTTCCAAGAGCAAACTTTGCCAGGAACAGGTCCTTCCCATGTGTCAATCTCCTGGGCCAATGGTCACAACACATGAGCCTCAGCTGAACTGCTCCCAGAGGCTGTAGTATCTAGAATGCCCTCCTTTCATTTTGTTTCCTATGATTTCAATCCTATCTGAATCTCCAGATCCAGAAAAAAGAGAATCCCTTCCTCCAGAAGTCTTCTGCAACTGTACCAGGACACAGAGTGGCTTTGCGCTAGCTCACTGTGTGTCGTTTCACATTCACAGTGAGTTGTCTTATAACATTTCTATTTTCTTAAACTATTTCTTTTACAGCTGCCTAGGTATCTTTTAAATTTAAAACTGTATTAAAAAGTAAGACATATTGGTGGCAGAAAAAAGACTGAAAAAATACATATGATGAGTACTCTGTCCAATATAACCCCTTGTCTTCTCCTCAGAAAAAGCTATTGTTATAAGTTTGTGATTCGGTCTTCCAGACATACTTTCTGCCTATATAAACATACCCATGTATGCTCTGTGTATATGGGTATTTACCTGATAAAGTACCAAGAGAGTACACCACATATCCTTTCCACATCTTAATCTTTCATAATCCATTAAGCCTTGCTTCATGACTTCATACAAGATTGGTTTTGAGAATTGCTCAGATGTGTTTGGGAAGGATACATATTCTCAACTGGTAGACATATGGCTGCTACATTATACTTCTTGATTTTTTTTTTTTTTGGTACCGGGAATCGAACTCAGGACTTTGAGCTTGCTAGGCAGTCCCTTGTGCCGCTGAGCTATATCCCTGGCCCATTCTTGATTGATTTTTAAATTTTTTCACATGCTTACCAACTATTTGGTCTAATTTGTTAAACACTGAAAGAAGTTTGTGTAAACCTCCCACTTAGAAGGGTGGGTTTGGTCACCTTTCTATGTACTTTTACCTTTTTATTGGATTTTTATCCCATAATTAATCCTTAATATTAGGTTTTCTGTTTTGCTTTATTTCTTTAGCACTGAGGGTTGAACCAGTGCTTTGCACATGCTAGACAAACACTCCCACTGAGCTGTATCACCAGCCCTTTTAAAATTTTATTTTGAGATAGGATCTAAGTTGCTCAGGCTGGACTTGAACTCTTGTCTCGGCCTCCCAAGTAGCTAAGATTACAAGGATGCTCCATCACATCCAGCTAATTTAGTATTCTTCAATGAAATTAGTATTTCTTTGCATTTACCCATTTGTTTGCCAAAGTTTTTATTTTTATTCCTCACTGCATCTTGGATCTTCCTAATGCAGTGAGTTTCCTTTCTTAAGTGCATATTTTAGAAGCTCCTTTTGTGACTATCTTCTGCCATGAACTCCGAGTTTTTGTTGGTCCAAATATGTCTTTTTTGATCATTTATATTTGCATAAAGCACTTTGATGAAGTCTTCTGGCTGTTATAGTTGCTACAGGGAAGTCAGCTATTTTTCCAATTGTGTTGTCCTTTGTAGGTCATCTATCTTTCCTCCCTGGCTGGTTTAAGATATATATTTTTCCTTTTTCTTTCTTTCCCCCTGCTGGTCCTACTGTGCTAGTTTGCCCTACTCTACCATGACAGGACCATCAGGGTTTCATGCCTTGCTTCTGTGACCTGCACCACTGATGAATCCCTTTAAGTTAATGGGATTTCTAGTTATTACTATCTCAAGATTCTCTAGTCTTTTTGGCTCTTAAGCCTGTGAAGGAAATGATTCAGTCCTCCTGTGCTCCAGGGGACAGAAGAGGAGCTCATTCTCCCCTGGAGGGCTGCAATAAGACAAGCTTGGGGCAGAATAATGGAGATAGGTGTTTTATCTTGACCATCTGCTAATATCTTTAGCATTAGGTACCATCCAGCACCAGGTCAGGAAACAATGATACATCCCAGTGGCAATGTTTATGTCCTACAGTGCACATGTAATCCATAATAATAGATTGACTATTGAAGGTATTCAGGGTAATTTTAAATACTATAAATATGGTATACACTTGAGACTATTTGAGGGATAGAACTATTACATCTAACTCATGAATGTATGGATTGTTTAAGAGTCTAATGTAAAAGTAGTGAGTTTATTTAAAGAATAACAGTCCAGGAAATACAGAGATACAGAAAAAATAATGAGAGGCTGTGCAAATGACTGGAGATTAGGATACCTCCTACTTGAGGGTTTAATGAATAGAGGTGAAATAATTGCAGCAGTTGGCCTGGATAGCTGTATCAGAAATCATGAGCCCAACTGGATCTTTGACTCCATACATTGTCTTAGAGATTGGCATGATGTCAGGTTGAAGTAATCCTAAGCCAGTGACAGAATCAGGCCAAAAAGATATTCCAAATGTGTCTGCCAACTCTGGACCCAGATGCCAGCCTCGCCTGGGATTGGGTAACTTCTCTTCTGACCCTCGAATATGAAAGTTGATGACGCTTCCTCCCAGTATCATGGCAGTCCTGACCCGGTCTTCTAGGGATGGCCCAACTAATTGCTTCTAGAGAACACCAGGGGTCCGGGAAGAGCTTCATTTAGTGGCTCAAAGTTGAGTTCCACCACTCACCCCCAAGGAGGATCAAGACAATTTGGGGGTAACAACCTCTATAGAGTCAAGGGAAAGAGAATACCTCCATTAGTATCTATAATAAAAATTAGTCTTTGGAATGATCTTCTGTGGAGTAATGTGTTAAAATACTGTATTAGTGGATAAACACAGGCAAAGATATTCAGAAAACTTACTTGCTTTCTTCCAGGTTTTGTGCTCTGTTATAAATGCTTGAGGTGTTATGGCTAATAAATGAGGAGATACTGAAAAACAGTAGAAAAGACCTACATAGTTAGTGTATGGCTTTTTAAGGGTTACCGTAAAATATCACCACAAACTGAGTGACTGAAAATATTCTTCCACAGTTCTGGATCCCAGAATTCCAAAACCAACATGTCAGCAGGCCCACATTCCCTCTGGAGGCTCAGGGAAAAATTCATTTCTTGCTTCTTATGACTCCTGGGTGGCTTCTAGAATTTCTTGGCATTCCTTGGCTTATAGCTACATCATTTTAATCTATCTCCATTTTCACATCATATTCTCTTCTCCTGTCTGTCTTCTGTCTCTCTCATATAAGGATACTGTGACTAGAATTAAGGCCCACCCAGATTATTTGAGGAAATCTCCCTTTTCCAAATACGATAACATTCATAGTTTTCAGGGCATCTTTGGTTGGGATTCTACAGAGAAATAGTATCAACAGTATTTTAAGAGACAAAGAAACAAAGGGAGGAAGAGAAGAATGAAGAGTGATTTTTAAGGAATTGGCTTATGCAAGTGGAAGCTTGGACAGTCAAAAATCCGATCAGGGAAGTCAGCAAGCTGAAGACCCTAGGAAGAAATGTAGCTCGAGGCCAAAGGCAGTCTGCTGGCAGAATTCCTTCTTCATCTTAGTTTAAGATCTTTCTATCACTAGTATTATACAATTTTGCTTTTGCGTTTTTCAGTGTGTGTCTTGTTTACTTTTTTGGGGTTCATTTTATTTCTCTAATCTGAGAATTTATGTTTCTAGTCAATTCTGGAAAATCCTTAGCCATTTTCTCTTTAAATATAGTGTCTCTTCTATTGTCACTATTCTTTCTTATATATCAGAATTAGACACATGTTAAAACTTCCCATTCAGTCTTTGGTGTCTGTTAGCCTATTGTTATTTTCTCAAATTTTGTTTCTCTGTGCTACTTCCTGAATAATTTCTTTGTTTATATAACCAGGTCTATATTTTCCCATCCAACCCTCATTCCTATATTTTCCCATCCAACTCTCATTCCTGGGTCCAAATTTATGAAGATTCTAATAGGAAATCATTCTGATTAAGAAAATCCACACTTTGTTGTAAGACCTATGCCAACTTCTCCAAAAGCCTTTTAAGCTCATACACAAATACAGTGGTACCTCGGTTCACGAACTCAATTCTCTCCATGATTCTGGTCACAAAATGAACTGGACAAGAACTGAATCAAATTTCCCCATTAGGTCAACGTTGAACCTAACCATTGAATTTGATTCAGTTCTCATCCAATTTGGTTTGTGACCAGAACTGTGGAAAGAATCAAGTTTGTGAACCAAGGTATCGCTGTACATATGCTCACAAATTTGGAAGCAATTTTTGCCTGTAAGAGTGGCTCAATAAATCTTTGTTGAGTAACTGTGTGAATCTTAGGAAAATAGATAAACTTCTGACTCAGTAAGTCAATAAAGGCACCAACTAATCTCTCACTAGACTCGGGGAAGAGCAGCTGTGGATTTTACTCAAGTTGAAGAAAGACTTCAAAAAAGAAATAATATGAAATAACATGATTGAGCCTCGAAATATGAACAGAATATTACTGTGTGTTTCGGGGTGAGGGGGTGGTTCAAACGGCAGAACTACCTAGACCAAGAGATGGAATTAGGAGTGAAGAGAACAGTTCAATAAGAAGAGCAGGTGGGATGCATGAGTAATGAGGGTTAAAATTTCAGGTGGAATCAATTATGAAAGTGTTAAATAAGAAGATTTCAACTCCATCATATTGGTAAGAAGAATCTCATGATTCTTTGATTGGAAAGTTTTGCCAGAGGGCCCATGTCAGTCAGGGCCCACACAGAAAAATAAAGCTTTCACCAAATAGCTTCACAGGGGGAAATGAATATGGAGAATTTGTTATAAAAATGTTAGAAGGTCTGAAAAAACAAAAAAATAACTGATGAGGCAATGTGAAGACTACCAGCAACAGGAAGCTGCAAGGAATGGAGGGACAAAGGAGAAGGTGGTATTATTGGAGCTCACAGGCTAGAACTGTTGTTGAAGCTGGAACTGAGGAATTGGAAAAGCCACAGCCACTGCAGGAGATGATGCCTGAAGCAGAAGAGGAAAGAGTAATCTGGCTTTTCCCTGCCTAAAATTCCTTCTTCCCCTGTTAACAACCCTCATTGGCGAAACTTAGCCAAAATCCAGTTGGCCGGGAAAACTGAGGAATGAAATTTAAAAGGATCATCCCTCTGCAGGACAGCAGGAAACATACAGAGAGCAAATTAGCAAATGAGAGGAGCAGAATGGAGGCTGGAAGAAAGACCAGCTGGCAACCTACAGAGAAGTTCAGACAGGAAAGCTGGGACTCCAAATCTCAGAACTGGCCAGAGAGAAGAGAAAGGGGAGGATACTAAAACCTCAGACAAACAATATAGGAAAAGAAGATGCTTAATCCCAGAAATCAGGGAAATGAAAATTAAAACCATACTAAATATACATGAGAATAGCAAAAATTGAAAGATCTGATAAAACCAAATGTTGACAAGAAGGTGGGGCAATGCGGATTTGATTCAGTATATAGACTTTGCCTGCTTGTGGGAGTGAAAGTTGATGAATCATTTTGCAAAAGAGTGGTTTGGCATTATCTAGCAAAAAGAAGATAGGCATACTCAATGACAGATAACTCTACCCCTAGCTCTTTACTTCACTGAGATGTATGCACATGCCTATCAGGAAACATGCTAAAAAGATTTATAACAGCCTTAAACTAGAAATAACCAAATATCCAATAAAGAGTAGAGATGATTTTTTTTTAAATTAGTGTACATTCTTGTGTACCCATCCAACAGAACGTAGTAATTAAAATGATCCACAACCACACACAACCAAATAAATAATCTTACAAACAAATGTTGAATAAAAAACAAGACCTAAAGGACTACACATATAATGACTCTAGTTTCCTTAGGTTCAAAAGTAGGCAAATCTAAATGATAAAAATGAAAACGCTATTGGTAAAAATAAAAAGGCAAGAAAACTGTTACCATAAAAATAAAGATAACGGTTACCACTCAGGGGAAAGGAGTTTCTCGAGTTTCTAATAATCTTCTTTCCTTTTTAACTATATGTTGGTTACTTGAGTGTTGTATTATAACTATTTTTTAAACTTTGCATGTAAATCGTATGAAATGTTCTATTTGATATATGCTTAAGAGTGAAAAATATTAAATAAAAAAAGAAATGGAGAGAAGGAAAAAGTGTTTCATACATCTTTTCTCGTGAAACTACTAGAGGATGTGCTCCATCAAAACAAGGAAGGAAGCTAAGAAAGGAAAAGATATTAGATTCAGAAAACAGGGAACAAGAGATCCAAACAGAAGTGAGGGAAAGAAAATCCTTCGGAGAATGGTGAAGGATGATCCCAGGCTGACAGCTATGCGCCGGAGCACCCAGACAAGAATGGAGCAGGTCAGGAGTGTCCAGGGAAAGTTCAACAAAGAGATGAAATTGATAGATTGCCTGATGTATTTGAAAGGACTGGGAAGGTATTTATCTAATTAAGAGATTATCAGGGGCTAAATTGACAATAAATACACAAAAAACAAAGCAAACCAACTTACCAACAAAAACCAAGACAATTATTAATTCCAGAATGCAAAAAGTTAATGCCTGAAAGGAATCCTAAAAGGAACATCACAACAATATAAACACTAAATACTGATCCAGTCACAATCATAATGCAACGATAGGATATGTAAAATGTGTTTCTCGTGTGTGTGTGTAGGGTAGAAAGTTAATAAATAACAATGCTGCTCATCTAGAAAAATGAAAACATAGCTATAAAGGCATGCTACTTAGAAATGGGGAAATTTAAATTTTAAAAGGAAAACACCTAGAAAGGGAAAAAGTAATTGCCTTAGCCAAACAGCAGATGAGGATGGGGAGAGAACTGTTTTTGTTTTTTGTTTTTTTTGTGGGTACCGGGGGTCGAACTCAGGACCTTGCATGCCAGCAGGCGCCCGTGCCACTGAGCGATATCACCGGCCCTTTTTTTGTATGTGGGTACTGGGAGTCGAACTCAGGACCTCGCACTTGCCAGGCAGGCGCTTACGCCGCTGAGCCATCTCACCGGCCGGAGAACTGTTATTTTTTAGAATGAGTTTTATTGAACTACTATGTGATTCTTTGAATAATGGATACACTTTTTCTTCCTTCAGTGCTAGGGATCAAATCCCAGGGCCTTACACATGGTAGGCAAGTGCTCTACCCCTGAGTTACAAACTGAGCCCTTTCATTTTATTTTTTGAGACAGGCTAGCCTTGGATTTGAGATCCTTTTTAACTCTATCTCCCCAGTAGCTGGGATTGTAAGCATGCATCACTGCACCTGACTGATGTACCTTTCTTGATGAGAACTGAAACTAAAACTTAAAACTTAGAAAACAAAGTCAGGGGTGGAGGGGGCAAGGCTGAGCTAGGAGCAGAGACAGAACAGTCATAAGAGAATAGCAATATATTTGATGAACGTTGAAATTATACCATGACAAAATACAATTACCCTAGGATTGCAAGCAAGTATAAGAGACTCTGTTACCATATTATGCCACACCAATCAAGATGCTAAATAGGAAACTCGTAATTTTAATGCATATGTAAAAGCTGTTTTATAGAATTCAACTACCACTCCTAATAAAAATTTAAGACTAGAATTAAAAAGAATTCTTGTTAGTATCATAGTGCATCCATATTTAAACTAAATCAGTAATAATCCCTCTAAATTCATATAAAGATGTCTGCTGTTACCATTTTTATTGAAATCATCAATAAAATTTAATTATTTAACATTGTCTTGAAAGTTCTTGTCAAAAAAACAAGAGGTAAAGATAGTGGAAAGTCGATAAATATTGAAAAGAAAGAGACAAAAATATCTCTTGTATATGATGTGATTATATACCTAGAAAATTAAATCAGCCAAAGTGATCTGAATATAAACTATTTAGTGATCCAGTTTAACTGTGAAACAGGTTATATATCCCTCATGCCGTCGACTTAGAGGGCTTCCCATGTCCCTAAGATTAAATCTGATGTCCTTGGTACCATGTCATCTGGTGACAGATTCTCTGATCCATCCTCTCCACCCCAAACACAGGGCCTTCCTTGTGTCTCCACGTGTAACATATACTCCCCACCTCAGGGACTTTGCACTCACTGTTCTTTATTCAGGTCTCTGCCCAAATGATACCTTTTGGCAGTGGCTCTCCTGTCCTCCCTCACAAATGTCATTTTATGAGTGGGCTTTCCTGGGCACTGAATAATTTCCTTTGTCATTCTTTAGCCTCTGACCCCATTTTATTTTTCTCTTGATAAAATTTATTGTTACCTGAGATATTAGTTATGTTTTTGCCTATTGTTTCTCTTCTCACTAGGAAATAATCTTCATGAAGACAGGACTTTGTATCCTTGGAGCCTCGAGGATACCTGGACCACAAAAGGCATTAGGCAACTCTGTAGTGAATAAATTATTACATGAAAGGCATGTAAGACATTCAAAAAATCCAAGAAGAATTACTTTCTCTTCTTTAGAAAATAAAAATTACTCACAGATTAAGAGATTGACAATTGCCATACATAATAATATAAGGCTTCTCTATAATGAAAGTTAACACTTAAAGAAAGGACAACTACAGTGTTTGAAAAAACAGGACAAAAATGATTAATAATTATAATCCATAAGTATAGGAAGCCCTTCTAGACCTCGTCCCAGTCCCATGGAAAAGTTACTGGAATTCTAATAGGTTAATTCCAACCTACCACTTCCAGTGCAACGCACAGTGAGAATAAACACACTAAGGCATATTTGTAGTTGTGGGGAGCCAAGGGGGTCCTAAATCCAGCTAACTGGAACAAAAGGTCTTGACCCAGGGCCAAACCCAGGTTTTATTAATTCGTGAAGAGGGGAGTGGCTCGGGGATGAGTGACTGTGAGAGTGGCAGGAAGTACCTGAGTGCCGAGCTGGGCTAGATGGGAGGCCTGAAATCACCTCTGCAATACGCAGAGAGAGAGAGAGTAATCTGCGTAACACTAGGCAGTATCTAATGTTTTGGGGTCGGTGCTTCAGTTCTGATGTGTAATTTTTTATACCCTGAGAAGTCAGAGCCTCTTACCTCGAGGCTCAGTCTCAGCCAACAGCGTGGCTACACAAGGCCTAGCTCACACATGTCATTTGGGAGCTGAAGGCGGGGCTTCACTGACCTGTCACACTGCTTCAAAAACTACACAGAAGCACCTCTGCTAGACCCATTTGCATTGCTTAAAGTCAATTGAGGGCACAAAGACAAGACTTAGCCAGCTCTGCACACATCAATACACGGAAATAGGGCCAGGTTTAGCCAGAATGGAGACGACTGGAGAAGAATGGAGGCACTTCTTTCAAGGAGGGTCGTCCAGGTGATCCTCCACGCATAAGGAGCCCATTTAAATTTATAAGAAAACCGCCAAGACCATACTAGATAAATGAACAGATAATTCATAGAAAATTATTTACTACATAAATAAATACATGGTGAAATAGGAATCTTTACCAGTAAACAAAGGAATGTAAATTAAAGCAAATTTAACATCATTTTATCTGTCAAATTAGGGAGACATCGTTTTGCTAACTGCTACTGAAGCTGAGATAAAACCAGTAGGTTTCTTCCAGATTGATGACACTGCATTAAACAATATTTTTGGAAAGCAATTCAGCAATACAGAAACAGAGTCATATACATGTCTACGCCCTTCACCAGCAATTCCTCTATTAGGAATTATTCCTATGGAAATTCAGCAGCAGCCAAAAGCTGTAGATACTCACTGCAGTGTTATCTATAAAAGCCTCAAACTGAAAACATATAAATGGCCAACATTAAGGGGAATGGCTTAATAAATTACAGTACCTCTGCACAATGGAATATTATGTGGCCATTAAAATGATAATTATGCAGAAGCATGAAAAATGTTTATGATCCACTGGCCACTGAAAACAAGCAGAATGCAAAATAGTAGGTATGCACCTCGGGGGAAACTCCAGTGTACATATATGTTCAGAGGAGATAATATGTAGAAATAATGTAATAGTTGGATTTGGATTAGGGAAATTTTGCAGGTGACAGAGAAACTATTATTTTAAATGCTGTCTTTCAATTTTCACCTGGAAGCTCCTGTAGTTTCTCACAGGTTTGGTTCTGAAGTGCTTTTTCAGTGCCCGGAGTAAATGTGCAAACCACCCATCTACAACTGCATTATCTTCACTTTCATTTATGCTATAATAAAGGGACCCTTCTTACCACCACTTTGAATGGCCTGTCTGCTCTGGTGCTTGATGCAAAGATGCAGAAATATGTCAAACGCACACATGCACACACACACACACACACACGCGCACGAACAATAAAATGGAGCACTCAGGCTGGAGGAAACCATACCCGCTGCCTGCTGATGCCAGCTGAGCTCATGTGTTTGTGCCTGGCTGGGGGCTGTGCCACCTGTCTGAAAGCTTCCAGGTGAAGGTACCTGTGCTCTGCCCAAACCAGATCTGTGGCCTAAACGCCCAGCTGGGGCAGGAGTCAGCCACCCTCCAGAGCCAAAGCCACAGCCCTGATGGATTTCCTGGGAGTCCCACTGACCCACAGTCCTGTGTACGCCTGTCAACACTCCTGGCTTGATGGCACAGAATGGGGTGGGTCCAGCCTGCCTAGTCATCCACCCCGGGACAGTTTCTCCAGCTTTCCTTATCCCCCTGACCTTCCTGCTGTTAAAACAGAACTAAGCTTCTGCACGGGACCTGGCAGACCACACTCAAAATCAACCACGTGACAATCACCACATCAAAACTATGTCGTCTGACTTTCCAAGAAATACGAGAAATAATAGTCAAATTTCCAAACAGGGCAGCTTCAACTGGCATATGATGAAGTTCCCTCTGCCTTAATCCTAATCAAAAAAGAAAACCCAAAGTAACCTGATGTTAACCCCACATTTATTTTCCTATTGTTCTGTCTTCCTGTCCTGACCTTACGAGGAAAGTAACTTTGAGATTCTCAATTTGCTTCTCGTTCTTGTTTCCATTTTCTTCAGCCCTTCTCTGTAAAAATCAGCCTTCTCTGCTCAGCTCATCAGAGCACTTATTCTATGCTATGGAATGAAGTGTTGCCTGGTTCTAGAATTGAAGATAAAGTGAACATGATCTGTAAATTAAACTGTTGTAATTTCCATCCTTTGACACTGTTACATCCTAGCCCCGAGATCTTGAGCAAGCCAGGTCAACTATCAGTGCCTCACTTTCCTCCTCTGTGAAATGTGAATAATGAAAGTCCCCACCTCATGGCACTACATGTAAATTAAGGGAGTTAATACTTGTCAGCCAAGTGCACAGTGCCTGTCCTACAACAAACACTAGGCACAAGTCAACACTGTTGCCATCATCTCCCTGCCTTTCTCTGTTTTGTGTGCATGCCCAATACAGAAACAGTCCCCAACCTTGTATGGGACAGAACCTCTTCGCATGATGTAATTTTCAACCTCCTTCTGGGAAGAAATTAGTGTTGATAAACGCTTAAGCTATTTTCTGATAAGCTTTAATGAGATTAATACCTCTTCTCGGAAGCCAGTTACCCACCCACTCAGCAGACAGACAGTCAGGAACTAATGATCATAAACCAACCCTTTTTTTTTTTCTTTGCATCCATTCTAATAGTGATTTCCAAATCTACCGTATCATCCTGGTTTGGCATGAAATGTTTGTATGTCAAACAATCTCTAAAGTGGCTTGCTTAAGCCTCTTCTCTTGTAACCTGCTCGAACTAAAACCTTGACACACGTTTAAAAGTAAAATGTCTGAAAATATTAACAAATCTATTACAGCACATAAAATAGCAAATTGATCTTGTCTCAAAATAGAAAAGGCCTAGAAATGTAGCTCAGTGTGAAGGCCTTAGGTTCAATCCTCAGTACCAAAAAAAAAAAAAAGAAAAAAAGAAAAAAAAAAAAAAGAATCATAGGACAGAGCACCAGTGAGAACCTGAGAGATCTGAAGAAGATTCTTCGCAAGCATTTATCAGAGTACTGATCAAAGCACACATGTGAAGATAATACCCAATGCCAAGGAAAACATCTCCCAAAAGGATTAGAAGAAATAACACCAGATGCCCACATGAGCCAGGAATAGTGCTGTTCCCCTCTGACAGACTAGAAAATTTCATAATTCACAGAACATTGGTTAGCACACTGAGGAAGATCTTCATGCAGTAGTGGCAGATAATAAAATAATATAGTCCTCAACCATATATGGCTCTAGTCTCACTTTACAAATCTTAAAAGCAAGATCAAACTGTTGCCAATAACTTAATTGAGTCCTAGACCAAGCTCAGGAATATTTGAAGGAATACAAAACTGTCCAGCATGCAACAAGATAAAAAACCACAATGCCTAACATCCAAGCAAAAATTACGAGATTTGCAATGAAACCACATAACTTGGCCCAAAATGAGGAGGAAAAAAATCAATAAATCAAAACTGGCCCAGAACTAATACAGAAGTTAGAAGTAGCAGAGAATATTTAAAAAGTTATAACTACCTCTACATGTACAAAAAGTTAAAATATAAAAATCACAATATAATCAAACTTCTGGAAATGAAAACTACAATGTTAAGATGAAAAATAACAGCTGATGAGGTCTTTCTCCTCTTTAAAAAAAGAGTGAGGATTACATAGCAATAGAAGTTATTAAAAAAGAAATACATACAAAAAAAAAAAAAAAGAATCAGAAAATGTGCAAAACACCACTGTGCTGTGGGTTAACTTCTAGCAGCTGGGTATGTATGTAATTGGAGGCTCCAAAGGAAAGGAGAGAACTGAAGGATAGGAAAAAAATAATAGCCAGAAGATTATTAACTCGATTCAAAAAACCAAAATCTACAAACTCACAATTCCAAGAAGCTCAACAAACCTCAAGGGCCAGGCATATAGCTCATTGGCACAGTGCCTGCCTGGCAAGCGTGAGGTCATGAGTTTGATTCCCAGCGCCAAAAAAAAAAAAATAATAATAATAATAATAACAACAAACCTCAAACACAAGAAACATGAAGAAAAGTGAACCAAGACACATCATAATCCAATTGTTCAAAATCAATAAGACAAAATGTTAAAAGCAGCCAAAGAAAAAAAGGCATATTACATTCGGAACAGCAAATACAAGGACTATAGCAGATTTATCAAAAAATAATGTGAGTAAAAAGATAGTGAAGCAGTATCTTTAAAGAAAAAACACTGTCAACCTAGAATTTCTTACACAGTGAAAATGTCTTTCGAAAGAAAAGATGAAACAATGACTTTTTAAGTCATACAAAAGCTGAGAAAGGTCATAACCAACAGACTCACACTATAAGAGATGTTACAGGTCATTCTTCAAGCAGTAAAAATGGTACTAGGCGGAAATATGGACATAAAGTAATTATACCATCAAAAATGGCAATTACATTTATTTACATCTATATTTTTAAAATAACTGAGCATTCATTAAACAATAAAAATACTGTAATATGGAGTTTATAACTTAAAATATATATCAACATTAGCATAAAGGTCAAAGGGCAAAAATAGAAATGTATAGCTATAAGGTTTAAATACTATATGTGAAGTAATATAATACCATCTGAAAGTGCACTGTAATGTTAAAGATTTATATTGCTCAACTGAAAGCAACTATTAAAATAGCAAATCAAGGAGTTATAGGTAATAAATTAACAAGGAAGTAAAGTGAATTACAAAAAAAAATACTAAGTCCAAAGGAGGCAGAAAAAAAGGAAAAACAACAAATAAGAGATGGGATGAATAGAAAACAGAAAGGTGACAGATTTAAACCTAAATATCAATCAATAATCACATTAAGTATAAGTGATCTAAACACTATAACTAAAAGGTAGAGATTATTTGATTGCATAAAGAAGAAAGACTCAACTACTGTATACACTACCTATACAAACCTATTTTAAATATAAGGAAGTAAATAAATGAAAATACAAAGATTGAGAAAAGATGTACCATGCTAAAACTAGTCAAAAGAAAAGCAGAGTAGCTGCATTAATGTCAGACAAGGTATACTTCAAAGCAAAACTATTACCAGGGATAAAAAGTCAATTTCATAATAATAAAGGATCAACTCATCAGGAGGACATTAACAATCCTCCAAAAATATTGTACATCAAATAACAGAGCTTTGAAAAACTTGAAGAAAAAAACTAAAGAAAAAAGAGATTACTTTAATAACCATATATCTGTGAAAGTAATTAAATTTGTAGTTTAAAACTTCCTATAAATAAAATTCTAGGCCCAGATGGCTTCCCTGGTGAATTCTACTGTTTAAAGAGGCAACTATAGCAATTTTAACAGGAAACTGCCGAGAAAAGACTTGCAACTCATTCTATGAGGCAGCATTATCCTGATACCAAAACCAGACAAAGACATTACAAGAAAAGAAAACCACAGACCAATATCCTTTATGAAAAAGATAAGGAAATTGTCAATAAAATTTCAACAAATCAAATTTAACAGTATTTTATAAGGACAATATGTCGTGGCCATGTGTTGCCCCAGAATTGCAAGGCTGGATTTATATTTTTAAAGAATCAATGGAAGTCACTATATTAACAAACTATGTTTGTCAGTTTTCTGTTACCATAATAAATACCTGAGATAATAAACATATAAAGAGGAAATGTAACTTTGGTTCACAATTTTGGAGGTTTCAGTCAATGATCTATTGATCCTGTTGCCTTGGGCTTGTGGCAAGGTAGGAGTGTGGCGGAGCAAAACTGCTAGCTGTCCTGATGGATAAGAAGCAAAGAGAACAAGGAAGAGACCAGGGTCCCACAGTCCCCTTAAGGGCACGCCCTCCAAGATCTGAGGGCCTCCCACTGCACACCCCCACACACACTCCCCAATCCCCTCCCAAAGAGGCTCTTACCTCACAATGGTGCCACCTGGAAACCAAGCCTTTAACACATGGGGCTTGGGGGACATTTAAGATCCAAACTAGAGGGGCCGGTGAGATGGCTCAGCAGCGTAAGCGCCTGCCTGGCAAGCGCGAGGTCCCGAGTTCGACTCCCAGAACCCACATACAAAAAAAGGGCCGGTGATATGGCTCAGCGGCACGGGCGCCTGCTGGCGCGCGAGGTCCTGAGGTCGACCCCCGGTACCCACAAAGAAAAAAAAAAAAATCCAAACTAGAGCTGGGGATGGAGCTCAATGGTATGAGCTAGTATGTATGAAGCCCTGGTTCAATCCCCGGCACCACAAAAACAAAACGAAACAAAACAAAAAGACACAAACTAACTTATAATCATTTGAATAGATGCTGAAAACGCATTTGACAAAATTTCATTCATTCCTGATTTAAAAAACAAAATAAACCCGGATGGAAGGAAAATTCTTCAGCCCAATAAAGGGCATCTACAAACAAACAAATATGTACTTAATGGTGGGCAAATCTATATTTAATGGCTAACATACTGGTAAACAACTGAATGTCTCCCCTAAGACTAGACATAAGTCAATGGTATCTACAGTTCAACACTGTTCTGAAATTTCTAGCAAGTACAATAAGAAAAAATAATTTAAAAAATCCAGATTGGAATGAAAGTGGTAAAACTTCCTTTGTTCATAGACAACATGATTTTTATGTAGAAAATTCAATGGAATCTACAAAAAAGTTAATAGAACTAGTAAGAGTTGTATCAAGTTTGCAAGGTATGATCAATATAAAAATTTCAATTATATTTCTATATACTAGCAACAAGCAGTTGGAAATTAAAATTTAAAAATATCTCTTTACAATAAAATTAAAATGTGAGATGCTTAGTGATGAATACAACAATAGTTGTGTGAAAACTGCTTTGAGAACTACAAAACGTTGCTTATGGAAACTGAAAGTCTAAAATGGAGAGATACACAGTGTTCATGTTAGAAGTCTGACTAATATCAATTCTCCCCAACCTGACCTGCCAATTCAATGCAATCCCAACCAAAATCTCAATAGGCTTTTTTTTTTTTTTGGTAGAAACTGACTAGTTAATTTTAAAGTTCATGTGATATGCAAAATACTTAGAATAGCCAAAATTTACAACTTCGAAAAAGAATGAATTTAGTTAACAGGTATTCCTTGATTTCAAGAATTAAAGAGCTACAATAATCAAGACAATTTAGTATTGGCACAAAGTTAAATTGATAAATAGAATATACTAGGATCTCAAAAACTAAGCCACCTATGTATGAACAACTGATTTTTGACAAAAAGCTAAATTCGGTTAATTCAGTGGGAAAGGGATAGTCTTTTAACAAATTGTGCTAGACAACTAGACATTCATATGCAAAAATTGAGCTTTTATATACACTCATACCATATGCAAAAATTAACTCAAAATGCAGTGCAGTCCTGAATGTAAAACTCAAAACTATAAAATTTCTAGACAAAATGCAGAAGCAAAATATTTGTGCTCTTGAGTTAGGCAAAGATGTCTTAGATATGACACCAATGGTATTATGAATACAAGAAAAATTGAAAAATTGTTCTTTACCAAAACATAAAACTTCTGGTCCATGTAAGACATTGTTAAGAGAACAAAAACACAATTTACAGAATGGGGAAAATATTTACAATTCATATATCTGATAAAGAATACATATCTCCCAATGTTCAATCAAACAAGCTCTTCCAAACAGACAAAAGACTTAAATAGATACCTTGCCCCCTTCAAAAAGATATATGATGGCAAACAAGCACCCGAAAAGATGCACAGTATCATCTGTTATAAGGTAAATATAAGTTAAAACCACAAGGAGCTACCACTACCCAACAATTAGAGTACGAGAAGAAGAAAACTAACACCAAGTGTTGAGGAGGATGTGGAATGACTAGAACTCTCATCCACTGTTGGTGGGTGCAGAAAATGACACAACTATTTTGGAAAACAGTTTGGCAGTTTCTTAACAAAATGAAGGCATACCTACCACATAATCCAGGCATTCTACTCCTAGGTATGTATCCAAGAGAACTGAAAGCATATGTCCACATGAGGACTCACACATAAATGTCCATAGCAACTTTCTTCGTAACAGCCAAGAACTGGAATCAACCCAAATGTCCATCAACAGGAAGGTGAATAAACAGCTATAATATACCCATACCACGGAATACTGCTCAGCAATGAGAATGAATGAACTATTGGTACATGCAAGATTCCAGAGTAATTTCAAAATAATTATGTTGAGTGAGTGTACCTACTGTGTGATTCCATTTATATAAAATTCTAGAAGATGCAAATCATCTGTAACAAGAGAAAGCAGATCTGTTCCTCTAGAGCATCTGCCATCCCTAGGGACAGGGTGGGTGAGTTGGAAGGGATGATTACAATGGGGCATGTTGAAATACTGGGGTGAAGAATATGGTTGTGGTGATGATGGAATAAGTCAAACTTATCAAACTTCCCACTTAAACCATGAGCAGTCTACTGTACTTTGATTATACCTCAATAAAGCTATTAAAGCCAACATGCACTACAGTGAGGAGTGGCTACCACCAGCTTCTCCTGGGTGTCCCGCAAAGAAAGGTCAAGACAAAGGACAGCAGCTACCCCATAGGAGCTGGGCTATGCCTCCTTCTGGTTGGGGAGAAGTTCTATGCATCCCACCTGCTATCCCTGTGATTCATGTCTTGGTAGGAGAACTGCAGTGAAGTTTGAAAGTTGGTGAAACCAAAGTATAGCCACCAGGGAAAGCCACATGAGCTGTCAGCCCCAATCTGCAAGGCTGTTTTGAGTCACCCCCTCCAGATCACCCACTTCCTGCCTGAAGACAGCAGCGAAGCCTGCTCTAGCCTGGCAGACTGGCCTCTCTGCCCACTCTGACTCTTGCCTTCTCCCAAATGAAAACTCTTCTCCAGGAAAATATGCAATCATGATAGAAGGCAGCAGCATGGCCCCACACCGGGCTCTAATGGGAAAATTTGTATGAGCAAGGGCAAAGTGAAGGACAGCAAGTAAAACACTGAATTAAAAGCCACTTAAATTAAGAATTCAATAGCATCCACTTAACTAATAAATAGTATTCCTCTTTGCCATTGATCGACTCTGGATTGTAATGAAGAGTTCCAGGGGCAACAGCAGAATGTCTTAATTCATGGTATAAACGTCACCAATCCTTGTGTTCCTAAGATTGAACGTGTTGCAGAAGAGGGGAATGGAGAGCCCACAGAAATTAATTCTTGGAACATCCCTGCAGGGTCAGCATTATTATACCCTGCTTCTAGGTGGATTTAATATCTCGAGTGCTAGGCAGGGCACCATTTGCCTAGGGGGGGCATTATAATCGTTATTAAGTGATGATGGGGCAGAAAGTCCAAAGCTGGTGCTCACACTAGATCAGCTGTCTTCTTTATTTCCAAGTTAAGAGAGTGAACAAATGTGTTGTGATCATTGTGGTGATGATTATTGCCACAGTCCATAAAAATGGCCCTGCACTGCCAGAACTATGGGACAGGCAGCACGAAGTCACTAGCTGCAGAGAAAGCTCTTCTCTTAGACGATGTGTTGCAAAATACAAGTTCACTGGAAGGATGCCTAGACTCCCACCCAACAGTTCTGTTGGAATCCTCTCTTCTGAGCCACTTCTGCACCACACAGCATCTTTCTCTCATGACCCAGTGCCTGTCTGTCCTCCTTAGAAACAGTGCCAAGTGGCCTCAGCATGGGACCCACAGGCTACCTTAGGCTCTACCATGAAAAGCTTTGAACATGTGGTCAGTCTAAATCTTTCCAATCACCACCCAGGTCTATTTCCAGCACCAGATGGGAAAGGGTGTGGCCCTGGCCCTCCTTGGGCAGAATGCCTTAGACCGGCACCCTGTGAGCATAAGGGCCAAAGGAAGGTAGAGACGGACTATGGTGGCTTCCCCCATACTCCAGCTCATTGTGGTGTGTTTGATCACGGGCCTGAGCTCCCTGTTTCTGGAAAGGCACATAAACACTGAATGACCATGAATAACAAAACAAATCTGTGATACCCTTACTCACATTGTACAGTGTCTCTCTCTTTTTACAGTTAAGGAAATTGAGACACCAGAGAGTAAAATCATCAGCTCCAGGGTATGCAGCAAGAGGACAGAAGAGCTGGCTGTGAACCCAGGCCCCCAGGCTCGTGGCTCATCCTAGCACACCATGCTCCAGTCTCCCAGGAGTTCAGTGAAGGTGAAGAATGAGATACCTGAAAGGTGGCCCCTAATCAAGGTGAGTCATGAACACTTACATGTCCCTACAATATAATCAGGCCCTCCTAGGACTCTGGGAAAATCCCATGATTGCCCTGTCTTCACAGAGCTTACACTGTACTGAGGAGATAAAACCTACTCATAAGAAATTCTCCAAGAGAAACACAGGGCAATACATAAACGCAAGGTTCATGAGATAATGTGGAAATATTCAGAAAACGACAATATTAGAGTCATCTTGTCTTGGAAAAGCCTGGCAGATCCTCTTCATAGTAAGTACCCCTAGTCACCAGTACACACAAAGACATCACCCAACCATTTCTTTTCCATTGGGCATACCCAATAGAGAGGGACCCTTCAACACACAGCACCCATTAGAAGTACACATATGAAGACCGTGTGTCCCTCTCATCCACATCCCTACCTTTTGTTTCTGGGGATATATGGCAGAACTGAAGGGATTTTATGCTCTACAGGCCAGGCCCACAGAGAACAGTATATCCAGGACCACTCACAGAGCTTAAGAGTGCCCTAAGAAGCCACTCCTCCTAGGATAGAATCCACAGGCTGAGAACCTCAGCTGGTCCTTGCTAGTCCCTGCCGTAGAGCCATTTACCTTGTGTCACTGCTATCAGTTTATGCTCCTACCATCAGAAAGCCTTCCATGTCCCACTCATGGGTAAGCTCTCACTGGCCTGGCCCAGCTTCCTCCCACTATGGGCTGCTCTTCCTTCCCAGTCTAGAGTGGCCCCAGTTCCCATGGAAACCAAGGGCTCTGGCCTGATTCAACTCCTTGTCATCCCACAACACCGTGAAAGTTCCTGTCTCCAGCACTTGGAGGAGGCTTTCCCCATTCCCAACCTAGAAGTGGTTCTCATCACTGCATCCGGCTGAATCTTACTCATCCTTGGGGACTGTCCTCCATGCTCCCACTGCCATAGCCCATGTGCTTCCCTCTGTCCTGGGACCCCAGTACCCTTGCTAGTAGCATCGCTCTCCTGTTGCCAGCACAGCACCCCACATCAGTAGTGAGATATTTATGTACCCTCCCTGTGATCACAAAACCTCCCAGGTAGCATCTTGCCATAACTGGGTCTGCACACCCCCCATCCACCTGCAGAGACTCAAGAGCTAAGGGTTAGCGGAAATGGAGCAGACTCAGAGGTAATATGGCGCTCCTTCTCTTTTTTCAGATGAAGGGACAGAGGACCTTCAATGGACTTAATGAAAGTGTGCAGCTGAGTGCTCTAGCTCCTTTAAAAGGACGCCCCACTCTCCTTTCTGCACCCCCTTTTGGCAGCAGAGTCCTGTGGAGGTGAGCAGCGTGGCAATATGGCTGGGCTATCTGTGTTCTAATTGCTGGGGAACTGTGGCAGTTCTTGTCCATGTGGTTCCTTGGTGACAATAAACCTGCTTTAAAAAAAGAAAGAAAAACAAGAAAAACCAGCAGAAAGAAGACAAGGACATAAACAGACAATATGCAGGAGGAAATACAAATAACAAACAAATACAGAATAAATTAATAATCAAAGATATGCAAATTAAACCACTCAAGCCCCCCAAATGCAAAATAAGGCAATAATGTACTATTTTATACCTATAAATTGGCACCAAAAAATGGAATTCATAAATCAAATGCTGGTAGGACTGTGGAGAAATGAGAACATTCATAAACGTCTAATGACATTAAAATCTGGTATGATATAGGGGGAAAATATTTAGCAAAACATATCAAGACCCCTATAGATACTTGTGCACGCTAACCCAGTAATCCCACTGCTGGGATTTCACCTTAAAGGAACAAATAGAAATCCACAGCCCTGCCTTGCTGAATCAGCACTACTTAAAGCCCATGATTGCTAATACCTCCAGTGTGTGGGTGACATCTCTACAGTCAATTAATGAGCCAATCTTTGTAAGATATACCATTAGCCAGCCTGGCTAACATCAATTACAGTCAGAAGCTGAGCTGTAATCATGAGGCGCGGAAGACCAAGCTGCTCATTGTTTAAAACGACCACAGAATCAAATCACCTTTATGAACAAAACTAGGATAAATCAGAGAGAAACAAAGAAAGGAGCACTCGCCGCATGTCCCTTCACACAGCTGGCTCTGTGTCACAGCACATCCTCACAGATCCAGTCAGGCTCGCCCCCTCCAGCTCTGGGAAGCCAAAGCCTCACTCCAAGGGCTTGGCTTGATGAAGGACCTTCTAGGGTCTGCTGAGTGACTGGGGTCCAGCTGTTAGACACAATCCTCGTGTCACAGGGGTGGAAACAGCTTTTCCATGTGCTGGGAAGCCGTATTTTGAAAAGCTGGCTGCAGGGGTTTGGATTAGGGAAGCTGGGGAGGGCTACCACCAAGTCACCATGGCAACAGCCTCCCTGGCATCACCTTCCCCTAACCCGGCCAGCCCCCACCAACTGGTCTGCTCACATGGGGACTGTGACTAACTGCATCTTCATGTGGCAGACACTCCCTCATGGGCTTGTGCTTGTGAGCAAGCCAAAAGGGCGGCTGGTAATCTGTCACCTTCACAGGGAACTTTGCAAAGCTCTTTTCCAATCCCTTATCTCACAATTCACCCCCTCACCCCCAACCCCTGCCACCTCAGGCACTATCAGGGAGGCACAGGGAAGGGGTTGCAGATGAGAAAAGGAAGATGGGTTATTCCCTTGGGGGGAGCTCACTGGGGAGGAAGTCCTGCCTCTCCAGAGAAAGACAGTGAGAGGAGATGGGGGGGTGGTCCTTGGCTGTGCTCTGGCCCAGTGGTACCACACAGCTGTGTGGCCTGGGCATCTCCACTTAACCTCTCTAACAGAAAATCTGGGGACTGGACAAGTGTGAGGGCTGTAGGCTTTCAGAGCACACCAATTAGAGTAAAAATTAAAATGATGGTCCTGACATACAGTTAGATTAAAAAACCACCTATTGTCTACCCTTTGTCATTATACACCATCTAGTATCACTATGATTTCCTAAAAGAAGGAACATTTTAGCTCCCAAAAAGTAGGAGGTAAATGAAAAGTAGTCCTTTAGGTTAACATACTTAACACTAAACTATAGTATCTTCATTTTTCTCCTTTCCCTGCCCACTGGCAAAGACTGCAGTGACAACTCACAGGCATCAAGAGCTGGGGTTTGGGAACCTCAGAACACTCAGCCATCCCAAATAGCAACACAGCTGAGGTCACAGTCTAGAAATGAACTTGAATTCAGGTCCACCATGGCCTGGGGCTGTGGCTCCTCCTGCTGGGCCCAGTAATGCAAAGGGTATCTGTATTTTTAAAAACTGGTTTTCCAAAGCTGGAGCAGTTTTTCACTGCACAACCTGAAAACCTCCAGTTCCCCCTTTACTGCACAGCTCTCCCAGCTGATGTTTCTGAACTGGGGGGGGGGGCTCCCTGCTGCGGTGTCAGTACTCTAGATGGTTCGCCCCCCAATGTGGCCTCCACCCTGCCCATGACAACTTCAGGGGAAATGGTGAGGCAAACCCTACTGCTCTGGATGGGGCTCCCATCCCTGGGCTCCTGCTAGACTCAGTGGTCCTGTCCCTTTCTCTTAAATACACTGAGCAGGCATCAGAATGACCTGTGGATATTTAAAACACAGACCCCTGGGCGCCATCCCAGCATTTCCGATTCAGGGTGTCTGGGGTGCGTCTATGAGTATGCACTTCCAATAAGCTACAGGTGATGTTGGTGCTATTGGTCTGGGCCTGTAACAGGGACCTAGAGGCTGGCCGTGCAGATGCCCAATGGGTAATTAACAGCAGGAGAAGCTTGGCATCCCTGCCTTCATTTTTTTTTTTTTTAAGTCTCCTTTATTACCTTAAAACTGGTCAGATCCTTGCTCAGCTCTACACATAGGCATATTAATCATTTAAAGAGTGTCTGTTTTATAAGATTTATTAGCCCTAAATTTACCCAGATAATCTCACCCCTCTTTAAGAATGAGGACACCAAGGGCCGGTGAGATGGCTCAGCGGCTTAAGCATCTGCCCGGCAATCGCGAGGGCCCGAGTTCGACTCCCGGATCCCACATACGAAAAAGGGGCCGGTGATATCGCTCAGCGGCATGGGCGCCTCCTGGTGCGCGAGGTCCTGAGGTCAACCCCCCCGGTACCCACAAAAAAAAAAAAAAAATGAGGACACCAAGATAAGAGTAACAAAAGTAACTTCTAGGATTTGCATGGACAACCAATTGCCGACTTTTGCACTATTCAGTTCCAGACCCCCTGGAACGATGCCTGGAAGTCTCAAGTCATTGTCCTAAACCTATAATCACCTCCCATTCTACTCTGTGATGAGATCACTTCCCTAAGTGGGAGCAATGAGCCAAAGATGGCAACTGAAGCTGAGAGAGCAATCATGCCCTAAGAATTCCTCCAGAGCTTCAAAAGCAGGACCGAGGTCATGATTAACCAGACTCTAGCCCACTCCAGCAAGTCCATAAAGGCTGGCCTCATTCTTTTGTGAGTGGACCAGTCTGAACCTCTTCATCATAGCTTGTGCCCCTTTCAGCCGCTCAAGCTGAAGCCCCTTTCCTACTTTCTCCTACTTTCTGATTCTGCCTAATAAATCTGCCTGTGCTCCACACTGACACATCCTGAAATGCTTTTCTGTGATGCCAGTTCATGAATATATTCCACTGAGGGGTAGATTCTTCAAGGGGTCTATTCCCCATCTAGTCTTCGAGGGATCTCTTTGGATACTGTCTCGTGAAAAGACCACACTTTGAGAACCACTGCTTTGAGCTCATTCTTCCCAGGAGCTCCCCAACCTGTGACAAAGCATCTGGCATCCCAAGATGGCTTAAGGGATGGGGCTGGGTCAGAAAGGAAAGGGTGTGGGGGGCAATGCAAAAATGTACTTCTGAGGAAGCCTGACTAGTTCCCCAGGCTACAGAATGTCTGTGGGGTGCCTGTAATCCCCACTCAGGCTGGAGAGCTTTAATATGCTTTATGACCAATTCTATTTTCATCACAGAAAGAACCTAGAAACCACCCCTAGAAGGAGACTCCTGCACCCCAAAACCCTGTACAGCAGGACTTGAATTAGGCCCAGATCTCTTTATTCACTGTGCAGGGGACATAACTCAAGATGGGCTTAGCAATGAATCTAGGCAAGTTCTAGCCAGGTGGGACTGAGATACTAAGCACAACCTCATCACTTGGCAAAAGACACAAATGAGTTTGAATAAAAATGTGGATTCCAGAGCAACTGTCCCATAAGCCAGGAGCCCCTGAAAAACATCCCCAGCCACTCAACACCTCAGCCCATCCACAACAGTGCAGGCCATGAAGTAATAGAGAAAAAATTCTTCATGATACTTGTTAAAATGGTAAGACATAAGGCACACTTAAGTCAGGAGGGTAGTACCTTAGAGCTTTGCAGTAGGAGAAAAATTGGGCTCTGCAGAGAATGCAACAAGGAAAAATGGGAATTTAGGACCATGAAGCAGAGTTGGGATGGGGTCAGTGAATGTAAAATTGCTAAGAGGAAACGCTGGGAGAGGGGGAGGGGGCTAAACCAATCTAATGGAATTCTTGTTGAAGGTAGGCTAGAATGACCAGATATTACCTGAGGTTAATGAAGGATAATGGAGGATGAAGACTTTGATTTACATCAGGAGTGGGGGATTCTGGGAAACTGATTTAGCAAGACTCTTGCTAAAATCGGGCTCTTGAGGACAGGCCCAAGAATACGGCTGGTTGTTCAATAACCGTCAGAGGCAGGTTGACCGAGGCTGCCCTAGGCTAGTGGAACTCTGGAATCCACGTTTTTATTCAAACTCATTTGTGTCTTTTGCTAAGTAATGGGGTTGTGCTTAATATCGCAGTCCCACCTGGCTAGAACTTGCCTAGATTCATTGCTAAGCCCATCCTGAGTTATGTCCCCTGCACAGTGAATAAAGAGATCTGGGCCTAATCCAATTCCTGCTGTACAGGGTTTTGGGGTGCAGAAGTCTCCTTCTAGGGGGGGTTTTCTAGGTTCTTTCTGTCATGAAAAAATAATTGGTTAAGACAAGCACAAAAGGTTTTATGTTTATTGAAAGTAGGAAAAGAAAGGCTCTGCAGAGCAAGCTTGGGCCATGTAGGAAAATCAGTATACTCTACAGGACAAGAGTGGGCTATAGTGAGAGAACACGGCAGCAAAAGCTCAGTGTCGACTGTCCTTTTGTATTCCCATCTCCTCAGGATGATGTCAGGTCTAGGCTGCCCTATCCAAAACTGCTCAATTTCTTGCAAGAAGGCCACTTGCAGGGCTTTAGGAACTGTTCTGTGCATGTGTTCTGGGATTTCGCAACTAACAGGTCACACCTACTTCCCCAGCCAGTCTCCCATGCCCTAATCTGCCTCACTGCCACCAATGTCGTGTGTGGCCTGGCCAAGTCATGTATAATATATCTGAGCCCAAGAGTTTCCATCTGTCCAAAGGGCACGTTGATCATACCTGACTTGAGAAGCAAATGAGAAGGAGAATTGGATGCGTGTTGAAAATGCAAATATGCAACACATCACAAAGTATTCAAAAAGGCAGATGAATACTGCCAAAGACCTTCTTTGATCAGACTTTGGTCAGGGTCATGAGCTCTTTTCTCTACTAGGCCTTGACCTCAAAACCCAGCTTTGCTGCAATGAATTAGCCCAGTTTTAGCAAGAATCTCCCACCCTTGATATATGATTACACTGGCCTGCTTTCAACAAGAGTCCTGTTAAGTTGCTTTAAAGCAAGAATCCCCCTTTTATGTCTCTTCTTAGTAATTTTCCATGCATTTTTACCACCACCAACTCTGCTCCTTGGCTGTAGATTCCCACTTGTCCTTGTTATATTAGGGACTAAGTTTAATTTTATGCTGACATCTCTTTCCCCCTATCACAATAGTTTCTGGTTAAAATTTGTCTTCACCATTTTAACTAGTTTCTGGTTCTGTTCTTTTTGACAACAGCTATTATACTGCCGAACACCTAAGTTCTAGTCTCAGTTTATCACTGATCATCACTAAAGCCACCCCAGACACTCATCTTCTCTGAACCACTGTTGGCTCAACTACAAAACAGTGCACGCAATGGAATATATCTGGCACAGGAACCAAGCAAGATCTTCCAGTGCTGGCCTGTGGTGAAGGTGCAGTAACTAAGCACAGTTTTCTTTACGACCACATTTAAAACACATTTACAATGGAAAGAACGTGGCATTGCTTCTGTCAGAAAGGCACCTCTTGAATCTAATGCCAACATGAGACATACCTCAATGCTGGACACTTACGCAGTAACTGGCCTGTCATCACCAAAAGCATCCAGGCCATAGAAGTCAGAGGAAGACTGAGAAAAGTTCCATGCTGCAGCAGAGTAAAAAGACAGGGAAACCCAATGAGGCATGTGATTCTCAACTGGGCCCTTTTACTAAAAGGACATTACTGAGGCCCTCGGGAAAACATGATGAGGGCCTGAGGATTACCTAGCAGTAGCACATCAACACGAGATTCCTGGTTCTGTCCGAGACTGTCCTTGTACGCAGGAAATACACACTAAAATATTCAGTGGGCAACTTTCTCTGAAATGGTTCAGGGGTAAAGGAAGGTTTATTGCACTGTACTTTTTGTATGTTTCTTGTAAGACTGAGATTGTTTCAAACTTAAAATTATAATAATAAACTGAAAGCTGAGGCTCAGAGAGGCCGAAGTGGTCGGGTAGCACCACGACTCACCATCAACCAGGGCTCGCAGCCCAAGACCAGTGCTCTTCCTTCCCAGTGACTCCTTGGCAGGGGAAGGCATCAAGGAGACGATTAATAAGTACTACTTAAAGGTCTTGAGCTCTAGTCCCCATTATGCCTTCAACCACAAGCTACCCCCTTTCGCTCTCTGCACAACAGTTTCTTCCTCCATCACATGAACAGGTGGCAGAAGTCTGAGGTTCTTAACAAGGGCCCTGCCACACTCTGGATGTGTGAGAACGTGGATGCTAACCACCCTACAGTGTATCCTTGTCCCACACAGCCAAGACCCGCCCTGCACACCAGTGCTGTAGACAGACTGTACTTTGTTTTATTCATGATTTCAGCAGGAATCATTCACCATTCTAAAAGAAATCTCGTCACAATAGCAATGCTGCTCTTGATGCTGGCTCAGCATCACAGCCAAGCTGGCAGCTCTGTGCACAGGGGCCATCTTCTGACCACTTCCTTCTGTCCCCTAGTCCAGCCATGCCTATGCCAGCTTTCTCACAAATTCCTTTCTTTTCATTTCTCTTTTATTTGATAGATATCTTGACAGAACAGGGTGTTTTTGTTTTTGTTTTTTTGTCTGTAGGTAGGTTTATGTGTATTCAGGAGTTTTGCTTCAAGCTAGTAAAAGGAGTATTACAAGATAAATATTTTTAAAATGGTATTAGGTTTATAATAAAACTGTCCTTGCAAAGGATCATTCTTCTAAGCCCCCCCCCTTTTCCCAGTGCTAACGATGGAACCCAGGGCCTTATACATATTAGGCAAGCTTTCTACCACTGAGAAACACCCCAGCCCTAACCACTTCATTCTTTTAAAGGGCTACATGGTATTCCACAGCTCAGTTATTGGTAGATGTTTAGGTTATTTAAGGTTACTTTCCATTTTGCACTGCTGCAAACAGGTTGCAATGAACATCCTGGTACATATCTCTTTGTCCCATGAATGATTTCCAACTAGATCAGTGCACAAGGTCATCTCCTGCCATGGCTTGTATCTGGACACCCTCCACCCCAGGCCTCATGCAGTCATAGGTGGGGCTTTTCTAAGGTGGTTGGATCTAGAGTATGTGATTCTGGGATCAAGGACGTGATGCTAGCTTAAGAGTTTGAGTGCTATCTGCCCTAAGGGAGGGTAGTCTAGATAAAATATGAGACAGAAAGGGACTGCTATTGTCGTTGGTTGTCACTTGCTGCTTTCTGCTTTTGCTGCTTCCTACTTTCCATACCATGAACTATTTTTTCTCCTCCGTGATGACTCTCTGCCATGACACCTTGCCTTGGAGCCAGCCGATTATGGACTGAAACCTCTACAAACTGTGAGCCAAACAAACCTTTCCTTCTTTAACTTTGGGTGTCAGGTATTTGTCACAGCAATGAAAAAAGTAACTAAGACATCTCCTTTCAGCCCAGACTCTCCTTTGCTGGTCACATACACTCTTCAGCCCCACAGACACGATCTGACAGCAACACTTTTCCTTCTCTTGTTCAGGCCTTCCCTTTGTCTACAGCTGACTAATCCCTGGCCACAATTCATCCAGGATCAGATAGGGTGTATGCTCACTGCTTGACCACAAGACCTCTCAACAATTCTATTCCACTGGATGTGATGGGCAGGAGTGAAGTGTAGCCTGGCATAATACCCCCTGCTGGAGTTTATACAAACTGAAATGCATTTTATTCTGGTAGGAGTTTTTCTGCAATGGGGTCTTCATTTTTGCCAAGCACAGAGTAATGAAGGAAAACCAGATTCTCTTTAACACTAAGGCTCACATTGGTTTCTCTCCCAGGGATTCCTTTGAGCACATCATTTTGTGGTCTGCAGGTTCAAAGGTGCTATAGACTGAATGTGTCCCTCCAAATTCATAAGTTAAAACCATAACCCCTAAGGTGATGGTGTTAGGAGGTGAGCAGAGCTGTTGGGAAGTGATGAGGACATGAGGGAGGATCTCTTATGAATGGGATTAGTGTCCTTATAAAAGAGACCTCTGGAGTGCTTTTCTGTCCCTTAACCCATGTGAGGACACAGTGAAAGCCAGATGCCTATGACTAGGAAAGAAGCATTCACCAGATACCAAATACAATGGCCCCTTCGTCTCAGACTGCCCAGCCTACAGAACTGTGAAAAATAAATCTGTTCTGCTTTGTGGTATTCTGTGATAGCAGTCCTAATGGACTAAGATAAAAGGTATTTTAAATTTCTAGTTTCTTAATACCTCTATCTCACATATGTGAAATGTAAGCATTCTCCAAAGGTCTTCATTCAAGATATACCAACATTTCAGCAACTGGGCGTAGCATTCAACAAACGTACAAGCAGAGGAAAACAAATTTGCACTGAAATACTTGGGAATCATAAGCCACACACTTGTTTAAGCATTGAGTTTCAAAATCCAACAGGATACTTTTCACAACTTAAAAGCCTTTCTCCAATCCCATGATATTCATTTATTAATTTATTCACTACATACAATAGATCTAGAAGACTGTAAGAGAAAAATTTTGCACCAGACACTTGTTAAAATGGCAAGACAGATTTTATTCAAGTTAATGCAGTAAGAAAGAGACTTCTGTATAGAACTGAGCTCAACTCTGAATACATCAGAGACAACTGGAATTTATAACCAAGAAAGCAGAATGAGGGTGCTAGTAGATGGAAATAACTAAGAAGAACTTGATTAGATATTAAGGGAGGGAACTTTCACTAAACTGGCTTAAGAGGATTCTTGCTAAAGGCAGGCCCTGGGCTTAGATATTAAGTGTGGGGAGGAGGAACTTGATTAGATATCAAGAGTGATACAAACTGGCTTAGCAGGGTTCTCTGTTAAAACTGGGCTCAGCAGGCCAAGGTCAAGAAGAAGGCCCAGAGAAGCCTAAAGTTTGGCAAGGAGGGAGTCCTCGTCAGAACATATATATTGATATAGGTGTGTGTGTAAATGTGGATTAAATCTAGAGGTAGACATGGATATTGATATCTGCATCTATCTTTTTATTTATTTATTTTTTCCTTTATGTGGGTACCGGGAGTCAAACTCAGGACCTCGTGCTTGCCAGCAGGCGCTTGCGCTGCTGAGCCATCTCACTGGCCCAATCTATCTTTTTATAATATGCATATTGTCCTAGACCATTGGGCTGCTTTAACAAAATGCCTTAGACTAGGTAATTTATAAATAATGAATTTATTGTTCACAGTTCCAGAAGCTGGAAGGTTCAAAATTAAGGTAACAGCTGATTTTGCAGCTGGTGGGGGCTTGCTTCCTGCTTCACGGAGAACATCCTCACAGGGCAGAAAGGCAGAGAAACTCCCTCAGGCCTCTTAAAAGAGCACTAATCCTATTCATGAGGGCTCCATCCATGTTAGTGAAGCATCTTCCAAAGGTCTCACCATCACCTAGAGGGTTCATTTTCAAGCTATGGACGTGGGAAGGACACAAGCGTTCGGAACACAGCACATACAATCCAGCACCACACTGGCAGTGGGGGATGAAGAGGCAGACAAGCATACGTTCCTGTTTAGGAGCCCAGAATCAGAAGCTTCCCTACATGGGGTGCTAATACAGTGTGGGCAGGCTTAGAGCACAGTGGTCAAACACGAAATCCATCATTCTAAAGACTGCCTGACTCTCAGGCTATAGGGACAGTTGTGATTCTGGGGCATCCAGGACCACACGTCAGCATTTTCAGGGGACTTCTAGAGGCTATGGGAAGGAAGTCCACAACTCAAAGGCCAAACTCACTTTGGTGGATGGATGGTTCTGACAATGATTTATTTTCTAAGGTGATTTCCTATGAGTCACTCTCCAGGAAGTCTCTAGTCCACTGGAAGTTTGTTAGCTGGGTCCAGAACTGGATTAAAATATAGATTCTCTGGCTATGGATATTACTCAGTGATAGACCACGTGCTTAGCATGCATAAAGCCCTGGGTTCAATCCCCAGCACCAAAAAAAAAAAAGTGAATACACACACATCTATTTATAAAAGAAAAGATAGATTCTTGGATTGGATAAAAAGAAAAAAATCAGCTAATTGTTACCTAGACCCTTAAAACACTATAAAGAAGTTGAAAATAAAGTGACAGAAAAGTACATTCCAGGCAAAAATGACAAGATAACTGATGTAACATTATCAATGTCAAAGAAAAGAGAGAAGGAATAAATATTAAATCAGTTCAAAGCTCATTTCAAGAAGCTAGTAAAGCAACAATAGATTAAACAAAGAAAGTAGCAGAGCAGAAATAATAAATAAATACTGGAGCAAAAGAGGAAACCAATTATCAAAACCAAAACCTGGTTCTTTGGATGACAAATTTTTAGCAAGACTAAACAAAAGGAAAAATACTATGGCACACACATACATACACACACATACACACACACACACAAAACAACTAAGCATAGGATTTAAATGGGGATTTCTTAGCTGGGTGTGGTGACACACATCTGTAACCCCAGCACTTGGGAGGTTGAGGCAAGAGGATCACCATGATTTCGAGGCCAGCCTGCGATACACAGTGAATTCAAGGCCAGCCTGAACTACATAGCAAAATCCTGTCTTAAAAAAAAAGTAGGATTTCTTGACAAAAACAGTAAGTACTTCTTCAAAGAGAAACTATGAACCGAGTTAGAAAAAAAACAAGCAATAGTCTTTAAAATTATCTTTAATATAAATAATCATAACTTTATTTACTAATAACCACCAGAGAAACTGAAATGATAGAAATCTGTGTCTCCCTCCCCAAAGGCATAAAGCCAAAAGAGCTGTGTAGGTGAGTTTTGCCAAATCTTTATGGAATGGCTAATCTCTATCCCAAGCAAACTGTCTCTGAGAATAGAATAAAAGGGAAAACTAGCAAAGTGCTTCTCAAGGTTAATATAACTTTAATAAATTACACAAGATAGTTCAATAAAATAAAATCACACCTCTGCCTCTCTTAGAAAAACAAATGCAAAGATCCTATTTAAAATAGTCTCATCAGGGGCCGGTGAGATGGCTCAGCAGCGTAAGCGTCTGCCTGGCAAGCGCGAGGGCCTGAGTTCGACTCCCGGAACCCACATACAAAAAAAGGGCCGGTGATATCACTCAGCGGCACGGGCGCCTGCTGGCGCGTGAGGTCCTGAGGTCGACCCCGGTACCCACAAAAAATAAATAAATAAATAAATAAATAATAAAATAGTCTCATCAAATTTAACAATACAAAAAACTACATCATGATAAACTAGTTCATCTTAGAAACATAAAATATTCATCATAAAAAATTTATTAATATGCCACATATCAGATTAAGAACAAAAATAATAATCAGGTTAATAAATGCTAAAATATTTTAGCATATGTATTCATGACAACAAATTAGGGATAGAAAAGAATTTTAATTTGATCAAGGTTTCTGTTAAAAACTGACAAGCATTGTATGTAAGAATGAAGATTTAGATGTATTTTCATTAAAGTCAGGGCCCTAGCAAGGATGCAACTCTCATCTACATTATCCATCACTGAATTCATAAACCCATCCAGAGCAGTAAGACAGGAAAAACCAAGTACAGTGGTACATTTCATGAACTTAATTCTTTCCACAATTCTGGTTGCAAACTGAATCAGACAAGAACTGAATCAAATTTCCCCATAAAGTCAACACCGAACCTAACAATTGAATTTGGTTTGCGACCAGAATCATGGAAAGAATTAAGTTCATAAACTGAGGTTCCACTGTATAGTAATTACAAAGAAAGACAAATATCACTATAGATGACATCATTTTTCATGTTGTACCTTGTGATAATTAATTTTATGTGTCAAGTTCAGTGGGCTGAGGGCTAGATAGCTGGTAAAACATTTACATTATTTCTGGGTTGTGTCTGTGAGGCAATTTATGGAATAGATTAGCATTTGAACCAGGGATTGATCCCAGGACCTTTGCACTGAGCTACCAATTCTTTGACAGCCTTCTTAAAACAAAAATGTGGGGGGAGGTTAATTTGCTCTCTGTGTGAGCTGAGACAGCCATCTTCTGTTCTTGAACTTGGTGCTTCTATTTCTTGGGCCTTTCAACTTGAACTGGAACTTAACATCCTTGGCTCCCGTGGATCTCAAACATTTGGGCTCAGACTGCGACTGTAGCAGCAGTTTTCTTGGGCCTCCAGTTTGGGACAGCAGATTATGGGCCCAAAGTCATATATATAATCTATTGTTTCTGTTTCTCTGGAGAACCCTGCCTAATGCACACCTAAAGCTGAAACACACACACACGCGCGTGCACACACACACACACACACACACACACAATCCAGTAGGATGATCAGAAGAGCACAAAAAAACTGACCAAATGGAAAGATATTTACCAGGCTGTTGCTGAGCAGACTTGATACTGAGGTGTTAATCACCACAAAACAACCTGGAAACCAATGCAATTTTAATCAAAATGCCATCATATAAGTTGCCACCTCATACCCATTAGCATATAAAATGATGCAGCCACTTTGGGAAACAGTCTGGCAGTTTCCCAAAGACCGGGAACTTCACTCATAGGTATATACCCAAGAAACATGAAAACATATGTCCACACAAAAACTCGCACAGGAATGTTCATAGCGGCATTATTCATAATAACCATAAAGTAGGAACAACTCAGTGTCTATCAGCTGTTGAATATATAAGCAAAATGTGGAATATTCGCACAATGAAATGTTATTCAGCCATAAAAAGGAATGAAGTACTGATTCATGTTACAACATGAATGAATATTGAAAGCATTATGCTAAGTGAAATAATCCAGGCACAAAAAGCTTATATTGTAAAAATGACACATATTATATGATTCCATTTATAAGAAACATAGAGAACAGGCTGATCCATGAAAACAAAGTAGATTAGTGGTGTCCAGGAGTGGGGGACAGGGGGATGGTAATTGACTGTTAATGAGTGTGAGTTTCTTTTTGAGGTGATGAAAATATTCTGGAATTAGTAGTGATGGTCACAGAACTTTGCGAATATATTAAAAACCAGTGGATTGTACACTTTAAAAGAATGAAATTTACAGGATGTAAATTACATCTTAATTTTTAAAAATTTCCATCAATGTTTGTTTTGTTTTGTTTTTTTGTGGGTACCGGGGGGTCGACCTCAGGACCTCGCGTGCCAACAGGCACCCATGCCGCTGAGCGATATCACCGGCCCCTTTTTCGTATGTGGGATCCGGGAGTCGAACTCGGGCCCTCGCGCTTGCCAGGCAGGCGCTTACGCCACTGAGCCATCTCACCGTACCTCCATCAATGTTTTTTATAGGACATGACACAAATCTTAAAATTCACATAGAAATGTATAGGATGAAGAACTGCTAAGACAATTTTGAAATATGAAATGCTGGAAAGACTTGCTCTGTTACCTATTAAGACTTATTAGAAAACTTAAGTAATATGTTATTATCATGGAAATAGGCAATTAACCCAAAAAGAAATATTGATCCTAGGAAGAAACTCATAGACAGATGTCAGGGTATGCAGAAGGCCCTGGGCTTGGTCTCCAATACTACAAAATTATAACAATTAAATTAAATTTTCAATTTTTAAAAAAAGAAAAGACAGATTTGATCTCTAGTGGTAGAAATTTAATTAATTAATGGATATCAAACCAAACCCAACTGAACCTGCTGAGTGCTTCCCTAGACAAACTCTGAGAGAACATACATGGGTGCTAATGACTGGCATCAGATTCTTCCCACATCCACGGCTCACGGGAACACAGCTGACTAGCATTTGGGTGGTTTCCCCCTCTACAGAAGCCAGGCTATTTTATTATTCCATGTAGAATTAAGATGGATACCTGTGAGGGAATTTCTATTCGTAGAATCTCAGACATCATTCGTGACACTTAGTTTCTTGCCGGAAGCCCACTGCCTAGCTCAGTTTTTGAGCCCAATGCCCAGCACAATGCCTGACGCAGAGTTCGGTAGAATGAATCAAATTCAAATCTGTGACTAAATAAATATGTAGAAGTTAAGTCCCCAAATCCAGTAACTTGCCCAAAATCACAGGTATCCAGACCTTCAATCCATACTACTTAATTTATTCATAGTTAATCAATGTGCATTTGATACTTTCTTTCCCCAGCACCTGATGTGTTTTTGTACTGTTAAGTGACCTAAAATGACTGCGCAGCACATCTTCCAGGAAGCAGATAAGCAGCACCAAGAGGTTCTGAAGTATACCTTGGGGTGATCCATCTTTCTTCCCTCAACACTTAATGATGCCATGTTTACAATCAATGAAAAAGAGAAGCCCTTTGAATTCTAATCACCTGCTAAGCAGCACTGCAATGAAAGCTATGAGCAGCAGGAACCCACAAACTACAGATTTATTTTCTCTCCCCAAAGAAAAATCTGATTTTGGAAATTTGCTTTTAAAAACATGTTAGGTATGAGATCCTGGAAGCAGAATGGGGATATGGAGAAAGCTGGGGAAAAAGACAGATGGGATTTGAGGAGCTGGAGGAGGTTAGGGCAGATGAGAAAAACAGCAGCAGCCACAATGAGGTCAAGATCCCAAGACAATACACAGTCCTTAAGTTTCATGACCTGCAGTGACCTATACCTCATGAAAAACAACAGCCTTTCCATTCCTATTCTCATTTTCTTGTTTTCTTGCTATTTGTAAATGGCCAGTAACAAGGTGGTAGAGGCATTCCTAAGTTTACACTAAGGTTTTCTGCCCCAAATGAAAGTGTGAAATAAATAGCTATTCTCCTTATATTTTGAGAATTTAAAATTCACAGCTATTCTAAGGAAGGCTGGAACCACTAATAGGCTGTTTAACAATGTGCGAGGTATGAGTTTTGCAGCTGCATAATTAAGTAAGACTCTGGCTGCTGAGGATACATCTCAAAGCGGGAAAGAGGCACACGGGCTCGGCCCTGCTTCACAGGGGCTGTGGAGGTTTCTTCCCAGGAAGGCAGAAAGCATTGCCTCAAGGGCCAAATTTGTAGACAGATATTTTAGGTCTATAATGAACAACAGAGATCTAGATCTCATAATGTGTAACCACAAAAATAGCATGAGCTTTTTAAAAATCAATTCCCTTTCTGGCAAGTAGCAGCTCCCCTCCTGCAGGATGAGGAATGGGGGTGGTATACAGTGGGCAGAACAAAAGAGGAAGGCTCAGAGGCCAAGGTGGTGGGTGGGAAACAGGCAGATTAGGTGCTAGATTAGTTCCAAAGATGGCCACAACAATCTGCTGTCATGAGGTGGGCTGCATTTCCCTGTCCCTTAATCTGGACTGGCCATGTGATTTGTTCTAAGAAAATATGGCATAAGCGACCTTCTGGGCTTGAAGTGGCCTTGCAGGTTCTACTTTCACAGAGGCAGGTTCCTGATACCATGTAAAGAAGCCTGGCCATTCTACTGAGAAGCCACAAAAAGTCTTCTCCTTGCTCTGGAGAATGAGGGACAGTGAGAAGACCAAGAGGAGAAGAACTGAAGCTTCCAGTCCAAGGCAGCTGGAAAGTCCAACTATGGGAATGGCTCCATCTTGGATCATCCAGCCCCAGCTGAGTGGGCCAAGTGGAAGAAAGGGAAGCCGAATGCACAGGCATTGGCCGAAATCTCTGATCCATACAATGGTGAGTAAATGATTTCTTTAAACCACTATACTTGGGGATGGTTTGCTATGTGCCAAAAGACAACTGAAATACCACCTAACTACTCTCTGCTGCCAAGAGTTCCCTAAGGCATGGCACGCAGTACGGAGTTTGATTTTGTTTCTGGGTGGTTTCTGTATTTTGTTGTTACTGTTTTAAATTCATCAACTAGAGACTATTGCCAGAAACAGTGAAAACTGACTTGTGATTAAAAGACCCCTTAAACATGCTGGCAGGGGAATCAGTGTTCTGGGCAGGCTATTGCAAGTGTCACACATGCATCTATGGTACCAAGACACCCCAAGTCCAGAGAGCAGCATCTCAGACCTGGGGTGCCTGCCCACTCATCTCCCCAGAACACAGGCCACAACTGTTCTATGAGCAAGCTGCTCTGGCTCCATCATCACAAAAAATGCCCTAGAAGGTAACTGGGTACATCCAGTACTCACAGGCCTTGATCCCTCTCCAGCCTGAAGTGACAAGCTGGCAGACGCTCCAGGCTCCCTGCCTCCCTTCTGTCATTCCCCTCAACGTGGCAAAAAAAGGAAAGGAAAAAGAGGCCACATTTATTCCCCACAAAGCTTCAGGCCAGGCTGTCGTCCCCTCACATTTGGTGGCAGACAGATCCAGCAAGATGTGGCTGCACTCTCTGCCATGAATCATGTCCAAGCTCCGTGGGGGAGAAACTGCCCAAACAAAATGAAGGAAAGGGCTGTGTGCGCCCTGGGGTGGCAGGTCTGTCCTCTGCGAGGAGAATGGCCTGCCTTTTATGGGGTGGGAGACAGACAAGGGCCAACTACCCCACCCCATGACTGCACTTGACTGCAGCTAAAATGCAGGCACCCCAGGTCCGGAGCTTCAGAAAGCTTCCCCAACTGCGCTGTCACTTCAGGGACTGCACAAAGCCAGGCATCTTGTGCCCAGGGCCATGATCACAGGAGCAGGGCAGCAGGCAAAGCACAGGACCTGTCCCTCCCCTGAGTTAGCCTCCACACCGTTACCTGCTCCAAGGTTCAAAAGCCTTGAAGAAAGAGGATGAGGAAAGTCACAAGGCAGGGGCTAGGAGCAAAGGCAGCAGAGGGAATCATCCAAAAGGAGCTGGCAGAGAGGGAAATAAGTATGATACAAAAGAACACTCACACATGCACACATGTTTACTGAGTATCTACTATGTGCCAGGCACAGTGCCAGGTGCTGGTAAACAGGACACATGTGGTCCTTGCCCCAAAAGCTCATCTGCAATTAGAATGTCATGTGACAAGTGCTATAGTGCGGGAACAAGGACAGGGAACACTTATTAGGGAGTGCTGGGGCCAAGAAAGCCAGAGGGATGGGTGGAAAAGACACATACAGACTGGAGAAAGTGGAGGACACTGCCAGATGCCCGGGGCTGCACAGGCCCCTGAGACTACCCCCACTGCTGAAGGCACCTTTTGCTTCCCTCCCTGAACTCCCAAGTCCCGGAGTCAGTGCTGTCCTCTCCAGCATTCATGGATCCTATATTCCCACAAATGTTTCCAAAATGTTCCTTCCATGAAGGCACAGAACTGCTCAAAAGCTTTCAATGTCAACCGGCCACCTACAGAGTAACCTCCCCAATGTTTTAGCTTGGCCTCTCAAAGCCTTACACAATCTACCCCACCCCACTGACTACACCAGCAGCAAAAGGTCTCCTCAAAGGGACCCTGCCCAATCCTTGCTTATGGTCACCTGCACAACTATGTGACCAGCCTCAACCCCAACTCTGACCACACTTACATACAAACACGAGAGCCTCTCCATGCATATGGTTCTGTCTACAGGGCCCCAGCAATCCCCAGTAAGACCTGATGTAAGAAATGTAGGGAAAAGCTCCTGGGGCAACTAACACCCAAAGGCCAGACGGTCTGAAATTCCACATTAGCTACTGTTCTTCGATTTAAGCATCAGCTTTACTAGGTAACATTCTGTTTAAATTAAGAATACTTGGTGTCCTGACTCGGCAATTCCAGTTCCAGGTATATACAACTAACAGAAATGCTTACAATTATTCACTAGAAGACAGGAACAAGAATGTTTATGGCAACACAGATTGTAACAGTACCAACCTAGAAATTATCAAAATGCCCACATAAAGTAAGATAGATAAATTATCATACAGCAGCACAATGAAATGTAATACAGAAACAAGAATGCACAAACCACAACAGTACATAACAACATGGATGCATTTCCAAACATAATGCTGAGTGAAACTGAGGCAGACACCAGAGTAATAGTATGGGATTCATATGAAGTTCATATAAAGTTCAAACACAGGCAACACTGCACTGTGGAATAAAAGTCAGGGCAGTAGTTACCCTTGGAACAAGAGGATGACTGGAATGGGTTGCCAGAGTCACTTCTGGGGTGCTGAGAGCCTGCTCTGCCAGGATTCAGATGTTGAGTTCATGACTTTATTCGTTGTGAAAATTCATTAAGAAATACACCTATGATGTTTGTATGTATACGAGGCTTCAATTAAAAGTTTACCTTACCTTAAAAAGAGAAAAAGGAAGAAAAAAAATAAAAACAATATTGGTGAAGGTACACGGAAATGAATTCTTTCTTACACCGAGGAATGCAAATTAGTAAAGCTTCGAGGAAGGGAATCTGGTGATATTTATCAAAACCTTTAAAAACTTCATATCCTTTGACCTGATAATTCCAGTTCTAAGAATTTATCTTCAGGAAATAATGAGAGTGTAGTGGTAGCTGTCACAGAATTATTTATAGTAGAGAAAATTTAGAAATAGCCTAAATGTTGAGTAAAGGTATATTTATTGTGCAGCCACTAAAATATGTTTTAGAAACTACTTCATGAAAAGATTATAGGAGATTTTAATTTCCTCTTTCTATTTTCTGTTTTTTTCCAAATTCCCAACAGTATGTACCATTTTTATCAAAAGAAAAAGCAGTTAGAAATAAATAAATGCAAACACCCATTCAGAAATAACACAATTCATCATTCATTCCACAGTATGTACTGAATCTTTCATCGCCAGCTACAGGGGTAGTAATGAACGTGGTTTAGTTCCTGCTTTCAGAGCCTTAGTCTAATCATAAAGTTCAATATGAATCATTTACATCTGATACAATGAGAAAGCAACCAATGTGAAGTTAATACATGAGTCCGAGTTAGTTCCACCTTTGACATTTTTTAGCACCTTGCTAGGTGAGCTCCTCTCTCTACTCATCATTTCATTCATCTCATAAGAGCTCTCCTGGCTACTTCACTCTGATGTAGTCACTGGCTAAGGAGACTTGAGCATGATCTATAGATATAAGTGGCAAATAATACAATCAGGTTATGTTCATGTCATAAAAGAAACACACAACATGCTCTTAAGTTCTACTAAGAACCACGATGCCCTCCCGCCTCCTCCTGCCTCCCCAGAGACTTCCTCTAGGAATACCAGCATCAACAGTAGCGTGGCTACCGGTTAGAGATAGGTGAAGTTCTTTTGATTACTGAATTCCAAGTGGATTCCAAGTGGTGGTAGAGACTGTGGCCTGCATGGTGTTGGTTCTTTGGCGCTTGCTGAGACATCTTTAGAAATCTTGTCCATGCCTAGTTTTTATATCTGTATGCCTGAGAAGAAGGTGTAGTTTCCATTTCCAGAGTGCAGGAGTATGTGCAGAGCCATTGTTTATGCTTGTCACTTGTCTTGGTTGAGCCTTTCACAGCCTTAGTATTTGTAGCTTCTTGATCTGTTTCTGAAAGAGGTGCGAAAAATCTCCTATAGTGATTGGGGATTTGTCTTTTTTCCCTTCAAGCTTTCAATATCTGTTTCTCTTACTTGGAAGCCATGTTATTAGGCACAGGAAGATATGATGATACATGTCCTGGTTGACTGTCCTTTTCAGCCTCTTTTTTTTTTCCTTACATTCTACGTGGTTAATAATATTATAATGCCAGCTTTGGTTTATATCTACATAGTATGGTCTCTTCCCCCTCTTAGCTTTCATATTATTTTGGTCACTAAATTGTTTGTCTCTTACGGATAGCATATATTTAGATTTTTGTCCTTGAAATGTTAAATACAGGAGTTTCTATTTTTATGTAGAATTTAATGTTTTGATATTTGTATGATATCAGATTAGATCCCATTTACTCATGGGAGTAATTAAAACAAATCTTTAATTTGTTTTTGTTTCTTTTTCACTCTTCATTCTCCACATCTTTGTGGGTTTTCTAGACTGATGAGTAGAATGTTTATGACCTTCATTTTAGAAAAGAAACTGCCCTTTGTGACCGCTGAGATTATGCTCCTGGTTTCCCAAAGAGACCCAAACATGAGCTTCCCTCTCATTAAGGGATTCAGAACCTCGGTCTACATTCATTTTACACAATAGCAGATCCCACGCCTCTCAGGTTTTTTGGTCTCAGCTCCACTGCTCATTCTTTTAGTCCCTTTTCTTGATCAGACACATGACAATATCCTTCCCTTGGTTTGATGGTCAGCCTCGAAATATCATTCCGTTGAGGCACCACCTTGGACAGGGCAGGTAGAAGTCTGAGTGTGTGTGTGTGTGTGTGTGTGTGTGTGTGTCTGGGGGTAGGGGGGTACTTGTTCACTACTTGTCTGCTGGATACATGGTGGCAACAAGAAATAAGACAATAGAAGAAAGATATTAAAAATAAAAATCCTCAAAATTCAGAAATCACTGACAAGCAGGGCATGGTGGCTCACACCTGTAATACCAGACTTGGGAGGCTGAGGCAGGAGGATCACGGCGAGTTTGAGGCCAGCCTGGGCTATATAGTGAGAACTTGTCTCAAAAACAAAAAACAAAAAAAAAAAGAAAGAAAGAAATCACTGATAATCCCAGAATTGTGCACTTTGAAAATTTATATTTTAAGAATGAAGGTAAAGACATTATCAGACAAGATGAAAGTAAGAGAGAAGAACACCAACAAATATGTCAAGTAAAGTATTTCTGAAAGATGGACAGGTCATTACTTAATGATAAAATTAGTCAATGCAAAGAAAATATAATTATAATAATTCTAATTGTAATTAGTAAAATAGATTCAAAATATGTGAGAAAAAAGTTGATAAAAGAACATAGAATAAATAAAAAAAAGAGAATAAAAGACTAAGCCAACACAATACTAGAATGGGAAATTTAGAAACTCTTCTCAAATACAATAAGCAAGGATAAAGAGGTTTTAAACTTTTTTTTTTTTTTTTTTTTGTGGGTACCGGGGGGTCGACCTCAGGACCTCGCGCGCCAACAGGCACCCGTGCCACTGAGCGATATCACCGGCCCCTTTTTTCTTGTATGTGGGATCCGGGAGTTGAACTCGGGCCCTCGCGCTTGCAAGGCAGGCGCTTACGCCGCTGAGCCATCTCACCGGCCCTAAACTTTTAACTTTGAATAGTTAGTGTGTTTGATTTAATGCAAAGAATTACCCCTGAAGTTAGATAACATATATTCTTGGGTTCACACAGAACAATTTAAAAAAGTAACCAGACAAGATAGAGCAGTTTCAAATAATTCCAAAAACAGTTCGTGTTCTCTGACCTTAATGTAATTAAATTAGAAATAAATAAATAAAGATAACTGCAAAACAAATAGAAATTAAAAACATATTTGTAAATTTAAAAACATTGGTCAGGGGCCGGTGAGATGGCTCAGCGGCATAAGCACCTGCCTGGCAAGCGCAAGGTCCTGAGTTCGACTCCTGGAACGCACATACGAAAAAAAGGCTGCTGATATCGTTCAGTGGAACGGGCGCCTGCTGGCGCACGAGGTCCTGAGGTTGACCCCCAGTACCCACAAAAAAAAAAAAAAAAAAAAAAAAGAACATTGGTCAAAGACAAAAATCATAAGAGAAATTTTTTTGGTACCAGGAATCGAACTCACAACCTCACACTTGCCAGGCAGGTGCTGTGCCGCTGAGCTACATCCCCGGCCCATAAGAGAAATTTAAAATTACTTAGAATTGAATGAAAATACCATATATCAAACTTAACTTATGGGATGTAGATAAAGCCATATGTAGAGGAAAACTTAAGTCTTGAAGTCTTCTTTTTTAAAAAATCAAAAATTCAATTAAAATTCAATTAAAAATTCGACAGGATAAATGCAAATAATATGGAGAGAAGAATATAAAAAGAGGAAATTAATAAAATGAAAAATGAAGATACAGAAGATTGGCCTGGTGGTATAGCTAGTGGTAGAATGCTTGCCTAGCATGCATGAGTCTCTGGGTTTAATCCCCAGCGCTGAAAAATAAAAAAAGACAATCTCTTGGGCCGGTGAGATGGCTCAGCAGCGTAAGCCCCTGCCTGGCAAGCTCGAGGGTCCGAGTTCGACTCCTGGAACCCACATACGAAAAAAGGGCCGGTGATATCGCTCAGCGGCACGGGCGCCTGCTGGCGCGCGAGGTCCTGAGGTCGACCCCTGGTACCCACAAAAAAAAAAAGAAAGACAATCTCAGTGGAGATTAACAAAGTACATAATGTCTCTTTAAAAGAATAACCTTTTGTGAAACTGATTAAAGAAAGAAGGAGAACAAGGAGAAAAAGAAAATTAAATAATATTAGGAAAAAAAGAGGGGGACTAATTTCAGATACTGTAATGATTTTACAGGATCATAATAAAATAATATGAAGAACTTTACGCCAATATATTTGAAAATTTAAATAAATGGGCAAATTCCCTGAGGAATAAAATTTATAAAAAGAGACACTAAAACAAACAGAAAACTAACTTCCCAAAAAAAAAAATTATCCTAACAAACAGAAAATTTAGTGAATGTTATAGTCAGTAAATACATTCAATCATTAATTTGAAATCTTCCCACAAAGAAAACAAGAGGCCCAGATGGGCAAGTTCTATCAAACATACAATGAGCAAACAATCTCACGTCATATGTAATATTTTTAGAGCATAAGAAAGGAAAGACTACTTTGAAACACAGTTTTTAAGGCAATAAAAACTTCAGAACAGGAAAATCTGAAAAAGGAAAATTACAAACCAATCTCACTCATGAATAAAGATACAATAAACTGAAAAATAATTGATAAACCAAATAGGGAAATATATTTTAAACATATATGAGTGCAACATTATCATGCTAATTTTTCCAAGAAATTGGAAAAATTGACTTACTATCAGGAAATCTGCTAGTGTAACTCATCAGCACGCAGCATGAAAGGAGACTAATCGCAATCATTGTGAAGGGCAGAGGAGGTGGGGTGGGGGTGGGAAGCAACTGGTAAAGTGTAACTATGACTCCTGATTAAACTCCTAGCAAACCAAGAACTGAATGGAACGCCCCTAATCTAATAAAGGCCACCTCATGTAGCGCTGCCATCACACGTAATGCTGACACACTAGGGACATTCCCTTTAATATCAGGCTCAACTCGATGCTGCCCTCCACATCTGTTTCTGTTCGACTCTGTACTGAGTGCCCCCAGCCAGGACACTACTGCAAGAAAAAAGAAATAAACAGTATAAAAACTAAAGAGGAAGAATGGCAACTGTCATTATTTGAATACGATATAATCTTCTACGCAGATTTAAAAGAATGCATGGCAATGTGTTAGAGGTAATAACAGGAAGGCTGCTAGTTATAAAATCACTGTGGACCGAATGTGTCCCATTGAAATCCTAAGCCCAGAGGTGATGGGGTTAGGAGATGCGTCCCTTCGGGGGTAATTAGGTCATGGGAACAGAGCACTCATGAATAGGATTAAGTGTCCTCAAAAGGGACCAAAGGAGCTCAGTGGCCTCTTCTACCAGTGAGGACAAAGCTAACAGGTGACATCTGCAAACCAGAACGCACTTTCCAGATTCTGCACCAACCAGTGTTTTGATCATGAACTTCGCACCCTCCAGAACTGTAAGAAATAAATTTCTTTTTGATAATTTCTTTTATTTTATGAAAAAATATAACACAATTTCATAATCAAATAGTAAGAAAATAACAATAGTTATTACACATAAATTTCTATTGTTCATAAAACACATTTATGGTATTCTGTTATAGCACCCTGAATAAACTGTGACACATATCCGTATATAAACTATTATATCATTATATACCTGAAAAAATCTAGTATTTTAAAAGTATATATCACTTAGTATTATTAGAAGAATAAATATCTATTGAATCAGAAAGTGGAAATTGTTGACTGAACTTCAATGACCAATCAGGGAAATACAAAGTTACACACAATGTAACACCACTGCCCATCGCCAGACACTACTACTGCAAGCTCACACACTTTTCAAGAGTGGAATTGGGTTTCAAAAGCTTTGGAGAGTGATTAAGCAAAATAACACAACAACAATAATAATGAAGATGTGTTTCCCAAGACCTGGCAAATTCATATCTAGTCATGTTCTTAACGTCCAGTGCCTCATAGTTGTGCTTCAGGAGAGCCTGAGGATATTAACTGCAGAGTTATGAGAGCAAAGGAATTAGACACGACCGAAATGTCCACCAGCAAGAGACTGCATAGAGGAGCTATTGCGTAATATACAGCAATGAAAGAAGGAGGCAGATCCGCACGTGCTGACACAGAAAGACATTCATTTAAGCAAAAACCCCGAGCACCTACAAAAAATAAATATGGTGTGGTGGATTGACAATTGGTGGTCAACTTGTAAAACCCAGCTGAATTGAATCAGTGTGGTGCCTGGTGTGGAGGGCCCACCTGAGGACTGTTGCCAACAACATAAAAAGGAGAACTGGAGAGGAAGAGTTGCTGCTGTCGGTTCTCCTTGAGGAGCTTGGCACGCTGGCTTTCCTGATAGGAACTTGGCTGTTCTCATCATCGGAGGAGCTCGGGACCTCACTGTTGCTGAGGATGGCTGTGGTGACTTTCGGGGGAGCTCCGGTTCTTACTCTGAGCGTCGCTTCCTGGCTCCGGGGTAGATCCCTCAGCCTGCTGGCACAGATCCTTCATCCTGCTGGTGCAGACTTTCTAGCTTCCACCACTGACCTTTGGGCCTTCCCGATGCAGATCCATGAAATATACTTGCATGAGACATTGTTGTGGGCCCTAGGCCTTCAGTTGGATTCGTGGAGGCATTGCCATGGGCTCTAGGTCTTCAGCTGGACTCATGCTGGACACTGCTGTAGGATCCAGGCCCTCAGCTGGATTCTTTGGGTCTTTAGTGTGTGGACAGATTTACTGCACTCTTTTTGTATATGACTCTTCGGGTGACTATTACAAAATAATCCTAAAAATGATGTGTCCTGTATTGTATTGTTTCCCTTGCAAACCCTGACTACAACATATGGTATGATTTTTTTAACTCCAGAAAACATAATTATTCATTTACAAATGCATTCATTCAATAAATATTTATTATCTGTTATGTGCCAGGCATATTTATAAGTTCCAGGGAATACAACCATGAATAAAAGATACCGAAAAATTCTTATTCACATGGAGTGTACCATCTAGAGCACGCACATTCATACATACAGACCTGTGGGCCTTATTTGGCCTTTATGTACAAGTCTGGGCATAGGAAAAGTCTAGCAAAGTGCACACTGAGCATAATATTTACCCCGAAGATGGGTAACAATGTGGACATTCATGCAAGAAAATACTATATAGCGGTCCAAGTAAACAAACTCAATGTCTACATAGCAATATGGATGGGTACTTTACATGGTATGATTGAAAAGTGTGGTAAATGTTTAAAGTTTTTAAATTTATTACAATAAAAGACACATTGCCAATAATCCCCCTCAAAAATTGCCAATAATCCCCTATTTCTTTTTGACTGTTTGGTATTTTTTTTTTAATTCTTATTAGTACATGTTTGCAGTACATAATTATTTCATTCATTGTGGGAAATTGGTACATGTACATAACACATCTCAGTTCTTTTTCCCCTTCCCCTCCACCTGCCCTTTCACCAGCATTGGATTCATTTATAAGTCTTTATAAAGTTAATTATCATTAACAGCCAGATTAATAGGCCAAGAATATAAAACACATAAGACAATTATATTAAATCAAGGTACACTTTCAGATACATTGTCCATGATGAATTATAATAACTTTTTCCCTATCTTGCCTTTATATTGCATTTTATTTATACATTGAGTTTCTCATATAAGAGAAACCATGCAATATTTAGGCTTGTGTATGTGATTTACTTAGTATTATGGTCTCAAGGTACATCCATTTTCCTACAAAGGTCTCAAGTTTATCCTTCTTTATAGCAGAGTAGTATTCCATTGTGTATTAATTTCACAATTCCTTATCCATTTATCTGTTGATAGACATGTAGGCTGCTTCTAAGATTTAGCTATTACAAATTGTGCTGCTATAAACATGGGTATGCATACAACACTGTGATATGGTGTGTTTAACTCTTTTGGGAAGATATCTAGAAGGGGAATAGCTGGGTCAAATGGAATTTCTATTTTTAGTTTTGTGAGGAATGTTCATACTGATTTCCACAGTGATTGTACCAGTTTACACTCCCACCAACAGTGAAGAAGACATCCTCCTCACCCCCACCACAGCCTCTCCAGCATTTGTTACTGGTTGATTTCTTGATGATAGCCATTCTTTCTGGAGTGAGATGGAATCTCAGTGTTGTTTTAATTTGCATTTCTTGAATGGCCAGCAATGTTGAACACTTTTCTATGTATTTATTGACCATTTGCATGGAAGTCCTCTTTCATGTCTTTAGTTGATTGTCTTGGATGCCACAACGTCCTGAACTGATTCGAAGTGTTTACCTTTCATGGTAATTTTGACTTTGGGGAAGTGCCAGAAGTGGCGCAGTGACAGATTCGATGAATAAAATGGATAAGGACACACTGTAATGTTTTTACAAGCCTGCATTTCTGATGGGTGGCACATGGCAGCAGCATTCACCGTATTTTTGATCATACCTCATAAAGACACTCATAAAACAAGACTTCCAAAACTGCTTTGGAAAGAGGCAAAAATGATGGAGTAAATGTGTTTGAAGCAAGGGGGACTATTTTGAGTGAGATTAATGGCAAAGTGTCTTTTACTGTGATACATTTCTTTAAACATTCAACATACAGGGCTGGTGAGATGGCTCAGCGGCATAAGCGCCTGCCTGGCAAGTGCAAAGTCCTGAGTTCGACTCCTGGTACCCACATACAAAAAAAGGGCCGGTGATATCGCTCAGTGGCACAGGCGCCTACTGGCGCACAAGGTCCTGAGGTCGACTCCCAGTACCCATGAAAAAAAAAATTCAACGTACATTTTAATCACATATCATATGAGCTTTGAACACCTATTTCTTGCTAAGGCTTAGTTTCTACCTTCGTTAAAGCCGGGGCTACGTAGGCTAGCACCTTCCTTATGTCACTACATGCCTTCAAAAAGGTAATTCATTTACAGTATTTAGCACACAGTACATGCTCCATAAATGATAACTGTTAATATTTTTACAAAGTTGCTGCAGGAGACCTAAACCATCCCCAAGACCATGGATGGCACCATGTCACTGCCAGCCATGCTGTGGGACCTGGCCAGGGTTGGTGGCACAGTGGTCCAATGACTGCAGTGCTTGGGTCCCTCAGGAAGTCAGTCCAATCTTACCTCCTGTAAGGTTCCCCCCACAACAGGGGGCTCCCTTTGAGCCTGCCTTAGCTCCTGAGGGACAACAGGCTTGGCCGAAGTGGCTTCTGCAGCTAGAAGGGGTTTGCAACCCTCAAGCCAGATGGCTGCAAGGGCAAGGGAGGATGCGCCCTGCTCTGATTCACTTGCTGAAAGCAGGTCCCGACTATCCTGGGTAGCTGAGCAAAGCTACTCTCCTGTGATGTTCTGAGGATCATTAAGGAGATGTGGGGATACCCTGTGCTTCCTTTCCTGGGCAGGCAACAGGACCTATAGCGGGAGAAAGAAAAACAATGTGTCCTAGGTTGGACCATTAGTCAGCTCTATACCACAGGCCCATGTCCCCTGTGTGTACACACCTTCCCTGTTGAGGGAATGCAAGCCCCCTCATCTCCCCTCCCAGAGGGTCTGGCTGACCAGAATGCCTGTGCCCATAGTGCAGGCCACTGCAGCCAGGACAACTGGGGCAAAACCAGGGCACCCTTTGCCTCTTCCATACAGGTGCTATGTGAAAAGACAGTGGCTGAAGGTCAAACTTCCTGGCCCCAAGCCGAGACAGCAAATACTTATCACTTCCTGAGAATTGTGGAAAGAACATTCTCCAGATCCTCTAAGAGGAGAGGCACTTAAGTAATATTTATCAGTTTGGAAAGTCAAAAGTGTCAGGTGCCTGGTATCATCTCCTCAGCCCCAGCTCTAGTTTCATCACCACAAAACATTTTGCTTTCCAGACAAAATATAAGGGAGCCATTGGCTAGAAGAACCCACCACCTTCAGTAAGAACACACCTCCCCAGTACCGAGAGAGCTGGGCTGGGGGGAGGGATGTGTCTCACTTGCAGACTGGCTCCCCAGCGCCCTTGGACAATAAGATGCCCAAACTTTTATAGCAATGTGGCCTCTCACCTTCACTTCTAGATGGTTCTATGGACTTGGAGTGGAGGGATTGGCTATGCCTCTGAGGAGGGAAAAGAGGCAGCTGGCCTGGATTCAATGAACCTGTAAAGAAAGTTATTCCCACAAAGATGTATTTTCCCTTGGGGGATTAAAAACCAAGGAAAACTCCAAGGTGGTAAGGTACCAACTGCCCAAATGCAGAAGGCTGCCTGAAACCCTGGCTTTCTAATCCCAAATGGAACCCAAAGCCTCCTCCTCCTCTGCTGGGCTTGGCTGGGTTGCTAAGCAAACTATCTTAATGTTTACATATGACACTGCAAATTTGGAAAGTACTTTAAAATAATTTATATTCATAGACTTATAACTAATCAAAATATTGCACCTCTCCATAACCACAGCCATTATAGTCACTGCAGTCATTTTCCAGTGCTTTTGACTAAGGAGGGTGTCACTGTGTAGGAATGGGGCGAGGAAAGAGAAAATAGCAATTAGGGGAATCCATCAAGGCTTTCGGAGTCTGGAGGCAGGGCTAAGCCATCCATATAGGACACCAAACTTCTGCTATTAAAAACTTGAATAGGGAACTCAACCTCTAAAAATTGTTGCCATACATTAAGCACTTACAATAGCACCTCTGTGGAACAAGTGCCACTGCCCCATTTTATAGTGGGGGAAACTGAGGACTCAAAAGGCTAAGCCACTTGCCTAAGGGCACACTGCTGGTAAAGACAGAGTGAGGTTTGAGACTAGGCCTCTCTGACTCCAAAGCTTTTTGCTATGGCCCACTGTCTACCCTCCAAAGTGCCCAGACCCGATAAGGCACCAAAGGAGAGAAAGAGCCTGTGTTTAGATACCTGTCTTCCAGAAGGCCCCAGTTTTATACCAGAATTGGCCACAGAGGACTCTGCTTTCTTCTCACTCTCAGCCTCTACACCTGACCCTGGAGAGGCCTGAAGCAGCAGCCAGGAAGAGAGAAAGAGAGGGGTGAGTAGAGAGAGGAGATACCACCGTGCCCACACTCTGCAGCAGGTACCAAGGATCTAATCTAAGTGTCATCACCTCCCAGAAGCTCCACCTCCAAATACCATCACATTGGGGATCCAAATGTTCAGTCCATAGCAACCATAAATCATTTGGTGTTTATTATTATTTATGTCATTTCCCATCCAATTGCCTCTTTTTGACACCTGGGCAGGGACTTGGGTGGAGAGGGAGGCTGAAACTGAAAACTGGAGAGACTGAGGCTTGGGCTTTAAACTGGCCAGCAAGTTCAATAGCTAAAATGGAAAATATTAATTAACACCCAGGGGAGACCAGAAAAGCTAAGGGGTCTGTCCAAGATCTGATGCAGGGGCTCAAAAGAACTCAGGGAATGGTATAGAAAATCATGAATTAAGAAAAAGAGGGAGGCTTCTCAAGATGGCGGATGAGTAAGAAGCAGGTAACGAAACTCTCTCTAAAAGTTACCATTGGAACATGAGAATATAGCGACCCGGAAAGCGCAGGGGGGGGGGGAGATGCCTCCCCGAAACCCAGAGAAGTTCTGAAGCGCAATCTGGGACCCCCGGCACCAGTGACGGGTGACTTCCAACAAAGAAGACGGAAAGAAGGAGCAGACCGCGCGCGCGCACCTTCTAATATCCCGGGAGTTGGAGCGCCGGTGGAGGCTCAACTCTACGGACACACGGTGGCAGCGGGCGCCCAGGGAGCCCCCACGGAGGATCCTGAGACAGCGGCGGGGCAGGGGAGCGGCGGAGAACGGCGCTGACCAGCGGTGAGTGTCTCTCAGCCACAGCTGCCCCGCGCCAGAGAGCGACCGGCCGGGCGCCATTGTGGGGGGTGTGGCGAAACTCAGAGCGGCTCGGAAACGGCTCTGGGAACTTGTGCTCCAGACAGGACAGCACGGGGCCTCTCAGTTGAGCCCACGAAAGTGTGCTGAGGTCAGCAGGTGAACGAGACTGGACTCTCAGCCACACCTGTCCCGCGCCAGAGAGCGACTGGCCGGGCGCCATTGTGGGGGGTGTGGCGAAACTCAGAGCGGCTCGGAAACTGCTCTGGGAACTTGTGCTCCGGACAGGGCAGCACAGGGCCTCTCATTTGAGCCCACGAAAGTGTGCTGAGGTCAACAGGCGAACGAGACTGGACTCACAGCCACACCTGTCCCGCGCCAGAGAGCGACTGGCCCGGCGCCATTGTGGGGGGCGTGGCGAAAAACCAGAGCAGCGGGAACCAGTGCAGGGAATCCGCGCTCAGACAGCGCGCTGAGCCTCTCAGGCCCAGGGATCGTGAAAGGGCGCTGAGAGCGGAGGCGAGCTAGACTGGTCTCTACCTGAAAGTACGCGCCTCTGCTCACCGCCCGCCAGAGGGCGCTCCTGGCTTACTGGGACTGACCTGCACAGAACAGGTACCTGCCTACAACAGAGTCAACACCTGGAACTGATTCTTTTTATTTATTTTTTTTTTTTCTTATTTTTATTTTTTTTTATTATTTTTTTTTCTTCTCACTGATTTGTTTTTTGTTCTGGCGAAGGGTTTTTTTTTGTTTTTGTTTTGTTTAGTTTTGTTTTTTGGTGGGGTTTTATTTTTGATCTGTCTGTTTTATTGCTTTTATCTTCGTTATTGTTTCTGTATGTGTATTTGCTCTTTCCTTCATTATTCTCTCTGGTTTTTTTATATGAGTGTAAACAGCGCCTCTAACTTCTTTGTGATTGTGGTCGTGATCTGTTCTTCCTTTTATCCCTTCCTTCTCTTTCTACCACCAGTCCTCTGCACCAGTGTCCCAATTTTAGTGGGATCCCTCTTGGTCCTCTAACCTTACATCTAATTCCTTCCTCTTCTCCCAATACTCTATTTCCTCCTTAACTCATTTTAAATTTAAACTCCTCAGGGAAAAATTGACATACATAGGACTTGTATACTGCATATAATTTTTCTGGTGTGTTTTAGATTTTGTTATATAACCGCAACTCTATACAGCTAAAAGTGGTAAATAACTGGTTAGCTCAGTCTGTCATTTTCTAGGCTGTGTTTGATGCTTTAGTTAACATTATAGCCAAATGTGAAATAATTGTTCTAAACATCTTTCCTTCCTGATATTTCATGATTGAGATTGACTAAGGGACACAGAAAATACAGTGGCACAGTACCAAAGAATCAAGGACTGGGCCAAACAGGTAGCAACTTCGCATACCCAACGAATTGAAGAGGTAGGATCTGGCAGAAAGCTTAAAACATAAAAGCAAGCTCCACTTGGAAGATACTGCAGAGAAGTAGTCATCTTCTAAAGATCTTAAACACTAGCAATAAAGTAACCTACTATAGGTAATTTGCAAACATCACCCCAGGAATTAAAGAAAGAAAAAATGAGACGACACTTAAACAAGATGCAACCCCACACATCCAATTCACCAAAGGCAAACCTAGGGAGCAACGAGGTGGGACAATCCGAAAGCCACCCACCTGGCCTATCTGAAGTGGTAACAACAAAGCAACTGAATGAGGTTCTGGAAAAAATTAAAACAGAAATAATCTCACAGATAACTGCAGAGATAATGTCTACAACGAAGACCATGCTTAAGGACACTATAGCTGATACAGACAAAAAAATAGATGAACTTAAGAAAACTATAGAAACCATGAATGCTCAGCATAGGAAAGAAATGGAATCCATAAGGCAGATTCAAGCAGATATCCAAGAGATAAAAAATTCCATTGAAAGTATTTGTAGCAGAATAAGCCAATGCGAGGACAGGATCTCAGATATAGAAGATAGGCTTGCAATTAGTGATCATGAAATGGAAAAATTCTTAAAAATAGCAAGGGACCATGAAAAATCAATTCAACAGCTGCTAGATGACTCAAAGATAAACAACTTAAGAATAATTGGAATAAATGAAAAAGCAGGAGATAACATCAACGACATTAAAACCTTGTTCAAAGACATAATCAGGGAGAACTTTCCTGGAAGAGAAAAGGAATTTGACACCTCTATAAGTGAAGCTTTCAGAACACCAACTAGACATGATCAAAAAAAAACTTCAGCCAGACATATTATAGTCAAGATCCCAGAAATTCAACAGAAGGGCAAAATCTTAAAAGCTGTTAGGGAGAAGAGACAAATCACCTATGAAGGAAAACCCATCAGAATCACAGCTGACTTTTCAGCACAAACCCTCAATTCAAGAAGAGCTTGGAATGATGTATTGCAAGCTCTAAAGGAAAATAATTTTCAGCCCAGATTGATGTACCCTGCAAAACTATCTTTCAAAATTGATGGAGAAATAAAATACTTTCATGACAAAGAACATCTGAGAAAATTTATGACCACCAAACCAGCACTCCAAAACGTTCTGAAGGACATTCTAGAAAGAGATAGGAACCCCAACAGAAGGAATCCACCAGGCAGGGCAAATAATTAAATAGCCGGAAAGCGGAAAAACAAAGAGTGGGAACCAACAACAGGAAAATATCATGACAAGTCAATACATATCAGTTTTAACCATCAATGTTAACGGTCTCAATTCACCAATCAAAAGGCACAGACTGGCGAAATGGATCAAGAAGCAAGATCCAACAATATGCTGTATACAAGAAACACATTTAATTCAGAAAGAAATTCATAGACTGAAAGTCAAAGGATGGAAAACAATACTCCATGCCACAGGAACCCAGAAAAAAGCAGGGGTAGCTATTCTTTTTGCAGACAAAGTGAACTTCAAGCCAAGAAGGATTCAGAGAGATAAAGACGGTCATTACATTCTGGTAAAGGGAACAATCCAAGAGGAAGAGATAACGATCATAAATATATATGCGTCAAATACCAATGCACCCAGCTATATAAAACAAGTACTAAAGGACATGAAAAATCAAATAAGCACTAATACAATTATATTGGGAGATCTCAATACTCCACTGTCACAAAAAGATAGATCAACTGGACAGAAAATCAATAATGAAATAGTAGAACTGAACCAAACTTTTGAACAAATGGACTTAGTAGATGTCTACAGAGTGTTCCACCCCACAACATCAGAATACACATTCTTCTCAGCTGCACATGGGACGTTCTCCAAAATAGACCACATACTAGCTCATAAAACCTGCTTAAATAAATGCAAAGGAATTGAAATTATCCCATGCATATTATCAGACCATAGTGCAATGAAATTGGAAATCAATGGCAAAAGATCCCACAAAAACTCCCTAAACACATGGAAATTAAACAGCATCCTCCTGAACAACCAATGGGTCACAGATGAAATTAAAGAAGAAATTAGTCACTTTCTACAACTGAATGATAATGACAGTACAACATACCGGAACTTATGGGATACAATGAAAGCAGTCCTAAGAGGGAAATTTATAGCATTAAATACTTATATCAGGAAAATAGAGCAAGCGCAAATAAACAACTTAAGGGTGAACCTCGAGCTTCTAGAAAAAGAAGAGCAGGTTAAGCCAAAAGCCCGTACAAGGGGGGAAATTATAAAGATCAGAGCAGAAATTAACATATTGGAGAATAAAAAAACAATACAAAGAATCAATGAAGCAAAAAGTTGGTTCTTTGAAAGAATAAATAAGATTGACAAACCCTTATCCAACCTTATTTTTTTTTTCTTTTTTTTTTTGTGGGTACCGGGGGGACGACCTCAGGACCTCACGCGCCAACAGGCACCTGTGCCGCTGAGCGATATCACCGGCCCCTTTTTCGTATGTGGGTTCCGGGAGTCGAACTCGGGCCTTCACGCTTGCAAGGCAGGCGCTTAAGCCGCTGAGCCGTCTCACCGGCCCTCCAACCTTATTAAAAAAAGAAAAGAAAAGACTCAAATCCATGCAATTGAAAATGAAAAGGGTGATATCACGACGGACCCTGCAGAAATCCAGAAGATCATCTATACCTATTTTGAAAATTTATATTCTACTAAGATGGAAAATGCAGAAGAAATGGACAGATTCCTAGATTCGTATGAATTACCAAAGCTAAATCAAGAAGATTTAAAAATCCTAAATAAACCAATATCAACCAATGAAATTGAAGATGTAATTAAAAACCTCCCAACAAAGAAAAGTCCAGGCCCTGATGGATTCACTGCCGAATTCTACAAGAAATTTAGAGAAGACTTAACGCCCCTACTTCTCAAACTTTTTAATGAAATTGAAAGGGAAGCAATACTCCCAAATTCATTCCTGGAAGCAAGCATTACCCTGATACCAAAACCAGAGAAGGACCCAACTAAGAAAGAGAACTACAGGCCAATCTCCCTAATGAACATAGATGCAAAAATCCTTAATAAGATACTGGCAAACAGAATCCAACAAATCATCAAGAAGATTATACACCATGACCAAGTTGGATTCATCCCAGGGATGCAGGGATGGTTCAACATACGTAAATCAATAAATGTAATACAGCATATTAACAGAACCAAAGACAAAAATCACATGATCATCTCAATAGATGCAGAAAAAGCTTTTGACAAAGTCCAGCACCTTTTCATGATAAAAACCCTACAGAAAATTGGAATAGAGGGTCTTTATCTCAATCTGGTAAAAGCTATCTATGACAAACCAACAGCCAATATCATACTAAATGGCCAAAAACTGAAAGCCTTCCCTCTAAAATCAGGAACAAGACAAGGATGTCCACTGTCCCCACTCTTATTCAACATAGTTCTGGAAACTTTAGCCAGAGCGATTAGACAAGAGAAAGAAATAAAAGGAATAATGATTGGAAAGGAAGAAGTTAAATTATCATTATTTGCAGATGACATGATACTCTACACAGAAGACCCCAAAAACTCCACTAAAAAACTGCTAGATTTGATAAGCAAATTCAGTAGTGTAGCTGGATACAAAGTCAATACTCAAAAGTCAATAGCCTTCCTGTACACAAATAACAAACTTACTGAAAGAGAAATTAGGGAAACAATACCTTTCACAATAACATCCAAAAAAATGAAATACCTAGGAATCAACCTCACGAAGGATGTAAAAGACCTCTATACTGAAAACTACAGTACTCTGAAAAAGGAGATTGAAGAGGATATCAGAAAATGGAAAGATATCCCTTGCTCCTGGATAGGAAGAACCAATATAGTGAAAATGGCCATACTTCCAAAATTGTTATACAGATTTAATGCAATTCCAATCAAAATTCCAACAGCATATCTCACAGAATTAGAGAAAACAATCCTAAAATTCATTTGGAATCAGAAGAGACCTAGAATAGCAAAGGCAATTCTGGGCAACAAAGGCAAGGCAGGGGGCATCACAATCCCCGACTTGAAATTATACTATAAAGCTACTGTGATAAAAACAGTGTGGTACTGGCAAAAAAACAGACCTGAAGATCAATGGAACAGATTAGAAGATGCTGAAACAACCCCAGACATACTAAGCCACCTTATCTTTGACAAAGGTGCCAAACACATTCGCTGGAAGAAAGATAGCCTCTTTAATAAATGGTGCTGGAAAAACTGGCTCTACACATGCCGAAGATTAAAACTAGACCCATATCTTTCACCATGCACTAAACTAAATTCAAAATGGATCAGAGATCTAAATATTAAAACAGAAACATTAAATCTGCTGGAAGGTAGGATAGGTAAAACCCTTGGAGACATTGGTGTAGGCAAAGACTTTATGAATAAAAACTCAACCGCACGGGAACTATCCCAAAGAATCAATAACTGGGATCTCATCTTATTAAAAAGCTTTTGCACAGCAAGAGAAACCACCAACAGAGTGAAGAGACAACCCACAATGTGGGAAAAAATGTTTGCCAGCTGTTCCTCAGACAAAGGATTACTATCGAGAACATATAAAGAACTCAAAAAAATCAGACCTCCCAAATTTAAAGACCCACTCCAAAAATGGGCATCTGAGATGAATACACATTTCTCAGATGAAGAAATACTAATGGCAAATAAATATACAAAAAAATGTGCAACATCACTAGTCATTCGAGAGATGCAAATTAAAACAACACTGAGATACCATCTCACCCCAGAAAGAATGGCTACTATAAAGAAATTAACTAATAACAAATGCTGGAGGGGCTGTGGGGAAAAAGGAACCCTTCTCCACTGTTGGTGGGAGTGTCGACCGGTACAGCCACTGTGGAAGTCAGTGTGGAGATTCCTCAAAAAGCTAGGGTTGGAGGTCCCATTTGACCCAGCTATTCCCCTTCTGGGCATCTTCCCAGAAGAATTAAAAACATCATACCACAGCGATATATGTGCACCCATGTTTATAGCAGCACAATTTGTAATAGCCAGATCTTGGAAACAACCCAAATGCCCATCAACTGAGGAATGGATAAGAAAGATGTGGTATTTTTATACAATGGAGTACTATTCAGCCATTAAGAAGGATAAACTGGAGACTTTTATAGGTAAATGGATGCAACTCGAGAAAATACTCATAAGTGAAATAAACCAGAAGCACATGTGTAAGCATCGTATTGTCTCTCTAGTATGAGAAACTGAAAGAGTAAATAAGATCCAAAATGTACAATAGACATGGTGAATCAAAAAGAAACTGGTCAAAAGGAAAGAGAGACTGGAATAGGGAAAAGAAAGAAGGGAAAGGGAAAAAAAATTGTATATATATATATAAGATGGTTAAGATAGATACACTACGATTTTTACTTAGTTCATTGAAGAGTAAGGTTTGTGCCAATAATGTTTGGATAATTAAATGCTAATGTCTGGTGTCCTGAATAACTAACTTAAAGATAGTAATACGCAATGTATTAACCATTGTTACCCTCCTATTATGTTGTTTTGAAAATTTGTTCTTCTTTTGATTTGTTTTGTTTTTTCTTCTCTTTAAAATAAAATTAAAAAAAAAAAAAGAAAAGAAAAAGAGGGGCTGGTGAGATAGCTCAGTGGCGTAAGCGCCTGCCTGGCAAGCGCGAGGTCCTGAGTTCGACTCCCAGAACCCACATATGAAAAAAGGGCCGGTGATATCGCTCAGCGGCACGGGCACCTGCTGGTGCGCGAGCTTCTGAGTTCGACCCCTGGTACACACAAAAAAAAAAAAAAAAAAAGGAAGCTCTCACACTGCCCCATCATGACCCCCGGTTTGGCTCCTGGAATAAAGCATCAAGATCCACTGCTGCTATGACCCCTATTACCCTTTCTTGTCCCGGGCTCACCAGCAGACACTCCGCTGACACCACCCAAGCCAGTCGACCCAACCTGTCTTTCATGCCCTTAGACGGATAACTCCCTTGAGGTAGGACCTGTGTCCTGCTCAAGGTGGCAGCTTCCGTGTTAGCACGATGTCTGGCCCAGTGGACGAATGAACATACAAGTGCTCTAAACTGCTGTCTTCATCCATTAGGACTGCTAAAACAAATATGGCAGTCACTAGGAAGCTTAAAAAAAAAAAAAAAAAGAAATGTATTCCTCACAGTTCTGAATTCTGGAAAGTCCAAAGTCAAGGTGGTAGCCATGTCAGCTCCTGGTTATGCCCTCGCATGTCTGCTGGTGCACACAGAGGTTCCTGTGTTTCCTCCTCTTTTTGGAGGGCATTAACCCCATCAGAGGGCCTATCTTTAGGATCTAATCTGAGTGTCATCACCTCCCAGAGGCCCCACCTCCAAATACCATCACACTGGGGATTCAAGTTTTAACACATTTGGGGTGGGGATCCAAATGTTCAGTCTGTAGCAACCATAAATCACTTGGTATTTATTATTATTTATGTCATTTTCCATCCAACTGCCTGTTTTTGACTCCATTTTGGTTGGTGGGGATGCTAACAAATTTTGGAATGACCAGCAAGTAAGGTATAGAGTGGGCAAAAAACAATCCCAAGACTGAAAAGACTAAGTACGCTCCACTAGAGGTGCAGAGTGTGGAATCAGATCAGGAATTGTGGTAAGAGAACCCTCTTTTCTCTCCCTGGGAGGCACAGGCATGCAGCCATAGAGCCCCAATCACCACGGTCAAAACACCACATGCTTTTCTTTTCTTTCTTATTTTTACAACCCTACTGAGAACAACGAAATGAAACAAGTGCAGGATCTGGGCTGATGGTGGCCATGTTTCCTTGGCAAGGCGCAGGGCCCAGGGTTGGCTTGCTGCAGCCATCACAGGAGTCATTAGGAGGACACAGTGTTTACCTCCCCGGAGAAGGATGAGCTGGTTGCTCAGTGTTTCTGAGTGCATGGCCCCGTGGGACCCGAGGAGCGCATTAGCAGAGCTTGCAGAGGGGACTAGGCAATCTGCAGGTGTGTGTGCACACGCAAGGCAGCCGGAATCCAGAATTAATCACCTGCGGAAGCACAGTGGGCAGATGGGAGGGATGTGCAGGGAGGGAGTCAAACCAGCAGCAGAGGCAGCTGCTAAATTTAGCCTAGTCCCCAAAGCAGGACTTAATTAATTAATCCTGCACCCCACCCCACCCTCAGGCTCTGTTCCCAGGTGGTTTTTTTTTTTTTTTTTTCCTGTGTCTTGCTTGGCTCCCATTATAACATGGGCCTCCAAATGTTGAGCCCTTGACAGGTGCCCCAGGCCAGATCTTCTGGTGTGGGTGCTGGGAAGGAAGCACAATTTCCAGCTGTCCTTGGCACTTCTGTAGCACTGGGCCATCTGCAAGGATTTGCCATCTGTCCAGATGGACCCAGCCCTTATCTGCCCCAACCCCAAATGAGACAGGGTGCCCACAGCAGGGCAAATGTTTGCCAACCTGGCCCACCTTCTGCTTCCTGCAGCCCAGGCTGGCTTTCCCTTGTCACTGGGTGCCCTCAGGCAGAGGACAGGGCTCCCCCCCCCCAGCACCTGCAAGGCATTTGTTCCAGCTGATCCCACAGCAGGCCCAAGGGAACAGCAGGGGAGGCTCTTACGGCTCCACACGGCAGCTGAGTAGGTTATTCCCCAAACTTCAACCCGGAACATCCCTTCCTCCAGAATCTTCAATTCCTCCTGCACTACTAGTAATCTTGCCATTCGCTCTCCTCCTTGTCATTTACACAACCTCTGCCACTAATAGTGTGTTCCTGCCCTGGGCATCCTTTTCCCCACTGCGATATAGGAGATGACAGGGTGCACGCCAGGGATGGGCAACGAGTCAGCACCTCCTAAAAAGCTCTCTGAACTGTACTTGCCTGTAAAAGGGTGCTCCCGGGAAGGCCTCCTCAGTGGGGGAGGATTGAAGGGCTCTGCCACTTGTCACCCCTTAGTGCCCAGGCTGAGTTCTAGTATTAAGAAACCTCTCCTCTCTTTGCCTCCCATTTTTATTGTCTTCCAAGTTCTCTCCTTTTGTTTCCCTCTTCTCTATCTGTCTTAAGACTTGGATTTTTTTTCAGTGCTGTACTAGAGATTGAATCCAGGATTTTTGCACTGACCTACATCCCCAGCCCTTTCTTTCACTTATTTTGAGACAGGGCCTTGCAAATCACTAAGTTGCCCAGGCTGGGTTTGAATCTGTGATTCTCTTGCCTCAGCCTCCCAGAGTGCTGGGATTATAGGTTAGTGCCACCACATCTGCCTTAATGTTATTTTAAAAAATTAGATAATGCAGGATGTTTGGATTAGAACATCCGAAAAGCAGAAAAAAGACAAAAAGCGAAAACAGTTTTTGTCCTGCAGTGTGGGCCTCTGCCTTCCGTGGCTTATGGGTCCGTCAGGGGACACAGATGTATACGCCAGCATGTTCAAAGTGTTCTCTTTTTTACCCAAACAGTGCCCTACTGTGCAGATTTCCCTGTACCTTTTATTCTCCTACATTTTTATGTAATTTAAAAATATTCCAATTGGGGTGACAATACTGAGTCATACAACAAAAATCCTTGGAACACCCTCCTCACCCCCAGCAGCCTTCTATCTTAATATCATGCTGTGTTTGCTCTTGGGTTTGCTTTTGGGATTGTAACAGGTCTGCTTAGGGACCCCAGGGTCCCTCCCTAGTCCCATTCTCCAGAGAAGCTCTATTGTGATCAGCTTTTTATCCTCTGTGACTTTCCTACTTGTCCCCCTTATGCTCCCAGCTCCCAAGGAAATCGCTTTGGGACCAGAATGAGCTGCCCTTGCTGGCATACAGCAGGTGACTCCAGTTATCTCCCTGTCACCCTAATGAACAAGGTGCTGTTAGATTGAGGCATGGCATCGCTGCCACACTGGGCAATCTCTGGATGTTTTAAACTCCTAAATAGCATTGTCCCCTTCAGTCAGAAGTCATTGTAAGTAGCATACAACATGGCCAAAAATCAATGCCTGCTAATGTCCCTGCAGGAAGTCAGAAACATTAACTTCATGAATTCTCCCTCTGTTTACACGCTCATTAGGAGGATGAAATGTTACTGGGGTTGGGTCAGACTCTCTGGGGCCTCAGAGGTGATCTGCATGAAAATGCATGCTTTCCTTTGGGTGTGGCCTATGGCCTGCACCTACCAAGTGCAAACTCCATCTCTGGTCCCTTATTATGTGTCCCAGTGTCTAGGTAAGTGCTGTGATTGCCCAATGCTTTGCATGTCCTGCTGTGAGTGGAGCCAGGCACATATCTGCCCATGGTTCCTCTCATTGAGGGCATCACCCTTTGCTGGTGGGTGGAGATGGCAGTGGGCAGTGAAACAATCAGCCTAGCTCTGTGCAGGTGTGGGTGAGTAGGAACCAGTCAGGTAAAAGGGAGGACAGGAGGCTACAAGAAGACGGAAATGCACCAGGCAGAGGCAGCACATGCAACGGCCCTGTGGTGAGACAGCTTGGCAGCATTGAGGAAGTGAAGCCTGTTAGAAAACAGACATTATATCTATTTTTCTACACATTAATATTATCTGATTTGGATATAATTTTTATGCCACACCTACATCCCAAATGGATTTGAGACATTTATGAAAAACAGAGGCCAAGAGAAATCTCAAAGACCAAAGTACTGGGGTGAAAGCAGTGCTCCCCGACTGTTAAATGGCATAGGAATGCTCTGGATATCCTACTTTGTACCTTCTTCCTGGAGAGACACCCAAGCTATGATGGGACACTTGCTTGGTCTCATCATGGGATGCCCCTGCCAAGTTATTACATAGCAAGGAGGCCCTCACCAGATGCCAGTGCTCTGCTCTTGGACTTACTTGCCTCCAGAACCATAGCAACAGAAAAACAGACTAAGACATCGAGAAAGGAAATGGGTAGAGAAAATTGTTGAGGAGAGAAAAAGAAGAGGCCACTCCTAGGTCTTTTCAATCCACACGATTTCAGCAGTGGCTGCTCTGCCCACGTGACAGACAAGCCTGGAAGGCTGCTGTGATGCAACAGACAGGCAGAGCCGGCTAGGAGCTCAGAGAGGGGACCAGAGAGCTTTCACCAGGGCAGGGTGTCTCAGGAGCATACAGGTCAGCTTTGCTCCAAAGCAAGGGCCTTCTAAGGCTGAGAATGCCTCTGAGAGAATGTGGGCAGACACTGGTCTGCACATGGCTTCTAAGAAGTTTCCAAAAAATAAAAAAAACATTGTGTATTTGACCATTCAGTGCAAATGCCCTCAGAGGACCCTATGATGTTATTTACTTGTGAGCAAGGAATGCTGTTATCAGTGTGTGGTTGGGCACCCAAGCACCCATGATAGATGAGAAAGGGGTAAAGGACAGGTGACGTTCAGGCAGAAAGAACTCAAAGGACAGGAGCCAACTCGGGGGCTATTTGTTATACAAACAAAGGGGCAGTGCAGAAAGCCATGACAAGTGGCTGGAGAAAGACAGGGGGACTGGGAGCGTGGGTGCAGAATCTGGCTCAATCTCACTAAGAACTTCCCAGCAATTACAGTTATTTGAGGGTGGAATGGTCTGCCTTCCAGCACATGAGATCCTGGTACTGGGAACATGCGGGCAGAGGTTGCAAGGCCAACTGTCATGGAAACTGTGGGAAAATAACTGAGCAGAGTAAGGTTGGGCAGAAAGCATCGGGTGTGTTCTGCCAGATCTCAGAGTATGTTACCTGCTGGTGGCAAGGCTGCACCTCTGTTTGCTGTAGTAGTTGATGGCTTGGAAAGACTGGGGATGGTATAGTGAAGGGAAGTGCTCTCCTCAGCTCCCCAGAGCAAGGAAGGTCGCAGCAACCAGCCTGGAGGCCAGCCAGCAGGTTCGTGCCAACCAGCCAGCCTGATGGATAGAGCTCAAGGGAATAAAGACAGCTCAGGGGATTCTTCAGACACTCATCCCACCTGGAGAAGCTGGACTCCAAGTCCAACCTGTGGGGAAGCCAACACTCAGCCCTGAGAGTTCTGAGAATTCTCTTCCTTACCTCCACCTCTGACTTCCGGCTTCTCTGGAGCTCCCCTTCCCTCCCGTCCGTGAGTTGAGACTGCTCCTGCAGCTCTGCCTTCTTACTCCTTACAGAAGATTCAGCCCCTCGCTTGGCTCCAGCATTGGACACGCAGGCCAAGTGAGGAGAGTAGATGCCACAGGGGAGTCTGGCTTCAGGAGAGGGAAGGGCCATCAGGACTTTTAAATGGAAGAACAGATGGCTCCTGACCTTTGACATCGCCTTGGCCATGTCCACTAACTCAGCCCCTGCCCTCTTTCCCTCTTTCTCACTGCAGCTGCTGCTGACATTTGCGCAGAGGACTTCTTCTCTGTGTATATTTTTTCTCTTTCTGCGCATGCCCTCAAGGCGTCGTCTCTCATCCAGATGACCTATCAAGGTAGTTCTTAAATGAAAGCAGCTCCTTCCCCAGAGAACTCTAAAGCCAGCAGGTAAAATAATAAGTTTTCACACTCTGCAGCATGTTCGATAACAGCGCTGGAGGCAGGCCAGATCGATGTCCATTCCCTCTGATGAACCCACATGGCCTAGCCAGATGTAGATGTTCCCATCTGAACTTGAATCTCCAAACCATCCTTCACAAATCCTTCCCCCAAAACCAGGCTCCACAGTTGATTTTCAGTTCTTCTGGAGGCTGAGCAAGTCCCAGGGAAGCTGTGAGCAGGCGGGAGTCTGTGCACCTTACAGTTCCATTCTTCAGATCTGGCTGGCTGCTGCATCCTCCGGCCTGGACTCACTGAGAATGAGCCTCCCCAGCAACCCCAGAGCCCATGGTCCATACAGAGTCCCCGAGTCTGAAAACTTTTAGACCCACCTATTAGTGTTCACAGTGATGGGAATGATGCAGGAGAGGGTGGAGGAGATGAAGGCGGCCAGGCCAGCAGTTCCAGCATTTGGGGGTCAGGCTACCACAGCTTCCACTTCCCTCCCCATCTTTTCTATCACTGGGAGTGCTTACTGTGTACCTGTGCAGGACCAATTTGCAATCACTGTGCAGGGTGCACCTTTGATTTTCTTGACTTCCATACACTCCAACAGCCAATGCTCTCACTGCTTTGGTCTTGCCTCTAGACCTGCTCCCTCACTGCTGGGCAAGAGGGGGAAAAGTTAAGCCAGTCCTAATAGTCCATGTCTAAAACACAAGGCAAAGAGCCAAAGCAGGCAGTGAGTTCACAATCACCAAGACTCTCCAACCTCCCAACTGTCCTTTGACCAGATCTTGGGGCAGCTTTAATCCTCAGGAACTATATGGAAGGGCCAATGGGCAGTAAAGCCTGAAATGCCATGTGGTTTGATAGTCAGGCCCAGGGATGGTCTCTGACTCCCAACTACATCTGCAACTTGTGAGCAGGTTCCTGATGCTCTGTAAGTTCATTCCCAGAGCATATGGCACTGACCCTGGTAAAATACCAAGTACCCCTCCACGGATGAGGCTTTGAGTTGACCTTAGCCTTGAGAATAGAGGCAAGGGTAGAAGAGCTCAGAAGAAGGTTTGCCACAAGGTTAGAGATCAGAGCTCAGGGAATTGCGGGGAGGAGAATAACAGAGTAGAGGCCAGATAGATGAGGACAAGTTCCATGAGTCAAGTGGCACCTGGTCCCAAATTCAAGTGATAAGGCCTCCATTGTAGGTTGCCCTCTACTTCCACTCTGCTCTGTGAACTTGGGTTAACTCACTTCTCTGGGCATCTACATTCCTCCTGCAAGGTGAAACCAAAAATAAACTTAGCTTACTCCTTGCAAAATCAAGACTAACTTTACTAATCCCCTTGTTAGGAAAATTGTTCTGTGGTAAAAGGAGCAAGGTACTGTGTGCCAGCTACCATTCTCAGGCTTTACTATGCACCTATTAATGTAATCTTTCCAGAGATTCCAGAGGTTGGAGCAATGACCATCCCCACTGTACAGATGAAGATCTTGCAGCAACCCAGTCCAAGCTCCCCCAGCAGGTAAAAAGCAAGTCCAGCAATGAACCCAGGAAATCTTGTCCAAAGTCCATGCCCTAACCATTGCACTGTTGGTGCAGGGGCTTCCAAACACAGAGCATGAGGCAGACTATCTGAATTCAGTGTTCTAGTTCAATACAGTGTACCTGATACACGTAGACAGGGGCAGCTTCAAGTCCTTTTTCCAAATGTGCTTAATCCACTTAGATCACAGTAATTGCCTAAGACCATTTGAAGACCTAGGAAGGGGTTCCATGCTCTGGAACCTATTAAACAAGAGGGCTCGGCTGCATCTGAATTCTATTTGAGACAAGGCTGGCATGTGCTGTACAGACCTGACACTGCAGGAAGGGCTGCAGTGCCCAGAGCCTTTGTTACCTTTAATTAGGTGTGCTCTCATTGATTGACTGATTGATTTTCCCCCCTGAGTAATAGAGAGGACAGCACCCCTGCTCCCCAGGTGCACAGGGCCTGCCACTGGAATTATAACAAGTGCTAAGCAGGCCCAGCACGCTGTTCCAGGCCTGCAGGACTGCCACCAGCTCCCTGTCAAACCTCAAATTGATTCTGAAATTGCTTTGAGGACATAAAGTGGCCAACAATTTGAAACCCATGTAATTACCTGAGTGGCTATTGCTGGGTGTGGCCATCAGTACTTGAGGCCATCTGAAGAGGCCACAGCTAAGGTTACAAAACAAAAAGGTTAAATGGCTGTTGGAGACCTCACATAGGACAGACAGATCCTGGGGACAGCTCCCCTCTCAGAGATTCCTGGAGTGGGAGTGTGCTGTGGGTAAATGAAAGGTCTATGCTTGAAAACTCCATCTAGACAGTGATCTTGTAAACAAACTATTCCTAGTCAACCCAGTGGGCATACAAAGCAGTGACACCCTTCATAGGTGCAATGGAATCTGAGTGGAGAGAGTATGAACATGGATAAAACATTCAATAATGCATGGTTCATTGTAAGACAGGATGAGATACTCAAAGATGACAATCACGGAGGGTGGGTGCACACAGGCCATGGCTAAACGCTCTCCACACCTTCTACCATGATTGCAGGGAGCCACCTAAGGGTACAGAGACAGAAACGGAGGCTCAGAGAGCTTCAGTGGCTTGCCCAGGCTCCCCTCAGCCCCTCAGGTGGGATGAGCATTTATGACTAATCCACAGGAAATATTAGAAAGCTAAGGATGATGCTCTGCAGCCCCGGCTCATTGAAGTTTGAAAGAGAAATGCTCAGAAACACATTCTGCAAAGAAGAAAACCAGAGCCTGAGCTCAGAGTGTCACCATGGTTGCAACCCCAGGGTTTTCCAACTAAAATTTTCTGTGAACAAAATTAGTTCCAAATAGAAATTCAAACTTGAGCCCAATCACTATACCAGCAACACCTCGAAATCACATTTTAGCAAGAAAAGAAGCTAAGGGACAGTCACATCCTCTGTTGCATAGTCCACTTTTATGGGTGGGAGGCCCCTCCTTGGCCTGCCCTGGTCTTCCTAGCCTCCTGAGGTCTCCTCCTAAGCCTCACCCTGACCCCCACATGGCCAGGCATCCCCATAGCCCAGGCTCTGGGCCACAGTTAGGGGCAGTTTACAGAATACCAGCTACTTCCGGCACACAGGACCGTACTGTTTTGTTATCTTTTTGTTGTTATTGTTGTGATGGATATATACAACATAGAATTTACCCTTTTAATCACAATTAAGTGTATAATTTAGTGACATTAAGCACATTAATTTACGTTGTTGTGAAACCATCACCGCCACCCATCCCCGGTACTTTTTGTATCCCCAGTTAGCGCAGTGGCTGGGAGTAGCAGGTGTTCAAGAAGCATTGTTGACCCAATGACCAGCCCAGCACCCAGGTGCCTGGCAGCCCTGACACAGAATTCCATATAACTATAAGACCCTGAGGTGGTGATCAGAAGATCTTCTCTGTTATCCTCCAGTGACCAGTATCAGCTCAGCAGCTGTCCCCAGGCACAGGCAGGAACAGGCACAGGGCCGGAGCCTAGGCATCCCCTTCCTAGAACCATGCGCACCTTTTATGTGGTGCCGATTGCAAAACACAACAGGAAAGCAGGTTCTTTAGAGCTCAGCATTAAAAAGCAACAAGAATGAGCTGCAAAGGGAAACAGGTGGGGTGCCAGGAACAGATATGCCCCTTCCACCAGAATCCTCTGAAGCAGGCAGCATAAAAATGCAAGCTAGTGTTCCACCGAGCAGGCCTGGCAAGAAGTGATTTGCCAACTATCTGCCACCTCCTTCCCACCTTCCTCTGCTCTCTCGCTCCACCCTCCTTAGGAATCTCAGGGCTGGCATGAGAAACAAACGAGGGGCTTTACTGTCCCTGTAATTGCTCCAAATCCCATTAATTACATGGTAAGCCTCCAACAAAAGGCTGGGCTGCCTGCCTTAACACAAGCTTGACTTGGGGCAGATTCTGGGGCCTGCAGGGCCTCAGTTTCCACCTCTCTAAAATGAGGTGTTGGTGAACACTAAGCGCCTTCTAAACACCACATTCTATGATCCTGAGTTTAAAGGGCCAGTGGCTTCTGTGTATGCCCAAACACACAAGATGATTACTTCCCACACTGTCATCATGAAATGTCTGCAAAGTGTCACCACTGTCTACAAAGATGGCAGGTCTGATTCTCAGAACTTTCTTTCCTAGTTGAAAAGGACTTGTCCAGGCCAGGGGCTGGGGAGGGCCCATCCCTAAGTAGGCTGCCAAGTCCCCAAACAGGCCAGAGCCCTTCCAGTAAGAACCGCTTAGTGTGGTATTTATTGCTGTCAAAGTCTCCTAAGTCATTTACAAAGCTGTCTAAAATCACCACCTTTCAATTCTGCCTCCTCACCCGGCAAGAACAGGTATATCTTACACTATGCAAACGGCTGTCCCAGAAGCCATGTATAGAATACATTTTTGGTACATTTTTATAAAGCAGGGATTCTTACAATTAATCCTTTTTAAAAGAAATTATCCTAACAATCTATCCCTTTTCTACTTTGGAGCTTTAGTATACTAGTTTTGCATTAAGCAGGAGGTACCAATAAGACACCAGCAATGTTTCGGCCACCCAAGGGCCATCATCACCCATCAAGGCCACAGAGACACACAAAGTTACTATGTACCATCAAGAGCACTCGGCATTGGGCCAATCTGATACATGCCCCCTTCTGTGCCTCAGTTCCCCTTCCCTAGAGAGAAGGCAGGGGATCTGGAGTAAGGCCTGCTCCTTAGCTCTGCCCTTCCCAGCTACTGTTCCACTGGCATTCAGAGTGGGACAGTTCTTTACTGTGCTTATGCCCAGCCCTCAGCCATTAAATGCTACCCCACTATTAATTGCAACAACCAACCCCCTGCCCTCACCCAGTGTTTCCAAACATGTTCCGGGGTCAGTCTGCTGCATGCTCAGGCTGGCCAGAGTCCTTGTGCCTTTCTCTATAGGTGCTCCAACTGCCAGCCTGGGGCTGCCCCAAACCTTAGCCATTAGTCTGGGTCCTCCTGGCCAGATTCCAAGATCCTATTACTGGCAAAGACTTGTTTTAACTACCAAACCATCATGGACTGATACTTTTGTAAAATACAATACAAATGATGTGATGGGGAAATAATCATGTGCTTGGTTGTCATAGCAAGAGCAAACTTCAATTAAAGGTTTCATAATGTTTATTCTCAATTTCTGTACTTGTATCCAGACTGGTAACAAACAGTACCAGTGGACCGCCCTTTGAGTTGTACTATTTGCTCTGGACCAGTAGTTCTCAAGTCGTGGTCTCAGACCAGCAGCGTTATCTGGGAACTTCATAGAAATTTGGATTGTCCAGTCCCACCCACCAGCAATCTTTCACTTAGTAAGCCCTCCTCAGGACCCTGATTGCACTGAAGTTGGAGAATGTGTATAGTAATCTGTTCTTTCTCTCAGGATAAGTCTGGGCTGGGACACCAGGATCCCTACAGGAGATAAAGCCTACCTGGAGATTCTAGAACTTTCTGGAGCCATGGCCAGGTCTCCAGCCATGTTCCTTACTCCACACACCATAGAACTGGAAAAGCCCCCTCAGGCTTGGCCATAAGACTGTGGAGATGAAGAAAGGGGAAAGACGGTATACAAATAAAGACCACTGGAGCCCCATGCTGCAGAAAAGCAATTTAATTAGGGCCAGACTCTTCTCTAGGCTCTCACCAAGGAAGGCATGCCAGAGACCACTAGTCTCCATTAGCACTTTCCCAAGGGCTACATCCAGGTTGTGAAACAGGAGGGTCATATGCAATTTGCCTATAATTTGCATATGCCTTCTTGGACTGCACAATCTTCTCCAGCAATTTTCAACAGAATTACAATCTTTTCTTTAAAAATCACTGCTGCCCTAAGGGTTGCCACTTATCATTTTCCCTGCTCTCTCCTCCTTCTCACTCTTCCTCTCTGACAAATCCACAACCCTAAGCAAAAAGGATAAGAAAGCCAGAGACATACAGAAGTGGGGACACTGGCTGTCTCCATAGCACACAGCAGCTGGGGTTGTTTTAGGCTGGGCTGTGTGACTTCAGTGTCCCATTCAAGAAGGAATTACTAGACTTAGAAATGTCACAGGTCTGAAAAATATTTTTTTGAGGGGAGCAGGCTACCAAATTCTTTATGTTGCCAACATCTAGTGACTCCATAGTTATCATAAAAGACAGTGAGTACATCTTCTTACCAAAAGTGTGGGGAAAATGTAAGTCTCAGAGTAAAGGATACCCCTTTAAAGAGGGATAAATTTAACCTTATAAAAGAATTCAATACATTATGCTTATTTTTCTCATTTCTTCTTGGCCCCAAAACTTGAATCCTGGCTGCACGGAACATGCTTGTGGGCAAGCTCAAGCTTCTGTTTCCCACCTGTGAGGTGGCATAGTTAGCTCTACTTGCAGGGATCTGGTGAGAGCTGTGAAGGTTTAAGTGCCCAGCACACAGCAGGCACTCAAAAATTGGTTGCTCCCATAATCCTACCTACTCAGGAGGCTGCAGCTGGAGGATCATAAGTTCGAGGCTAGCCTGGGCAAGTTAGCAAGCCTCTGTCTCAAAAAAAAAAAAAAAAAAAAAAATTAAAGGGCTGTAGTTTAGTGGTAAAGTGCTTGCCTAGCATGTAGGAAGCTAATGATTTCTTTTTCCCAGTGCTGGGGAAAAACACTGGTTGCTTATTTTTCATGATCATTGTCTTTTTAAAGTTATTGTTATTATGTCTATTTGGATTTTTAGGATATTTCATCTCTTGCTCAGTCCTTAGCCAGTGAAAATCATTCCTTTCACTTTATTTTCTAGATTGTTCATAAATGCAGGGATGGATTTTATTTCCTTTTTCTTTTTCCCCTACTGGGGATTGAACACATAGAGCCTTCGCAATGAGTTATATCCCCAAAATTTTTTAATTTTATTTTAATTTTATTTATGTATTTACATATGTACGTATTTATTTTGAGACAGGGTCCTATGAAATCACTGAGTTGTCCAGGCTGGCCACGAACCTGCCATCCTCCTGTCTCTGCCTCCCAGAGTGCTGGGATTACAGGCATGTACCACCAAGACTGGATTTTAAAACCAGAAATGTTAAGTTGTAGACCCAAGTTGGAAAAAAAAAAAGATCAATGTCAAGACTTCCAAAGAACGGCTGCTGTTGGAACACGCAGACTGCCTTGCTTTGCTTTGCTCTGCTCTGCTTTTATTTTTCTTCTCTTCTCTTTTGTTTTCTTTCCTAGCCCTGTACGTAAGAGAAAGACCGTTTTCTACTTTTGTTTTTCTCCAAAGCATGGTGAGCAGCCTGATTTCAGAAGGCGCAGGAAAGGCACTGAGCCCCAAACCCTGAAGCATGCAAACTGCTTTCCCAAATTTTTGTCCAGGACACAACTGCCTCTTCTCCCGGTCCCCACCCTCAACCCAGTCTCCCAGCTCTGGGGTGCTGAGGTGGGAATACATTCCACTTGGCAACTTGGCTGGTAGTGATAGATCTTTTTATGTGAGGTGACTAATAAACCTACTTGTCCTCTACATTGTGAGGACACATTAGCAGGCACCTGCCCTGGCCATCTGGCTCCGAATGTCAACACAAAGTAACTGCCCCTCCATGAGACAAATTTCTGCACATCTTTTCAGCTAAATGGGGCAGTAAATCATGTCATGTGCGCCCTTGCTAACCATTCCCAGATTCATCCACTGACAGCACAGCAGGAATGGAGGGTTTCTGGCACCGGCAAGCTGGTACTCTGTGGTACCTGTGCCTACCCTTAAAGGCATCCTATGCCCTCTCTTTGATGTTCCCAGAGCTTGCAAAGGTAGCATCTCCCAAGCTACAGTAGATGCCTGCTCTCTTGTTTTCTCATCCCAGCCCTCCCTGTGTGGAAGCCACTTGAGGGCAGGTGACCTGTCTTGCTCACCTCTGAATCTCCCAGTGCCAGCTCGTGGCATCATAGTTATGTGACTATCAGTAAATATCTGTCACACGAGTAAATGTAAAAACACACAAATCAATGAAATTTAGCCCAAGAGGAAGTTAGAGTCTATTAGAGTAGTTCTCAACTGTGGGCAATTTTGTCTCCCAGGGGACATTTGGCCACATCTGGAGGCAATTTTGGTTGTCCCCAACCCTGAAGGTAGTGTTGCTACTGGCACTCAAGGGGTAGAGGCCAGGGATGTTTCTCGACATCCTACAAAGCACAGGACTGACTCCATGCAAGAGATGAGAAAAGCAAGGTTTAGAGAGGTAAAGTAACTTGCTCAAGAATACAGATATTAGGGCCGGTGAGATGGCTCAGCGGCATAAGCGCCTGCCTTGCAAGCGCGAGGGCCCGAGTTCGACTCCCGGATCCCACATACGAAAAAGGGGCCGGTGATATCGCTCAGCGGCTCGGGTGCCTGTTGGCGTGCGAGGTCCTGAGGTCGACCCCCCGGTACCCACAAAAAAAAAAAAAAAAAAAAAAAAAAAAAGAATACAGATATTTAGTGCTTTGATTCCTGAAGTTCCTCAGTTGCTTACTCTTTTAAGTGCAGGCAAGAACCTCTGTACTTTCACTGATGTCCGCCCACCTCCTTTGAGCATCTCTGATCCGCCACTGCTTCTTCCCAGTTTCTGCCTGTCTCTCAAGGGCGTCTTGTGGGCTTCTTCCTCTGTGAAGCCAGGTCTGACTCCCTGATCCTCCCTGGCATGGGCACCCACCCCTGCTCAGGGGACATCAAATGAGGGCAGTGCCAGCTTATGTGCCTGGCTTCCCACTGCACAGGGGTCTCTTCGGGGAAGTCCAGACAACCGGCATCTGTGTTCATCCCACCTCCCCAACACCGACTGGCCTCGCCCCAGGAGGTAGCTGAGTTCCCTCTGTTGGTCACCCCACACCACTGCAGTGAAGCATGTCATCCCCTGCATCATGACTCTGTCCCTCTCCTCCAACATGTGTCATGGCCCTTCCTGTGTAAGAAAAAGCAGCAGCATTTCTGGAGTCGAATTGCTGGGTCCTCATGCAGCTCAGGTGCTTCCGCACTATGGCACCCCAGGCAAATTGCTTACATTTGCAACAGGATCTGCCTCCCAGCAATGCTGTGAGGATTCAACAAACCAAGGGCTTGGCAGAAGGTTTGGCATACAGTAAGTCTCCACAGAGGTCAGTGCCACTCACAGCATATGCCCGTTTCAGGGGCTCACCTCCCCCCAAACCCCCGGCTTCTGGCACTGTGGTACAGTCACACGTTGATTCACTGGTGGCTTTGCATGCCTGCCATGTGTCACGGCGAATGCTGGTGCTGGGTTAGATCCTGGAGCTGTGGTGAACAAGACAAGTTCTCCCACAATGCCAGGGGCACAGGTGCCTCAGTACTACATACTAGTTAAGCCTTCTGGATGGACCAAAGACCATGATGCTGGGTGCACTTTCTTCTCCGTCCTCATCTCATCTGACATCCCTGTGGCTGTTTATCAGGACAAGAAGCAAAGCTCTTCACTCCCCCATCCCTTTATGAGTGGACCTGAGGGTCAGAGACATTCAGTGACTTGTCCAAAACCACAGAGTACTCAAAGGGAAAATTCAAAGATAGCATTTGTGCTCCACGGGCCAGTTGTGGCCAGCACACCCAGCTCCAAGGGGACACTGTTCACATGACCAGCTCCCCTTGGAGTTGTACAGTGTGTAAACCCTGTACCTAAAAAAACCCCTCGAGGTCTCAGGCCAGCAAGAAGAGGGAGAAATTGCTAACAGCCTAGAACAGTGGTTCTTGTTTGCCTGGGAATTAGATCACCTCGTGAGCTTTTAAAAGGACCACGCTTCGGCCCTTCAGACCAACTCAGATTGTGGGGTGAGCCCAGGCAGCAGTGCTTTGAACCCACTTCCCCACACCCCTGGGATTCCGGTGTTCCCTACATTAGTTCCTGCTCAAAGTATGGTCCCTAGACTGGCAGCCCAGGCCTTGGAGCTTGTTAGAAAGGTAGAACCTCAACCCTGCCCAAACCTACAGAAACAGAACCCACATTTATAATTTTTATTACAGTCTCCAAGGCTGGTCTTGCAGAGGATAGAAGCCACAGAACACAGATTGTCACTGCTCTTGGATCCAGCCCTGTTATTCCAAGATTTTCCCATTGCTAGATCTAGTGAACAAAAATACAAGACACCCAGTTTCATTTGAATTTCATATAAAGGAAAAATAATTTTTAGTATAAGTATGTCTAGTACAGTATGTGGAATATACAGATACTAAATTCTTTTTGCATTGCTTACCTAATATCTTAGCAAGCTTTCCCCCCCGGGACAAAATACCTGATGCCCAAACTTAAAGGAGAAATGATGTTTAATTTGGCTCATGGTTTTGGGGGATTCAATATGTGGCCAACTGATCCCAAGGCAGAAGTGCCATGGTAGAAGGAAGCATGGCACTTCTGGCAGCCAGGAAGCAGAGAGAGAATAGAGCAGCTGGCAGGCTGGGTTGAGATACACCTTCCAAAAGCACACCCCAGGGACCCATCTCTTCCAACCAGGCCCCACATCCTACCAGCACATTTAGCTCTGAACTCATCCATAGATTAATCCACTGATGAATATAGTGCCCCCATGATCTAATCACCTTATAAAAGCCCCACCTCTGAATACATGAGACTTTGAGGGAACATTCTAGATCTAAGCCATAACACCTAAATTTCAAATACAACTGTGTTTTATCTGTTAGTTCTCCTACTGGGAACCCAGTGAAGAAAAGAAGGGCCAAGGAACCCCCCAGAGGAGACAAGAGGATAGGGTCACTGCAAACCGTGGCCAAATGTGTAGAGAGCTGCTAGGAACTCCCAGTGGGAGGTGGCAGGTATGGCAGTGGTTGAGTCCCTGGTCAGGTGCAAGACTCAACCCTTCCAGAAAGCACTCTGAAGAAGGCATCTCCAGCTAAGCTTTCTTGGAGACCAGAGGAGGAAAAGCCCACAGGTGCCCCCTCCCCCACACACAACCAAGGCCAGCCCAGCCCCCAGAGACACTGACAACTGAGAGAAGGGTGCAGACTTCAGGCCACCCGAGGTGCCTGCCCTGACCCTGGCTTTCACTTTTAATGAGCCATTTTCCAAGGACTTCACAGGCAGGCAGGCAGGCATTGTTTGCAGCCAGCAGGGGAGTACTGGGCCACTGTTAATGGGCCTGGCTCCCCTCACCCCCCTCCTCCTCACCAGGGTCTGCACAGCCCCTGAGGATAAAAGGAGCCCTCTGCAGAGGGCATGGTGACTGTGGGCATGGCAGCCCTCTCCTGTCCTTTTTGTGGGCTGTCAAAGTCTGCATGATCTGCCTGGGGAATGCCTTCAAGAGTGCCAATTAGAGTGGGGACATAATGTGTGTGATTTCAGAGGCCAATTGAGTTGGGACACTCAGAACACAGCGGCTTCTGCATAAAGCAGGTGGCAGTAGCTGACCTTGAGAGAAGCCCCAGCCTCCTGGAAGGCCCTAGAAACTTGCTGGGGGTTGATTGGCATGCCAGTGCTGAAGTAGGCTTGCAGGACTCCAGGACTTTTGAAAATTCAAAAGCCAACAGGACACAGGGAGATAACCAATGGTACATGGTGATCCAGTGGGGAAGCAAACCTGAGGACTTGCAGGCTTGGATTCACAGTGAATGAAGGTCATCCCCACAGGGGCTCATGGTGTCCAAGGTCATTTCATCTTCTCCTCCACTCCCCCGGCCCCTCTCTGTTTGAACACAAAGCTCACTGGACCAATACTCAGGAGTCCCTAGCTTTGCCATTTACTAGCTGGGGTCCTCCAAGAAGCCAGTTTCCTCATTTTAGGCAAAATGGGAGGTAGGGGGGCAGATTGGTACCTTAGCCCCAGATCCCCCACTTTCAGTGGGAATGGCAGCTCCTGATGGGCATGGATGGATCAGTCTCTCCAGGCCAAAGGAAGATACTGTGGAGCATGCCCCTGCTCTCCCAGATGGGCAGAGGGTCTTCAAGCTGGGGAACTCAAGTGGTCTTGTCCAGCTCACAAACACAGGTATCTCAACTAGCTTCATACCCCCAACCTACAGCAATTCAAAATGAAAAGAGATTTATAACGAGGCCTGGGGGAGGCACTAGAGACAGGGAGACTTTCCAGCCCACTTAAGCACTAGAGAAGTTCACCTAGGTGAACCTGGTGCTAAGGCTCCCCAGTTCTCCCACCCAGATCCCTCACCACTGGGACACATGGTCCCTCTGGGCCTGCACAGAATACTTCCTTACTCATTTTTCCCTCCCTTGCAGGTGAAGTAGAATTGGAGTTTCCAAAAGAATGTTACTTAAACTCCTCATTTAAAAAAAGGACTTTGAAAACAATGCCCCGACCATGTTTGAGTTTAGGAAGAGCAACTGACAGACTTTGGGCCAAGGGTATCCGAGCAGCCCTCCCCCTGCTGCCCCTCCCAAGGCCTAGAGAACACAGCAGGGTGCAGTACAGTAAAAAGCCAAGAGTCTGGTTTTCCTGTGTGACCTTAAGCAAGATGCCAGGCCTCTCTTTAAAAGGGGGCTAGTGGTTGCTATGAGAATTCTGTGAAATAATAAATGTGAACATGTTTGGTACATAGAAGATACTCAATAAGTGTAGCCCTTCCAGCAGGTTTGGCTAAAACCCTGTCCCCAGCAGGATGTCACAATGAGGCCAAGACCTTTAATAAAGCAGGATCTTTACCTTGTGCCCCAGCTCATCCCTGACCCTAGTCTCTGGTACAAGACAATGAATGCCTAGCCTTCTGATCCTGGCCCCAGGCCCTCACTCAGATGTGATTCGAGAAACAAAATGTCTTCTCTAACATTCTATTTCCCCTAACACCCCACAGTCCTGCTCTGAGGACACCAGAAGCAGAGCCTGCTTGCAAAGCACACAGAACACATGGTCACAGCATATCGGTTCCTCCTCGGCAGCCTCAAGCTAAGCGTTTCACCCCATGTCAGTTAATTCTCCCAGCAGCCCCCCATGTGAGCACAGACTGCTTCCCTCTCCACTTTACAAGCCCTGGGCCTGCAGCTACTGAGGGGAAATCCAGCACACTGTCTGGAGTCAGTGGCTCTTGAGGCTTTGAAACACCCAGATCCCCAGGTCCCTCTCCCAGATACCTTGATCTCATTGGTCTGGGTGGGCCAGAGCATCCAAATTTTAGAAGCTCCCAGAGCAATTCTAATGCATAGCTTGGGTTGAACAGCTCACCCTGGAAGAGGGGAAAGTAGTCCTTTCCCCTTCCAGAGGACTCTGCTTCCCTCCCAGCCACCTCATCTCAGAAGGTCCCACTTAAGTGCATACACACTAGCAACTGATTCTGGCTCCCTTCAGCAGTGCCACACACACGCACTCAGCTGGAAGGCTTCTGGGCCTTCAATGCATTTAGGGGAAACTGAGGGGGGAAGCAGACTTTCAGCCAGTCTTTGTCTTCTGCTCTCTGCCGCCCCCTATTGACACCAGAGAAACATGTCTCTTGCTGAGAAAACTGCTGGCTTTCCTTTCCTTCTCCCACTGGACTGGTATGGAACCACCTCCTGCACACATCCACCCTGCCCTCATTCCCCAGCTGAAGCATGGGTGCTGGCGGACAGATGGAGGACCACTCTGCTGGGTCCTCAGGCAGCTGGCTTCCTGGAGAGCCCCCTTCTGCCTTCTTCTAGCTGGCCAGTGAAGCAAGTCCCAAGCAGGCCCTCTCACACCTATTCTGCCCCAAGCTTTGGACAAACGCCAGTGTGATGGACAGACCATCCTCACACCACAACAGTGAACCTGTGGCCCTCATCCTTCCTCAGTCCAGCCTGGCTTATGCAAACCCAACCTTGGGCTTAGGACCAAAGTCACCCTTGTGTTCATTCATTTGTCTGACTTTGGCACTGCTGCATAGGGCCCCTGGGTCAAGGGTGATTGTACTTGGAACAGTATCTATTGTTTGACCAATCCTGTGTCCAGCTTTCCAGGTCCCCAGGCTGTTGTTTGCTCCTAATATAAAAGAACCTCACCCCTGAGGAAGTGCTCCAGGTGGCAAGAGAGGGTGGCCAATGGCCAGAGTCCCCAAAATGATCAGCCTTTGCCCAGGCTGGTCGGCCCATGCCCACCTCAACTGAGTGAGGCCCATACAATCATCTGGACCCTGATGGGAAAGGAGTCAAACTCTGCTAAGCAGGCCTCTTCCTCCCGCTGGCCAAGGGCACGAATTCCACCTTAGTTCCCTCTCTTGGCAACCAAGTCCAAGCACTCAGCCTGTGGGTGAGTTCAGAGCCCCCAGCCCCTATAAGCACAAGGCCCAGCTGGCATGTTCTTTCAATAGAGAGGAGATGGACAGAGAGAGACACTTTCCTCACTCACTCATTCATTTAGAGAGACAGCATGGTAGCAGGGTAGAAGGCAGGCCTCTGAAGCTACACTATACAGGTTCAAACCCTGCTTTGGGTGATTTCTGTGTGACCTTGGGCCAGTTCCTACCTCTTGTGTCTCAGTTTCCACCTGTTAAATAGGGTTCATAAAACACTTAGCAGTATGCCTTGCACAGGGGAAGCACTTAACAGATTTTAGCTGTTATTATGAACTTGGCGGTATGGGGAGACAGAATGCTGAATATCCATTCCACAAATATTTTCTTGTAGTCAAAAGGAAAGACAGCCCATGTAACAATATAAATAGATCTTAAAATAATATTAAGTGAAAAAGACTCCAAAGATTGTACACAGAATAATAAGATTTGACTAAAGCTGAAAATAACTGCAATACAATATACATTTTAGGGGTACATACAATGTAATAAAACTAGATAGAAAGAACAGCATGGGAATGAGAAATACAGATTAAGGAAGATAGTTACCTACACAGGGAGGTGTGAAGGCATGATCATATATTTGGATGTATTTTGTCAAATGCTAGCTTTAGTTTAGTTGATGGTTTCTTGGATGCTTATAACATTAATAAAAATAACTAATTAAATACATAATTAAAAATGGACCATGCATGGACTACCAGGAAGAAAGTCACAGGTGAACAATTATGATCAAACCACTTCTAAATATCAAGGGTCCAGAAGAAGGAAAATAGGAAAAAAAAATATCCTGACCACCTACTTCAGGCTTGATACTCCATGGGGCTGTCCATGGCGTCTACAGCAGAGAGCAGAAGAGAAAAGGTTCCTGCCTTCTCAGCACTCACATTCAGGTGGAGGAAGACACAAACAAACAAAAGGTGTAGTACTGATGTGTGAGTGTCATCCAGAGACGTGAAGATTATTCAAAGACAGAAAGGGGATGCCCGGGGAAGGCTTTGCCGAGAAAGTGACACTCAAGCAGAGGTGCAGAAGAGAAAGGAGTGGCTGTGCACATGTCTGGGGCAAAGTTTCTGGGCAGAGAGAACATCCAGTACAAAGGCCTGAGGTGACAGTGCCTGGAGAATGGGAAGGAGCCAGGTGGCTGGAGTGGAGCAAGTGGAGGGAAGTGGGAATTTGGATCAGGAGGGAAGACGAAGCCAGGTCATTGGCTTTTACTCTGAATGACATGGGGAGCCACTGGAAGGTTCTGAGCAAAGGAGGAAGCCATTGGACATATTTTAAAGGATGCTGCTAACTGCTGCCTTAAGAATAGACAGTTGGGGACAGAGGCTGGGGACTACTGTAACAATCTAGGTGAGACATGGCAGTGAAGGAAATAGGAAGTGGCCAAACCCTGAATATCATTACAGCACAGCAGCTGATCTCCCTAGGTCTACTAGCCTGGTAGCAAAGACCAGACACACATTCGAATAACCACAATACGAAATCTACCATCTGCTCTACATTGGGGCAAGTCCAGTGGGCACTTCTTGCCTCCTTTCCTCTCCCTGGCCTCCATGAAAGGTCCCCTGCCAGCTGCAGGAGTGTGCTGGCAGTTCAGGCCTGCACCTCAGACTCCAGCTCTGGGTGGCCACCACCTCTGAGTCCACCTCTTTCCCAAATGCTCATGCAGCCAGCCTGACTGGAAACCCTGGACATTCGGGCAGCTGGAGGGGTGAGTGTCCTTCCTTACCCAGGGTCTGTCTGTGCCATGATTTCCCCCCGAGCTCCAACGAGGTGCCCATTACAGCCTCCATGTGACCACACTGCAGAAGCCCAGAGAGATTTTAAATCAACACTTCTTTGCCTTGGCTGTCCACTGAAATCACCTAGAGAAATTGAAAAATCACTGGTGCCTAAGTCCCACCCCAGAGACTGCTGTAATAGGTCTAGGGTGCAGCCTGGCATTGGAATTTTCTCAAATTTCTCAAAGACTCCAGGTGACTCTAATGTGCAATCAGCCTAAGAACTGCTGCTCAAATAGCCAGGTCTGGCTGCCCCCCCCCAACCATTTACAAGTGCTACTTGCTGTAAGCATCTCGCTAGCCACTAGCGTCTCTTCTGCTGAGGGAAGGCCCCTCTTCCGGGTCTGACAAGCCCCGGGAGGAACAGACTGTGCCCATGCAGGAGGGGGCTGTGCTAGGCAGGGCACGCACCCACCGAAGTTGCAGTGGGGGCTGGGACCCAAGGACTTTCTGCGGGGCCATCCACAGGCTTGGAGAGCAGAGTGGGTACTGAGGACCCACTGCTTTCAGGAGCCCTGGGGCTGCATCCTAGGCCAGAAAAGCCCTGAGGCTCAGCTACATTTAATCAAGGCTGGCTGGGCTGGCTCCCTACCCAGCTCCTCCCCACTCCTGCTCCTTTAGGACTAGGGCTTGGAATGCATTTTTATTAGACTTTTCCTAGGTGAAAATGGTGCTGGGCTGGGGGTGTGGAAACTGGATGGAGTGTGATTTACACCTACCCTGTGTCCTCACACCTCCCAAGGGCAGCAGGAATCGGCAGCCCGTTCACAGAGCCTGCAGCTGGGCTGCGCCACCGGGCTGACTGCACTCAGATCTACTCTGCCAGGAGCAGCATCTCTGCTTCCACGCCCCATCTCAATCTCAAGGTGCTGAAGGGTCTTTGGCAGAGGAGGAGGGGAAGGAAGATGCTGATGTCTGTGAGGCTCAGGTGAAGACGCCACTCCGAGGAATGACACTCGGTGCCCAGACCCCATACCCATCTGATCGGGTTGCCCCTGTTAAATCTTTGCTCCCAACAGCTACCTTCCTTCCCCACTGCCTCTGAGTTTACCTCCTCACCTTCACCCCCGCACAGCCCCAAACAAGAACAGTCATTTCCCCAAGTAACTAGGAATCTCCCACCCTTTTAGAAGGGGTGCCCTGCATCAAGCTGGTTTTTTGTGGCCTTGGTTCACCCTGAACCCCTTATAGCCCTCAGCAAGATTTCTCAATCTGACAGCTCAGCTTCCTTCTCAGAGGGGAGAGGGAGGAAGCTGTCTTGTGTGCTGAGGAATGCGTACCAGCGTCCCTGGCCTCCATCTATTCACTGCCAGGAGCACCCCTCTCCCCAAGTTTGTGACAGTCAAAAATGTCCTCCGGAGGAGGTTGGGCAGCGTGGCCCTTGCTGAGAACCACTGTGCTATGGCGATACGACTGAATCCACTGGAGAGCACAGGCTGTTTTGGTGCCACAGAGAGCCCGACTGGTGGCTGGGATAGAAAACCAGGCTCTGCATTAAGCGACTGTGTGCTCGTGGTCAGGAAGCCTACTCTCTCTGGACCTCAGTGTCATGCGCTCCGGCCAGTATTTGCTGGGGGCTGACACTATGCCGAGCACCAGCCATGGAGTTTCTGGTAATTGTCACACTGTTCCTCTGTAGAAGGAATTGTCCCTTTTTTACAGATGGGGGAATTGAGACTCAGACAGGGTTGGTGATGAGTCTGTTCTCCCTTCCTATAAGGAGGTGGGAACCACCCTGAAGTCCTCTGCAGTCCCATGACTTTGCCATTCTTTTGATGATGTTGCTATAAAAATGGTGCTCCCTGGGTGCCCTGCACTCCGTGTCCTCTGCCCCTCAGGACAGAGCTGCTCACAGGCTTACTTCATTCTGTGTGTTGTACCGGACCCCCGGGCTCAGCTCCCAATCGGAGGCAGGTAGGAAAGAGCCTACTGGGTGCTTGGTCTGTATGTCTGTGCCCTGGTGCTCAATTCATATGGTGCAATCTTAACTCCCAAGGTGATGGTACTGGGAGGTGGGGCCTTTGGAAGGTGATTAGGTCATAAGGGCAGAGCCCTCATGAATAGGATGAGCCCTTATAGGAGATCCCAGAATGGCCTCAAGGCTATGTGACTGCACAGCAAGAGGGCCACCTGGGCCGGTGAGATGGCTCAGCGGCATAAGCGTCTGCCTGGCAAGCGCGAGGGCCTGAGTTCGACTCCCGGAACCCACATACGAAAAAGGGGCCAGTGATATTGCTCAGCGGCACGGGCGCCTGCTGGCGCGCAAGGTCCTGAGGTCGACCCCCCGGTACCCACAAAAAAAAAAAAAGAGAGGGCCACCTATGAGGATTCAGGTCCCCACCAGTTATCAAATCTGCTGGCATTTTGATCTTGGACTGCCGGCAAAATTTTGCTTCCATTCACAAACTCCACATTGGGTGACAAACACAACCACAGCCATCTTCCCCACCCAAACACAAACACAGCCATCTTCCCCAAAATCGGAAGCCAAATGAAATCCATAAACTGAGGTACCACTGTAATTTCTGTTGTTTATAAGCCACTCAATCCATGGTATTTTGTTGCAGCAGCCCAAATGGATAAGACATATAATAGGGCTAAGACATATAATAGGCTTTACCCAGCCCAGAGGGCCAGGGCAGGGTCTATACAGCTGCTCCCTGCCGGGTGAGGTGGGTTAACCTAGAGAAGGTGAGGGACACCATTACTCAGGGAGAGCAGAGTGCACCCTCCCCTCAAGGGGGGAAGGAACACTGCTTGCTTTCAAAGCCAAAAGGAAGAAGGTGGAAAAAGAGGCTGATGTGGTGGGCAGGAGCTTGTGGGCCCTCATAAGAATCTCTACCTCTATCCTAAAAGTAACAAGAGGTAATTAAAGTGTTTAAATAAGGCTGCAGCATGATGGGATGAGCATTTCCCACAGCATGCTGTGCGAAGACTGGGTTGGGGCTTCAGGTGGCAAGAGAAAATGCAGAGAGACCTGGTGAGCTACTGGGCAGATCCAGGGGAGGTGACGGCACTCTGGACTGCATGCTGATATGGGGACCAAAGAGAAGTGCCTTGACTTCAGAGGCATCTAACATACAGGGCAGACAAGGCCACCAAGGAGGGCAGAAGGGAAAGGGTCAGGCTAAAGTCGAAGCTGATGGCCACAGTGAATGGCAGTGCTGTTTACTGGAAAAGCCAAGTTGCGGGGGCACGGGACTGTGTCCAGAGTTCCCACTGAGCACACTGCATTTAAAGGGTGCTGTGTACAACAACACTGAATTGAGAGCCCGGATGGTCTGCTGATTAATTGATAAATTAATCAGACCCTTTCTCTGAGGGCTTCAATGGACTCAGACACACCCTGGACAAGAGACAACATACAAGGCGCAGGCACTGCAGCAAGGCCTCAGGGAAGGAGTCCACATAATGAAAATGGAAGTGATTATTTCTATTACCTTACCGGATATAATCGCAGTCAAAGGTGGGGCCTCGGCAGCCAGTAACACAATATAAATGGGCTGTCTGGTGGCAGTTGGCTGTTGCATTGATTCTTATTCACTCGGAAGCTAAATCATGGAGCTAATGTGAGCATATGTGAAATATCCCTTTTTCATGCACTGCAATGAAAGGGCTTCACAAATCTGTAGCCAAATGAATGTATTTATAAGTAATGGGAATGTGCACATGGACATGATTTTAGTACTGTGTACAGGGCAGCTTCATCGAAATCTGATTGCACATGGAAAGAAGCATGCTAGCCACTCGGGGCGCGACATACCAGCACAGCCCCAAGTTGGGAAAGTGACATCTGATTTGTCATTCAGAGGCTGGGGATTTAAACACTGTACTTCAAACCATTTGAATATTCCTGGAACCACAGACTGTCAGTATGGGAAAGGCCCTAGGGTCACATGGTGGGAAGGGCCCGTGAAGGGCCACCTAGTTCATGGGAAGCAGATCTAGGAGAGAAATCCACACCCTCTGACAAGTCTAGGCCATGGCTCCTTCCAGCACGGGATTCAGTACCCATGAGTCTCCACCAGAACCACAGAGGAAATGGCAGTAAAGACTTTCTAGCAGCCCAGGTAAGCAGGCAAAGCACTGCACATTGGCAAGCATTTCAGTGACTGTGGGAGTCTAAGGGGCTGGGGACAGAGTTGCTCAGAGGACAGGCGACATTCATAGAGGTCTAGGAACAAAGTCTTGTTCATGTATCTGCTTGTAGATAATGCATACTCTGCCTACCTCTAGCAAAGATTTAGGGTGTTATGTAATTAAACATATATACAAAACAAAACAGTTCAGCTTAACATTAGATTGCAAAATTGTTTTTAAAAGCAAAAAATTGGAAATTCCAAGTGTCCTTCCATAGAGGACTGGTTAGATAAACTCTGTCCATGCACACAGCAGAATACTACACAGCTATGAGAAATCTGAGGAAGTGTTCTTTGTACTAATATAAAGAATTTCCAGGACATATAGTTAAGAAAATAAAAAAGAAAGAAGGATATAGTAGGCCATTTTTTGTATGGTAAAATGGAAAACTAAGAACATATATTCAAAATTCTGTGTCTTAGCAGAAACAAATATTGAAAGAATAAACCCCAAAATAATCCAAATGATTACCTGCAGCAGGCAGCAGGGGCAGGGAGAGCGTGCAGGGAGACAGAGGGTCCAGAGAGAAATGTCAGTCTATGCCTTTGTGCAGCACAGCATTTCAATTTTTGAACCATGTAAATGTGTCTATTCAAAACTCTAATTCAATTAAACAGAAGAGAAAATGGGAAATTATTGCAGGTGAAAAGAGAAAAAAAATTCTCCCTTCTCCCTTCTCAGGAGAATGGATGCTAATAGTGCAAGCCTGGGATTCCCACCCTCATATCAGCCCAGAAAGTAGGGGTGAATCAGCAGTCTTAGCCAAGGAGAGCGCTGGGAGCAAAGCAGAGTGCAGAGGAAGCCAGGGATGCTCTTCCCTTCCCCCAGCCTCTTCTCTGAGCCTCTCCTGAGCAGGAGGGGTGGCCAAGGAGCAAATCAATTAGAGCTTACTGCACCCCTCAGTTGTCCATCAGAGAGCTAAATTAATTCTATCCGATTAATAAACTATGCTATTATAGAAAATCATGACATAAAGAATTAGAGTGATATATGTAAGCAAGTTTTTAAAAATATATTAGGTGAAAACAAGCTGTGAAACATATGTAGCTTGATCCCATTTTTATTTAATATGGATATATTTTTCCAGACCCAATTTTGTTTAAAATGGATGTTTTTTCCAGACCCATGATATAAACAGACAACTTTATAGATATAGACAGTGATATAGATGTGGATGGGGATATAATAATTCCCTAAATCATTAATAGTGAAGATCTTTGGTGGTAGGGGGAAGTTTCTTCACTCTCTCAGTTCAACACCTCTATTTTGTTTTAATTTTCCTTGTATGAAGCAGTTTCTTTAGTAATCTGAAGAGAGACCTTCCTAATTTATTATATGTCTCCCATACACATAGTCAGAGGCTCAGAAGGGATCTCCCCTCTCAACCCTGTCCCACCCATCTGAAGGGGACCTGGGGCCCAAAGGGGTCACATTTCTTGCTTGGTGCCACACAGTGAGTCAACAGCAAAGCTGGGCTGAGAACTCCTGCCTCCATATACATAACCCTGTATTCTTTTCCACATGCAGCCTTTAAATGAGTGCACATTTATGGGGGACTCTTTAGTAGCTGAGAAGGGGAGAAATACAGGAATATTGGCCAAAAAAAAAAAAAAAAAAAAAAAAGCAAATTTGGCTTTCCAGTCATTACATGGCTGAGGGGTCAATACCACTACTTCCTAAAAGTCAGCCATTGACTGATGGAAGATTCCAGACAAGTGTTCATTTAAAGATGAACCATTAACTGTAAATCAAAGCCCAGAGTGAGTGCTGAGTTCCAAAACTAATTAGAATAAGTGGGTAAATGGATGGCTGGTCTCAGCCCCAGTGGCCACCCAACTTAGCTGCCAGGGCTGGGAGAAGTAATATCCTCTGACTCACACAGACAGCAGGGGGTCAGGGACACTACTTAAAGAGTATCTTTTTAATATAAAAATAATCACCACTGTCTCCCCAAAAGGCAGCTGAAGTGGCAGGATGCGCATTAATCAATTAACAAGCATTATTAAACCTTTGGTTGTGCTGGGTGTGGAAGCCCAGCAGCAAGTTACAAAGATGGCGCCTCTTCCATCTGATGGCTGCTTACAATGTAGGAAAGCTTTCACTCAACCTCCTATTGGATAACCTGTGTGCTGTTGCTGGTATTTTTTTATCTGCAGTTTTGAGTGTGAGGAGGCAGTTATAGGACAAAAATTGGGTCTGGAAAAGTATATTCATTAAAATGGGATCGAGCTACATATTATGCTTGTTTTTATTTAATGCACTTTTAAAAAATTGCTTATATATATCACTCTAATTCTTTAGATCATAGTTTTCTATAATATGGGTATAGTTTATTAATAGGATAGAATTAATTTAGCTCTCTGATGAACACAAGGCAGTTTGAGCAGCAGAATAAGGCACCATGTGCTTCCCCCACGACACACAACAGGGGCTGCAGGGGACAAAGGAACTAGATGCTGACGTTACTCCCACCTAAACCTCCATGTGGACAGATAACATTTTGCCATCTGAGATTCGGTCTTCTGGGTGCGGTTTATGTACAGAGTCCTATATAAGAACACACATGGAAGCTTTTTTTTTTTAACGAGTGACTAACTCTTCATTCTCCTTGAAGTGCCCGTGCACACACTACCCACTAGGCCCTCGCTTCCCATTCAGCAGTGTCAGTAGGGCAGGCAACCTAATTATTTCCATGTCATAGACAAGGAAATGGAGGCCCAGGGCAACTTGTCCCATGTTTTATCACTTTTCAGTGGCAGAGGCGGTAAGGGCCCAAACAAAAACTTGTTGAGGGCCCTGAGACTAAGGGCTTTTTCTACTTCATCTCATTTTGTCCTCATCACATTCCAACATACACTTGAGGACACAGAGGTTTGGGGAGACTATGTCCCCCTTCCCGGGTGACAGAGCAACAACTCAAAGCTGAGGTTCTATGGCTGCTGTGCAAGCCTACAGCTGAGAAAGCCCTTTCCCAAAATATCAACACTAACAATAGCTTCCACTTCATGAGCTACGCTCTGTCCATCCAGGACTCTTAAGGCCATGGCATGAGTCTGGCGTGTCTTTAAGTCCTGGTGTGGTGAAGGACAGGGCACCTAGGCACTGGACATATATCCTGAGTATCCACTACAGCCTTGTCCTTTCCTAAGGTTTTTCTTTCATTTCTGCTGTGGAAATTAAAGGATAGTGTGGGCTGTTATGTGACAAGTGCTTGTGACTGCTAGTCATGTCCCAAATAACTCCATGCAGGCCCAGCCAGTTCTCTGTACCCAAGAAGCCCAGGCAGCTCCCTAGGGTGCCTCACATCCCTTTACCTCTGTGTAAGCCCCCGCTGCCCAATTTGCCAGTGTTTTTTACTTGGATGTCTTCCCTGACTGTCCTAAGGAGCGATGTGACAATGATGATAAATATTTCCACATAAAGGCTTGGGTGTCCCAGTCACATTGTGTTGCTTTATCTCAGTGGCTTAAAAGAGGGCAAGAGTGAATGAGTGCAGGTGAAATGATAATTCCAGCTTCTCTGAGTTCTTGGGCAGGATCTGGGAATAGGAGGAGAGAGAATGGAGGAGAAGATAGGAAAGACTGGGAGGGACAGGCAGAGGGAGAATCAACCCCCACCCCAGACAAGGAGGAGAATACGGTAGTCCAAATAAGGTTTATGTGCTCGGCTGTAGAACGGGTGCGAAGACAGAAGGTAGAGTCAGAAGGCAAGGGCAGGCTTCCAACTTGATAACCCCCAGCAACAGAGGCACGGCCCACTAAAGTCTTCCCTACGCCGCTAGGTCACTTCATGCAGGTGGCCTCCACAGACCATCCCAGGTAAGGGCAAACTCCCTTTCCTCTTGCCCTGAACTGTTCATTTTCCCCAGGGCTGACTGTCTTTGCCGGCACATCACTGGTTATTCTTATTGCCTCTCAACTCCATCAGGAGCTCCTTAAGGGGAGAGAACTTATCTTACCACCTCTTTATCTTCAGATCATGTTATACCCACTATCGGCCACCTCTGGGTGTTGTTGGATTGCACTCTGTACACAGAGCTATGCAGCTCAAGCCCACAAGCAAATGTTTGTGGACTGTTTCAGAAAACAGTACCAAGTAATAGTCACACAACTTAACCTCTGATCTTAGGTTTTATACTGTACAAGGCCACTTTAATTTCTAGTGAAATAAGTGGCGGGTGATCCGGCACTCATTTCAGAGATAGGAAAACTGAGGCTCAGAAAGTGACTGTTAACAAATAGAAATAGCCTTGGACCCAGGCCTTGAACTTAGTCTGATTTTCCTTTGGAGGGGCTAGAGGTTTCTGTCACCTTCGAAGCACATGACAAATAAATCTAGGGAACACAGCTGCTGAAGTCCATCCCCACCCATGAGGCATAGCATGCATTAGCATAACCGAAGTTCTGAAGAAATCTCTTTGGCTTAGCTCAGCACAACCTTCTCCAAACTTATCTTCCTCTGGAACCCTTCTGTATTTGTCCTTATAGTGTCTGGTCCTAGAGATCTGTTCTGCCCTACCCTCCCGCCCACTCCCAGGAGAAGCTACAACCACACTCCCAGAAGCTACATAATACTAGACTAAGAAAAGCTGAAGCTAGATTAAAAAAAAAAAAAAAAAGCTCTAATGGTGAAAATTCCAAGCTCAGCCAGCTCATAGGGACAGTTCTTCACCTCCGTAAAAGTTACTGAAACATTAAAAAATAGACAAATTAGAAAGTCATAATAAATCCCCTGGAACCATCATCATCAATCACCAACCAGCTTCAACGATGTTCAGCATTCCGCTGGTTATGCTTTATCTACCCCCTTTCCTGAAATCTATTAAAGAAAATCCCAGACACTGTAGCATGTGATCTGTAAATATTTCTGTATGTAACACTGCTACAATATCACACATCCTAAAAATCCAACAGTAATTCCTTAATCCCTGACACCCAGCCTGTGCTTGATCTCTGTGTCCTCTCCAGTGTGTCCCGCAGTGGATCAGCACAGCTCAGGATCCAAACAAGACTCACAGATTGCATTTGGTTGGTCACCTCTTAAAACTCTAACAAGTTTCCCTTACCCTCTTTTTTCTCCTTGACATCATTCATGCTGAAGAAATCAGGTCATTGTCCTGAGGCGCTTGCCTTGGCCTGGATTTGGTGACAGCCCCTGTGGTGGGGTTCACAGATTTCCTGGTACCTGTGTAGAGCGGTCATTAGATCCACAGCCTGGTCAGGGCGGGGCAGTGATCACGGGGAGTGCTGTGTCCTCCCTTTCTTGCTGCATCTGCTTAGCCAACTTTCAGCACAGCTGCTATTGATCCACGTGTTTGGAAGGTGAGAGACAAATACTTTTGACCAACTGAGTCTTCCCGGTGTCTGCAAAATCATAGCACATTCTGGAATCTTGTTCTGGATATATGTCTAACCCAGGATTGGTCCATTTTCTATGACTTCATGAAAGATTTCTTCCATCCTACTCCACAGTTCCATCAGCTTATCCTTTCCTAACTGCCTCTGAGTGACCTTTTAACTTTCCTTTCTTTTTAAAGAAAAAGCATTTTAAAAGACAAGCTGGAGGCCTGGTGTTCCCATCAAGCCAGGCCCTACAAGCGAGTCCATGGGCTTAGCCAAAGCTCCTGAGTTCCTCCTCCCATGTCTCAGTAGATGAGTCCGGATCTCAAGAACAACACATAATTGAACATGATAAATATGCATCCAAAATTTTTAAAAACCAAATTATACAAATCAAGATTATTCTGAGAGGTGCATGTTGCCAGGGGTCTCTAGTGCACCAATCAGCATAATTAAATAGAAAGATCTCTCTGGAATTGATTGTGGTTTTCATGTTTTTTATCAGCTGAGAACCATTTCAGTGAGATGATTTTAAGCTAATAAGAACCCCCAAATTAGAAACTAATTAAGGAGATGGAAAATACAAATGTTATTTGTTTTTAGTTGGGCACTATTTTTATCATAAGAATCATGAAAACTTAAAATTGTTAAATACACATATGAAGGTTGTCAGTCAAGGGCAATATGACTTTCTGTCTCTCCCTGCTGCAAAATGTAAGGTGATACATGAGGAACTGTTCCCTGCGGGCCCCCAGAATATAGAGACTAATTCTGCAGAAGAGAATGCCACACTGCTAGACTTGGCAAGGAAGAGAATTGTCACAGTACTCACAAATCTTGGGGAACTGAGAGCCTTTGGGTTTCTTACTTTCGGAATGCCCGTGCACGTGTTCATAGGGGTCAGTCACTGCAGTACATGTTCTTGTGCCCATTTAATAGAGGAGAATGTTAAGGCCTAGGGAAGTTAAGAGACCTGCATGGGGTTGCACAACAAACTAAGAAAGAACAGGACCGCCACCCTATCTAATGAGCTTATTTAGTGACCCCACACACACCATGTCTCAAACGTGCCATAAACTACCTTCTAAAATAGACATTAGAAGGTTTGGCAGACTCTTTTAGGATTTGTTACAGCCTTAAAAGCTCAGGCCCCAGGAGAGGCAGCAGGAAAAAAGGTCCAGCCACTGGGTTAGGGAGGGAACCTCCAGTCTAAAGTGACCCAAATACCACTGTGGCAAGCATCAAAGGCCCCTCACCCCAGTGTGACCCCAACCTTGAAAATGCCAGTTCAGGGAGTTTCCATTTGTTCTGTGACTTTGCCCTGATTCCAGTGCAGCTACTTTCAATGTCACCCACCTGCACCTCCTCATCCCGTGACCCCCATGGCAGGCAGGAGGACTCAGGACCTATCTGGAGCCCTCCTCCCCTAGCACAGCAGTCTTCGTCAGACCCACGCAGGGAGGTGGGGAGGGCCTATGAGCTTCCTTAGAAGCCTGACTCCCTAGTCCCAGGAAGGATGGATTATGACTGTCCATTATAATCTAGATGAGTCCCAAACTCAAAGGGTCTGCCTAGAGACCCCACCCAACAGGCTAAGGATAATAAAGATGTCAGGGACACCAACCATGCCACTAACAGACAAGTCCTTCCCTTCTCCCAGAGAACAGGGGGCAAGGAACTAATTCAGAGGTACTCATCCTAGCCGAGCCGGTGGCTAGGAGAGGACAATGCAGGGACATAGCCTGCCATGTGGTATCAAGAGCAGGTACCTTCAGAATCACAGTGGCAGCCCCAACCCAGCTCCCAGGCCAGATAGCACCCCTACACCAGGAAACTAAGAGTTTCAATGACATTCACTGACTTTACAAAGGATTTTCACACATAGTAGCTCATTTGAGTCTCTGAAAAACCCCTGAAGGCAGAAATTATTTAACACATTCTTCAGAAAAGGCTGGCATAGGGGAACTTGACCTTGTGAAGAGCTGACCTCATGCCCGCTATGTGTGTAGGACACTATGTTAATAGAAATGGGAGCAATTACTCCTTCTACTGCTACTGGATGTCAGTGGCGATTGTAGACGGCAGAATAACAAGTATACTCCTGCCCCCATCCCCAGAAAGAGTCACATTTTGTGATAATGAGATTTGAGCTTTCTTACCCTAAGAGGGAGCTATCTATATTTTTATGGCTGCAAAAAGAAAGGGGATAGGGATGGGTCTTTTTTCCTAAAGATAAGCCTGGAGATAGGAGAGAAAGGGCAGAAAGATATGTAGTTTGGACCCCCAAGGCAGCGGGGATGACTTGGTTCCCAGAGTGCCTGGCAATCTTCACCACTCTAGAATGCACTTTGGTGATGTCAGCACCTTAGAGAGGATGGCCAAGGCCCAGCAACTTCTGTGGCACAGCTGGCACTGGGGCACAAGCCCGCTGCCGGGGTTGCCTCCTCCACATGACCACACGTGGCTGCCTCAGGAGGGCCACAGGCAGCTCCAGAATGGTGGGCTGAGGTCTAGGCCTCACTTAACCCTCCCCATTTTTCCTGAGCTGCGAAACCCCCAAGTTTCTCATGCGCCAGAAGGGTGGAGACAGAGCTACAGAAATGTCCGCTAGGAAACTCTTGCCAAACTCAGTAAGAGACCTTGGATTTGTTTTCATTTGATGTAGGAAAAAAAATTATTTCTTGACATCAAGTATCACAGAGCAATTACTCATTATTTACTTTCATTTTCATAGTTACCCAGTAAGATAGAAATTATTAGTCCCGCTTTCAGTGAGGCTCAGGGGGCTTCAGGAACCGGCCAAAGTCAGTTCCAGAACTGTAAGGGACTGCTAACTCCAGAACCCAGCTGGTGAACCTGGAACCAAGCTGGTTCCAGACAACCCAAGTCACCATCTAGAACAAGTGATTGAAAGTATCACTCATTATTCAAGCAAATTCCTTCAGGGACTCACTCTAGACCTTTCACAAGAAGAGAATATATGAGTAAATTCTATCTGTAGCTCAGGATCCACCTGGCTCCTGGGATCTCTTTGGCAAGAGGTCTTAGAGTCTGGTCTGTGTTACATAACCCAGTAGCCACTGGCCACATGTGGCTATTGAATACTTGAAATGTGGCTAGGCAAGACCAGGATGTGCTATACGCATAAAATACACCCTGGATTTCAAGACTTTGAGATGAAAAAAAGAAATGCAGAACATTTCCTTCATAATTTTTACAATGATTACATGTTCAAAGGATAATATTTTGGACAAATTGAGTTAACTGAAATACATTATTAAAATTAATTTCATTTGCTCATTTTTACTTTTTCCATGCTTCTAGCAAATTTGAAATTTGAAAGCCATGTGGCTTGTGACTATGGCCCACCCTCCATCGCTCCTGGGCTGCCCACCCAGGATCCCCCATCTGGCCTGAACCTCTACCCATCCTCGCCTTGCCGGCCACCCCCAGAACCTACACTGGAAGCAGGACTCAGGGTTCTCCCAGTATTCTGAGAATGTCCTCTCTTCTCTTCAAATTCCTGGGCCTGTCTCCCCTGTCTCCTGTCTTACGCAGGGCCCCCCATCTGCCACAGCACTTATATATGTCACAGTCACCAATTCAGAGTGCTAGTATCCACTTTAAGCCATACTTTCTGTAGCCAGATGAGCTCTGATTCCCATGTTTTCAAAGCCCAGGCCTCAAATGCTGTCAGCCACCCGAAGACCTGGGTCAGACTGCATCTCTCCCAGCCTGCCCCACTAGCACACGGCAAGACCCTGAGCTCCTCCCAGAGCAAAATAATGGAGGAACCTAAATGTATTGATCACTGATTCTGGTGCTAGCCCCTGGGCTACGTGTTTTGCATGTTTTGTTTTATTTGATTCTCAGACCAGCCTATGCGTGAAATACTTGTTCCCATTTTGAAGACAGGAGCCTGAGGCTCCAGGAGGTCGGACTGACTCTGTGCTTTTTCCTGTCCCTTACATTCCTCTCCCTGGGAGCAGAAGGCATTTCTGGCATCCAGCAGAGCCCAGTATATAATAGGTGCTTGGTAAATGCTGGTAAAGCCAGTGAAGAAGCTCTGGTGGAGTTGGTCCTCTGCCCTATCTGGCTGGGATCAGGAGGCATGCTGCCCCTTCTTCCCTGATGAGAGTACTGGCCCACGCCCTCACGGGGCTGGACCTTTCCTACCTCTCCCTGTCCTCCACAATCTCGCACCACTAGGCCTCCCAGGTCAGCCCTGCCCAGGTTCCCAGCCAAGATGGATGTACAGACCCCCAAGAGCTGAGGTTTGAGGACAGCCCAGGGCCAGCACGTCAGGGCCATGTTTAGCACCAGGCCCCTGTGGAGCTTCCTCTCCCCAGCTCTACCCATCCTGACCTCACCAGTCCTTGAAGCAATTCCCTTCTACTTCCTCCTAGAGACAGCAGTTGAGTCCTAGGCCCACTGGTGCCTGTGAGTAATCCATCTCTCAGGGCTGGCCTCAGCTTTCTGGCCTCCTTCAACTTATTCTCCAGCCTGATTTAGAACAAGGCCACCCAGAAGTCCTAATGCTCTGCCCCTCCCCAGCTCTTGGCTCTGACCCTGGGGACCCTGACACTGGGCTGCACTGGAATGGAATTTGCCACACCCTCCTGGGCCTCCTGCTCCAGGCCCCTGGCCCTTCTCCCCTTGCCCTGGTCAGTTTCCCAAGGCTCCAAGCTATTTTTGTTTCTAACTCAGCTTGTACTTTCCTCATAGTGAAAGTTGACAGAATGGTACCATGCCTGGCACACGTGGCAAAGACCAGACAACCACAGGAACAGGTTCTGCCATGACATTAACTCACTTTGGGGTCTCCAGCCCTGCTGGTCCCCTATCCTTCTAGTCTCAAGGCCCTGCCTCTGGGATCTAGGGACCTGCCCAATGCTTCCTGCCTTGGCTAAGTCCCTAGATCAACTGCTAGACCCGAGGCATCATCCAGAACCTCCATATCATCTCCAGACCCCTATTTATGATCTCCCCAGACACCTTCAATTATCTGCCACTTGCCCTGACACCCTTGAAATGATGGGGGAATCACAAGCCTTCTTTTCATTTTTTCATGAAAAATACCAGCCCATTACCACACTCTGTCATTCAAGTTATCAGAACTGACCCGGAGTCCTGAGTCTCCAGTCCCACCTTCCCGCATCACAGATGCATGGATGAACCCCTTGGCCCTCTGCTGCCTTTGTTTCCCTACTGGTGTCAGTTCCCTGCCTCCCACAGGAGCTGATGGAAATAACAACTTCTTGATTTGTTACCTGAGCTCCTCAAATAAGACAGGCTACATCCATAAAGGCATCAGCCTTCCCACCAGGCCTAGGAAGTGAATCCAGCTGATGCTAAATCTTCCGGTGCTTGGCTCCAGCAAGCACATGGGCAAAAACTAATAACTATAAAGCATCCATCTATCATCTTATCAGGCCTTCCTATACTTTGTTTGCATACTTATCTTCCCAAGGGTTGACATTTTATGTCTACTGCAAGCTGATATATTCTCCTACCTGCCATATCATTCATAAAGGATAGACGAGTTTCGGGTTCATTACCTGTCATTACACCGTGTACATGTCGCTGGGGGCTGAAGCATCAATTCTTCTTGAGTCACACACCTGGAGGCTCCTGATCCCACAAGCTGTGGACTACACACACTCCTTAGGCCATGGGTGGGCTCCACGCCATCCCTTCTTCCTCTCCTAATGGACTACTCCTCAGGGATGGGAAGTTCCTCAGCTGAGCTCCCAGCTGCTTCAGAGGGAATCTGCAGGGACACAGAGGCCTCATCACCCATCAGGACCAGAGACACATGTCCAGGTGTGAACTATTCTTTAACCTTCTAGTCATCTCTTGTTGGTCTTTATTGTTAGGTACTAAATGTCTAGTAACTATACCAACCCTGTCATCCAGAGTTCTCCCTATAGCGTCTTCCTCACAGGTCTACACACACACACACACACACACCATTCCTGTTTTCTTACCTCTGCATATTTCATTCTATCTACCTGAAAGACCCACCTTCAGTCATGCATCCAGATCCTAGCCACCATCCAGAGTCCACCTCACACTCACCAACAGAACTTCTGAGAGGTACCACTGCCCCAGGAAAGAGGAAGGAAGCAGATGCCCTCACTCCACCAATGAGATGTCCAAAGAACAAGGCAGTCTACCAAGAAATATTTCTCCATACTTCAGCCCAGGACCCTGGGATAAGCCTTCAGTGTGCTGTGGTCTTGGAGCTCCAAGAAGGTACCCCACCTGCAGCTGGTTATGAACATCTTTCCATAACTGCTATAGTTCAGATCTTAAATGTCCCCCAAAAGTCTCATGTGTTCAGAGGTAGGGCTTTCTGAAGGCGACTGGCTCATTAGGACTCTAACTTCATCAGTGGATTAAACTACTGATGAGATTATAGTTTAATGGCATTATTGGGAGGCGATGAAAACAGGAGGTGAGGTCTGGTTAGACAGAGAGAGTCATGGGAGTGTAACTTTGGGACTATATCTGGTCCCCAGCCCCTTCCTCTGGTGCTCTTGTTCTCTGCTTCCAGCTGCCCCGAGGTGAACAGCTTCCTTCCGCCACGCCTTTCCACCATGATGTCCTGTTCCCCTCAGGCCCACAGCAATGGAGCCAGCCCATCATGGATTGAAACCTCTGAAACCATAAGTCAAAATAAATTTTCCTCCTCTAAGTTGTTTTTCTCAGGTATTGTGTCACAGTGACAGAAAGCTGACTAACACAATAGCCCTTCATCACAAAGTGAGAGACAAGAGCAGAGGTACAAAACTCCCTGGAGGAAGGACAGAGACACTGGCTCCATCGAGTTCCTCCATTTCAGGGCCTGGACCACAGCTCACGTCCTGCAGGAGCTGAAGCAACCTGCCCCAGCCTGTCCCTGAGCATCTCCCATCAGCCAAGCCTCCAGCTCCCACTGCCGCATGACTGTGACCCTAAACTCCAATCCAATCTTGGGCTCCTCTGGGCCTCAGTGGACTCACTGTTGAGAAGGGGCTGTGGCAGATGGAATGCAAACACCCAGGTAACCCAGCACTGAGGGCAAGAAGAAGCAGATAGTATGAGGGCAGCAAAGAAAGGAGGGACACCGAGGCCTCCCTCCATCATACATGGCTTTTGAAAGCATGATGAAGACAATGTCTTATATGCCACATATAGAATGATTTATACCCTTTGAGCTTCTTTTGCATCCACTGCATCCACTCAGTTTCATGGTAGCTCTGTGAAGGAGGGTTTCAAAGATGAGGAAAGAGAAGCACAGAGAGGATGAGAAAGTTTGCTAAAAGTCACACAGTAAATTGGTGGAAAAAGTCAAGCCTGGAATTTCTAACTCTCAATTTTCATTCTTTGCAGCAAGCTCCCTGGTGCTAGGTTAATTTCATCTTTCTGCCAAGTCACCCCTGGGGTGGAGGATGAGTGGTAGTGGGAGAGAGGAGGGGAACTGTGGCCATTTGCCCAGCTACAGGGTTGTGGGAAGAGAACAATCATGCTTTGGTTTCTTCCCTGATAGGAAGGTCTAAGCAGAGAAAGTACAGAAAGAACAAAGTGATAAACAGGGAAGACAGGAATGTGGAGGCGCCTGGTTAACAGGAGCAGCTCCAGCAAAAAGGAAATTGGCTGTGATGAGGAGCCACAGATTCTGGGGGAGGCTGAGCTGACCCTGAGCCCCTGGGCAGCTTGGCCCTTCTGTGTAAGGCAGCTGGGGCAGGGGGTCAGAAGTCTCTTCAAAAGGCGAGGCAGCTATTATTATTACCTTCAAAAGGCACACATACATTTCATATGCACTTTTACATGTGTGCTGTATCCCTAAAAATAAAAAGGAAAGGGAAACAAAACTACAAATTTCTACCCATGTCCTGGACAGCAGGGTTCTCGGTGTGATTCCATTGCAGCCCCACCTCCAATGACAGAGAGGACTCGCACCTAGGACATCCCTACTGGCAAGGTCAACCTTCTTCTGGAATAAGCAACACAGGCCAGGGGCCAGGGAGCCCAGGACAGGTGGCAGATCCATAGAGTTTGGCAGGAAAACAGCCCGAAGCATCCATGGCAGCCCTGCAGAGGCCAGGCCTCCCACATCAGGCCCCAGGGAACAAAGAAACTAGCTCCTTGGCACTAGTGCCCTGTGTCCCAGGCTGCCCACCGTCCTTGTTCATCCTTGGAGCTCTCGTGAGTCCTGCTATGTATAAGGGATGCCACGGCAGAAGACAAGAAACTGCACCCTCACCACACCAGTCACCATCCAGCCTACTGGCTGCTTGGTCACCCAGTGCCTGGGCTGGCAGCAAAGAACCAGAGCACCCACGGCCCTGTGGGGGACGGTGTGAGCAACGCTCTTGGCCCTCCTGTGGGGTGGGGTTGGAACATATTCACAGCAGATGGTGCTGTCGCCCTCACTCCAGGATTCTCATTCCTAATTATCTGTGCTGTCAGCCAAACAATTAACCCTCAAAGAAAAACCGCACCGTCCACTCCCAACCATATGAAAAGGCAATTTTCCCAAGGACGAGGGACACTTAGGGCAGCCTTCCGTTCCTTCCCGGATCTCCCCGCTCTGAGCAATTTTGCTGTCCTCTGACCTCCGTGGTCTGTCGATGGCACTGTGGCAGTCTCCACACCTCTGGGCCTATGATCCTTTCCCAGAAAAGGAAAGGGTGGGTCTGATCCCAAGGGTTCCATTCAGCCCCACAGAGCCACCATCCTACAAGCCATTTCCTTTTGTCTGAACCTGAGGTTCCTTTGGACCAGAGATTAAGTTTCTCTTTGCATTGTCACTCATTTGTTCCTTTGTACACTGCTCCAACAATCCATTCATTCAGTTTGCACACATTCACCATGCTGCTCCTGTGAGGTACAAGTAAATACCCGTTCAGTTTTCCCTCCTGCTTCTAGGAGCTCTTCTCCCCAGCGATGTGGACAAAGGATGGAAGGATGGGGCGGGATGGGCAGGGGCCGGCAGGGATTTGGTTTGGTGTCACACTGTAGGCAGTAAGTCCTATGGCTGCATTTGTATTCTCCCTGGCTATTCGGTGATAGAAAGGAAGCCTTACATGGTGAGCAGGTCACTTGGGTCCTCAAGGCAGACCTGCAGAGGGGTGGGGTAGCATGATTTAAGGGGGCAGGAGACATTTCCCACAGGGGCATGGTCTCATTGACCGCTCCCTGTAGGGATGACAAGCACAGGGTCTGCCCTTATAGATGTTCATTAAATATCTGACCCATCCTTGAAGGAGCTGTTTTAGGACAGGACTAAGGTATGATATCTGCTGCCTAGGAAGGCAATGATCTAAAGCCCCGATCAGTGGGTCTAATGACTCCATCGCTACAGGCTGTCTTGGAAAAGAGGACGGGTGAGCAAGAGATGACATCGCCCTGGGCCATCTTTCACAGACATGATTCCGAGAAGTAGAGGGGCTGGCTTCTCACAGAGGGGACAGCAGAGCAGGCTCTGGGCAGCTCGCTTCACACTTCACCACAGGCTGGGGACTCATAAGGTGGAAAGGAAAGGGAAGGGCCTGACTGGGGCACTGTCTGGCCCACAAAGGCAGCAGGCCCCCTCCTCAGGCAGGGCCAGCACTCTGAGAACCTAGGTAAGGGGTGCAGGAACTAGGGAGAGGACTCCACCACCACCATCTTGCCCAGGTCAAGACTGTGACACCTTCCTTTTCTCTCCCTATGGCCAACCCACCTACCAGCACATGCCTCTCTGTGCCCAGGAGCAGAGGATCTGCCGCCAGGACTTCAGCACAAAGGGGCCGTTTCAGTGTTCACAGTGGGCTGCTACCCACTCCCAAGCTGCACACTTGAAGGCAGCCATGTAATCGCACCCCCTGCCCAAAGCCCAAGTGGGACAGTCGCCAATGTCTGGCTGGAGACATTTCTAAATATGAGCTTGGCCCAGAGAGTCAGGTTCCCAGGCCTTCTTGGCCCTGGAGACCCGGCCAGGATTCTAGAGGCTGCCAGAAGGGAGGGAGATGGCTGGGGGCAGCAGGATCAGGAGGCAGCCAGCTGAGACCACGCCGCACCGGAAGCATCGCAAACATCGCCTGAGCCCCTCACAGCCCTCCAGCCTCGTTAGGGGAAGAGAAAGGATTACCCAGTACCCAGAGCCTAATCAATTGCCCACAACCCTGGTAGCAGGGACAGGAAAGCCACTGCCTGCTCAAATGTGCACAGATTAAAAATACACAAATGGAATATTTTTTCTTCCCCTCTCCTCAACCCCCTGAAGCCTGGGATGCTTGTTAAAAACAGCCTTGCTGTGGCATGGATCCTACACAACCCAACCGCTGGCAGGGAAATTAAGGAATCACTGGAGACATCACTGTTAAGTGGTTACCTCTGGGGAGTGGAGCAGAGAGGGGAGGGGAGGTATTTTCCAAGAGTCCCTGGACACACTTCTATGCTGCTTGGATTTTTAAAAGCAAGATATTATTTTTATAAGTTTGCTGTTTTGAAAAAATAGAGGTTCATCCATTGCATCCTCCAGCCTAAGCCTGAGGCTGGACATATACTGACTTAGCAACCCAACAGGACAAAAACTCAGGCCACCAGGACAAAAACAGCCCAGCATCATCCAAAGAGCACTGCATCAAGGATCAGAGTTTCTGATCTGTAACTAACTGGCTCTGTGACCTCAGACAAGGTACCCAAGCTCTCCAGGCCTATTTCCTTAACTGTAAAATGAGCCAAGCCACGTACTATCTGGCCTTTACATTTCATAATTTTAAGAACTGAAGAACTAAGTAAAAACATCTAAGATTTGCCCATTGTTGGAATTTTGCCTTTGGATGGGGGGCATAATAAAATCAGGGCCAGGCATATAGGAGAAAAGCTATCCAGAGAGGTGACCAACTCCATACCTTGCTGATTAAATACACAAGGTAGAAAGAGTACCAGTTTGGTACCTAAAATGCCCTGGGTTCAAATCTTGCCTTGGGCTGTTAGTAAATTTGAACTCAGGCAATTCACCAGTACAAACTGGCCTCCTCATCCTGCCCTTCATCATCCCATACCTTGAAGGTCACATCTCTGGGTAGTTAAGAATTATAGGCTCTGGAATCAGGTTTGTATCTCAGTTCCATCATCTATTAGCTGTGACACTGGGTAAACAACTCAACTTCTCTATGCCTCAGCTTCTTTATCTAGATAATGCGAGTGAATCCTGGAGGTGGTTGTGCTGCCCACACTCACTATCTTCCCCTTAATGCTAGCTGGGCTCCCAGTTTTCAATCTTGCATCTTCTGTGGATTTGGCTTGTACAATTTCAACTCCATAGCTCTCTAACCTGTGCAAAGTTACTGCCCACAGCTTCCCACCACCTGTGGACCATCCCACTGGCCTGGCCCTGAACCCCTTCACCTCTCCTCCCCTTCCCATCTGGTCTCCACTCAGCAGTGTGTGCACCTGGCTAGGGCTATGGCTTCTACCCTGGAAGCAGGAGGAATGTGTGTTTGAGATCAGTGTTTGCCAAAGTCACCTGGGGATCTTGTCCAAATGCAGGTGCCAACTCAGTAGGTCCCAGCTAGGGTCCAAGAGTCTATGTTTCTAATAAGCCCCCAGGGAATGCCCACAGCACAGCCTGAGGCCACCCTCCGATTAGCAACCATAGTGTAGGAGGGTAAGTCGGAGGAAGGGGAGTAGATCTAGATAGAGACGGCAATGGAGAACAAGTGGATTTAAGATGAGGAGACGTAGATGTTTTATGAAATTATGTGAATTACCCAATCAATAAAAGCAATGCTTACTGAGATAATGCAGCAACCCAGAAAAATGCTTATGACATATTAACTATAAAAAAATCAGATTGTCAATTATATGGCTACTATGTCTTCAATGCTGCCCAAGGCACATTTAGAAAAACTAACAGTAGGGCTATAACTCAGAGGACCACAAAGGCTGTGTTACAGCAATGCAACTACATCTGTTTTTATTTATTTGTCATTTTCTAGATTTTTCTGATGATGTTTTATCATTCTTGTAATTTAAAATTTATCTTCTGTATACTCTCAGGTGCCCACTCCCCAGAATAGTCAGTTATTCTTTGTTATTGAGGTTTTATGTATTTTGAGCACAAACCACCATGGCTACAAAAGCTGGAAAATGGTGCATTAAATCTTCTCAGGCAAACCCAAAAATACAGCAAGTCAGAATGTGTTTTTCCTCTAAGCCAAGGGTCCAGTGCTTTGGAAGGCTGGCACTATCACCTTTCACTATAGCAACAGGAAGACCTTGGTAACCCCGAGCGCACAGTTATTAAGAGTAAAAATAGGAAGTGTGTGGATAGATGCTCGGGGAGAAGCTGCCGCAGGTTTGTGCTGGACGGGCTGGGTTCTGAGCCCTCTCAGCCTTTCTCCCAGGAAACAGAAGGCAAAAAATCAGACTCTAGGAGCTGGTTCCTGCAAGATTACAAGGAACAACTGGCATTTTCTTCTTTGTTTCCTATTTTGGAGCTACATGCTGCCTTTTTTTTTGTGTGTGTGTGTGTGTGGGTACCGGGAGTCGAACTCAGGACCTCGCGCTTGCCAGGCAGGCGCTTATGCTGCTGAGCCATCTCACCGGCCCCATGCTGCCTTTCAAACCAGTTCCCGACATGCTTAAAGGTGGGCTCTTCCAGACATCAATCACAGGACATCCTTGTCAGGGATGTGTGTGGCTCCCTGAGGAACTGGGCATGTTCACCTACTCCCAGCTCCCTGCCATGCAGTTGGCCCTGTGCACTTCTGTTCTGCTCCCAGACTAACCAGCAACTCCCACCCCAAACCAGAGCAGGGCAGGGTCTCTTTGACTTGTCCCTAGGCAGATGTTTCAGTGTCCTCCCTGCCCCCCAATACACACACTCCATATCCCACTGAGGCCTTGGTACTGAGCTGGGGAAACTGGAGGGGGTCCCAGTCCTAGATCCTGCCTAATGTACAGCCCTGGAAACCAGGCCTGCTGCCCAGTCCCTGAATCCAGTTTATACTTCAGTGAACTAAGTTTGAGGCCCAGCTCTGCCACCATCTGGCTGTGGGACCTCGGGCAAATCACCTCTTGTCTCTGGGGTTTTACTGCATCATCCATAAAAATTTTAATGGGCTTATAGGATCTCTTAGTCCTGTTTGCCTCTCACACTCTTTGATGCCAATGGAAATAACTATTTACCTAGCAATACAGATATTTCACATATGATGATTTTTCCAGACAACCAAACATCACACCTTCAAGCAACAGAATGTGTTTTATTTTAACTCTATTGCACAAAGTATTTTTTTTAATGCTTACATGTTTCTCTTCCTTTCATGGCAAAGGATGGGATACCTAAAATTTGCTTCCTTATATCTTTCCCAAGCCTCATTCCACAAAGCACTCAAAGGCTGAGACGATGATCGTCATTTAACCTTTTAATGTCCTCATGCACCTCCGCCATCAGGCACTCTCCCTGCCACTCTGGCTTCTGTCCTCTCATCTCTGGCCCGCTTCCTGTGTGAACACACCTTCGTGGAGCAGATGTCCACTTCCCCTGTACAGCTCGGCATGCCCTGGGCTGGGCAGCTGGATGGGAGACTGTGCTTGGGAGTGTGGCGCCAGGCTTCAGCTGTTTTTGCTGACCAGAGGGCTTTCCCCCTGCTTGACACCTGTGGCTGTGTCCTAGATAGGAACAGTCTGGAGCGGTTTGGCCTCTTGTGTGTGAGGTTCCTGCTTCTTGGCTGAACTCACACTTCCTTTGTTTCCCAAAGCAGGATCACAGGCTGACAGAGGAGCTAACATCACCACAGGGCCAGAAGAGAAGGCAAGCTCATTTAGAATTTCGCCCCAGTTCTATACATCCCTGGTACCCTCCTTTCTCTAAACCAATCCCCCAAGTTCACTCTGCCCTTGCCTGTTGCTTCTTCCCTTAAGAGAGATGCTGTAATTTTCCACATTAGGCTTTCTTGACCCTGCTTTCTCAGGAAGCCATCACAAGCCTGAAGTCAGAGGCAGGTTCCTGCCTAGACCAAGGACCACTGGAAGAGCATCACGGGGACACTCACAGGCAGGCAGACCTCTGCCTCACTACCTCCATCCAGGGACCAGCTAGCTTCCACCAACACATCCTTCCCAGGATGCTATGCACACCACATATCCAGCAGCCTCTTCCTTTACTTCCACAGTCAATGTCACATTTATCAACAACCCTACCACCACCCCGCACAGATCTCTGAACCTCTTGCTCGGTGGTACAGCCAGCAGAAGCTAGATCCCTCAAGGCTTCCTGTCCTGTGTGTTTGCATGGAGGTGGCAGTGTGTACAGCCAGGTGACATGGGTCTGTCTGTGGGAACTGGCCCTGTCTGTGGGAATGATGCTGCTGTATCATCTTAGCCTCTGTGTGACATAGAGCCATGTTTTCATCTGGGGAAATGGCAGAGTCCTCTGGAACAAAGGGCCAGGCAGTCACTTCTTTGCCCTGGTGAGGAACCATAGTCCATAGGGAATTGTGGTAACCAAGGGGGTACATTCCGGAACATGGCAGATAAGGGTTTCATGCCAGATTCCTGGGGGATGTGGTCAGAAAAGAAAATTTCCAAAGAGGAAAAGAAAAGAGAATTTCTAAAGTTTCCACATGTGGAGATGGGTTGTTCTGAGTGGTGCTAACATTTGTGGAAAGGCCAGGGTCAGTAAAGGGGATGAAACGGTAAAATCCCTTTGAGATCAAGTGAGAGATGCTGAGGGAGATAATGAGGTCAACAAGGTAAAAGGCCAGAAAGGGGCAAGGAGGCCTGGGAGGCAGATGGGGCAGCACTGAGAAGGGAAGGTGAGGGACAGCGGAGATGGAAAAGGAACTGGGGAGCCTGGAAGGACACAATGAGGAGATGGTGGTAGCAGTCCTGCCTGTGTAACAAATTTGAATTCAAGATTCCACCCAGAGGGCTGATGGGAAGGGACTGACAGCCTCTGCAAATCTACAGCCTGCAGGCCTGGAACACACAGTAGCACAGAAATGAGCCAAGACTATAAAACAGAATGAACCTCACAAAAGAATAGCAACCACTGCTAGCCAGGCACTTCCTGCTGTAAGTCACAGCGGCCCTCGCAGTGCCCAGCCCCTGAACTGGCACCTGTTTCTGCTAGGTTGTCCAGTGCTCCCCGAGGGGATGGCAGCTACACACTGTTGGGAGCTGACCTAACCACAGGAGCCAGGCTGGAAGGCAAGCTCAGATTTAGAATCAACCCCTCCTCCATATGTCCATGGGGACATTCCAGGTCTGAGTCCAGCTCCTGCTTTTACAGATGAACAAACTGAGGCTTAAAAAGGGTAAGTAGCCAAGGTCACACATTTCCCCAAAGTGGAATCTGGTTTCAAACCCTCACCTGCCAGGTTCCGGAATATGCCCATTGGTTGCCACACTATCCTGGAGACTGCAGTTCCTCACCAGGGCAAGGAAGTGACTGCCTGACTATTTTGTTCCACAGGGCCCTGCCATTTCCCCAGATGAAAACACAGCTCCACATCACACAGAGGATAAGATAGTGCAGCAGCATCAATAAGCAGACAGGGCCAGTTTCCAAGGGTTACGGCATGGACACATGTTGCCTAGCTGTGCACACTGCCACCTCTGTGCAAATACACAGGACAGAAACCCTTGAGGGGTGGACCAAGGTACAGGAGGCTGAGGGTGTGCGGACAGGGACAGAAGGGAGCAGGAGCAGCCCAGGGGCCAGGGGGCCTCCAAATGCAGCCTTGGGCATGGGGCTGGCTGACTAGTAGCTGGAAGACTGGAGAAGCCCGGGGTTCCTTCAAACCAGAGAATCACAGCACCTGGCCTCACATGCCAGGGGAGGGAGAGAGAAAGGAGGAAATCATTTTTATTCCTTCAGATATTTTCTGGTATAAAATGGGTATGAACAAAGGAAATGGCCAAGAAGAACAATGATAAATTTTCTCTTTACAACTAGAGGACAAAAGGCTTCATTTCTTTGTTTGTGGTTTTCATTTTTTGCATCCTTCCTAACATCTACTTAGCATGGTCAAGGTAAACTCTAGGAGCCGTGGATATGCTTCCATTCAGCAGCTTTCAGTGTATTTCTCCTTGAGATGACAGGTGGGCAACAATAAGCAGATCCCTACATGAGGGAACAGTGATCTCAGGACACACAGTTCCCAGGACAGAAACCCAGAGTCATCAGGCCCTTGGGTGATTTGAGATGAATGGAGCCCAGGCTAAGTGGCAGAGGTGGACAGGAGCTACTTCTTACTCTACAGCCCTGGAAGTTTTCGGGCTGGCAGACTGGCTGCAAACAGGGCAATGAGGTCCAGTCCAGTCCACTGGAACCCAAGATGGCAAAGGGCCTAATGCACGTGCCTAGTGTGGTGGGGGGAATGCATACTGGCATCCTGTGGATCACTTTTAATAGGAAAGTGTTTTGGTTTTGTTCTGAAATGTCTCCCAAAGGCCACATGCTAAATGCTTGGTGGCCAGCTGATGGTGCTACTGGGGAGGTGGTTGTTATGGTTTGTGTCTAGATGTTCCCCCAAGCCTCATGTGGTCATACGCTTTTTTTTTTTTTTCAGAGGTGGCTGAATCTAGAGTGTGTGATTGATTCCCAGTGTAATGCTGGGATTAAGGGTGGGTGATTACTGATCAATCCACTGATTGGCACTGCCCTACTCCCAGTAGACAGGATATGACATAAGAGACAGAAAGAGACTTGTCTCCCTCTCTCTCGTTGCTTTTGCTGTCTTCCCCTGCCATGAACTGTTGCCCCCTGCCATGTGCCACCCTACCTTGGAGCCAACTGATTATGTATTGAAACCTCTACAAACGATGAGCTAAATAAACCTTTCCTCCCTTTAACTTTGGGTATTTTGTCTCAGCAATGAGAGAAAAGTAACTAAGACAGTAGTGGAAGCGTTAGGAGATGGGAACTAGTTTGGAGGAAGGAGGTCACTGGGGGTATGCCCTTGAAGGGCATACCTTGTCTCTGGCCCCTTCCCCCAACACCTCTCCTTTCTCCCTCTCGTCCTCTGTCCTTCTTTCCCTCTTTTTCTCTGCTTCCTGGCCACCAAGAGGTGAGCAGCTTTCCTCTACCACACCCTTCTGCCATGCTGTTTCTGCCTTGCCTCAGGCCTAAAGCAATGGAGCTGGCTGACCATGGATTGGAACCTTGGAAACAGTGAGCCAGGCAACTTGTCACAGTTGGAAAGCTGACTAACTCAGAAGGGGACAGAGACTGCACAGCTTGCCATGAAGGCCCCTCCAAGCCCTTTCACAGTGCCTGGTGTACAGTGGGTTCAACAGGTGTCCTTTGTGGGATGCGACAGGTTCCTTCACAGTATGCACTGCACAGTGCTACACCGAAAGCAAGTACGCCTCTTTCCGTGCATGTGCAATGAGTCTAACTCTGGCTACACTGTCTTTCGAAAATTGTTTTTTTATGTATTGAGTAGAATGTTTGTTTTTACTACTTTTATAGCATATTTCCACTAACTGAGTGGCTTAAATGACACAAATTTATCTTATAGTTTTGGAGGTCACAACTCCAACAGGGTCCCCCCAGGCTAAATGCAAGGTGTCAGCTGCACTGTGTTTCTTCTACTCCTTCTAGAGGCTCTAGGGAAGGAACTTCCCTTGCCTTGACAAGCTCTGAGAGACTTTCTGTGTCCCTTGCCTCCTGGGCCTCTCTCTAAAGCCAGCAGCAGGCATCCTTCTGGGCTCACCTGTCTGTAGTCACCTCTGATCACAGCCACAAAGGTCTTTTGCTGTCAAGGGCTCATGTGACGAATGTGGGTCCCCTTGAATAAGCCAAGATCATTGTCACATCTCCAAGTGCATAAATCTCAATCCTAGCTGCAAAGCCCATTGTGTCACAGGAAGCAATGTACCATACTCACCAGCTCCAAGGAATACAGTGTGTCGTATTTGGGGGACCACTATTCACCTAACTATATATAGGAAATGCATCCACATTCAAAATATAAATGGCACATAAGGACATAGAGCGAAAGGTTTTCCTCTTGTCCCCATCATCATCTACCAGAAATGGTTTCCTATTAACATTTCCTGGTGTTTCTATCCCAAGAGACCACAGACCTAAACAAACATCAGTATGTATTAGTTTTGCCTTACACAAGTCATACCATACCATAGTAGTGATCTGCACTTTGCTCAGTATATAGAAGCATCCTTGTCCTTTTATATGGCTGCATACTATTCCACTGTGTGTCTACACTGTAACTGACGAATCTAGTCTCTGACTGATGGGTATATAGTTGGTTCCTAATCATCTGCTCTTATAAACACCATCATAATGAACAACCTCATACATATGCCATTTCCTGTATATGCCTGGATATGTGCAGGATACATTTACAAGTGTAATTTTTAGGTCCAAAGGTATGTGCATGAAAAATTCCCAGATTTTATTGACTTGCTCTCCACAGGTTTAAATCACTTTACACATACTCTCCCCACCCAGTCATATGTGGCTGTGAGATGTCAGCTTGTTTGGGCAAAGAAACCATGGCTCACATGTCTTCCAGAGCCCTAACATGTCTATTCCAGGACAAACCCAGGAACCCTGTGGATCTCCGTTGCTCACAGTTCCTTGGACTCTTGTGGGTGACAGAGGCAGGGACTGGAGAGGAAGATGAAGCCAGCAGCTAGCAAGGAGAACCCCAATTCAAAGGCTTTAAAAGAGCAGTAGAGCCAGGCGTGGTGGCCCATGCCTGTAATCCCAGCACTTGGGAGGCTGAGGCAGGAGGATCACTGCAGCCTGGGCTACATAGTGAGTTCAAGGCCAGCCTGGACTACATAGCGAAACCCTGTCTCAAAAAACCAAAAAAAAAAAAAAAAAAAAGCAGTGGATTTGGGCATCTGTAGCACTCAAATGACCTCTGCACAGGCATTCTGCAGGCTGGCAAGCCCTCTGGTCCCTCGTGAGAAGAGCAACTGTCCAAAAGAGGGACTCTCATCACTGAGGGTGACAGGAGGTTACGAGTATCTCCAGGTTTCCAACGTTCAAGCTGCACCTGTGTTGAGAAAGATACCATTTCCTGCTCTTTATCCATTCCCAGTGTAGATGTTGTTTCCGAGTGAATAAGCCTTTTATAAACGTCAGTTGCAATCTCAAAGATAAGTTAAGTCACTTATTCAAGAAGACATGAAAACTTTGATCTCAGCAAACCACTAGGATTTCACAGCAGCAGCTATCTGGGGAGCCCAAAAAGTGCCCATTCCCTCTACCAGCCTGGCCCGGCCCCACCTTGGCAGCAAGGCAAGTTCAGGCTGGGGACAGGACACAGGATCCAACCTACTGGGGGCTTTCTCTCTGAAAACGCATGCTGGGGCCAGAGGACAGAGCCAGGGATGCACTCCCAGGAGTGAGCTCAAGAGCCAAGAGGGCTACAACTAGAAAGGCCTCTGCCCTGCTCTTCTCCAGGTCCCTCTGCCTGCTACTTGGCTTTTCATGTTCACCTCAAGGGCCCCTTCTGCCAGGAAGCCTTCTCTGACCCCACAAGGCCAGGACTCAGCAGGTACCTCTACATGATCCCATTCCAGCACCTCTGACCTTGAACTATATGTAACCTGCTGTCCCTGACATGGCCGCCTCTAGCCTGTGAGCACTCTGAGGCCAGTACCTGGCAGTGTTTGATGAACACTAAATTTGCAGTAAATGTTTGATGAGTGAACCCCAGAAGCAATGAAAACAGCAACTTTCCCTAGCAGTGGCACCCACCAACCTACCCAAGTGTCCCCAGCCCTGCTAGGTGCTACCCATTGTGCTAGGATGCCCTGGGAACAGCCACAGGCTCTCAATAGGCCTTCTCACTTTCAACCACACCCCGTTCCCAAGGCCCACAGTTTGAACCCTCTTTTTAGTGAAAACATCACCTCCAGAAAGTCCCTGTCCCCACAGGAGGCCACTCTTACCCAGTGATCCTCTCCATCCCTGCAACCAGGTAGGGATGGGGCAGGAGAGAGAAGGACAGATCCAGGCCCAGGGCTGACCGGGCAGGGCAGGCTAAGGAAGGCACTGCAGCATGCTGAGCCCCAGAAGAGGAAGATGAAACTGAAGGGTGCCAAGATTCCAATTTAACAAATGAAGAAAAACTGGAGAGGACCAGAGGCGATGTGCGAACAGAAGAGATGCACGAGCAGGTGAACAAAAGCAAGTCAAGATCAGAGGCACCCTGAACAGCAGAGAAGGGTAACTCTGGGGAAGGCGCAGGATTTGCTGTGTCAGGAGTGCTGGGCCCATGTCGCCTCCCCAATGCTCTCAATGGCAGCTTTGGACAAGCCAGCTGAATGTACCTGAGAGTCACAGCATCCTGCACCACTGCTGTACATTACATCAGAGAGAGGATGAGTAAACACCTTAGGAAGCCTGAAAGCAGCACTGAAACAAAACCTGCTGTGATCATAATCCTCTGCTTTTGCATGGTGCTTGCTGCCTGCACACAGCTTTCCTAGCAGGACTCCTGCCCCTCAAAGCAACCCTGGAGACAGGTAAGGACAGTTACACCCAATTTACAGAGATGAAACCAGAGGCGCAGATAGTTCCACCCAGAATCACACACATAACAAGGGGCTGTGCTGACAGCTGTGTCCAGATCTTCTAACCTCACCTAGAGTTCTCTTTATCGCCGGATACACCCCTTCCATTGCCTAAAGGCACAGCCTCTGGTAGGACAGGAAAACAACGTCCTCCTTTTTTAGTCACTCCCCCATCACTGTTTCCTCAATATTCTTAAGTCCTTCCTGGGTTTGTTGATTGCAAATGAGTTTCTCTACCCCAGCACTGCCGAAGGAGGAAGTGGGCAGACTATCTCAGACAAGAAACAGAGCTGCAGGCTTGGCTCAGGCTCTGATCCAGGGTAGGGCTGAGAGAGAGCCCCTGTTCTCCCAGTGTCTTCCAATTCTGTCTATCATTGATGTTAAAAGCACTTAATGGCTCTAATCTAAGTGTTTCCAGGGAGCTGCATGCAGGTCCTTTCTCAGGGCGTCATATTCCTTTGTGACAACCGGCTGTGTGCCAGGCATTCCATGCCAGGGTCCCCAAGAAGCTTTAGGTCCCTGTTGATACAGATGAGGAGCAGAATGGCTGCATGACTTGCCCTGGTCCTCACAGCCTGGCAGTGGTGGGGCCAGGATGGAGACCCAGGAGGTTGGCCCCAAAAGGCCATCCTTGCATTTTACATTAATTGTGCCGTGGGCAGGAAAAAGAAGGACCCAGGAGCACGTTCTGCCCGCAGCCTCCCCAAAAGCTTTCATCTTCACTCTAAGCTACCTCCTGGGCCTTCCACATTTTCCTCCCCTCAGTGAATGCAGTAGACTAGAAAACACTCAATTGGTAGCAGAAATCAGCCTCTAGTATCGCACTGTCACTCCACAAAAGCACTGGGAAGAAGAGGGTAGATTGCCTGTAGTGCGCCTGTGTAAACCAAGAGGTGTTTTAGGCTGACATTACCAACCTCAACCTGAACACAAGTAATGACCATGCCCACAATGCTTTCCTGTTGGAGAGGCTGTTGTGCAATGTATCCGAACACGATTCTCACAGACCATCCAGCGTGGAGAAGCTGGACTTGGAAACAGGAACATAGGAAGTAGAATTTTTCTTCCATCATGGGTTTTGGAATATGTCTATCTAATGGACTCAGAAACACGACTTGAGATACACTACTTCCTGCTCTCTTCCTACAAATGTAAGCAGCAACTCCAGCCCCTCCGGTTTGTTCCACCAGAGAAGAGCAGTCTGGCATCAGGGTTGCACCTGAAGCACAAGGGTCCATTCACCTTCCCCACAGGGAAGGAAGGGACTCACTACTCTCCTTGTGCTCTCACAAGTTAGGCAGGTACACCGAGGCCCTTCTGCAGCCCTCAGCACACAGGCCCCTGACCTCATACCACCCGAAACACTCTAGATGCCTCTGAGAAGAACTCTCCCTACACCATCTACTGTCTTCCCACTGCCCCTCTGACTCTAAATGGTGGTATCCACTTCTGCCACCTAACATTTCCCTCTCTCCACCTCCAGACCATCAACCTGTCCCACTGGCCCCTGGAGAAGACTGCATGTAAGGCCACTCGAAGGTGACCAGCAGAGTTTGCTAAAGTTAGTTACTTTCCTCCCTGGGCCTCTCTAGGGAGGAGGAAGAAGTAATCTCTAATTGTGTAATGTGGAGAACTGTGAGGGAGAAATGGAGGGAGGCTGGGGGAGGGCATGCAGGGGAGAGAAAAAGCTCTGAAACAGCCTTGAAATCATGGACACAGACTAGCCATGAGCTACTACTGAAAAATCTGTTTTTCAGAATGTAAGAGTCCGTTTCCAGATGTCTGCTTTGGTGAGCCAAGCTGCTGTTGATTTGTTCCCAGTTCACTGTGGAATGGAGCCTGAACTCCTCACCCGAACATTTCAGACCTCTACTGTTCAGCTCCTGCAAAGCCTTCTCTCCTCTCTACCCAGAACTCCACTGGCCCACAGGCCTCTGTGCCTTGCAGGCCTCCCCTGGGCTTCCCTACTGGGGCCCTGCATGCTAGCCCCCAGACATCTCCTCTGCCAGGAGAACCACACTGAACAACTCCAGGGACACAGCACTTACAGGCCAGCTCAGGCCCAGCAGTCCAGGCACTGCCCCCCCCACCTCTCTGCTTCAGGAAGCCTCCCACTCACCGTACACACTCCCTCAAGCTGAATTCCTTGGTGTTTAGCATCTCTGGCTCTCCTCAGGTCTTGGACACTCACCGCCTCATTTTCTCCTGATGGGGGGTACGGTAGGGCCGTGGTCAGATTCTAAGTGCCCTAGGATAGTGACTGAGTTCTGAGTCCATAGAAACCTGCCACTGGCAGGCTGGAGAGCTGAAAAGTTATCAAGGGCAACCAGCAGCAGCATCTAAAAACTCATCAGACGTACACTTAATGGACCCTGGCCCAGGAATTGGACATTCTGGAGATGGGGCCTGGCATCCTGTTTTAACAAGTTGAAGGGGTGACACAAATGTGTACAAAGTCTGAGAACCATCTGATTATGGGGTTCTTACTATGCTCTTGTTGGGTTCGCTGAATCGATCACGAGTTTCCAACTAGGAGAGGAGCTGGCATCACTGGGCTCTTGAGGGACCCACATTGGTTCTGGGGGATTTCAAAGTGAACTAGTGCAGAAAGTCTTCCTGGCCACCTGATGACAAGGCTGCTGGCCAGGGCACACAGCAGCCAGGCTGCCATCTGCCCTCTTCCAAAGAGCACTCCTGTTCCACAGTCCCTCACCTGGTCCTGCTAACTGGGTGGTTAAATTATTCAGCAGCCAATTAGAGCTTAACAATGTCCCTGTCTCCTGATCAAGTGATTTGCCTCTGCGGGGCAAGTGCTTTTCCAACATAAAGCAAGGCAGTGTTTAGGAATTTAGCATCTGGAAGCCCCCCCACCACACCCTTCATACCACGTCACAGCCTGCCAAGCTCAAACCCAGTGTCCCATCTCCTGGGGCAGATCTGGGTGGTCGGATAGATGCAAATGCGAGATCCCAGCACCACCCCAGACTCAGAATCCAGCGCCATGGGCGCATCCTGGGAATCCAGGCATTGAATGAATCTGCCTAAATATTCATTATTGCAGGGCAATGTCTCACAGCCCCCAACCACCCCCCGCCCAGGACACAGAGTGTCCTCTCCATCCTCTTAGCCCCCACAGGGTTCACAGCCTGGATCCCGCTCCAGTCGCTACTCCCATGATCCTACACGACACTTCTAATCACTGCCTGCCCAGCCCCGTTCCTCCTCACTGAACAGGAAGGGCTGAGAAGGCTCAGGCCTTGACCCTGAGATCCCACTCTGCAGTCCCATGTTCAATGCTGGGCCTAGGGGAGCCCTCAGGATGTCCTGAGGGGTGAGCAAGGGGTGAGGTGTGAGAAAACATACACTCTGAAGGAAGTAGCGCCCCCGCAGAACAGGTGGTGAACGGCCAGGAGAGGAGGCCAGCCCTGGGGGCAGAGGCTGGGTGGGCATCACAACGCCGAGCCCCACCTTGTTGGGTGTGCTCAGAACTAACCCTGGGAGAAACAGGCTGGGGAAACAGGGCACACACTCTCACTTCCCCACCTCTGCCTCTCAAGAGCCCTTTCGCTGATGAGAAAAGGTGACGAGAAAACAGACAAAGAAGAGCACCAAGAAAACAAGCCTGCTTCATCAGAGTCCAGAGTGCTCTCACCAAGTGCACAGGTAGTGTGGGACAGGGACTGGCCTTTGCCAAGGGCACAAAAGGGAGCTGCCAAGCTGAGGAGCTCTTGGGGGCTCCAAGGGAACTTGCTGGCACTCAAATTCAGCCCCATCCAACATCAGCCCTCCCCACTTCCCAGAATCAGAGAGGAAGCTAGTAGTGAGAAATACGTCCAAAGGCTCAGAGGCCTGAGAAGACAAAGTGTACTTCATGCTCGTCAGCTGTGTCTACTGGTTCTTCTCTTCAATTCCAACGTAACTAGATTTGCCCTAAGCTGATAGCAGAATGAATTTTGGTCACACAGCGTGCTTCTTCCAGGCCTAGAACCAGGTCCTAGGGCAATCATGGAAGGCTATATGACACTGCAGTTACAGTAGTCACCGCTAGAATCTCAGGGCTCTGAACAGTCAAGCTAATGTTAAGGGACATGAGGTTTCTTTGTGAAGTCATGAAAACATTTTTAAATTAGACAGTGATGATGGAGGCACAACCCTGTGAATATACTAAAAAACCACTGAACTGTAACTCACTAAGGCTATGAAAGCACATCCGGGTTTATTTCTCCCTCATGCATGATCCCTGCAGCTGTAGTCCCTCAAGTGCATTGCTTGTTGGAGTCACTAGGGTGTCAGCTGATGCAGCAGCACCATCTTGAATGCTGCCAACTGGACTGTCCTGTGAGCTGTGCTGAAGCTGGCAAGTAAATGCTCTGACCTGGAAATGAAACTCACCCTCCACTCACAAATCCCTGGGATGGACTCACCCAGGACCCCGCCCCACTACAAGGGGTACAGGGAGGGCAATCCTGCTAAGGGCCAGAAGATAGCAGAACAACTATCCCGATGGCCCCCTCCCACATTTAGTCCCTTACTCTTGTCTATGAGAAGGCAAACTTTCTTCTCTTATTTGTCATTTTTGCCTCAAGATGAAGAGCTTCCAGAGCAGAAAGAAGAAACTATGAAAAAAGAGGAATCAAGATATATCATATACCGGTACAAACTCCCTATGATGAATATGATCATTATGTATATCTAAACTGTACCAATAAACTTAATTTAAAAAAAGAGGAAACTATGAAGGTGATTGAAACATGATTTCCAAAGAAAATGACACACCATACAACATAACGACACTCATACATAACAGAACACGATACAAGGGTAACAGGAAGTTAGGGTGTACACAATAATGACAACATGACACATACCACAGGCCACTGTGAGAGTAAGACATAGGTAGAATTGGTAGAGTGCACAAAGGAAACTCTTAGGCATGAGTATAATGATTATTAGACCTTCCAACATATCAAGAATAGAGGAGGGGGCCAGACAAGGCCTGCCCTATGAGCCTGGCCCCCAGAAAACCCATCAAAAGCTAGGGTGTCAGTACTGTGACTTTAAGAAGCTGTCCTTTTCCTTTTGTTCCCAGAGAGAAGGGTAGGAAAGAACTTGAAAAGGAATACTTGGTGCTGCAAAATAGGAACAAGTCTGTGTGCCAGGGGTGAGGGAGGGGGAGTAAGAGGCCAAGACCAGAGACCACTGCTCTTCCAGGCACGCTATCACAGATAGGAGTCTGGGAGAATTTAGACCCAATGAAAGAGCCTAGAAAAGTAATCCAGGGAATTGGGGTTCCTCCTTGGCTCACAGCTGCAGGGTTCTGACCACAGGCCCACCCATAGTATCCTAGAATTGTTCATGAATGGAGCCTTCAGGAAGGACACTCCTTGCTGTCTTCTGAGGTTAGAACTTCTGGAGAAGTCAGGTCTGTCTGTGACTTAGTGACAGACAGCTGCTCTCTAGTCACTGAAACGCCCAAGCCTGGTGAACCTCCGCAGGCCTTTCCTAGAGCAGCCTGTAGTCACCATGGCCTGTGAAGATGCTCTGAGTCCTAATTTGGATGCTGATGATGCAATCCAATTCTGCAAATGTTTGTGAGTGAGAGCAAAGCAAGACCTTCACTCCGTGAGCTCTCAAGTCCTGGGGAAGCAACCATGTAACCCAGCAGGAGGGGAACTATAGAAGCAGCATGTCTGGGAGCAGAGATGACACAGAGGCACTGAGCAAGGAGCCTAGCAATCGTAGGAGGCTCCTGGAGGAGGTGACAGTTGAGCCGAGATTTATAAAATGGACACATCTCCAGCATGAGCTTGGGTGGTAGTGGGCAGGGAGGGCTTTAGGGGAAAGACATGGCATTGAAAAATGACAGAGCCATGACACACCGGGACACATTTGAGGAATTAATATAAATGTGAGAAGAGTTCGAGGAGATGAGCCTGGAGGTGCGGGCAGGAGTAAGAGTACCAAGGGCCTTATCTTAGACACAGGGAGCGCGGTAGGGGTGGTCAGGACACTGTAAGAGGCTGGACTCTCAGCCCAGGAGTGAGATGAGGGACTAAAGCAAGGTAGTGGTGTGGTGGGCACTAGGATAGCCCAAAGCCTGAAGAAGCGTTTAAGACTCAGATTCCTAGGACTAAGTAACTGGCCAAAGGTGAAGGAGAGGAGGAGTAAAGGAAGATGTGGAGGAGAAAAGGAAGGTGTGGGGGAGCCTGAGGAAGTGGCCCCCACGGCACACATAGGTAGGTAAGATGGGGCAGCTGGTGGCTGATAGTGGAAAAGGGTTAGAACAGGGAGGTCTCCACATGGGTCATGTCCCAGAAACCTGGCTGCAAGGCACAGGCAGAAGGATGGGAGGTAGAAGGGCCAAGGGCCCAAGGAGTGCAGCTTCCCCTGGGGTTTAGGTGAGCATGTTTCTCTCCTGAGGGAAGGAGCCAGTGGGGAGATGGGCTTTGAAGATGAAGGGTGGCAAAAGGGCTGGTTATGAGTGCAAGGGTGGACACAGCCCGGAATGTACTCAGTCGGGGAGCCTGGGCAGGGGACCAGGAACTGGGAACATCTGGTCTCCCCATGCCAGGCAAAACTCATAGGAGATGTCCAGTGAATCACAGCTGACAGAATACCACACATTTTTTGTGCAGTAATTTTATTTGTATAGAAATCTTGATTTCCTAAGATACAGCACGCTTGAACTCACTTGTTTCTCACAATGACACTGTGAGATGGGCATGAATATTCTGATTTGACATGAAGAGAATGGCGGTGGAGCCAGCCTTGGTTTCGTCCAGACTTGGGATCTGCTGCCACTGTGCCTGTGGGAGAACTCAATTCTCAGATCCCAGAGGACACTTGTGCTCATTCACCCAGTCTATTGCTAAACATAAAACTATAATCCATTCCTTTAATCTTACTTGATATTGCCAAATACAAACAGCATCAGGCCTAAAACATGATTGTATCTAATAAACATGCTTCATAAATGCTTCCCTGGGTATGCAGGCTGCCCTGGCATGCTGCTGGACCATCTCTCCTCTCTCTTCTCTCCATTGACACCCTATGGAGCAGAGAGGGGGTTCTACCCATGTCACTGGAATCTCTTAGGAAACCTCTAACGAAATCCCAAGCCCAGGCTGCACCCTGCTCACAGGATCAGAGCTTCTGAGGGTGGGGCCTGAACATCAAGGGCATCCAGACTATTCAGCTGCACAGGAAGGGCTCAGAAGACTGATGTGGAGGAAAACAGCTCCAGAAAGGCACATGGGACAAATCAGGGAGAGCGCAGAGGAGCAGAATTTGAGCAGATTTGGCGAGTCTGGTCAATCGCACAAACCCACTGGCCAGTGTGGCAGGAGCAGGCCTCCCCTCCTGCAGCTGCAGCACTCTTGCCCTGTCAGGCACTCCACTGCACCTTGCCAGCAGCTCTGCCAATGGAAGGCAGGCTTGGCTAGTTCTCCTTTTGCAGATAAGAGTAACAGAGGGTCAAAGATGTGAAACACCAGTCCCAAAGTTTGGTTGTCATTATGGAAATGGGGGACCAGACCCGCTGCCAGACAGAAACAAAGTTATTCTGGTCCCTCCCCATGGCCAAGGCCTTCTCACATATCGTCTTTCCAGGGAGCTTACTCCCCTTCACAGGCACAGGGTGCTTCTGGATGGGTGCATGACTGTTGCTCCCCAGCAACCCCATGACAAACATGATTTCAAGCCTGCTACAGACTGAGTGTGTGTTGGCTCAAACCACTCCCCCATTCCCTGGAATTCAAATGTTGAAATCCTAACCCCCAGTGTGATGGTGTTAGGAGGTGGGGCCTTTGAGAGGCAAAGAGGTCGTAAGGGTAGAGCTCTCATGAGTGGGGTTAGTGCCCTTATAAGGGTCAGAAGAGACCCAAATTCTCCCCTTCCACTACATGAGGACACAGCTGGAAGGAACCATCTATGAACCAAAATCAAGCCCTCATCAAACACTAAATCTGCCTTGACCTTGTACCTCCAGCCTCAAGAACTGTGAGAACTATGGGATTTTGATATAGACAGCAGCCCAAACAGACTAAGAGCCCAATGGGGAAGCCTTGTCATTTCCATCATACCATCCCCTTGCCACTCTAAAACAAGAAGCACAAGTAAGTTTTAGGGCAGTGGTGGTGAAGCTATGACACGTGTGCCACAGCGGACTGTTTGTATCATCTGAAAGGTTCACCATCACTGATCTGCATCCACTCCAAGAATCAGCCTTTGGCGCTAAGGAAGGTGCAGGAAGCTCCCTGCCTCCCGCGCTAAACCAGCACCCATCTGTAGTCTCTCATGAAACAAGGCGCTCAATGACCCATAGCTATTCACGCTGACACTACGGTGCCACCCAAGGCAGATGGAGAAGGAGCGACCCTTAACCCTGAGGGCCTGGTGTCCAGAAGGGAAACTATGACGTGCACACATGGGGAAGGAAAAGCAAAAGTTCAGCTAAAAAAAATTAATAGGAAAATAAAACAAATCAGAAAGCGTTAACCTGAATAAAGCACACAGTAGATGTACTACGGCTCTTGGCCAAGTTGTTTTTCTCTCCTTAATCTCCTCATCCAAATGATGAGGATTCTGATACTAATACCCCTAAGAAGGGAACATGGTGTGAGAGACTCATTCCACCAAACGTGCAGAGTGCACCTGAAAGACAGCGAGGCTCAGAAACGCTGGTCATTACTGCATCTACTTGACCCTGAAGGGAGGGTAGGATTCTACAGCCTAGAGCAGCAGTCGGGCGTTTCTGCAAAAGGTTGGCCTTGGAAGAATGAGTACAGAGGAGAAGGGAGGGTACCATCCATGAGAATCCCCAGAGTTGGAATTTGGACATTAATTTACTGTCTGGGAGCCATGAAGCAGAGGCCCAGCACCAACCCCAGCCCCCCTTGGATTCCTGCTGCTGCCGTAAGATGGACCATGTTATTGAAGAAAGTACCCCACAGGAGCCTAAACCAAACAACTCCAGGCAACACGAGTTCAGGGAACCTTTGGCTCTATCTCCAAGGCAATTGAAAAGAGCTCAAAACAGATTAAAATACGAGATGAATTTTGAAGCCTGGGAATGAGATAAAATGAATCCTGTGACTGAGGAGTCAATATGATTATTTCATTATTTGGTTAGAAAGTTAAAATGTGCAGGAAATGTCAGATGCTTTCCCGAAATGGAGGGAGGTTAGGAGAGATGGAGGGAGGTTAGGGACCACATGACCACTGGAGGCATATTCTTTTAATATTAAAAAACAACTTCACCCCTGACTTGGTTTTAATCAGAAAAATCCCATTGGTAGGGCAAACTGCCCTCCTGCCAGGCTGTGTGAGAGCTTTCCATGTCACACATTCCACCCTTGATCACACTCCCCACAAAGCACATCTGTCTTTTTAAAAGAATGCATCCCTCAATAAAATGAAATGCCACGGTCACCCAGTGAAGGGTGCCCTCCCACTGGCCCCTCAGGGGGCTGAGGATGGCACAGTCCCAAGCCCAACCGTAAAAAGCCTAGAGCTGGCAGCTCCTCCCACACCTCTCCTGTCTTGTCCTGCCTGACAGGAGATTCATCTTCTCCTCTCAGTGCAATTCCCACTCTCACACCTACCTCCTATGTCCTCATCACCATGTCCTTGTTTGTCCAGTTACTTATGAAAAGATTTTTAGGTACCAATTTGCAGGTAACAGGGGATGCTGGAGACCCACAGCCTGCAAAATCAAGTCTGTGTTCTCAGCGAGCTGTCAGTCTAATAAAGGCACAGACCAGCTGGGAGTGAGCAAGGGAGAGAAGGTTAGAGCAGAGCATAGGCCTGAGGTGCAGGGAGAGGGAGGACACCAGGCACATCTTTCCAGAGAGGTAGCATATGGCTTAACTTTGGAGGGTGAAGTAAGTGGCTTTGGTTCTGCAGAGAAGAGTATAGGGAAGTACCAGGAAATGCCACTCAAACCGACGGAACACCAAGAAAAAGTCTGACTGGCATAAAGAGGCCATACAGGAGGTAAAGGAGCACGCTATTGAGTAAGGCAGAGATCAGATGGATGGGGGCCTTTGTAATTTAATTTTATAAACAAGTGCTGCGTTAAATGGTACAAACTCAAAAGATACAAAAGGATATACAGTAGAAAGTCTGGGCTAGGAATGCAACTCATTGGTACTGTGTTTACCTACGATGCACAAAGCCCTGGGTTCAAACCCCAGCATTGCAAACAAAACAAAGCAAAACATTGTTCTGTCATTGTCCCTCAAATATCCTATTCCCCATCTCAAAGACAACTAATGCAGTATGTTTCCTCTATATACTTTCATAGACATTTTATGCATATACAAGTTAATATATGTTTTACTTTTTTGCACAAATAGTAGCACACTAAATACATTGTTCTGCCATTTTCCATTAAATTATGTTAAGATTTAGATCTCAAATGTCCCCCCAAAGTTTCATGTGTTTGAAAAGTGATTGGATCATGAGGGTGCTAGAGTCATTAGTGGCCTCATCCACTGATGAGTTCAGTCACTGAATGTGCTGTTAGGAGGCGGAGCCTAGTTGGAGGTGGGTCACTGGGGGGCGGGGTGACCAGGAAGGAAATGTTCTTGTCCCGGGCTCCTCCACTTGCTCTCTGCTTCCTGCCTGCCATGGGATGAGCAGCTGTCCTTTGCCATGCTCTTCCACCATGCCATTTCTGCCTTGGAGCTAAGTGGCTCTGGACTGAACCCACTGGAAACTATGAAACAAACAAACCTCTTCTCCTTTAAGTTACAGGTGTCTGGCATTTTATTAGCTGTGACAGGAGAGTGACTAAGATAAATTACACATACCATAAACCATTGGTTCTCTAAATAAGGCATGCATGAGAATGACCTGGCCACAGACTGCTGGGCTTCGCCACAGTCTCTGATCCAAGAGGCAGGCGTGGGCCTGAGGACGTGCATTCCCAATACACTCCAGGAGATAGGGCACTGTTTGTGCGGGGGCTACAATGGGAGAACGCAGGTGCAGACTGCACTACATGGATCTATAGAGAGCCCCATTTGTTCATCCTCATGTCTATGTAGCACCCCACTGGGGGGTGTGCAGTAACGTGTTTAACCAGTGCCTCCATTTCAGTTGTGTCCAATCTTTTGCTATTTCAAACAGTTCTACAGGGATTACACTGGTGCCACCATTATTTCACTCATCTGGAAGTAGGGTTCTGGGATAAAGCTGGGTCAAAGCGTGTGTGCACTGGCAAATATGGCAGACACTGCCAGACAACTCTTGGAGAAAACCTCGAGTGCTAATGTACAAAATTATGAATTTTAACTAATGCAGGCTTTTGAGCAGAAGATTTATCAGAGACGTGCTTTAGGAAAACTCATCTAGCTCCACGAGGGCATGTGGACTACAGCAGAGAGAGGATAAAGGGTGATAATACCACAGCGGAGGTTCTAAGGGAACCCTGCGAGCGCTGTCTCTGGTGACCACACCTTTGAGGAATTCCCTCCCCTTGAGCATGGGTAATCCTGTGATTACCTTCTGTAAGCAGACAGGACCTAGAGACTCACTTTCTCCTTTTCTGACTTTGAAGATGCAAGCTGCTATGACTCCTGCAGCCACAGGAATCGAATACCGCCGCCGACCACGGGAACGGGAAAGCAGACCCTTGCGTGGGGGAGCCTTCAGATGAGAACCAGCTCTGACTGACACCTGGACTGCGGCCTCATGAAAGACCCTGGAACACAGGACAACCATGCCAGGGTGGGACTCCTGGCCCATAGAAATCATAATTCTATGAGATAATAAGTGTGTAGCATTTTAATCAACTATGTTTGTGGCAATTTTTAGGTAGCCACAGATAGCAAAAACAAACATTTAGAGGGGTGCTCGAAAAAAATGGGCCATAATAGTGAGGCTCCGAAATGAACAAGTGTCTGGGGAGAAGAGGGGAACAGGAATAAGGGGAAGATGTAGAAAATATTTCATAAGATTGGGAGAGGCCTGCAAGATCATGAGAGTAGTAGACGGAGGGGCCTCCTACCATCAGGCTGCAAGACTATTGGACAATGTCCCTGAAAACAGGTTCACTCATTTTCATGAGGCCAAACCATAGGGCAGTCATAGGTAGGAGACTGCTTCCTACCCCTTTCTATAAGTGTCCTTTCTCTTGCAGATGGCTTTCAGATTACCTCAGCGCAGCCTTCCTAGGCCAACAGCTGCTATCTGTAATTATCTGGCAAGGCAGATAAGCACCTAAACAGAGAAGACTCACCATAAATCAAAATGTCATTTCAAACAAGTAGGGAAAAGATAGACTTTTCAACTTAATTTGTTGAGACAACTCATGAATCTAAAAACAAAAACAAAAAAACTATCTGTATCTATATCAAAGAGTAAAACAAAACAAAAAAAAACTGTAAAAGGAGCTAGCAGATAAATTGGGGAGAATGTCTGTAATAATCTTTTTTTTTTTAATGTGGGTACTGGGGTTCGAACTCAGGGCCTCGCGCTTGCCAGCAAGTGCTTGTGCCGCTGAGCGATATCACCAGCCCTTTTTTCCTTTTTAAGTGGGTACCAGAAGTCGAACTCGGGACCTCACACTTGCCAGGCAGGCGCTTATGCCACTGAGCCATCTCACCGGCCCTGTAATAATCTTAAAGTAGGAAGGACTTCTAAAGCATGACCCAAACCCAAACCCAAACCCAAATGTTATTTTGTAAAAAAGGCTAAATCTGAGTTCAAAAATGTTTTAAATATTCAATACTAGGGAATAAACCCAAGTGACAAATAATGAAATATGAAAACTTGTAATATATATTGCAGCCATAGGGCTAATTTCCTTACTAGATAAATAATACACATGTACAAACAGATGCAAGTCCATAAGAAAGGGCAAGAAGCCAACAGAGAAACATGCATTCCTCACAGAATTAGAGAAAATAATCCCAAAATTTACTTGGAACCAGTAGAGACCTACAACAGCAAAAACAATTCTGGCAACAAAGGCAAGGCAGGAGGCATCACAAACCCTGACTTGAAATTATACTACAAAGCTATTGTGATGAAAACAGCATGATACTGGGGGGGGGAAACAGACCTGAGGATCAATGGAACAGATTAGAACATATGAAAACAACTCCAAATACACTCAGCCAGCCACCTTATGTTCGACAAAGGGGCCAAACACCTTCACTAGAAGAAAGATCGCTTCTTTAATAAACAGTGCTGGAAAAACTGGTTATCCATATGCCAAAGACTAAAACTACACCCATGTCTCTCATCATGTGCTAAACTAAAACCAAAATGGATCAAAGATCTAAATATTAAAATAGTAGATCTAAATCTGCTGGGAGAGAGAATAGGTAGAATTCTTGAAGATATAGGTGTAAGCAAAGACTTTATGAACAAAACCCCAATCACACAGAAAATATTACAAAGAACAACTGGGCTCTCAAAGATGAAGGTTTGCACAGCAAAAGATATCATCAACAGAGCAAAGAGTGGGAAAAAACCCCACAGAGTGGGAAAAAAATTTTTGCCAACTGTTCCTCAGACAAAGGACCACTATCTAGAATGTATAAAGAACTCAAAGACCCAATCCAAAAATGGGCATCTGAAATGAATAGACACTTCTTACATGGAGAAGTAGAAATGGTAAATAAATACATGAAAAACTGTTCAACATCACTGGTCATTTGAGAGATGAAAATTAAGACAATGCTGAGATTCCGCCTCACTCCAGAAAGAATGGCTATCATCAAGAAATCAACCAATAACAAATGCTGCTGGAGTTGTGGGGAAAAAGGAACCTTTCTCCACTGTTGGTGGGAGTGTAGACTGGTGTAACCACTGTGGAAATCAGTGTGGAGAATGCTCATATAACTAAAACTAGAGGTTCCATTTCACCCAGCTATTCCTCTTCTTGGTGTCTTCCCAAAAGAATTGAAAGCATCATACCACAGTGATGTATGCATGCCCATGTTTACAGCAGTACAGTTTGTAATAGCTAAAACTTGGAAACAGCTGAATTGACCATCAACCAATTAATGGATAAAGATGTGGGTTTTTTATACAATGGAGTACTACTCAGCCATAAAGAAGGATAAATCTGAGACATTTCTAGCTAAATGGATGCACCATGAGACCATACTCTTAAGTGAAATAAATCGGACACACATATGTAAATATCGCATTGTTTCTCCGGTATAAGAAACCGAAAGTGTAAATGAGGACCAAAATGTATAATAGATATTGGGAAATAAGAAAAAAATTTTCCAGTGGTAAGGGGAAATAGGAAGGGGGAAAGGAAGGAAGAGACAAGAAAAATAATGAGAAAAGAAGACAAAATGGAAACAAAGCTTTTTGTAAATAAGGAGGGGAAGAGGGGTTGAAGGAAGGGTAAAAAAGAAGAATCAAAATATATCATATACATGTACAAAATCCCTATGATGAATGTGATCATTGTGTATATCTAAAATCTACAAATAAACTTAATTAATTAGAAAAAGAACAAATTGTCAGTCCTCAAAATAGAAAACATAGACACATTTAAAACATCTGAAATGATGCTCATCTTCACATAATACAGGTAATGTAAATTAAGATTATAGTGAGATCCGGTTTTTCATATGTTAGGCTATCAACTGTTATGATCATTATTTAAAATGTTGCCTAACAAGAGTCACTGTGTTGACGGCTCGTTTGCAAGCTAACGGGCTTGAGGAATGGATTGGATCATGAGACCTCTAATGTCATCAGTGGGTTAACTCACTGATGAGATTACAATTTAATGATATTATTGGGAGGTGATGGAAACAGAAGGTGAGGACTAATGGAGTGGATCATAGGGAATATGACATTGACGACTATATCTGGTCCTGTTCCTTTCACTTGGTCTCTTTCTTTCTCTCTCTTTCCCCACTGCTATGAAGTGAGCATCTTTTTTCTGTCACACTATTCTGCCGAAATGTTTCTACCTTGCCACAGGCCAAACAAAATGGAGCCAGCTGCCTATGGACTGAAACCTCTGAAACCATGAGCCAAAATAAATGTTTCCTCCTTTAAGTTGTTTTTCTCAGGTATTTGCTCATAGTGAGGAAAAGCTAACTAATACAACTATTCATATGTTTAAAAATATATTGTGCCTGCTGATCCAGACTACGTACAACCACTCTCATCAATGGTTGCTGAGAGTTTAAACTGTGCCACTGCCAAGTATATGAAAGAGAACATCAACACGTACACATACACATGTATATAAACGTGGATTCTTTTGAGAAGAACACACAGCACTAGCAGCAGAAACTAATTCAGGTAGATGAATCATGTAACAGCTACCAATGCACAGGAGTAGAAAGGAGATTTCATTTTTGTACTGTTTAAAACTTTCCCAAATACATGTATGATGTTTTCAGTAATTTAAAGAAATAGCAAATAAAAAGCAGAAAGAATCTTTAGTACTTATAGACTTATATTTCTCTATTCCTTCTCCCAAGTATAACCAAAACCCATTTCTCAGATCTAAAAGAAAAAGAAAATAATTATCAATCCAGAAACCTACACCTACGGTGATACAGGGTTCACTTTGGGAGCCATTATAGTTCTAAACAATAATAATATATAATGTACTATGTAGGGGACCACTTAAATACTTATACAAAGAAATAAACTAAAAAATATTATAGATAAATAAAGGTGGAATTCTAAAAAATGTTTAAGTAATACACAAGGTAGGAAAAAGAAAACAAAAATGAAAGACACAGAGAACAGAAAACTAAAACCAAAAGAAAGACATCACGCAGTTAAACCCTAATATATTATTAACAACATTGAATGTAAATTATATAAAAACATTAATTTAAAAACATGACCTCCTGGGCCGGTGAGATGGCTCAGCGGCTTAAGCGCCTGCCCGGCGAGCGCGAGGGCCCGAGTTCGACTCCCAGAACCCACATACGAAAAAAAAGGGGCCGGTGATATCGCTCAGCGGCAAGGGTGCCTGCTGGCGCATGAGATCCTGAGGTCGACCCCCCGGTACCCACAAAAAAAAAAAAAAAACATGACCTCCTATATACCACCTATAAGAAACTCATTTCAAATATAAAGATATAGGCAGTTGAAAATAAGAGGGTGAAAAAGATGTCATGCAAATATTGATAAAAAGAACACAGGAGTAGTTATATTAATATGAGATAAAGTGGACTTTAGAGCAAAGAAAATTGCCAGAGACAGAGAGGGACATTATATAACAATAAAAGGGTCACTCCACCAAGAAGACATAGCAATCCTAAATGTGTATGCAGCAGACACAAGATGTGTGACGTAAAACTGATAGAATGAAAAGAGAAATAGATAAATTCACAATTATACTTGCAGATTTTAACATTCCTCTTTTAACAGTTAAATAAATACTAAGCAAGGATATAAAGTATTTCAGCAATATCATCAATCAACAGAATCTATTCAACATCATTTATGGAACATTTGATTCAATAATAGCAGATGACATACTATTGTCAAGTGTCCAAAGAATATATATCAAGATTGACCATATCCTGACCATAAAATAAACCTCCATGAATTGAGAAGAACTGAAATCACATAGAGTGTGTATTGTGACCTCCATGGAATGAAACCAACTAGAAATGAGTAACAGCAAGACAACAGGAAAATCTCCAAATGCTTGGGAACAAATCAACAAATTCTAAATAATCCCTTGATGAAAGAGGAATCCAAATGTCGTTCAATGGTAGAATAAAGTAGCTGTGGTACTTTGACACCATGGAATAACAGTCAGCAATTGAAAAGGGGCAAACTATTGATATATTGATATGTATTGATATCAGCCTGGATGAATCTTTTGGGAATTACTCTGAGTGAAAAAAAACTCCAATCCCAAAAAGTGAGTTACTATATGATTCTGTTTATTTAGCATTCTTGATATGATATGATAATACTATAGGCACAAAAAAGAGAACAGTGGCTTCCAAGGGCTAAACAGGGTAGGTAGATGTGAGCATTTATAAAAGAGTAACAGGAGAGAATCCTTGTAGTGATGCGAGTGTTCTGTATGTTAGTACACCAGGATCAATACAGGTGGTCCTGATTTACAATGATTCCACTTGGGATTTTTTGACTTTGTGATGGTGCAAAAGCAATACACATTCAGTAGAAACCAAACCTCAGATTTTGCATTTTTATCTTTTCCTAAACTAGTGATTCTTGAGACCCTGGGCAGCGACAGACAGCCACAGGTCCAAGTCAGCCACACGTTCAAAAGAGGAAACGACTAATTCCCCGCAGTGAACTGTTACCAAGGCGGCGATGTTCTGTAGGTTAGGTGTATTAATGCCTCATCAACTCATAATACCTTCAACTTACTATGCGTTTAGCCATACAGAACTCCATCGTCAGTAACCTGATCATAATACATACTACAGTTTGACAGGACATTGCCATGGGGGAAACTAGGTTTAGGGTGCACAGGATCTATCTGGTATTATTTTTCAAAATTATCTAAAATCTATGATTATCTCAAAATAAAAAGCTTAATTTTTACAAGTACAGAATCCCACCAAGAAGGGTTTGTTGATTAAGGTAACAGTGCCGATACTGTCCCTGTCTCTGCCTCTGCTCTCTCTATCTCGATCTCGCTCTCTTTCTGTCTGTCTCTCTCCACACACACACACACACACACACACACACACACGTGCCTTCAATAGTTAAGTCTGCTCTGATTTTTGTGCTCAATGTGATTCTCTGCCTCTCTCAGGAGAGGCCTCATCCAGCTCCTGTGATGGTGGAGAAAACTGCTCCGAGGCCTTTCCTTTGGCCTCTTGAGGCTTTTTCACAGCTTGGCACTGAATTTATAATAGAAACCCAGCACCCGTGAGGAAGAGAAAGCAGACATGCGGCAGGAGGTGATCCACGCTGCATCTGGAGGAAGACCGTGACGGCCCTGAGAGTGTGTGCGTGCGGTGTAATGGCCCTGTGAATGCTGTGGGTACCTCTGGAGAGGTGCTCTGGGGCTTTCACCCATCTCTTAGAGGAGCTCATTTCCCGAAGAAGTAAGAAGAGGAGGTCCACACTCAATACCAACAACTCAGTTTCTGCAGCCCCAGGAACAATGAACATACTCTGCCAAGCTGCAGTCTACTTTCTAGAAATCCCCCCAGAGCCTCCTGGTGTTTTGTCCCTAGTTGAAGAAGCATTGTTTCGTTTCCATTCTGTTGAACAGGAAATGCCAGAGCTAGTAGCAGTCTTGGAGATCACCTCATGTAAAACTCCCATGCCCACCCAACTCCTCACTTAAAGAGAAACCAAGGTCCAGGGACGCAGGTTGGTTTCCCAAGATTATCTAGACCCCCCCTCTCCCCTGGCTGTCAGCTTTGTGATATTCATCCCTTTCCCTGGCTTAAGAGCCTGACACTGGGAAAGCAGGGCAAAGACTGGGCAGTAGGATATTTGTCCCTATTTTGCGACCAGTGGGAAGGCACAGCCAGGCACACGATTAAAATGAGCACAGACAGGTAGAAGTTAATGAGCAAAAGCCTCCTGAAAATGCCTGACAGTACTTCTGCCATGGCAGCTTTCATTACTCCTAAGAGATACAAATAGGTGGCAATGAATGTTAGGAACACCAGAAAGATTTTATTACCTTGGAAGACAGGCTATTAAACACCACTGTTTCCCTGGGATGCTTCCATTCCACCCCCTTCTTTTCCTGAGCCCTTCATTAATACCTATGGATTCACCTACCAACTGCTCACTGATTCCACAAATGTTAACTGAGGACCTACTAAGTGCTAAGAATACAGAGGTAAAGAGACATGATATGTGCAAAGTCTGAACTCCAAAGAAGCCAATAACATCTACCCACTCAGTTCAAGCCCACCTGACCCCTGTATCTGACAGCCTGCTGAGCACTCCTACATGGCAGCTGGAAGAGCTTCTGCCTGGCTCCCTGCCTCTGAGCTTGAAGCCCTTCAATTCATTCATCACTCACTACCAGAGTGAACAACTGAAACCCCATGTCAGACCACATCATTTTCCTGATTAACATCTTTTTTGGCAGTGCCAGTCAGTCCTCTCCAAATATGTAGGTGCCTTTGGGCACTTCCCATCCTCCTTTGCAGTTAGGCAGGGGCCATGTGACTTGCTCTGACCAAAAGACATGAGTGGAATTGTATTGCTTCCAAGCTAAGGGAGTTAAAAGCTGGTGTGCCTTCTCCATCTTTCTGTCCTCTCCTACTGTGACTGTGGAGATCTCATCAGGCAGGAGTAAAACTAAACCTTTATTGGGGTTAAGCCACTATGATGTTAGGAGTTGCTTATTGGAGAGCAAGCACTGGTTGACTAATAAAACTCCTCGGGATATAAAAAACTTCAAACTCCTCCGCATGGCCATGTTCAAGGCCTTATGGCCTGGCTCAGTCTCCCTCTCTGGATTATCTCCTGGCCCTGTATTTTGGCCCTCCCCTAAAAATGCCCTGTAGATAACCATGATTCACCAATATCTGTGGCTATACCACTTCTACCTGAAAGGTCCTCTTACCTGGGACATCCTTGCCTCTCCCTACACCTATCTCTTCCATCTTCTCAGTAAACTTCTGTTTATTGTTAAACACCCACTTCTAGTGTCCCCAACCCAATCTTCCCTGAACTAGCTAGGGTCCTTCCTCCTGACCAGAGGCATCCCCATCCACAGCTGCAGGAGAGCCCTTCTCCTCACTGTGTCTTAGCTCTTTAGCTTTACATTTCAGTGTTGCCACTGGACTATGAGCTCCACATAAGCAAGGACAGTGCTGCTGCTCCAGAGCTCCCCTCTCATTCCTAGGAGACTGTCAGGGGATATTTAATGACCACACTAATAGAGTCCACTCTAAAATTTTTCTGGGGCAGGCTACCTCTCCTTGAGAGATGAAGTTAAATTGCAGCGACTCTTCATGAAGGAGGACCCCTGAGGGAAGAAACTAAATAACTCATCATCACATGGGGCTCTGGAAAGAGCTCCATCCTGGAATCCACAGACCACCTCTGGTGGACTTTGTCCTCATTGGCTGCATCCATCATCTCTGGAGTCACTCTGACCATTGGCAAGGCTCTCTGCCATCCTCCCTGCTCTTCTTTTGGTCCCACTCTTTTCCAGGGCTCCACTCATAGTTCTTGTTCCCTTTGCATAGAGCCCTACCTATTTAGCCAACATCTGATAAGGTGCTCATCAACCAAGAATTTCCCTTCCTTGGCATTCTTGGGACCACTGAGCCTGATTGGAAAGGTGATGCTAGGGGAATTTCAGGCACATACCAGGCAGTGGGTAGACATCTGGTTGGTGGTGAGGGGGGCCTCTTGGGAAATACACACTCCTGCACCCTGCCACCGCTATTCACCACACAGCAGAGGCAAGAGGTGTTAGGATGGCTAGACCCAGAAGCATCAAGGAGGGTGCTGGCCTGAGAAAAAGTTAATATTGGTGGAATATCCGAGGGTGGGACCCAAGCTCCTCATTCCTCATTCCATGGTTTCTTTTATCTGGTATGTCTGGGCAAGACAATGAGCAGCCCAACTGGAAAGTTATAGGCCAGAGTTGCCAATCTCTGCCAAAAATGCAGCAAAGCAAGCTGGAGGGAAGCTAGATGGAGAGCTGAGCCTCATTAATTTCCTATTCTGCTTTGCTCTGTGTGCATTCCCTTACCCACCCTACTTGTCTTTTTCTGTCCTTGGGTTCTAACTCCAAAGGAGCACCCTTTCCATCCCAGGCGTACAGGACCCACCAGCAGGCTCTGCAGACCCACATGCAAGCTTCATTTGATAAAGCTCCAGCCCCGACTTACAGCAAGCACTCCTGGAAGCCCAGGATCACCCAGTAAACCAATTCCCAGACCAGAAATACAGGAGGAAGAAAGAGTGAGGGCTGGGGTGATGGCTCTCCCTCTTTCCCTCTAGACGGGAGTCAGGACTCAACCAGAAGCAAAACCGGAAAGGTGGTGGGTGGGACAGAACATTCAAGTTCCCTGCCTGCCACCAATAGAAGGAAACCCCCAGAATGCCCCATGATCATTAGGGGCAGCCCACCTTTGCACACCAACTTCTGGATGTCAGTTCTCCATGGTCTGCGTGTGTACAGTGCACATGCACAACAAATGTACATAAGTGCAGAACAGAAAAAAGATATCAGTATTAAAATACTGTCTCCATCTGGGTAAATTATTGAACCACACTGACCCTCAGCTTCTTTCCCTGAAAACGGGACAATGTGCAGAACAATGTGACAAGTAAATAAGGCAACACTTCCACTCTGAGGCTTGCATGCAGAAGGCCCTCCAGGAGTACAAATTCCTTCCTGGACCCTGGCAACCACTTGTCATTCGAAATTGACAGACTAGGAACCAGACTTGGCTTCTGGTCCAGCTCTGCCATCAACTAGCTTTGTGATCTTAGGCACTTCCTGTACCCTGTGTCTTTCTGTTTCCTAGTCTTTAGGAGCAGTGCTTCTCAAACTGCAATTAGCATTAGGACCACCTGGGCAGCTGTAGCACACAGATGGCTGGGCCCACCTCCAGAGTTCCTGAGTCAATGGATGTGGGGTGGGTCTGGAGAACATGCATCCCTAATGAGCCCCCAGGGAATGCTGCACTACTGGCCCCAGGAGCCTTGGGAAGTAGCAGCAGTCTAAGAATCTTTCCATCTCTAATCTTTTAAACTGATCCATATGAAATTGTTAATAACTGATATTTGCTTAATGTATTTTTCTGGCTACTTGCATTTTAAATAGAATAATATCTCAATCCAAAGCAATTATCTACTACTATTAAGCTGGGTACAAAGACCCCTGGAGTCCACATCAAGGAAGAGAACTGGGAGGAAAGGGGCTTCTAGGCCTCTCCAGCCACCTAACTTTAGTTACCTGAAAGGCAGACTTTCAGAAAACTCTGGCTTTCCATGTGACTCAGAAGCACTTGGTTAATTACCGTTTGGGGGCACAATGTCTGAGTCCAAGGAAGAGCCCTGGTTGCCTGAAATCAGCCCAAGGCCAGGTCCTACTGCTGGAAGCAGGGCTGTCAGTCATCCAGTGACAGTCCAGGTCCCTCTACTCCTGTCAGGGCCCTGGAGAACAGCCTCCTGCCCCAGGTGGGCCACAGAACCCAAGGCCTGCAACCCCTGAGGCGATCACTCTGCAGTACCAGTGCAGCTTGGCATGTACAGTCCCACTCAGCTTCACTCCTTGCTTTTGTGTCACAGTGAGACCTGTCCAGCCATGTGGCCAGGCTCTGTAAATGCTGCTGTCATTCTGCTAATGCTCTGGGCTTTGCCTCAGGGAAGAGAGCTGGCCTGCACATCAATTACAGAATAATGACACCGTCCTCATTGCCTCTCACCAGTCCAAGCCACATACACACACAGTGCCTGCCTGCCTTTGGCACACAGAAACTTTAAGATGGCAGACATCATTATGCAGTGACACCTCCCATCTCCACCATGGTATCCACATTCCTAATCTCAAACTCAAATACACGGACAAAGTCTTTAGGGAAAAGGCTGAGACAGAGAAAAAGAATTCTAGAAAGAATCCATGGGCTGAAACAGGACTGAGAATAAGCCCTCAGGGACCCAGCCTGGGTCCCCACCTGGCCCTGTGTGCAGGCCACAGGTCACAGGGGAGGGGCTGCGTCAGGCAAGCTCACCCCTCCAGAGCATCTCACAAAGCCGGACTTCGCTGTTCACTCACGCTGAAGATGTTTACTAAGAGTCTGTTCAAGTCTGGGCATTGGGTCAGGTGCTAGGGATCTGAAGATGAAAAAAAGATGGCCCCCAAAAGCTCCTGGGCTAAGAAGGGGAGACAGATGTACAAATTATCAATAACTGCAGTGAGAGAAATGAGTGCAAAGTCTACATGAGCTCAGAACAGACAGTTAACCCTGCTTGGGTGCAGGAGAAAGCATCACAAGGGAGGAGCCACTTGAACTAATCCTTAAGTACAAATAGGAGAAAGCATGTCTGGAAAGAAGTAATCAAAATCGTCAACAACTGCTAAGGTCCAAGCCTGGCCCAGTCAGAATAAACACTGATTAAATATGGCTAGTCAGACATACTATGCGTCTATTTTTACCTCTCCCAATCCCTACTAGGATGATAATTGTTAAAAAAAAAAATAAGCAGAAATACTCAAAAATGAGAAAAGCTGGAGAGGAGACCAAAGCAACATAATTTTGGAAGCTAGAAATCAGATGGGTGAATAGTAAATGGGTCAGGAATCCCAAAAAGCTGAATTCTAAGCCAGCAGTGGAGAAAGCTGAGAAATAACCCAATTTATACTTTGAAACCCTCTTCAAGGTTCATAAACTGGTAGTATCAATTCCTCTTGCAAGTAAGCATGAAGAGGAGAGAAGTAAAGTAAGGCAAGTTGGTTGGCAGTCTGTTTAGGAAGCAGTTAGACCCTCAAGTTCTCTGATCAGTGATTGTCCCTTGCCTACCCCACAGGAGATAAATGTCTATTCTTTGAAAAGGATAAAGGCTTTCTGGACTAAGAGACAGCAGGCAGAGTTGAAGACAGACCTACCATACTGAAAAATAGGAGAATTAAAGAACATTCATTTGGGGGGCTGGTGAAATAGCTCAGCGGCATAAGTGCCTGCCTGGAAAGCACAAGGTACTGAGTTTGACTCCCGGTACCCACATACCGGGAAAAAAGGGCTGGTGATATCACTCAGCGGCACAGACACCTGCTGGCACACGAGGTCCTGAGTTTGACCCCCGGTACCCACAAAAAAAAAAAAGAACATTCATTTGTACTCTGACTATTGAGGCTCCAGTCCTCACCCACTGGACTTTCAGAGTACCAACTCTCAGTATGTGACCCTCCAGGGAAGAGAGGGGTGAACCTGCTCTGAGCACCCTCAACCCAACTAAGAAAGACTTTATGATACTAACATTGGTGATTCCAAGCAGATCATTCTCCAATGAACCCCACAGTCTCCAATCCAGTCTGTACTCAGGTTCTTAACTGTGTGCTGATACACAAGAATAACCAAACAACTGAGGAAACTCCAAAATTGAATAATTGAGACAAAAACAAACCACTTGAAAGAAGCAGAGACTGAACAGGAAGAAGAAATCTTGAAAGAAATATTTATTAATTTCTTCAGAGACAATATGCAATCACAAAATAAGAAAAGGATTCAATAGGAAGGAATACAGAGTACAAAAATAATTATTGTATATTAAAATATGATAACAAATGAAACCTCCAAAGTGGGCTGGAAGGTAAAGTTGAGGAAATCTTTCCAAAAGTAAAAAAGAAAAAAACAAAGAGATGGAAAAGAGGAAAGGAAAGTTAGCCAAACTAAAGAACCGGTTCAGAAGTTCTACTATTTAAATGAGTCTTAGAAAGAGGGCACAGGATACAGAAACAAACAAATAAATAAAAAAGGAAACTATCTACAAAATCAGGAAATTTTCCTGGAACTGAAGGGTTAGAATTTACAGATTAAAAATATCTGCCAAATGGGACCTTAGACCAAAATAGAAGCACAGCTGATAAAAACAGATCCACTACGGGGCAAAGCACATCATCGTGACATTTCAGAATAATGGAGTTAAAGACAAAAACTTATCACATTCGTGGATGGACTGGAAAACTCAATATTAAGATGTCAATTCTTTCTGACTTTATAGATTCAACACGATTTCATCAAAACCCAGAAATATTTTTGGTATTTGTCTAGATACTGTCAAACTAATTATGAAATTCATATGGAAAAGCAAAACCATTTACAAAAGCAAAAGATCAATGAAATACAGTACTGAAGAATAACAGTTAAAGGACTTATATTATCTAATTTCCAGATTTCTCATAAAACTTAGTAACCAAGACAAGAGTTTGTATTAGCAAAAGAATAGACACATAGTTCAACAAAGGATAATAGAGAGCCCAGAAATAGGTCCACACGCACCTTATGCAACAAATACAAATGGATCAAGCACTTAAATTTAAAAGAAAATCTTATAAATTGTTTTGATGAAAACAATGTAGAAAATACCTGTGAACTCAGGTCTGGTGATGAATTTTTAAATACAACACCAATAGTACAGGCATTGAAAAAGCACATATGTCTGAGAGAAAAATAAGGTTGATTTTATTAAAATTAAAAACTGATACATGAATGACATTATTAAGAGAATGAAAAGACAAGTCCCAAACTGGGAGAATATATTTTCAAAACACGTATCTGAGAAGGACAAAATATGAAACAACTCTTAAAACCCAACAATTAAAAAAAAAAAACACAATAAGAGAACAAAGCGCAATTAAAAAATGAGCAAATATCTAAGCAGATATCTCAACAAAAAGATGGCAAAGAATGTATGAAAAGATGCTCAAAATTATTTATTAGGAAACTGCAAATTTAAACAACAATAAAATACTACTGCACGTATGTTAGAATGATTAAAACCTAAAACTGACAATACCAACTACTGCCAAGGATATGGAGCAGTGAGAACTCTTCATCACTAGGGAGAGTACAAAAGAGAACCTTTTTAAAAAAAAAAAAAAGCTAAGCACAGTCTTGTCATATGATGAAACAATCATGCTCCTAGGTATATACCCAACTGCCATGAAAACTTATGCCCACATGAAATTCCGTATGTCAACGTTTATAGCAACTCGAGTCATAACCTCGAAACAGCCAGGATTCACCTTCAACAGGCGAATGGAAAAACGAACTGTAGTACATCCATAAAATGGGGTATTATTCAGTGACAAAAAATAATGGTTTACCAAACCATAAAAAAGATATGCATCAATCCTAAATATATATTACAAAATGAAAGAAATCAATTTGAGAGGGTACAAAGTCATAACAAGGTAAACACTCAATATTATCCCACTAAAATTATGACACAAGTATGTTGGGAGAGTTAGGGGGGTAATGTGTCAGTCAGCTTTTGCTGGGTTATATTGCAGTAACAAAAGAAACCTCAGTGGTTTACAAGAACAGAAGTTGCTTGTCACTTATGTAACACTGAAGCACAGCTGTGGGCCAGCTGTGGCTGCACTGCATGTCTTGTTCACTCTAGGTTCTAGGCTGAAGGATCAGCAATCTCTTTGGGACATCTCCAATTTGGGGGCAGAGGAAAAGAATAACTCAACCAGACCACACAATGGCTCTTAAGCTTCTGATCAAAAATGGCATACATCATTCCCACTCACATTCCACCGATCAAGCTAATCCCATAGCCACAAGTAATGTCAATTACATTACTCCTCCCATAGGAATGCAAGGCCCATAACAATGGAAATAGGTATATTATGCATTTATAAGGAGGCAGTGGGAACAATAACACAGCTGATGAATGTATATGTGTGCTGTACTGTAAGGTGAAGGGTAGGTGCAGTGAAAGAACTAAATTTCCACTTTTCACGAGTAGGAAAGCAACAGATAAAGCCTGAAACCGAAAAGTCAAGAAGTAGCCATTTGCATACATTACTTAGAAATGTGGACATAAGTATAAAAATTCAGGAGAAAGAATAGAAAGTAGTTATTTTTGAAGTGGGGAATACAGAGGTGGGGAAGCAGAGGATTACTTTTTGTAATAAGTTTGTAAAACTATTTGCTAAAAATTACTAAAACATGACAAATAACAAGACCAAGCAGCTCTTATTGCCTAACTCGACTCTTCCATGGTTACTTGTCACTCTGTTTTTGATAGTAAAAGAGTATATAAATCTCTTTAAAACAAAGAAAGTGAAATCGTTGACAGCTACTATTATAATAACGCCCCTTCAAAACCCACTACCTGGTATCACACATCCTCGCTAATAATGCTCCTTCCTACATAAGAGAAACCTAAATATTCTTTTTTTAGGCAATTCTGTACAATCCAACCCACAAAAGAAGAATGAATAATGCACAAACCCATAACAATATGACCCAAAAGTCACACAATTGATTGCAGATGTATCAAAGTCAGGGTTGTGCAGGAGACTCGCCTTACTACGTGTAGCTCCAGCGAACATTTAGTCTTTGCCTATGTATAGAGTAGGTTAAGAGAAAGTATACTAGAAGCTCAGAATAGCACAGTTTGAAAGTAAAAATTTACCAGTAATGGTAAAACAGAAGCAGTGGACTAAGAGTTAACCTTCTTTTCTCCCTCTACACTCCCCACACCTTGGATGATGTGAAAGTGGGAGGCAGATAAACATTTCGATCACGGTCTCGTAGGAACTACAAGTCAGCCCACTACTTTCTTCTTACCAGGCCACACGTGAACTTTCATTGACAGCATTCCACCACATCTGATTTCCACAACCTGACTGCAGATAAGAGCATCTTAGTCTCCAAAGACCAGGAATCAAATGATCAGCCTGCCAAGCCTATACACACACGGCTACCTGCCCAGGTCAGTACAGAATTCCCCTTCCTTATAACCCCTTACAGGATCCCCCCCCAACAAAAACTCTTGTAGAAAACGAATTCAATTACACTCTTTTTCAAAATGGTGGGACTCTGAGGTTCAGAGAATGCATTTCACTGCATTTCTTCTTATACTTTCGCATGATTGGGGCCATTCTCCCCAATCCCTGACCCAGCTTTCTAACCAGTCTCCAACAATTTCTATTCTGGGGTGCAGTAACAGCAAGCAGTGAAAACTTCCTGGTCAAAAATGATCCTCTCCATGAGGGCCGGTGAGATGGCTCAGTGGCTTAAGCGCCTGCCCGGCAAGCGCGAGGGCCCGAGTTCGACTCCCAGAACCCACATACGAAAAAGGGGCCGGTGATATCGCTCAGCGGCACGGGCGCCTGCTGGCGTGCGAGGTCCTGAGGTCGACCCCCCAGTACCCACAAAAAAAAAAAAAAAATGATCCTCTCCCTGCCTCTCTATCACTTCCCCAGGCATGTTCTCTGTCTCCCAGTTCCTAGCATGGTGATATATAGAGATGGAGATGGAGAGATAGAAATATATGACCTAAAATAAGATATGACCTAAATAAGATGTGAGAAAGAAAGGTATATAAGAGATTAGCATGTAGCATGTTGGCAACAGCAAACAGCAGAGTCTGATCAGGGTTGTGGAGCCTGGGTTGGGCTGGAAGGGACTCATGGTTGTGGTGAAAAGTCTGGACTATAGGTGAACATATGAAAAAATAATCTTCGGGACTGAATAATTTAAGAGGTCAGAACTAATGGGAAGGAAGAGCAGCCTGTGTCTTTGGTTCTTTTTAGATGACTTTACATTACAAGACCCTGAACTACAGCAGTAAAAATAGAAGTAAGATCAATGAAACGAAGTCAAAAGACACATGGAAGGAAGAAACCAGACTAGGGGTCTGTTTCAATAAGGGTGATGAAGGGACGAAGGGTAGAAATAAGACTGGAGCAAGGATTAGCTTGAGGATTATCCCCATCCCAGCACAACCCCACCCACAGCCTAGACAAGACAAGCATTTTCTCCATTGCCACTCCCAGGAAGTGGGCTTGGCGAGCACAATGCAGCATTAAGACAAATCCGCCTACACTTAAACTAGCTTGGAGGTCCTCCCCATGCTAGAAACTGGGAGATGGAGAATATGCCTGGGGAGGCGATAGAGAGGCAGGGAGAGGATCATTTTGACCAGGCAGTGTTCACGGCTTGCTGTCACTGCACCCCATAATAGAAGTTGTTGAAGACTGCTTAGAAAGTGGGGCAGGGATTGGGGATTATAACCCCAAAGGCAATGATAAGTAATGGTACTAGGTGCAGCCTCAAGCCATAGCCAATAGACCAAAGGCACTCACACATCACTGAACGGGGTTACAAGGATGAACTTTCCTGAGTTGAACTCCTGAGTTGAAATAAGTTTCAGGAGACCTAATACTATATTTTATAGACACTTCAGTACCCACTACTTTCTGGTTTGCAGGCTTCTTTTCAATTTGGAGTCAGTATTTTTCTTTTTGGGGGTCTCAATTGTTGTATAGGTCAGTGAAGGCTCTAGCAGTACCTACCCTTGTGTGGCAATTAGGAAGCCATCAGTGACTTCTGCTGAGGGTAACTGGGTCACTGGATTAGAACTCCAGGGTGAGGGGCTACAGTCAGGGTTTCAGTTCCTGTCCTAGCCAGGTAATTTCATATAGCCCAGCAACTATAGAGCCTATTTTGGGGTATAGTCAGAGAGGAGGGAAGAAACCATATAAAGTCACCCAATTACAAGTCTATGCACATCACATATGCTGGTATGGAGTAGGTAACACACACTCTGCCCAGAACACATGAAGTGTTGGGAAGGGAAAGTAGCAGAGCAGAGAGGGACGTGCCTAGAAAAGTGAAGCACACAAACAGCCCCTTTAACCTCCTCCAGCTAGCAGTTCGGAAACACAAAGGAAACCCTTGATATCTGCAGAGTCGTGATTTGTGGTTTCAAACACGCACAGTGTTACTCCTTACTCCTAGCCAGCCCACACGGCTGTGCTGCAGGCAGCCAGGGAGGCAGACCCCCGGCCCATGTGTCTCTGCAGAGCTCCCCACAGAGAAGCCTTCTCAGCTGCCCTGATTCCACGAGGGGAAGACTGTCCACTGGCCACTTACATGTACTTTTTTTTAACCCCTTTTTGTAGTCACAGACTCATATGATGGCTGAACTTAAGAGCAGGAATGTGAGCGACCTGATGCTGAAGGGTCAACTCTGATGGGGGTGGGGGGTTCCCTGGGACCATCAGTGCAGTTATACTGGACTCAGACCTGCCCTCTCCACCACCACCACAAATAGCAAGAACCTTTTGGGCTACTGTTGAAAGGTGGAAAGAATAGATGGGGGCAATGCAGAGTGCAAATGCTGAGTCCAAAGAGGAGGAACATGCACAACTCAACACCCAGGTGAACTTGGATTTAAGGCCTGTCCTTTCCATTCACCCAGTCAACAAGTACTCACCCTATCCAACGCAAAGGATGCAGACAAAGAGGCCCTGATACCTGCCAAGAGGGGAATCAAGCTAAGCTACAGAAAGCTGGGTTCACCCACAGTGACCACATTTTTCAAACCACAGATCAGGGCTGTTCTGGAAAATCCAGGTCATAGAATGGCAGGAAATATGCACAAGCAACCTTGAGTGTAGGATGACGGGATACAGCCTGGGCACAGATGTGCTGGAAGAACGCAGCTGGTAACCTGCATGAATCCAAGGGCCCCGATCACTCAGTCTCTGCAAGGATTATGGGCCCAGCAATCTAAAATAATTGAAAGGACAGTCTTCAATTGAAATTGAAAGCCTTTTCTGCTTCGTCTCAAAGAATGTTATCTTGCCACTTGATTGCCAAAAGAAGCGTCACTCACGTTGTCCTTACTTCCCTCCCTAAATCTTCCACACCTCTCCAGAGCCCCAAATCTTTGTCAAATCTTCCAAACATTCCCAGATGCCCAGCATGCTGCTTTCCCATTCTCTCTTTCTCCCACAGAACTGAAGGAGGAATTCATTCCACTGGCATGATCCAGAAAGACCTCTTGGAGTAGGAGGCAGGTACAGTGAATTTTAACAAATGAGTAAGATTTTAATAAAAGTAAAGTAAAAGACATTCCAGAGTGAGGGGCAGTAAATGAGCAAAAACTGTGAGGGAGTGTGAGCTGTCATGTCATGTTCAGGAGCAGCAAAGTAGCTGGGGTTGGGATGTGCAAAGAGGCAAGGACAATGAGAATGGAGGAGAGTTGAAGTCTGGCCAAATGTGGCACAAACATCAGAAGTCTGAATGCACTGGAGGTTTTTTGATAGCAAAATAAAGTGTGCAAACAGCATTCCAGGAAGAGCCACTCGTTGGACTGGAAAGGAAAACAGGAAGAAATGCACTGCACCAACCCAGCAAGCAGCCTCCATCTTAATAGGTGCTCAAAATGAGCTGCACTTTATTGCTAAAAGGCAGTTGAAATGGAGACCACTGGAAAACGTGGCCATCTGAAAGCCACAGCTAACTCCAAGTCTCATTTTAGCATCACTTACAGACAGCTTCCCTCTCTGGTGAATCTCTTCCTGAACTTCAGGAAGTTGGAAAACACAGGCGTTTGACCTTCACATCTCTTTGCCTCTATCTTCCCTCAAGCCAGATAAACTAGCACTGTGATGGGCCAGAAAGCAGGGGCATTGAGAAGAGAAAATAGGGGCTGGGCCCCTGTACCTGCATACACACAAGCAAAAGTTAGCTATATCAGAAGTGGCAGCCAGCTGATAGCAAAATATAGTAACAGCCCTTTTTTTATCATAAGCATGGTTTCCACCCTCCACACTGGTCTACTTGGCTATGCAGGCTTGTTTTATGTTATCCTGCCATCCTCCTTCCAAATGAAATCCCAGCCACCCTTCAAAACACCTCAGCCACAAAGTCATCCTGTCCACCCCTGTCCTTTCTGCTGTCCCTGTCCCAGACACCATCAGTTCCATTTTGCCACCAAACCCCTATGCCACCTTGTTTTGTTTCTTTTATTACGTTTACATGGATATCCCCATCTTCTCCCCAGTGAGGGAGTTCCTTAAGGGCAGGAATTATGTCTCACACTGCCATGTGGCTTTTCCCACACACCAAGCAGTGTGCTAGGCATGTACAAAGGATGGAATAAACTGCTGTTTTTAAAATATTTGCCTCCTTTATACTGGCAAATCCATGACAGAAGTTGGCTACGGGAGACCTAAACCATCCCCAGGCCCAAAAATGGAACCATCCCCATGCTTGCCTCCAAAAAAGACTGCTTCTTTTTCCCTCCAGAGGTAGTGCTCTCCACAGGGGGAAACCAAGGCACTGAAAAGCAAGTGAGAGTTGCAACCAAGTGGAAGATGAGCACCCTCTCTCAGTCGCCCTCTCCCGTGCTCAAGACCTTTGCACCTGACAAGGGGCACCTCCTCTGACTCTTGCTAGAGGCTCTCCCTTTAGCCTTGGTGTTCTACAGGGAAAAGAGCATGAGGACAAATGGCCTGGATGAGAAAGCTGTGGAGCTGGGCTACAGCAGACCCAGGCTCCTCCCCTCCTTCTGCTATTAACTAGATGTGTGGCTGAAAACCTCTAGTTTCCATTTCCTCATCTGTAAAATAAAGTGAGTGGACTAGAGCCTTGATCCTTTCCAACGAGGTACTCAGTTCCAAAGAAGTAGTGGCATTTGGGTAACCACCACCACGTGACAGCAGTGTCCTGGGACAGGAGCTGGCCACATCAAGGGACATCTCAGTAGGGGCCTGATGGGCAGAAGTCCTGAACTAACGCTGCCTATGTGATGTCTCTTGGTCTCCTTTATCCCAAAGAACTCTGTGAAGTACTAACTACTACCCTGCCTTTCTAAGCAAGAAAAATGAGACCCAGAAATCTGTACAAAATGGCTGGGAAACTTCCCACAGCCCAGTCAAACCAGGATGTTAAAGCCCAGTCTATCTAACTCTCGAAGTCTCCTTTGTGTTCTTTCTGAGTGTAAGTCCTTGGAGTTTTGCTATGCACATCAATTATATTTCCTATAGAATAATAAAACTTTTTTTAAATTAACCAGACATGACTTACGGAATCTCCATGTTCACACTGTGGTTCTCTAACTGGAAAAATCAGAAGAACACCCTGAAGGCCTGTTAAACTACAGAGCACTGGACCCACCCCTAGAATTTCTGATTCAAGTGACTGGGTGGGGTGGAGCCCCACAGCATGGTTGCCTCTCTTACAAATACCTGGGAGAGGGTGACATTTCTGGTCTAGGTTGGGCCCTGCTTAAAGAGCCATGCTGCAGAACTCCCCTGTCTGCTTCCTCCAACCCCAACATTTGTAGAGGCACTAGCAAGGCTCCAGGAGCACTAGCTAGCTCCTTTCTGTGCTAAACCCTGCAGCCTGCTAGTGGCTCTGTTTGCATCTGCCCTGGTGCTTCAACACCAGGGGCTGCCTCTACCTCCTTCTGTCCTCTGTGTCTCCCAGCTCAAGATACACCCTAGCTCTGTGCCTCACCAGCTGGCTTTCTGCTCCACACCAGCTGGCAAAGGCTGAAAGGAAAAGCCCTCCAAGCAAGCATCCCAGCAGGTTAATTCCCCTTGACAGTGCCTTGAATCGGAGGAAAGGACTGTCCCCCTTTTAGAGCATGAGAGCTTCCCTTCCCACCACACATCGAATGTCTAACAAGTACTTGCATCTACATATAATCGTTCCTTCACTTAAAAAAGAAAAGCTTTGAATTCTTAAAGATGAAATGCCCTTTTTAATTCTCAAATATAGTTTGGGTTTTTTTTTTTTTCATAACTTTCAAAACAACCCACATGTACACCCCAATAGAATACAATCAGGACTTAAAATAGTGTTTTCTAAACAGAAATCCAAGTACAAGCTATAACTATGTTTCTCTGAGTGGCCCAATTTCTTGCTTGGAGTTATCAGGTATAATGAAAGGATTGCTGCCTTGGAATAAAGACCAAAGTTGGAAGATCCTCCACTTGAACTCCCCTCCTTTCAGGGTTGCTGGATGAGGAGAGCACAGCGTCCTCACTGAGACTGCTGTGAGTAGCAAAGATAGCTCTGAACTTGAGCCAAGGAGCTGGCAGACCAGAAACCTATGTAGGAGATAAATGGGTCTTTAGTGACTGCCACACTGCCCCCCTGCCCACTTCCTCCCGTGCCCACATTAGATCATTCCAGCAGGGCAAAGTCAGGAGATCAGGTCTGGTCTCTACTCACTCACTGACCAGTGAGCGTTCCTGGTCCCTTCACTTCAGCTTCACACACTTTGGTTGTGTGAATACAGGGGGAATTGCAATACCCAGCATGACCTAAGAAACTGCTTCGGCACCATCGTAATGTGCCCCCACACACACACTTCCAGCCCACCTGGCTCCCGCTGCAGGGAAGGTGAAGTGGAGACCCACCTGCTCTGAACAGAAGGGTCCCCATCCCTTTCTCCCCCTTTCCCCAGTCTGCACTCACAAAACATCCTTTCTTCCTGACTATGTGAAAACACACAAAGTTTACTGTCAAATTTGATACCTAAAATGAAGAGAATCCTATGATATGTAAATTATACCTCAATAAAGCTGTTAAAAATATTTAAAAGAATTGTTTAAATGTAAAGATTTCATTTGATTTGTCTTTGAATGAACTTTGAGTCAAAACTAAACACAGTTTTGGTCAGGGCACCTTCAAAATGATCACACACACATGAATGTACGCATGCGTTTAAAGCAAATGCCCCAATTAAAAATAAACCTCAGGGGGCCGTAAGCGCCTGCCTGGCAAGCGCGAGGGCCCGAGTTCGACTCCCAGAACCCACATACGAAAAAAGGGCCGGTGATATCGCTCAGCAGCACAGGCGCCTGCTGGCACGCAAGGTCCTGAGGTCGACCCCCGGTACCCACCAAAAAAATAAATAAATAAAAATAAAAATAAAAATTGTTTCGGAAGCGCCTTTTCTTCCTGCTGCTCTATTTTGTTTGGTCAAATCAAGTGCTGCTGATGGCAAATGCTCTAATGATTGATTAGAGAGTAGGGTGTGGGTGGCTGGATTTTCTGGTGATATTAGCTTGAAAGAACAATTTCTGGAGAGCCCTTTGCCTTATCACAGAGCTCAGCTAAGCCAGAGACTGGGCAGATGACTCAAGCTGGAGGTAGGGGTGAGGGTAAGAGGCCAGCGACCCAAACCAGGGGAAGAGCAGATGCACTGAATTCATTCATTTTGACAAATCTTTTTTTTTTTAATCATCTGTAATAAGACCACAGTACCTTGTGCCGTGTGCATGATGTAGTTCGGAAGGTAATGAAGTCTGGAGGACAGACAGCATAATTCAGCCCCCAGGTATCAAATCTTTGCTTAGAAGTAAAGTCAGAGATTTGTGTGTGTATATGGGTGTTAGTGTGTAAAAATTATAGGGCTGGCACATAAGCAGGGGCAAAAATTAGCCAGATTCTACTACTACATTGAGATTTAGAACATCAGAGCACAGGGACTACATTTTTCTGTAGAGATCTTTACAGCTATTTGGAATTATGAACCCATAATATGCAAATGCACAGGGCTCAGAAATACACATTCTTGGCAGAGACTGAAGATGTTATAATGTGTGCTGTAAACGACGATGCGTATGTGTATAAAATCAGTGTGCACATACTAACTGGTCGATTATCCCCTCTAAAACCACACATAAATTCTCCTGACAGGAATAGAAATTTTGCACACATCCAAAGAATGAACAGACTCTTAATGTGCTGTGTGTGTGTATGAAGAATGGAGTATAAAAAGCAACGAAAGGGTCACTAAGCTAAGTAAGAGAGTTTTCTGATTCTTGAGCATGACAACAAAAGGTTCGGGGGTTACGTTTTCCTTCTGAGCATGATCATTATAATATTAGTAGTAGTCAATGTATTTATCACGTTCTGGGCTCTATGACACCCACTGTGGTGGGTGCTTCCACCCAAAATCCCACTGAAGGAAGGAGGGAGGAAGAGAGAGAGAGAGAAAATATCGGGGTCGTGGTTGTATGTGCATGTGCTGAGCAGGAGTCCTCATACAGAAATGTGTCCTTTTGTGGTGAGACCCGGAGCCAAAATCTAGGTAATTGCCATTTCTGAGCAAAAAGCAGAAAATTAGGGAACTGCAGCCCAGAATCTGAGAAGAGGTAACAAATTCCCAAAATAGAATGTTGCTGAGTCAGGTCTGTACAAATGCAGGGGCTTGAAAATTGTAAGGAAGGAAAAGAAAAGCCTTTAGTTAAACAATGGCTTTTAATGACTTCTGCAAATAGGTGACTCTCTGCAAGGTGGGCCAAATCTGGTGCATCAGAACCTAAAGGAATAAGGAGCTCCTAGCAAAGCCAAGAAAGGAGAACATAGCATAATTTCGTTTTCTATCATGTAAGTAGAAATATTATTTTATCAAATAATTCATTTTTACAACCTCTCTCTCCATCCCTAGTCCCAGCAAAGCAGTTTAGGAAAACACCCAAGGACTCCGGATAGACAAAAGCAAACACACACTTATGGCTGGCAAGGAGAGTACCTGGGACTTTACCCTCTGCCTTCTCTTCTGCACTGCCCAGCTCGTGAGCAAGATTTCTGAGCTCTTGGAAACAAGCTGAAATCTGAATTAGGAAATGATTTGCAAAATGGGCACAAGCACACCTACTAATCTGCCACCTACTAATCCTTCATTAAGGCACACATTCCCAAGTGCTAGAGACAGTCAGATGAATAAAAAGCGGGCTTTATGTTGAAGTGGTTTGCATTTATCTGTAAGTTAGTACTAGGACAGAGAGACCTTGAAATTACAAAGATGGATATAAATCCACTGGAGGAAGCTTATGCAAACTGAGGCCTTGGAATGGGGTCCTTGAATCTCTTCACCACATCTCACAGCCTAATCGCTACACAAGATTTACCAGCCCTCAAATAATTTTCTCTGTTCCTGTCCACTCCCCACCCCCCAAAAGCACATATTCCTTGGTCTACACCACAGAGCAAATATAATGAAAGAGGAATTCTTATCCTCAACTACAAGGTTCAGCAGTGGTGGTCAGCAAGTCATGTGGCTTTCACAGAACCGGAAATACAGAACTATACATCTGCAGAATTATAACACACGCCTGACATACACTTCTCGGATATCTTAACACTTAGATTTAGTGGCCTGGTATTTCTTTGTGCTGGTAGTTGCATTTTTACAACTGCTTTAAGTGGCTCCAATATGTCATACGAAAGAGATACTGGCCACTGAATAAAATTCATCCCAGTTTCGTGCTGGACTAAAATACATGGTTTTACTACTTAGTATCTAGTGAATTATCTCTTCCTAAATTCTTATTAAGGCTAAAATCAAAACCATGCCACATCCTGAATCATATCAGCACTGAGCTAACCAAGGTAGAAAGACCAGAAGTGAATTGGACAGAGGGGAACTAGCCTGGGAGGTAAGAGTTGCTGCAATTACTTCCCTAAACCTGACCCTCATAAGCAAATGCATTTCCTCCTGCTTCACACACATCTTTCTGCCGAGAGGATGCTTCTTTGAACTTGGCCCATATCATGTTGGCTGCACTCTTTTGCCCAGGCTGTTCCCCCCGCCGTGAATACTCTCTTAGAACCTTCTTGTCAATTTCAGAGCCGTGAGAGAATATGGGTTCTGGAATCACAGTTCTGTCACCCCCTGGCAGGAGTACCACATCAAGCGAGTTAACCTGAACACTGTAAGCCTCAGTTCCTTATCTGCTAAGTGAGAATAATAATGCTGAACTGAAAGCCACTGTGAGAATTAATGGGGATGTCACAGTCAGGACAGGCCTGCCGTGCAGCAGTTGCTCAATAATGTCAACTCCAGCCCGCCTGTCAGCTCCCTTCCAGAGGCTCATCTCAAATCTCACATCTGCCAACTCCGAGCACAGACTGGAGGGTACATGACTGGTCTTTCTTTGAAACTTTACAACCCTTACAAGTTGCCCTATGTCATTTAGCCATTGCATAAGGCTTATCTATTTCCTGTGTGCATCATCATCTTCCAAACTCATTTTCAAATCCTTGCAGGTACAGTGGTATCTCGGTTCACAAACTTTATTCTTTCCACAATTCTGGTCTCAAACTGAATTGGACAAGAACTGAATCAAATTCAATGGTTAGGTTCAATGTTGACCTCATGGGAAAATTTGATTCGGTTCTCATCCAGTCCGGTTTGTGACCAGAATTGTGAAGAGGAAACTGAGTTCATAAACTCAGGTACCACTGTATATCATGTCTTGGGCTTTTCCTGATCCCCTGCAAGTTAGCTCAGGACTAAAGACACCATGGGAGCCCACATGCATCTTGTGTTCCCTGTGGGATCACAGCTTCCCTACCTGCACACACCCAAAAGCAGTAAAGATTCTCCATGATCAGGTAGTTTCCAGGGCCAGATTTTAGCTTGCTGCCTTCAAGCCTACTGATGGAGGGAGGTCCAGTCTCTCAGCCTGGGGGCTGCTTAAGAAAGCATTCTGAGCCCCCAAGAGCATAGACTACCAGGATTGGGGCCTGGTAGCATTCGTGAGAAGTAGATTCCTTCAAGAAGGGAACAGAGAGCTGCATATACACAGGGACAAGCTCTGGAATCTCCAGCTCAGGCAGGGAAACAGCATTTCCTTCCATACAGCAGGGTTGATTTCTCTCTGAAGACCACAGCTCCCTCTGCCCACTGGGTCGCTCCACCATCAATGCCCATTTGCTATGAAGAGACTAGGACAGCCATCCACCTAGACTCTGAAGCTAGCCCTAATGCCTTGGGATAAAGAGGAGTTTCAAAGCCCCTTGAGGTCAGAAGGGACACGCTAAGCACACAGTTCTCCTGCCTGGGCCAGGCCCCAGACTCTGTCCTTCAGAGGACTCTGCAGATTGACAGGGGCTATAAGAGGCAGCTGAGGAAATCAATGACATGGTGGCATGAGCTTTCATCAGGAAACTCCAGACAATCACCTCAGAGCCCCTCCCTGGCACCCTACATTCCACCTCCAATTCAAAGGTCCAACATTACCTCCAGGGACTTCCATTTTCTTCCTCCATCAGAGCTGCACCCAGCGTAGCTTTACCTTCCTGTTCCAGGGTGAAGCTGCATCTGTTCTCTCTTCCCATCAGAGTCACCAACTAATATGAGACCCCAGCCCACAATGACAGCGCCACCCTTGAAGCCTTCTTCTCCTTTGCACTCCACCTCCACCCAGCACACAGTAGGAGCTTAAGAAACACTAGCCTAGTAAGTCAAGGTTGACTATATGATTTGTTTTCCAGGAAGTTCAGCTGAAAATTGTTTATTCTGCTCAATCCTTAAGCAATTAAGCAATTTTATTCTTTGAAATATCTTAACAATAACTGAACAATAACTCAGCAAACTTGTAGTGCTAAAAATCTGCCTGTATTCAGAAAAATCATGGATGGCTTTCATTTAAAAAAATCACTGAGTATTGTTATCAGCAAAAGACTGGAAACCAAAATGTCTATGTATAAGGGATAGTCAAATTGTCAAACTGTAACAGTCAGATCGTAGATATATTTAAGATATACTAAATAGAAAGTGAAATACAATGTGTTTGATCTACTTCTATTCAGATAAAAAAATTTAGAAATAAACACACACATGTATGTATACATACATGCATATATGTGTGAGGTTTTTTTTGGGGGGGTGGATATGCACCAAATGTCTGTAAGCTGAAGAAACTATTAATGGTAGTCGCCTTCAGGTAAAGGAAGTAACAGCAATAAGAGAAAGATGTTTCACTTTAGATAGCCTTTTGTACCTTCTGAATTTTAAACCATTTAAATGTTGACCTATTCAAAAAAAAATTAAATTAAAAATTCAAAGCAAACAATATGGGGAAAAGTAATTTAAAAAATCTACTGAGGAAAACAGAAAGAGAAACCCTTATTTAAAAATGGTTCTAGTCAGACTGTTGAGTCATCTGTGAACCAGGAGGAAACAAAACTGAGGTGGCTGGTCCCAGGCGGAGGCAGCACAGGTTGTGGAATGACCTACAAGAGTGTTGTGGCCCCTCTGAGCCTCAGTTTCCTCATTTGGAAACAGCAGTGTTGGGCCAGTTCTTACAGCACTCAAGGCCCTTTTCCTGCCTGGGAGATGGGGTCCTCAGGTAGATACAGCCAGTTACTTACTGAGTCACTATATAATTTTTTAAAAGGACACCTCTTACAAAGAAGGGGAGCTTCCTTCCCCCTACAGAAGACTGTACGTAGTAGGGAGATAAAGCCTGAGTCCCTCCTCACCGTGCCTCTGACTTCAGGAGCTGAAAATACACTGGGACACGCCCTTCCCTCCAAACACACCTGCTGCTCTGCCCTCCCTTTTCCCACATCCTCTCTGGACAGGCTCAGTGCCCATTTATGACAGAGCTGAAAAAGCTCCCTTTCTGTACTAATTATTTCCTGTCAGCCCCTCCCGTCTTTTATGGCTACCATTCACAGCCCTCTGGGAAGACCCAGGGACAAGAGGAAGCTCCAAAATTTCAACATAATGAAAACATGTCACTGTTTTAAAATAACATGGCTCCTGCCACATCTCCAAAACACACTTTCTAAAAGGCAGGTTGGTGGTGGTGACTGGACACTGTCCATTCTTAGAGAGCCTCACTGCACAAGTTGTCCAGCAGAACTTTAAAGGAGATGTTTTCAAATGTGGGTCCCGAGATCTCCCTGCCACCCAAACCTCTCTCCACTCCCACCTACTCCCTCTTCACACCTGGAAGTGGCTTTCCATATCTTTCTTTCCAGAACTAGAGAACACCAGAGCAGAAATAGCTTTTAGAGATAATCCAACCTTGTGTTACAGATGGGTAAACCAAGGCCTGGGAAGGCAGAAAGGTTCCCTCGGGAATATACCATATGCCCACCACCAAGCCAAGATGAAAGTCAGGTCTCACTGCCCTTTGCATCCTCCCTAACTCAGCAGTTTTTCATGTGTTCCTTCCAGAGCCCCAGCTGCTTTCCCTCACACTCCTGTGGAATCCCCCCAAGTAGCCCCATCCTCCCCCACACTGGCCCTCCCAAATCTCTGCCCCCGGCTCCCTGTGCTGTCCAACATGGCAGCCATTAACCTTGGGAGGCTACTGGGCATTGAAATAGGACTAGGATTCCATGTTGAAATAATATTTTGGATATACTAGGTAAAAACATATTGGGTAAAATCTAGTTTGCCCTTTTCTATACTTTTTAAAAATGTAGCTACTAGAAAATTTTAAATTGTATAGATGACTCAAATTAAATTCCTATTAGGGTGTGCTGTTCCAGGTGCTGCTTCCCCACTCAGCTCCCAAGCAGCACAACTAGCTTGGTCCATCCTGCCCAAGTCTGTGGCCACATATTTTCTCCTGCAAGATGCCCAGATGCCCAGGTGCATAAGGGAGTGGTGTCCTCCTGCCAGTGATGGCTAGATTAAGCTCTTGACTTTAGTAAGTGTTTGTCCCCCTCCGTATGAGGTAGGGAAGGAGAGCGGGAGGGGTCCTCCCTCCTCTAGTGTCATTACTTCTGCCTATATATGTGCCCAACATTGTTCTTGTAGACTGGGTTTTTAATCCCCTGAAACAGGTGGCAGCTTGGGAAGAAGGGGGAGGAACACAACACAGTCTTGGACCTTCTTTGGCACCAATCCTCAGTCTTTCCCCCCATCTCCCTTCAGGTTAGAATAGAAATTTATAAAACGCATGAGTATCGATGACTACCACTCATGGGTCTCCCACTATTCAACAGGTGCTTTTCTAAGAGCTTGTGTGCGTCAGTGCATCTCGCGTTCCTGACCACCCTTATCAAGTTACTATTATCACAGCTACACAGACAAGGAAACCAAAGCTGACAGTGGTTAAGTAATGTGCCCAAACTGACAGGAGAAAGAGGCTGAGACATAGGACTCAGGTCTGATTAGCTCCAAGCCTATGCCCCTCACCATCCCTTAACTTCTCAACCTTCATACCCTCATCTGCAGCTGGGGATGGCATCTGCCAGAGAGAGAGGCCTCACAATCCTGAGAACACACCTTCTGCTGGCCTAGGTTCTGGCCCCGGAGAAGTATCAGTTTGAAGAATCTTGCCATTCCCTGGCTTGGGCTGCACCCCCTCACTGCAATCTCCACTCAGAGGCTCCACCCATGCCTTTCTTCCTGCATGGGTCCCTCTGCTTCCTGTCTCTAGGGAGTTCACACCTTCTAGTTCTTTATATCAAGACTCTACCTAAACATCATCTCCTCCAAAAACCCATTAAAATTAAGTCAGTTAATTGTTCCTGTGCTGCATTTCCTGCTCTACCTCCCACCTCACGACCCAGCCCCCAGCCAAGCGTTCTCTCACAGAAGGACTCAACATGGACATGGGTAAGTTTAATACGGGTCTCACCTCCCACAGGAAAGACCGTATACTTTATTCATTTAGCAAAATAGTTCCCACGTCCCTCCGTGTACCAGGTACTCAGGCCCAAGAACATGGTAGTAAAACAGACCAAGTCACTGGGCTCATGAAGAAATGAGGGTTTCCCCCCGAGAGTGGTGCTCCAAACACACAAATGGAATGACATGAGTTCACATTTCTACTCCCACTTCTCTTATTTTTAGGTCAAAGAATGGTTAACTACTGAATACCAGTGGTTACATAAAGTATGGCGTGTTACCTGAAGGGATGCCATACATCCATGATAAACGTTTCATTAATGCGAATGCACTTACAATAGTACGTACCCCTATGCTTACCATGATGACGCAGAGAAGTGAGCAGTGGGGAGCATGGCTCCCAACACACCCACAGTGAGCTGGGGAGCAGGAAGGGACAGCAGTTTGCTTTATTCAAAGTGCAGAAAGTAAAGCCATCAGAAATCTTTTCAGTAGGTGAAGAAACTCAAAGACATTTTTTTTCTGGTATCCATGATGCACAGTGGGAATGTGAGTGTCTGGCTACCAAAGGAAATTTTCTGTTTAGTGGAAGATGGAATGGGTTTTAAAAGTTTGGGGAAACAATGTATATCGCCCATTATATTTTGTGTGTATCCTTCTGTGCATATATGTGGGTTTGTCTGTATAGAAAAAAGACTGGAAGGAAATACTTCAAAATTAGAGTGTTGGGCTGGTGAGATAGCTCAGTGGCATAAGCGCCTGCCTGGCAAGCGTGAGGTCCTGAGTTCGACTCCTGAAACCCACGTAAAGTAAAAAAAGGGCCAGTGATATCACTCAGCGGCACAAGGACCTGCCGGCAAGTGCGAGGTCCTGAGATTGACTCCCAGCACCCACACACATACACAAAAAAAAAATTAGAGTGTTGTAGCAGTTTTTGTTTTTATTTTATACTTTTCCACATTTTCCAATTTTTCTATCATGACTCTTACTGTTTTTATAATCATAAAATAAGCAGTCAGTAAAGTGAATGCTAATACTTTTTTAATTTCTTCATGAATCTGTTTTTATAGGCACCATTTCAGCAGGGTTTGGAAATCAGCAGGGTGTGAAACACGAGTGAAATTCCCCACTCCTGCAGGGTTGAGTGTACCCCCCTGGCCCTGGGGAGAAACCCTCCCTGCATCCACGTTGGCAGACAGCTGTCCACAGCTGTGCTGAGGAGGCTGCCAATGAGTGGCACTGGTGGAAAAACACAACATTCCTGACTCTTCAAGGATGGCATTATGCTTGGAACTCTTGCCCACCAAAGAAGTAAATAAACAGAGAGAAGGAGAGAGGAGGGGGAGGGAGGCAGGGCTGGAGAGAGAGAGAGAAAGACTGAGACTAGAAGAACCTCAGTCCTGGATGTGGGTCAGTTGCCAGAACTCTTGAACTCATAACATCTGACAAAAGACCCACACACACACCTAAACCAGCCTGGAGGATGGCCCTCCTGGGCTGTGCCCCTTGAACGCCACCTTCCCTTCTTGCCATACATCAAAATATACATGAAGTAGCTTTACTTATGCCTCTAGGCTGAAGAGATCCACAGGGCAGGGCCTCTGGCTGATTCACCTCCACACACCCCAACAGAACGAAGCAGCGTATTCACTCACCAGCTGCTTACTTGGGCACTGCCACGTGCCCAGCGCTGTGCTGAGGAAACAACAGGGAGCGAAACACACAAGGTGTCTGGCCTCGTGGAGCTTACATTCTGATGCAGAAGACAGACAACAAACAAGAGAAGAACCAGTAAAGAATACAGTGTACGGCGATGTTTCAGTTGAGACCTAAATGACAAGAAGAAACCAGCTGGGGAGAACTGGAGGCAAGAGCATTTCAGACAAAGAGAAGGGCCTCATCAGAAACACGGGAGCTCCAGGTGTGCAACAAACAAGGAGCCAAGAGTGTGGGGCACGGGCGCGGGGAAGGTCAGAGGGCCAGGGACGGCCGCGCAGGAGCACTGAGGGACTGGTCAGACTTGTCTTCCTGAAGGAACCTCACACTGCCTGCTGCTTTGTGAGTCTGGACCAGGCCACAGCGGGCAAATAAAATGACTAAATGGCCCCGTGCAGAATCCGTGAGGCACGCTCCTAGTGTCACTGTATGTAGAGTGGCCGGTCAGCCTGACTCCTGGGCTCTCACAGTGCCCACAGAACCCCCATCTCTTCTCCACTCTCTGCTGCTGTGTTCTCGCCCTCCCAACACCCCTTTCACAGTGCCCAGAGCAAGGTGACAGCAACAAACCCAATCTGACCACCGTCCACCCATCCACCCTGTTTAGCCCAATTGGTTCTGAAAACACATCTTGTACCCAGGCCTTGTGCTGCACTCTAAGAACAAGGAAAGGAGCAGCACGGAAACCCTGTCCTCAAGGGCACAAGCTGTGTGCCTGTGCCAGCCACGCCAGGCCACACTTGTCCCAGCCATCCACCCCACCTCTCCTCTCCATCCAGGGCCTCCTACTTAAATCTTTTCCCCCTGGTAAAACCTGCTGGGAGCGCTTCAAATGGTTCTGATGGGCAGATCAATTCATACCAAGGATGGAAGCAGAGAGACCAGCCCAGTGGTGTGGCTCCCTCCGCCCTGACAGCCCTTCCCTTCCCCACCCACCCAGGGGAAAAGCTGTTCAGTCTCAGGAACGAGGTTGTAACCAGTAGCACGGCAGACTTCAGTGTCAGTTTGAAGGGGGGGCAGTGGGGACAGGTCTGCAGTAGAGCTGGGAGGAGGGCCTGCCTCAAACCTCCGCCACCAGCCCTACAGCAAAATGCCTCAGCTTGGAGTCAAAGGGAACCATGTCTAATTTGTCACTTTCAGAATCTCCTGCACAAAAACTATTGTCGGCTGGGGGTGGTAGCACTTGCCTGTAATCCCAGCTACTTGGGAGGCTGAGGCAGAAGGATCAAAAGTTTGAAGCCTCGTGGGTGACTTAGCAAGACCCTGACTCACAATCAAATAAATAAATAAAAAGATCTGGCAATTTAGCTCAGTGCTCCCTGGTTCAATCCCCAGTACTCAGGAACTCTTATTATTACTCAGAAAGACCAACTGTGCTCACTTTAGCAGGTTCTTAAATTCTGCCCCGAGGGGTTCTGAGGTCTGCCCCACTGTGCAGTAGGGTAGAGCCTGAGAGAAGGTGCACACACTGGTCTCAGGAAATCCTTGTATCTTAAATCCCTCAGGGCAGCTGACGTCCCAAGAAGCCCTACCAATCCAGATCCCTCCACTTAGGTTGAGATCCATGCCAGTGTGGATGGGTAGCGGGTTTTTCCCAGTGGACGCAGTCATCCTGGGGAGAAGTCAGTGCCACTGATGGTTCCAGACCCTTGAGTCTCTTCTTCCCAGGAAGGCAAGAGGGGTTATAAATAGCTTGGACTCCTTCAGCCCTTCACAGGCACAGATCCCACACCCTCTCCCCAGCCAGCTGGTCCTTCAGCACCCAAGTTCCCACAGCCTGCTAGGAGAGGGAGGACAACTGCCCACCCTCAGCAGGGGTGGGGAACAAGAGGCCCTGAGGACTGGCCTTTGATGAGCTGTAACTGTGACCCTACCACCCTTCCGCACTCCTCTGTAACTGCCGTGTTGCCAAGAGATGAGGGTCTGCAAAGGTAACTAGGGAGCCGCCTACACCCTGGTCAGCCCAGGAAGTCCAAGCCGCATGCTCAGTACGTTAGCGCAGCGGAAGAAGTTCTAGAAAGACTACTTCCCCGTCACTCTGCCTCGGTTTCTGTATCTACAAGATGACCAAAGAGATGAACCATTTAGCTTGTGGAGAATGCTGCTGAGATTAGCACATGACAGAAGTGAAAAAAATCAAAATGTAACACCGTATTATCATCAGTATACCAAATCTTGGTTCTTGTACAGAAGCCCTAAGCATAGCTACCAGGACATCAACTCTTATCTATTCAGGAGAGCAGAAGAATTATACTCAGTGGCACTGCATTAGCCTTGAATTCTTGATACTTCATGACCTTGAAAGCAATATAACATACAAAATATTCTCCCTCACAAGTCATTTCTGACTAATACAGATTGACACAGACCACACCCAGAGCTCTTTTGATTTAGTAAGGTTCTGCTGGACTGCACATAACAGCACAGATGGAAGACCAAGCATTGCCCTACAATATTTTGCTTTGAGGAAAAGTTATCTTAATCATTCTGTTTATCATCCTACCCCACCCTTCCCATACACACTGGTAAGAAACAAGTGGCTAAAATCTATGTGGCTAACTCTCAGCTCTTTTTAATTAAGACACTTTGTTTGCTCAATAAAATACAGAGTAAAAAACATTTACTGAGAACCCACTCATTGATGCTTAATAGCTTTGTCAAATACTCGTAACAACACTTCTTCCAACACCCCCAGATAATTGCTCATCTTTCTCATTTGGTATCTACAACAGCACAGCATTAGTGTCCAAGTGTAATTGATCCAAAATTGGGCTCGCTTTCAAAAATATCTGTAAAACCTAATTACCAGGAAAATAGAGTTCTGGCATCCTATGGAAAGTGGGTGCTTCAGTGAGACAAGCTGCAAATTCATCTTGGCTAATCAAGCTACATTATGTTACCAAAGGAATCTACAGGGTTTAGGGTAATGAGGGAGCAGGAAAAGTTGGGATAGTGTCAGACTGGACTTTGCAGTGACAGACCTGATTTTGTTAAGTCAAGGACACAGGATAGGAAATACACCACACCAGCTGACAAATGTGAATCTATAAAGTACTAGACAAGCCCATAATGTGCTTGGAGTCTGAGGGTGGCATTTCTCATCTCAGACCCTACAAGGCCTTGCCCAGCTAACCCTTTCCACGCTGGCCTGGGATACTAATGTCATTTCTAGTCCCCCCGGGCCTCTTGCCATTGTGGTAGATCATCTTCCTTCCTTGTTCCTTTGTGAAATGAGTGCTTCTAATATTTAAGATCTCTTTCAGCCTCTAAATTCTGTGACCGTCTTTAAAGTAGGGAGCACCTTTTCTGCTCACGTACTTGCGGGGGCAGGGGGAACAGGACCAAGGAGAATGAAGGACTGGGTGTTTTCCAACTCTCGCCCAGTTTTGTAACACCCAGGTAACAGACCTGCTCTGGGAATAATGATTGCTTTCAGCCCAGGACCTACCGGGGTGGTTCTATCTCGCTGCTCTGCATTCGGCAATGAGGACAGGGGCCAAGCCACCAGACTTTCAAGCCTCTCCCAACGCTGAACATAGCATATCTTCGTCTTCTAAGAGGTCGTCTCTTTCCACCCCTATCCCTCTTTCTGACCTAGAAGCCCCAGAAACCCCATCCCTAGTCTTGCTAATAGTCCGCAGGTCTTGCCCGCGGGCAGCATAAGCCACCCACCCCCAGCTCCACCCTGCGCTATCGATGCGGGGCTTGGGTACCAGCCTCCACAGCTCCGTGGATTTCAAAGGTAACAGGAGGTGTTGCTTCGCTTTTCTTTGGCTCCTCCTGGCCTTGTTTCCTAGTGAAATCAGACAAGCGGCCAGAATAACAAAGCAGCACAGAGGCCGGAGACAATTCGCTTTCAACCAAGCAAGCGATGCGCACGCTGAGAGCAGCAAAGACGCGCGCGGTTCCGTGCGTGTCGCTAGGAAGAGACCTCGAGCTGCCCCGCGCAGGCGACAGGTACTGGGCAAGGCTTGGCTTAACTTGACCCAGGCTTGGAGGAATTGTGCGCATACGCCCAGTTCCCCCAACTTCTCAGTTCGACAGCAACGCAGATCTTAGACCGGGTCTATGCGCCACCTGGGTACAAGACCACCACGCAGCCCTCAGGCCTTACGGCGAAAGTGCCGTACATTTCCAACCACTTTCCTAATCTTCAAGGAAAGAGAGTGCGAGGTACGGTTATCAAAGTCCCAGAAAACCCGCACTCCCCAAAACGCTCCCGCGCCTTTCCGGCAGAAGTGCGGTAAAACTTTTGGAAGAAACCACCTGTGGCTGCCAACAGTCCCGCCCTGCCCGGGCCCGGAGGCGCCGCAGAGCCCGGGACCGCACAAGCCCGCAGAAGTTCCCTTCCAGCCCCGCGCGCCACTTCGCTCCGGGCCTCGGTGCCAGCCAGGAGGCGCGGCGCCCGCTCGCTGGCTCGCTCTCCTCTGGCTTTCCCCCCTCACTCCCTCCTTCTCCCTCCTCCCGCCTCCTCCGGTTGCATGGCTGCCGCACGGAGCCCCTGAATAGCCACCGCAGCCCCCGCCTCCTGCCCAGTGAGCGGAGGGTGCCCCTGTCCCCGCCGGCGCCCCGGGGCGCGCGGACCGCCCGCCTCCTAGCAACGGCCCAGCGATCGCTTTCGGGCGCGGCGGATGCACGACCGCCCTCTCGGCGCCCCGCGACCTCCCGACCCGCTTCGGCGACCGAGATGCGGGAGGGACCCCTGGCAGCCGGTGCCCGAGCTCGGCGAGGTAAGCCGCTCACCTCTGCGCGCCGCCGGCCCCGCGCGCCTCCCGCACTTGGCCCCGGGCCGCGGTCCTCGCGTCCGCCTCCGCCGCCCCGGTCGGTCGGTCCCCGCGCTCGCGAGCAGCGCCAGCCGCACCGCTGTCATCGGAGTCTCGTGGCCGGGTTGCGCCGGCGGGTGTGGAGCCGAGCGGCGGTGGCGGGCGCGCGGGCAGCTCCTCCCTCCCCGGCCTGCGCCTCCGCCCTCCTCGCGCCCCGCCTCTCGCGCCGCGGCCGTCAGCCCCGCGCCCGGCTCCCGGAGCCCGCGCCGCTGGCTCAGGGGGCGCACGGGGCGAAAGGGCCCGGATGTCTGCGGTCGCCTCCCGCTCGCGCCCGCCCCCTCCGCGGCGCCCCCTGCGTGCCCTGCTTGCCACACACGCACTTGCTGCGTCCCAGCCTCCTCCCGGCTCCGCTAATTTCTATTTTGACAGTAACTGTGGCGAGTGGGCGGCGCTGCTGGGGGCGCGCGGGACCCGGGGAAGACGCGGGCGGTAGTCGGGCCCGGCGCGGGGGCGGAGTGGGGGGCCGGGCAGAACCACCCGCCGCTTGGGGCTCCGCGTCTTTTTTCTTTCTTTCCTTTTTTCTCTTTGCCTCCTCCAGGATTTAAAGGGACAGCCCCGGCCAAGGCGAGGGCCCAGGCGGCCACCGTTTCTCCGGTCTCCAGACGCCCTCTGCGGCCCGGCCGGACCCGCCCGCACCCCGAGCGCGAGGTGCAAACCGCTGGGTATTTTTAGGTGCACACCCGGCCCTGGGCAGCGATGCGGCAGGGCTTGGCTCAGTTGCCCGGCGTACGGGTATTTTTACAGAGTCTGACTGGGGGAGGAAATCAAACAACTTGGCAACTGCTTTCCCACCCCAAGTGGGGAGCAAAGAGTAGGGGCGAGAAGTTTCCCAAATGCTTTTGGGATTCCAGCGAGCGCACAAGACCTCGGCGACAAGAGAAACCGCAGGCTTACGCACTCCTGGGCGCCCAAACTGCGGGCAAACTCTCTCTGGAGGCCACTTGGGCGAAGGGACCCACCATCCCTGGCCGGCCGGCGGCCCCAGCTTTCGGAACCCGCTAGCCATCAACTGGTGGGACCGCCAGTCACTCCGCACCTGGAAGGAGGCCTTCCGAAGCGTCCAATCACTGCGCTACCCAGCCAAGGGGCGGGTCCAGGGAGGCCTTGGCTCCGCTCCACCCCACCGAGCCCCGCCCCCGCGGATACAGTACAGCCTGGAGAGTCTGTGAGACTCGCTGGGAGTAGTGGTGATGGACACTTAAAGGGCCCATCCGAGGAAAGAGGAGGGAATCCAGACCCGGGAGGCACAGCAGGAGCTGCCGCGGAGGGCTAAGCGACGCTTAGGCAAAAGTTCGGGCCACCAGGAGGCCGGGGCACGCTGGAGCTGGCTTTGCAAGTCATCCTCCTGTGATCTGACGTCCACGTGGACCCTTAGCTTCCCAGGCACGATATCTGAGGCGGTATTCCTGCACGTCAGCGGGGCCTCTCCGGGCCTCCTCCTTCAGAAGCAGGAAAGTTTATTGTTCTCCAACTCCTCCTAGGCTGACTTATCCGCCCAGTGGGCCGCCCCAGAAAGACGAGAAAACGATCGCGCCGCTTGCCTGGCCCCAGGTCTGGCCACCGACCAATGAATGGGCAGTGGTCCTGCGACTGCCTGACAGGGTCTTTCATTGTGGAATCAGTGTCACAATCAGTGACAGCTTTTAAGGGACACACACACACACAGTTGTAGATCTTTTACTTGGTACTTCCTAGTCGTTGGAATTTTTAAAACTCATTTCAATCATTCGAGTAATAAATGTGCATTGCAAGACACCACGTTAGGAGGAGAGAAGAGAAGACATGCTTGGAATGGTGGGATGTGACAGCCAGAAACTAGGTACAAACATGAGCAAGGAATCTGGAACGTGGCGTTTAATGTACCAGAGGGTGTGGCTTTCCTTACTAAGTAGATTGTCACGCATTCGAGTTTGAATAACCACTGCATCCAAACTGTTCAAAGGCCCGTGGAAGTCTGTTGTGGAAACAAGAAATTTTCAGACTCAGGATGTCAGGTTTCCAAGTTGCTAGCTCTTCCAGAGTAGCAAAATAATATTCATTGCTTTAAGTAGCACTGGGAGCCACTGCCCTCCCAAATTAGGTTGTCTGTCTCCCTGCTAAATTAGGTTGTCTGTCTCGCTTCCTTTCATTCGATATAAAGTACTGCTGACCCAGCTGAAATGGCCAAGCTTCTAAGCCATAAATCTGGTTGTGCCCCATGCCAACCTTGGGAATGCATTTCGGGAGCACCTGGGGGACCTGAGCCCTGGAATGCCAAGACCTCTGCAGGCCATAGGAATGTAGTTCTGTACACAGCCACGGAAAGTGTATGTTATTTGAGAAAAATGGACATGGCCACCAAGCTAGAAATGGCTCTTAATAGGAAAGTTTCTCCTTTCTCTGGCTCGGATTAGGTGTTCCATGGTTGTAGATCACTGAATAGGTTGACATGTCATGAGCTACGGGTGGATGCCTCCATCATATTCTGCATAGTAAACCTCCGGGATTCTGAACCTAATTCCTATAGGCAAAACTTTAGAGCAGTCAAGATGAGAATGGATCTGCAACACTGAGTACTACAGAGTATTTTTAAAGAAAGCGGATTTTTGTTTCATTGCTTTTTCCCCACAAGATTTCAAGCTCTGTACTCATCTTGGTATTCTGAGCGCCTAACACATGCTTAGCACCTAATAGGTTCTCCTTAAAAGACAGATATGCCGAATGAGCGAAGTGTTATATTAGAATTTTGGAGTAAGTGTGATTATGCATAAGGGCTGAGATCCAATGAACTTTGTAAGCCTACTTGCAATTTACTTGTTTGGATATAAGTGTAACACTAAACTTCAGCTTGCCAAAATTTAATAGGATTCACTGCCAGACTCATTTAGCGTTTATCGGCCAAGTTAGAAAACCACATCATTCAACTCTTGAGTGCTTCTATTTCCAAATCTATGAAAGGTGGATAATAATAGAGCCCTTTTTATTCCACATGAACACTGGGATGATCAGATGAGAAAAAATGTGGGCAAATGTTGCTCCATGAACAATATTCATGAAAGAGTTACTGTGCAGCAATACTTATTGGGTACATTATAAATTGCCACTTTTAAATGTGGTAATATTGTAATAAATTGTAAAGAGATTATCTGAGGATCATGTTTGTTTACCTCTTTCCCAAGGATGTTGAGAGGCCATTTTAAGAAATGGAGAAAAGGGGAATTGACATTTGCAGGGCATCTTCTAGAAGCAGAATTCATAAATGCATTGCTATATGTTCCTGGTGATAACTGTGCAAAACATTTGTTGTGACCATTGTATAGATGAGAAATCTGACATTAACAGCACAGGTAATGACCAAAGTCCCATAGCTGGGTAGTAGCAGAGCTAAGGAACATTTGGATGGAGGTTTGTAAAGTCAGTTCAGGAACAGTCTACCCAGCAATGCTGCCTCTAGAGGAGGAAGAGAGACGAGGCTTTAAGAAACAGCTCAACCAGTGGCCAGTGACATAGCTCAGCAGAATAAGCACCTGTCTGGCAAGTGCAAGGTCCTGAGTTCAACTCCCGGTGCCCACATAAAGGAAAAAAAGGGCTGGTGATACTCCACTTGCTGGCAAGCATGAGGCCCTGAGGTCGACTCCCAGTACCCACATTAAAAAAAAAAAAATAGCTGAAGAGATTGAAGGAAACCATTGCTTGTGATACTTTCTGTAAGTCCAGTTGGGTGAGGTGCAATCTACATTGATAAGCACCTCCTAGGAAAAGTCCTTTAAGTTTTTGTGGCTTTTCTCCTTTTTGCTAGTTTAATCTTCACTTTGAACTAATTTCAAATTTACAGAAAAGTTGCAAAGATGATATAAAGAATTCCCACCTACTTTCACCAAGTTTCCCCCAATGATAGCATTTACCCATGTTTGCTCTATCCTGCCATATATAAATATGTATATATATAAATTTCTTTCTAAACCCTTTGAGAATAACCTGAAAACATGATGCTTCTTTACTGACAAATTCTTCTATGTTTTCTAGCAACAGAGACATTCTCTAACATAATAGTCAAAATGAGAACATAACCATCAATACGACACTATTATCTAATCTGAACTGTCAAACTAATGCCAAAAATGAAAACTAAATTCTGGTCAGGATCCAATCCAAGATTACATATTGCATTTAGTTGTTACATCTCTTGAGAGGGTGTTCTCTATTAAATATAAATGTTATCAATACTTATGTCTTATTTTAATGGCCTTACATTTCTAACCCATATGGGTTAACAAAGATTCTCTTCTTGACCAAACTTTCGAATTCTTTTTGTCAACTAGGTGCTCACTTTTAGGTCCTCCCTTTGGCCTGCCTAGTCCAGATGTAGTAAGAATCCTGCTAAGTTGAGAATCATCCCACCATTGATATCTGGGTACCATGGCCTACCTTTAGCAAGAACCACTCAAGTTAGGTCAGTTTAGCAAGAATCCACCTACCCTTGATGTCACTTCTTAGTAATTTTCCATCTACCCATTGACCTCTTTACTCTGTTTCCCCATTTGTCTTTGTTGCATCCCATCTCTTTCCCCTATTGCAATATTCTTCATTGTAGTAGTCTCAGGTAATCTTTTTTACCAGTCTAATAAGCACTAGAATAATTTTCTTCTTGAACAGAACCAGAGAATATATTTAAAAATTTCAAACCCAGCAGCTATAACCAGTATTTCTTTTTAATTTTTAAACATGTACGTATAATCTAAGCATACAATTTCCATTGTCTTCCAGGGTCTAGCTTCCCCTAGAAAATGCTATGAGTGTGGAAATTCTACTTTCAATTCCTCTTGCATTCCTCTCCATTGTCCAGGATGGCGCTTGCTACTTCCAGATTACCCATAACCCTTCTCACCCCAGACACCAGGTACCATCTCCCTAGAAAAGATGTGGCTCCCCCTAGAGCATTCCATGAAAAAGCTGGTGTGGGCAGGCCATGCTCCTCTACACACCTGTTCTTTTGTTTGGCATACCAGGGCCTACAAAGGCTCTACTAGTAACAGATTTAATAAAAAAAAGAAGTAGCTCAAAGGAATTAGAATACAACACTAGGAAACTCTGCATAAGATATGACTTCCTCCATATTCCAGGGAAGAATAACCAGGGATCCAAGTCTTTACAGTGGGTCCCTTGATAGTACACCTATTTCTAACGTGGCTCCCCAGCTTTCAGGAATCTTTCTGACACCTTTGAGGTGACTCTTCACAGGATAACCAACCCCTAACCTCAGGAAAGGATGTTCCCTATAATCCTTTCTCTCTCTCCTAACATACATTTTCCCTAGCTCCAGTCAATCAAGCTACTTAGAATAACACCCTGGGGTATTTTGGTGGTCACCAACAGATTGTTCAGTGATGACCACTGGTATCCCAGGAATGGCTGAACAGCTAAGCCAGCCAGGGCAGGTAAGACCTGAACCCAGCCCCCTACAAGATTCTGCCCCCAAGAAGTCTGAGTTGCAAGTGTGCCTATGTATTCTTCCAACTGCTCGATGAGTAATTGTTGAACAGAACTATCGTGTACCCACGTGTACCTCACTACACACCTTCCAAGGTCACCCTCAGAGATAATTCCATCTAAACCTATGAGGATCAGAGAAACAATTTGCTAATTGCCTCACATTTTTTAAAAGAATCATAATATTAGCTCCTTTCCTTCACCCTCCCCCAATTTATATTGTCTCCTTCCCCCACCCCCAGCACCAGGTCAGAGCTGTGCAATTATGAGAATGTGATTAAACCTTCCATGGAGAGCTCTCACCTTACTCAAGGCTGGCAGGGGAGGAGGACTGCTTTTATCCAGGATGTGCTAGGCACCAGACAAATATTTCTTACAGAGTGTCTGTCTGTGTGAACAATTTGATTTTAAAAATACATTACAAGGGCCGGTGAGATGGCTCAGCAGCATAAGCGCCTGCCTGGCAAGCGCAAGGGCCCGAGTTCGACTCCTGGAACCCACATATGAAAAAAGGGCCGGTGATATCGCTCAGTGGCACGGGCGCCTGCTGGCGCGCGAGGTCCTGAGGTCGACTCCTGGTACCCACACACACAAAAAAAAAATGCATTACAAAATTCATGGCCCATGTGAAGTACAGTGGCTTAATGATGAAGATTTAAAATAATGGGTAGAGTAGAGGTTTTTACATATTTATATATGTACATGCCATCAGTTTGTGGTAAAGATTCCTCATAGTGCCCAGGCACCACCTATTCCTGTTCAAGTCCAAAAATCATCTTTTCATTTTCTTTCTTCTCACTATGGGATCACTCCTTGTTAATTTCCTATCTCTACCTTGAGAGCAGGTAGCAGCTCTGTTCTTGTTCATAATGCCATGGCTTTTCAGAATTCATTTGTATTGAAGTGACATGCCCTTCCTGCCTCTGCAGTTCCCAAATACCATTTGATGTGGTATAATCTGTCCCTAAATCATGGCTCCCAAGGACTTTCTCTAAGATTTTTGTGTTTTATTGATGAGTGCCTTCAATGCAAGTCTTACCCAAGATATGCAGGAAAATGTGAGCAATCACCCAGTTTCCAGTCATGTTAAATTTAACATCTGTTATTGTATAAACACAAAACATCATGTATTCCAACCCATGTCTTCTCTTAAACTCTTTAGACCATAATTAACTTCATCCTAGAATGTGATCTCTTTTCAGTGTTGACCAAACCCCTGTGTTCTGGATTGAAAAGTGTCCTCCCAAAATTCATGTCCAGCTGAAACTTGTGAATATGACCTGATTCGTAAATTATTCGGCCTTTACAGATGTAACCAAGTTAAGATAAATTCATGCTGGGTTAGATTGGGCCCTATACCAAATGAGTGGTTTCCTTAAAAGGAGAGGGAAATTTGGAGGCACAGAGACCCAAAGGGGAGAGGGCCATGCAGAAGCAGACTGGAGTGAGGCAGCTGCAAGTTAAGGAACACCTTGGATTGCCAGTGTTCCAGAAGCCAGGAGATTCTCACTCAGAGCCTCAGGAAGAAGCCAGCCTTGCTGACACCTTGACTTCAGACTTCTGGCCTCAAGAATTATAAGAGAATAAATCTGTTAAGACACCAAACTTGTGGCAATTTGTATGGCGGTCCTACGGAAATTAATATACCTTCTACAGACTGCCACCGGGGGAAGGATGGGCAAGGAGCCTGGGGTGCAGTGGTCTAGCATGTTACATGATTAACTCAGGAAAACATGACATTGATACATCAGTTGGAGGCAGAGAGGACACTGATGAGAAGACTTACAGACATTACGGAACAGCAGTGTCAAACACCCAGAGGACATAGCCACGGCCACCTCTGGGGCACTGCAGACAGTGTAAGAACCATTGGCGAAGGTGCTCGAGGCAGGAAGATGGTGAGAAGGCTGCTGCTCAGATGACAGTAACTCAGGGCCAGCACAGGACAGTGGCAGTGGAGTGGGCTGGAGGTGATGGATGATTGTTAGGAGGTCTGAAGAGTCAACCGGACTCAGCCAGTGGTTTACTATGAGGGGGAAGGAGGTGCAGTGCGGTGACTCTGGAATTCTCAACCCTGGATGGTTGTTATGAGGACAAAAAACACTCACCATATGGTATAGCTATTCTGGCCTGGTTTTTGTTGTTGTTTGTGTTTTGTTTTGTTTTTTGCAGCTCTTCTCCATCTGTGTTCTCAAATGGGAAAATGAAGAAGTTTTCCTTCATTTTACAGATGGGGAAACTGAGATTCTGTGCACCAGCTATTTGCTCAAGAGCATCAGGAGAGTTGGGTCTCTTCCCTTGGCACTGGTGGAAGTGTAGATGGCAAAGCTCTGGCCTTGACAAGCTCATCTCACTGTGTGCACAGGGTGGGGTGGTGGGGTGGGCATGTGTACGCACTGAGTTTCTCTCAGGAGGTGGTGATGGGCATCGCACTCCTTGGGTGGCTTCTTCTTCCCAAATAAACAATCATATGACACAATGTCTGAAAGCCCAGAATATTTCCTGTCTCCTTTGGCCCAGTGCCCTGCCTACTACAAACTTGGAGCCTTTAGAGACACCCAGCCCTTTACTTGCCTGCACCTCGGTCACCAGTACCAGGACCCATGGGGCGCTGTGAGCTCACCACAGCCCACCTGCTTGGCACCAGCTATCTGGAGAGGCTGGACCTTTTTCTGCCAAAGAAAACCCAGTGGCTGGCCAGCACCCTGGACTTCCTCCAACATGCTGGCTCAACACACGACCCACCTGGAGTCTCTGTTTCTGCCAGGCGTCTGTTACTTTCACTGATCTGAGGGGACTCTGAATAAGGTTCACCCTTATCAAGCAAGAAGTTATATTTCCCATGGATCATAACCTTCTTCCCAAATTGCCAGTTAACCAGCAACAGTGCAGGGAGTAAAAGAGAATCTGGATGTTCCTGACCTACAGAAACCTGTATATCCTTTGGGGTCCACTTGATTGGTCATCTGCTCTGTGAATCCTTACCCAAATTCCATGAAAAACCACCATCCGCCTGCATTCCCATAGCAAATGTGCATGGTGTTATTACAGCCTCTGTTACCTGGGAAGCAAATAGGTTCTACCTTCAAAGCCAGGACTGATCGGTGGGTCGTGATTGCCTGGTAGCTAGCTGTCTCAAGGAAAATGCTGTGGCCACCACCGGTGTAGAAGGCAGGCCTCCATCACCAGTTAGGAAAGACAGCTGCAGCAGGTCATGGCCAAATACCACAAAGCTGTTACCTGTCATCTCAGACTGCCATGCCACGTCACCCTCAGCTGCTTTGCCTGCTTCCCAATTGTCCTTCAAGTAATCTGGGGTTCAGAACTCCACTTGCTCATCTACCTATCTCCAGAACTTTGCATAGAGCTTGGCACTTAGTAGGTGCTTACAAAATATTTTGTTCAATGAATGCTTGGTTAAAAAACTCCACAATCCTTCCCACAGAGTAAGAAGATGCAGTCGGCCTAGTCATAGACAAGCCTCACTGCTCACTCTCGCCGTGCCTCCCTGAACCCACCACACAGGGAGACCATTCATTTCTGGGCACTTGTGGTCTCTGCTGTGATGTCATTCATGACATCTTGTTTCACAATGTCTTTTTATGTGACTTGTCTGTGTATCTCTAAATCAATAACGTGAAATTAGGTGGTAACTTCTACTGCAGCTCACACTGTGCCCAGCACATTGGCACCCACTGGCATCCCTTGGCTTTAAGTGATTCCTGGTTAAATGAAGGAATATATCATCTTCTGACTCTCCAGTTGTCATTTGCTCTTCTGGTTTTTAAACACCATTTGTCCAGATTAAAAACTGGTAGTAAATGGATTGCAGTGTTACATAAATATATTTGATCTCTTCTTATTCATTGAATCACAGAAGTTTAAGGTGGAATGTGCCACACTGTGTCAAACATTTCAAGGCAAAGACAATCAGACCCTTGTCCTTGATAGAGTTGCTGCTTCCTCTCTCCTCTTACACATATTTATTCATTCCGCCAGTGATCATTTTTAGAGTGAAATATTTAATAACAACAAGTTATGACATCATTTAGGGGAACACAGAGCAAAACTGCACTCTGTAATGTTATAATAACTAGCTTATGTTTATGTGAGTTCTTAGACAAAACCAGACATAAATGTAGGCAGTATTATTGGACAGGTTCATAGGACTTCAAACTCTTTCCCAGTGGATACACAGCCCTTCAAGTATTTACCAACATTTACAGGCTGGGAGTGAAGCTCAGTGGTAGAGCGCTTATCTAGCATGCATGAGGCCCTGGGTTCTATTCCCAGTACTGAAAGACAAAAAAAAAAACCTAAAACACCAACCTAATATGTGCCTTAGCATCACCAATGATACAAACAAAATAGAAGGCACAGCCCATGCCCTCCAAGCACTTATCTCTGCAATTATGTAGAGCTTTAAACATTTCCATGGGCTATCAACCTCTCAGTTGTGTCCTATGTCATAAAAGCAGATTTTCTAGAAATGTAAAGCTTAACCCTCCAGACATGGGAACTGAAAATATATATGCAATATTATATACATTAGACAGAAAACTTAAAACTTTCTAAAACATATTACATACCCATTTTTTAGAAACACTCACTGTAACTCGCCTCCCCTCCTTGGGGTCTCCTGCATACTCTTGGTCTCAGGTACAAAGCCCTAAGTTGCTCAGGGGTTCCTGAGATTTGCAGCATGGTCACACTGAAAGGCCTACTACATTCTTCCTACAAAACATTGGTGGGGCTGTTGTTTCTTCACTTTGTTGGCCTTTCTACTTCTTGTGCTGTTTCCACTTGGTGTTTTCATAAGGACCACTGTGGAAAACCTGCTGACTGCTGTTCCTCTTGCGCTTCTCTCTGACTCCTTTCCTTTAGCCCAGCTCATTTACAAGGGCCCCATGGATATGTGACTGGTGCTGTCACACAAGATCCTGTACCCAGTAGGGCCCTACACTTGCCTTACTGCTGTGCTGATGCTATCTTGAAATTTGTGATAATTTTGTCTTTGGAGTTGTGTGTCGTAAGTGTGGTTTGATGGGTCCATGGACTGTGCACAGCAGCTGTTATGGTTTGTGGCTGGATGCCCCCCACAAAGCCTCATGCAGTCATGGGGGGTAGGCTTTTCAGAATACAGCAAAAGCAACAAGAGAAAAAAGCGGAGAAACAAGCCTCTTTTCCTCCCTGTAGGCAGGCTGCCCGCCCTAGGGTGGGTATAGCACTCACACCCCCAATCCCAGCACTAGACAGTGAACCAGTCACAAACTCTAGATTCAGCCACCTCTGAAAGACAGGGGCAGAGGAGATATGCTTGGTGGCTACCTCATTTATATGTGGCACTAGCAGTGGACCCTTAGTGACACTGTGTTGGCTCGAACATCCATGTGTGGAGCCCATAAGCAGCCAGTGCTGCTCATGTTTCAAATCCATACATCCACAGCTAGTAGCTAATGATGTGTCTGGAAAGTGGAGGAAGGAATTCGGAGGTGGTGGCCAATGCACAGGGTGAGGTTTCAAAATTTCTGGGGGGTTCCCTGACCCCATGACTCTCTGTGTTACCTCCAGCCAGATGCAGAACCTTCCCTGTGCCCTAGTTCCCTGATTCTGTCTGCCTCATAGCATTGTAAGGACCAGTGTGAGTCCTGCCTGGATATTAGGGCTCTGAAAAGTCAGGAAGCAACAGATGTGCTGAAGAAATACAAAGTGAGCAACTCACCCTTGCTTCCTTCCAGCCCCCCTCCACTATTCTACATCTTTTCTTCAAAACCTTCCCATTATCAGTCACCCCCACCCACCCACCCAATGGCTTTTTCCGCTCAGTAAAGGAACATACAGGAATCTCCCTCACCCTCTGATCTACCCCTCCCACAAGGTCACAGCCAAGTTTCCAAAGGGCTCCTCTGTGCTAATAGACCCTCCCTCACCACCCAGTTACTTCTCATCTTGCTGCCATCTAGCCCTCAGAGACTATTTTCACTGACTGCACAAAGTACCCCTTAGGGCCACACCTGAGAGGACAGGCTTGGCCTCCTCCTCGGCCCCCTTGAGAACGTGACCCTGTGACCTCTCTGCCCTCCTTGAGCCTCCCTCTCCTCTGCTCCTAGAACTCCGTTCACTCTTAGCTTTCCTCCTGCTTCTCTGGTCCCTTCCATCCCCTCCCTTCTGCACAGCCCACCACTGCTCACCTGGTTTTGAGTATGCTCCATCCTCCTACCACACTTTCTTGCACCGCACATTCTCCCTAGGTGACTGGACTGGATCCTGCCATGACACCCCCCAAGTCTGCCCCTGCAGTCCAAATTGCTTGCTGATACTGAGATCCCAGAGGTCACACTTCAGTGGCCCACAAGCATCTCAAACATGTATCCAAATGTCAGTGTATGATTGCCCCTAAAGCTTCTATCTTGGCTCATTTGCTGTGAACAAAAGTGCACTAGACATTTTTAGTTTGTTTTCCCCAGAATCATACCTCTAGATGTGTCTAACTGCAAGGAGATTAATTTGGAGGTGATGTGTGAGTGAGGCCCACTCCACTTTAAAATACATCCTCTCCTGTCCCTCCAGGACCTTACTCTATTCTTAGGCCTTTATCAGCTTCTAGCATATGCTATAAATGACTCATTAATGATGCTTATCTTTATGGTCTGTATCCTCACTTGCCATAGTGCAAGTTTTGCCATCTGTTTTGCCCACTGAAAAATGTCAAGTGTCCCAAATGGTGCACAGAAAGCTTCTGAACACCTGGAAATGAAGAAGTGACCAGATAAACTGTCATGGCCTCTTTTCCACCTCCTTTATTAGATATACACCACATCATGCCAGACACTTCTTCATTCTTCTCTAAATCCCACTCACCGAGCAGAGTTCCTCCCACTTCCATCAGTGAGTATTTGTCAAATGAGTAAGATTTGGACACAATACATTGTAACCTCATTTCAGGTGACAATTCTTGATAATGTCTCTGGTCTCAGTTGCATCTCTAAATTTCTGATACCTTGAACTTTGAGGACTGTGTATTTCTGTATAAGTCCATTTTGTTCTGCTATAGCAAAATACCACAAACTGGGTATTATGGCTTGTATCTAGATGTCCCCCCAAAGTCTCCTGTACTCATAGGTGGAGCTTTTCAGAGGTGGTTGGATCTAGGGTGTGATATTGGGATTAATGATATGTGGTATTGGATTATTCCACTAATTAGTTTATCATAGTTCTGGATATGGACAATGGGAAGGCCCACTTTGGGTGTGGGTGCCCCCACCCAAAAGGCTTGTAACCTGGATGGAATAAAAGGGAAAAGGATCTTGCTACTCACTACTTCCTGTCTGCCCTGCTATGGACTGTTCTCCTCTGAGATGTCCCTCTACCATGTGCTCTGCCTTAGAGCTAGCTGACTATGGACTGAAACCTCTACAAACTGTGAGCCAAAATAAACCTTTCCTCCTTTAACTTGTGGGTGTAAGGTATTTTGTCCCAACAATAAAAAAAGTGACTAAGACACTGAGTAATTTACAAAGAATAGAAATTTGTGTCCTTATAGTTCTGGAGACTGGGAAGTCCACAATCCAACAACCATCATCTAGCAAGGACCTGCTTGCTATATCATCTCATGGTGAAAGGTGAAAGGTTAGAGAATGAGAGATAGGAAGAGAAAGAAAGAGAAACAAAAGGGAACCAAAAAAGTAAAATGCAAGAGAATGGGGGGGGTGGGCAAAAGGGGACCAAACTCGGCCTATTATAAAGAACAACTCCCCCATAACAAACTCACTCCCTGGATAATGGCATGGATCCCTTCATTCTCTCTTCATGGCCTAATCACCTCTCACCAGGCCCCACCTCCCATCACTGCTGCACTGGAGACTCAGTTTCCAACATACACTTTTAAAGGGATGCATTTAAACCACAGGATTTTGTGGTAATTTTTATTTTTCCTTTCTTTCATTTAGCCATTCTAAAGAAAAGCACTCAAGATTAGACTCATCAAATTCAGCCTCCCCCCACTCCCTTTGGATTTTTGGTGATAGTTGAACCAGTCTTGGTGTTAGGATGCCTCTTGAGCTTTTTCAGAACTCTGTGCAAATGACTCAACTTCAGATACCCACTTTGCTTCAGCATATTACTGTGGAGTCCAGCCATCCAGCATCCCTCCCCTTTCCTAAAGTCCCCTGCAAGCTCTTCCCTTTCCACGAGAGTGTTTTCTCTTAGCCAAAGGGCCAGGAGGCAAGGCTCCGAGGGCCAGGAATTAGAGGATAAGCTCTCAAGCATATCCACACCTCCTCAGACTCTGGGCACATTTGATACCTCTGCCAGAGTTCTCCAGGGCAGCTGAGCCCCATCTGCCATCAGACACACCCATTACTGGTTTCCTTCTCTTCCTCTTCTCACTTCCCAACCAGTGCATCTGGGCACATTTTCCAATGACCACTACACTGAAATCTTTGTTTCTGCATCTGCTTCTAGAAAAACCCAATCTAAGATGATTGTGTCATCACTTTATTTATGCATTGCTTTTCCAAAATTGTGAGTAGTGGACTTTTTACATTTTTATTTTGTGGATTATACTACATATAAAATCCATACTTTATGTACATTTTGGTCAGTGAATTATTGCAAAGTGAATGAGTACCCAAGTCAAGAAATAAAATAGTGTCAGTTCTCCAGAAATCTCTCTCTTGCTCTTTTCTCTCCCTAGCTATCCCCCTTCCCTAGCTACTATCACAATTGCCAACACTATCCTTAACTGAATGCTGCTGTGTACATTCTTGCCTTTGCGTACACAGTTCTGTAGGCTGCATGTACCAAGATGGTCTTGTTGTGGCTATGGGGGCACTTATGATAGGAGGTGGGAGAAAAGACTTTTTTCATCAGAGAAGCCTTTCTGTTTTGTTTTTGTTTTTGTTTTTGTTTTTTGGAACCAGGAATTGAACTCAGGACCTTGTGCTTGCTAGGCAGGCACCATGCCACTGAACTATACCCCCAGCCCCTAGAGAAGCCTTTCTGGATGCATATAATATGGTACCACACAGACAGTTGAGTTCTTAATGTTCCCATATTATAAACAGTGCACAATAAGGATATGTATTCATGTCCAGTGGCTGCCATAGCAAGTTACTACAAATGGAAATTTATCTTTGCACAGTTCTGGAGACTTGAAGTCCAAAATCAAGGTCAGCAGCATTAGTTTCTTCTGGAAGCTCTGAGAGAGAATGCTGCCTGGCTCTCTCCTCCCTTCTGGTGACCCTCAGCCACTGCCTACCTACTTTGAATTGTAGATGAATCACTCCAATCCCTGCCTCTGTCTTCACACTGCCTTCTCCCCTGTGTGTCTTCTCCTCCTGCTCTCCTCTTATAAGGACACTTGTGGGTGTGAGGGAGTTCTGGTTACAGTATTTGCCACCCCTTTGATTAACCAGCTTGATTCTGTCGATCTGGCTGATTAGGCGGTGTACTGCTTCAATGCTCCATGGGTGTTCCTCCCAAAACCGTTCACTTGGTTGGTGAGGACAACTTTCCCCAATGCAATGGCATAGCTGGTGGTGGGGGGATATTCCCTGGACAGCACATTTTTTGAGCATCATTATTGGTCAAAAGGAAAATTATATTGATGCAATTTATTCCATTTTAACATAGTGAAGATTCAAGTACATTGAAATACGAATGTTTTTCTCTATATGTCATTTTAATTTTCTATTTAAATAGGTTATCATATCCAGATATGTTGGAGGGCAGAAAATTGAAGGACTGTCCCAAGCCGCAAGAACTCTAGCTACGCCACTGCAATAGAGGAGGAAACTTCTTCAGTCAAGGGCATACGAGTTTCCCTACCAGAACCTCCAAACAAGCTCTCAAGGACACTTGTCCATTGGATTTAGGATCCATCCTAATCCAACAGGACCTTGTCTTGAGATCGGCACCTTAAATATATCCACAGTGACTCTTTCCCAAATAAGGTCATATTCACAGTTTCTAGGTGGCACTATCTTTGGAGGCCACCATTCAACCCACTACAACCCACTCCCAAAAGTTAGAGACCAGTACTCCCCAAGAGTTAAACTCATAAAATCAGTGCACTATGAAAGAGTTAAGTTCCCTGAGTAATCACCTTGGCCACAAGCAGGATATCTCCCAAAACCAAAGCAGATATTAACCAGATTCAAAAGCCCACAAGTGATCTACATCATTTTTCCGTTTTATAAAAAGGTCCCATAAAAATCAAAGTGCATTTGGCCAGGGTCATGCTTAGGTTATTATCATCTAAAGACTGGGCCTGTCACTATCCCAGTCATCTCAATCAGTCCTCCTCAAAAAGTGTGGGAGGTGACAGGACGCCAAGCATAGAGGAAAAGTCAGCACACTAAATGAGAGAAGAAAACCTAAAGAAAAATTCTTCCACCTTGGAATTTTTCTGAGGAATTCAGCCTCAATGAGGAAAACATGCACATGCATGAATACGTGCATACAGGGGCACACACACACACACATGAGGATAAACTTTGCTTTACAAAGACACACCCCACTCCCAATCATTTTCTGCAGGCTCCTTTGGAAATCAAGATTCCTTTGTACATTTAAAACATTTCTTTTTCTAACATTGAGTTTGTTCAGATTCTCAAGACCACAGCTATTGCCAAAAGTCAGGTTTTCTTGTACCAATGAAAATGCTTTGGTAGTTTGCTCATTTTTTTTTTTTTGCCCTGCCCTCATGAGCTTGTTACCATTAACTCTAGTGAATAAGCTGATCTCATGCTTATCCTCATCTAGAAAAAAGCAGGGTATTCTTCCATGAAAAAGGCCTCACTCCATCTGACCATCCTGAATCCGAAATCCTGATATTCCATAAATGTTCTGTCTTGGACATCTCACATCCTCTCTCTGTTTCTACCCTCTCCAACTTTTAAATAGACTTAACTGCTTTAACATAGTGGTAAGTTTGATTTGGTTTGATTTGGTTTGGTTTGGCTTGGCTTGGTTTGGTATAGGAGATTGAACCCAGGGAGCACTCAGCTACATCCCTAGCCCTTTTATAATCTTGAGACAGGGTGTCACTAAATTGTCCAGGCTGGCCTTAAATGTGTGATCCTCCTGCCTCAGCCTCCCAAGTAACTGGGATTTTAAGCGTGCACCACCCCCCCAACAGAAAGTCTTTCTTTGAGAGGATTTTGTATAAATCTAAATTTATTCAGGAAGAAATTCCTATTTCTCTTACACATACATGTCAGTTACTTTGACCAGTTCTGGAGTTTACGTGCCACTGATGATGAGATGTCCAGGCAGGGACACTCACAGCACAACCACCAGCAGTGACAGCTGTTGGGCACTGGTTCTCTGGGTCCAGTGGCCCCTTAGTGATCCAGCAGTGTTAGCAGGATCCAGAAGCCCCCACACCACCGGCAGCTCTAGCCCACCTTTGCAGTTCACTTCCACTCTCTCACCACACTCACTTCTCAGCCCCCACGAAACATTCCTGCTTCTGCATCTCATGGCACTGGAGCCAGAGCCTGTACCATGGTTTCAGTATAGCTTCATGTGTCAGAAGCTTGGTCCCCAGGGTAGCCATGTGGGGACTAGTGGAACCTTTAAGAGGTGGGGCCTAATGGGAAATAATTAGGTCATCGGGGGCACGGCCCTTGGCAGGAATTAATGTCATTCTCATGGGACTCTGGTTAGTTCTTGTGAGAGGATTGTAATAAAAGAGCAAACTGACCCCTTTTGCTCTCTGGCTCCCTTTCTCTCTATTCAATCTCTCCCTCTCTCATGTGCTATCACCACTGTGATGCTATGTGCCATGAAGTCCCCACCACAGCAGAGCCAATGTTGGGCCTTGAACTTCCAGATCAGTGAGTGACATAAACCTCTTTTCTTTATAGAGTTCCCAGCCTCAGGTATTTTGTTACAGCATTGGGAAATGAATGAATATAGCCTGTCTGCTGCAGACACACTGTTCTCCCTCCTCCTGGCCATGGCGTAGTGAGAAGGTAAGAGAAGAGCTCAGCCTGCAAAGAGCAGGCAAAGTCCCAGTTCTGGTGCTAACTGTGGGACCTTTGGCAAAGCCCTGTCCCATTCCACTCTCAAGCACCACCTCCCTGGCTAATTCCTCCATGGTGTTGCAGGTATGGACTCTGGAGGTGACCATCTGGGTTTCAAATTCTGACTCCTCAACTTATTAGCTGTGTGGCTTTGGGCAAGTGGCTCAACTTCTGTTTCCTCAACTACGAAACAGGGATAACAAAGTGCCAATCTGACAGGGTTGTTGAGGATAAAATGAAGTAATATGGGGGAAGCATGTCGAATAGCACTTACCATAGAGTAGGAGCTCAATGAGTGTTGTCTACAGTCTCACAGGTTGTAGGACCTATGTGAACAACTGGATGTGAAAGAACTTTGAGATATTCAAGGTCAGAGAGAGAGAGAGAGAGAATGGTTATTGACTTAATACCCATAGTCCTTTATTTATGCCTCTTATTTCTTGGCCTTTTCAATTCCTTTCTCTTGAGACACACCCAAAGCCAAGTGTGAGAAGAAGGAGGCCAATGGTCATCTACAAGACCAGCGTGGTGCACTGTGGCAGCCTCTTAGACTGGGTTCCGAATACCTTCTTTCTGAGCATCATAAGCCCTCCACTTTGAACCAGCAGACACAGGTCTCTTCCCCAAGTGTCCTGCCTACCACCTAATGATCTTGAATATATCACTTGCTTTCTTCACCTGAATGGGGAATCAATAAAAGCTTGCCTGACCAGGCATGGTGGGACACACTTGTTGAGGAAACAGCACTCTGGGTGGCTGAGGCAAGAGCATTGCAAATTCAATCCCAGCCTAGGATTTAGTGATTTAGTGTGACATTGCCAATCAATCAGTCAATGACTGGGAATGTAGCTCAGTTCAAAAGCCTTGGGTTTCATCACTAGTACCACAAAAATCAATCAATCAAACAAAATCAAAAAGCTTCCCTGCTCCCTCAGAGAGATATTGAAGTTTGGAAATGAAGTGCTTTACAAAGTGCCAAGTGCTTTACACACACGACTAAAAGTGATGCTTGGAAGAGAAGATAGGCAGGGAAACTGTGAAGACAAGGATCAGATCTTGTTCATCTTTTATCTATTCCCTTCTTTCCATCAGCTCCTTCCAGCACCTTTCTAGTACCTCTCACTCACTCAATAAAATGCTTGCTGGAACAACTTGAGACTGGGGAGGCAGTGGGAAGGGAGTCCATAACCCTTGTGGGTTTCCATCTCCCGGGGCCCTGACATCCATCTCTCAGCACTGTGTAGGCTGCAGGGAGCTTGCCAAACACGTCACCCATGAAATCACCAGGAGGGTGGCCTGGGGTGGGGTCAGGGGGAATTTACTGATTTTGTAAATTGTGTGGTACCATCACACATACACACACACTCCCATGGTGGTAGTAAGGCAGAAGAGGGAAGGGAAGGAAAAGGAGATTGTTTCATGCAAGTGGAATCACATGTCCTGCCAGATGGCTCACAGGCCTGGGGCCAGCCCTGAGCAAAACTGTGCAGTAGGAAAGTTGGTTTTCACTGCCATCACTTGCTCCATTTCATCATCCTCTCCATTCCCACACCAACGCCCCCTCACTCCATCCTCTAACATGTCCACTCTTCCCTCCCGGAGCCCCAGTAGACCATGACCTGGGTCTTCTCCTATTCCCCCGTTCCAAGGCCCATCCCATCTCCCACCAACATCCCCCATGCCAGCAGCCAGCTGCCCAACAGTTAGATCCTGCCAATCTTACCATCATCCCCTATTACTGCAGCTCCAAATAGCTCCTTCCAGGTATCAGAGCTTGAACTTCATCTTTTATTACCACCATCTTAGCCCAGATCTGCCTTCCAAGGAAAGGGCAGATTTCTGGAAGTTGGGACCTGTGTCTTGCTCTTGCTACAGCCTGCACAAAGCCCAATAGCATCTGAATCACGGAAGCTGCACAGTGAACCAGGAACCTTCACATATGTACAGGCAGTTATGGAGTCAAAGTCTTTCAGACAGTTGAGTGGGGTCAGGAGAGTTTACAGACTCCAGAGGATGGAGGGAATGAAATCCATAAAGCGCTGGATCCTCACTCCTCAGGCAGTGTCATGGAACCCTAGAATTCCGGGAGGGAAACGTCTGGTTTAGCTTGGGTGACGTGTCTATGGGAACTCTGCACTATTTTGCAATTTTTTTTTTTTTTTTTTTTTTGGTACAGGGAATCAAACTCAGGACCTTGTACTTGCTAGGCAATTACTGCGCCACTGAGCTATATTCCCAGCCCTTGCAATGTTTTGATTAGTTTAAAAAGTATTTCAAAATAACTACGGAGGGGCCAGTGAGATGGCTCAGCGGCTTAAGCGCCTGCCCAGCAAGCGCGAGGGCCCGAGTTCGACTCCCGGAACCCACATACGAAAAAGGGGCCGGTGATATCGCTCAGTGGCATGGGCGCCTGCTGGCGCATGAGGTCCTGAGGTCGACCCCTCGGTACCCACAAAAAAAAATAATAATAATAACTATGGAGAAGAAGAAGGGAGAGGGGACAAAGACAGACCCAGATGGTTCTACATAAATTTTATCAAACTTGGGAGAACAAATGATTCCTGTTGTATACTAACTCTTCCAAAGCATGGAAAAATTGAGAAAACCAACTAACTCTCATATGAGGTTAATAGGACATTTATTCCAAAAGTAAACAAGGACAGCACAAGTGATGAAAAGCCGTGTTCACAGCTGTGTATGAATTCCCATAAAATAGTCCTGAATTAACTAACCAATTGAATATATACAGACATATCATAATCAACTGAGCTTTAATACAAGAATTTAAGGAGGGTTATAGATCTTGCCTATAGTACACCACACTAATCACAGGAGAAAATTGATACGCTCATATCAATGCAGAAAAACAATTTATAAAACTTTAAATACACTCCAATGGTTATTCATCATAAAGAAAAAGAAGTCTTGGCCAACCAGGTATTGTAGATAATTTGTCAATAAGGCAAACAGAATCTATCACATTATTAGAATAAGAAAATTTGGGGAAGTTATTACATATAAAAAGTAATGCATTTCTATAAATCACTAAAAGACAATTATAACATGTAGTAAAGAAAAAGCACCCATTCACTAGAGCAATACAGTTTAGAAGGAGCTTAGAGCTACATTTGGTGAAAGAAATACATGCAAGACCTTTGCCAAAAAATGTACAAATCTCATCATTTATCTAAGAGCTGTGGTAAAAACCTTCCTAAAACTTAGCAGCCTACAACTACTGTACTTGTCAGGTCCCTGGTCTAGACTTAGCTGGGCAGTTCTTTTGCTGGACTTGCCTGGGGACACTCACGTGGCTGCAGCCATTGGGTGTCTCGATGGCCTGCAAGGCCCAAGATGGCTCCCCAGGAGGTGGTTGGCACTGGTTGTTGGCTGCACTGCAGCCTCAGAGCAGTGGAAGAGTTTCATGTGGGTAACAGCAAGAGCCATAAGACGTCCTTGCTGAGCCCTAGACCCCAAAGGCATTGCTATGGTTTGAGTGTTTTTATGTCCCCTCCAAAATGCACACTGAAACTTAATCCTCAACATAGAAGCTTTTTAAAATGGGTCCTTCAAGGAGTGATTAGGCCAAGAAGGCTCCACCCTCGTGAATAGATCTGAGCAATTTTTTAAAACTTATAAACACATTTCAGGAGAACAGGACAGAATCCTAGCAACTACATTTTGGAAGCTAGAAAGCAGATGAGAAAATGGTAAGTAATTTAGCAACTTAGAAGTTATGATATATGTCAACAGTGGGGAAAATCAAGAAGCACTGTAATTAAATGGCAAATTCTATGAAGGCCTAGAAACCAGTTATCTCTGGAAGTAAAGGTGAATGTGTGCCTGATATTCTGTTGGTTGAGAGTCTATGTAAGATGTTTCCCTGGCCTCTCTCTCCTCTGCACAGACAACTGCCATAACGGGAGAAGGCCACATGCTGGTCTCAGGAGAGGACCCACAGAAGTCTTCCAGATTGAAGACCGCCAGGCAGAGGGGGAGGCAGCAGTCTTTCCCTGAAAACCAGAGCACCAGTGTGTATGCACGGGGGGATGAGAGCAGGGCTGCTCGTTCTTGCACCTCTTTGAGTATGCTAGAGGCAAGGACGGGAAGAATTTGGTCTGCCCAAGGAGAAGAACCCAAAGATGCTCATACTGAAAATCTTGCTCTTGTCAGTTAAGCTCAGGACAGTACCCACTCACATACCCAATGAGCTTTAGTCTCCTTTAAGAGCACAAAGCAAAGATCTCCAGGCAGGTGAGGAAAGACACCAACATGATAGAGACAGGCCCAGATGAGCTAAGAGGAAGCTACATTGATTTAGAGAGGGAAAAACTCTAACAATGCTGCAATTAATATCCTCAGAGATACAGAGAAGATGCTGCAGCTGGAAAAGTAAGGAGAGGTTGTTGCGAGGAGCGTTCAGAGAACAAAAGCAAGTGCCCTTGAGATTAAAAATATCATAGAATGAATTTTAAATGATTAAAATTATCATAGAACGATAAATGATTTAAAATATCATAGAATGAATTAAAAATGATTTAAAATATAGAATGATTAAAAATATCATAAAGTGAAAATATCGTAGAATGAAAAATTCAATAGACGCATATGAGGAAAAAAGGCAAAGAAAAGGTGGAAAATAGAAAAGATAAGAAAAATAGCTGACAAGTCCAGTAGTTGCAGCTTCAGTAAACAGGAAAAAGGAAAAAGGGGGAGAGAGAGGAGAGGAGAGGAGAGGAGAGGAGAGATCTCCCAAAATTGAAAGACTTTAGTTTATAGATTTAAAGGCACTACCAATTGCCCAGTGTAATGAATAAAATATTGTTATTGTTTTTTAAATGTTCTGCAAAGGGAAAAACACCCTGTAAGCTTACAAAGATCAGAAAGTCTTTGGACTTTTCCATAATACTATTAGAAGCTGGAATCTAATAATGAAGGCCTTCAAAATTCTGAAGCTAGAGTACTGCCAATCTAGAATCCCACAGCTATGCAAAGCACCAGTCAATTGTAAAGGAGGAATAAAGATATCTTCAGACATGGAAGATCTCAAATGTGTAACTTCCATGGATCTCTTCTGAGGCATCTACTGAAGGGCAGCTCCAAGGGAGATCAGCCAATACCAAGGAAGACATGAGAGATGGGAGATCCAACAGGAGAGAGAGCTGGCGTGAAGGAAGCTGGTGACAGAAGGGTGTGTGGTGACCATCATGCAGTGAGTTCAGAGGCTTCCATGTTGGAGCAGATGAGCGATTTCAGAGAGACTTCTCAAAAGATGAAACTGCTCCCTGATGACTGTGTAGGAAAGCATTGGACAATTGATGAAGACTTTTGGAATTGAATTAGATGTGTATAAATAGAAAACCAAGCAAACAAAAAAGCAAGATAATAACCTCCGAGAGAAACAAAAAGTCATGTGAAAAAAGGAAATTGTCATAGTTTGCTCTCTGGTTCAGCTGTATGCAGAGTTTTTTATACAGGCATATTAATCCCCAAAATGGTGCAACCAAAATTATGATACAATCAGATTGGGAACTGAAGAAAGGAAAGGTGTATATGGGATGAAGGGGCAGAGATGCTAAGTAGAATAATATTTACAACTTCATGATTACAATTGAAAAATTAGTAAGTGGGAATGTAAATTTAGATATATTATTCAGAGACCTGGAAATAAGTTCCAAAATACTCAGAGTTGAAAACTGTTGCCCTCTGGAGGGACAAGTGGGGAAAGGAAGGGGACTGCTATTTTTCATACCAAAGCATGTAAAATGTTTTAACTCTTTATAAGTGTATAACTAATTTTAAGACGAACTTTTAACATAAATTTTTTAAAAATAATTAAATGCTGACAATAATATAGCCTCTTACCTCTCTATCAGGTTTGAGAACTTGTGAGCTGTCATAATGTAGTAGATAGTTGGTAGCTAATGAGGCATAGGAATAATTGTGCAGGTCAGTATTTATAACCCGGTTGATATTTTGAAATGTCACTGCTCTGTCATATATGCTCAATCTTCCAAATTGTTTGTGCTTATTTAGCATAACTTGTGTCAAAATTGAGAAAATATTCATGCTACACACATGCACGCACACACACATGCACACACACACACACACACACACACACACACATACACACAAAGCCAAGGATAGCCAAGGCAACTGAAAAATGAAATGTCAGGGGCTTGCTTTATCAGATATCAAGCCCTTATAGAAAACTGCATTAAGTGTAGTATTTAGCTTGAAAAGATTAAGACATGGGTAAATCAGAAAAGCAAATTGCAATATAATAAGAAATACATATTTGATTTCTGTCCCTGTGTCCTGGCATACAGGCCCTAAAACCCTTGTACACAGGAATGCTATAAAAAACATCTTTGTTTTAACCTTTGTTCTTTGACCCTGACATGGAGCATCTAAGACCTTTTTAATGTCCTTGTGATAGGAGCATCTCTTGTTCTAATGAGGCGATACTCTCCAGGAGAGCCTCATGATGGGAGCTGGTGGCAACAGAACCAACCCTGTGATTAGAGGGTTGGAACTTTCAATTCCATGCCCTAAACTCCAAGGAGGGTACTGGGGCTGAAGGCTGAGCTGGTCACCAATCAATTGCCAGTGATTTAATCAACAGTGTCTGTGTAATGAAGCCTCCATAAACCCCAAAAGAATAGGGTTCCCAGGGCTTCCTGATGGCTGAGGTACTCAGACGGTAGCTGGTGGGGGGTGCGCTTGGAAACAGCATGGAAGCTTTGAGGCCCTACCCACACACCTTGCTCTAGGCAGCTCTTCCATTGGGCTGCTCATCTGTACCCTTTGTAATAGCCTTTGTAATAAATTGATAAATGCAAGAAAGCCTTTCCCTGATCCTGCGAGTTGTCCTACCAAATCAATGAAACTCAAGGAAAGGACAGTGAGATTTATACCCAGTCAGTCAGAAGCACAGGTCACAATCTGGGGCTTGCATTTGGTGCCTGAAGGCAGGGATTGGGGGCAGATTTATGGTACTGAGCCCTTAATCTATAAGATCTGCCACCATCTCTGGGTAGATAGTGCCAGAGTTGAACTGAATTATGGGACATCCAGCTGGTGTCCACTGGAAAACTGATTGTTGGTGGGGGAGCCCCATATACATTTGTGGTGTCAAAGATGAAGTGTTCTGAGAGTATAGTAGGAGAAAAACTGTTTTTTCCTCGAACAAGACTTTGCAGTGCGTACTCTGTGGTTGAGAGACTGAAGAGGGGAGTGAAGGGAATCCAGGCAAGGAGAGCAACTGGAGGCTACAGCGACAGCAAGAAGAGATGGTGATAGTGGTAGAAAGAGGGCGTGACTGGGTCCAACAGACATGACAACACCCACAACTCACTGGGTTTTGGTGATCAAGAAAAGAGGCATCAATGGACTTCCAGGTGTCTAGTGTTGGTTGGAGACTGGAAAGATGTGCCGATATTAACAGCTGCATATAATACTGGAGTAACAACAGCTTTAGATGGAATAGAATTATTTGCATTGTGCTTTTGCTTAAAGCTAAGTGTGCTACAGAAGGTGTAGGTGAAGACGTCCAGTAAGAAGTGATAAATACAGATCGGGAAAGAATTACAGCCAAGCATGGTAGCACACCTGTAATCCCAGCTACTCAGGAGGCTGAGGGAGGAGGATCATAAATTCCAGACAAGCTTGGGCAATTTAGCAAGACTGTGTCTCAAAACAAAAAAGTAAAAAGGACAGGGGATATAGCTCAACATTCCCTTGGCTCAATTCCTAGTACTACAAAATAAAAAGGAAGGAAAGAATGAATGGAGGAAGGAAGGAAGGATTGAATTGGAGGTAGAAAGAAATTTGGAAAGTCCTCAGTGGATGGCATTAAGCTCCCTGTTATGTGCCACTTTACTCTCCCCTCCTTTCCTATCATAGAGTTTGTCACAATCCATTGTAACCCCTTGTTTCCTCGCCAGGCTGTACATCTTGTGATGATGGAGACAGTATCTGGTTCTCCACTGCATTTTAATGTCTGGAACATACTTGGTTCTTTATTGAGGTCCTAAGAAGCAAATATGGTCTTGGACAGAAGCTTGGGTTATATCAAATGAGACAGACAGCAAGAGAAGATCATCAAAATTGCTGACAAAGTAACCACCAGAGAAACAGAATGACCACAGGATTTGGAGTTTTTAGAGAAACTGCCCCATCCACAAGCTAGATGCCACATTAATCCCTTCCCTGCAGATGCTGATGAGAGCAAAAGTGGACACTTGACCCAAGACTGTGTCCATCAAGGGTCAGGCTTCAAGGAAACACAGAGGGAGAATCAGCACCATGACAAGCCAAAGCCAGGTGCCATATATAAGCAAGCAGGAATTCCAGCTAAGCAGAGGACACTCATGAACAGGGAGGGGTCTCTATGCCTCATGACTTTGCAGTTCCCAGCTCAAGCCCTGCCATTCCTGCCTTTACCTTAGGCTTTATGGAACCTGACAGACCCTATTTTTCTTGAGCTTATTTGAGTGCATGTCTATCTTTCCTACCTATCCAGCTTCAACTAGAACTCTCTGAACTATATCTATTATTTAGATAAAAAGTTTAAGGAAAATCAAATGTCTGTGAACTTATGAAATTCCCTTTACTCATTAAAAATATAATCTTCACTTGTACTTGGAATCCTCATTTAGAATTGGGAGCTGAAGAGCTCCTTAGGATCTGCCAACCAGGGAAGTGCTAGATTGCCTGCAGCTGTGTGTGAATTTAGTGGCCTGGAAAGGCTCCCAATCCAAGGACCTTGCCACAGCCTTCCCCTGTCCCTGACCCCTAGGATCAGGGGTCACTACACATAGTCCAACAGCAGGTCTGACTGCACTAGGAAATGCCTCAAGTCCCTGACTCTGCAGTTAGACCATATCAGGAAGGTGGTTACAGGAAGTAAAGCCTGCCTACATTGGCCTATGACGACCACTCCCTCAAAGGTGAACACTAAGCAGGATTCTATTTGCCAAAATTCTGCTTTTTTGTGCATTTTCAAAGTCATCTAGTGGGGACCTTAGAGCTAGCACTTCTCTGCTGAATGAAAGCAGTGTGACTATGTGTGCCCAGGGTTTGGGATTTCTCTGAAAGGAGCTCGCAGCCCTCCCACACTGGCTCAGGATGTCCGGCCGGCAGCCATAGTCGGCTTCCTCCACCACAGCAGAGAATGCCAATTGAAATACTACCTCCTGCCAAGAACCTGGGATGGTGCTCAGATCCAGGCCCTGGGGGCAAAAAGTAGGTCTGTGCCAAGATCTCCAAAGCCTGGCTCCTTCCAGGCTCTCGTCTTGGAAGTGCTCTGGCCTTCTCTTTGGAAAAGTGGCCATCAATCTTCTGAGGGTTCCTGACAGCGGCTGAGCCCTGACAGCTGCAGGCTCAGCTCTGGCTGAGTGGGCCGGTCTCTTTGTGGCATCTGCTAAAGCAGTTACTGGTTTGGTTGTGGTCTGCCTTTGCAGCTGAGCTGGTTCCAAGTGCCACGTCTTCAAGTGCCACATTCTCTAACTGCTGCAGCCCAGACTCTCAGGAAAGGTGACAAGGGGACCCACTTGTCTACTTACCTGTTGCATTTCTTGGACCTCAAAACTGTTTGTGGAATGAATGGAAAAATGTCTACATTGTTGTCTGCAGTTCCTCCTCCAGCAATCCTGATGGTGATGCTTGACCAACCAAATGAGAACATTGTAGCTTGAATGAAGCTTTCCTGTGAAATATTTTTCTGGGCTTGTGTCAAATGGCTGTCTTGTGATGCTATTTATCTCCACAGTCTTCTTGAAAGGAGCAAAGGAACAAATCTCTCTATTTTGCATGTGGGGAAACTGAGGCTAAGGGAAGCCATAAAGACAACTGTAGTGAAAGAGACTATAAGGCACCAAAGCAGGGCTAACCTGAGAAAAGCCAAGCTGATGAGCTCATTTTTCTCCCAGCCTGTGGGACTTACACAGTCCTCAGGCACTGGGTAGGGTTAGGAGGGTAGAGGCACTGAGAACGGGGTCCCTCTGCAAAACTCATTTGAGTGACTTCCAACTTAAACCTGTACCCCTAGCCTCCAAGTCTAGCACTCTTGTCCCAGTATCCCAAAACCTAGTATGAGAGGTCCAACTCCTGGAAGGGTTCCCTAGTCACTCCTGTCCCCATCCACCCCTCCCATCTAAGGATGTTCTCCCACCCTCCTTTACTGTCCCCACATTCCTCTTAGTGATCTCGCACTTAACTTTCTCACCAGCTGCCATGCCCTAGATTTGGGAAACCCCAATCTTACTGTGTTCTCATTGTTTGCCCAACGGTGGTGTCACAAGCACAGCCTCAGGGGCAAGATCAAAGCAGGCAGTCATTTGGAACCTGAGGGAAAGCTATCTTGTTTTCCATAAGAACCAACCAAGAAAAAAACAGTGCATGTCTGAAATGACTGCTGGCAAAGAAGTGTGGCTTCTTCTTCAAGTCATGGGAGGTGGCTCTGAGGTTAGCTTTGTGCACACAGAATAGATGCAGGGCGAGCCCCTAGTCAGCTGACAGAGGCTGACTCACTCACAGGGAGCTGCAGCGCACATCAAGCCTGGGGACTTCCCAGCAGCTCTCCACCTGGAAGCTTCCATCTGTGCCAAGGCCCATTGTTCATCATCACCAGAAACAGCAACCCAAAAACCCCTCCCACACTCATGCTCCATTCTCTCAGTCCCCCAGTTGCCACCTCCCTGGCATTACCCATATTAAGTGCCATGAGGGAGACTCAGAACCAGGGACCACCAATCTGACCCATTTGAGACTTTGAGCAAACGATTTTTCATGTTCTCGGTCTGTGTGTCTTTGTAAAACAAAGAAATTGGACTGGCTCACCTCCGAGGCTTCCTCTAGCATGGTCTAGAATGGCAGGTGGTATGTGGGTTTGGTTCTCATGTGGCTGGTGTTTTGCATGAGTGTCTTGGCCCGTGCATGACCATTTTCGCCTCAGGTGGACAGCATAATTACCTGCATCAATACCCACTAACTGGAGAGTGGCTATGTGTCTCCCTCCAGGAGGTGGCCTGGATGGGTCTAAGGCTGGCCAAAGGACATGTGAAATATCTTTGAATTTTCTAATTTCCCTTGAAACTCATGCAAATTTGTGCAGTTTTTTTTTTCCCCTATATTCTTACTGACTTTCTTAAAATAGTAATTCGGTTTCCAAATCTTGGAACAAAGTGATCCTCCATGAGGGTGCTTTGTGCTAATGTGGTTTGAACCCCCTGTAGTGACCTGAAGCTTGTGTAGGAAGTGCTAACCTATAGATGCTGCAGGGATAATGTAAGGAAAACAGTGCTTCCAGGGCTGAAAATTCGTCTTTCTGTCCAACCAGAAATCCATGATCAGATGTCCATTCTTTTCTATAGAAATGCCAATTCCCTTGGGAAGGGGCTAAAAGTTGGACAATACCAACACAAATATAAGACTCTGTGCTTGGGTCTGGGAAGGCAGTTACACAGGCCAGTCTGAGACTATTCGGATTAGCAGTAGCTGGTGAGATGGCTGAGGATCTGGGAAAACATCAACTGAGTCAACACAATGATTTCCCCGTGTCCTCTACAAAAAGGACATAGTCTCAGCTCTGGGCAGGTCCCTCTAAGAGCTGCACACAGAACTAGAAACACAGCACAGGGGCACCTGGGTTAACTGGACAGAGGTCATGGATGTACGCCACATGGGAAATGAGTGGAGAGGCCAGAGAGGTGTTGGGTGGGGGCATTCCTTGTGGTTGTCATGAGGATGGGTTTCGGGTTTGCGTAACTCCAGAGGGCAGACCACAGATTTGGGCTCAGTGGAGGGAAGTCCAGCACCATGGAAAATGGAGATGCTCAGGTCCTGGAAGAGTCGGGTGAGAGCTGGAGGCCGCCGAGAAATGGGATCCTGTCAATCAGTGCTGCTCCTAGGCCCCCTTTCCAGGAAGTCTCATTGCCCCCTGTGGGAAATGTGGTCAGCACTTCCGGGTCAGTCTCAGCTGCAGGGAGCTTGCTCCCCTGGGGCCCTGAGGCAGCTCTGGCCATGGGGGCCTCTTGCGGGTTACTCTGATGGACAATACTTTGGAGCCAGGTCAGCCAAAGTTTTTGTTGTTGTTGTTGTTTTGGTTTTTTGGCTTGTGCATCACTGTTTGTCAGCTTCTTCTGTACCTTAAATTCCATCTTAGGGTTTGCTTCCAAAATCCCTGCCCAAGACAAAAGGCTGTAATATGGGATGGGTCACCCTGAGTTCCAGGTGACCTGCCTGTTGTTAGTCACTTATACCTTGATGTGAATGAATTCACTGAAATCTTTACATAGAACAAGTGGATATGGTACACACGTAGTCTAAGGGAAATAGAAAGGAAAAAAAGCATAAGACAAGGAAGTTAGGAGACAATGGATCGAATTGTACTCTTAAATGGGCAAATTGTGTATTATGAATTATATCTCACTAACACAGGTTTTAAAATGTTGAGGGAGAGAATGGAGTTGATCCATCTAAATTAGCCAGCCCCTGCCAGGCTGTGCTAGGAAACTCCAGCAGTGTAGCCCAATACCAGAACTAAAAAGATCTTCAGCAGTCTGTCCCCATGAAGCAGACTGGGCATGCACAGAGGATGGATAAGCAGCCCTGGGAGGCTCTACTGGCCTCGTCTTCATCCCTGCCAGCCAGTTCCTGAGCCCTAGAACAGCGCTCAGCAAACCTGACTGTGAAGAGCTGTAGAGTGGGTATTTTAGGCTGACCACAAGATCCCTGCTGCAACTACTTAACCCTGCTGCTATAGTGCAAAAGCAGACACAGGCAATATGTAAGCAAATGGGCAGGGCTGTGTTTCAATAAAACTTTACTTACAAAAAATAGGCAATGGAGCAGATGTGGCCCACATACTCTAGTTTGCTGACCTCTGTCCTAGAATCACTGGCCAATCTACTTGAAATGTTTTCTCTATTGGAGACCCAACCAGGCATCATGTTCCCTTACTTCTAGGCCTACCTGAAGAAGAGGGTCCACTTGAGCTACATATATTTTACATAATTTAGTTCAACTGGGACCAGAGAGTCATAGAATATGGTTTCTGCTCTCAAGGAGTCCTATCTAGCTCAGGAAACATGTAAATAAGCAGATAATTCTCACTCAGCTCATGAGGGATGTAGGTATATAAGTGTATGTTTGGCTTAAAAGTATCACTAACCAATGTCATCAGGACTCAGATCATTAACTTGGGGGGCCCAGGGCAGTTGGTTCTCATGGTGGGCTAATGAATGGTATCTGTGATCTACCTCTGCAATAGTTTTTGCACATTATGGTGGATTGACAATTGGTGGCCAACTTGTAACACCCAGCTGAACTGAATCAGTGTGGTGCTGGATGTAGAAGGCCCACCTGAGGACTGTTGCCAACAATACAAAAAGAACTGGAGAGGAAGAGGTGGTGCTGTTGATCCTCCTGGAAAAGCTTGTCAAGTTGGCTTTCCTGATACGAACTCAGCTGTTCGCATCATCAGAGGAGCTTGGGACCTCGTTGTCGCTGAGGATGGCTATGGTACTTTTCGGGGGAGCTCTGGTCTTTATTTTGAGCATCGCTTCCTGGCTCCAGTGCAGATCCCTCAGTCTGTTGGCATGGATCCATCATCCCGCTGGCGCAGACTTTCTAGCTTCCACCACTGACCTTTGGGCCTTCCCAGTGGAGATCCGTGAAACAGACTTGTGTGAGACATTGTTGTGGGCTCTAGGCCTCCAGCTGGACTCATGAGGGCATTGCCATGGGCTCTAGATCTTCAGCTGGGCTCATGCAGGACATTGCCATGGGATCCAGGCCCTCAGCTGGATTCTTTGGGTTTTTTTTTTTTTTTTGTGTGTGTGTGTGTGTGTGTGTGGGTACCGGGGGTCGACCTCAGGACCTCGCGCACCAGCAGGCGCCCATGCCTCTGAGCAATATCACCGGCCCCTTTTTCATATGTGGGATCCGGGAGTCGAACTCTGGCCCTCGCGCTTGCCTGGCAGGCACTTATGCTGCTGAACCATCTCACCGGCCCTCTTTGGGTTTTTAGTGTGTGGACAGATTTCCTGCACGCTTGTATTTGACTCTTGGGTGACTACTATAAAATAATCCTATAAATTATGTGTACTGTATTAAATTGTTTCCCTTGCAAACCCTGACTACAACACACATCTACAGAGAAACTGCTGTTAGGTTTATTTCTGGATGCCCCCCCAAATCCTCATGCACTCATAGGTAGGGCTTTAGGGAGGTGACTGGATCATGGGGTCATGATTCTTAGTGATGGATTAATCCTGTCTTAGTTATTTTTCTCTCATTGTAGAGACAAAATACCCGACACCTGAAGTTAAAGAGGGAAAGGTTTCTTTAGCTCACAGTTTGTAGAGGTTTGAGTCCATAATCGGCTGGCTCCATGGCAGACAGGCATCGTAGAGGAGAAACAGTTCATGACGGGAAGAAGGTAGCAAAGTAAGCAAGTGGGCTGACCACAGCTCTTTCTAGCCCTTATATCCTATCCAAGCTACTTAGGATGGGTAGCACTCACACCCTTAATCCTAGTGCCCTTAATCCTAGTATTGCACCATGAATCAATCCCAGCATCACACACTCTAGATCCAACCACCTCTGAAAAAATCCCCACCTATGACTGCATGAGGCTTTGGGGGGGGTGCATCTAGACACAAGCTATAACAAGTCCACAGATGGATTTGTAGCTAACTGTAATGTTGGGAAGTGAAGCCTGGTTAGAGGAGGTGAGTCACTGGGGGCATTGCCCAGAAGGATATGTCTCTTCCCTACTCCTTTCACCCTCTCTCTGCTTCCTGCATACCATGCAATAAGCAAGCCTCCTCTGCAGTGCCCCTCTGCCATGCCACCCTGCCTTGGAGCCAGCCAACTGTGGACTGAAACTTCTACAAACTGTGAGCCAAAATAAGCCTCTCCTCCTTTAAATTGAGGGTGTCGGGTATTGTGTCCCAGCGACAAGAAAGTAACTAAGACACTTGCCTTTTTCAAATTATTCTTGAAAACAAGGAAAAACATAATCCCAGTTTGTCACTGAGCCAGATCCAAAAGGTATTTTCTTGGTGTATAAACCCCAGGAGTATCCACCAGGAAGGAGGTGGCCACGGTGATTGCATGGGAAAGGCCTTGTGCTGGGTGTGGCTTCAGATGCCACATTCCAGTATCCTGGGCCTGCTCAGTGTATTTCAGCTTTTCCTTCTGCTGTGCCATGACCTCACCATCGGCTTTCTCAACTGATGATAGTCTGCCTGCACGCCCAGTCTCTGGTGCCCTCCAGGGCACTGTCTGTGGATGCCCTCTGGTGGCCAGCCAACTGGAAATCCCTGGCGCCTGTTAGGCAAGGAGACCAGACCTGGTGGAATTGGACAGCAGGAGAGTCCATTGCAGACATTTCTACCAGGCTCTTCCTTTGCCAACACAAACTCAAATCCTCCCTAGGGATTTGGCATGCATTCAGAGCTTGCAGGAGGAGTCATTTCCATTCCTAATCCTATACTCTTTGTTCTTTCAAACTGGGATGGTTCATAAAATCATACTCAGTACTCAAGGTCTTCTAAGGGCACTTGAGACCCAACAGGTAAAGAGGCAGCTGTGATTTCCTTTGGGGAAGCCATCCTTCATAGCTACCCTCCACGCTACTCCTGTTCTTCTAGTGTCTGCCACAACTGAGATCTCCCTGGCAAAGGATGACCTCCCAGCCCAAGAGCTCGGGAAAAGTGTGCTGCACATACCAAGGAGAGCCATCTCTGCAGAAGATGTTCATTCCTACTGAGTATTTGTTGTAGCTGAACGTCACATGCTTGTCACCCTCAATGGGTTGTCCACACACTTCTTTTCTCATCAGAAATCAGGAGCTGTGGCCCATTCCTTTAAGTTATGCCGCTGATGCCTGTGACACTGGCTGTGCCTGCCGTTGGCCGAGCTATAGTGCTAGTAAAACCTACCTTTGGCTTCAGGGCCCTGCCTCTTCCAATGGCCTTTGTTTGCCCCCCTCCCTGGGGCCCACTTTTCCATGATCTTCATTCTTCTTCCTTCTCTCTCACTTTTACAGTCCATTCTCTCTCTTCTAACACCCTATATGTTCTGATGTCCCCAGTGCCTTTCCTCCAGGGAGACTTGCCTTGCCTTTTCCAACCTGTTTTTGTTTGTTTGTTTGTTTGTTTGTTTTGTTTTGTTTTTTCAGAATACTGGCCTGCAAGCCAATGAGGTCTGTATTTTCATTCTCATTCTAACCCTGTCCCCAAAAGCCTTGTGACATTGGACAATCCACTTTCTCTTTCAATAACAAGGGGACTGGTTGTGGCCAATGGTTCTCAACTTGCTGCACATTACAATCACCCAGGAAAGTTTTCAAAACACTGTTACAGGGAGCTGACTCCAGAGAATCTGATCCGTTTGAGGTGGGGCAAGATCCTGCCATCGGAATTGGTTATAAACTCTCTAGATGGTTCTCACATACTGTCAAGTTGAGCTCCTGTTTAGGGCACCACTATCCAGCAGAGGGCTTGGAAGTGTGGGTGGGTGGGGAAAGGGGAGTCTCAAGAGCTCTCAGCACTGTCCACTACTATTTGTCTGCATATGAAGCCAGCTTTGGGCTCTGGAAATACACACGGAAGGCCCTCTGATGGCAAAGGTTGAAGGAATGAGGATATAGACTTGTTACAGAGACTAAGCAGAACCTTTTCCTGGCTTCTGCATGGAAAGGCAGCCCCCATCAGATCTGAGATGACTGTGAGCAGCAGTCAACATCATGTCCAGTGCGAGGTCCATCCTATAACTAATCTTGGTGTTTATAGGAGAAGTAGGCGCTGAGTCCAGGCAAGTCCAGAGCTGCTGTGGCTTTGGAAACAGCACGTAGACGGCCCTGACATTCCCCCCCACCTCCCACAGAGTCAAGAGCTAGCAAGGCCTTGTAGGACAGCGGTTCACTGCCCGGATGGCTGGTACAGCTTCGCCCACACATTAGCCGTGAAACCTCAGACAAATTACTTGACTCCTCTTGGTTTCCTTGTCTGTAAGGTGGGAATGATAATCGCACCCACCTCTTAAGGTTGTTTTGAAAAATTAAATGGGTCAAAAAATGAGAAAATGCTCAATAAAAACGTTTCCTGTTGTTATCGGGGAGAATGCACACACTACCAGAATGAGAATCGGAAACTGGGCTTTTCATTCTAGCTCCACTTACTCCGCTGTGTGTTCTGGGATAGATGGCTTCACTTCTCTGTGCTTAGTGCCCTTGATTTCAAGATGAGGGTGGGACTAAACTCCTCCATATCTTCTCGCTGGCCTCATGGTAAAGTACCAGCCCCCTCCCTTCACCTCTGATGCCCTCCATGCCCTCAGCTCCTGCCTTTCTCTGTTGCCTCTTTTCATGTAAAGCTCCAGGTGTCAACAGCTGATGAGGAATCTTACCCAACATCAGTTAAATCCCTCAGACCCAAGCCCTGCAGTCTGACCTCAGCTCCCACTTCTCCCTGCTCTCTCGCATCTCTGCCCCTGGGTTGTTTCCAGGCTGCTCCTGCCTCGGGGCCTTTACACTTGCTGTCCCCTCTGCTTGAATCCTTTCCTCAGACTGCTGCTTGGCTCAGTCACATCTCCTTAAGGCCTCTGTCCACGCTCCCTGTTATGAGAGAAGCCTCCCCAGACCTGCATATGCCAGCACGCTGCCACATCTTTCCCCTGCTTTACATTTTGTAATGGCTCTGCTGCCACCTGATCTATTACGTATTTAACTGTCTTCTCATCCATGGCATAAGTTTCAGGACAGCAGGGGCTTTTTCTTGCTCACTGCTGTGTTCCCAGCTCCCAAAACCGTGCTATTTATGATCCCAGATCTCTTGAATGATGAACAGTGTAGGCTTATCTGACAGAGAGCTATGTTTTTGCAAAAATCATCCAGGAAACTCATATCTTAACCTAAAGGAATTTGCCTCTTTTATAGGTCATGTCCAGCAGAGACAGAAGTATGGGAATGGTATTCCAGTGGGGACATTCCTGGCTGGAAGCCCTCAGACCAAGACACTTGGGCAAGTTCCATTTTCCTCTGAACACTTGGAGCAGGAGACCTTAGAAAGCCATTTAACATAGCTTCATCTCCCCAGAGCACTAACCCAGAGTTTGGGCCCAGTGTCTCCCTGCATCTCAAAGACCTCCCACAAAGGAGAGAGTGAGCCTTCAGGCGCCATGTCCACCGCAGCCACCCTGCACCTCCAGCAGCTGGGTTGGCCCGGGCAGAGCCCGCTTGGGTACTTTCTGTCACACAGGGCTGCCTCTCTTGACTTCCCATTTCTGTACAGTGTACCTGCACATTTGGTAGCTTCCCAAATGAAGTCACATACTTTGACGGAAGGTGGGGCGGGGGGAGATGCCCCCTTTTAATTGTCCTCTTGACTCTTCTGAAAATAGAGTTATTTTTATTCAAAGCCTAATTCAGATAAGTTCCCAATATAAATGAAGAATAGAAAGCATAAATGAATTCTGCCCTGGCTGCCAGTGACAGTGTTCCTCTGCCCTTCCTGGCAAAGCCTGCCTACACTGAACATCTGCTTGGGCCCTGGCAGGGAAAGCTTTTCTGGGTGTTCCATCACTCCCTGATTTTCCTTCCATGACGCCCAGTGGTCAGAAAAGGTAGGGTCAGTTGGTTACGTGTTCCTGTCCCTCATCAGGCCTCATGCACCAAGAACAGAGGACATATGAGTCTGGGCCATTGCCTTGCATGGAGCTTAGACCACCAATGGCCCTCAATCAGTATATGTTGAATGAGGGAACCCTCCCTATTAGAATGCAATATCCTAGAAGTGTAGGGCCATGTTTCCTGCTCCTTTGCCCCTTCGCTGGTGCCTATTAAGTGTCAGCACTCTGCAACAATTTGTTGGCTAGATGAATGAAAGGAAGATGTCACAGCAGACATAGGATGTAAGTTAAGGTTCCAGGATGAGGCAGTACAGAAAGTCCCAGGAACAGTGATGATGGTTAAGATCCCATCACTCCCCTTGTGAGGTCTTGCATACAAGATCCTGGTTACCAATGTAGAAGATCATCAGAGCCACAATAGAAGAGATATCCCTGCTGCCTCTGTTCTGGGTTTAAACCAGCCATATACACAGCAGGTTATTTTTATATCCGGAGCCTAGCACAGTGCCTGACACGTGGTAGTCTCCTTATAAACATACATTGGGCAAAACTGAGTATCTAAAACCTACTAGTAAGTATGTTGCAGTCCACAAGACTGGGAAAACCAAGACTCTGGCCTTGGGGGAAATGTATGTAGGAGCAGGACCCCACTCAAGAATGCTTCCACCTGCTGATATCAATCCCGCAGCCCAAGGTTCTGCAAAAATAAAGCGATGCTAAGGCTCAGATAGCCATTGAACCATGTTGAGGTGAAGTTATATATCTGCCCTGAAGCCCTGTCACACATGAGACCTAGAGGGTGAGAGGTGTCCCCCCCAGCTGAGCTGGGAAGAACCCAGCCTCTCGCAGCAGGTGTGGAACCCAAGAGAGGGAGGCTGGGCAGACTGCACATAAGTGGGAGGCAGTGTCCTCAGGAAAGGAGGGTGCAGAATTCAGAGCAGGGGACAAGGTGGCTGGAGGCCCTACAAAGCTTGCACTTCTTGAGGAACAGTGAGTTTCCCAATTTATAAAATCTCATGTCTCATTGGGTCCATGAGGAATTTGGACTGGGAAAATTCTAAATGTAAGGCAGCGACCACCACAGAGGGAGGTACAAATGTCCTGTCCTCACCTCACAGAATGCGGGCAGGGATGGAGAAATGGCAGTAGGGAGTGGGGTGGGTGTCAAGGCAGCAGTTCTGATTTCTTGGTTTCTGCTTCCACTTCCTCCAGGCTGCAGGAAAGTTCCTTTTTTTGGTTTAGCTGATGATATAGATCCTGCTGGCAAGAAACCCCTCCTGGATCTGGCTGCCGAGTTCATCCAGCCTGGACAGCAGCTGTGAGCTGGTCCGGAGCAGAGCCAGTGAGCCATGTACCTCCAGTGCCTCGCACGGAACAGGGGGCCCCTGCATAGGCTCCAGGGAGGGGGATGGGGGAGCACCCCCACTGCAGCCCTGTAGCTTTGCACTGCGGCTCCATCCCTCCTCCAGGAGTGTTGCAGTGGCTGCCAGCCCCACACAGCTGGCCCAGGAACCAGAACTCCCAGCTCCCAGCCCAGGCCAGCTCTGATGCATGCCTCAGGCTGTATGTAGGCGCACACTTAACTAGGCTGAGCTCAGTTCCTTTGTGTGGACAACAGAAACAGGACAAATGGCTTCCTCTTGCTACCTGGGAACCATTACCATAATGCAGGCAGACAGGAGGCATGAGGTCTGGGAGGAACCACCATGGACTGCAGGCTCATTATTGTTATTGCTTCTGCTTGGCTAGTGAAGGAAGGGCAGGAAGGAATAGCACATGCTCAGACAAGCCTGCCACTTGTGACCAGGGCGAGGCCGGGCTGGGAGCTGTTCACCCTCTTTCTGCAGGTCTGCAGCAGGTAAGCAGGAGCCAAGGCCAGGGGCAGCCCACAGCACCAGGAGAGCTGCACCTGGCTAAAGGAGGCAGGAAGGGGGTTGGGGAGAGGAGGACAGCCTGGACTCAGGATCATGCCGAAGGGCTGGCCTGGGCCACAGCCACTCAGCGACCTAGGCAGGCGGAACAAGCAGGAGGCTGTGGAACCAGAAGGCCATTTGGGAGCCTCCGAGCTCAATCCCAGATCTGGGGGTGGAGCAGCCTTAGCGAGGGCAACTCACAGTGTGGGGAGCAGAGCAGAGAACTCCAGCGTCCTCTGAAGCCTCTGTGCCTCCACGTCGCCGCTGGATGCCTCCTGAGAGAGCACTGGCGCCCTCTTCAGGGGCAATGCATATATGTCAGACTGAACTGAAATACTTCGAGGGGCCACTGGGGTTTGGGAATGCAAAGGGGAGCCAGATACCTCTCCCATAATCTGGGCAATTCCTGTCCAGTGCAACCATTTGGCCTAGAAAGGTAACAGAGGGAGAGCAAAGCAGTGGACTGTGGCTGCCATTCAGGATAGAATGCAATATTCAAGAGGACCAGGAAAGAGCCGGGAGCCAGAGAAATGGGACATTCCCATCTGTTGTGGGGACAGGGTCAGGAAGGCCTTCCAGGAGGGACTGGCCTTTCAGTGGAGATGGCTCTGAGTAGAAGTTCACTCCTGACGTGGGTCTGACTCTGCCACTTCCACAAGCAAGTAGTTTGGAACTCTCCAAGGCTGTATTTTCTCATGTGTAAAATGGGAAAAATATACTTGGCCATGAAGTGTCCGTATGATTGAATGAGATCGTGCACACAAGATGTCTGCTACAGGGCCGGTGAGATGGCTCAGTGGCGTAAGCGCCTGACCGACAAGCACGAGGGCCCGAGTTCGACTCCCGGAACCCACATACGAAAAAAGGGCCGGTGATATCGCTCAGCGACATGGGCGCCCGCTGGCGCGCGAGGTCCTCAGGTCAACCCCTGGTACCCAAAAAAAAAAAAAAGAAAAAAGATGTCTGCTACAAAGCAAGTTTCAACAGCATTCACTGTGATTAAGAACTGAATTTACAGACACAGTGGGACAAGGACAGAGACAGAGTGGCATGAGGGGACAGTGTAGACCAATCCAGCCCATGAGTTTCAGTTTGAGCTACTCAACGAATAATCCAGGAAGTTTCTACATAAAGAGCTTCGGTGAGGAAATGCCTTATGAAATGAACATTTCTTTTTAAAAAGTGGAAAATATATACTATCCCTGTCTTCCTTCTTTTAAGTCAGTTTCCTTTAGTTTTTTCAGCATGCATGTAAGCCTGTCCTTTATCCAGGATGCTGTGTGAGGGTCACAGCAATCTGCAGCGAGCAGGTGGTCTCTACCCTCAAGGAGTTCGCAAGTAACAAGTGCAAGTGCACAGGTCATGCAGAGGGAAGGTGATTGCGGGGAGCTTAGCCCAAACCGTATCTCAAGTATCTCCAGGGCACTGCTAAGGATGGGCTCCCCACTTCCCAGACTCCGCAGTGTTGGGCAGCCCTGCTGCTTCTGCCAAGATTGAGGGCAAACGGACCATTGATCACGCCGGTGAATACAGCGCAGCCGCAGGAGTGAGCCCTAGAGATGCAGTGAGAAATTCCAACACCCAGGGCGAAACTTCCCCACCAGCCTTCCTTCACTGAATTTAAAATCAACAGTCCAGCCGCAAAAGAGAGCATTTGTTCTGTCCTCACAGAGAAACGGCCTGTGAATGTCTGACCTTGGCTCTGACTCTCACCCTTTCTGCCACAGATCAGAGGCGCAGAAAGCGTAACCCTCAATGCACTGAACCGCTGCTATTCAGCAAAAAGCATCGGCTCCTTGTGCAGGGTTATGGAAGGCAATGAAGAATATCACAGAATCATTTGTTGAATTACGCCCACTATGTGAGGTAGCTCAGTAGGCTGTAAGATGGAGTCTTAGGGCCCTGGGATGCAAATCAGGGGCAGAGCTGCCTTAGCCACCTTCTTTGTCACTGAGACAAGATACCCAAAATCCCCAATTTAAAGGAAGAGAGTTCATCTTGGCTCTCATTTTGGAAATTTCGGTCTTTGCGTGGGCTGGCGGCGTGGTGGAAGGGTCTGGCAGAGGAAAGCTGCTCACGTCAAGTCGGCTGCCAGGAGGCAGAGTGAAGGTGGAACCAGGGAGGGAAGCTGACTTTTCCAGGCCATTCCCCCAGTGGCCTGCCTGGTCCCACCAGGCCCTGCCTCCTAACAGCAAGCCAGCGATAGCCCCACAATCCAATCACCTTCCAAATGCCCTGCCTACGAGTGTGGGAGCCTCTTGTCTTGGGGAACATGCAGAACACTTACCTAGCATAAATGAGGCCCTGAGTTCAACTCCCAGTACTGAAAAAATAATTAATGAAAAGATGGAGTGTTTCATTATCCCCGCTTTACAGATGAGAAAACTGAGACTTGGCAAACAGCTAAAACGAAGCAGATGAGGGATGTTCATCAGGACCGGACATCAGAACTACATTCCACTACTCTCACCATTGCCTCACTCAGTGCTGTGTTTTAAGAAGTCTTTATAGGCTGGGTGAGGTGGCGCACACCTATAGTCCCAGCATTCAGGAGGCTGAGGTAGGAGGATCACCATGAGTTAGAGCCTAGCATGGGCTGCATAGTGAGTTCAAGACCAGCCTGAACTACAGACCAAGACCCTGTCTCAGAAAGAAACAAAAAGCAAAACAAAACCAAAAAAAGCCCTTAGAAGACTTTCATACTTTTCTCTATAATTCTTTCTATGCCAGAATAGCACCACTGAGGTTTGCATAAAAAAGTATTGGCAATTCACAGCGGGGGCTGAACCTGGTTGGGATATATGGTTTATTTGACTAAAAGATTTTTTCTAATTAAAACTTTCAAAATTTAAATGTTTTTAAAATTTTAAAAATGTGCCCCACTAGCATCCTGTACTTTATATCTGGTCCTTTCTTTGTTCAGTGACCTGCCTGGCCACAGAAAGAATTTGAACCTGTGGCCCTGGTGGAGCCCATTCCCCAAGCTTCTGTGGCTTTACGTCTTGTGGCCTAGGACACTTCTGTTTTAAAGTTGTTGCATCTTCTTTCCCTCAGGAGGTACTTTGAGCCAACTCACCTGCACTAAGAATTCAGACCACGGGTCCAGCAAAACAAACCCTTATCCCTTCCCTACGCTACCAACTGTGCCTCCTCTGCCCACTCTGTGAAGGGCTCCATAGTCCCAGATTGTGCTCCCTGTCTTCCCAAGGGCATAAGTCCACTGACTCTGGGCAACTCAAAGGGGAGCCAGGAAGCCAGCCTCAACCCATGGTCTTGACCAGACCCAGTAGCCCACAAGGCCTGGCATTGACTGAGACCTCTGAGGTCAAGGCTGGGCTCCTGCCCCTGGACCCAAAGAGCCAGCAAACCCAAGGCAGCTCCCACCCCAGCTCTGCCACGCTTCCAGACAGTACCCTCTGGGCTAGGGCCCAGATCCAAGAGGGTGTTGGCTTGTCCCTTGAGTGACCCAAGGACAGTGAGCGCTTTTTTTTTCACATGCTACTAGACCAAATCTCAGGCAAGCTTGTCTCATGAGACCAGGAAGCAGCTTCCTGATGGGAAAACTGCTATGAAGAAAAAATGTGTGTGTGTGTGTGTGTGTGTGTGTGTGTGTGTGTGTGTGTGTGTTTGGAGTAGGGAAGCAAGGGAGGAGAGAAGGAACAAGAAAGGAAGGGGAAAATAAAGAGAAAACCAGTTCAAAAGATGTGGTTGTCTTTTTGTGGTTAAACACAAGGACTTGATGGTTTAAATTGAGCTCTGAGCCCAGATTGTAGGACAGTTAAAGACTGGGTGGGGCTAGGGAGAGTTCTGAGAACACAGAGTCTAAGAGGATGCCCTGCCCATGGGAGGAGGCAGTGGGAGGAGGGCAAACATCTCTGCTCACCTGGGTCACTGCCCTTTGGCTCGGGCTTCTGGTCTACTTGAAAAGCCTCGACCAGCAAGACTTACCCAGGAGCTTGTCCCGCTCCAAGAAGGCAGCTGCCAGTCAAGGCTGCACAGGTGGAGATCCAGACAATGCGAGCACATGAGAGAGCCAGATGTGAGCTTCAGAAAATGAAGTCATTATAGGGAAAGACCTGAGATAAGAATTTCCAGGTCTCAGAACTGGGACCAGGTCATGCACAGCTCCAACTTCTACGATTCCAGAACTCTTGGCTCAGCAACATGAAGGAGCCTAAGGCATGGCATGAGAGTAACAGCTATTTGTATAGCACTTATCATTTGCCAGACACTGGCCTCAGTGTTCTCTACTGATTCATTTCATCCCCACGTGTTTGTAAAGGAGCACCTGTGAGCATTACCATTTCACAGATGGGAAAACAGAGGCCCACAGAGGCTGACTGACTTTGCAGGTGATGAGGCCATGCCGTGAGCTCTCTGTGTCTTTATTAACTGTGACCCATCAGCTCATCATGGTTGGATGAGAATGCCTAGGACACAGCCTATATGAGATTCCCAAGGCACAGATGGCTGCTGCCCCGTCCCCTTCCTTCAGCCCAGAGTCCTCTCCCCCACCCACACACACAAAGGCAGAAGGTGATGTCCGTGCCCCGTGGGGGTCATCCCCCCAGTTTCCTGACCCAGAAGCGGGTCGGGGTAGTGGGCCACCTGGGCCCTCTGCTCTCTGCAAGATAACCCCCAGCAGCGACAGACCAAAGAGCTTGACAAGTCAGATCCCTCTGATGAAAAACACCCTTTGACTAAAGCCTCCTCTGTGACTACAGTGCCCAGGGATTGCAATTTTCTGGCAAATTGCAATTTCTGGGTATTAGAAACCCTAGTGGCTTTCATTGTTGTTGCTGGAAATCTCCTTAAAATGATTGTGTTAGAATCATCCCACAGCTGCTGGAGGCACATCAGGGTAGCTCCCTGCCAGATCCAGAAGGAGGTCTCAGGGCCGAAGACCAACACGTATTTATTGGATGTCTTTCAGCCAGACCAGATGCTGTGGGAACAAAGCTACAGTCTGTAAACCTGGCCCCTCACCCCCACCTCCACCCCAGAACCAGCAAGCCTGCCTTCTTCTCAAATCACAGTGCCTGTCGAAGGCAAAAGAGTTATCGGAGATCAGGTAAGACCCCATGAAGATTAGTGGAAGGTGAATTCAGGAGCTGCAAAGCTCAGTGATTTGGCGCATTGAGAAATATCAATAAAAGTACCCTCCTGGGGGCTACTGTGAGGCTCTGCCCACACGGCACTGAGCACAGCGTCTGGCCCAGGGCAGGAGCTCAGTAGATGTTGGCTCTTATTCCTTAGGTCGACGCCTCAGTTTACTGACAGGGAAACTGAGGCTGAAGAAGTGGTATTGACTAATAACGCATATGCACTTAGTATCCTTGAGTAGCCCTTTACATATATTTCCTTATTTGTTCCATGAAATCAGATAAGAATTACCTGAGACCCACAAAGTTTAAAGATCTTGCTCAAGGTCATCCAGGCTAGTAAGTGGCCAACATCAGAGTCACAGGAAAATGGGCTGGAGGGGGTGGCTTGTAGATAATCCTTGCCTGCTTGGCATCTAATAGACTCAAAAACGTGGTGGATGGATGAAAGGGGTGACTAGATGGGTAAGAAGGTCTGAGTTTGGTTACACCGTCGAAGTCTTGTTGAAATGGCATCATTGCTGAATCATTCTATAGCACCAAGGAGAACGGTACTGTGTTTCCTAGGACTAACATGGGTCACAGGAACTTCACCAAAAAAGAATGTTTCTGGGGCTGACAGGGGATTCGCATAACAGAGATGCCATCCGTTATAGAAGGTATGCCTAAACCTGACGTTTTGGGGGCCAGAGACCAAGGACCAAGTACTACTAGTACTGGAGTTCTACGCCAGTACTCTGGCCACTCTGGATGCACAAGAAAAGAATGCCCAGGCCTGTTCTTAGCATCCGGTGAGGAGCTGAGGATGTGAAAGGGACAGGACAAGCTGAGCTCTGGATCTGAGGAGGAGACGCTGCACCTGCAGGGGTCTGGAGGTGCTACTTGATGAATGAGTGCCGACCAAATAAGCAGGTGAGTGACAGTTTGGAAGATCAAGACATTAGTGCGGTGGGAGTGGCCCCTATGGCTCTATGCCACTCCTATCTACTCCCAGTGGCTCTGCTCAGTGCCCAGGCCAGGGGAACACTGTGCGCGGAGTCCTCCAGCCCCAAGTGTCCCTTTCCAGCTTGTCTAAGATCTGGACCTCTTGAGATATTTCTTAGGCATGGAATATTCCCGAAGGCTAAAATTCAAGGTGGACCGACAGCACCCACCCAGCCCTCGCCTGTGAGATATGAGACAGCACAGGAAGTGAAGCAAGTAAAACAAAAGGGACATCACAGTGTCAAAGTTGAAAGACAAAAATGTAGAGGAAGCCAAGTGTGATGCACACGCCTCAGGAGGCTGAGGCAGGAGGATCCTAAGTTCCTGGTCGTCCAAGGAATTTACCAAGCTCTGTCTCAAAATCTATGCTAGAGCGCTTAGCATGAGTGAGGCTCTGGGTTCAATTCCCTTCCCCTGGGGAGTGGGGTTCAGAGGAGACTAAAGAGCAGACAGGAAAGTGAGTCGTGCTTGACTGGATCCTAGCTTACATTTCAAAAAATAAGAAAGGAAGAGGTGGGGGAGGCACTAAAGAACATATAAAGATTATAAAGAATTATGGTCTCTTAAATGCTTGGTAGAATTTTTCAGGGAATCCATATAAACCTGGTGCCTTCTGTTCTAGAAGGTTAATAATGATTGATTCAGGGGCCGGTGAGATGGCTCAGTGGCATAAGCGCTTGCCTGGCAAGCGCAAGGGCCCGAGTTCAACTCCCGGAACCCACATACGAAAAAAGGGCCGGTGATATCGCTCAGCGGCACGGGCGCCTGCTGGTGCGCGAGGTCCTGAGGTCGACACCCAGTACCCACAAAAAAAAAAAATAATAATAATTATTGATTCAATTCTTTAATAGACACAGGACACAGGCCTATTCAAATTGTCTGTATCTTCTCATGTGCATTTTGGAGGTTGTATCTTTCAAGGAATTAGTCCATTTCATTTAAATTATAAATTTGTGGGCATAGAATTGCTTGTAATTTTCTTTTATTATCCTTTTAATATCCACGAGATCTTTAGAGGTGTTCTCTCTTTCAAATTTACATTACTAATATCTCTCTGTCTGTGCCTCTGTCTCTGTCTCTCTCTCTCTGTTGGAGATTGAACCCAGGGCCTCTCCACTGAGTTCTGTCTCCAGCATCTTTTTGTATTTTTTATTTTGAGACAAGGTTTTACTAAGTTGCTAAGTGCCTAGCTGGACTCCAAGTTACTCCTGCTTCAGCCTCCCAGAGTGCTGGGATTACAGGCATGCACCACCTCCCCCCCCCCCCGCTTTCTCTCTTTTTTTCGTAGTTAGCCTGTGTGGAGGTTTATCAATGTTACTAATATTTTTAAAAAGACAGTTTTGGGTTTGTTGATTTTCTCTATTGATTTCCAGTTTTCAATTTCATTAATTTTTGCTGTAATTCTTAATTCTTTTCTTCTGCTCATTTTGGATTTGATTGTTTTTTCAAGTCTCTTAAAGTGATAATTTAGATTATTGATTTTTAATCCTCCTTCTTCTCCAATATATGTAGTCAATGCTATAAATTTTCCTCTAAGGACTGCTTACACTGCATCCAAAATATCAGTAAGCTGAGATACTGGAAAATCATCAAATCAGAATAGCAAAATCCTAGATAGTAAAGATTAACAAACACATTCTAATGAAGGGTAACTGGGTTGAGCTCAATAAGCTTCATTCATATTTATCTCTGGGATGTTCTGAGGCCACCAAAGGTGGCAGGTAAAGGCTTCACTCTATTTTTTCTTCAGGGTATCTGTCATTTTCCTAGCCTGGAGACTTCCACAAAAAGCAGTCTAGAGTCACAAGCCAGGAACGATCTCCTGAGACAAGTTTATGCCTTTCACCTTTCCTTGAGAATGGACCATATCTGGAAGCCACTGACTTTATCCTTACTGAGAAGAAATTCACTCTGTCCTAGGCAAACAATCAGACTTTTGAGACCAGAATACAACATTGTGTTGTGTGAACCTTGAGGATAATCTCTTAACGTTGAAACTAAATTCTCTTTAACTGCTAAATTAGAACGTTATTGTTCAAAGAAGTGCACAATTTACAATAAGGTTTTCTACCAGCCTCCTTGAAATATGGCGGTCTTCCGTACTCTTCAGGACTAGAGCTATTGTGTGAAATTAGGTACACTTGGATGCTTTCATGAACAATGTTAGCATATTTAAATTTTAATTTACAATGTGTAGAGCTGTTGAAAGCAACAGAATTTCATTGGGCTAACTAGTTTCCAAGGTAAGAATTATTGAGTGACACGAATTTAATTTGTCCCCATTGTCCTGAAGCATAGCCCATCTGACACAGACTTGGGCCCCCTTGGATTACCACCCCTGGCTTCCTTCCCAAGTTTTTTATTTCCTAAATATGCTTTTGCCACTGCTTCTAACACCTCCCAAGCTGACAAGAGTACAGGTTAGGCCAGACCTACATAGCCAAAATGTTCTATGTACAAGGCAAGGCACCCTCCATTTCTGCACTTGGCTAAAATGCTGCACTCAGATCGGTGAGCTGTAGCCACGGAGCCAGATAATATAAGGGTGTTTTCTTCCACTAGGAAACAGGAGATGGGAGAGGGCTGCACAATAAATGTCTCATCCCTCCCTTCTGTGGACTGCTCTGAAGACAGGTTCGTCCCCAGAATTCTTCTGGAAAAAATCCAAAGTGCAGCAGACACACGCACACCAGGTGACTTACCTGTCACTTCCTGGCTTGTTGTGAAGTAATAGCCAGCACAGTAACACATGGCGTTGTCACATATATTTCTTTGACTCTTTTCTCATTTTTCTTGCGCTTCATGTCCCTGGTCTTACATCTTTGCAAATATAATGTCTGCACATAACCCTTTCTCAAAGCTCTGCTTTCAGAATATAGAGGCTGAAGCAGTTGTCTGTGAGTCATTCTAGAAACAGTTCCCAGCACGAGATTAATTAAGGAGTTGAATATCTTGCCTGTATTAAAGTAATAGGTACTTCATTTCTGGTGGTCCGTTTCTGGTAATAATCCTTTAGCATTTGATAAACTCATGTTTGCTTTAATTTGCACTGCAGTTAATTGGGATAGAGTGCAGGTGGAAGGAGGTCAAAGTATTGGAAGATCAATTGGCCATGAATCTGAACCAACATAGGGACAATGTTAATCACAATGATTGCAGATTAGGATAGTTTCTTCTGACAGCATTAAAGGCATTTAAATAAGTAGCTGGGTCCAGGAAATTGACCTAAGGCTCTAAAATCCACTGCAGAAATTACCTCTGCAGAAATATAAAAGGATTTTATTTCCTGCAACCTCTGGGAAGACTATATTGAAAATCAGGTCCAGGATCTGAGTCACGGCTGCTGTGAAGTTGAAATCCACAAACTGAAATATTCTGTGTTAGGCAGTCAAGGGCCCAACTGGGAATGTGCAGGACTCTGAGACCTCAGGTGGAGACATTTAGGTAGATGAACTTGAGCATCCAGAAACTCCAAAATCTATTAAGGACTCCTTCCTCAAAGATGTGGCACCTTCACCTTTGCCAGAGAAGATGACTCCACTTGCCTGGAGAGTGAATAATGATCTCACAAAGTTATGCTTGTCCTCCTTGAGACGAGCTAACCTCCACCAACCTTCATTGTCTTCAGACTGATAGCCAGGGTCAGGTCTCAGCAAGCTCAGATAAAGATGTAAAGTCTCTGTTCCGGGAAGAAATTGCCCAAAGAAATTACTCGGATTTTGAAGGCAACATAGCAAAACTTCTGCTCTATTTCTATGCGTATGTTGCCTCAGACAGCCACTAGTTTTGATTATGGGCAACAAATCCAAGTTGTGGTTCCAAGTTCAAATTATGTTTCTTGAGCCATGTGACCAACTAGTCCAGGTGTAGTAGTGGTATCCGTGGTGCACAAGGAAGTGGAAATTCTCAATAGAAGAGTCATAGCACAGGGCCCTCAGGTTCTGGAACATCAGATTCTGGCCCATCACTACGGAGGATACCTATGCTGTTTGAAAAGTAACTCCTGGCACCTGTTGGATGCAGGCAGAAGAGCTGACCGCAGGATGTCCTGTTCCTATGAAATCTGATCTCCTGGGCCGGTGAGATGGCTCAGCGGCATAAGCGCCTGCCTTGCAAGCGCGAGGGCCCGAGTTCGACTCCCAGAACCCACATACGAAAAAGGGGCCGGTGATATCGCTCAGTGGCACGGGTGCCTGTTGGCGCGCGAGGTCCTGAGGTCGTCCCCCTGGTACCCACAAAAAAAAAAAAAAAAAAAAAAAAAAGAAATCTGATCTCCTGTTGTGAGCTGGGTATTATCTCACCTACAGAGGCCTAAGCTTGGACATACACAGTAGCAACCTGTCATGCAATGAAAGAGGTCTAGATCTTAGCAGATCCAGAAAGATTAAATAAATTACAGAAACAGTTGGTCCGGATCCCATTTCATGCATCTCTTACAAAACTCAGTTCAGTAGCATTGCCGCTGCGTTGTCACCTCAACCAAAAGTGGCCCTTAAAGATGATAGTAAAGGGTAGTTCCTCCAGTAGGACAAAATGGAAGCAGTTCATTTAATCATGCAAACGGGATGTATACTACCTTCATGGCAGTCTTAGAGAGCCAGTTGGTCAAGGGCCTGAAAGGAACAGACTAGGAAATGAGAAATGAGGAAATCTAAGGAAGCAGTATATAAATGAGTCTATGGAAATTGATGAATGAATTGCATCAAGTGCATGAATAAATCTTTGAGTCTCACATTAAGGCTCACCAGAGAACATCTATGATTTTGGAGCTCTTGGCTACCACATAAATAGGATGGCCCATTCTGTTTGTCATTGAATTTCTCTCCTCAGATAGCTCAGTATTTGTTCCATACATTCATGAACAGGGTAGTCAAGGTGACAAGGGTGCATTAAATGTGATCAATAATTACAGTGAATGAATAAATTTTTTAAAAATGCATCACAGTAAAAGACACTTTGCCATTAATTTGTCTCAAAAATACTCCCCCTCATTTTGAACACACTTATCCCATCATTCCTGCCACTTTCTGAAGCAGTTCTGGAAGTCCTCTTTCATGAGTGTCTTTAGTGATGTTGTCATGGCTGCCTCAATGTCCTGAATCCATTCCAAATGTTTAACTTGCGTTGTCATTCTGATGGTGGGGAAGAGCCAGAAGTCCCACAATGCCACATCCCATGAACAAGGTGGATGAGAACTGGATGAGAACATATCATAATGTTTTTAGTTTTTTATGTGTTTGTTGTCACATCATAATGTTTTTATGAGCCCCCTTTCTACTAGATAGCACTGGGCAGCAGCATTCACCAGTTTCGATCGCACCTCATAAAGACACTCACGAGTGAAGACTTGTAGAAACGCTTCAGAAAGTGGCAAGAACAATAGGATAAGTGTATTTGAAGTAAGGGCAGAAGTATTTTGAGGGGGATAAATGGCAATGTGTCTTTACTGTAATATATTTTTAAAAATTTAAACATTCACTGTATATAATGATCACATTTTATAGCTTACACAAAAGCCCCAAAATAGGGACCACCATTTATTATTTACTGAGCACTCAGCACACAAGAAAAGCAAGAGCAATACTTTAAAAGTAATTTTTAAATTGAAAAAATAAAAAGGTTAAAAGTTTTTAAAAATTAATGAAAATTGGAAAAAGACTAAATGCTGAGTCCTTGAAATGGCACTATTCATCATGTAGCACAGCCGGCCACCTAGTGGCAGGTCGCTTACTCGGGAAAACTCACTTCAGGGCAGGCAGCAACTCATCCTTCCTGGAATTGACATCAACCCCAGAGAAGAGTTTTCTTCAGTGAAAGGCACCACACACAAACCCCTCAGTGCGCGACACGATGCCCAGGGATGGTAACACTGTTGGAGAATGACTAAATAAGTGAATGAACACTGGAAATAAGTATGAACCAGACCATTTTGTGAGCTCAGGAAGACCAGGAAATCCCCAAGGCTCTTCCCTATTCCTCAAGCCAAGCCTTACTGCAGGCTCTTCACTGGGCCATCGTAATTCCCACTCAGATATACCCACATCTGCATTCTCTTTCTGACAGCCCTTGCCCTCCAGGTTAAGCCCCCAGAATCTCTCATATTGGTAAAACACCTTGACTGACAGTATTTTATTTTATCCTCACCATAATCTCATGAGACAGGAATGTGTGTGAGAGACAGTGCTCATCAATATCCATTTTCTCCTCTTCCTGGACACAGGACTAACCGACATTTCCCGCTCTCTGCAGTTAGGTTAGGGTCAAGTGACCTAGTGCAGACAAATGGAAAGTGATGTCTGCTGCTTCTGTGCCTAGCACTCAAATCTCCATTCTTGTCTGTCCCGTGGAGACCTTGGAGGCCACACATTGAAGACGGCCGGGCCACAAGGTGGAAAGAGGCTGCGGCCCTAATGACTGATGCAGAGCCCCCGCCCCCATCCAACCTGCATCAGACTTACACACAAACACAAAAGGTTTTTATTTTGTTAAGCCACTGGGGGTTGGGGGTTATTTGTAGCAATAGTTATCCTAGCCTGAACAACACAAGAAGATGGCATGCATTTTATTTAAAAGAATGTTCAAAAACCAAGACATCAAAAGGAGAAAAAAACCATAGCTGATGAAAAGTCATCTGGTTTGTAGTTAATCACATATAGAGATTATTTTTGGCTCAATCACTTGCAGGTTATGGAACACATCATTTAACATCTCTGAACATCTTTTTTTTCTGTTAAATAAAATGAAATATAAGTGTTTTTGCAAGTTTATCATTAGGACGATTAAGGTGAGAGATACTATTCACAGTATGCCAGGCATAGATGCTGACAGGCAGTAAGTGCTCAGTGAACATCCACTTTCAAGGTTGTTAAGTCAAGGATTCACATGGAGGTAAGATCAGAGCCTGGGTTGGTGCGCCAGTTTCTGAGGGCTCATCCAGAATAGCCTCCAATGTTTCCCCCCAGCTCTGTTTCGTGCTGCTGCCAAATAGCCACCTTTTTCTTATAAAGGAGCTCGTGTTAGAATTCATGTTTCCGAAACACTGCTGAAGACATCTTCTGAAATTTCTTTGCTGCCTCATTTTTAAAGGCTGGGATCAGAGTCCTGGGCAGAACTGAAATGATAAGGCATGAGTTTTGTTATCACTGAATTCTACTGCAATTAGAATAAAGGTGTTGATGAGGTCAAAAATAGTGACCAAAACCACAGTATTCCACTGTGTTATTTTTAGATTCAAACTTTGGGTATTTTCTATAGTGTGTGAAAAGAACATCTCAGCAGTGAGGTTTTGTTTGTTTGTTTGTTTTGTTTTGTTTTGTTTTTTGTGGGTACCAGGGGTCAACCTCAGGACCTCGCACGCCAGCAGGCACCCGTGCCACTGAGCGATATCACCGGCCCTTTTTTTGCATGTGGGTACCGGGAGTCAAACTTGGACCCTCGTGCTTGCCAGGCAGGCGCTTATGCTGCTGAGCCATCTCACTGGCCCCCAGCAGTGAGTTTTTAAAGGGTCTCTATTCACTGACCTTAATTGCTGCCTGGGTCTCACTGAGCCCTCTCCTGGTTGTGAGTGCAATCTGGTCTCTTCCTAGACGAGAAATGATGCCAATTCTCTTGCTGGAGTTTAGGAATCTTCCCCGTGAAAGATGCCTGGAACCAACTCACCTCCACCTTTCTTTACAAGAAAGATCAGAGTGGAGCCTGGGCAGCCCAAGGGCAGAGGTTGACCTCAGAGTGTTCTGTCAAAGGGTGATAAGGGCCTCCAACCCCAAGGGGGGAAGCCACCATGTTTCAAAGTGACAAAACACTGAAAGAACAGAATAGGAAATCTCCTGGCTGCAGACTACTAGCTACATCCAGATGACTGCAGGCCACTCCTCTCCCAGAAGATACAGACAGCATAAAACTCCACCAAGCAATTTGGAGACAGCACCATCCACTGCTACCACTGCCATTGTACCCTCTACTTTCATCCTGCCCCAGCTCCCAAGTAAAGAAATGGTCCAGGTGACAACACCTGAGACCCTGTACCCACTGTCAGGATCCCTGAGTGCCCCCCACAGAGCTTCTTCCACGAGGGGAGCTTTTGTGAGCTTTCCAAGGGAGAGGGCAAGTAGACCTAGAAAAAGATAACATCTTTTTTTAAAAAAAGAATTTTGGAAAAACTGCATTAAGCAAAGACAAATAGCTTTCTATACTACAGAATTTCTGAGAGTATTAAGGAGACATGTATACTCAGAATCAGTAGAGGGGATTACAGCATGGCATTTTCAAAATTTACTTGCACACTGCAGCCTTATATTCAAAGAGCATCTTACAACACACCTGCTGAGAAACACTTCCTTCAACAACTAAATATTAGCAAGCTTTCTATCACTATAGCAACATGCCTGAGACAATCAACTTATAAATAGGAAAGGTCGATTTTGGCTCCCAGCTTTGGAGGTTTCAATCCACAATTGATTGGTCCGGATGCCTTGGGCAGCATATCATGACAGGAGCTTGTGACAGCAAAGTCACATGCTTCATGACCAGGAGGCAAAAGAGAACAAGGAGGGGCATGGATTTCAAGATCCCTTTCATAGACACACCCCCTGTTACCTAAGGACTTCTCACTGGTCCCCCCTCCAGAAGGTTCTACCATCTCCCACTAGTGCCACCTTTGGGTCCAAGCCTTTAGCACATGAGCCTTTGGAGAACATTCAACATCCAAATTACAGCAGGTGGTAAACTCATCCTCTCTAAGTCCTGGCCAGCGGATAGCAGGCTCTCATGATAGAAAGAGCACAGCACTCACTGTCATGACACCAGAGCTTCCCCTCACATCTTCCACTCTACCCGTGCCTTTGGCTACTTCTCTTCTTTGCTTTGACCTCCATTTCCTTCTTGTAAAGAGGGGATACTGGAGAGACCTGCGACTCCCAAACTGTTTCAGGAGAGCATGGCATCACTCCCCTGGTTCCAGAACAGCCATATAATGTCCAATGTCCAAGTTAAGGAAAACGAGCTCCTCCTGCATTAATCAGCTCTTTCCTGTTTTATATTAAGGATTTGCTAAAGATTTCATTTGAATAACTTTATTTGCTAAAACTGGCTGAAAACCTCCAGAGTATTTGATCTCCAAGGAGAATTCCAGGCACGTGGAATTGTCCAAGTGTATAGAATCCAGATAGAACAGCCTGGAATGACAAGACCTACCCAGCAGGGGAAGTTGCTAGCTCTGTGGTAAGACCAAGTCTCGAGACCTCAGGGAAATTTTTGGGTCTAAGCCATCAGCTACTAGGAATAAAAAGGAGACGATGCGATTGCACTGAATATTGTCTCAGGACCTGTTTGAGGGGCATAGGATGCGATAAACTGTCATCTAAGAGTTGTCTGTGAAAGGAAGAAGGTCATGAATCACCTAAGGAGGGGCAACGCGGTCATTTTGTGTTCAATGATTCACACACATTACTGAAGAAACAAAAAGTCTCAGCTGCACCAGGTCTTAGAAGTTAAACTGTGCTACCTGGGCCCAAATTTGTATGTTGAAGTCCTCACCCCCACAACCTCAAAGTGTGACCTTGCTTGAAGATGAGGTCTTTACAGAGGCAATCAAGTTAAAATGAGGTTTTTCAGGTCGGCCCTCACCCAGTATAACTGACATCCTTATAAAAAGGGAAAATGCAGGCAGAGAAATGTGGAAGGAGGTTGATGTGAAAAGACAGAGAACATGGCTGTCTACAAGCCAAGGAGAGAAGCCTGCCACAGAGACCCTAACCCTTTCAGCCCTCAGGAGGAAACAAACCTGCCGAGATCTGAATTCGAGATTCTCGCCTTGAGTTCAGACTTTTTGCCGTTTAAACCACCCAGTTTGTAGTACTCTACCATGGCCGCCATAGTGAGTGAAAACACCAGGCCTGAGCATAGGGTGCTCTGCCACACTGGCAGTGGGGAGCCAGACCCAGGGCAGAGGCCAGGCAGATGGGGTTACCTGCCTCTGCGTCACTGTCACAGCCTCTTCCTTTTTCTGCCTGCCCACTCACTCCTGCTGCCCCATCCACGGTTTTCCCCGACAATTTTCCTCAAAGAGCCCTTTCTTTGCTGCCTGGGTGCCCAGGAACCTACAAGAATGCTGGGCCACCTTTGCAGGAGATCACCGCAGAGCTTCCACAACCCAGCTGCAGCCTCCACAGCTAGCTCTGAGGAAACAGCACAGTGCATAAACTTCAGTCCTTTTCTCTCCCAGGACCCTTCTAAGGCCTCACTGGCCTCCCTTTTCCATTCCCTCAACTGCCAAGTGCCTGAGCCCCACCCCAGATGGGGAGGGGCTTGTATTTTTCAAGCTCCCACCCCCACAAAAGGGTCCAAACCTGTAGTCAGGGTCAGACAGAAGGATCGAAAATTTGAGGCCAACATGAGCAATTTGGCAAGATCCTGTCTCAAAATGAAATTTGAAGAAAAGGCTGGGATGTAGCTCAGTGGTAGAGTACTTAGCACAGGTTCAATACTCAGCACTGACAAAAACAAAAACAAAACAAAATGAAAATCAAGAGCCTTATGTATTAAAATCTGTGGGCTTCAACCAAAGCAGAATTAAGAAGAAAATACGTAACTTTAAAATCCAAATATGAGGGAATTAGAAAGAAAATCAGTCAACTAAGAATACAACTCAAAGGCATTATGGTCATGGGGCAGTTTAGTTTTTCAATCTCCCTGTAACCTTTCCTGACAACCAGCTGGACTAGATAGGATATCACTACCAAAAATAAAACAAAGCCCATGGATAACCTAACTTTTTCAACCAGATCAGGTGTCAGGAAACCTATCAGACCCTAGAATATGGACAAATGCACTAAACCAGCAGCGGCAGAAATGAGCCACAGAAAGAAGACGCCCTGAGCAGAAGCCTGGGCCGACAGGTCAGGGTGCACCCTGCAAGGAAAGAAGTCTCCCCGCTCACAGTGGTGGGAGACAGCGAAAATATCTGTGGGCAGAGGGAAGAGGGTGGAACCGTTTAAATCCCCTAGAGGCTCAGAAATATCCAGCGAACAATTCATTCCAGAGGGGAAGTGCCCCAGTCAGAGGGACGGAAAATTACTGAAAAGGGAAGGCAAAGCTAAACAGCTGAGGAATACTACAAGCAAGTGAAAGAGAAAGCTCAGACCATAGTGGAGAAGGGAGCAGGGCAAGAAGGTCTCCGAAAGCACTATACAACACAGCCTGTGGAACAGCAGGGCTGGGAAGGTGAGAGACACACAGCCCAGAGCCCAAGCACTGCATGTGCGGGAGGCAGGAAATCTCCCTAAACCAGACTCATGTTGGCAGACAGTCCTGGCTAGAGACAGGTCTGATTTTGAGTCATTCATGATATGAACAGAGCACTCTTTCTTGGCTGCTCTCTGTGTGCAGGAACGTGGCTTCACTTTCTGCATCCACCATCGTAAACCGTCCTCACTATTACTGACTCAGTTTTGCAAACCAGGAAATTGGGGCTCAGAGGTGCTAAATGTCCCATCCAAGATCACAGTGAAAAGTACTGAGCCCGAGCCGGTGAGATGGCTCAGCGGTGTAAGCGCCTGCCTTGGAAGCGCGAGGGCCCGAGTTCGACTCCCGGAACCCACATACGAAAAAAGGGCCGGTGATATCGCTCAGTGGCACGGGTGCCTGTTGGCACGCGAGGTCCTGAGGTCGACCCCCCGGTACCCACAAAAAAAAAAAAAAGTACTAAGCCCATCTAGTTCTTGCCAGTTCTTTGAATGCAGGCCCCTGTCTACCTCCTGAGGACAGAACCTTCTGCAACAAGGCTTGGCTGCAGGGCGAAGAGGGGTCCTCCCGGAGTACCTGGGTACCCGGTTTCCACCTGTCCTGAGCCTCAAGCGCTGACTCTCCTGAGCACTTGCCACCACCTCCCACTAGAGGGCATCATTACTTTATTTTTCTGGTGCCTGAAGGTGCACCAAAGCCACATAAAACTTCAAAGCCAGATAAGTGGGCTGCCTGGAATTCTGTGGTAGCTTCCAAGAAACCAGAATCCTGGTGCCAAAGCCGGCAGACATGAGAGGGAGGAGAGACAGGAAGTGACATTTAGCAGAGGACTTCTGCATGCACATCAGCCAATTTGCATGCCTTAATAGCAATAGCGAATAGTAACACTTTGCATGTGCAAGGCACTATTGTATGCCTGTACGAGTTTAACTCGCTTAGTCCTCATAACAAGCCATGAACTAGGTGCACATCCACAGAACGGTTAAGTAACTTGCCCAAGAACTCACAGCTAGTGTGTGCTATGGTCCTTTGGATCATTCAGTCCTACCCTGTAAGATAAATGTCGCTGTTACCAGCTTGGGTCGATGGCCATGGATCAATCATGGGTGAGAAATAACCCTATGGGCTGAAGGCCCCAACACTGTGGTGTTGTTTTGGGATGATCGTATAATCCAGTCTATCTTCACGGATACAAATAAGGTACATAACTCTAGCAGTTTCTCATTAACTTCTTAGTGTGATTTTGGATATAGCTGGGCCTTTGAAGAAACCAGGGCTTTACTGGGGGATGGGGGTGGGGGTGATCTATAATAGTTAACCTCTAAAAATGGTACTAATAATACTTTCCCTCTTGTATATTGCTCCTCACATCGAAAGGTGAAATCTAATTCTCCTTATCTAAAATCCAACTTTTTAATAACTACTTTGGCCATTTGAGTGATGTAAGATGACATTCTGGGACCTCCAACACTAGTTCTAACTAGCCTCTGTCTCTTGGAACAGTCACCTTTGAGATGCCCGGTCTCAGCAGCTGTCATGCATGAGAAGCCACTCTACTTTAGAAACCATTGCTATACAGTGCTGCCCTGAATTTGGGGGGTTTTGTTATTTATATTTTTGTTTTTGTGTTTCAGCGCTAGGAATTGAACCCAGGGTCTCATGCATGCTAGGCAAGTGCTCTACCACTAAGCTACATTCCCAGTCCTTTTTTAAAATTTTGAGACAGGCTCTCATTAAGTTGCTCAGGCTGACCTCAAACTTGCTATCCTCCTGCCTGAGCCTCCTGAATAGCTGAGATTAGAGGTATGCACCACCATGCCAGGCTTCTTTGAGAATTATGCATATTCTGTTGATAAAAATGCATGTAGGCATTTCCACATGGAGTTTTGCAAACAACGTCAGGGGGTTATGGACATCCTGAAACCCTCCCACGGCTCCTCAAGAACCTCTGTGCAGGCTCAGAGCCAGTCTAGACCTTGGTGACCTCTTGCTCAAGGAATGACTGAACAATATAGTAAACTTTATCCTGAGGGCACCAGAGTCATGAAGAGGGTGTTAAAATATTTAGATTTGGGCATGCCACAGCAAATGTCAGTTTGTAGAGTACAGCGGCAGTAAAGTAGAGAATGAATGCATGTGACCTAGAGGTTGGGAAACGATTGAGAAATCACTGTGGAAATCCAGGGAGATTCACCATTTACTATATTCATCCATTCACCCATCCATTCATCCATTCATCCACCCATTCAACAAATATTGCTCCATCCCCTAATATGAGCACTTGCCATAATATGGTTCGGTCAATATTTTCAGCTTTGGGAATTATTACTAAGAACATGTGTACCATATTGTTTTGTTATTTAATTGTTTTAATTAATGTATGCCTTGGCTGACTTGAGTTTTCTTTTACACTTTGCTCCAACAAGAATTGAATTGAATTGAAACAGTACAAGAATTCTGACAAATCCCACCATTCTCCAGACAGATGATAAAGCCTTAAGATGTTACTAAGGGCAACATGGAAAACTCCAAATTCTGGTTCCAAATTACCCACAAGTGGCAGCACATTGTCAATAGAAAGAAATGCAGAAACTCCATCTGTGCACTGTCTTTTCAAAGCTCCCCAGTCACCTGTCTTGCAGAAGCACAGATCAGCGGGATTTTCTGGTCCCCAACATTTTCAGACCACCACTGCGCACTCCCTGCTGAAGCGCCCAAGAGCATTCGAGTGGAGACTGAAACCAACGCTCTCCAGAGGAGGTGGAGGAGGGAGGAAGATGGAGAGAGGAAGCCTGGTTCAACAACAGAGTGGGACAAGGGACAAGAAAGTGTTGTTCTTAGTGTTTCTGAAAATAACTCCATTCAAGACATCTCATTCAAAGTTGTTCAAACAGGAAAACAAAATAGAAATCTTGTGCTGTCATTATTCCCAGGGCTTATTGGAAGATGGAGAACGTCACCTTGATTTGTAGAATAGTGCAGAGAGCAGAAGCCCTCTCCCAAGTTGTGTGCAATAAAGATGTTCAGGACTGCAGGACCTGCCTTTGGTGTGCGAGCAACTTGGTTTGGGGAGGGGGGATTACCTGAAAGAGGGGAGGGTTAGGACAAAAATGAGCAACAAAATAAAAATGGAGGTATGTTTGTCAAGTGTTTTTGTTTTTGTCTCCACTTTCCATCTGTCAGCAATGGCTCTTCACCTCCACTTCCAGAGAACATGGAAATTGGTCTCAGCTTTCCACTCACCAGTTCTAGAATCTCAGGCGCTCAATCTGTCTGGCTCTTGATTTCTTTACCTACCAGATAGGAATAACATCACAGGCCTGACTATTTTCTGAATTGCGAGCATCTCTTAAGAATATGGCTGATTGTGAAAGTTAAAGGTACTTTTAAAACACATGATTTTTGATGCTCTACTTGTCATCTATTCCTCCCCCAAACTGAGAATCCATTCCCCGCCCCCACCCAACACAAACACATACAATTCATGCATTCATTGACTCATTCAACAAATATTTCTTTAGTACCTGTTATGTATAAAGCACTGTTTTAGGCATTGGGGGTACATCAGGGATAAAACAATCCTCTTGGAGCTTTCTATTTTAGTGGGAGAAAGCAAATAAATAGAAAATACATCAGGTAGTAAATATTATAGAAAAAAATAAAGTGTGCAACAAAAACCTGAAGTCTACGTACTACTCTGGCAAGAGGCAGAAGCTGTATGCATATGCCTCTGTGTGTGTGTGTGTGTGCAATAGAGCACGCAGAAGGAAAAAAGGAGGGAAGGAGAATCTGAGAATTGGAGGTAAATGTATCACAGAAATGTATGGGCATGTGCATAATTTTGGCAGTGAGAATTGGGATGGACTTGTTCTGATTTTTGGAAGAACACAGAGTCCAAGACCTATTTTTTCTATGATTCATTGTTCTGGCTTTGTGTGGACTGGGGCACAGAAAGAGTCTAGACAAGGTGCCCTGTGGGGCTCAAGTGGCAGGTAGCCCAGTTGTGGGAGCAGAATGAGAGTGGCTGGGGAATCACACCTGTTGGGGACCTCACACTCAGCGCTGGTAAAAGCTGAAACAAGGACACAGGGGGACCACCCTTCCATGTTGCCTGCTGTCTGTCCTAGTCTCAGGCTCAGTTCCTCTGAGGATAATGACCTGGAAACTCCGCAGGTCCTGTAGTCACTGTGCTCTGCAATAGAGCAGACACTTCTTTCCATCTGCTCTAGCCAGGCTCCAGCTCACCAGGCTCACCCGGGCTGTGGGGCACCACAGACCCTGTAGCTCTGACTCTGCAAGATGCAGCTTCTGAGAACTTCAAGGGTACGGGACCTCCATACGTGGTAGCTATTGCTACCTCTCCTAGCCTGTAAAATAGGTATAACCCGTATAACCTTATGTGATGGATCATGAAAATCATGAGTATTGTTCATGGTAATAATAATAAGAAGAAGAAGAACAGTATACCCCACACACAAAGATTTATTGTGCACTGGGCACTGTGCTAGTTTCTTCACACACATGATTTCTATTTAAGTATTTCCACAAGAACTACAATTATACCCATTTGCCTTAGTCCATTTTCTATATTTTCATTTTTCTGTTGTTTTCTATAATAGAATACCTGAGCTGCATAGCTTATAAAGCAAAGAAATTATTTATCTCACAGTTCCAGAGGCAGGAAGTCCAGATTTGGGTGGCTGCAGCTGGCAAGGGCCTCAGGCTGGATCATAACAAGATGGATAAGCAGAAGGGTAAGCAGGTGCATGCAGAAGGTGGAAAACACAAGGGGAAGCCTTGCTTTATAAACACCCACCATTGCAGTGTCTAATCTAGTCCCAGGAGATAGGCAGTAAACCCCCCTAATGACCCATTCACCTCTTAATGGCCACCTCCAAACATCATCATAATGACAATCAACATGAGCGTCAGTGGAACACACCATATTCAAACCGTGGCACCATTTAATAGATGAGAAATTTGAAGTGGCAGTTTTTTAAAAATTGCCCAAGGCCACACTGCTAGTACATTGTAGAGCCAGGACTCCAAATTAGATCTGTCTCCAAAGGTATGCTTAACTGATTTTTATAAAGTACATCAGTTGTAATAGGAGTATCAGTACCTGCTAGGAAATGGACCGTCCCAAAATTTAGCGGCTTAAGATGGTCACCAATTTTTTTAAGATGGCCCACAATTTTGCAGACCAACAACTGTGGTTAGGCTCAGGTGGATGGTTCTTCCAGTCTTCTCTGAAGTCCCTCATGCATTCTGTGCCCAGCATGCAGTTGTCTTGGTGGCTTTGCTGGTGTTCCTGGCTGCGGTCTGGGGTGGAATGTGGGAGTCTTAGCTCTCCCCCACAGCGTCTCATCCTTTCACGGGCCAGCCTGGGCTTTCCTCATGGTGTGGAGTTTGCAACTGTCACTTCCGTGTTCTCCTGTCCAAATTCAAGAAATGGGAAAATAGGCTCCACTTATTACTAGGAGATGCTGCAAAAGACACAGAGGAGGAGATACAGGGAGATTACTGATGGAGCCATCACTGCAATCAGTCCACTGCGATAGGCACTCAATAAGCAGTAGGTGGTGTTACTATTAGCTATTTTTGGACAATATCCACCAGACAAGCCCAAGTAATGACTGTACTGTGACTAAGTTCCCTAGAGGATGTCTAGTAGGACCCTTTCAGCTACAGAGGGGTGGAAACATAATCTATTGGGAATCTTTGTCTTTGACTCTCATTTTTCTGGGATGCTGTTATGGTTTGGGTCTAAAATGTCTTCCAAAATTTTTACATTCAGAGGTGGGGCCTGATCAGAAAGAATGGGTCTCAGAGGGGTGACTTGGAAGGGTGTATTCTTGTCCCTTTTCTTTCTGCTTTCTAGTCACCATGATATGAGGAGCTCTTCTCTGCCAGGCCCTTCTACCATGCTCTTTCCGTATTTAAACCTGCCAAACATGGACTGAAACTTCTGAAACATGAGCCAGAACGAACCTCTCCTCCTTTAAATTGCAGATGCTGAGTACTGTGTCCTAGCAACAAGAAAGTGACTGATACACATGCCATCCTTCTCCTACACCCTCAGAGGTGGAAAAGGTGACCAGCAACTCCAGGCTTCCTCTGTCCCCACTCAGGTCCCCTGGCTGGAAGAAAATGTCCCTCTCCCACACCTCAAGGAAAGACTTGGGATGTCCTACTTGTTCTGGTTTTGTCCCCAGGTCTTCTCAGTCAGATTGGCCAGGTCTGACAAAGGAGGGGTGTCTCTCTCCACAGGATCCACTCCCTATTTCCCTGGATCCCCTGCAGTAGTCTGAAGTTTCTAGGCCAAAATGTGCTTACCGGATCATAAGTATTTTTATTTTGTTTTGTTTGCGTGTGTGGGTACCTGGAGTCGACCTCAGGACCTCACGCTTGGCAGCAATCACTTGTGCCGCTGAGCGATATCACTGGCCCAAAATGGTAATGTGCTCTTTTTTTTATATATATAAGTATTTTTTACATATTATGAGATCCAAAGTATTTCTTTGAACTCAAGAAAGCATTTAAAGACTCAATATTGTCTTTAAATGCTAATTGTAAAATCCTAAATAGGGAAATTGTGAAAGGATCAAAAGGAGAACTATTCAGATTAGAAAGTACAAGGAATAAAAAACCAAACAGAACAAAACAGGACAGACAGGAAGTTGATAAGAAGAGAGAGAGGCCTTTTGCGTACAGATATACTGGGTGCTTTATTCCAGGTCTGGGGAACATCCGGGAATAAAGCCTGTGCAGAGGGCTAAAGAGAAAAGAGAATTCCTGGCTCCTGCCCTGGAGGACGTTCTTACTTTCAACCTTGGGATTCCTGTAGTTCTGACTCACAGGAACCTGCTTTCAAATCCTGTTATCCCAACTTTCTAGCCGTGTGATCCTGGCAGGGTGACATAAAATTTACTGTCCAACCAGGAAGGACACTTCTGAAAGTGAAAGAGGATATTAGCAATAATTTCAACTGAGGAACAAGTAATGACACTTTTTAGAATCTCGTTACTGTGTCTTCATTCTTTGCATAACTATGATATATCTAGAAGAAAACAGGAAAAATTCTTCATGACTGAAGATATCTTAGATCAAAGATAGATATCTTAGATATCTTAGACATCAAAAGCATGATTCATAACGGGAAAAAATCAGTAAATTGGACCAGAAAATCTGGGAATTTCTCTTTAAAGAAATAGCAGTAAGAGAATGAAAAGACAATCCATAGACTAGCAGAATTTGGAAATCACATATCAAAAATCCAGTTCTACCTATCTTAAATTAAGCTGTTACGAACATTCGATTATACTTTCATATCTTTTGGACAGTAGTGCTATTGCTAGATCACAGAGCAGTGTATTCATCAGGATTCTCCAGGGAAACAGAACTAATGGGAGATGGTTAGACGAAGAGAGACAGACAGACAGACAGACAGAGACAGAGACAGAGAGAGACAAAGAGAGAGAGAGAAATTGATTATAGAAATTGGCTCACACCAATGTCCCAGAAGTCCTATGACCAAGGAAGCTGGAGGACCAGGAAAGCCAGTAGTGTAATTCAGTCTGCCCAAGGCCTGAGAACCAAGGACTCTAAAGTCTAAGAGGAGGAAAGGACAGATGTATGGGCGTTCCAGTCACTCCGTATCTTCACCAAAACACTGTGCTGACCGTCCTGGATTTCAGCCACCCTAGTGGATGGTACATTGTGGTAGCCACTGTGATTTTACTTTGCATTTCTCTGATGACTAATGAATTTTTTCATGCAGTTATTGGCTGTTCATATAGGGTACTTTGTGATAGTCTGTGCCTCCTTGGAATTAAGTTATTTCCTCATATTAAGTTGTGTTATCTCTTCATGTATTGTGAACCCAAACAGTCCTTTGTTTTGAGTATGTTTTTTCTGGCTTGTAGCATGGTCATTAATTTTCTTAATGGTCTGTTTTTCTCTTGATGGGTACAGGTGTATAATTTTTTTTTTTTTGTGGATACCGGGGTCTACCTCAGGACCTTGCGCGCCAGCAGGCACCCGTGCCACTGAGCAATATCACCGGCCTTTTTTTGTGTGTGGGTTCCAGGAGTCGAACTCAGGACCTTGCACTTGCCAGGCAGGCTCTTATGCCACTGAGCCATCTCATCGGCCCTATAATTTTTATAAATTGTTATGTGTACATTTTTATGGTTATTGCTTTCTATGTCCCACCTAAGAAATCTTTGTTTACCCACAAATAGTAAAAATATACTATTTTAAACAGAACTTTTATGGTTTTAATTGTTGTTTTTAGGCCTATGATCCACTTTGAAATAATTCTTGCATATGGTAAGAAGTACATAAGGGCTGAAGTTCAAAATTCTCCCGTATGAATATCCTGCTGTTTCAGCACCATTTTTGAAAAGATTGTTGTTTCCCTAATCGAACCACCTTAGTGACTGAGTTGAAAATCTACAGATGATACAAGTATAGATATGTCTATATTTTATTCCTTTCATCTCATTTGTCTGTTTTATACTGACATCATACTTTTAGTATTGCAGCTTTATAAGTAATTTTTGAAATCAGGTGGTTTCAATCTTTCAATACAGTTCTTTTTTATTTTTCTAATTTATTTAGGCTATTCTAAGCTCCTTGTATTTTCATATAATTTTAGAATAAACTTGTGAAGTTCTACCAAAAATCCTGTTAGGATTTTGATACAGGTCAACTTGGGAAAAATGGATATGTTAATAATTTTGAGAATCTCAATGTATTTATTTAGGTCTTCTTTAATATACCTTAGCTACATTTCATAATTTTTAGAATAGAGATGCTTTGGTGCCAGGCATGCTGGCACATGCCTGAAATTCCAGCACTTGGGAGGCTGAGGCAGGAGGATCGCTGTGAGTTCGAGGCCAGCCTGGGCTATGTAGTGAGTTCAAGACCAGCCTGAACTACATAGCGAGACCCTGTCTCAAAAAACAAACAAACAAAAAACCCAGAATAGAGATGCTTTGAATTTTAAAATGACATTTGGCCATAAAATATGGCTTTTATTTTGTTTCGGGTAGATTTCAGATCTAATAAAGAAATAAAGCTTTACTCATTCTTCTCATCAACAAATGATGAATAATTACTAAAAATAAGGCAATGCTAATCACTACTTATCCAATAGGCAGGTCAGATTATTAGCTCCCTAAGGATAAGAGAGGGTCTCTTTGCCTGGGTTAAATACCCTTTACCAGGTTTTCATACCCAGGTGGAACTCGCATAATATTTTTAAAAACTCATTATATCTCTCAGCCAATTTTTACTTGTTCTCCAAGACTTAGCTGAAGTGGCATCTTGTCTAAGAAATCGGCTCTAATGACAGCCTGCCGCCCATGCTGAGCTAGTGCCTTACAATGTCAGCGGCTGAACCCTGTGTTTACCTCTGTCTTAACTTGTGATTAGCTGGGCTCTGAGTAGTAGAGAGCTAAATAAAACACGGTGACTTCAAGGCACAGGAGTTCACTCACTCCTGTAAACAGCTGTCTGGAAGTAGGTGGCCTGGGGCTGGTATGGCAGCTCCATGAGGTCATCAGAAAGCCATTCTTTTCTCCTCTCCAAAATCCTCACCTAATGATTCTCTTCCTCAAGGTCACCACACGATCTAAAATGGCACTTGGAAATGCAGTTGTCTGTCTAGAATACAGAGGCCAGGGGGGTCGAGAAAGTCTTTAAGCAGTCTTCCAGGTGGCCTGCAGGGCACTCCCACACCAGGATAAAGAAACAGGGGGCTGTCGCCTTTATCTTGGATAGCAGTGCTCTCAGCTAAGCCTCAGGAGGAATAGACACGGACTGGCAACTAGTTCTTTTTTTTATTTTATGAAAAAATAAAACAAATTTTCAAATAATAAGAGAATAACAACAGTTATTACACTATGTAGCCTTTTCTCCAAAGAAGTTAGCACAAGACAAAAACCAAAAAGATTCTTACCAAAAAGAAACAAATAATAATACAAACTCTCTTTTCAACAAACTAAGATAACTATTAGTATAAATGAAACAAATTAGCATATATATTGAAATATTTTTAAAACAATGGAATATATAATTTGGGGAAGTATCTGACTTGTCCCTACTTTCTATTTATTTCTTGTCTACTTTGTTATATATATAGTGTTTCTCATAAAAGAGAAACCATGAAACATTTTAGCTTGTGTGTCTTGTTTCACTTAAACTTATGTTCTCAAATTGCATCCATTTACTTATGAATGCCTCAAGTTTCTCTGTCTTTATGGCAGCATAATACTCCATTGTGTATAAATACATTTTCCTTATCCATTCATCTGTTGATAGACATATACACTGTTTCCAAGATCTAGCATCTAGCCATGCTGCTAGAAACATGAATATGAATGTATCTCTGGGTTATGATTATTTTAACTCTTTTGAGAAAGTATCTATGAGGGGGATAGCTGTGTCAAGTGGAATTTCTACTTTTAGTTTTTTTTGAGGAATCTCCACACTGATTTCCATAGTGGTTGTACCAGTCTACATTCACACCAGCAACGTAATAGAGTTCCTTTATCCCCACGTCCTCACATGCATTTATTATTAGGCTTTTTTGATGATAGCCATTCTTCTGGGGGGAGATGGGATCTAAGTATAGTTTTAATTTGCATTTCTCTGATGGCCAGCGATGATGAGCATTTTTTCATGGATTTATTGGCAATTTGTACTCCTGAGAAGTGTCTATCCATTTTGGTTGCCCGTTTTTTGATTGGGTTTTTTATTTTGGAGGGTCTAATTTTTTTTGAGTTCTTTATATATTCTTGATGTTAGTCCTCTGTCCATGGAATAGCTGGCAAAAATCTTTTCCCATTCTGTAGATTGTCTCTTTACTCTGCTGGTTGTCTGCTTTGCTGAGGCAGCCAGTTCTTCCTGTAAGCTGCCCTTAAAACACCATTTTGTAATTGCCTGGTTATCTGTCTGTGTTATAGCAATGTCTACTCTGGGTATCTAGTGCAGTTCCTGGCATGCAGCAGGGACTCAAACAAATGTTATCTTTTGTATTGAGGTTTACCATACATACATGAATGTAATAATATTAAGTACATATCCTAATAAATATACTGTATAACCACTACCCACATCAAGATGTGGACCATTTCCCAAAGACTCCTTCATGTCACTTCCCAGCCAACTCCTTTCAGAGGTATCCATTGTTCTGACTTCTCTCACCTCAGTTACTTTCGCCTGTTCTTGAACTTTACTTAAAACAAATCATATGGCACCCCACATTTTAGCTAAACCAACTACGCTGTAATAGTATCTACAATCAGTGGCCATTCATTTGAGATTTTCTGGGCTGGGCTTCATTTCAAATAGGTTTGTTACACAAATTCACTTGTAGAATATAGTAATGAGCCACATGACAATGTTTTAGTCCATGATGGAGTGGTGGTTCCATATAATTATGTCATCACTGTCTTAGTTTGTGAAAGTACAGTCCATGATGTTCCAGCAACAGTGACACTGCCTAATGATGCATTTCTCAGAAATGTATGTCCTCACAGCTAATAAACACATTTATTCTTCACTCACATTCCAGAAGCTGTGAACATACAAGTTACACAGTCCAGTTCCCTTTCATCTGAAACATCCTACAATAAAATTTTCTCCCCTGTCCTCATTTTAAAAGAAGCATGCCTGGGCCAGTGACATAGTTTAGCGGCATAAGCGCCTGCCTGGCAAGCGCGAAGTCCTGAGTTCGACTCCCAGTACCCGCACATAATAATAAAAAAAAAAAGAAACGTGCCTTAAACTCTCACCTCTGTTAAGCCTTCTGCTGCAGTTCACTGCCATGGCAGTGAACATGCATTTTACGGGAACACTGGTGGCAGTGGGACATACACAAAAGCTAGCAATGGAGACGAGCAGACTCAAGGCCAGCCATCAGGAGCACTGCAGCTGGCCCAGTGTGTTCCTGTGTCCCAGTCCAAACTACCCAGCTGGCAGACCCCTCCCTCTGCCACCCCCACCACTGGCAAGAAAGCACCACCCTCTTCACCAGCCATCAGCTCCTTCTTGATTGGCCAGAACCAGAAAAGTGGGCCCCAGCTTTGTTAATCAGGCCCAGCAGGGTGTGGCAAAAGCTTGGCAGAAATGCAAGCCACAGACAAAAGGCTGTCAGAGAGGGTCTGATGGGAAGGCAGCGCTTCTTTGTAGCAGAAGCAGAGCATCTCCCTCCTGTATAAAAAAAGACCCTATTCTTCCTGGGAGCCACCCTAGAAAGTTTGTCCTGCCACGTGTCAAGCTTTGGCCACAACCAGGAAGTTAGCAAGGACAAAGGAAAGGGAGGAGAAGGGCATAGGGAGGGGCAGAGGAGCCCACCACAGTGAAGGCACAGTTGCTCCCCTTCACAGGGACATGGGGACACGTGGGAATGATGGCATTGGAACCAGGTGCTGTCTGCCTGCACCCCTTCAGCTCCAGGTACAGTAGCATATCAGATAAGTCCCCAGGAGACAGAGCTCAAGGTCAACACCAAAGGTCCCAGGTGCTGCTGGAAGGTAGCTCAACCCATCCCCCAAGATGTGGTAGACAAGGCAAGACTGGGTCTCCCATTTCATGTCCTTCTCCTGACCTATGCCTGAGTGCCACCCATTACTCCTGCCCCCTTTCACCTGCTTGAGGAAAGGGGAAGGGCACCTTCTTAGTCTCAGAAGTGATTCCAACCAGGAGACTTCTCTGAGAGAGGTTTCATCTTCATTCATGCATCTGAGTACACCACAGTGTGGGTACTGGTTAAGATTCTCCTTTCAAGGCCCTTATGTTGAAATATGTCCTCCCAAATTCATGTGTTGAGTCCTAGTCTCTAGCACTTCCCCCAGTTACTGTTATATTATGGTTTAGATCTAGTGTCCCCAAAATTTTCATGTGTGTGGAAGGTCATTTAATCATGGGGGCATAGACCATCAGAGGGTTTATCTACTGATGAGTTCAGTAGCTAAATGTGCTGTTAGGTGGGTCCTTGTCGGAAGAGGCAGGGCACTGGGGGATGACCTGGATAGGTTTATCCACCTCCCTCCTCCCTTCATGTTCCAGTTCCTGACCGCCATAATGTGAGCAGCTATGGTCTGTCAGGTCCCTTCCACCATGTCATTTCTGTCTTGGAGCCTACTCACCATGGACTGAACTTTCTGAAACTGTGAGCCAAAACAAACTTCTCTTTCTTTAAGTTGTGGGTGTTAGGTATTGCGTCTCAGCAACAAGGGAAGTGACTAAAGACCCTGTATTTGAAGAAAAGTTATTTAAAGTGTGAAGTCAGGTAAAATGACATGTGGGTAGGCCCCAAGCCAATATGACTGGTTTTCTTACAGAAGAGAAAGAGACATCAGGAACTGCACTTGCACAGAGGAAGGTCATCCAAGGGCACAGCAAGAAGGTGACCATCTGCAAGCCAAAGAGGAGGCCTCAGTAGGAGCCAACCCTGCTGACCGTGGACTTCCAGCCTCCAAACTGTGAGGAAATAAATATCTGTTGCTCACACTACTCAGTCTACAGTGCCTTGTTATGGTGGCCCAAGAAAACTAATACAAATCCTAGCGTCTCAAGGAAATGAGCTTGACTTTTTCCATCCTGATAAGCTCCATTGTATTATGACAGATCTCTGTTTTCTTAAAATCCTTCGAGGCTGGGAATATAGCTCAGCAGCATAAGTGCCTGCCTGGCAAGCGCAAGGTCCTGAGTTCGATTCCCAGTACCAAAAAAAAAAAAGAAAAAAAACTTTCCGGCAGAAGGCCCTACATCTACCTCACATCTGAAAATGCCCAATCCATCTTCCTGGAGGCCCACCAAGAAAGTTTTCCTCCCCCCCCATCCAAACAGCAGCTTCCTGGAAGAAATTACTCTCTGTACCTCAGAGGCCTCATCAAGTCTGGTAGGGAGGACAAGTGTGCCTTGAAAAAAGTCCCTGTGTGAGTTGGATTTACCACCTCCAAGGTGAAAATCACCCAGTTTAAAACAAATACCATAGTCCCAGGGCATGGCAGCACATGCCTGCAATCCCAGGACTCTCAGAGGCTAAGGCAGGAGGATCAAAAGTCCAAGCCCAGATGAAGCAACTTAATGACTTAGTGAGGCCTTGTCTCAAAATAAAAAAGTAAAAAGGGGCTGGGGATGTAGCTTAGTGCAAATGTCCTGGATTCAATCCCTAGTACAATAAAATAAAATAAAATAAGGGCTGGGGATGTGGCTCAGTGCTCCTCGGGCTCCATCTGCAATACTGGAAAATAAATGAATAGACGATAGATAGATAGATATAGATAGATAGATATAGATAGATGATAGATAGATAAAATTCTATTACAGCTTTCCTAGGCCACCATGAGTTAGTGATTTGTCTATGACATCTTAGAGTAGACAAGAGGCACTTACCTGTTTGTTTATTGCCCTGCCAACAGACATGAAAATTTTTTGTAGCATCCAGGCACCATCTCTCCCTGCTCATTCCTGTCAAACACTATTTCTGACTAATCATATCTCTCATGGAGAAAGCAGTAGTACTGCTGTTACTGCTCCCAAGGTCCTGGCTCTTCAGAACCACCGACCCGTGTGCCTATGCAGCACTAACACCAGTATTTAATGCTGGTTACGTCACTGCCTGGGACGCTGCATCATCTGTGGAGCTACCTGTCAATCTTGACTCCCGGTGATTCTCTCAAATGCTGTGAATGTGCTTCACTGATGATGGCCACAAATGCAGGTCTCACCCAGACTATGCAGGAGAAACTGTGAAGAATAATTCATTTCCTGGATGCACATGTTAAACTTACTCTCCAAACTTCATAATGTTAAACATAAAGCAGTATATCTTCCAACCATGTCTTGCCTGCACTCTTTGGCCATAATCACTGCATCTTAGCATGGGATCTTCCTCAATGTTGCTTTTACACCTGCCTGTCACAATGGTCATCAAAAGGGAGGGTATAGCTGAGTGCAGTGGTGCACATCTGTAATCCCAGCTATTTGGGAGGCTGAGGCAGGAGGATCACATGTTCAGTGTAAGCCTGGGTAACTTAGACCCTGTCTCAAAACAAATTTTTTAAAGGGTTGAGGATGTAGCTCAGTGGTAGAGTGCTTGCTTACTATGCACAAGCCCCTGGGTTCAAATGCCCAGCACCTCAAAAAAGAGGAGAGGGGAGGCAAGAGGCCTGCAGAGAAAGCTAGAAAAACAAAACAATTTCTACAAAGAATATCCATCTTTTATTAGCAAGGCTTCAGACCAACCAGCGAGAGTGTGATGTTGCCACATCAACTGGAAGGGCCCATTGGTGCTGGAGAACAAGGATCTTAAAGCAGGGGCTCTTCCTCTTAGGAGGAGCTAGAAAAGGCCAGCCCCAGAGGGTTGCTTTCCTGGAGTCAACCAGAATTGGGCCCTGTGGTGACCCTGTAAGGTCAAGTTCTATAACTCCTTGGGATATCTGGTTGACTCTTTGTGTGTGCACCAAGAAAGAAACTGGTCTCCATGTTCATGAGGGTCACAGGCCAGGTTTTAGTAGAAAATTAGAAAATTTCAAGGAAGGAGTGGAATGGAATAGGCAGGTCTAAGACCCCACTCAGAGACACGGGTCCCACTTGCATTGACCCAGGGGACTGGGTATTGGGCATGGGTGGGTCTGAGGTGATCCCCTGTTAGGGTGGTCCCATAGGAACCTGGTTGGAGCCATTTAGAACTGGCTAAAAGTGAGTTTAGATGACCTGCAATGACATATAAGGAGCTCTGACACACTCAGAAAATTTTAGACTGCTTGAGGATAAGGTCCATGTCTATTCTTTTCCTAATGTGCCTCATGGTGCACAGCATAAGACTGTGAGGAATTAATAATAAGCACTCCATAAACATAAGTAAACTTATTCTATCACTCAAAAAGCTTTATTGGGGGCCAGCCTCATACATGTTTTAAAAAATCAGTATTTTGAAGAATACATGGAAATATGCAGTATAATCTCTCTGTCTATGAGAACACTGAGGTATTTGTTCACTCAGTTGAAGAAAGAGGGCCAAATCCAAAATTAGCAACAAATCCATCTCCTTTCCTAAGGGTTAGATTATGCCCAGAACTAATAGGGACTCACTAAACATTTGTTGAGTGAATTTTCACATTAAGAGCTTCAGATTATCCTGCTCAGAATATGGAAGCTTATTCGGAGGCTACAGTGAGATCAGATAAATAGGCAAATATCAGACATCACTGTCTGCCTAGTCCTGGGCTTGGCACTGATTAGTGCATAAAAAGCAGTAGATAAGATTCATGCCTTTACAGAGCTGATAATCCCACTGGGGAGAAAGGGAAATCCACAGAAAATCCAAGAATCAGATAAGATACTACAGATCCGAGGGTTAAATTATGTGCCTCGAATCTCAGGGTATGTTTCTCACGTTACCGTGAAGGCTGAGGACAATTTGCCCAAAGGTTGACTTAATAAGGAAGCAAATAGAAAAATCACAGTTGCCTTCTAGGAGCTCATACCCAGAGCCAGGCCTTAGTAAAACAAATAGATGGAACCTCTCTGACATCTCTAGAATCTTCTGGACTCTGCTGTTCCAGGGTACTAGGACCCGCTTTCCAGCTACTCAGAGCCTCTTGACCTTTGCACCCACGGATGAGCTCACCTTGGGCAACAAATCACACTTGGGCCCTACTTCCCATTTGCCCACTTTCACCAGCAAAGCCCACCTGCTTCTACCCCTTCCTGTCAAATGGTGTGAGAATCACTTGTTAACTCACATCAAGGAGACAAGTAAGGCCACCTCCTTCTACCCTGGAGTGCTCAGCTCTTGGAGAATATGAAGAATTTCTTTCTCCTAACCCCAAATGGCAACTGGGAATTTATAGATGATTCAGGCTGGTAGAAGTCAAAGTCACTCTGAAAAGGCCACTCACAGTGGCCACATTTCTTTAATGTCTAGAAAGTCCCTTCATAAAAATGACAGACCCTTACATCATGCTTACGAAAGAATCGGTATTTTCATTTCACCATTGGAATAAGATATAAATGCCAATATTATTAATAAGGCTAATGCAAGGATCTATAAGAATCACCCCCAGTCCTGACCTCAGAAATCACCAACTATGAAGTTCCCATTAGAGCTTCCAGAGGAGCTTTTAAAATACACCAGTGTCTTGGCTCTGACCCCAAATATTCCAGTACAACTGGTCTCTGTTGGATACTGGACATTGGCATTTTTAAAGTGCGCCAGATGGTTTCAAGGATTCAGGACCTTCTAGGCCGGGGGGTAGGGAGCAGTGCAGGTTTGTAATCCCAGTTACTTGGGAGGCTGAGGCAGCGGGATTGTAAATTCAAGATCAGTCTGGACAACTTACTGAGACCCTGTCTCAAAATAAAATTAAAAAGTAGATAAATAAAAAGGCCTGGAGAATGTAGCTCAGCACTCCCTGGGTTCAACCCTCATTACCACAAAGAGAGCAAGAAAGAGAGAATCATTCTAATCCCTCCACTTCTCATGACTTTATTCACGAGAAGATGAGAACTAGAACAGAAAGGTGACAAGGCCTGTGCAGGGTCACAAAGCCAGGTGGTGGCTGCCCCAGCACTAGAGCCTTAGCCCCTGATTCCTGCTGAGATGCTTTCTTCTTCCCCAGTGTTGTGAGTGAGGCTTGACGAGCCTCTCCCTGGGCATATTCTGCTAGGGGAGGGATGGGAGAAAAGACCAAGAGGAAGGAGAGCTGCACGGTCAAGTTTGCCCCACTTTGCAAGAGTAGATGGCAACCACTTTACCATTTTGCATAGCCTCCAGCAGGGGAAGAAGAAAGTAGTTTAATCCTAAGGTTACACTCTGTGGTCATTGTTGCAGCCTCCACTGTCACCAGCTTTGTATTGCTGTGAATGTTACCGCAGTCCCCAAACCCAGGTACAGTTCCCGGCTCTGAAAAGGCCTCTTCCCCCTGCCCAGGGAAAATTGCAGCCCCCACTCCTGGGGGACATTCGGGCTGAAAGGGCCCTGTGTCTTAGAGGTTGCACATAATACCCAATTATCCCCGGCTCCCCCAGGGGAGAGAATGGAGAGGTGAGGGCTTTCAAAAGCCAGCATCCCTCCAGGCTCCATTATAGGGAGCCTCACACAGCCGCCTTTCTCTAGAGGCCCAGGAGGTCACGGGCCATGGGGCCACAGAGCAGCCTCCCTCCCTGTCCCAATCCAACCAGGGAACCCCAGCTTCCATTCTTAGCTACAGAAAGGAAGACAGAGGCCTTGCTGCAGAAACCAAGCACCTTATAGAGATGCCTTCTGGCCATCTCCACCAGAGCTTCAGACAAACACACAGAGAGGTCCAAGATTGCTCTGAGCTCTGTCACCCCTTTTCAACTGTCCCTGAGCCCCAGTCCCATACAGGTATCCTCTCATCATCCCCAACTGTCTTTCCCACTCATCACACTCTTTTGGGGCTTCCATTCTGCTGTGTCTCTCAGTCACATTAGCAAGTCCTCAAGGACAGGAAAGACACCCTTTCCATGACTAGCTTTGCTTTCCCTCAGCCATTAACACATGCTGAGGTCACAATAAATTCAATGCAATAAAGTCCCAAATAGAGGTAGCTAGCAGATATTAGGAGATAAGATATTTCCTCCAAATTTGAATCTTTGGGCCTTATTCCCCTACCCCTTTTTAACCCTGGAGATACTTAAGTTTTTAATAGTGAGCATATGGGTCATGAGAAGCACTTTCCTACATTCCACAAGTATTTACAGGAAAGAGTATCTTGTAGTATTTAAGGATATGTAATCCTAATGTCAGAAATTTGAGTTCCAGTTCTGGAATTTACTACCTGGGCTATGTTCGCCTTTCTCAGGCTCAAGTTCCTCATTTGCAAAATGGAGATAATATTAGTGCCTAGATGCTTGATTTGTTGTGACAATTAAATGACATAATGAAGGTGATGTTCTTAATATGATGCCTGGCACATAGTAAATGCTAATTCCTACATCTTTTGGCCAACCTGGTGCAAGTGGGCATAAGGAGGGGAATAGAGCAAATGTATCACCTTGAGACTTGCAATTTATGGAGAGGCAGACCCATAAAGAGCCCCATACAGTAAGGTTCTACCTGCAATATGGAGATATGGAGAGGGTATTTTAGGGAATTGACAAGAAGCCCAATCAGACTTCCTTGAAGGAAATAAGAACTGAGCATAGGATGCCAAGAGGAACGGAGGGGATGGCAGTCCAAGCAAAGGAAGCTGAATGAACCAAGGTACAAGAACCAAGGTCAAGAACCAGCTTAGTAAGTACATGCATGGGGAAGGGAGGATTGGTGTTTGATATTGCTGGAACATTCAATAGAAGACAGGAAGTAGCACCCAATGTCTGATGAAAACAGCTACCTTTTCTTTCCCTCACCATTGGTGGTGGTCAACAGAGGTGCCTCAGAGTGAGAGATGCAAGGACTGAATACCTCCTTGGTGTCTGCTGCTCACTTGCTTTAGGCAGCATGTTCCTGAAGGATAGGAAAGAACTGAAAGGAGGAATCTGCTTGGGATCTGAGACTGTGCAATTAACAGTGTGTTCCACAAGCCCTGCAACAGCACTGAGCCAGCAGGACTGAATGGCTGGGGTCACCACCAGGATCCCACCAGGCTGGGATCACCAGCCCCCAACCAAGAAACCAGCTGGGCAAAGGTCTGGAAGAGGACCTACATCTCAGGTGAGCCTCCTGACTCCTTCCTTGATCGGAGGCCTGCACCTGGAATTCAGTGGTAGCCTATCCTGGTTAGTGCAGACCTCTCCATACACCACACCGAAGGATAAATTCACTAAGTTTGAGGGCCCACTGGTGTAGGAGTGCTCTTTTATACTCCTGTGCAGGGACTGAAGCCATATCCGCATGTCAGGTTCCTCTCCCACTACCATACAAGGAAATTCTTCAGCACTAGGTCATATACCTTCTGACTCTATTATGCACTGCATTATGGGGCCTACTACTACCACCAAGAGAGATGGGTACATGAAGGTGATAAAGGAAAAAGGTAATGCACTCACCCTCTGACATCTGACAGTCCTGAGTCAAAATCCCAGTTCTACCTCTTATAAAACACACAAATGAATAATCTCTAAAAGCCTGTTTGCTCCTTTGTAAAATGGAAATGATAAGAATAGCAATCACACAGGGTCTTGGGAGGATTCAATAACATTCAATAATGCATGTAATAATTTTGCATATATTAAATATTCAAGAGGTTAACCGCTATTATTGCTAATATTATTGTTATTCAAGGATTAGTGCATAATCACATTCATGAGTTTCATTCCATACTGCATATCAGGTACTTGGATAGGTTTTGGAGACACTGAGGCAAATAAGACATAGCGTTTATCTCTAGGGATTTATGGTTTAGTGGTGGAAGGAGATGAATATAACGATGTCACAAATCAAGGAATAAGTACTACAGTATAGGTAAGCATGGGAGATGTGGGAACCCACAGGGAGTTTAACCAATGTGGGGCTACGGAGGAGGCAGCAGTTAATCGCTTCTTGGAGGATGCACTTGCAGGCTGAATCCTAAAGGATGGGGAATATAAATCCAGGGAAGGGGCAGGGGAAAATAAACGATGGCTCAGGAGAATGTTTCAGGTAGCAAGAATGAGGGATGGTTACATCTACTGGCACGTGTAACCCACAGGATATCCTAGCAATAAAAGGAAAATGTAGTTTGGGGATCAGGGGGTGCCATCTGGCTTAAAGCTTATGCCAGAGTGGAGGATTTTGATGGCTTATTACCAGTGAATGTGGCACAGTGTGTTGGTTGCCTCCAAATTTCCACTTTTGCCTTCTTACCAACAGGACCCCAGAGCATTAAGTGCAACAAATGCCCACATAAAAATCTCTTTCCAAGCCTCACTGGCATATGGTGATGGCCAATGAAATATGTACACAAATTCTTTTTTATTTTTTATAGTGAACAATTCAAACATGTACAGAAGTACTGAAACTAGCATAAGAACCTCCAGGTACCCTTCACATAATTTTATAGCTATCGACATTGGCCTTTCTTGTTTTATCCTTTATTGTTTTGCCCTTGTGTTTTTCTCCTAGACTATTTTAAAGCAAAGGCCAGATGTTATATTATTTCCATTCATAAATAATTCAATATATTTCTCCAAGAGCTGAAGACTTTCTTTTTTAAGATAACCACAATGTCAACATCACACCTAACAAAATTAACAATAATTCCTTAGTATCATCTAATATATAGTCTGTATTCAATTGGGCAATCTCTTTAAGGGGACTGACTTGGTAGAGAACCAGGTATCCCTTTGCCCTTCTTGCCACTGCCTCTGCTGTTACACGATGTTCAGGTGATCAGAGAAGTCACCATTGTATGACTAGGAGCCAACTTTGAGAGTGGAAGCTACGCATGGGGGAGGGGAAACAGGAAGATGGCAGGAGCCAGGGCCCTGACTACCATGCAGTCATCACACCAACAAGAGACTAGGTAATTCTGGACTATATTGTTTCTCAGTCTTGCCTTTTTTCTTTCTTTCTTTTTTTTTTTTTACAAAAATAGATTTTATTTTTTGGGTGCTTTTAGATTTACAGAAAAATTGAGCAGCATGTACAGAGAGTTCCCCAATTCCCCCTCAGTAGTTCCCAAGTTTTCCCCTAGGATTAACATCACGCAGTCATATGGCACATTTGTTATAATCAATGAGCCGATATTAATGATTACTAAGAATGTGATTCATAGGGCATGGTTACTGTATTGTAAGGTAAGAGTATGTTTAGTTCTACAACAAGCTGCCCAATTATCTTATTAACTACATTATTGTTAACTAACATCCATTGTTTACATTAGGGTTCACTCCTGGTAGTAAACATTCTATGGGTTCTAACAAAAGTATAATGACATGTACTCACCATTATAGTATCATACAGACTAGCTTAATTGCCCTCAAAATCCTGTGGACTCTGCTTATTTGTCCCTTCCTATGTGCTCTTGCATGTGTGTGTATGCATGTGTGTGTATGTTTTGTTGAAAACCTAACTGAACTGATATTTTTACTAGTTCTATAGTTTTGCCTTTTCAAGAATGTCACATAGTTAGAATTATACAATATATAGCTTTTTCAGATTGGCTTCTTTCACTTAGCAATATACATTTTTAGGTTCCTTTATGTCTTTTTATACTTGATAACTCATTTTTTAAATCACTGAATAATGCTCCATTGCCTGGTTGTACTACAGTTTGTTTATTCATTCACCTATTGAGAGACATCTTGGTTGCTTCCAAGTTTTGGCATTTATGAATAAAGCTGCTATAAACATTTGTGTGCGGGTTTTTGTGTGGACATAAGTTTTCAACTCATTTGGGTAAATGCCAAGGAGCATGATTACTGAATTGTAAGGTAAGAATATATTTAGTTCTGTTAGAAGCTGCCAAACTTATCTTCCAAAGCAGCTGTACCAATTTCTTTTTTTAATGTGAGGTGAAATTCCTATCTTTTTAAAAGCCACTATAATCTGGGTCTCCATTATTAGCAGCCAAATGCAATTCTTAACTGATATGGTGGGAACGTGACTACTGAGGTCTGATTACATGCACGGAAATCTTCCATCAACACACTACATGTCTTTGTCATCTGAACCAAAAAGTCAGAAGAAAATGCTTACCTAATTACGTGTTATTATCTATTGACATTTCTTTTTTCTCAAAAGAAGTTCAGGAGAGGCTGTCAAGTATGTAACAAATCTATGGTTTTCTCCTATTCTAGCTCTCTACTAGCAATCGCAGGACAAAAAATATTTGGCTTGTCTTGTTATTTATGTCCTGTTAGCAAGTTGCTATGGCTTAGATCTAAAATGTCTAAAAAGTCTCAAGGTCAGAGATGGAGCTTTCAGAAGGTTATTGGATCATAGGGTGCTATAGTCATCAGTGGATTAATCCATGGATGAGTACATAGCTGAATGTGCTCGTTGAAGGAGGTGGGGCCAGGGGTGGTGACCTGGAAGCATATATTTTTGTCCCTGGCTTCTTCTCCTCTCTCTCTCTGCTTACCGGCTACCACAGATTGAATAGCTTTCTTCCACCAGGCCCTCCACTGTGCCATTTTGGCCTTAGAGCCAGGCAACCATGGACTAAATCCTCTGAAACCATGAGCCAAAATAAACCTTTTCTCCTTTAAACTGTTGATGTCAGTTACTTTGCCCCAGCAATGAAAAAGTGCCTGATACAGGACTCTTCACCAATTACTTCTTCATTAAGTGCCTGTAAGCCATTTGTTTAATAATTTGTTCCACCTGTCATTAGCATTTATCTGGTCTTTACAATTTTACCAAGATTAAGAATAGTGGTTTGATAGTTGAGTCTGCAAATCTTTTTCTACTTGGAATCCTGATATGCTGAAGTGAGCAAATATTCCCCACTATCATTATACAGTAATCAAAGTCATTTTAGTAACTTGATTTGGTTTCATGCTGAGCAATAGATGTGTTCTGGGGGAGCTATATATACATCATATTGTTATAAATTAATTCCTATTTTAAGTGAATGGGGAAAGCTCATCACAGAAGAGGATAATTCACTCAATTCCTCTGTAAAACAAATAATTCTATTGTATGAATAATCACTCTCTAATTTAGTTCTCTATGAATATGAAATGTTCAAATATTGAGGGTTTTAATGTTTTTTTTACATATGGAGATTATAACTGAATGTTTGTACATCCTCTGTTTCTTTTTTCTTAACATCGTTATCATCATCATTGTCTTCATTGTTATCTGCTGTCATCACTGGGAAAGCATGAACATTTTAAAACCTAGAACTGCATTTTTAGACGTTATGCAGCCCATTCACAAAAGAAGGCCTGGCCTATAATCCCAGTGTTCTAGAAAGCTGAGGCAGGAGGGTTGAAAGTTTAAGCCCAGCCTGGACAACTTAATGACTCAGTGGAACCCTGTCTCAAAATTTAAAACAAAACAGAAAAACAAAACAACAAAAACAACAACAACAACAAGAAAAGGCTGGGGCTGGGAATTTAGCTTAATGCAAATACCCTGGGTACAATCCCCAGTGCCAAGAAGGAAAGAAAGAAATAAAGAAATAATGAAGGAAGGAAGGAAGAAAAAGAAAGAAAGAAAGAAAAAAGAAAAAGAAACATAGGCAGCGTATGCTATGGAATCTTATAGCTTCTTCAGTATCCACCTTCAGTGATATATGATGATAATCTGGTTATGGGACCTTGGGAAATCACCAATAATGTAAACTCCCTGAGTTTCAGTTTATTCATCTGTAAAATGCAGATGGAAGTACATTATTCATAGGGTTGATTTGATGATAAAATGAGATAACAGGTTTCCTACTACATATCACGTGCTCAATTCATGTTAGCTATTACTTTTGCTATTAGTAATAGTGCTATCATTAAATGGAAATCACAAACGGAAAATGACAAGTGTTGACAAAAATGTGGAGAAATTTGAACATTTTTGCCCCGTTATGGGAATGCACAGTAGCCAGCATAGCAAACAGGATACTGTTTCCTCAAAAAAACTAAAATAGAATTATAATCTAATAATTCCACTTCTGAGTAGATACCCAGAATCCACAGCGGAGACTCTGAGATACTGATACACCCATGTTTATAACAGCATTATTGGAAATAGTAGATTAAAAAGTGGAAGTAACCCAAATGTCCATCAATGTATGAGGAGATAAAATATGCCGTAACATGCAAGAGAACGTTATTCAGCCTTAAAAAGAAAGAGAATTCTGACACATGCTTAAAAATGTATGAATCTTGAGGACATCGCTAAGTAAAATAAGCTTGGCTCAAAAGGGCAAAAACCATGATTCCACTTATATCAGGAACCTGGCATGGTGAACCTCATAGAGACAGAAAGCAGACCGGTGCCTCCCAGGGTTGGGGTGGGGAGAGCACGGGGAATTAATATTTAATGGATATAGTTTCAGTTTTACAAGATGAAGAGCTCTGGAAATGGACGGTGGTGATAGTAGTACGACAATGTGAATGTACTTACGGCTACTGAACTGTGTACTTTACAATGGTTAACCTGGTCAATTTTATGTTATATGAAGTTGACCACAATTTGTAAAAGAAAACAATCCAGGCATGGTGGCACACATCTGTAATTCTAACCGCTTGGGAGGCTGAGTCAGGAGGATCAAAAGTTTGAGGCCAGTCTGGGCAGCTGAGTGAAATCCTATTTCAAAATTTAAAAAAATAAAATAAAATAGAAAGAACTAGGGATATAGCTCAGTGCTCCCTGGCTTCAGTCTCCAGTACCATACAAAAAATTAAAAATAACTGAAATTCCATGATTGAGAATTGTGTACACCTAGGAAGTGAGAACATTCCAGGGGAAAGGAGATGGTAAGGAATGGAGAGCAGCACTGTGGACGGCCTGGGATGTCCTTGAGTGGAGATGGATTCTCTCAATTCTCCCCTTCCTACAGCTGATGGGAATGTCACTCAGAATGTGCTCGCGTTTCACAGTGTCCCTCCAGCTAACTCCACGGCCAAGTGCCTTCCCCAAACACAGCTTAGGTTCAAACCTGAGACTGGATAACCACAGCTTCCAGAGACGGGCCCTGCCCAAGAAGCTGGCATTCAAAAATTATAACCCAGTTGATAGCAGAATAGTTCACTGGTGCCAGCTTAGTAATTAAATTACAAGGTGATTATTAGTCTGCTCAGGCAAGAAGATTACATCTGAGTACTGCAAGCAGCCTCAGACTAAAACTCCTCCCAGAAAAAAAATCACCTGTAACTAATTTAATGCCATTTCCAACCAATTACAGATGCCCTCTACTGACTAGAAGGTTGTCATGGCAACGTGCCCACTGAAAGGGTACGTTTGATAAGGCCTGAGAAATAAAGTACATCAGAAAGGGAATGTACCGCATCTTCTCCCTGCATCAGACCAAAATTGTTTTCCAGGGTGAGGAAGAGACGGGTAAACTGTCACAGCCTGCTCCCTTCTCTTCTGTGGGTGGCTCCACGGAGGTTCCAGACCAGCTGACCACTTCTCCCACTGCCCTATAAGGAGAACAGCAGCCCTGGCATTTCCCCTACACTGCTGTCTTCCCCTGGGATGGTCCCATTCCACATCAGCCAAAAGGCATCTTTCCTTGTTTCTCTGAAAACTTGTTTTTGTTTTGCTTCTTCCTCCAAGCCAGCTCCCTTGACAAACTCATAGATCAATCATCTCCAGACCAGAATCCATTCAGTCACTTTCCTCTGCACAAAATACATAAGGGCTTCGCGGACTCTTTATTCAAGTACTGCACTTGATAAAAATCCGCCACCTGTGCAGGTGATTAGTGGAGGGCAATGTTCTGAGCCACGCTGATACCACAGGCGTGTTCCAGAGAGGTTGCTGGTGAGGCAAACTCTGTCAATTAGATCTGACATTGCTCACAACAGATGTGCTGCTACTTAAGAGAACCATGCTTACTCCTTTTGGAAAAGGAATTGCCATCTCATAAAGAGTCTTTAGCGCCAACTCTTCTTTTCCTGTACAGATATGGATTAGAACGTGAAGTCAGCTGTGGTGGTGCAAGATGGTAATCCCTGCACTCTGGGAGACTGAGCCAGGAGGATCACAAGTTGGAGCCCAACCTGGGCAATTTAACAAGGCCTGTCTCAAAATTTGAAAAGGGGGGTGGTGGGAATGTAGCTCAGTGTGAAGGCACTGGTTTCAATCCTCAGTAACACACACCGGGGTGGGTGGAGAGACAGAGAGAGAGACAGACAGAGAGACAGAGAGAGAGAAAGCCATCTCCAATTCTTTCTGGGAAGAGCAGAGTATAAACAAATCTGATAATAGAAACAGAGAGTTGGGATGTGCGAGGGAGGAAAAGAGGAAGCAAAATGTTGGCTCCTCTTCTTGCTGAACCCCCAGTGGCCACACCAGGGATGGGGATCTTGGTGCAGGGCAGGAGTGGATCCCACAGATTGGGCCCGCCTGTGCTGTTTGTTGGAATTACCATGTGGCAACAAACTCTGACTTCCACCTCCTGGTGTCATACAACAACTCCAGACCAAATTGCTCAGATTTTTGTTTGCCTTCCCACACAGTTTTGGTCTAGAAGAACAACAAAAACTAAAAACAATAATAAGCAAAGATAAAACCTAGCCTGACTATGTGTGAAGTGCCTTATATCGTCTTTCATTCTTATAGCAACCTGTTGAGATGTGTTCTGTTGTTCCCCTACTTCATAGAAAAAGTTGAAACCTAAAAATGATCAAGTTGGGGGCCGGTGAGATGGCTCAGCGGCTTAAGTGCCTGCCCGGCAAGCGCGAGAGGCCAAGTTCGACTCCTGGAACCTACATACGAAAAAGGGGCCGGTGATATCGCTCAGCAGCACGGGCGCCTCCTGGTGCGCGAGGTCCTGAGGTCGACCCCCCGGTACCCACAAAAAAAAAAAAAATGATCAAGTTGTCTAAATTCGAGGGTTATAAATCTCAGCTGCCTCCTGAGTCAAGCCTTGAACCAGATGCACGTCACTGTCAGGACTTCCTGCCTCTGCCTCCCCTGTCCTCATTGCCTTCCCCCTGCTAATTCCTATTTCTCAGCTCCTGCCCTACTGCCACCTGTCACCAGAAGCCCCCTGCCCAGCCCCCAAGCCTGGCTGAACCACTTGCCCTGTGGATCCATCCCTGCCTCTGAGCTTTTGAACTTTTCCCTGAGCAACCACTCGGTCTGCATAATGCCTACAGCTTTCTGAATTTCTGTTTAAACTGCATCTCTCTTCAGAACTAAACTATGAGGTTCCCTCAGCCCAGATTAAAGCTCACTTTTATGCCTATTTATCATTCATGATATCTTGCAGCAAGTGCCTTATATGCACTTAATAAATACTATAGGGAAAATACGTTATTTAAGTGATTTTTCAAATGTTGCCTATAAGGACTTTTTAACAACACAAAAAAATTTAAAAACTTTTATTAAATGACCAAAGTATGATGCAAAATACATAAGCAATGTCTCTTCAATTACTATAATTACACATAATAAATCACTTGTTTAAAATACAAAAAAAAAAAAAAAAACTAGGGTAATAAATAAGTCCATAAAAAGCATGAGCACTTATTCAGATTTAGCTGGCTCCATCTTCATTATTTCCTGCAATCATTTTATTATTTACAAATTAGGGAATGTGAGGAACATTCAAATTCCAGAGCATTGTATGTAGGCCCCGAGTGCACATGTCATAAAATGAGTCATGGGGTACCAGAATAGGACACTGTGATATTTACTTTTATGTTAAAAATATACAAAAAGTAAACCTCCCTAAGAGTGAAAAGGCTTTTGAAATACTAATTTACAAAAAAATAAATTATTTAGAAACATTTATTTTGAGAACATCATTTAAAATGCCTATCTTGGTAGAAATACTAAATAGATAAATAAATTATATACATATGTATTTCATGGATATTAACTTTAAGCTTTTTTTTTTTTTTCAGTTCTAGGGCCTGAATCCAGGGCCTTTACACTGAGCTACATCTCAATCTCTCTCTCTTTTTTTTTTTTAAGTTTGAGACAGGGTCTCACTATATTGCTAATTTGCCCGGGCTGGACTCAAAACTTTCAATCCTCTTGCTTCATTCTCCCAGAGTGCTGGAATTACAAGCATGTGCCACCACTCCCGGCTAAAACAGTTTTTTGGTTGATGAGCTAGATGAACAAGGATCACTGTTCTATGGCATAGAATCATCTGAGGCATTAAACATACCCAAACATATGCACTCCCATCTCCGAAGCCTCAGATCAAAAGAAAAAACATCTTCCTTATAAAATACACCAGCAAGGAAGAACCCTGCTCCCAGTAATTTCTATAACTGGAAGAGACAGTTTCCTGGGGAAACCAGAGAAGGGGTATCCTGAGTTCTGAGATGGGCAGTGTGGCTCAGCTTGCTGGCTCTGAGGTTCATAGCTCCAGGTGCACCACCTCTATGCCAGCTGTGTGCTCTGAGCACATTCGTTCATCTCTCCTAACCTATTTTTTCCAGTGTCAACTAGATGAGAAAAAGCACCAAATGTGTTTTGCTTGTTGCCTAGTAGATAGTAGTTGCTCAATTAATATATTAGCTATCAATCTTTAAAAATGATTTGGAGCTTGTGGAAGGCTCAAGACCAAATTATTTTACAGGCATTTCAGAGTAAGAATTTCACAGGCAGGAATTATAAAGTGGTTGAAAAGGAAGATGTCTGAGATAGAAAAGGGAAGGCATTTTTTCAGGACGAGAGAGTCCCAGCTACAGGGGTCACACTAGCCTAACTTCCCTCCCTGCATTTCTTTAATGATCAGAAACCCACTCAGCCTAGCAGAAATTAAAGGAACTGCTATAAGGATACAGAGAGATCAGGAATTGAGGACAGGCACAGTACAGCATCCAGTGAATGAGAACTGCGAAAGTCTGGAATCAAGCTACCCTGGACATCTCTCTCCCCCTTGTCTCTTCTCTTTCCCTCTCTACCAGGCTCTTCAGCTTTCTTATCTTGCGTCTGGCCCACCTTGGCCAAAAGCCTTGATTTAAGGAGCCAATGAGCAAAAGTTTCTCAGTTTCTTCCTTCAGATTCTTGCAAGAGAGAATCCGATTGGCTCAGCTCATCAAGCCTAGCCAATGGGGCCTCAGTTATACACCTCTGGTCCAATTAGACCTGGCTTCCCCTCCCAGGGTAAGAGTGATTCTGTGTGTGTGTGTGTGTGTGTGTGTGTGTGTGTGTGTGTGTGTGTGTGTGTGTGTGTGTTCTAGAGCCTGGTAAACAAGGACACTAGTCTCTTGTAAAGATGTAGGCGTATCTGTTCCAGGCCCTCATCAGGGACAAGGCTGTGGATTAGGCACTCATACAAGTGACCTGTGAGGTCTGACCTTTAACTCTGAGAGTCCTGAGGAATGTCCTGTGACTCATGGGCTTCACTTACTGTCCTTGAATCTTGCAAGACAAGGTCTGCTTGCCTTTTGTTCCCTTGGGAGATTCAAGGCTTTGTTTAACGACTATTACAAACTCTTTCTGCTCTGCCAGAATTAAACCATTTGAAATTTGTCCTTTTGCCTACTCAATTTCACAATTTTTTTTTTCCACAGAGACTGTAAAGTTCCTGAAGGGGAAACCTCATATTTGGAGATAATCTTAGAGATCAAAATTTATTTTAGAGATATGGAAACTGAGGCCCAGAGGGAGGAAATGTCACACAGCAGGAGATGTCAGGTGGCCACCTTGCCATGTCATATGCGTAGCATGCTCCCAATAGATATTTCTTGGTTTATTTCTTATTCCACATTTGCTTTTCTCAAGCTCATTGTCCTCTGTCCACGTCCCTTCCTCTACAACTGATGGCCAACTTAAGGGATCACTTTGCATCTGGCATTCAAGTGATGGTCTTTGGGTTGTGCAGTGGAAGCTGAGAGGAGGCCAGGGTGAAATTCAACCTGTTTCTATCAAGCCATTATCTCTCTAAGCCAACACCACAGTAGCAGCACAGATGCCAGCCTGGCAACTTCCTTCTGTGGGGTCAGTGGCTGCACACTGTACACCTAAACCACTCTAGCTCTCACCAAAGTCATTATTTCTGCAGTGCTCCCAAGCCAATGCTACATAACAGGGACTTGGGCCACTGCTGAATTCCTTGCAGTAGAAAGTCATAAGTGGCTTTAGTACCCCCTTTCCCCCAGAAGTCTTCTCTGACTAATGCAGCCTGCTGGGAACCCTGAGTTCAGTTTAAGTCACCCTCGTGCAGTGAACCACTTCACTTCTTATGGTGGCCTGGATTGACGTCAGCCTGGTCACAGCTTCTTTCCCTTAGCACTCTGGTGGTTCACACCAGGCCTTCAATCACTGTGAGTGGTGTGGGGTGCAGTTCAGTGGTTGAGTATGGGCTTAGCATGTGTGAAGACCTTAGTTTAATCCAGCACTAAAAAATTAAACTGACTAAATACACACATACCTAAATGTGAGGAATTATGGAGGGGGGTAACTTTTCCCTAGAAAACTATAGCGAGAAAGAGTAGAGAGATAAAGAAGAAATATTTCTTTTTGCTAGTGTCTTAGGCAAGTATGAATTAGAAGCAACTGCTTAAAACAGAGAGAACTATTTTGATTTTCATTTCTAGGCCATTTGGCCACTCCAAATCTGACAGAGTTACCCAGTGCTAGTGTCATTTCCCTAGGAGCCCCCAGTTCATTAACTCAGCAGCTTTTCTGATTCTAACCTGTAGGCTGGGTACAAGATCAATGGCAATGCGGGGAGGAAGGGCTTCAGATGAGGGCTATGTAAGTGGCACTACCTGCCACGCCCATCCCAGGGAACTTCAGCCTGAGGGATCCATAGAGCCATCTCCCAAGTGCCCCATTCCACCTTGGAGAGTCCTCAATAAGAAAACAAATATGGCAGGGTTGGAGGAGAGAATGCATGGAAGATCTTAGGAAGGTTAGTGAAGGTTTATTAGTGTGGAGGTAAAGCACAGAGCCAGGTTCTGAGGACATAGAAAGGCAGAAGGTAAGTTTGATGTGCAACAGTGTGGGGCTTGGGGGGCACAACCCAGAGAAGGCGGACTTGGATGGGGGTCTTTTGGGCAGCAAAGTGGGGAGGAGGAGAACATAAACCACAGTCAGCTGATGAGAGTGGGTAGGGGAGGTAGGAGCCAAGCATCCTTGAAGACTAACCTGATTTAGTTCACATACTAGAATGAGCTCTCCCTCCTTGGATTCCTCCCTGCAACACCAGATCTGCTGGCCTGAGTCTACAGAAGGAAAATCAGGGACCATTCTTACAGGTTAGAGAGACTTTAAGACAGGAAAGAGACTCAGCCATCATGAATAACTTCCCCTGTTACAAACCCCACTGAAATACATTATTCCATTGGTCCTCACAGGGCCAAGAAGGTTGTCAAATAAACTGCCCAACGAGTTTAAGTTAGTTGCCTAAGGTGGAAGCCTGGAAGACCATGGGAAGGATTCAAACCCAGGGCTCAGGCTGACTTGAGGGCATGTTGTACTCACTGCCTAATTTATCCAAGGCCCACATCCCACACAGAGGCCCTTGCTGTCCATGGGTGTTTTACATTCTGTGCCTTGCTCAGCCTCTCCTCCCTCACCTCTGGGAGTGACTTAAAACAAGAGTAAAGCCAAGATTCAGGCAATTCTATTCTTTTTTTTTGTGGGTACTGGGGTTCGACCTCAGGACCTCACGCGCCAGCAGGTGCCCCTGCCGCCAAGCGATATCACCGGCCCTTTTTTCGTATGTGGAGTTCAACTCCCGGTACCCACATTAAAAAAAAAATCTTAGGGAAAAAGGCATCATAGTAATTCTTTGCATAAATACCCTTTCCCTGACTCCTCCCACTCCATCCTGGTTGCTTGCTCCTCTGGGGGTTCCATAGCACTTTGCACTTTTCCTTATGTTAAGTGTTGACTTATCTCCTGTACTTTCACGGACTGTGGCCTTTGACCAGAGTGAGCTCTTTGGGAGCCCAGAGTAAGGGTCTCCATGTCTTAGCATTCCCAGATGTGCCTAGACTGTAGAAGGGCTCAGCAAATGTAAGAATTCATCAGTACATGGATTTCTACAGCAGTTCTACGTGTCTGACTTTCTTGCTTGGTGGGGCAAAAGCATTTTAAATTTTTCTCCTAGAGGCTGCTCTGTACCAAGTTCAGTTTTAACGGTGGTGATTTGGTTAAGTGATGACTGAATTATCCACAGCATCGAATTCTCCCAGCTACCCTGTCCCAGCCTTTAGCATGGCCAATGGAAAATTAATTGGTTGCAAAGTGCATATCTAATTACAACATCCCGCCCCTGCCACAGCGATGCTCAAATGTTAATAGTTACATATGCATCTCAATAACCAACGAAGACATTTAATGCAGCATTAATAACGCCCCCCTCCCGCCCCCAGTGCATACACAAAGCTCCCTTTTATCTGCCATTAGGACAGGCTGCGCTGTAAGCTTGGAAGTCTTCGTCCTTATAGCCTTCCACACTCTAAAACCAAGCCCGGACCGTGCCTCTGTCCTCATCCCTCCCCACCACAGATGTCCCCACCCAGGCCACTGCAGAGCCAGGGCATCGTTGGGTGGCAGGTTTTAGCGTCGCTAGACTGAGCTGTCCCCGCTGCACCCCGCTCTCCAGGGCCCGCCATCCGGGGAAAGAAAGGCGAACTACATTACCCAGCAGGCCTGCCACCGCCCTCTTTCCTTTCAAGTCTGCACGTGGCCGGAGGGGGAGGCGGGACCTGGACGTCACTCTCCTACATTCTCTTTCCCTGTGTCAGAACGGGGATCATTTTTTTCCCTTTCCTCTACTCCCTCCCCCCTGCCCGCCCCTCCCTCCCTCAGTCCCTTCCCTCCCTCCCTACCCTCTAGGCTGGGTCCGTGCGCCGGGGCGCCCGGTCCGCTCCGCAGCTGGGACGCGCGGAACTCGAGGCAGGAGTCGGCTCTTCAGAGCCGCGTCCCTCCCTTCCCCTTCCCTGCCCCCTCCCCCCACCCCGACGCAAGCTTGGCGCGACAGCCAGAGGAACCCCGAGGTGAGCATCCTCGTCTGCCCTTCTCTTTGAGTGGTCTCCGATTGCGGATCGATTCGGGGGCCGGGGAGGAGGGCTGAGTGACGCGCGCGTGCTTGTAGATAAATCCGGGAAAAGCGCCCCAAACAATTAGCCCCCTTCCCCCTCCCTGCGTCTCAGCAAGCCGGGTGTCCGCACCCATCCACCGTCCCCTCCTCCCCTCTGTAGGGAACTGTTCTCCACCACCTCGCCCCCTCCCTGGGTTTGTCCCACTCCCTGCCCCATGCCCTGCCCGGTGGGGAGCCGAGGCCCTGGAGCTCCCGCGCGGAGGGGGACTCGTGGGGGACGCAAGGCTTTGGAGCCCGACTCGCGTTGGAGCCGCGTGCGATGTAGCTGCTGTCATGTGCCGGGTTCCGACCCGGGGGAAGGAAGCGAGCGAGCCCGATTCCACTCCCTTTTGTTTTGAAACCCGCATTTGCTGCATCGAGCAGTTGGTCTGGTACCCGGCAAACTTGCAGCTGTTGTGACCGCGCTCCGCCGAGGTAGGCTGGTCGGGGCCGCAGGCTGCAGCACTCCGGGCTGCCGGCTGGAGGGTCCCCGAGAGTGTTCCTCCACGCCGCCCCTCCCTGCCGTGGTGACAGATTGTGTCTGTGGCAGCGGCCGGGCGTGTGTGTGCGCGCGCCGGTCCCCACGGGCTCGGGGATATCTGCGGTCTAGACAGGCTGCGACCCCTCCCTGCGTCCCGGTGAGCCTGCGGGCCGCGGGGGGCCTCGGGGGCCGGGGGGATGGGAACAGAGGAGGAAACCAAATTGGTGGATCTGCTGGGTGGCAGCTTTGTCCAGTCTCTACGGTTGTGATTCTGTTGGCTTTTTAAATGATTACTCCTGTCGCCTCGGCGTGATCGAGCCTGGGGACTAGACACAACCAGCGGAGCAGGGGTTAAGTCGACAGGATCTCAAAGCCAGCTCTTGGTGGCGAGTGACCCGAGCGGCTGCGGGGTGGGCTCGGGCTCGGCTTCATCAGGACGCGAGCAGGCGACTGTCTCCGGCGCCAGTAGTAGGGGAGAGCGGGCGGGGGACCGCGGCTTGGGCTGCAGAGGAGCTCTGGGGTCCCCGAGGATCGCGTGCCGGTGCTTGGATGCGACCGGAGGAGGAGACCCCAGGACCGAGGTGGGTATTTCTCTGCATTGACGTTACAAGACTATCAGGAATCCAAGACAATCCCTTGTCTGAGCGGTGTTGGTTCTGTTTGGTTTCACGGAGTTTTCAGGGTTAGGGCTGGGGGTGTGTGTGAGGCAGGAAGGGGGCGCGGCGTGTAGAGGGGAATGATGGCTGGCGGCGCCGTCAGTGTCCCCACCCGGAGAAGTGAGGCGTCGCCTCCCCAGCCCAGCTGTTTGTGTGTGTACACATCGCTTAGGCGTGGGGTGGGGGCGGGGCAGACCGCGGCGTAGTGGGGACCCGCGTGGGCCTGGAGTCCCTGCCGGATCGGTCTAGCAGCCCCTCGTTGTCCGAGTTGGGCCGCTGTCCTGTGGGTGTCTGTGCGCCGGAGTTACCTGGAGAAGGAATCGTGCGTCTCTGGGCCGGGTGAGACCCTCGGAGTCGCGTGTGCTTTGGCAGCCGTGGGGGAATTCCTCGTCCGCGGCCCCTCTCTCCCTCCGTGTCCCCGAAGCCTCTCACCCCGCAGATCCAGGAGGGGCGGAGCCGCGGGCTCGCGTGTGTGGACGCCCCCACCACCAGTAAGTTGACCCTTGCACCAGAGTGCCCGGCGGGTGCGCTGTCTTTGCGGTCTGGGAGAGAATCTGCGCGCTCTGCCCCCGCCCCCCAGTTCTTCAGTCAGAGGACTGTGGGGCCCAGGGTCTGCCCCGCCGCCCCAGCCTGGGCCCAGCCCACCGCCACCCGCAGCCCAGCCGACCCAGGACCCACGCCGCCCGACGCTCTATCTTTGCAGCCCAGGGATTATCTCCCCGGCTAGGGGCTGGAGCGACCGGGAGGAAACCGAAGAGACGCTGGCTCCGCGGCGCTGGAGCCTCCACCGGGCGAAAGTGACACAGCAAGAGCGCCGCCTGGCCGAACTAGAGAGCAGGAAGGAGCCGCCCACAGTGCGGGGAGGGGCGCCGCCTGCCCCGGCCGGGCTCCTCCTGCCCAGCGCTGGGCCTGGGTCCTAAACATCTTGAATCTAGGCACCCAGCAGGCAAGGGCCCCGCGAGGAAATTACCTGGATTTCAAGACAGCCCAATTATAGAGGAACAGAACTCCCCGGACAGACGCTAGAAGGTGGCGAGGACGCTCTGGGGTCTGAGTAAACTACCTTTGAGTGTTTGAAACTGGATTCAATTTAACCAACACAGATCATCTCTTGCGTCTGGTGGACACTGGGTAACAAGGCTCAGAGGCAGTAATTTTGTAACGCGTTCTGGGTAAAATGTCATCTGCGATCAGCAGATTACTGAAATAATAATGTGTTTATATGGCTTTACAAGGCAGCTCCCCTCCCACCCCTGGCATCTTGTCACTTCATTTCTTAAGAGTATCCTGTGAGGTAATTGAGATTGTCAACCCCATTTTACAGATGAGCACACTGAGGCTCAGAAGTGAAGTAACTTGCCTAAGGCTCCTCACTAGGGAAGGACGACTTTGCTCTGTGATTTCTCTTTGAAGTTTATAGCTTTGAGTGACCACTTTTTTTGAGATTGGGTTCTTGATTCCTTAGGAAGTACTGAACCTGAGACAGGGATAAATTATGGTGATACTTCCTCTTTTTCAAAACACTTGATTTGTTAACAGCTCCTAATTAAAGGACTGAAGTGTTATCACTCATCTAATAATTGGCTGTTGGTGAATGCGTATCAGCTGTGATATACCGAGTACATGCCAGCATATAATAAATGCAAGTGCTGTGTACATGATTATGCAATACATGCCCATGTTCACATAGGTGTCTTCATGGACTCGTTATTGAAGCCAAGGTCTGTTCTTCAGTTACTGGCTTCACAGCCATTAGATTCAAAATGTAGATCCCTGAGAAACCATCCCAAACTATTATTCCTGTCCCCTTCCTCAAGATGGAGAAGTCCAGAAAACAGCAAAGACATTGCCTTCATGAATTTCAGAGAGTTCATGTATTTGATTCTCAGACACAGCCTGGAGAGATTTTAGGTTTGGCCAACTAATCAGCTAATCTCCCATTCACTCACAAATATGCATTGCCCAGGACAAGTCTGTATACCTAGAAGTACACTCAAGAAAATTTAACACTGGTCTCTGCCATGTGTTTTCCAGACTCAGAGTGTTTTCCAGCTGTAGAGATAGAAGTCCAGCACATGCTTATTAAGTGCCTATTTAGGCCAGGTACTGTACTTGTTTTGGGCACACAAAGGTAGTATAGGAGGAGTAGTGCAGTACAATAACAGAACCTACAAAAGGGAACAAGTCATAAATATTTTAAAGCACTCACCCTGGGGCTCAGTTTCATATATGTTGGCTGCAAGGGTCCATAATGCTAGTTCTCTTAGAGCAAATATGGAAGTATGCAATGGAGAAAGGCTTGTATGTCCCTATTACCCTGGATTTCTGGCTGTTTGGAATCTCCCCAGTGGGTCCAGAGGTATGTCCTTCTACAGAAGGCAGGCAGCTGATGAGAACTTACTCTAAAGCCAACCAACAGGTTCCTCTGAATAATGAGGTGTTCTGCATGGTCCCTGCCCAGCTGTGACGTGCTGTGACTCAGTGGAAGCCGTGACCTTGGTCAAGGTCTCACTCAGGCTCTGGCTGAGTTTCATCATTTCTGTCTTACAGGTTTGTGCAAATGTTTTAGTATGAGGCTGCTTTTTGTCTATTGCCATACTCACTTAAGTGGTCCTTAACATTGACCTCCACTTTCATTTCAGTTTTGGGGTCTACTGCCTTTATTTTAATGTTATATGATTTATACTTCAGATCATGAAAGAGAAAGCAGGAGTTGGGCGGTTAGGATGGGGGAAAAAATCCTGTGCCCAGAGAGAGAATAGAAGGTGCAGACAGGCAAAATGCAATTTTTGATAATTCTCCAAACTTGATGACATTTCTGCATAACTTACATTTTTATACTCTTTGGAGAGGTGCTCCTTTCTTCCTGCTCACCTCTGGGCCTCTGAGCTCGGCTGCTCAGTTTCAGGCCTACATTTTCTTCTGCATGAAGCGCAGACTGAGCTGCGGGCAGAACAGGGTCGGAAGAGACTCACCCCTGGATCCTAGGTACACAGGTTGGGTAGGGCCTTACAGATAGGGTCATGTCCGTATGAAGACTTCAAGGCCCAAGGTCAGAGGAAGCCCTTGGCAGAGTGGGGCAAGAAATCTTGGGTTTTTATATGTCATCTAATCTTTCTCTGTATCAGATATTTTATGGAAGAGAAATTGGGTCTTTATTTCTCAAAAAGAACTCTCCAACTTCTCCCCTTTCTCAGATTCTGATAAAAGCTCTAGAGTTCATTTTTAGCTTGAGGTTGCTTTCCTTGAAGACTGGCCCTTTCTGCCTTGTATTTCATCTCTGGCATCTGGGAATGAACAAGGACATGCGTCTGGGACAGGTTGTGGGCCTTGGGCCTTCTAGCACTCTTGTTTGGTCTGTGGCTTTCCAGACTTGTGGTAGGATCCTTAGTAATCTCCCACAAGTGTCTGCTAAGCTGTTACGTCTTTGCATCTTTCCTGGAAGAGGATCCATAGATACTGTTTGATTCTCAACTGACTCAAGGACAAAACTGCTGGTGGGGGAGGACAGTAAGGTTGGACAGGTGGTTAGTTGGCGCAGAGACTGGAATACTCTGTACTAAATACTTTGTACTATGTACAAATCACTCCATGTAGGCTGTTAGCATTATCAACCTGTGAAGCTGTCATCATCCCCATTTTGCATTTGAGAAACTGAGTCTTTGTGGTTAATGACAAGTTCAAGTCACAGATAAAAAGTGGAGCAGGGATCTGAACCCTGGCCTTCGGACCTCAAGCCCACTGCCCAGGGCTGAGATGGTGCACTATCTGGCATTTCATTACAGTTTTGTGAGTAGAGGGCCTTGAACCTTTCAGAGTTTCTTTGTGTCTACTGCTGACTTGTATCCAGCTATGAAGCCAGACCTAACTGCTAACTAACCCAGGGGTTGTGTGGATGAAGGACGGGAGGCAGTTTCCATAGCAACAATATGTAAAGTGAGGCTGGTTTGGGTTGATTTCATGGAAGAGATGAATTTGGGAGCAGGTCTGAGTGAGGAGTGGAAGACGTTTTAGGCTGCAGCAGTGGCACAAAATGGATAAAGGGAAACTGTGTGTGCATGGGTTAGGGCAGAACAGACCAGAGAGGTTCGGTTGATTGTCCTGCAGCCAATATGAGCTTAATAGTTACTGGGTTCTGTTTCTGTGCTGTTCAGGGCTCTCTACTAGGCCCTGGGCTACAATAGTGAGCAAGGACAGCCCCTGCCTCAAGGAGCCCACTATCTAGGGGGAGAAACACACTTTAAACTCTTACATGCAGTGTGAATGCTACGGTAGAGGAAAGCCCAAAGGTCTTTTTACAGCAGCACTGCTGTTGGGCACTGCAATCAGGGAAGTCTTCCTGAAGGAGACAACTGGGGAACTGAATCTTAATGGAAGCAAAAGAACTAGCAGGAGAAGATACAGGAAGGGCATTCAGGAAGAAGGAAGGCGCACACAAAGGTGTGTGGCCTGAGGCTTCCTGGCTGTGGGAAGGAACAGCAAGCTGTGAGGGCAAAGGCAAGGACAGCAAAGCAGGCAGTGCTCAGACCTGAGGAACTTCCCGAGCCTGACAGAGGACCTGGCTTTCAGCCTGCAGGTATGGGATGGAGGAAGGGACTTCAAGCAGAGTAGAGGTGTGCAGCCATGGATGAGAAGGGACGGTGGCTGGGAGCCAGGGCCACTGGGCTGAGGAGGCTGCAGGTGGTGTCCAGGTCTCAGGGGATGGGCCTGTAACCGAGGTCGTGCACCTAGCAAAGGTCTGAAGGTTAGATGTCAGACATATTTGAGGGGCACAGTCTGCAGTGATTGCTTGGATTTGGGGGACAAGGGGGAGCTCCAGAGACCCCAGGCTTCTGGCCTCACTAGTGGATGACAACCCAGGCGAGAAGCTTGGGTTGCTTGTGCAGGTCTTCTGGGGTTGGGGTGAGAAGGAAGATCATGGGGAGTTCGATGTTACAGGCGTTGGACTGGAATCACAGACAACACAACACACAAGGTAGAAGACGGAGGACCAAGTGTGGGTAGGAGCTGTAGCTCCCGAGAGTGGGGAAACCTCTGCTGCAGAGCGTGTCAGCGTGGGGGCTGCCATAGACAACAAGAGCAGACCTCTTCCTCCCATTGTCAGAGAATCCTTTGTCATGCAGGGCTGCTCTTCAGGGAAGCCAGGCAGGATGCTGTGTCATGCTGGAGGCCCAGCTGGCAGAATCCAGCAACAGCCATGGGGCTTCAGCAGCAAGCATTAATTAGGGGGAGGAGTTTTTGTTTTTAACACCCACAAGGAGCAGGGCCCCATCCCAGCCCCCAGGGGTGTGAGTATAGGGTGGGGAACATGGGGACCAACTTCTAGGAGCAGGTGGTATAGCTGGGGAGAGAAGGCATGGGCACAGGAAGCCACTAAAAAGCTGTAACAAGCTGGGCAAAGAGTAGAATGCAAATTAGCTAGGAGAGCTTGGAGAGACCTCTGTTCAGGCTGCAGTTCATTGTTCCTGGGCCCAGGCCCAGTCTTTTCATGTTTGAATCCTCAGGACCTAGAACAACCTCCCACATAGAGGTGTGGGGCTTCGAATGAGGCTGTATGGGGATGTGGTCCAAGGTAGCTGTTGAGGGTGGGAGGTCAGCCAGGGAAGGTTTCCATGAACAAGTCCAAAGGGGGCATCCCAACACTGAGTTAGAGGGCTTTCCATACCACAGTGGAATGAAAATCTGGATACCTTCCAGCTACAGAGCACCCAGAAATGCCAAGAAAGATTTAACCAGCATCTTTTCAAAGAACAGCCAGGTACACAGAATGAAAGGGCGAGTGGCAGGCACTCAGGCAAATGGGGTGAGTCATAAATTCTGCCAGGCTTGGGCAGGGGTGGTATTAAAGGGCAGCTACTGGTCTCAGCCCTTGGGAGTGGGGGCTGAGTCCTGACACCGCCTCTTCCAGGCCTGGAAGTGAGACCAGGAATCTGAATGGAGACCCCTGCCTCAAATGGGACCTGGCGAAGGCTTGTGTGCCTGGAGAAAGTGTGGGCTAGACATCTGCCCATCAGTCTGGGTGGGTGGATTTATTGTCTTGACCTGGATTTGAGGTGGGGAGGGAAGCCTCTGGAAATTAGAAACCTTGGGCCTGTTAGACTTTGGATGTCATCTGGAGGCCCCTGGAGTAGAAATTAGCTGATAAAACCTTGGGGCCAGGGTCCTCCCAACTGTGGGCTTGATTCAGCCAGAGGCCTCAGGAGATCTTGGGTCTCTTCACTCTTGGCTGACTTAAATCTTCCCCTTGGAGAGATGCGTCAGGGCAGTGTGAATGAGTGAGTGAGGTGGAGAGAGCTCTCCGGCCTGCAGATGAGCCCGTTTGGGAAGGCCAGAACCCACTCTCCTGCTACTTGCTCAGTCCAGGCCCTCACAGATAAGGCGCCTTCTAGGCTGCCCGTAAGGGGAGCCCATGCAGATTCCAACAGCCACTGCTTATTCAGACCACAGGCCTCCACAGCCTCCTCATGCTGAGTGTCATCCATTCCTACGGTTTCGAGCTTGGGAGCTATCCTGAAGGTTACCTGGCCAGCCCTCCACCTGGTGTGGGGATTCCGGCCTGAGCAGTCCCTGGCCCACCTGGGAAGCAGGATGCTCCCATCTGAGAAGGCCGCTGGAGCTGGGAGGGCCTTTCCTTGAGCCTCAGCCACCTCCTGACTAACACCACCTTTGGTCCCCACAGCTGTCCTGAGACAGTTTCTCATCCTTTCCCAAGTCTTTTTGTTTCTGCTAGAAGAGCCTCAATTTGTTAAGCTTTGACTCTGTGAGAATCAACCAGTTCCTGTCCTAACCTGCTTAGCACAGAGGGAGCTTGTGAAGGTAGAAGTCAGGCTGGACGAGCTGGCTGTGTGGGCACAGTCCATGATGTGAAGCTCTGAGCAGCCCCAGTGCTTCTCTGATCAGGAGAGAAGCAACAGCACGCACAAAAGCCCTTCTTCCAACACCCAGGACACCTTTCAGTGTATGAGTAAGTGACCTGGGAATTCTGTGTGGGGAGCTGACATTTAATGAGTGTCTATTATGTGCCATGCTCCATGCTGGCCACTGTATATGCCTCGCTGAATGGAAGGAACTTCCGTGACGAGTCAGATAGAGGGGCAGAGATGTGGAAATTCCTAACTGTGGTGGTGATAGGAAGCCCGGAAATTATTCGGAAAGAATGTGCGTGGTTCCGTCCAGGGTGAGAGCTGACACACTTCCTGTGATGTCTGCTTGTAGGACTTTCCCTCAGGGTAGGCAAGGTCCTGATGTCACCTCCCTGGGAAGCCATACTCTTGGGGCCTTTGCTGAGATATGAATTTTGACTATGAGATCAAGAAAGTGGCCTGCTATAGAAGTCACACCTCAGAGTGTCCCCAACCCTCCTGGTTTTAGAGCCTGAGTTTATCTGTTTCTTAGTCTGTCTACAATGCCATAGGCTCTCCTAGGACAAAAATAGCCTTCTTGCTCTCCCCTCTTTCTGCGCGGACAGGACGGTTGGTGTTGATATCTGTGTGGCTTGTGTGTTCGCTAGGTGCATGTCAGGTTATGAAAAGCTGAGCTGCCCGTGAGGTGAGGTGGCAGCAGACAGCTGGAGGCCCAAATGTGCTCTGCCACTTTCCACAGGACACTGTGCTGACACAGCTGGTGGTGAGAGTCAGGGATTCTGGGAATGCACCCAGCTACCCTTCTTTGCCCTCCAAACATTGTTCCTAGTTTGCCTTAATCCTTTTAACTTAATGCTCTTGCCTGTTAACAGCTGGCTCAGGTTAGCAGGCATCTGTGCTGGGTTCTGGGAACAAGGTGAGACAAATGAAGTGAACTGGGTAGGGCCTGGCCTCCACCTCCCATCTGATGGCCAAGACAGAAGAGCTTCAGGCTGGCGCAGTGAGTGCTGGGAGAGGAGCATGCAAGGTACTGAGCAGCCACAGGAGAGTGGCTGTGCCAGTTTTTGTCCAAATGGGCAATCACACCAGGATGCATATGTAGAGCATCCTGCTCAAATGAAAGCTTATGGCAAGAAGCCCCAGGAGAGTGCACACCATAATTAGTATATCTATTGCTTTATCTGTGGGGACTGTAGACTTGAAATTCAGACATGGCTGTGTTTACGGCCAAAGGCTTCTACCTTATATCTCACCATGATCTCAGTTGTGGGCTTCTGGGTAGAAATATGGAGAGATAAAAACCACCTGGCTTGCAGAGTGTTATTGGGGATACCGGACTAACAGTGGCTTTAAAAACAAGATATTTCAAAAAAAAAAAAAATAAAAACAAAAAAAAATCAAGGTATTTCGCCCGGCACATGCCTATAATCTCAGCTACTCAGGAGACTGAGACGGGAGGATTGCCTCAGTCACTTAGTGAGACTCTGTCTCAAAAAGGGCTGGGGTGTAGCTTAGTGGCAGAACACCTTTGAGTTGGATCCCTCGTACTGAACAAACGTACAAACAAACAAATAAAAGGGTATTTCAACTCATATAGCCAGAAGTCTAAGGGTATCAGGAATTTTAGAACTGGTTAATTCAGTGGATCAGTGGTAATTTTAAGGGCACATCCTAACATACATCCTAGGAACATCCTAACATCCTAACAGTCATCCTAACTGATTGGGACCCCTTGGGTCTTGATAAGTTGCCCAGGCTGGCCTTGAACTTGTGATATTCATCATATTGCCTTTGTCTCAGGCTTGTCACTCGTCATAACATGGCCAACACTCTGCAGGCATCATGCTTTCATGTAACTGTATCCAAATTCAGGCAGGAAGGCAAGTTTTTCCACCTGAGTCTTCATTTTACTGGGAGTGAGGAATCTTTTCCAAAATTCCCCTGCTGGAATTTTCATCAAATCCCATTTGAAAGAAACAAGTCAAGAGCCCTGGCTCATCTCTAGGGCAGGCTGAGAAAGCAAGTCTCTGGTGTTTTCCACCTCATGGATAGTAAAAAGTGCTTGGATAAGCCTTCCCATGTTTCCATTTATTTGGGGGGTGGCTTAGTTGCTTTATCATTGCTGGGACAAAATACCCAATACCCATAAGTTAAAAGAAGAAAGGTTTATTTTGGCTCATAGTTTGTAGAGGTTTTAGTTCATAGTTGCCTAGTTCCAAGGCAGGGCAGCATGGCAAAGGGGTATCGCAGAGGAGAAACAGTCCATAGTGTGGCAGGCAGGAAGCAATGAGACTTCCTATTTTTTTCTCTTTTTATGCATCCAGGCTACAAACCTATTGTTGATGCCACCCACCTGGGTGCGTCTTTCCTCTTTAGTTAATCCATCACCCACAACTAGAGCTCTGCTAAACCAATCAGTAAACTAATCCAGTATCACATACCCATGATCCAGCCACCTCCCATAGCCCCATCTATGAGTGCATGAGGCTTTGTTGGAGGACATCCAGATATAAGCTATAACAGGAGGGGATAAACTTTTTTTTTTTTTTTTTTTTTTTTTTTTTGGTACTAGATGATTGAACCCAGGGACTCACATGTTCTAGGCAAATGCTTCACTCCTGAACTATATCTCCAGCCCTTTTTCTTTTGTTTTGAGACAGAGTCTTGATAAGTTTTCCAGGCTGGCCTTGAGCTAATGATCTTCCTACCTCAGCCTCCCAAGTAGCTGGACTTATAGGCACGCACCACCATGCCCAGCTAAAATATAATTTTTATACATCAATGAAAACCACCCCCAGCTCTGTCAACTGCCAGTCTGCATTCTATCACTGTAGGTTTTTTTTTTTGTGTGGGTACCGGGGGTCGACCTCAGGACCTCGCACGCCAGCAGGCACCCATGCCGCTGAGCGATGTTACTGGCCCGTTTTTCGTATGTGGGTTCCGGGAGTCGAACTTGGGCCCTCGCGATTGCCAGGCAGGCGCTTACGCCACTGAGCCATCTCACCAGCCCTATCACTGTAGTTTTGCTATTTCTAATGATTATTATTTCTTAACCCTAAGCCCGACGCTGGGACATAGGAACCCAGGTGTCTCGTGGGAGGTATTTTATGTGGTCTCCATGGGTGCGTTCTGTGTCCCCTGCCCCCAGCAGTCCCTCCACTTTGCTGCCACTTAGCCCAGGTGGAGAACTGCCCAGAGGCAGAGAGACATGTGGCTGGTGGCCTGGGCAGCAGGAAGGGACACCTAGGGGCCCGAGGCACTGCCCAGTCAATGGGAGACAGCAGTTCCCTTTGCAGTGGCTACTAGACCGAGAGGAATGGCTTCTCGGCCACAGCTGGAGCACCTGTGTCCTGCCAAGGGAGTTCTCTTGTTCATACGCCCAGCCTCCAGAATGAGGGTAGTGCAGAGCCCTTCCATCTGCATTACTTTGTTATGGCAGAAGCCTAGACACTGACCCAGGCCCCTGCTTAGGGCTTGAGTGACAGGATACAGCCCTGGGTGTAGGTTCTTAGCATCTTCTACACACACACCCAGAGGTCGGCCTCCCCTGAGTTGCTCAGGGAAGCCACGCTGTACATCCCAGCCCATGTGGCTCCCAACCCTGGACTCTGCTCTGTAACCTGCTGTGATGGACGGGGGGGGGGGGGGGATGTCTGTAAACTCAGGACTGACAGGTGGCGTGTCTCCTGAAGCCCTGGGTGATCCAATGATAACTTTAAAGACCAGACATGTGTTAAGGATTAAGGTACTTAGTGAATACTTTATGTGTATTACCTTAATTAGCCTTTACAACTTCTATTTTGTAGATGAAAACTGAGGGCACAGAGATGGTAAGTAATTTACCCTAGGTCACACCGCTAAGAAGTGACATAGTCAGTTTCAGTTCAGCTTTGCCTCTTAAGCCTCACACATGGGGATCGACAGGTTATGCTGAGCTCCCTTTGTGGGATTTTGAAAAAGTCACTGGTCTTAGGTCTGGCACTAGTGACCTGGGAGATGCTGGGCAAGCCGCCTCTCATCTGGATGTTTTCTTGGTGACTTCTGGCCTTGGGTAAGATCATGTCTAAAGTCCTTGCTCCTCTTATTCTGAGGTTCCCAGGGTCCCTTCCTCTCTAATGCAGGCTTTATCCCTGGAGAAGAAAGAATCCCTGAGCCACCTCTGGCATTTGCCCACACCTAAGCTTCAAATTGGCCTGACTTGGCCATGTTGGTTTGGCAGCTCCTTCCCTATAAAATAATTCAGCGAGGTAGAACAATCCCGCCCTATGCCTGGCTGTCCTCAGCCTGTTGAGGGAGGGTGTAGGCACTGCAGAAGTGTGGGGAGGGGTTGCTGGTGGGGTGCTGGTGAAGTTTTCTCCCTCTGGGGGAGACACATGGCCGATAGCAGCCTGGTGAGTACGTAGGGAAGCCCACCACGAACAGCCTGCCTGGACACCCACGTGGGCTGAAGAGCTGCACGTCTCTAGTGCTGTCCTTTTTCCATTGCGCTAGATCCAGGTGGCAGCAGATGAGGGTAAGGAGAGGATGATTGTGTGGTTCTAGGAACATAGGCTGAGAACAAGGCCACCAGAAGTGGAGGGGACCAGTTGTCAACCTCTGCCAGCCAAATGTGGGCTTATCCCTAAGGACTTTTCTGGATTTTACTTACCTTATCAGAGCCAAGTTTGTTTAATGAGTCTGTGATAGATTTAAAACTAGGAAAGCAGATGAGTGCCTTTCAAAACCCCCAGCTTTCAGGGGCCTTCTGGGCCCCGTGTAGCTCTGAGTCTCCAACTCTTAGGCTCTGGTATTAGGACATCAGGACGAGGCCCCCATCTTCTCCTCTTCACACTGCTGCCGAGGGCAGGTGGGTGACTGCTGTAATGGTGAGTATCTCCTTGATTTTTGCTGCTCTTAGGGCCACCAGAGTCACAGCTCCTTCTGTGGTTGTGGGGTGGCTAATGTACTAATTCCAGTGGGGACATGTGGAAAGAAAACCCAGGTGACCCGGCTAAGGTCACATACCAGACTTGCCAGTGGAAAAACAAACACCCACCAGTTCTCTGAACTGTGCCCTCCTAGTCCTCTAGGATGAAGGGTATGGAAGTTTCCAGATTCCCAGATAGCTGTGTCTCCTCAGGAAGGTGTACCCAGCATGCACAGTCGGTCTCTTTCCGGGCACAGGCATCACCATAGCATCAGTTGCCCTTTGCATGCTTGTGTGGCATGCTGGAATGAACAGGTTACAAACACCCTGAAAGAGTGGTACAGTGGGCTATGAGGGCACTAAAGGATCCAGGAAGGAGGGGGACAACAATGCATAGGGCCTTCCCAAAATTACCCTCTTATACCAGGAGTGGCATATGACCAGAGCCAGGCCAACCAGTGGCCTTCCTTGAGACTTGCCAAGTGGGAGCTGGGAGAGAAAGGTCCTTCCGTTCCTGAGGGCACCACATGAAGATGGAGCCTGGCAGACATCTACTGCAGTGGCCAGAAGCCCTCTTTGGAGAGAGAGCAGAACACCAATGCTCCCTGAGGAGAAGGAGAGCTGGGACCCAAGAGGTAGCTGCCCAATTTCATCTTCCTCGGTCCTAGTGTCAAGTTTCTATGTTACATTTTGTATTTTGTTTTAGTTGTCTCCGGCTGACCACACTGGGTCAGTGGCTTAAATTATATATATTTATTTCTTCTGGAGGCTGGAAGTCCAACATCAAGGTGGAAACTTGGGTTTCTGGCGAGGGCCCTCTTCTTGGTTTGCAGACGACCACCTTCTTGCTTTGTGCTCACATGGTCTTTCCTCTGTTTGCACATAGAAAGACATAGCTCCCTCAGGTCTGGTTTTTGTTTGTTTGGTGGTATTTTATTTATTTATTTTAAAATTTATTTGTAGTACTGGAGATTGAACTGAAGGCCTTCATACTTAGCTACATCCCCAGACTTTTTAAAATTTTTCATTTTGAGACAGTGTCTTACTAAGTTGTCCATGATTTTGAATGTGCATTAAAGAAGACAAACCCACAACTAGTACTATGGAACTTGTGATTTTATTGCTTAGCAGGAAGATGAGTCTAATAAAAAGTCGATACAAAGTCAGTAATTGTGTCACAACTGGTTCACAAGTATGACAGAAAACTCCAAGGTAGTGAATTGTGGAAAATGCTGCATAAGAATTTTGGCTGGATTTATGTCATGTGGCACTGGTAGAATTTTGAATCATACGTATCCAATTCCAGTGCAAGGCTACCTCTTTTTATTTAACAAATATGAGTTCCTAAATATTCATTTAGATAAACCTTTAATATGTATGATTATTATTTGAATTCACAAAAGGGTGATCATTATTTAAAGACATTGTTAATAAATATTTTTGTAAAGAATCCTTTCATCCAGTTTGTTTCAAGGGCCCCTGTTTTGTAAGTTCTGTTTCGTTTTTGTTATTTTGTTTTGAGGTTCTGGGGATCGAACTCAAGATCTTGCATATGCTAGCCAACCACTCTACCACTGAGCTATCACCCCAGCCTGCACATTTAGATTTTTAAGCAGCAACTTGTTATCTAGGATTTTGATCCTTAGAAACTTCCCAGTTCGTACCTGAATATCTTCAGCACAAGGGCAGTTGCTTTATTCAGTTGTCAGAATGATTATCAAATGCGTTGCTATAAAAAGGTTCTATTTGATGTCCATTTTCCAACCAATAATAAATACACTAATCCAGAAGGTAACTGTGGTGTACACTTGAGGACTACCTCATCCTGGTGCAGGTTTGCTGCTCATGTTAAAATGATCTGTAAGAGTCAGGCTGGCATCGAGGTATAACCACTTGGAACACTGGATGCAACACTTTCCGACCAGAATACCCTTGTCCGTCTTGTGAGTGATGGTGACCATATTTTCCAAATTAAAAATCAAGATGCATGTTTGGATATTTGAACTCAGAACTTCTCCCAACCATCATCTTTCATTTAGCTTGGGACACTGGGGCCTCATTCTCAGATTTGTTGCTGTGGTCATACACATTTTTTAAAAAGTATTTTTTTGATAGAAAAATTAGCTTCAGACTCTCCTGCCAATTCCTCCTTCTAGTTTCCCCTGAGGTGTCTTAGTTTATTTTTTAGTATAACAAAATGTTAATGTGGGGCCTGTATTCCTACCACCACCACCCCAAATCCTAACAAACAGAAGAACATCTTCTGATGTTATCTGTGGAAGCAGACAGGTTTATGGCCTGAGCAAGTGATTGAAATTTAAAAGCCTCATTACTGGTATCCTAGTTACTGTGGTCACATAGCACACTACCCTGAAGCTGACTGGTTCAAACAACGGTCCCTTATTCTGCTCATCCTCTATCGCCTTAGCTCACTGGGCTCAGCTTGTGTCTGCTCCCCGCAGCACTGGTTGGATGTTCGACTGGGGCTGGCGGGTCAGGATGGCTCATCCCTTGGGGGCTGTTGGCGTGAGTGGGCTGCTCTACAAGGCTGCTTGGGCTTCTTCATAGCATTGTGGCTGGGTTCCAGAAGTGACTATCCTGAGAAATAGGAAGGAGAGGCGACTGATGGCTTAAGGTCTACCCCGAAACTGGCCAAGTATCCATTCTATGTGGTATGGGTCCAGCAGTCACAAAGTCCAGATTCAAGACGACAGGCAAAGACCCTACTATTTTATAAGAGCAGTGTCCAAGAATTTGAAAGCTATGTTTTAACCACTGCAATGGTTGATACATTGTGTCAACTTGAGAAGTCTAGAAGCTTAACTAAGTAACTCAGCAGTTCTACATCCTAGGGTGTAGAGGACCCGCCCTTACCGCTCTAGGATGTTGATCATTGTGTCAACTTGAGAAGTTTAGAAGTTTAACTAAGTGACTCAGCAGGGGGCCAGGGTCCTCACTTTGTAAACATCCTGAGCCTGTGCAAGAGGAGGGCATGGAGATGGTGTGGGTGCTACACCCACGCAGGGCGGGGAGCCTGCATACAATGTAAGGGAGGAAAAGAGGCTTGTTTCCCCGCTTTTTTGCTCTTGTTGCTTTTACTGTGAATGGTTGCCCTTCAACCACGCCACCCTGCCTTGGAGCCAGGCTGATTACGGACTGAAACCTCCACAAACTGTGAGCTAAATAAACCTTTCCTTCTTTAATTTGGGTGTCAGGTATTTTGTCTCAGCAACAAGAGAAAAGTAACTAAGACAACCACACAAGTGGTCTCACCAAAAAAAAAAAAAAAAAAAAAAAAAGGCATCTCCTTCCTTCTCATAAGCCTTCACAGAGGTTTCAGTTCATCTTCCATGCTCGCCTTTGTGGAGGGATGAAAAAAAGAAAGGAGTGTTTATAAAAATATGGTTGGCATTTTCTGAACTCAGATTGTCTTTCACGAAGCCCCTTTTATATTCTAATTCTTTAAAAAGTGCCTCCCCTTATTTTGGGTATGTGGTGCTTCTCATTTCATCAGTCACTCCCAGAATTCGCTGAGACACTGTTGGACAGGCTGCAGGCCCTTGGACTTGTAAGATGGAGCCATTCCCAGCAAGGCCAGGCACAGTGTGAGCCCCCTCAGAAAAACTCCACTCTGGCAAGACTCTGTGCCAGCTGCTCGGGGCTACGAGGATGGATTAGCGTGCACCCACTGCACCCCCACCTTCTGGGAGCTTGGGCATCCTGACAAAGCAGTGGTCTAGCATCACTTTTTCTCAGGCTGTCATTGTCACCTGGTTCAGTGGACGCGTGTCTATGCACTGAATGAGCCATTTGCTGTCTTTCTTTTCATGGGCACTTGATTTTAGAGAATGCCCTGGCCTAGCACAGCCACAGCCTGGGTTCCATCTTTGTCAATAACTTCTCCACTCTGTTTTCCCCATCTATAAACTAGGGAATTTAGTCCAAGACTGGCAAACTATAGCATGTAGACCAGCCCAGTGCCAGGCTTTGGAAATGAAGTCACATGCGATCATTTTTTGTGTGTTTATGGTGGCTTTGGACTAGTTGCCACAGAAACCATGTGGCCCACAAAGCCTAAAACATTTACTATCTATCTGTCCACCAATAGAAAAGGTTTCATTCCCCCCTTTTTTTTTTTTTTTTTTTTTTGGTGCATGTTTGCAGTACATAATGATAACATTCATTGTGGGATGTTGGTGCATGTATATAACACATCTTAATTCTTTAAATTTCCTTCCCTGCTCTTCCACTCCCTCCCACCTCCCCCCATCTCCTGGTCCCCTTCCTTTTTCAAAAGTTCTATCTCTCTGATGCCTATTTCTATCTTTTATTTTGCTCTTTATTTATGCTTTGGGTTTGTCATGTAAGAGAGACCATGCAATATTTAGGCTTGCGTGTCTTATTTATTTCACTTAACCTTCTTCATGACCCCTGGTTTAAAATACAGTCGACCCTCCTTATCTGCCTGTCTTGCCTCCACAATCCCACCAACCATGGATTGAAAGTATTTGAAAAAATATAGAGTCTATACTAAACATGTACAAACTTTTTTCTTGTCGGTGTTTTCTAAACAGTATAACATAACAATTATTTACATAGCATTTGCACTGTCTTGGGTTTTATAAATAATCTAGAGATGAAGAGGTGATTTAAAGTAGGTGGGAGAATGTGTGTTGTTTATAGGTAAATATTATCTCATTTTATATAATCTGTGTATTTTGAAATCTGCTAGGAGTCCTGGGACCCACTTGTGTTGGAATCAGCCCCCCCCCCCCCATGTATATCAAGCACCTGTAATAGTTTTTAAACTTTATTTTAGCTACAAAGTTTTCACACAACTTTTTTATTTTTAATAATAAAAATAATTCTTGGGGTATGCATTACTTATACTGTACCAAGAGCCTTAAAACTAGTAGCTTATTTAATCCTTATGAAAACACATGGGACGAATGGTAGTACCATTTTTCACATTTTAGGGAGGAGAAAATGGAGGTTGAGTTTACAGAGAGGTTAAGGAACGTACCTAAGATCGCCAGCTAGTAAGTGGCAAAGGCAGAACTCAAATTCAGCCGTCTGGTTCCAGAGCCCATGTTCTGTATTCTCCACTGTGCTGCCTCTGCCTGGTGGCCTGATGTGAAAATTGGGCAGAGTGGGGCTGGGTGAGTACAACTGAGGTGAGCTTTTTGGCCAGCATCTTCCCTTTCGCTTACCTCTTCTCTCAACAGCCTCCAGGTACCTCATGGAATAACGAGAAACTCTGAAGGCAGTAAGATCCAGCAGATGCGCTCTATCTTAGTCTGTGTCATGCTGCTATAACAGGATGCCATAGGCTAAGTAAATTATAAACAAGAGAAGTTTATTTAGCTTACAATTCGGGAGGCTGGAAAGTCCAAGACTGAGGGTTTGCCTCTGGTAAGGCCTTCCTGCTGTGACATAATATGGTGGAAGGCATCACATGGCGAGAGGGACCGCAAGATTGAACTCACAGTCCTGAGTCCTTTTATAACCATCATTAATCTATTCATGAAGGTGGAGCCCCCTGACTTAAACATTCCCATTAGGCCCCACCTCCCAGCGCTGTTGCATTGAGGATTAAGTTTCCAACATCTGCCTTTAGGGGGGGCACATTCAGACCACAGCAGATACCTAAGCTTAGGGAGGAGAATTAGTTTGCTTTGGTCTCTGTAAGGGAATTGATCCTGGTTGCTGGGCACTCTGGCACACCTAGAGTGGTAGAGAGCATCATTCTCTGGGCATCAGGGCACCAGACAAATAGCATTTCTAGATGATCATCATTATGCCTGGAAAAAATGAGTGCTAGAGACCAAGGCTCATAGTTCTTAACACCTGGAATCACTTGCAATCACTTGCGATGTGACAATATGACAGTATTAGTCACATGTCCCAGACAATATTAGTCTAAAATAAATCTATTTTGTGCCAGTTTCTTGGGCTAGAGGGATGTTCCTTAGAATAGTGCCATAATAAACAGCATGGATGACTTTACACCTGAGTGTAACCTTCCCGGCTCTCCCCTGCCAATACCCTTAAGTCAGCCTGGCTCTATTAGGAGGTAAGGTGGTGGCATACACCTGCGTAGTGTGGACCACAGGTGGGCCCTTGAGGTTCTTCCTGTGTTCAGGGTAGCTGTCAGAGATCCCTTTCTCATAATGGGGGATCTGCAGGGATGAAACTCAGCCTTCCCTGCCCCTTGGGATGTGAACTTTTCTAGGAAGAGGGAAGGCGACTTCTGCACCTTTTACTTTTACTGCCAGTGGAAAGCTGGCCTTGATCTAGGTAGTATTCGGAAGGTGATTTTTGTATTCATCCCTCTGGGGATGTTGGGGAAGAGTTTATTCTCTGGTGTTTAAGCTGTTCTCGACACAGGTATACGTTCACCTTAATGCTTTAAAAGGACTCCTGATTCCTAGGGAACCCTGCCTTAGCCAGTAGTTCCTCTGCTCTGTCCAAAGGGGCTTCTGTTCTGAGACTTATGGTCCCTGCCTTTTCTCCTGACTTGGCTGTGTCCGGAAGGAACACAGGGGCTTGGAAGGGGTTAGGTGGGGTGGACTCTTGCTAGGAGCTCCCCCTCTGCTTGTGGTCCCTGTCCTGTCCCCTCCCCAGCCATCAGCACGCAGCTTGCATCTGCATCTTGCAGCTTGCATGCAGCCCCCTAAAATGGTGAAAGACTTTTTCTGACAACAGGAACCCCTGCTCCTTCTCAGCAGGGGCTTTGGGATCTGAGGCAAAGGCTTTAAAAGCCTTCTGGTTTCTGTTTGGCTGCCTTCAGGCCACTCGTGGCACTTCCTAGCTTTATCCACTGGGGGCTCTTTTTATCTACAGGAGCCACCTGTTCTGAGTCTCCACCTCCTGTAATCACTCTCACTGTGGTCCTGCTGGTTGTATGCATGACTGGAGTTGGTTGTACAGGTACTAGAATGCCAAGAGATTATTCTGGAGGGAAGGGAGCTTCTTCCTCCATCCCTTTCCTCCTCTCTCCCTCCCTCCCTGCCTCCCTCCTTCCCTTCCTTCCTTCCTTCCTCCCTTCTTTTTTAATTTGTGTTTCTCCTCCTCCACCTCTTCTTCCTCTACTTCCTCCTCCTTCTCCTCCTCTTCCTCCTCCACCTCCTTCATCTTGTGATACTGTGGGTGGAACACAGGGCCTCGTGCATCCTAGGCATTCTACACTGAGCTGCCTCTAGCCATTTTTATTTTTTATTTTGAGACAGGGTCTCACTAAATTTCCCAGGCTGGCCTCAAACTTGTGATTCTCCTGCTTCAGCCTCCTGAGCAGCCAAGATTATAAGCATGTGCCACCACTTCTGGCATGAAGAGAGTTTTTATGGAAGTGGGTAGTGTCCCTTTTCCCACATGCTCAGCCTGTCACTCGGAATGAAGGCAGATCCTTGCAGGCTTTGGGTTAAGATTATTCATCTTGATATATAAACTTCATTAGGTTAAGAAATACCTTGCCGATTAGTAGCGCATGTTTCTGGGCGTGTCCAGGTGGGTCGTGGCAGCCTGGCTCTGGGCACTGTATATGGTCCCGCCCTTGTTCCTGACACTGTTCACCAGCTGTTTCCCAGCCACCATGAACTAAGCAGCTTTGTTCCACTACACCCTTCCACCATGATGTTTCTGCCTTAGAGCCAGCCGAGTATGGATTTAATGCCCCCAAATCATGAGCTGAATTAAACCTTTCTTCTTTTGTGAGTGTTGGGTATTGTGACCAGGAATTGGGAAGCTAACTATATGGTTGGGGAGGGGGCTGTCCAGGTGTGGGTGCAGGCCCTGCTGGGGTGGGGAAGTTGGTGTCACAAGTCCTGGGACAGTTCCACATGCTGTGGACAGCCCTCCCTAGGCCTCGGCCGAAGTTTCCAAAGCCTGGCTCTCCTATAGCTGATCCCCAGGAGGACATTTAACCTCATTCATCTAATAATTAACTACGGACAGAAAAAGCAGGTACTGTAGCTGTATAAAATGGAAGCTGTTTAATTTGGGAAACTATTTTGGAAAATAGAAGCAAGGTTCTCATTGAAGTTACCTAATTAGTGTGTAGTTATGTAGGTGTGTTTTCAACAACTTCACAGAAATTACTGAAAACAGGGTGTCACCATTGCATTTTAAGGGAAGAATCATCTTCCTCTCATTGCATAAACACTGTTAATTTTCACACATTATACCACATTCCCCCTTTCATGGCAATTGGCTGATTTGAAGTTATATTAAATAATTTTGTGTACTTAATTAGCTTGGGTCTTGGTTTGTTTCTAGCCCCATTTATTACCAGTGTTATCCTCTGTGTGCCTATCATGATGTGGAAATTTGGGCACCCGTTTTCCATGGATGCCAAGCTCCATGGCTCTGTGGTGTCACTGTCCTTATCAGCAGTGTTCTGGGCAGAGAGTGTCTAGTTTTCATTTGTGCTTCCCAGCCATTGAGGGCTTTTCCTTCCCATCTCCTATAGGAAGCAGCTGAGATGTCACCAGGATCGCTGTTCCCTGAAATAGCTCCAGTTGCCACTCACTTGTGTCATAGTTTATGAATTTCCGAGGAGGACTCTCCTTCCTGCTCCTACATGGGTGGGTAGGCATGACTCTTACTTCCGTCTACCAAGACCCTCTGAGAGATCGAAAGTCTCTTGCAGGACTTTGGAGCTGACCTCAGGAGCAGAGGCCACATGGCCCATCCCTCAGTCTGATGTTCTTTCAGCCTCACCACAGACCCAGCCAGAGAACTAGGCATGGCCTCTGTTTTAGTTCCCTTATCTGTAGTGGGGATAGCAATAGTACCTACTTCCAGGGCCACTGTAAGGCCAGTGAGCTGTCATGTGCTCAGCACAGTGTCTGGCACGCTGTGCCCATGAGCTCTTGGGAAGAGATGAGATTCCCACTCTACTCCATTATGTGTCGGACACTGTGTTTGAGTGTGTGTTGGGGAGGTATCACATGACTCGGGCCCCATCCTGTAATGCATATGAAACCCTTGCCCAGGTAACTATCATACAAGCTAGGCAGGCTGCCCCCACCAATATGACGTCGTGGCTTTCCTGCACTGGATGTCTCATGGTCCATTCTCCTGAGCTTGTGCCCTTTCATGAGCATGGGTTGACCAGAAGGCCGAGGGTGGCCATGTGGCTGCTTGTAAAGCTGAATTTATAATAGTTTGTGGAGGTGCCATGCCCTTTAATCAGGACTCTTGGCATGTTCTGTGGCCTTGCTAATGATGACCAGTGTCACTGGCCCATTTTACAGACCCAGGCAGCAGGCAGTGGGCCTCTGGCTCCTAGCGTCACCCTACTTACTGCTTTATTAGTGAGAGTTGACACTGAACACCCAAAGGAACAAAATTGTCAATGCAGCAGAGTGTGTGGTATATAAGGGGAGGGGAATCTTCATTCATTCAGCCTATGCTCGCTATGATGTGTCAAGTGTCTCATGCTTCAGACAGCCACTGCATTAGGTACTTGGTTGCAGAGGTGACAGCTGGGATATCACCTGCCTTTGGGTGATATCCTCATGGGCCTCTTTGAGGAGTGATTTCCTTTGGGGTGGGACTTCTGGTTCTTTTTCTCATCCAGAAGGAAATGATAGCTTTGGAAAGGCTGTGGAAACCCCCTACAGTAACTCTGGGTGTAACATGAGAGGGGCCTTTGGAGGGCGTAAAGAATGTCTGTGTCTAAATGACAGTGCTTCCCATTCCCTCCTATGGGACCTGTGATACCCTATAGCTAAGCCTCCTCCCCATTTCATCCTGGCTGAGAGATTAGATATGGATTTTAATTTAAAAATTCTGTGCAGCTGATAGTCAATGAGTTAATAGTCTTATTTACTCGAGAAGTTTACTTAGCAGATTCAGTGTTTTTGAGCTGCAACTGTGTACTGGTCTTCTTTTTCTAGGAATTGGGTTGTAGCAAGTGAACAGAAGAGACAGAAATCCTTGCCCTCATGGTCTAGTCTTGTGACGGGAGAAGTCTTTCTTTAAAGAAAGAACCCCAGTATCTTGCCATAGTAACTCCTGGAGTTCATGTAGGCAGTGACAGAGCTTTGTCACTTTGTGACAGAAGAGGTGGGATGGTGGGGGCAGTTGGGATACACAGGGACAAAAGGAAGCAGAGGCATTGTCACTAGAACCTAAGCACTTGGTGGATATCCAGCACTCTCACATGGGGCAGAAGTCAGGGCAGAAGGAGAGTCTGTTTGAACAGTTGAGCTTGTAAATAGTTGTATCTGAATGTGTTTGTTCTCCTGAGCAGCTAACTTACACAGGACTGGTCTGATACAGCAACTAAAGTTATTGCATCTTTTTTTGTGCCTGGATACATGATGCCTATCAGAAGAGGTAGTCTTGCCCCAGAGACTAAAAGATAATTGAGTAATTTACAAAGAATACAAGGAGAAAATCTAGCCACCTTATGTGGCTAGGCCTGAAAGTACTATGGAAAGAATCCAGGCAGAGGCTTCCAGGAAGAGGTAGCTGCCAGGCTAGTTGGAAAGAAGTGAGAGAGGTGTTGTCAGGGAGTTGGTAACACGTGAGCATAGCTGTGTCCATGGGACAGCATGACTGGTCTGTTACAAGTGGAGTTGCTGATAGTATATTAGTCAGTTTTACATTACTATAATGAAACACCAGAGCAGGCTACTTTATAAAGAAAAGAGGTTTCTTTAGCTCACAGTTCTGTAGGTCCAAGGGCTCGACGCCAGCATCAGTTCAGCTCTGGTAGAACCCCATGGTGAATGAGAGGAGCATGTGGGAGGTGGAAAGTTCACTCAGGCAAGCAGAAAGTCCAAGAGACTGGCGAGCACAATTCCTCCTGAGGGCATACCCCCCAATTGACTTAAGGACTCTAGGCCCCAGTTTTTAAAGATCCCATCTCCCCACATCACCACACTAGGACCAAGATGCCAACACACAGACCTTTGGGGAAAAAATTCAAGCCATGTCCAAACCATGTGTTATGGCTTGGGTCTAAATGTCCCCCAAAGCCTCATGCGGTCATAGAGGGGGCTTTTCAGAGGTGGCTGGATCTAGAATGTGTGGTGCCAGGATCAATGGTGTGTGATTACTAAATCAGTCCTCTGATTGCTTTGGCATAATTCTGGCTATGATTAAGGGTGTGAGTGCTACCGCCGCCTTGGGGCAGGTGGCCTGCATAAAATAGAAGGACAGAAATAGGGCTAATGTGCTTTCTCCTTCCTGCTTGCTGTGGACTATTTCCCCTCTGTGATGCCCCTCTGCCAAGCCACCCTGCCTTGGAGCCAGTCGACTATGGACTGAAACCTCAACAAACTGTGAGCCAAATAAACCTTTCCTCTTTTAACTTTGGGTGTCAGGTATTTTGTCTCAGCAATGAGAAAAGTAACTAAGACACCGTGGAAGGAGGCTAGAGGTGAGGGGCAGGGGCAGTGCAGGCCAATAGGGGCTTGACATGGTCTGCACCTGGGAGCCGTTGACGGTTTTGCAGCAGAGCAGTACCCTGGCACCGGCAATGTTTTCCAATGTTTAAGGTAACAGTGACGGTGGGAGCAAGTTGAGAGAGCAGGCACAGCAAGAGGGGGAAAGGGCACTGAGTGACTCCAGAGAAACAGTGTCCCGTCCAGCAAGTCATGAACGAATCACTCACTTTTTGTGAGCCTCAGTTTGCCTCATCTTTAAAATGAAAGTAAGATTTCTTATTCTGGCAATTTCACAAACTTGTTAACTTTACCAACTTCAGTGTTACTTTAAAAATATATGAGACAATGCTTTTTAAAAAATCAAAGCGTTAATTTAAGAAGAAATTCAGGCCATTGGTGTGAGGCTCCCCTTCTCGTGTTGACATCCTGTACTGGGCAGAGAGCAAGAAGTGAGAGAAAAGTCTCATTTTCTTGTGGGTCGATGACAGCATCCGAACAGCAGAGAACCATAGAGGATGGAAATATAACAACCCTGTGAGGTAGGAAAATGGATTGGGACTCTGAGCCTCATCTCAGCCTGAGCTATAGATCCTGCCCGAGGTCACGGCTTACCATGGCACAGCCAGACCAATGAAACAGCACAGCCACAATCATTCTGCATTCCTGTGCTGGGACCTCCATGACAAAGAGCACAGCTGGGTTGGCTTGAAAAACAGACAATTATTTCCTCACAGTTCTGGAGGCTGAGGTCCAAGATCAAGGTATTCACAGGCTGGTTTCTCCTGAGGGCTCTCTTCTTGGCTTGTTGATGACCATCTTCTCCCAGGGTCCTCACATGGTCATCCCTCTGTGTGTGTCCGTGTCCTCATCTCTTCTTCTTACAAAGACTCCACCATATTGGATTAGGCCCCACACCCTGACCTCATTTTACCTTAACTACCTCTTTACAGGCTTTTTCCAAATTCAGTCCTATTCTGAAGTTTTGTCACTGGCTAACATGGGTCCTTGGTGTAGTAGAAATGAAAATTAAAACTAACGCATGATTTTGCAAGAGAAAGTTTTAATTGGAAAGTAAGAGAAAATGGTGAGGGATTTTAGTTTGAGGAGTGACAAAGATCAGGTCAGCCCTTAACAAAGGAAAGAAAGAAGAAATAGAAAAGAACTCCAGCTTCAGCAGCTGGAGGGGGCACACTCGGATGTGCAGATCACACTGCCCCACCCAGAAAGGAACAAGGTCAGTTTTCAAGGATTAGCTGGTGGGCTGGGGTCGGGCTCATCATTAGCTCAGTCCTGTTGCATAGTTCTGAAATCCTTGTGGCTTGAGAGGCAGTTGGTTCCATTCCCATGAAATAATTGTCTCTAGTGGTTTCAGTCATGTGGGGCTTTGCTTTCCCTCGAGTACAGATGATCACAGGTTTAGGATAATGGCTGGAGACTTCTGGGCATAGCTGAATATCCTTGTAAACTCTTTTCCTGGTGTCTTTGGTCTTGAAGGGCGATGAGGTAGGCTACATAGATGTAAGGCCAGTAGACGGGCATTGCCTAAATGACAAACCTGCCTGTATGCAGAGCTGAGAGGGCTTTGACCCATAGTTTCACGAAGTGAGGCTCAAGTTTTGTTCTTTTGTTCCATTCTTAATTATCTATTGGTCATTTGTAGGCCTAAGTGAAGAGTCACAGTTTTTAGAAAAAAACAAAACGAACAAACACACACCCCACCACTTTTAAATCTCTGGTTTCCTTAGGAGAAAACACTAATCAAACCTTTGATGAATAACAGGCTAAGGGCCCAGGATTCTGCCTGTCCCATACCAATGGTGGTCTCTGACTATGCCATGACTGCCAATCCTGGGGATAAGGACGCAACAAATGAATTTAGGGGGACACAGTTCAGCCTGGAACACATTCTTTTGAGATTTCCATAGTGTACTGAGTTTGGGGTAGAAAACCACTCTCCTGAAGGAGAAGGGGTCGTGGTCGTGATCTGGCACACATGGGACCACTGAGAAGTAGGACAAGGTGAGCATAGGTGACAGAGTGATTTGCTATGCCCAGCAAACTTGGATTAGAGTTACTCAAATACACTTCATAAATTGACAGCAAAACCCCTGGATTTCCAAAAAGCCCAGCGAACTTGTTTTATAAAAGATTTCATAACGGGTTTCCTTTAAACACCCAACCTCACCAGTATTCTTGCAAAGTAATTTAATTTAATACCATGTGATTAAAGTACTGCATTTTCAGAGCCCAACCATTAAGAGCAGCAGACACAGCCTGTAATTAAGATGGTGCTGAACCTTCCTCCTCCAAAGACCAGTTCAGCTCACAGCAGTGGACGATGAAAGCAACCGAGGCAGTTGAACTGCATCTCCAGTGCCTTCCCTTTTTATGTCCAGGTGAGGGTGTGTGAGGATAGAGCAAGTCTTGGGGGAAAGGGAGCACCAGCCACCTGGCCCTCTGCTTGAGCCTAGGTGTCCCTCCTGTTGTCCTAGGAGCCAGCTTTGGCTTTCATCTATGATGGAAGTAACCAAACCTCGTCCCCCTTTATCTCTCTTTGGGGGGCAGTGACATTGGTCTTCTCAGAGGAAAAGGAGACATAGACAAGTGCATATTGAGTATTTTCCACACCTCATATTAGCAATGTCAGCCTGCAACATTTTATTCCCAGAGCTGCAAACACATGTCATGTGGGTGGATTAATTCCTGGCCCTCCCTGTAAGGAAGGATGGGCCCTATTGCCCTGTACCAAGGAGGGGGCAGAGATCTAGAGGAGGCCTTTACAAAGTGAGGCACACAATACCCAGCCCGGGCCGAGGACAGGTGAAAGGGAGGATGTGCCTACCTAGCAAGGACACGTGTGGCCAATCTGTTTGTGGGGAGGCTTGTCCCAGTTCTCAGGGAGTCAAAGCTGATGGTTACTGGGAGGAAAAAAGACCGTCATCTAGGGCTGAGGAAATGGGGATGATGAAGCCCTGCTGCTTGGGTGTTAGATTCCGCGTCCTGTCCTTCCATCATCAATATTGAGAACCTACTGTGTGCCAAGAGCAGTGTGTGGATGAGGGCAATATGATCTCTCCTGTGGCCACAGAGAGCCGTCTAGCATGGAGGACTTAGTCCCTCCTTGCATGGATGCATAGACTAGCAGAGGAGACAGACATACATTTGCAGAGTTAGGTGGGCAGGCAGGGTGGGGAGCAGCACAGGTCATTGGGGAGTTCCTGGGGGGGTACCTGGTCCAGCTGGGTGAGTCAGTGAAGGCTTCTTAGGGAAGGGTTGAGTAAGTTGAGAGCTAAATCACAGGCTGCAGGAGGATGGGAAGAGGAGTGAGTAAGGCAGAAAAAACATTGTAGGCCATGTGTTAGAGGTAAGAAAGTATGGGGGGGGCATTCAGGACCTTACAAGGGCACAGTCTTTGGGGAAGGTGGGGAAAGTGAGGAATGGGGCTGGAGGATCGAGTAGGGCCAGAGTAGGAAGGCCACACATGTGATGGGGAGGAAGCCAGGCCTTGTCCCAGGATTTTTTTTTTTTTTTTTTTTTTTTTTTGTGGGTACCGGGGGGTCGACCTCAGGACCTCGTGCGCCAGCAGGCGCCCGTGCCGCTGAGCGATATCACCGGCCCCTTTTTTGTATGTGGGTTCCGGGAGTCGAACTCGGGCCCTCGCGCTTGCAAGGCAGGCGCTTAAACCGCTGAGCCATCTCACCGGCCCTTGTCCCAGGATTTTAAGTGCATTTTGGGGCAAGAGAACCTGTGGCAGGTGCCTGGGCCAGAGAGACCACAACCCCTTTCCCCCTATTCTTGGTGCTCTGGGCTTGGCTTGGGCAGGAGGCCATGGCTGCTAAGAGGGCTCATTCAGATTCCTTACTGACAGCCAGGCTGGAAGATTTGTTCTTTGGTCCTACTGTACAGTTTGGATGGCCTCCTCGTCCTTCGCACTGAGCTGCTGGCTATTGTCTGGGCAGTGACTACCTCTGTGCCCTTTTGTGGCAACATAGGTCTCTTCAGAGCCCGACAGCCTTCATTGATAGATTATGTGCACCAACTAAAGGAGCCAGTCCATGTGCAATTGTTAGTGACAGAGACCAGAAGGTAGAGATGACTTTTCTACCTGGAGATAGGCTACCCAGGGCTGGGTTTCATAAGACTTGAACATTTTTCTGCAGGTCACGTCATGGTCAGATACAGTTGCTCGAGTTCAAGCCATCACACCCACATTCTGGACGAAAAAGAGAACTGTGATTCATTCTCATTGGTTACCTCATGTGAAAGAAAGCTGGGAAATGCAGTGAGCTCCCACTGCACCACCACACCTTACATATGTACAGTTACGCATGCCTGTTATCTCTGTAATAGATGTGAACGTGGGCAGACTAGTATAATGACCTCTCTGTGTCCACCAGCCAGCTTCTTCAGATTCTCTGTCAAGGTCAAGCTCACTACTTTTCTGTTGTCCACTCCTTTTCCAGGGGTTGTCTGAAGAGAATCCCTGACATTGTTTTGTTTTACTCTGTGGAGGACCACCTGGATGACTCTCCTTAAAAGAAGAGCAATTATCTCCATTTTGGCTGAACCTGGCCCTATTTCCATGTACTGATATGTACAGAGCTGGCTAGGACTTTTCCTTATCCCTTCGATTGGCTTTAAGCAATGCAAATCGGTCCAGCTAAGGTGCTGATGTGTAGTCTTTGAAGCAAGGCGACAGGTCAGTGTTTCCCCACCCCTGTAGCCCCCAAAACACATGTGTGAGCCTGGCGGGATGGAGAGCCGTGCTCCACGCTGTCGGCTGGGATCGAGCCTCGAGAAAGAGGCTATGACTTCCCAGGGCATAGAAGATTACACATCAGAGCTGAAGCACCGACCCCAAACATTAGATACTACCTTGAATTGTGTTATGCAGATTACTCCTTCTGCATATCCTTCCCTCTGCATATTGCAAAGGTGATTTCAGGCCACCTACCTATCCCAGCTCACAGTACTCATGGGCTTCCCGCCATTCTCACAGTCACTCATCCCCGAGCCACTCCCCTCCTTGAGAATTAATAAAACCCGGGTTCGGCCCCAGGTCGAGGCCTTTGTTTCAGTAACCACCATCTTGGCTGGACTTAGGACCCCTTGGCTCCCCACAACTATAAATATGCCTTAGTGTCTTTATTCTCGCTGTGGGCTACACTGGAAGTGGTAGATTGGAATTAACTCTCTAGAATTCCAATAACTTTTCCATGGGATTACAAATATAAATTTCCCAGACCTCAACGAGGACTGGAAAGGGTTTGCTATGTTACTCGTAAATAATTCAGTATTTATGTTGGTAAAAAGATAACTCCTTTTTAAAGAGTAGGTAACCACAGTAGGAAGCACTTTTAATAATACTTGCTTCTCCTTTGAGTCTTTCTTCATGTGCTACAAGGAATACTATATGTTCTTCTGTTCTTATTCCTTATATTATCCAAGGTACCAGACCACAAATATTTTTCTGCTCCTTGCTTTATTCACCTAAGAGAATATTCTATGGATCTCTTCCATGTCAGCACAGACCGATCCTCCATGTTCTTCTGCAGGTATATAATATTCTGTCCTGTAGCTGTGCCATAATTTATTCACCCGTGCCCTATTTCTGAAGGTCTTTGTGTTTCCATTCTTTCACTTCTGATGGGCTGAGCTGAACACTGCAGGCTGAGTGGTCAAAGGGAAGTCACACTTGGCTCCTGGCCTCCAGCAACCAGGATTACTCAGGGTCTGCAGAGAAACAGAAGCATGAGAGCACCTGAGAGGGATTTTAAAGAATTGGCTCGTGTGACTGTGGAGGCTGGTAGGCTGGAATTCGAGTAAAAGTTGATATTGCAGTCTTGAGCTGCAGGGCTGCAAGAAAAAACTCAAGCAGGAGTTCTGTGTATGTATGTATGTATGCATGTATGTATGCATGTATGTGTGTATTGGCAGTACAGGGGATTAAAACTAGAACGTTGCACTGAACTCCATCTGTATCCCATTTTTATGCTAAATCGCCTGGGCTGGGCTTGAACTTGGCAGTTCCCCTGCCTCAGCCTCCCAGAGTGCTAGAATTACAGGTATGTGCTACCATGCCCAGCCTATGTTTTAGTCTTGAAGATGAATTTCTTCTTTGAGAAACCTGTCTTTACTTTTAAGGCCTTGAATTGATTGAATGAGGCCCACCCACATTTGGGCTGGCAATCTGCTTGATTATAAATGTTATTTGCATATAAAATATACCTTCACAGCAACAACCAAATGAGTTTGAGTGACTGGGTACCATAGCTTCATCACGTTGACGCATGAAATTAACCATTACAGAGCCCAAGAAGAATGTGAGTAGAAAAGTAGGAATGCAGAGGGGAGAAACTGGGGTCTTCTATGTGGTGATAAGAGGTAAAGATAAGTCTCACTTTATAATCAGGACGCTGAGGCTCAGTGAGCTTCTTTAACTTACCCAAGGTTGCATAGTTAGTAGGTGGTAGAAGGATCTGACCTAGGCTAACCCAACATTGAGCCTACATTTTAATGCCATGGGAGTTAATGTTGCTTCACTGGGGCTGCTGTGTCACCCTGCAGAGGACAGCTGAACTGGCCCCAGGGGAGAATAAGGTGTTGGCAGGGGATAAAGAAGGGTATTTGGCATTTTTCAGCTCAGGGAAGTGGCTTGTGCAAAGGCCAGTATGGGAAGGGAGCCACCTGATCAGGGTGTATGGCATGTGGTCTTCGAGGACAGATCAGAACAGCTACCCCAGACTACACTAAGCAGTGTTTGGTCTTCATTTTAAAGGCTGAAGCCACAAACGGTACACCAGCAGCTTTGTCTGGCCCAGCCTGCACACCTCAGTCACCGCAGCTTTCAGACATGTGAATGAAGAGCCAGGGAGGCAGCAGAGCACAGGCACGTGAATACACGGCCTCTGCCCTGGCCCATTTCTTCAAGTTGCCTGCCTGGCTCTTTGTGACCCATGTGACCCAGGCCAAGGTTGACTCACCTCACAGGAAGAATCAAATTTGTGTCCTCCCCTCCTTGTGTGTACATTTGTACACACTGTGTGGTTAGTACACTTTAAAAACATACCAAACAGAGGATGAGATGCAAACAGCAAGTGCTCCAATGTCTTCTTCCTATGTCTAGCGATTGCCTAGGGACCCCACTTTGCAGGTCACCTTGCTGGCTGATGGAGAGCCGCTGAAGGCAGATTCTATGACAGGAGCTGCAGGCTAATGCATGCTGGCAGAGCAGAGCTTTGGAGAGGGTGTGGCAAGGTCAGGTCTCAGACGAGGGCCACGTCCAGCCATCCACCAGGTCGGCCTGCTGTGAGCCTGTCACCACACGCTGAACAGTAATCTGACAGGTGTATCCCATGTACTGCTTCTCTGTATCAGGCACTGTTCTGCCCTGAAATCCCCAGGACCTGACATCATTACACTGGAGCAGGGGAAAACCAGCACCACCCACCCCCGCCCCCTTCTAGGGAGTAGGATCTCAGGTCCCTGGTGACCCTTAGGCCCAGCTTCACTCAGCACACTGGGTCTTACCTCCTCCCAGGAAAAGTTCACCTCACTTCCTTCCTGAAACCCTCCTGGAACTCTTTCCCCTATAATGGGCTTCCTGCTATCTCACTGGAGGGCATCTCTTCCAGGCCCTCTGCAGCACAGGCAGAGCCTGGCTGCTTGGAGTTCTGCCTATTGGAGATCTATTGCATTTATTTTTCTTTCCAAGTGGCAGTTGGTGAAATGGGCTCACAGAATTCCCTCGCCACCCTGTTTAGGGTTGCTCCTTCCCAAAAACTTGGCCCATGTTATGGCTTGTATCTAGATGCCCCCCCCAAAGCCTCATGTAGTCATAGGTGGGGCTTTTCAGAGGTGGCTGGATCTAGGGTGTGTGATGCTGGGCTCAAGGATGTGACGCTAGGATTAAGGGTGTGAGTGCTACCTGCTTTAAGGGTGGGAGGCCTGGATAAGATATAAGGGACAGAAAGAAGGTAATCCTTGTCACTTGTAGCTTGCTACCTTCTGCCTGCCGTGAACTGTTTCTCTTCTGCGATGCCCCTCTGCCATATCACCCTGCCTTGGAACCAGCCAGCTATGAACGGAAACCTTTATGAACTGTGAGCTAAATAAACCTTTTCTCCTTTGACTTTGGGTGTTGGTTATTTTGTCTCAGCAACAAGAAAAGTAACTAAGATAGCTCCCTTCAGTTTCATTGTTCTCCATAACCACTAACCCAAAGTGAGTGCCTTAAAACAATGATCTTTTATTCTTTGCTCACAGTTCTACATTTAGGGCAGGGCTTGTAGGGGTTGGAGGTGGGAGGAGAGGCTCAGGTCATCTCCGTTCCATGGGTGTCAGCACTGGGCAGTTCAGGACCTCCATTCTGCTATATATGATGTGCCACATGATCGACTTGGGCTTCCTTTCAACATGGCAGTGTCAGAGCGGCTAATTCCAAGGTGGCTGACATTGCTCCCCAGAACACAAAAGCAAAAGCTGCCAGGCTTCCTTCAGGCTGAGGCCTGGGACAGGCATAATGTCACTTGTGCTATGTTTCTGAGCATGCAGTCCACACTGGAAGTGTGGAGGATTTCCCACCCCAGCAGGGAGTAATAGGATACCCAGGTGCCCTGAACTGTCAGAGACCCAACTCTGGGGGTGACTTCCTGTGTGATCTCACCCAAGACTCATGCCCTCTCGCTCTCTAAAGAGAGGGTAATGGAAATACTAGCCAGTCACCTGTCCAACTCCCAGGGCTGCTCTGAGGTCCATATGAGATGGCAGATTAACCGCCATGACAGGTGTGGGGAGCTGGGTGAGGTAGGGCTTTGGGACTTGCCCTCTGGAGTCCCACCTGCCAGGCAGGACTCGGGGGACAGGAGGATGGTTCTTCTCCTTAGTGAACAGGCACTGTCAGGGCCAGTGGGCAGGGCTCAAGCCTGGCCAGGCACAAGGGGAACTAACTTGTGCTGAGTGTTTAATACTTACCAGGGCTTGCCATCTTTTACATCTCTTCTTCTGTGTCTTCTTACGTGTTCTCCAAGACACGGGACTCTTTCACCCTTTGACAGCTGTCCTCCTGGAGACAGCTCAACCATGGAGACAAAACTCCAGCTCCAAACCCCGTGCCCTTTTCACACAAAGCTGGCTGTGGAGACACTCATGGCAAAATACCAGACTTCTTCCTGTGAACACTGGTGTCTTTAATTAGGTTAATTTTCACTTTTCTTTTGGCCTTGGGGATTTCAAAATGGTGCTACCGGATCACAGCACTGCACCATGAGCAGAACTGAGGAGTGTGGTGTGGGGACCTCCATGGCCCACAGCTACCAAGTGGACATTTTGTGTGTCCCTGTGCCCCAGTCTGAGGCTCCTCACCCCATGAGGGGTAGGTGGCACATAGGGACCGAGCCTCTTGGTTTGGTTTTGCTCTCCTGGGATATTTTCTGCCCACCGACCAGCCCCAGTGCTAACACTCCTGCCCTGTGTGTGCCCTTACAAAGACTACGGTGTGCACATGCATGCACTGGTTATCTGGGAAGTGGCAGCATTGCATCGTGTTGTCTGCTCTTTCCAAGGACCACCTCAGTAAGTGAGAGTGCTCTGCCAAATCCAAATCTTGTTCTTCAGTCCCAGCAGCCAACCACAAGCATTTGTGGAGGGCCCAAGACACACTAGGATGCCCTGTGCTGGGAAACCTGACTTATGGAACAATCAGGCTCAGAGAGGTGGATGTGCTCCACAACAATGTGGGTTTGTAGACTCCACCCAACCTTGCCAGCAGCCCCTGTCCACACTGCACCAGGTACACAGTGCCCTGGCGTGCTGGGGAGTGGCCTGCCTTTGTGGGTGTGTGGTCACTACAGAGTTGACCTTTGGCAGGCCAAGCATGTGGCCTTTGGTCTGCCCAGGCCAGCTGCCAGCCTCTGCAGTAGTTCATGTGGTGTCCTTTTCCTGTCCCTCTGGTTTGCCATGTTCACTGCAAAGTCAGTGACAGTAGTGCAGGCAGTAATGGAGGGAGGCGGTGGAAGAAGGCAGTGGTGCTGGTCAGGCCTTTTCCCAAGATGCACCTTTTTTCTCCTCTGAGGCCTTTGACTGTCCCCAATCTTGTTCACTTTGTGAGTCCTCTTTCCCTGCAGTTATGTGTCTCAGCCAACATAAATACCAGAGATAAGTAGGCAAAAAGCCACCTCAGATCGGAAAGGCCCCACTTTTCCAGAGTCGCTAACACAGCTGGGGCATACCCATGTGATCGCTGACACTAAATCTCCAGTAAAACCACATAAAACAGAGTTCCATGGAGCCCTATATACAGGATCTGTGTGTAGCACAAAGAAATCAAAGAACAAAAGAACAGAGGTGGGGTTTGGTCTGCTCAAAAATACCTTTTTAAAGTTCCTTTATTTAGACAATAATCCCCTACTCTAGTTTATAAGCTTGGTGTTTTGGGGGTCAGGGTTTGTTTTTGTTATTTTATTCTCTGGCTTTCTGTGTTGAGAGAAAAATATTCTAGAAGGTTGTAATTGCTAGTTATTATATTATTATTATTACTATTATTTTGGAGAGAGGGTCTCACTATGTAATCCAGGCTGGTCTAGATGTTGCTGTATAGGCCAGGCTGGGATTATAGGCATGTACCGCCATGTCTGGTTACTGCTGGTTATTCTCTTTTTTCATACTTAGATAACTTTATTATTTTTAATTTTATTTTTATTAGTACATGTTTGCAGCACATAATGATTACATGCATTGTAGGGAGTGGGTACATGTTAATAACACATTAATTCTTTTTAATCCTCCCTCCCCTCTCCTCCTTTTTCCCTCCCTCCAGCTCTTGGTCCTCTTCTCCCTTTTTGATTTTTTTATTGGTACATTTTATATATACATAGTGATAACATTCATCATAGGGAATTTGCACCTGTACACGGAATATCTTGCTTCTTTTTTTCCCATTCCCCTCCCTTCCCTTCAGCCTCTCTTCCTCTCCTTATTTACAAAAGCTTTGTTTCCATTTTTTCCTTCTATTCTCTTTTTTTTTCTTGTCTCTTCCTTACTTCCCCCCTACCCCCTCCCATGTTCCCATCTCATTTGAACATTTTCTCCCCATTTCCCAGTATCTATTATACATTTTGGTCCTTATTTACACTTTTGATTTCTCACACCAGAGAAACAATGCTGTATTTAAACATGTGTGTCTGATTTATTTCACTTAAGAATATGGTCTCAAGGTGCATCCATTTAACTAGAAATGTCTCAAGCTTATTCTTCTTTATGTTAAAGTAGTACTCTGTTGTATGAAAAATACACACCTCTCTATCCGTTCATTGGTTGATGGGCACTTGGGTTGTTTCCAAGATTTAGCTATTATAAACTGTGCTGCTATAAACGTGGGTGTGCATATATCACTGTGGTGTGATGCTTTTAATTCTTTTGCGAAGATACAAAGAAGGGGAATGGCTGGGTCAAATGGAACCTCTAGTTTTAGTTTTTTGGGGAATCTCCACACTGATTTCCACAGTGGTTACACCAGTCTACATTCCCACCAACAGTGGAGAAGGGTTCCTTTTTCCCCCACAGCCTCACCAGCATTTGTTATTGGTTGATTTCTTGATAATACCCATTTGTTTGGAGTGAGATGGAATCTCAGTGTTGTTTTAATTCATATCTCTCAAATGACCAGTGATGATGTACATTTTTTTCATATATTTATTTTTCATTTCTACTTCTCCCTCTGAGAAGTGTATATTCATTTTTGGATTGGGTCTTTAAATTTTGAGGGACTGATTTTTTTGAGTTCTTTCTATATTCTAGATATTAGTCCTTGTCTGAGGAACAGCTGGCAAAATGTGTTGCCTCTTCACTCTGTTGGTGATTTCTTTTGCTATGCAAAGCCTTTTTAATAAGATGAGATCCCAGTTGTTGATTCTTTGTGATATTTCCTGTGTGATCAGGGTTTTGTTCATAAAGTCTTTGCCTACACTGATGTCTTCAAGAGTTGTACCTGTTCTATCTTCCAGCAGATTTAGTGTTTCTGCTTTAATATTTAGATCTTTCATCCATTTTGATTTTAGTTTAGTGCATGGTGAAAGATATAGGTCTAGTTTTAATCTTTGGCATGTGGAAAGCCAGTTTTTCCAGAACCATTTATTAAAGAATCTATTTTTCTTCCAGTGAACATGTTTGGCTCCTTTGTCAAAGATAATGTGGCTGAATATATTTGGAGTTGTTTCTGTATCTTCTAATCTGTTCCACTGATCCTTGGGTCTGTTTTTTGTTTTTGTTTTTGCCCTTACCATGCTGTTTCTATCACAGTAGCTTTGTAATATAATTTCAGTAAGGATTGTGATGCCTCCTGCCTTACCTTTGTTACCCAGAATTACCTTTGATATTCTAGGTCTCTTCTGGTTCCAAATGAATTTTAGGATTGTTTTCTCTAATACTGCGAGATATGTTGTTGGAATTTTGATCAGAATTGCATCCTACTTGGTCATGGTGTATAATCTTCTTGATGATTTGCTGCATTCTGTTTGCCAGTATCTTATTGATGATTTTTGCATCTATGTTCATTAGGGAGATTGGTCCCTTGGTCTCTTTTTTTGGATGGATCCTTCTCTGGTTTTTGTATCAGGATAATGCTTGCTTCTAGGAATGAATTTGGGAGTATTGCTTCCCTTTCAATTTCATTAAGAATTTGAGAAGCAGCAGCATTAGGTCTTCTCTAAATTTCTTGTAGAATTCAGCAATGAGTCTATCAGGGCCTGGGCTTTTCTTTGTTAGTAGGTTTTTAATTACATCTTCAATTTTATTGATATGGGTTTATTGAGAATTTTTATTCCTTCTTGATTCAGCTTTGGTAATTCATATGTATCTATGAATCAGTCCATTTCCTCTGTGTTTTCTTCTTATTAGAATACAGATCTCAAAGTAGGTATTGATGATCTTCCGGATTTCTGCAGGATTTGTTGTGATTTCAACCTTTTCATTCCTAACTGGATGGATTTGAGTCTTTGCTTTCCTTTTTTTGATAAGGTTGGCTAAGAGTTTGTTAATTTTATTTAATCTTTCAAAGAACCAACTCTGATTCATTGATTCTTTGTATTGTTTTCTTAGTCTCCATTGCATTAATTTCTGCTCTGATCTTTATAATTTCCTCCTTCGTGTGACCTTTGGGCTTGATTTGCTCTATTTTTCTAGAAGCTTGAGGTTCAATATTAGGTTGTTTATTTGAGCTCTCTTTGTTTTTCTGATATTGGAATTCACCACTATATATTTCCCTCATAGGACTGCTTTCATTGTGTCCCATAAGTTCCAGTATGTTGTATTGTCATTATTGTTTGATTGTAGAAACTGTCTAATTTCTTCTTTAATTTCATCTGTGACTCATTGGTTGTTCAGGAGGGTGTATTTAAGTTCCATGTGTTTGTGAAGTTTTTGTGGTTTCTTTTGCCATTGATTTCCAGTTTCATTGCACTATGGTCTGATAATATGCATGGGATAATTTCAATTCCTTTGCATTTACTTAAACAGGTTCTATGAGCTAGTATGTGGTCTGTTTTGGAGAACATTCAGTGTGCAGCTGAGAAGAATGTGTATGCTGATGTTGTAGGGTAGAACACTCTGTAGATATCTACTAAGTCCATTTGTTGAAAAGTTTGGTTCAGTTCTGGTATTTCTTTGTTGATTTTTTGTCTAGTTGATCTGTCTTTTTGTGACAGTGGGGATTGAGGTCCCCCATTACAATTGTATTAGTGCTTATTTGATTTTTCATGTCCATTAATCTTTGTTTTATAGAATTGGGTATGCTGATATTTTGTGCATATATATTTATGATTGTTATCTCTTCCTCTTGGATTGTTCCCTTTACAAGGGTGTAGTGTATGCCTTCTTTGTCTATATGCCTACTTTGTCTCTCCTAATCAATCTTGGCTTGAAATCCACTTTGTCTGCAAATAGAATGGCTAATGTCTTGGTTACCTTTCTCTCATTGCTGAAACAAAATACCAGATGCCCAAAATTAAGGAAGGAAAGGTTAATTTAGCTCACAGTTTGTAGAGGGTTCAGTCCATAATCAGCTGACTCCAAAGCAGGGTGGCGTGGCAGAGGGGCAATAGTTCATAGCAGCAGAAGACAGCAAAAGCAATGAGTAGAAAGAGGGAAGAGCAAGCCCCTTTTCCTCCCTTATATTGTAAGTAGGCTACCACCCCCTAGGGCATGTGTAGCACTCACACCATCTCTCTGCCCTCCTCTTGTACAGGATGAGGATGTTTACACAGTGAGGACCGTGGCCCCCTGCTGAGGACCGTGGCCCCCTGCTGAGCCACTTAGTTAAACTTCTAAACTTCTCAAGTTGACACAGTGTATCTTTACATGGATGTAGTGTATGCCTTCTTTGTCTATAAGCCTTCTTTGTCTCTCTTAATCAACCTTGGCTTGAAATCCACTTTGTCTGCAAAAGAATGGCTACCCTTGCTTTTTTCTGGGTTCCCGTCGCATGGAGTATTGTTTTCCATCCTTTGACTTTCAGTCTATGAATTTCTTCTTGAATTAAATGTGTCGCATGGAGTATTGTTTTCCATCCTTTGACTTTCAGTCTATGAATTTCTTCTTGAATTAAATGTGTTTCTTGTATGCAGCACATTGGACCTTGCTTCTTGATCCATTCTGTAAGTCTGTTTCTTTTGATTGGTGAATTGAGGTCATTTATATTGACAGTTATAACTGATATGTATTGACTTATCCTTGTCATGTTATTTTCTGTTGTTGGTTCTCTTTTTTTCTACTCTGTTTAATTGCTTGCCTTGCCTGGTGGATTCATTCTATTGAAGTTCATGGAGTTGTAGCCCTCGTTATCTCTTTCTAGAATGTCCTTTGGAACATTTTGGAGTGCTGGTTTGGTGTTCATGAATTTCCTCAGGTGTTCTTTGTCATGGAAGTATCTTATTTCTTCATTATTTTTTTTTTCTTTTCATGCAGGTACCAGGAACCGAACTCAGGACCTTGCGCTTGCCAGGCAGGCGCTTATGCCACTGAGCTATATCAGTGGCCCTCTTCATCAAAATTTGAAAGATAGTTTTACAGGATATGTCAATCTGGGCTGGAGATTGTTTTCTTTTTTTTTTTTTTTCTTTATGTGGGTACTGGGAGTCAACCTCAGGACCTCGCACTTGCCGGGCAAGCGCTTGTGCCACTGAGCGATATCACTGGCCCTTTTTTTTTTTTTTCCTTTATGTGGGTTCCGGGAGTCGAACTCAGGACGTTGCGCTTGCCAGGCGGGTGCTTATGCCTCTGAGCTATCTCACCGGCCCGAGATTGTTTTCTTTTAGGGCTTGAAATACTTCACTCCAAGCTCTCCTTGACTTGAGGGTTTGTGTTGAAAAGTCTGCTGTGATTCCGATGGACTTTCCTTTATAGATGATTTGTTTCCTTTTTTCTAACAGCTTTTAATACTCTGTTCTTGAATTGAATTTCTGGAATCTTGACTATCATATGCCTTGGTGTAGACTTTCATTCATGTTGGTTAATTGGAGCTCTGTATGCCTCACTTATCTGTATGTCAAATTCTTTTTTCATGCCTGGGAAGTTTTCTGCCATTAGTTCTGTGAGCAGGTTTTTTTATGTCTTTTGAACTGTTTCCTGCTTTTTCATTGACTCCGATCAATTGTTATTCTTATTTGCATCATCTAGCAGCTGTTGGATTCATTCTTTATGGTCCCTTGCTATTTGTAAGAAATCTTTCTTTTCATGATCACTAACCACAATCCTGTCCTCTGTATATTCTGTCCTTACATTGGCTCATTCTGTTGCATATACTTTTAATGGAATTTTTAATCTCCTGGATATCTGTTTGAATTTGTTTTGTGGATTCCATTTCTTTCATATGTTGTGTGTTCATGGTTTCCATCGTATTCCTAAGCTTCTCTATTTTTTTTTAATCTGTATCTGCGTTACAGTCACTAGCTATGTCTTTCCTTATGGTCACCATCTCTGTAGTTATCTGAGAAATTATTTCTGATTTGATTTTTTCATAGAGCCTGATTCATCTGCTTTGTTACTTCCATTGTTACTACCTCAGATAGTCCAGGTGGGTGGCTTTTGAATTGTCCCGCCTCATTGCCCCCTGGGTTTGCCTTTGGTGAGCTGGAAGTCTGGCATTGCATCTTGCTTAAGTGTCTTCTCATTTTCTATTTTGTTTTTAGTTCAGTTCCTGGGTTGATGCTTGTAAATTGCTTATGGCAGGTAGCTTTATTGCTAGTATTGAGAACCCTTAGGAAATGACTACTTCTCAGAGATGTGTTCTAGGTGTAACTGTCTTTTGGGTTTTGAGTCTATTGCAAGATCCTACCTCTTCAGTGTATTGGGGATGAGATGTTGCTGCCTAGCCCCTGGCACGGGCCTATAGTAGTTTTTATGACCCTTAAGCAATGTCAGTCTTGGTATACCAAGAAGAACAACTGATTAGAACAATTATGTCACCTTGGCTAAAATAGTATAATCAGCAATAACAGTAGCATCAAACACAGGCTAGAAAATTCAAACTGTGATAACTATTAGTTTGCCACCTTTAATTGTATGAACTATATTTGTGGTTATTTAACAAAATCTAAAAAATTTTATATAGTAAATATGCCTTCAATATCACAATTTTACCCTCAGGGAATAAAACTTAAAAGGGGTTAGGGGGAAAAACAGAGAAATAGAAAAAGAGGAAGAGATTAGAAGCAAGGCTGGAGGACAAAGGAAGATTGTGTGAACTTTGGAAACAGGTGAAGAAGACAGGAGGGAAAGAGAGAAGGAAGAAATAAAAACAAGAACAGAACGAGAACAACAACAAAACTAGAAACAATGTTCACACTCATAGAAACAAGAGCAGACAATCAAGAAAAAAAGAAAGAAAACAAAACAAAGAAAACAAGGAAAAAAAAAAAGAAAAAAATGTCCACTTAAGGGTGTTTCTCTGCTGTCACTGGTAGACGGAGTGGGCAGACAAGACCCAGATCCATGTTGATTAATCCCAGAAAGCCAGCCATAGATTTATGGCAGGGTAGTTGATAATCCCAGCAAGCCTGCACCTTTTGTTCCACTGAAGTTCAGGTTTTCTAGCTTTGAGGATGGAACCCGATTTGTTCAGCCTGCAACACTCCATGTGCCTCCTGACAGTTTGAACTTGGCTCCTTGACCTCCTGCTGACTTGAACTCAGTTCCGCCTCACCCTGACACTGAGACCCGCTAGATGGAGCCATTCTGCAGCTGCTCTAAATTCTGAACTCAGTTGGCCCCTCTCCAAGATGGCTACTGGACAATTGCCCTCTCCTGGGGGGCATCTGAACCCAAATATCTAACCAGCCAATGCAGTCTGCTGCATTCACTGCTCCATTCCACTGGTGTGTTTCTCTGTGAAGACCTTTGGGGTCACCAGTCGTCATCGTGGGTCTGCAGGTTTGAGCTGCCCCATCCATGCAGTGACTCAGGGCTTGGGGAGAAAGCACCGCTTGCCACCTCTTTCTTCTGCATTGAGGTCTCTCTTCACCCTCCCTGTGGGCTTCAATTCTTGCTTTAAATCTTTGTTGGGTCCTGGAGACTCATTTTCCTCCTTCTCTTCCTCACATTGCTATATTCTAGCATCTGGACACCAAATCTGGTGTTCACCACTCTGCCATCTTCCCAAATGTCTGGCTATTCTTAAAACCTTGAGAGCCATTTTGTAGAATATATGATAGTAGAGCATTCTGTATCAAAAGCCACAATAGGGAATGCACATATTCAGGTTCCAAGAGGGACAAGAGAGAGGTTTTCTTTTTGGTGTTTTTTTGTCTGTGTGTGTGTGTGTGTATGTGTGTGTGTGTGTGTGTGTGCGTGCGTGTATGAGTATGCATGTGATTTTTTGAGACAGGGTCTCACTTTGTAGTTTAGGCTGGCCTTGAACTCACTGTGGAACACAGGCAGGCCTCAAACTCACAACAGTCCTCCTGTTTTAGCCTCCTGAGTGCTGGGATTATAGATGTGCACCACCACGCCCAGCTCAAGAGGGGAATTACTGAGAATTACTGAGAAAAACTCATCACGCCTGCTCAGGAAATGCCATGGAAGCATGAGTCTCATCAGAGAGGGACATCTGCAAAGCACAAGTGGGTATTCACATGCAGGGACAGCCTCAGGCTCCGTGGCCTCGGGCTCAAGTCATGTCCTGTGTTCCCCTTGAATGGCTGGGAAGAGAGGGCTCTGCCTAGGATCCATGATCCTGGTGTGACATGGAGCTTACAAACTTGCCTGGGGGAAGCAGATGGACTCTCAGGAATGTGAGGAGAAGACCACAGCTGAAACTGTGGCTCTAGACAAATGCTGCTGTATTCATCTGAATCAGGGAGTTTGGGTCAAATGGGGTTTACATGGGTTCCTGGTTTGGGACCAGATGGTAGTAAAGGAATGAGTTCAGGGCTTTGAGGAAGGTGGTATCAAAGGCCATGTCCAAAGGAAACAGGGTTTTGTGGACCCTATTCTTCTATCCTAAGAGATATTAGGGGCAGGATCCCACTGCTAAGCCATGGCCTTCCCTTCATCTGACTTTCCTCATGCCCAGATTTCTTTTTGGTTTTAGTTTGTCTATGGCTAGGACACTGAAGGACAGTGTCATAGCTCCTATGTAACTCTTACCTCCCTGCATTTTTTTTTGGTTTTTTTTGGGGGGGCAGTACTGAGGATTGAACCTAGGGCCTTTGCACTGAGCTACATGCACAGTCTCCACCCCACCCCCACCTTAGATTTTTTTATTTTGAGACAGGGTCTTACCAAGTTGCTCAGTTACCTAGGTTGGGCTCGAATTTACGATCTTCCTTCCTCACCCTCCTGAGTGGTGGGATTACAGGCCTACACTACCATACCCAGCTCCATTTTTTAAAATAAAAACTTTGGGCCAGTGAGATAGCTCAGCGGCATAAGCGCCTGCCCAGCAAGCGCGAGGGCCCGAGTTCGACTCCCGGAACCCACATACGAAAAAGGGGCCAGTGATATCGCTCAGCGGCTCGGGCGCCTCCTGGCGCGTGAGGTCCTGAGGTCGACCCCCCGGTACCCACAAAAAAAAAAAAGAAAAAGAAACTGTTGTCTAATCGAGGTCACAAAAATTAATTCTTATGTTTTCTTCTAAAAGATTCATTTTTCAAAAATAACATAAAATAAAATAAAAGATTCATTGCTCTAAAATGCTTTCACATTTAGGTCTATGGTCTATTTTGAGTTAATCTTTGTATGTGGGTGAAGTAGGGGTCCAACTTCATTCTTCAGCGTGTGACTACCCATTGTCCCAGCATTGTTTGCTGAAGGCTCTTCTTTCCCGTTGACTTGCCTTTTTTCTTACATGCCTCTTTGTTATCCAAAAATAATTATTAAATACCCCACACCCTCACACGGCCCTGTCACCTGCCTCAAAGTAATGGACATTCCTGTTGCTCAAGGAGGTCTCCCTACCAGCCCAGGATCTTGTTCCCAACGCCCAAGATTCCATTCCCAGGTAGGTCTCTGCTCACTGAGGTATCTTTGTGTCTTCATTTGTCTCCCTGGGTGTGAGCTCCTTCAGAGGAAGGGCATGAAGGAGGAGCTGCGTGTGACCAAAACCCACTGATGTATTATCTTTTCACATCTGTGTTTCTGGCTTCCAAACTAAATGTAGGCTTTTCCAAGTACAACCCTCTTGGAGCCCCTCATCCATTTGTTCAAACAATATTTCCTGATTGGATAATTCAGTGTAGGAACTACCGTGTGTCTGACAGTGGTTCACTAAAGTGATCTATCCATCCATCTGTCCATCCATCTACTAAGAAATAGAAGTGCTGGTTGCTTGGTCCCCATCTGTGCTACAGGTTTGTGATAGTATTATAAATTCAGGTTTAACTAATCGCAAATTACCAGAAAGCCCATGTTTGAGATTAACCATGGCTGTTGCCACTGGTAGCGTGCTTGGCGAGAATCACCGACACTGGGGCCTTTTCAGTGGGTGGGTCTCCTCGGAAGGCTAGTGACACATCTTCAGCCTGGTACGTGAGAGTTAGAACAGATGGACAGGTGGTCTCGGGCCCCCGTCTTCCACTCCAGGGATGATTCTGTCTGGGTTATGATTTCTCCTCATTAGAATTTAGAACTGAAGAATGGAAGTGGAGACTGCTGAGAAACTCTCACTCTCAGATGCCCTGTGCAGACCACTAACCTTCAGCAAGAACATCAGTGACCAATACAGCATCCTTGGGACCTCCAAGTCCACCATACGTTGTATCAGTTGCATTCTGTGTATCCTGAAATTGGCCCAACCTGAACACCTATAGGCCCTATGACCCCCTTGATGGGAATGCCCCACTACTACTTGGGAAGTTGGGTATTTGACCTGACCCATCCTTCAGGGACCCTCTCATCTGGGGCTTTTATTCTTACTCTTTCCCGGGTCCTGTCTGTTCCAAGTGCCTGGTACCTTCTCCCATTGTGGGGAATTCTTTGTTAGGATTTCTATTCTGCGCTGCACTCTGCTCTGTATGTCCACTTCCTACCTTAAGTACTGAGCTCCTGCACTAAGCCTCAGAAGAGGACAAGTCCCTCGGAGGCCCTCAGTGGGATGTAGATTCATGGGGGGGTTGGATATTAACCACCGCTTTGCTTGGGGGCATCACAGCCTTGCTCAGCTAAGACACTTTTCACATGTGTTCTGCCACCCAGAACTGAGAACCTTCTGCACTCCGGCCTTCGAGCCACGTTCTTTCTATCTGAAAATGCATCGCCATCACTCTGCCATGCTGTTACACATTCTCTCTTCAGTGGCATTCCAGTACCCAATCTCACTCCTACTCTTACAGATTTTCTATTTCCATTTGCAGCAATGCTATGCAAAATACCCAACTGACAACTGAGTTCGATTTTTTTGTAAAAATCCTGAGATCTAACACATTCCAGAGTGAATTGCAAAACTTACCCTTCCTGTGCCCCAAATTACACTTTGCTCCTTGTAGTTTCAAAAGTAATCCTTGCACCCATGTTAAGTTTTTAGGCCTTGGCTTGGCCCTGGCCCCATCTTATCTCCATGTTCCAAGAGCCTTCCTCCCCACCTCTCTTCTCTTCTGCTGTCCATTCCTGGGTTGGACTAAAGTTCCCCTCTTCTTGCATTGTCCCTGCAAACTTTCTAGCATTTCTCTATCTACTGGCACTTCCTTTGAGCAACAAAGAATAAAGAGCCTCCAGGCCAAGGGAGGGAATGCTTTCTTTGCTGGCAAAAGCGGCTGGGAGGAGGGGCCCCCATCTGGTATGCCCCTGGGCTCAGGCAGCCTGTAGCATCTTCCCCTCATTTCTTTCTTTGTTGCTTGCACAAGGTTGAAAGCTAGAGTTGGCATCCAGCCTGCGAGTGGGGATTGAACCCACTTATACTCCTGCCCCAGGAAGGGGTTATTACATGTCACTGGGGAGCCTCTGAGACACCATGAATGAGGAGACAGGCATCCAAAATGGAACGTGGGACCGCAGAAGTGGGAGGTGGGACACCCACCCTCTGAGCAGCAGGATACCTCAACCAGACTTCACAAAGACAACTGACAGCATCAGAGGGCTGTTTGAGGAAAGATTCTGGGGCCCCAGAGTAGAAGCTCGGTGAGGCAGCACAGGACAGGGAGGCAATCAGTAGCCTTGTGGCAGGGTGGAGAGGGGGGAGTTCATGGAACATAAACGTGGTAAAGATATTGTGGGGACAAAGAGGAGGAGATGAGAGAAGACATTTCCATAGAAGACCCCATGAGCCTAACGACTGGCTTCTGGGGATGAAGGCGGCAGCTGAAGTGGTGTGAATTTGGTGTGGTTCTCTGGAAGTCTCAAGCAGACAGGGTCCCCTCTGCCATCTACTAATGTCTTTCCATCTCAGGGTCCCCTCCACGCCTTGAATGAGTTTCTAAGGCACTGGGATCACTGACCTGCCCTTCGTACTCCACATGGCTTAGCATAGCATGGACAGTCCATTTCCCCTTGGGTCCTCTCAGCTAGCAGGGAGACCAGGTGGTGATGGGAGGGGTCAGGTGGTGGTGGTGGTGATGTGCTCCTTGGGACCATTGCTATGAGCCAGGAAGTATGTTTCACTCCTGTTCATTTAGTCTGTACACCAATTCCATGGGGTTGACCCTGTTTTGATTGATTGATTTTTGTGGTACTAAAGATTGAATCCAGAGTCTTCACACTGCGCTATATTCCCAGACCTATTTTTTTTTTTTTTTTTTTTTTTTTTTTTGGTGGGTACCGGGGGGTCGACCTCAGGACCTCGCGCGCCAGTAGGCGCGCGTGCCGCTGAGCGATATCACCGGCCCCTTTTTTGTATGTGGGATCCGGGAGTCGAACTCGGGCCCTCGCGCTTGCCGGGCAGGCACTTAAGCCGCTGAGCCATCTCACCGGCCCTCCCAGACCTATTTTTGTTTTTTTTTATTTTGAGACAGAGTCTCACTGAGTTGCTAAGTTGCCCAGACTAAGCTTGAATTTGCAGTCTTCCTGTCTGAGCCTCTCAGAGTGCTGGGGTTACACCCCAGGAGTATACCACTGGAAACTGAGACAGAGAAGGAACAGATCCTAGACTGAGACCCCAGCCTCATGGCGCCAGATTCCATGCTCTGGGTCACTCTGCCACCCCTCTCATAAAAGCAGGCTGTCCATCCCTGTCAAATCCTATCAACTGTTCCATTTTAGAGATGGTCAGCACCTCCACTGTGCCTGGGGCCTGCCCCTCATCCACCTTCCCGTCATGCCTGTCATGGTATAGGAGAGGGGACAAGAGACAGGGAGAGAGGAGAACGGCCAGGCGGGAGATGCTGACCCTCAGTGGGGGCAGCAGGGAACTGGACTGGACAGAGCACCTGCTCTGTGACCCTCCACCTGACCTGGCCATGGGGGAAATGTCCTGGCCGTGGCTGGGTGGGGCCAGCAGTGGATTGACCCTGAGAGATTCCGTGACCTCCAAAAGGGTGAGGACAGACGGGAGGCAGACAGAAAGGAACTCCTGCTTGCTGGGGGTGTGCAGAAGGGGGTGCTCCGGAAGTTTAATGAATGCCCTGCTATCTTTGGATCCTCAGAGTGAAGTGTTAGGCGTCGTAGGGATGAGAGTGACACCAAACCCAGAGAGCATGGAGTCAAGCGCGCATTATTCTTAGATTCCTAGCTTGGCGGGGGAAGGAGTTGGACTATTTTTAGAGGGCGCCGTACCAGGTTTGTAATTAACAGACAGCGTGCTCTGTGCTACAAACTTCATACTTACTCACACTATATTGTAATTAATGTTTTAATCATCTTCCAACAAGATCAGCAGGTCCATGAGGGCCCAGAACAAGCCTGTCTCATCCCAGCCCTGTTCCCTCACTGGGCCTTCTAGCATGGACCAAGGATGAGTCCCAAATGATGAGTAGAAAGCATGAGGGAGGGGGCAGCTGAGCAGTGAGAGGCTGAGGAAGTGGTAGGAATAGCCTGACCAAAGGATAGAGGGACAGAAAGCGTGTGAAGCCTGGGGAAGGCAAGTGACAGAGAACCTGGGATAAAATATTTCTCTGCTGGCAAGCAGTTTGGGGGTTGGGGGAGTCAGGTCCGATTCGAACCTTATAGTATCCCAATAGCACCTTGGTGAGAATTAGGAAAAGACATTGTTTATCTTTGTGGATGAATTTTCAAGAAAGCAGCTGCTTCCTGTTTCCCCCATCCCCACTGCAGGTGGCTGCAGGTTTGTATAAGGACACATAGCTTAACAAATATATTATAAATATCTTTTTCACAACTCTACGTATGGCCATCCTTTTGAGATTTAAGGCTGGGTTTAGGCTCCTGATTAGAGGCAGTCTAAGATGGGAAGCCTTCCCATGTCACCCAACTCTGATCATCCTATTTAGTTATTTACACCACACTCCTGACCCTGTGTTATTCTTTCCACAAGGAGCCAAGCACCATTACTACTGGAAGTTGGAACTTTTATAAGCACGTTGTCCACAATTCTGAAAGGCTGGACTTGACCCTGACCCCTACTATCACTCAAAGAACTTATCAAAATGCACATTCCTGGAGCCCAGACACATACTGTGTGTGGTTCGGGAGGTAGGATGGAGCCTAAGAGCCTGCATTTTTCATAAGCTCCCTAGCTGGAAGCACAGACCCAGCCCATTTATAGGTAAGGACACAGAGGTCCAGAGAGGGACAGTGACTTGGCCAGGCCCATCCAGAGTGACCTAGCCTTGGTGATTTCCAGTATAGATCTCCCGTGCATCCCATGGAGACCCCAGTTCTCTCCCATCTCTGACAATCTGCAAGACCAGGAACCTGGCTCTGTGCCATTTTGTTCGCAGATCCTGCTTCCTGGAGCCATCGGTGTTTTTATTCTACCTCAGTATTAACAGTACTTTACCACATATAATTTGCATAGAGTAAAGCGCATGAATCTTAAGAGCACAGCCTTTGAATCTTAAGTGCACTGCCTGAGGGATTTTTACCACGGCTTTTTGCCCATATCACCATCTGCCTCATTTTGCCCACATCAAAATGAAGAAGGTTCCATCACCACAGAGGCCAGCGGCTGGTCTGAAGTGCATTAGAAAGGCTGCTGTGGAGAGAGGAAGCTGCCTGGGGCAGAACTCAGTTCCACTCTGTGTTCTCACCGTTTTCCTTGGAAGAGTGGAGCTTTTATAATGACATGTGGCCAAATGTCTCAAACCCAAAGCATCTTCATGTGCCAGAGCAACCCAACAGCAGGATAAAAGTGGTGTTGATACCCTTTGACAGTTGTGTGGGGAAACTGTCTTTATGTTGAAATACAGGGCTACATAGCAAGATATAAAAGTCATTTTTGGAAGTTGGAAATAAACAATCCATTTTAAGGGAAGTGCCAGCTTGACTTGGGCTTCTCTTTACCCCAGCCCTGGGTCCCTGAAGATAATGTGGTCTTGCTTCTGGTCCATCCCAACCTGACGGGAGTTGAGAAGAGCTAGTGCATGGCATTGCTAGAGCCATTGAGTGGAACCCATGGCTGTTTGTGTGGCTGTGGGTAGGGTCTGGGAACACCTTCTCACCCCAGGAGGTGACCATCTGGGAAGCATGCCAGACCCATCTGCCCCACAGGCTTGGCAGGTGACTCATTCTATCAGGCTCTCTTTGGAGAATCTGTACTTCTAAGATGTGAAGCTGAGGATGGGGATTGGTGACTTTAGTCCCACCCCAGGTTAGGGCTGCATCCTAGAGACACAACCTCCTCCAGCCTGGAGAGGTGCTCTGGGAATTTGCTAAGGGTCATGACTGCATAGTCCCACCTCCTGGAAGACCCCCGCTCAGAACTGACCTTACCACTGAAAATTCCTTCAACTCCCCGACGCCCTCTTTGTGGCTACACACTCTTTTTGATGCTTTGTTTTCTTGCCTCAGTGTCAGAACTCTTTATAGCTGACTCAGGAAAAAAAAATAACAACCTTCAGATGTTTTCCCTTTGGGCGAACTCATTTCTGAGCACCGTGATGTTGCCCATGCCGACTCCCGGAGGTCAGATGCCAGGACGCCAGTCCCAGGGGTAGTGGCTTCTGCTCTCCTGTAGACTTGGAGGTGAATTATCTAGGCACGTTTGGGTAGTTTTAGGCTATGCATATATTTACACAATTTTTAAAATACTTGTGCCAAATGACCCTTTAGCAGATAGGATGTGTTAAGGGTTGTATCTAGATGCCCTGCCCCCAAAGCCTCATGCAGTCATGGGGGTGCTTTTCAGAGGTGGCTGGATCTAGAGTGTGTGGTGCTGGGATCAAGGGTGTGTGATTACTAAATCAAGTCCCCTGATTGGTTTAGCATAGCTCTGGCTAGGATTAAGGGTGAGTGCTACCCCCGCCCCGGGGCTGGTAGTCTGCTTATAATATAAGGGTCAGAAAGAGGGCTAATGTGCTATCGCCTGCCTTGTGATGCCCCTCTGCCACGCCACCCTGCCTTGGACCAGCCGATTGTAGGCTGAAACTTAAACCAACTGTAAGCCAAATAAACCTTTCCTCCTTTAACTTTGGGTGTCGGGTATTTTGTCTCAGCAATGAGAAAAGTAACTAAGACAGGTTGCACACATAGCGGATTGAATACACCTGTTTCTTCTATTCAGGATCAGCATTCACATCTATTCTTCCAAATTTGATAAGGATAAAATTGTGTCAAGGTTCCCTTTTTTGTGTTTCTTTGATGACTGGTGAACTTGAAGATTTTCCAGAAATTTCTAAGTTGTTTCTCTTTCTTCCTTTGTAAATTTACTTTTTATATCTTTGCCCATTGTTTTATCAATGTCTTTATATCCCTTAATTTAGAGTCTTAATTTGTAGGTTAAGTCCTAGGATTTTAGCTTTTTAAAAAATTCTGATCTCTACCTAGACTGAGAATCTTGGGAAAAATTGAGTTCACAGTAATGCCAGGCCACCACAGGCCCATAATGGGGTCTTTGGGATAGTCAGGAAAGATGCCCCTTCCCCAGCAGACAAAGCTCCATTCTGAAGTTTCAGCCTGTCCTTTGTCCCTCTACGGAGCACCCCAGCACAGAGTACCCCAGTGCAGAATATGGCTGCACCCCTCCCTGACCCATGTATTCTGCACCACCTTTGTCAGTCAGCTTTCTGTTGCTATAACAAGCACTTGAAATAATGATCGATAAAGAGCAAGGGAATATTTTGGAGGCATCAGCCCATGATCACTTGGTCCCATTGATTTGGGGCCTCTGGTGAGGCAGACTATCATGTAGGAAGTGTGCAACGCAAACTTCTCACCTAATGGCCAGAATGAAAAAAAAAAAAAAAAAAAAAAGAGACAGAGATGCCACTATCCCCTTCAAGGCTGCAGCTCTGATGACCTAAATCCTCCCAGTAGGCCTTACCTCTTCAAGTTTCCACTACCTCCCAATACTACCATGGGCTGGGGACCAATTCTTTGGGATACATTGCAGATACAAACCATAGCACCCTTATACGTAGCTACTAGGAGTATTGCAAAACATGAACTGAGCTGCTTTTTAACATGACGACAAAAATCCCAAGCCACTGATGGTACTGTTTTTAATATAATGAAACCTACCAAGTACTACCATGGGGTACCACAGTGTTTCAAATGGTGTCTGAATTTGATTGGCATTGATTTGGCTTGTGTTGCAATGTACGGAAGCAACAGAGGCTGGGGGAGAGTTCAGACTCATGGCTTCTAGTCCTGGCTGTGTTACTAAGTAATGACGTGACTGGCCAGCCAGTTAACTTTCTGGAACCTCACTTTAGCTGCTAGCAAAATGAGAGGCTGCATCTAGGTAAACTTAGAGGTCATTCTGAGCTCTAAATATCTGTAAATCCAAACTCTAGCCATAATTTTTTTCCACAGAAAGTTATGACATATTTAAGACAGTTTAGCTTCATTTTTTTTCCCCTTAGCGTTTGGGTTATATAAAAATAAAAAACATTTTGAAATACTGTACATATGTTTTAGCATGTTGCCGAATTTCTGCCTGATTTAGTTATGCTGTTGTAAGTGTATCCGAAAAAAAAAAAAAGAGGAATACTTCGACATGTCCAATCCCTAGCTCTACACTTTACTAACGGACATCCTCAGCGCCTGTGAACTGGATGGTAAGAAGGTGTGGATGCGTGTGACAATGGGAAACTGGGTTAAATTTGCATCCTGGCCATTTCATCTCTTCCTTCTTTCTCAGTGACAGCTTGTGGAGTGTCCGCTCAGGGAGACTCCGAAGCGGGCAAACCTTTAAGGACCTCATTGCATTGGAGAGCCTAAAATTCCAGGGACCCTCCTAAGTGCCAACTCTGTGGGTATTCTGCTTTTGCTCATTGTCTTTCCTGGTAGCTTCTGAGGACCCCTTCACCCCATGACTCCCACTGCCTTTGGCTCTCAGACTCCACTTTCCTCTGCTCCCTGGGCCTTTCATGCTTGCCAGCCTTCCTAGGACCTATTCTCTGTGGCCTGTCCAAGGCAAGGGCTTTGGAGGCCTAGTCCCAGCCCCTTCTCCCCTGTCCCTCTTTCTAGGCCCTGTCGCCTCCTAGGGTGGCCCTACCTGGCACCTGAGTGCTCCACACCAGGCCTGTCGTCCGGTCCTAGTCAATTCCTACTCCACTTCCTGGGGCACACCTGGACTTCAGGCATTTCAGACCACAGGCTCTAAATACAGCTTGTGATCCTTGACCACATTCCCTGTCATGATTGGCTTCCCTGTCATCTAAGCAGTTCCCCCAGCCCATGACCTGGGACTGACATTCTGCTTCTTCTTTACCCCTGCAGCCCTTGCATGTCCAGCATGCTATGCCCCTCCCCCAAACGCTGACTTGTCCATGCTGCTGCCTCCATGCTTTGCTGTTCTGCCCACTCTTTCTGTAGTCCCCTGCATCTAGCTTGGTGCAGGCCTAAGGCTGCTCTGGCTGGCCTCTTGCAAAATTCTTTGCACTGATCCCTTGCCTCCAGTGCTCCCTCTCACAGTCTTCTTCTGTTACTTCATCTAAATTTAAAGCAAGAAGAACATCTGTTCTGTGACTGAATCTGTTGGAGCCATGGCTCCATTTCTAAAAGGTAAACTCCTTCCCCATCCCAAGTGAGGTGAAATACAAGCTTGCAAAGATGACCTTGACTTATCCTCTGATTGTTTCTGTCCACTCTAGCCATTGTGTGGGCAAGGGGACTGGCCCTTTCCTTGACCTTCCCTATGTACACTCCACCTCCACCAGCTCCCATAATCCTCCAGGGCTTAGTGGATCAGAGGACCTTGGCTTGGGTGTCAAAGCAAGAAGGGGATTCCAGCCCAACTTTCAAAATTTTGTAGAAAACAAGATCAAGGTCCAGAGAAGGGTCAAGGCCAGTGTCGCACCTCTGGGGGTTTGTGGCAGGGTCTCTCGTGGTCGTGTGTATTCTTTTGCCAAGACTGTTATCACAAATTACCACAATTTGGGTGGCTTAAAACAATGGCAGTTTGTTCTTTCAACCCTGGAGACTTGAAATCCAGAATCAAGGTATCCTTGGGTTGGTTCCTTCAGGGAGAAGCTGTTCCAGGCGTCACTCCTGGCTTCTAGTGGTTACTGGCTATCTTTGGCATTCCATGGCTTGTAGCCACAACACTTCATTTTCTGCTCCTCCTTATGTATGCGCCTGTGTCCCAGTTCCCCTCTTCTTCTAAGGACACACCAGTCACTGGATTAGGACTCACCTTAATCCAGCATGAGCTCACTGTAACTTGCTTATATCATCAGGTTCCAAAGTCAATCACAGGTACCAGGGCTCCAGCATGTCTTTTGGGGGTATGCACTTGAATCTATGGCAATGTGGCAGATGTAGCCCAAGTTTATGGTGCTAGAGAGGGGATGCGAGGTGTGGTACATGCTGGGTCACCCTAGTGTTCCATTTGCTTATGTTTTAAGTTGGAAACTTTTGTGCTATCCTTGTAACTAAGTCTTTGAGTACTTCTCTGTTACATGTGTGAGGGTAGAGGACCAAAGTCACGTGGACCTTCTTTAATGATGTGACTGTATATCCCAGCCTCTGAGGGTGAACTGCTTCCCAGCGGTGTCATTTTATTTTTTAACTTTTTGTCATTGTTCTCCATTGGACAATAAATTCATACACGTGCTAGGACTTCATTGTTTTCTATTCTTCTCTGTTTTATTGAACTGCTGGGCCTGCTCCTGTGGTGTTTTGTTTTGTTTTTTTTTTTTTGTGTGTGTGTGTGTGTGTGTTTTTAGAGGCAAGTGCCTTATGCTGCTGTTTTTCTGATGGCTTTGGACATTCATTGTTGCGCCGGCCCTCCTGACCTTGGGCTGGCCCGAATGTGGTCTCTGAGTCATCATTTCCAGTGGGTTGGAGGCTGCAGCAGGGTAGGCCGTGGCTGCAGAGGTTTGGGACTCTGGACTGCAGGTGGGGAGAAGCTGGGACTGGGACTCCATATTTAGTCTGGAATTCACTCCCAGCTGCTGCTCGAGACTGGGGAGATGCCAGAAAGGGCAGAGCACTGGCTCTAAGCATGGCTGCTTGCACCTTGCCAGGGACTCAAGGCCTGCTTGGAGCAGGCCTGTCCCTTTCCTGCCCGTCCACTGAGCAGGGGCAGTGAAGAGAGTGAGCACACATCTCAGCAAGAGAAGCCTGAGGACTGGACAGCGCCCCCTTTCTACAGAGATGGTGACCAGGGTGGCCTGGAGCAAGGACTTGCCCAAGGCCACCTGCCTTACTTAGCTAATGGCAGAGCCTGGATTTGGGCTTTAGGACGTTGAGTCCTTTGCCTTTCCTTGGACTCATGCTGCCAGGAGCCCATGCTGTTATCAGGGTGGGGTTGCCAGTGACCCAGAAGAGAATGACCAGCACCCCTGGCAGCTCCAGATTGCAAAAAGACAAACCTCCCTTCCAGATATCTTCTTGCCTCCCTTTCTGTATCACCTTTCTATTCCCATTAAAACCTGCTGTGTCAGTCATTTACACTGTTGTGTGATGCCTCCTTAGCTCTGCAACCCTGGGAGGAGGGCGGGGTCAGAGCCTTTAACCCACTTTACCAATGTGGAAACTGATAGTAGAGATGGAAAGGATTCCTGTCTTAAATACCTCCAGGGTGTCTCGGTTTTAGGAGCAGTTCTCATCCTTGCCCAGTTAGCCTAGATACCAGTGAATAAATTATTGTAAAGCGTCCAGCTGCCAGGTACCAGTCCTCCCGGAGTGATTTGGAAATGGCTTTCCTGGCATCCTGTATTCCACAGGGGCCAGGACCAGATGCGGTGACGGGACTCAGAGGAAAAGCATCAGCCACAGCTCAAGTGCACTGAGCAGATTAGTAGTGGGTATGAGCCTGCTGCAGAGCTGGACATTGTCACCCGCGACACACAGCTCTTGTCACTGTTAGCATTTGGGGGCTGTGAGCCGGCAGAGGGCTCCAGGTGGTGGGAGGACCAGGCAGTGCTGAGGCAGCAACTGGCGGAGAGTGATGGGGCCTAATGGAGCTCAGCAGCACAGAAGCCAAGCTGGCCACTCACAGGCTCTTGCTCTCTGCGCCCCGAGGAAAGAGGAACAAAGGAGCTGCTGCCAGGCTTCCCGGCTTCCTCTTGCTCAGAAAGGCTCGCTGCTGTGGACCAGGGAATGGTGGCACCAGGATCTCGGGGGTCCAGAGCTGGTGGGGCCACCTCCAGCTGGCCAACTCCACTGTGGCACACGCACATCCTGCCTCCAGACAAGCCAGCCCAGTTGGTAAATGATCCCTCTGAAGTTCTCTGTCATCCTCGTCACCCTGGGAATCCTCGGTGATTGGCAGTGTGTGCCGGTGGGAGTGTGGCAGCCTCAGGACTAGCAGGGGTCCCTCAGGTCAGGATAGCATTCAGGACAATACATAGACCATGGAACAGCGAGCAGGGATATCAGTGCTACTGTGAGGTCTCCTGGGAAGCCTTAGCAAAAAGGGCAACTGTGTAGTACCTTTGAAAAGACTTGGCTGCAGCTAAGCAAGATTATCTTTATTATCTCCGTTGTTACTGGTATCAATAATAGTGTTTAAAGTTTAGAGCTGATTTCCGTCTTCTTCAACCCGGAGAGTTAAAAAAAAATACATGGAAGTCAGTTTTCATGCCTACGTGTTGAAATGAGGCCTTAAGATGGGCATAAATGATGGAACCCAGGCAAGAGCAGGTCTTTGCCTCTCTCAGGGCTGGGGCCAGACCAAGGAATGCTAGCAACATATTCAATCATGTACCATGTGATAGAAGCTCCAGAAAAATTATTGAGGGGACTGTTCTCTATCAATCAAATGACATGCACCGAAGAGGTGGGTGGTATGCGTCCTGTGCCTCAGGTCCCTCCCCTCCCACCTGCCTAAATGTATGCTGGGCAGGGTATTTGGGGTGGTGGAGAATGTGGCTGTGGTCCATCCTGCCCTTTTCACGTGAGTCTGGAGAGTCTCCTGCTCCCCCGAGGAGAGGCATAGGCCCTGCACGCAGAGGGCTGATCTTGGTTATGCTGTCACTGTTTTGAAATTTTATTTTGAACAAGAAAGCTCACATCTCTTCCTGCATTGAGCCTCATGAATTATGCAGCTAGTCCTGCCTGCTCAAGGTCCCACAGTTGTCAGGGGCTAGGGGCCTGTGCTCCCCACTGCCACGCAGGGGACTTCCAGCTGGCCTGGCTGTCGTGAGGGCAGCCTTTGCAGCAGCTGCTCGGAAGCGGAGCAGCTGAGCAAGGCCAGGGGGCATTTCTGGAATGAGCGCTCCTACATTCCCTGGCTGCCACTCCACTCTCCTCCATCCCAGGCTCTGCCCTGCCCTCTTTGTGCAGAAACGCCAGGTGCACTCCTTGACTTTGCCAGCGGAGTGGGGGGAGAAATCCACAGGCCCACACAGACCGCTCCGTCCCTGTCCTGAAGTTGGCTCAGGTTGTGCTCCCGCCAAGGTTTATCTTCAGTGGACAGTGGATGGGAAGAGGAGAGCTATCTGGGGACTGCTCCTCACCTAGCCAGTAGGTCAGCTGTAGCAGCCCCGGAGCCCAGCAGCAAGTCCCAACAGCCAGACGGACTGAGACAGCCAAGGTCAGGATCCGGAATTCCAGGTGACAAGTGCTACAGTGCTTAGGAAGGGACAGTAGTGGTTAGTGCCGACTTAACTACCTAACACGAGTGGGCTCCAAAGTGTGTGTGTGTGTGTGTGTAGGATGCTCACCCAGAGGAAGTATTGCAATGCCTATGTATATATATTTTAAAAATTACTATTTTGATGTGTGCTTTGCAGTGCAGAAAACATATTACCAGGTGAATGTGTATAAGGTGTATGTGTGTGTGTTACACACAAATGGTGTGTTTGTTTGCTAGGGCTGATGTAACAAAGTACAGCTTTTGTGACTTAAACAACTGAAAAATGTTGCCTTACAGTTCTGCAGGCTGGAAGATCAAGGCGTCGGCAGGGCTGGTTCCTTCTGGGCTCCATGAGGGACAATCTGCTCTGTGCTCTCCTGGTGTCTGAAGGTTGCTGGCAACTTCTGGTGTTTCTTGGCTTCTGATGCAGTTTCCTGGGAAGGCAGTTTCCTAGTCTGCCTTCCTCTTCACATGGGGTTCTCCTTGTGTACAAGTCTGCCCAAACACCCACCTCCAGTTATGGCACTGGAGATTAAACCCAGGGCCCTTGCACTGAACTACCTTCACAGCCCCAGACCTTTTTTATTTTGAGACAGGGTCTTAGAAAGTTGTTCAGGCTGGGCTCAAACTTGCAATCCTCCTGCCTCAGCTTCCCAGAGAGTTGAGATTACAGGCTTGCACCACCCTGTCTGGCTTAAATGTCAAAGGACCACAGTCAGATTGGATTAGGGCCCACCTTACTTGAGTATGACTTCATCTTAATTAATCATATCTGCAACGACTCTGTTTCCAAAGAAGATTATATTGTGAAGTACTGGGGGTAGGGCTTCAACATATGAATTTGAAGGGGACGCAGATGGTATAAGCTGGGAAACCACTGGCTCAGCTAAGCCTCGTGCTATTTGTGGCCAGCTAACCTTAACTGTGGCCTGTGTGCATTAGTCTGGCTATCTGAAGTCCTCGTCAGGAGCCCTGGTCAAGGATTTGTCTTACTAAACAGTGAGAGTTGCTGCCAGGGCTTCTTAGGCCCCATGGCCTCATCTGCCATTGATGAGGTAGCCTTGCAGTGAGTGGTACAGAGCCAGTGCCAGGCACAGGGAAGGGTGTCTTGCCATCCCACGTCTCCTCCCTGTCTCGTAGCATCAAGTCAGAGGTGAAAGGAATCACCACCAAGCAGGCAAGAGTAAAGGGACCCCTGAGCCTGGCTGCTCAAGGAATGGGGCAGGAGATCTGGCTGTCCTGTGCATGACCTGGGGCAAGTCATAAGATGCAAGTCCAAGGTGGTAGGCACATTAGAAATCATCCAGTCCACCCCTCTCATTGTGCTGAGCAGGGGACAGAGGCCAAAAGGGAGCGAGAGTCTTGCTTAGGATTTCAGTTAGGACTAGACATGTGTGTTAGTGATTGCTGTATAACAAATAGACCCTCTGCTTTAAGGCATCTTGAGGCTATTCTGCAGGAAGTGGTGGGGAAGTCAGCTGCATAAGCTCCTGCCTCCAAGCACATTTGTGTGCAGTTGATGGGTCAGTTCCTTGCAGCTATTGGGCTGAGGGGTTTGCTCCTGACTGGCTCTTGGCCAGAGGTTGCCTGCAGCTCCTTGCCATGTAGGTGTCTTCACCACAACCGCTACGTCATCAAAGTGCAAGCCAAGAAAGCAAGAGAATCATCAAGATGGAAGTCATGGCATCTCGTAACCTAATCTCAGAAGGGACATCCTCTCACTTTTTCATATTCTGTTAGAAGCAAGTCACTAGGGAGTTCTACAGCAAAAATCATGAAAGACTGTCTTAGAAATCTGCTTATCACACAGCATATAATAGTGAATCCAAATAACATTGGTTTAAACAACACACTTGTTTCTTTCTTTCTCATGGAAGCTCAAGATTTGCGTGAAGGCCATGGTCATAATAGGCCCAGGCTCTTTCACTTTTTCTGCTTTCCCATGCAGAATGCTTGACTTCTGTTCTCAAACTTGTCTCATAGTTCAAGAGAGCTGTCAGAGCTCCATTCATCATATCCAAATCCATAACCTTTTAAAGAGTTTCTCACTCCATAACTTCCCTGTACATCTGGCTGGGACTTGAGGGATGGATAGGAGTTGGCTGGATAGGAATGGGCTGAGGACAGAGTCGGGATGCTGGCATGCAGATGCAGCCCCTGGTCTGAAGGAGGGCTTTGTTGGAGTGTTCTCTCTTCTCCAGCCTGAGAACTTAGGCTGTTTCAGATGAGGAGACCCAGCAGCCAATCACAGGCCAGACCCCTACCTGTGGCAGGGCCCCTTGTGGACGCTCTACCAACCTCAATTCCACTGTTCCTTCTGGTTTTCCAGCCCTGTCTCTGGCTCCTGCATCCTGCTGCCACATCCTTAGACCTCCAGGACCATGTGCTAACCTTTAGGCCAAGAAATGGTGGGCAGCTGACCAGGGAGGGTGCTGCAGAAGTAGAAGGTGCCAGGGTCTTACCAGGGTTCCAGCTTCTTCCTGCTTGATAACATAAAGGGCACCACAGGCATCCCCTGAACTGTAGCTGCCTTTAAGCCACAAGAGAACAGTGAAAAACACCCAGCTTAGCCTGTGAACTCCTGCCCATTCATGTGTAAGAAGGTTTCCGAACCTCAGTGTGAAGAAGTTAGCAGTCTGGTGTCATTGGAAGGAGGGAAGGTGTGGCAGGCACCTCTCAGCTCTGGGGCTAAGGTGGCACCTTCCAAGGATGTTCACAAATGCCTAAAGCCACCTGTCCTCCAGCACCATGCACAGAGGCAGATGAGAGGGCCCAGGAGCAGTGGGGCATGTCGAGGGCGAGAGGAGCCCTCAGTGCCAGCTCTTGCAGTTAAAGGTTTATCGTCAGAACTTGGGAACATAGCTCCCTGCCATCCAGGGGAATCTGCTGCTGGGGAGGTATGTGAAATGGCGAATGGCACCATGGTGTGGACAGGCATTTACCATTGTGGTAAACGGACAGAATTCCGTAGCCGGAACGTAAATGATGGCTCTGGTAGTGACTAGCATTCAGAGTATGGCGAAGTGTTCGGCATGGGCTGGCAGTGCTGTGTGTGGATTTTCTTCTTACACAGATGGAGGAAGCAGGTACTACTGCCCCCCACCCCCGCGCCCCAGGCTGCAGCCTTCTTCCTGTGTGGGGGAGGTAATGAGCCCAGCAGTCCCATTTCCCACCTTTGCCCCATACGATATGAGCAGATTCCAGGGCCTCTGGTGAGTGAGGCACAGGGTGCCGCTGCCCTGGGAGCTGCCCTGACTCTCTGCAGGGAAGTGGCCTCTAGCTGTCCCTGTAGGGGCATGGGGAGTGGCCGGAACCTCACAGGGGTGGGTGTGCCGGCCTCGTCACCTGCACTGTGGCTGGGAGGGTGCACGCCCACAGAGCCTGTGTTGTAACCTAGGGAGCAAGAGCCAACCTTTGAACATTTTTTCTTAAAATTGTTTTTTGTAGCTGTTGTCACACGCGGAAATACCAAAAATCCCATTTTTGGAAAAAAAAAAAAAGGAAACAAGAAAGGAGAAAAAGTCCTGATACAGCCTTTAAGAGACATTTTGGAATATTGGCTGTTTAAAGTCGTTTTTTCTAAGCATTTTCATGTAATTGAGATCCTACTGCATAGAGAAAATTTCAGATGTTTTCCCCTTCACCTCATATAATGGCCCAAATATTCCCAGGTCATTGCAGACCTTCGTAAATAATTCCAAAGGCTGAATGAGCCACAGGGAGCTGGACCCTCATGACCCTGTTCTGCAGCCTCGTGTGATGCCCTTTTAGGGCCCACTAGGCTGTCCCCTCCCTGGCAGCTCTTCTTGCTCCGCTGGCCTCTGGCTGGCCTGTGCCAATGGGCACCTGGCAGAATTAGAAGGTGGCTTCTGTTTTCTAACTTGGAGCAGGGCCAGCTGCTCCCTTAAGGGCACATGGATGACACCTCCAGTGTGATGCTGTGTGACACACGGGGAAGGCTCTAAGAGCACTAACCCAGACCACCCTGGCTTCTCGTCACTGGGTCTGCTGGGGCTTCCCCTGAACCAGCTCAGTGTCCCCAAAGCACACCCTCCAAGCAGCTGGCATCTACTGTGAGTACGCAAGGCGAGAAGAGGCCAACTCACTGAGTTGCTGACAAACAGGCCTAATAGCATGCTGTGCCTCAGTTTCCTCACTGTTGGAGACAGTAACAGCATGTACCTTGTAGAATTGTGAGCACTAAATGCGACACAGTGTGAAACATGCTTGTAGTGTGTCTGGCCCCACAGGCACACAATAGATGTGCGCTGTCATTATTTGCTTCTAGGAGCCCCCTGTCCTAGGTGGCAGGGAGGTGGGACTGATGTGGGAAATAACAGGGACATTGTGCCCTGAGGGGAACAAGGCTCAGAAAGGAGGAACTTGCAGGGGTCGTGCGGCAGAGGGGATGAGCTCCCAAGGCCCGTGTTTTTGTCCACTCTGGTTACACTGGGCTAACTCCACATGGCACTCTTGTACCTATGTCCCACAGCTCTGGATAGGACTTACTATGCTGTTCTTGTCGCTTCACATCTGGCAACCATCTGGGGGTATCCTCAGGGCAGAGCCCATGTCTAGCTCATCTTGGCACCCCAAAGTCTAGCTCAATGCCTGGCAGCACAGAGGAAGTGATGTGTTTGTTGTGCTTTGCATCAAGGACAGAACCAGGACAAAGGACACTGGGTGAAAGAAGGGAGAGCTCAGCGTCCCCAGCTCTGTTCTTGGCTCATCACTGCATACCAGGCCAGAAAGCTTCATTTTCTCCTACAAACCACCCTCTCCATTGGTGGTACCAGACAAATCTGTTGTCTTTTGCAAAATAGATTGTTGTCTCCTCTCCCCCTGATATTCCCGACTAACCCTGAGTGGCCTCCTGCATCATTAATCCCAATGCAGCTTGTCTCATGTCAGTGACATGTTGCATAGGTGGGTCCCTAGTAAGACTGTGAATCCTGCCAAAATCAGAGAGGTGCCCTCCTTGCCCTTAGCGCGCAGTCACAGTGTTTCCACAGGTTGCCGGTCCCCTGTGTGTTGGTCAGACAGGCTTCTGGCTCGAGCGCAGTCCTTTCAGGTTTTGACCCTGCCTGCTGGGCTCTGCCCTCACCGCTGGGGCCTCAGGCCCATTCTTTACCCAGCTCTAGGAAAAGAAAAAGGGTTTTGTGGCAGCAACAAGGACCTGACTGTGTTAATCTGTGTTCATGTCAAGGGGCCAGCTTTGCAATTCCAGTCTCACAAAAGAAAAATGTGTTATCCTCTGTCTTGAGCCCGAGCCCGGGAGACAGATGTACTCCCAGGACCGACCCTGTGTCCTCTGGAGGTGTGTAACAGGTGTAGTTATTGCCAAAGTTGGGCTCAGTGAGGGTGTTACCAGACTGCGTGTAGATGATCTGGTGGGGACACTTTTCCTCCCTGAGGGGCCCTCCTCTGGGGAGAGCCATGTGATTCCCAGAAAACACCTGGCAGCCTCAGCTATAAACACCGCAGGGCATTGTGGAGAAGCAGCCTGCAGGAGTAGAAATGTTGTCTCTGGACAGCTGTCACCTAAGGGTCCTGCTTAGCCTCACACACATTGAAGCTGGTCCCCCGAGACAGCATTGAGACAGGGCTTCCTGTCACCCACCTGCACGGCCTCCTGGGTCAAGATGCATGCACTGATCCTGCTTTGTAGGCTCTCAGGCTGGTGTGGTTTTTTTTTTTTTTAAGCAAGGAAATGTAAGATCAGCTTAGAGATGCTGGTCTGCTGGAGGCCGCCTGGGGGAATGGAAAGAAAACATGTTGGCAGGAAACCAAGGTTTTAGTGCAGGATCTGCAATTTGGGGAGTGGCATCTCACAGGTCCACGCTTACGCATCCTCTCCTGTGACAGGAGGCTTACGCATTTTATGGATCCTGGAGGCATGTTCTTTTCACAGCCTAACATCTCTTAAATCAGGGTTCCTCTTCTACCACTGGGGTGGCAGCCTCACTGTGGCCAGATGGCAGGCACGACAGTGACATCATTGCCTGAGCCTGTGTGGATGTGGTCGTGCTGTTCATACTGCCGCAGTCTCGGTTGAAATGTGTGGTAGGTTATCCACATGTTGCATGTAATCGTCATTCGATGTGTCTTTAGAAAGATCTCACTGTGATTTTTTATTGACACCAACAGTTACTGTTGCTCAGAAAGGCATGGAGACCGAGTGCTGGAAAAAATCAAGTATTCACTGTGGGAGGCAAGACTGCAATCTCAGACTTTCTTGTAAATTAACAAGAATTGCCAGGCAGACATTGCCAGGTCCCTTGGAAGAGAAGAGACAGGAGCCACCCAGCCTGTGTGACAGCTCACCCTGCAGGCAGGGTCCTCAGGAAGACATCAGGGGTGATTTAATTGGCAGCATTACTTTTTCTTTTCTTTCTTTTTTTTTTTTTTTTTTTTTAGTGAGTACCGGGGGTTGACCTCAGGACCTCGCGCACCAGCAGGCGCCCGTGCCACTGAGCGATATCACCGGCCCTTTTTTCATATGTGGGTTCCGGGAGTCGAACTCGGGCCCTCGAGCTTGCCAGGCAGGCGCTTACGCCGCTGAGCCATCTCACCGGCCCCACTTTTTCTTTTCTTTGTGGCTCATAAACTAATAGTGGTTCTTAACAATTGATAACTTAGCTTTCTAATGTCTCTTCTGGTTCTAATATGTAATAGTTTTATTTACATTTTTTCTGTAATTAGAACAAGCTAATCAAAAATAACATTTTCCATGTTTCCTTCACATGTCAGTGCTGTTCCTCTGGACCCTGCAACACTGGGTTCATGATAGTGTGACTTCTTCATTGCTTTTGTGCCTCTCCTGTTGTGTCCCTGACAACACCTAACACTGTAATCCTAACTACTCAGGAGGATGAGACAGGAGGATTGCAAGTTCCAGGCCAGCCCCGGTACTTAACACTACTATGTCTCAAAATAAAATAAAAAGCACTGGGGATATAGCTAGTAGTACTCTCCTAGCTTGCAGAAGGCCCTGGGTTTAATCTCTAAAACCAATAAACAAGTAAGTAAGTAGGTAATTAAATAAATAAATAGGATAGGTGAGTTGGTGGGTACGTTGAAAGATGGATGAATGAATGGATGGATGGATGAATGAATGGATGGATGGATGGAGGGACAGATGGACAGGCAGAGGAGTGGGTAGGAGCAGCTGTACCATGAGAAGTATCCCATCTTTGCTAAGGCAGCATACTCCCTTCAGGGAAGGTGCAAACAGTGCCAGACACAGTGGGAGCTGAGACCCAGTGCTTTTTCTCTTTTAGGCTCTTCACTGATGTTTACTCATTTGGTCTTCATTGACTCTCAAACTACAGTGTTTTTTTTTTTTTTGTTTGTTTGTTTGTTTGTGTGTGTTTTTGTTTTTTATATGTGGGTACCGGGAGTCGAACTCAGGACCTTGCGCTTGCCAGGCAGGCGCTTATGCTGCTGAGCTATATATATCACCGGCCCAAACTACAGTTTTCCATGGAAAGACCTCCAAGCTACTCAGCCAGAAATCCTAATCCACAACAATGATCCTAGGTATAGATATGTTAATTGGTTAATGGATGTATTAGCAAATAATTCTTATATCATGAAGTTTGTGTAAAGTATAAAATTAAATACTTTTCAGTATGCTCACAGATATATGTGACCTTCACCACCTTCATCACCTCAAAGGATCCTATACTCTGGCTGTCACGCATTATCCTTCTGTCTCCTTCCTACCCTAATCCTAGTAAATTTCAATCCATGTTCAGTCTCTGTAGATTTGTCCATTCTGGGCTCTAAGACCTACAAGATACAGACTGTAGTTTGCAAATGCCTGTGATCTGCAGAGCCTGGCTATCCTACCTTCTCTCCAGAAGTCTTTGTAGCTTGTAGGACCTTCTGTTTCATCCCATCCCTTTCCTCTTCCTCCCTCCAAGCTGGCCTCATCACAGCTCGACCTGGTGGGAAGGCCACATGATCACCTTGTGTCACAGGCAGTGGGATCTGTGATGTTGCGAATGCTGATGGCTTGAGTCAGGATGCCTAGAATGTCCTGCTCCAGGGTGCCCATCCATAAAAGGGAGGCAGGGATGCATGCTCTGCCTTTCTGTAGCACAGGGTTATTAAAGGTCACTGGTAAGATGGTGCTGGGCTGTGCAACCCCCAGGGACATGAGGCCCAGGGCCACTTCCTAGGCTTCTTTCATGACTCTGGCCACCTGGAGAGTTTGGATTGGATAGCAGCTTATCTGTCAGCCTATGTGGGGGCCAAATCCTTGACCTGGGGCTAGCTCCAGGGCCTCCTTGGACCATAAGGTATAGCAGTTTATAGAGGAGTTGGGCAAAAGATGGAGTATGGAGTGAATGGAGCTCTGGGCACCTCACTTCTCTTTAGTCAGGTTAGCCATCCTGTGTGGGTTCCACACAGGATGACTTTGCCTCCTAGTAGCCAGGTGACCTTGGGCAACACCTATCTGAATCAGTTTCCTCATTGTACAATGGAAGCAAAAATAGTGCCTGCATTATGGGATTATTTTGCAGATTAAATTAATTTAGCACAGAGCCCAGCATAGAGTAAATGCTCAATAAATGAATTATTATTTTTTCTATTTGGCAGGGGGAGCCATTTATTATTTCCTTTGAAAAATAAGTCTGGTATTAGAGTAAAATGGTTTGGAAACCAGTGGTCTGGCAGACATGATATTGGTGGTTTGCTTTCCTGCTTTAGGAAAGGTCAAAGGGCAACTGTCTTTGAGCAGAAACAGCAGAGGCAGCCATGGGCGTGCTGCCTCTGTGTGCAGAGGCCACTTCAGAAATTAGGAGTCCTTTGTCTCCCTGGAGTTCCTAGAGAATTCAGGGAGTGCTTTAGTATTCCTGGGAACGGGATTGAGTTTGGGGTTCCCGTGGTTGCTGTCCAGCAGGCTTTGGGCTTTGTGTGGGATATGCAAAGGCTACCCAGCAGAAGAGGGGCCTGCCTACAGCCAAGCTGTCTGAGCTGCTTCCACTTGTAATGTTCCATCTGTCTCGATGCCCATCAGCAGCCAGCAACTGCCAGCCTGCCAGTGCCACGGGGACAGAGCATCAGTTACCTGCTGGCCACTTTCCACTTTCTGGGAACCTATCATCACACTCTCAAAGATTAACTGAATGTGTGTGGGGAGCCTAGCTCTGGCTCTTCAGGATGTAGGCAAAAGACAGACAGGTCCTCGCCTCGAAGAGCTTATAGTTTAGCTGGCAGGGCTGAAATGGCATAAGGTGGGCCACTAAGGGGAGTAGCAGGACATCCTGGCCCTTCTTCCTTCCATGAGACACTGCTGCCTCTGAACAGAGCTTGTTCATGCACTGCTTTCTGTGGTTGCTTATGTTTTTTGGTCCCACGCAGCCCAATTCCATCACAATGACACCATCTTCCTACAGTAGATCTGTGGCCCTTCCCCCAGGCCAGCCTGAGTCCTGCTAGTCTGGCAACCTTGTTTCTTCCTCTGTGCCGTCATTTTGCACATTTCTGTTTTGGACTATAGTGTATTGATGTCACATTGTAACTCCCAGGGGACAATCCTTTCCTTGCTTTGTCTCCAACTTCTTAGGGAGGGACACCCTCATTTTTATACCCAATGGGCCACCTCTACTAACTATCTTGTAGGGGGCTCTGAAACTTGATGCCTGTGAGGGTCAGGCTGGTAATGTGTGTGCCAGGGCAGCTGTGTGAGTCAGTGTGGCTGCGTGCAGCGTGTGTGGAAGGGGCACAAGGGCGGGCTGGAGTCTGCAGAGAACTGGAGACTGATTGCCTCGTTTGAAGGGTCAGCATTCCTGAACTCTTTCTTGCTGATGGCTGCAGTGTGGGAAGGTGAGCGAATGTTGCTAGATCTTATAATTTTTACTAGAAAAGTGAATTTTTACATGAAATTTTTAAATTTACAAATGTTAGCTCAAATATTTAAAAAATACCTAACCAGCCAAGCAAAATGCACTATGGTCCAAACATAGACTCCAACACAGGCAGCAGCGCTATCTGCTCTGTGGTTGCGCTTCTGTGCGAGATGAGTTAATCATCCAAAGTGATGGTCTGTGCGTGTGTGCGTGTGCGCATGTGTGCACATGTGCATGCAGAAGCCAGAAGGCCTAGTGAGCGGTTATTACGCTGTCTGCGGGGCCACTGTGAGCTGGGCTCAAGGTGGCTTCCAAGAGGTGAGCTTGTGCTATCCTTAAGGATGAGGAAGAGAGGCAAAGTGATGCTGTTTTCGAAGGTGAGCCAGCTCTGTCTTCCAGCCACAGTGTCTTAGTGCTAAAGACAGGGCTGGACCACCTGCAGGGCACAGCCAGCTGAGGTCCCGGCTGTGTGGAGCCTGTTCCAGGCTGTGAACACCCCTGAAGCTCCCAGAAGCAGCTTAGTACTGTCACTGCACCAGTTGGTTCCGGATCAGGAAGCTCTTGCAGAGAGAGGGAGAGAAGGATGGGGAGGGGAGAGGGAGAGAGAGTGAAAGTGTGAGCGAGCTGACTGGAGGCCTTGGTTACCCCAAGAGAGACACTAGAGAGGGTGTCACCTGAGAAGGAGGGACCAGGGTGCTGGGGCCACCAGGCTTCGAGGAGCTTTATGGCCTTAACCTGAACTGCTCTCATGGGTGTACTGCTGGGTTCAGAGCAGGACACGATTGGTCTCCCTTCCCAGCATACTGTGAATTAGTTTTCCTTCTTAGCCAACAAACCCAGAGGCTTTTGAAGGCTGGAGGTGGGGCCTCCCGACCCCCAGGACCCAGGGAGGAGAAAATGGGTCCCCTTGAGTCCATGCAGGTTTGCAGAGCCAAGGCCAACCAGGGATTGGAGCACAGGAGAGGGTTACACTGGGGTTCAAGCAGGGCACAGGGAGCTCAAAGTAGGGAGACATGAGGGAGGGGTGAAGTGTGCGGAGAACTGGGGTTCAGAGACAGCAGTGACCAAGGGTGCGCAGAGTGATCAAGGAAAGCTTCAGGAGGAGGTAGGCAGAGATGGGCTCCAAGGGAAAGGGTGTGATTTGGAGAGGCAGAGGGGTAGGAGAGAATGAGGGGACAGCCGAGATGTTTGTGGAGTCGAGTGATAAGTGAGTGCTTGCTGTATCCCTGGCTGGGCTGAGTACTTTTCTTACGCTTTTCTAAGTGCATTATCTCGCTTAAATCTCACAGCATCTTCTGTTGTGAGGCACTTTCATCGTCAGTCTGTTATAAATGAGGAAGCAGGCTGAGTCTGCCCCGAATCACACAGCTAACAAGTGGCCTGGCCCGCAAGGAACCTGGAATCCGATCCCACAGTCACTGTGTCCCCCGTCTTTGGAGCGGGAAGCACAGAGGAAGCCACTTGGCCCATGTCCTTGCACAGCTTTGGTCTGTGACTTCCACATCCCCAGGCACATGTGTAGCATGGAGGTGGGGTCTGCCGCCCTACCCCCAGGTGCTCAGTATTTCTTAGTTGGGATGAATTTTCTTCAGAAGGCTCTGGATTGTTTTGGAAGAGTTTGAGTCCCAGTCTGGGAGGGGGTGTTGGATAGGTGAACCCCCAGCATCCTTTGGTTTTGGTGTTCTAGAAGCTGGGAGGGGGCTGAGAGGAGTCTGGGGCCAGCAGACAAGGGCAGGAGGACTGAGGAGGCCCACTCAGGAAGGAGAGTGCTAGGGTGGTCGTGGCAGGGAGGAGCATGGGCCAGTTTGCCCATTCTAGGCTCCAGGTAGAGACAGGTATAGGTGGAGCAGGGCCTTCAGGGATCATGCAGTCTTGTCAAGACAAGATAAAATCCATAAAAAATTCAAGAGCAAGAGTTGGGTAACAGCACATGGGGAGGATGAGAAGGTGTCAGGAGGCAGCCAGTGCTTGGTGCCAAGGGAGTGGGCAGTGCTGGAGTCCAGTGGAAGCCCCTCTGGTCCTTGAGAGCCTGAAAGGCAGACAGACCAGACAACAGGGACATCCAGGGATCATGCAGGGCTGGACACCTCCCCCACAAGCCTGTCCCAGGTGTCCTCCTACCGATTGGCCCTGGTGCAGCTGCTTTTCCTGTCTTCCTGCACCAGGAGGAAATGCACATTAAGAGCTTGGCATTAAGGAAACACCCTGGTGGACCACTTGGATGCCTTCCTCCCATGGCCTTCCTGCTTAGGTATCTTCTGGGAGGGTGCTGGCCACAGCAGGCCTGCTGCCGATGGGAGAAGGAGCCACAACATCTCCCTTGCCCTCCTGCCACCAGGGTTATGCCCTTCCTGGGAAACCGGTCCAGTTTTCAGTCACCCTAAGGCTGCTCTTGAGACAGAACAGTGAGGCCAGGGCCCCATTTACCTCTGCATGACATTCTGAAGGGCCTGGGGGCTCAGTCCAGGCCTGCACAGAGTGGGTCTTCCGGAGTGGGCTGTGAGGGCAGTGGGATGATTTGGGGAGTTCTCTGCTACTTAGGAATCTCTGTCCTGTCACTCACGGCTGATGTTGTGATTATAACCCAGAATACATTAAGAGACTGCGGGGACTGGCAGTCATGGGGGAGGGGAAGGTCATCTTCTCTCTGGGATGGCAGACTGTTGAGGGACCTGGTCCAGCCTGGTTCTAACTGAAGACATCCGAGTGGCTCCCAAGTCATTCCCCTCTGGGTGTCAGCGCCCTCATCTGCACAGCAAAGAGGCTGGACTCTCAAAGTGCCACTGAAGTTGTGCGGCTTGGATTTCAGGAGCCCCCTCTGACTTGTTCATGCCAGTGAAGCCTGAAGCTCCACCAGGCAGGACTCTAAGGAGGTGATAATGTACGTCCCTAGCTCTGAAAGTCCAGGTCCACCAGGAGAAAATAGCTCAGCTTGTTGAGGCCCTGCCCAGTGGGAGCTCCACCCTTGGCTGAGTCCCCTCCCTGGACCAACTGGCCAGAATGGAGCCTCCGCCCCTCCCATTATCACAGGGCGGGATATCTGAATAATGAATGAAAGGGATGTGAATGGTTTTCTAGATCTCGGCTGTTCAATGTGTAGTCCTCTGGCAGTAAAACCTTGCCTGAGAGCTTATAAATATGGAGTATCAGGGCCCAGCCCCATGCACTGAATCTGTGTCTGTGTTTTAACAAGACGCACCAGGATTTGTGGGCCCATAGCAGCTTAGAGAGCACTATGCTGTACGGCTTACCTGCAACTCTTTTGACCAGGACTCACCAAAAAAATGCATTTTCATGGGCAGGTAAAACAAAAGTCCCAGGAAACAATAATTGCACTTACAATGCATGTTACAATGCATGTTATGTTACGATGATATATTTTCCCTTTAGTTACACATTTTTAATGCTAAGATCATGACCCAGAAAATTTGTTTTACAGCTCAATAAATCTTGACACCTGCAATTGGAATAACACCTGTCTGATGTTGAGTGACAGAGGGTTAAAATGGTGATGGTAGTGGCAGGGGAGTGGAACATTCAGAGGACAGACACCAGATGTCCTTGACTCCTGAGATAATAAATGTTGCCGATTTCCAAGATTGCCTGCCGCCAGTGCCATGCATTTCTGAACTTTCCCACTTCCCAGGGGTTGGGGACCTGAGGCCCCCATACACTCCTTGGCTGAACCCTCTTGCTTTCCTTTGGCATACGCCCGTGTGGCCAAGTCAGCAGGCTGGCACTGACAGACATCCCAGGGCTGTGGGGCTGCCGATTGCCAGGGAAATGGTGTTGTCTCCAGCATCCTGACTGTGCAGGGGATGGAATGCTGGCTAGAGGAGGGAGACTGGCAGTGAGCAGGTTCCCATGGCTTCCTCTGGATGGCTGCGGGCATCCTCCCTCCAGAGTAGCTTGTCCTCTCTCTTCTCACAAGCTCTGTGGGCAGTGTGGCCTCCAGGCCAGCCCTGCCCTGGGAGCTGCCTGACAGTTGGCAAAAAATTCTACTCCTGTTGCAAGCTGTGGGTGAAGGTGTGACTGCTAACACTATGTGGAGGCAGGAAGGGGAGCAGGGCCTGAGGGAACCAAGGTCATGACAGACAGGGTCACCAGGAGAGAACTGCTAGCCACAAGCCCAGAGCACAGTGCTGCATGGCACCATGCAGCAGAGGAAGACACTGCCGAAGGGTGTGGTGTAGACGTCCATGGATGTGATAAGTGGGTTAACTGGAGGCAAGTGGTGGGGACATGAGTGGGGTCCCCTGCCCACTCACAGCTCACATGCTGCCTAGATGAAGAGTTGCTGTCCTGCTGAAATGGGGAGACAAGCATTACATAAGCTCTCTGTAGCATCACTGGGTGCCCTGCAGCTGGCCTGGGGTTCAAGGGATGCTAGGGCCCTTACAGCAGCACAGAGCCAAAGAATGGGCCAGGGGAACAGAAACTGAGATCTTCCTCCACTCCTTGTGCGCAGTCCCAGAATGGTGCTTTGTTAGTGGAATGCTGGGGGGCAGCGGGGAAAGGGCCTGAGGAAGTTGGGAAAGGCAGGAGGTGGGTAGGTTGGGGCCGCCTCTCCTCAGGCCCTAGAATGATGGATTCCCAAGAAGGGCTGGCAGGCAACAGAGAAGACAAGTCTCAGATGGTTTGCAGGTCACCAGATTCATCCCTGGGGATTGGAGGAGGAGATAATGCCTCTAATGCCTGGCTGTTCTTAAAGGGATTGGCTAGATTTATAGCTTCTAATGCTGTTTGTCACTGGGCGGGTGGGAAAGGATGCTGCAAGGGCTGAAGCAGATCCAGTTTATTGTCTCTGGGCTGCGGGATGCTGCTGCACGGACTGGGCCTCACCTTTCTTTTGCTTCAGACCTGTATCTCCTGAGGGTGCTGTAAGCTTCCCAGGCTCAAGCCAGGCAGGGCCAGAGGGCTAGGGAGAGACAGACTTCCCAGCACAAGCCTGTGCTGGCTTTCTAAGGAAGCCACGCGGCTCTGGGACAACAGCAGCGAGGGGGTGGGTTGTGTGGGCTGGGCGAGGGGAGAGGACACCAGCGTGGGGGAAGGCTCCTTTTCATCAGAGAACATGGGCGCTTTTCATTTCTGGCCTTAAAAATAGGCAGCCAGGCATCTGGGGCTACAGTGGCAGCACAGTTGTGATTGGCTGCAGCAGGGGGGCGGTACCCCCTGGGACACCCAGCTGGGACAAGGTCCTTCAACACAGAGATGCAGTTCCAAGAGGAGAGCACTACTGTTCCTTCCCCAGACAGCCACAGAGGTGCCTAAGCCTGGCTGCCCTGCAGCCTCTCTGGGAATCACAAGCAAAGGAGCCCCTGCTGGCCCTTCTGCAGCCTGGGCCCTTGCGCCATCCATCCTGTGCCCACTCAGGCCGCCCCTCCTGCCTGTGGCAGCCCCTTTAATGTCTTTTACAGTGAAGTGCAGCCTCAGCACTTTTCCTACTCCTGCGTCAAGCCTTTTTTGTTCCTCCCCATCCATCACCTGGCAGGGAATGAGGGCAGGGCTAGGACCCAGTGCACAGCTTCAGGGACAAGTTCCTGGGATCTGCCTTCCTCTGCATGCTCTGTGTCTGGATGGCCACAATCAGAGGTGTCCCCTGACTTCTTCCACCCTTTCCCCTCTCCTTTTTCTTCTTCCTTTGGTCCCAGCCTTCTTTACTTTCACTGATCATTAAAACAGAAGCCCCTCCTTGCTGGCTCTCAGCTCAGCCAGCAGCCCAGCTGTGTGAGGATTTCCCATCAGCTCTTTCTGTGAAGGAGAAACTGAGCCAGGGAGACCCCAGAGCTCAGGTGGGAAGGCAGCCAAACCAGGCTTGGTGGACAGCACCGCTTTCCCTGTGTCTCCAGCTACTCTGCTCTTCCTCACCCTTCTTGACTTAAGAAGATGATGGAGCTTCTAGGCTTTTGCCTGAAAGAACTGAAACAGGGATTCAGGCATATATTTATACATCTGAGTTCACAGCAGCATATTCATAGTAGCCAAATATGGAAACAACCCACATGCAGGTCAACGAATGAATGAGTGTATAGACTAACTGGCAAATACATACAATGTGTTATTGTAATACAGTGTCTTATCAGCCATAAAAGGACATGAAATTCTGACACATTATAGCATGGATGAACTTTGAACACATCGTACTAAGTGAAATGAGCCAGTCACAAAGGATAAATATTGGGGCTGGGGATATAGCTCAGCGGCATGGCACCTGCCTGGCAAGCGTGAGGTCCTGAGTTCGATTCCCAGTTCCCAAAAAAAAGGATAAATATTATATGATTCCACTTGTACAAAGTACACAGAATAGGCCAGTTCATAGAGACCGAGGAGCAGCGGTGGTTACCAAGGCTTGGGCCGGGGGATGAGGAATTACTATTAGGTGGGCACAGAGTTTCAGCTTGGGATGGTGAAAAGGCTCTGGAAATGGTGGTGACAGTTACATAACATTGTGAAGGTACTTAGAGCTGCTGAACCGTATACTTCAAAATGGTGAGTTTTAGGATATGTATATTTTACCGCAGTAAAAATAATGTCAGGGTTGGGGCACAGGTACCTCTCTGAACTTCTGGCCTGAGAGCTGTAGAGAGGGACCCAGCAGAGCACTGTCTGCCTTTCCCTGCTCCTAATTCTCCTGCAGAAGAGGAGCCTGGGAAGTCCAGCCCCGAGTGTGCCCCACCCCACTGAAGGAGGGGCCTCAGCTCCCTGGAAGGGGCACACTGTAGAGTGCAGAAGCCAGGGAGTCTCGCAGGAACGAGTCTCGGGGAAAAGAGAGCAGAGGAGGGAGGGGCTGGTGAGCAGTGCCGTGGGTCTGGTCACCACTAAGGAGCCACATAGAATGTGCCTCAGAATTTTCATCTGAGACCAAAAGGGGAGTATTTGTCCCGACTAAGGGCTGTACCATGGCATATTAGCTCCTCACACACATATTCAGGTCACGGAGACCAGGGGCCAGGTGGGTTCCTGCAGACCTCTCACGTCAGAGGAGCCCCGGACATTGGGTTCGAGGGTGTCTGAGGTGAGACACTGTTGGCCACACCGCACACCATGTGACTCTGATTAGACCGCAGAAGCTGGAGCAGAAGGTGGCCGAGAGGACATGAGGGTACATGAGGTATCCAAGAGAGGCGCCCACTGAGGAGTCCTCTTTTCCCCTCTGGACACCAAAAGTCTGCAGAGTTGGGGTGGGTCTCAATTCCTGCACTTCCTCAGCAAGCCCGTGTGGGTTTGGGGTTATTACCATACCCAGCTCCCTTGTACAACTATGGTATGGCCCATGGGATTCAAGCATGCAGGGAGGACCCAGCAGCACAGGCTGGAGCCCACTGCTATAGGCAGAGGCCAGCACTGGATCCTCCTGGAAGTGGCTCTGGCTCCGAGTTCCTGCAAAACCTCGCTGTTTGTCCTATACCTGTCAAGTGTGCCAGGAAGCCCTTGATAAAATTGGAAGTCTTCCAGGAACAGTGGGTGGGGCCTTAGGCACTGACTGTGCCTGCAGGCAGCTCCTTTTCAGCCCTCCCTGGGGACCAACCTTATCATTCCCATCTAGCTCAGGCTTGGCACTGAGCCTGCGTGAGACACCCTTCTGGAGCCAGCACCCAGTCAGAGAGTAAAAAATGCACACAGCACTTGAAGAATTCTCTGCTCATTGGCCAGGCAGTGGGGAATGGAAAAGTGGGAGCTGTCCTGAAGGCCTGCATGGGCTGCCAGCAGATGGGAGGGAAAAGAGAAAGTAGGATTAGAGTCAGGCTGACCTGGAGCCCTGTGGTGTGAGTTTGGGCATGTTACTTAACCTCTCTGAACCTCTGTTTCCTCTGCTAAGTAGTCTAATTATGCTAATTTCATGGGGCCATCCTGAGGGTGAAGTGTGTGAAGGCACAGCAAGTGCTGAGAACATGACAGGGTGCAGTAAACACTCGCATTCCTATTAATAATACAAGACGTAGTATTCAGACCCGTAGCCAGGACTGGGTGAATGCTTTGCCTACTGGCCTTCCCTTGAGCCGGGAGACTGGACTAGCTGCCAGATGGCCTTTGCTCTAGCACTGCATAAGTTTAAGGACCTCTAGTTTTGGAAAGTGGGGGAGGGTGCCCCTAAATGAGGGGCAGTGTAAGCAAAGCGCCAGCAGGCAGGAGCATCCTGTGTTAGTATTTGATGGCTGTGTGATAGACTGCTACAACCTTATGGCTTAAAATAATCTGTTTATCACTGCCTAGTTCTGTAAGCCTGCAGCTCAGCAGTCCTCATCAGGCTGTTTTCCCTCAGAAGAAAACTGATGAGGGTGGGGGTCGGGGGAGCCCTACTTGGAAGCACTCTGAGCCCTGCCTCACCTCCGTTACAGTTAGCACTCAGCCAACCCTTGATTATTAGCCTGTAACTGCATTCCCTAAAAGTCCTCAGAAACTTAAGCTTTTGAAATTCAAATGTCCCTTTCAGCACCATGGCCCTAGCCTTTCTCATTCACCGTTGCATCCACACAGCCCCCAGCGTTTTCAGCCCTGCACGTCTACTATTCTGACCTGCTTCATGCTTTCACAAGGTCAGGTTGGGAGAAGACCTTTCAGCTGTACTGATGAAACCTGTGCAGGCTTTCTTTCCCCTTGGCTCAGTGGCATCCTCATGCAGATCACAGGTCTCCAGATAATTAAAGGGACACAAGACGATCTTTAAAAGTCCCTTCCCACCTGGCCTCAAGCCAATCAGAAGGAGGGGAGGGTCCCTGCCTGTAGGCAAGGACTGCAGCTCACCTCACTCCCTGGTGAATCAGGTGTGACTGCGGGAAATCAGGGGTGAGAGGCAGTAGAGGTGTCCCTGCAGGCTTGGACCGCTGAGGATGGGCTGACCCAGCCTTGTCGGAGGGATGTTGTTCAGTTGGTCAGCACAAGCTGGCTTCTCAGGAACAGCTGATCATGTCCGCCAGGCCCAGCTCGAGAGAGGGCCAGAAGGCTATTGAGGGTGTTCATACTCCTCTGGAGGGTGACCAGACAGTGTCCATGGCTTGACTACACCTGTACAGACAACCTGCCAAGCCTTTTATGTTCTATCGGTAAAAGGTAGTCACAATCGTACAGCGGAATAGAGCACATGTCCCCCAAGCTGCCTCATGGCAAGCCTGCTAACCTGAGGCCCATAGGCTACAGCTAATTTAGGGGACTATCTAGTGATCAGAGAGAAAGAAAGTCTTTTTATTTTTATTTCTTTTTTTTTTTTTTTCGGTACTAGGAGTCGAACTCACGACCTCGCATTTGCCAGGCAGGCACCGTGCCACTGAGCTATATCCCCGGCCCAAGAAAGTCTTTTTAGAAGAAGGAATTTTCTCAGCCGGTTCAGGCCCTTCCTAGAGTTTGTTTTTGGACCCCTGTACCTCCTAATTCTTGGATCGGGGATGTAACAGTCTGTGGCCTATTCTTGTGGTAGATTTTGTTAAATCCGAGTCAGGCAATGGGGCTCAGGTGCCAATCATGGTTCATCTTCTGCTTCTCCCAGGCAGTAGGGCCTGGGCATGCACTAGCCCAAACACTGCCCAAGGTCTCAAGTTGGCCAGTTAGGCAAGTAATCTGCCTTCTTTGGCCTCAGTTTCCCTCCCCTTGCAGAGGGAATTCAAAATATTTTTTATGCTAAAGATAAACCAGTGCCCACTGACTTTGTTTTCACTTGGGAGACCAAAATGTCATGGAAGAGGAGACAAGCTTGTAGGAGAGAGTATTTCCCAAGTGGGGTGTCATCCTCACCCCCAGCAGTGTCTCATGGAATCTGTCTGTTCTCGTTCCCACCAGCCTGCCCAGGCCCCCGAGCTGGAGGCATGGAAAACTCCTCCGTGGCGTCTGCCTCCTCCGAGGCAGGGAGCAGCCGCTCCCAGGAGATCGAGGAGCTGGAGCGCTTCATCGACAGCTACGTGCTAGAATACCAGGTGCAGGGGCTGCTGGCCGACAAGACGGAAGGCGACGGCGAGAGCCAGAGGACACAGTCCCACATCTCCCAGGTGAGTACTGGCCCAGGGCAGGGCTTAGCGCACTCAAAAGGCGTGACACTAGGGAGTTTAATTCTGGCCAGTGTCTGATCACCTGGCCCAGGACTGCCAAGCTCTGAATGGTTCCCCATGGCACAGCACCTGGTATCATGTAGGGGAGACTTGGGGTCCAGGCAAAAAGCTCCCAACAGCTACATACGCCTGACTCCTGGAACTCACTTCTACTCCTTCCTACCCGTGCACAGCTGAAAGCCAGACAGACTCATGAGCCTTTGAACACATTTTTATTGAATATCTACTGTGTGCCTGGCAGTATCTTCTCCACAATCTTCCATTCTCAAGATCTGGAGATCATAGCTTATCCATAATGCATACCGCCAGAGAGCTGTAACTTAGGTATATTTTCTCTGATTTCAAATACAGGCAGTTGTTGAAAGTCTAAGAAATGAGTCTCCCGGGCTGCTTCCCCAGGGATCTAGGTGCCAATGTACTTAGATGCAAGAGGTGTTCTGACCAGAATCTCAGGCTCTCTTCCCCTTCTTGTGTCAATTTGTGGCAGCCCTGGCTTTGGATGAGAGGTGGCCTCAGCTGAAAGATTGTAGGCTGAGATGTGAAAGTCTTTCATTCTCCTGAAAAAGTATCAGTGCAGGTCACATGTGTCTTTGCCTAATATCATAAATGTACAGTAGATATTTTCAAGACTTGGTTCCAGATTTGCTTCTAACTGCCTATGTGCCTTGAGCAAAGCCCCCAGCATCTCGGAAGCCGAGGTTTCTTATCTGGCAAATGGGGATTTTCTTGCTGTTTAGGAATATGGGAAAGGAAGAGAGGACAGGAGATACAGAAGCCACAGAGAAGCAGGTGCTGCCTGCACAGGGAGGCACAGAGGGGCCTCCTCTCCTGTCCAGGCTCGGTGTCCCAGTGCCCACCTCCTGTACTTGTCCCACCCCATACCTCGGGCTCCTATGACAAGGAGAGGGAGAGCTACTTGGGAGCCCTGCTTTGGAGAAAAGCTGGATGCAGCCACCTGCTCCCTGTCTGGGTGGGAAGGAAACCTAGTCCTCCTGCTGTTTCAAAAGCCAAAACGGCCCTGTGGCTTTCCTGGAACTCAAACTAGGAGTCAGGCCGGGAGCAGGGGCAGAAAATACCCCTGTGGGAGAGGCAGAAATGGGGAGATGCTTTCCTGTGTGTCCTTGAAGTCCTAAAATCAGTGTATAAGCCTGTAATGTGCTCAGTGCCTCGTCCTTGGGAGTATATTAAGCACCCCACCCCACCCCCCATGCCAGGCACTGCTCTACCCTGCTCTGGGACTCAGTATCCAGGACTGAACAAAACTGCAAAGAGCTCTGCCCTCCTGGAACTGACTTTCCAGGGCTGGGGGATCTTGCAACATAAAGAGAAACATAAAGCAAGGAAATGGAAGGGGGTGGCCATGAGAAGCATGAGGGTAGCGGGGAGGGTTTGCAATTTTAAATCAAGTGGTCAGGGATGAGGTCACTAACAGAAGGGAAAGGGTAAGCCGTGCACATATTGGGGGGAAGGAACTTTCGAGATAGAGGTGAGTATGTGCCAAGGGCTGAGCTGGGAGAAGAGTCCAGGCCCAGCCAGGAAGTCAGAATGCTAGAGCACAGGAGAGGGAGGCTGGGCAGTGAGGCAGAGAAAGAATGGGGGTCACATAGGCAGGAGGTGCAGGGCTGAGTTCTAGGGTCCCCCAACCCCTGGAAAGAAGGGATGTGAAGAGGAGGCATCTGGAGAACCCAGGGAAGCTGGGAGAAAACCAGGCCAGTGCAGAGTGCTGGGAGCCTTTGGGAAGGAGGTGTTCAGGGTGTGGGGAGAGGTGGGTCACCGTGGGTGCTGTTGCTGGACCATGTAAGAGGAGGGCTGAGAATAACCACCGAGCAGTGGGGCTGTGGTGGCAGTGACCTGAGAGGCTTCAGTTGAGTGGTGGAAGTGGAATCTGGCTGTGGTTGGATCAAGGATGAGAGGAGATGGTTGGAGACCAGGCCTATCCCACTGCCCCCGGAGGAGTTTAGGTGGAAAGGGGAAAGAGATGAGGTGGTATCGGGGAAGTGAGGTCAAAGGACATTAACAGTATGTTCTTGGGAGTGCTCCAGGGGAGAGGAGCAACGGCCTTCTCTCTGTCTCTGAGCAATCATCTAGAATAACATCTGCGGCACCATTGTGGGTTTTCCCCAGCTACTTTCAGCCATGAAAATGCAGGTGCAGAGTTACAAAGGTGACCTTCACCAGGACTGAACTTTCTCCAGGAGGGAGAGGCTGAGGGAGTAAGGATGGTGAAGTAGCTGGATGCCCAGCCAGATGAGGAGGGGCGTGGGCACCAGAGGCAGGCAGTGGATGCTGAAGGGTGTTAGGGTCGGAGGATTGGAGGTACTGGTGAGCTAAAGAGAGGACATGAGTTGGAAAGCTAGGAAGGGTGTCCAGGAGTGGGGCCGGAGAGTGTGCAGGGAGGAGCTGGTGAGGGAGGGACTGGTGAGAGCACCAAAGTGCGTCAAGAGGGAGGGACTAGCAGGAGAGGGGGATGTGGGACCGAGGCAGGATGCTGGGAGAGTCTCCTGGATTTCCACATTCCCAGGAGAGGACCAAAGGGTGATGGAGGAGGTGGCTGTGATCTAAAAGGAATGAAGGGAGTGAGGTGGGAGGTGGGTGAGCTGGTGAGCCACAAGTGACAATGAGGAGAGTAGCAAGGATCTTGGCTGAGGGTGTGTTGATTTATTTGTACAAATTCATTTCTTGATTTAAACTGCTGTGCTGTACAGTTAGGAATATCGTGACCTAGAGTAGAAGGGGGAGGCAGGAAGGATGGGTTGGAAATTTCCAAGGAAAATCAATCTCTTTGGTTAAAGAGGGCGGAAAGGACAGGAACTAAGAAAACCATGATTGATTCATGCTTGGATGCCCAGATCTGGGAGGCAGGCAAGTCGGGACTCTAGGGTGGCCTCTAAAATGGACATGGAGGGGGGTGCTGGTTATAACTTTCAGATACATTCCTTAAACTTCACTCACGCTGCTAAATTCTTTGGAAGAAGGCAGACACTTGGCAGGACTGCACGCTGGCCTGTGTGCTGATGGGAGCGGAGGGGCTTTTCCATTCCGCTCCTACTAGGCCCCTGCCTCCCCCACACCCACACCCACAACATACCTGGGGACAGACTTCAGAAGAGCCACAGTTGTGGCCAATTCTATCCCGGCCAGACTTAGACATGTCTACCTAAGATACTTCTATAAAAAAGCAATCTCTATTGACACAGCTTTGTGGGAAAGAGTTCTGCCAAAGCACTTTGCTTGTTTTCATTTAATCTGATGACTATTTTAAATGAAAACCAAAAAAAAATCACTCAAAGAATGTCCCAGCCTGCCTGTCTGTGGCGGTGTTTTGAAGTTTCTGGGAGCGGAAAATTGTTAAGAATCTTGGAAACCTTGGGAAGACTTGAGGGAGTGGAGTAGAATGTTGCTCTTCAGTTGGTAAGGTCATTTTTTTAGCATTGCAAGATGACAGTGTACACTCAGGAAGAAAATAACTCAGTGACACTTGCACAGTTTTGTTCCCATCTCTGCCCCAGGGACAACTAGAAAGTAAAGATGAGCCGGATGTGGTGGCACACACCTATCATACCAACACTAGGGAGGCTGAGGCAGGAGGATCCTCAGGAGTTTGAGGCCAGCCTGGGCTACACAGTGAGTTAAAGGCTAGCCGGAACTGCACAGTGAGACCCTGTCTCAAAAAAAAAAAAAGGGCCGGTGAGATGGCTTAGTGGCATAAGCGCCTGCCTGGCAAGCACGAAGGCCTAAGTTCGACTCCTGGAACCCACATACGAAAAAAGGGCCGGTGATATCGCTCAGCAGCATGGGTGTCTGCTGGTGCGCGAGGTCCTGAGGTCGACACCTGGTACCCACCAAAAAAAAAAAAGAAAGAAAGAAAACGAAGTAAAAGTGGATGCATTTGTGGGTGGTGGATGGGGAAGGCTGGCTGGCTGGCTGGATAGAGCTTCTCTTTCCTTAGATGAGTATCCAAGCGAATGTAGGTTTTAAGTTTCCCAACTTTTTGTTAATACGGTATTAAAAATTTCCTAATACCATATTTGAAAGTCCCAAATTTTAAGAGTACTTACCCTGCAGTGGATTCTAAGTTAATAAAATCACATCCTGAAAGTTGTCTTCACTCTGTCCTTGGGAGGAGGGGAATTATAGCTCTATCTGCTGGAGGGAAACTGAGGCACAGAGATGGAAAATGACCAAACCAACCTACTTGGCTGTGGCTGAGCGGCCCCAGAACCCCACCCCTACTTCAACTACTTCTACCTTCCTAGGGGCTATGAGCTATGACTGATGGGAGGTTGGGTGGTTAATATATTTTTTCATATAGGAAGAGACTTAGGACTCTAAATCTTGTTGGCCATTAACCCTTTGTGGAAGAGATTGGGACGTTATGGTGGGGAAAGTTTGGCACTTCTGATGCGAGTGGGTGACCTCGTAAATCATCAGGAGGTTTTAGAGAAGTGTTTGCAACTGGCTACATGAATTATTGGAGCTTTGAGAAACTTCAGTGTATGATCCCTATGCCAGATATCCCACTGGTTGAAGGGGAGGGGGACTGACATTTTGGTAAGCCTCCTGTGACTCCGCTGTCCACTGGTGTTGACCCCCCGCGGCCAACTCCCACTGCTCCATTCTCTGGGAAGGACCAGGTGTAGGGACCTGGGGAAAGGCACATACATTTACTGGAGACATCGTTTCCAATCTGTTCTTCTTAACAGACCAAATTTAGAGCCCCTGAGGATGAAGATAGCTTCTTGCAGCCCTTTTTGAGGCTGTCAGTTCCTTGGAAACTCTGGGAACTCTAATGGTCTTTTGAAGAGAGGTGTGGCCATGAAAGCGTTCACATTGGCTTGCTGTCTCCTCACATGGTTTTCCTTCTATTTCCCTTCATATTTCTCCTTCCCTTGTGCCTTCCCTATTAACTGTTTACCATTCCCTCACCCCCTATCTGTCTCCTTTCTGCATTTCCTTCTACCCTTCAATCCGTTTTCCCTGCTGTCTTTGCTCACAGGAGGAAGTGCTAAATGGCAGACCACCCATGAAAGGCTTAACAGAGGAAGTGAGTTTGCAAGAGCACCCTGGGGTGGTCGGATTCAATATGTACTTCTGCCTTCTTTAATTTTTTTTTTTATTTTTAATTATACGAGTACTATATGCATACATTTGTACCATACAGAAGAATTCAGATCTTAACAATAAAATCTCCCTTAGCTACCCCCTCATTCTGGTGCCTTACCCCTATCTCCCATCAGATTGGTGAGTCAACTTCCTCACCCTCTTTAGGCATTTACTGACATTTATTGGCAAATACATTTATTGAGATATTTATTGGCTTATAGAAATGTATTATTTCAAAATCATATATGAGAGTCCATGGATATGTAGTTCAATAGCTCATTTTTCATCTAACCATATGCCCTGCAATTCTTCCAGGCTTGTACATCTGGTGCGTTCTGTTTCCTGGCTGCACAGCAGTTCATAGTGTGGTTCATTTACACATTCACTCAATGCCAAGCATCCAGTTTCTTCTGGAAAGTCACGAAGCTTCAGTGCATGCTGTTGGACACACCTCCTTTTGCACAAATAAAAATATTTCTGTGGGTAGATGCTGAGGAGCAGGATTAATTTTAGCAGCTAGTGCCAAATCACTCTCCAAAATGACTGTTCCATTCTTTACACCGCCACCAGTGTGTTACGATGTATTGTAGTTTTAATTGCATCACTCAGATTTCTAGTAAGATTAGCATTTTTTAATCTGACTACCAGTCACTTTTTTTTTTTTTTTTTTTTTTTTGTGGGTACCGGGGGGACGACCTCAGGACCTCGCGCGCCAACAGGCACCCGTGCCGCTGAGCGATATCACCGGCCCCTAACTACCAGTCACTTTTTAAAAGTAGGTTTAAAATTTATTTACTTCTTTTGGCAGTACTGGGGATTGAACCCAGGGCTTTGCACATGCTAGGTCACTAAGCTATATCCCCAGCCCTTTTTATTTTTCATTTTGAGACAGAGTCTTACCAAGTTGCCCGGGCTTACCTAAAACTTGCAATCTTCCTGTCTCAGCCTTCTGAATAGCTAGGATTACAGGTGGGTATCACCAAGCCTAGCTAAAACTTATTTTAGTTTTAAAGCAATAGTTGGGGAAACAGAGACAATTGGAAAACGTGGGGAGATCCATCATCATTTTATGACAAGAATTAATATAACTTTGTGTATTATTTTTGTCTTTACGCACCTCTAATAAAGTTGTACTCCTAGTATACATGTAAGCCTTAGCTTGCTTGTTGATTTAGCATGATCTCCTAGACATTGTTGGGTGGTAGTTTTTAGGATATAGTATAATTGTTTAAATCTGCTCTTTTTCTGCCAGGTACTGTAGGCTAAGTAGTAAAATGTAATTAGAGCTGACGTTTATTCACTCAGGCACTTTTATAGGCTCTGGGGGCAAAGTCAGGAACAAAACCAACCATCCTATCCCTGGCACTTCCTTTCTCTGGGGAAAGACAGGAAATCAGATGCTAGGAGGTGAATATTCCCGAGTGAGGCAGGACGGGGGCAGAATGCTAGGCTGTTGGAAGGGGACTTCAGAGGGAAGATTCAAAGGAGGTAAGAGAGTGAGGCCACTTGGGAAAGAGGATTCAAGGCCCAGGGAACGGTGAAAGCAAAGCTCTGGTGTGGAGCATGTCCTGTTTTGAGGCACAGCACTGAGGCCTGGCTGGGGGGCGGGGGCAGGCAGAGAGCAAGAGGAGTGTGGTGAGCCACACGGCTGTCAGGGCTTCCCTCGGGTCTGGGGAGGATTCGTGCCTTTTCTCTAAGTAAGCCGGGGAGACGGGGACCTTCAGAATCCCCCCGTGGGTGGTTCCGGTGCCCTTTACACAGGGAGGTTAGAAGGCCCTGGGTAAGTTGACCTCTTAGATAATTTTTCGTTTTGAAATTATTGCAAATATATAAAAAATCACAATCACACTGTAAAGAATTCCCATATATCCTTCACCCCGGGTCTCCAGTTGCTAATATTTTACCATATTTGCGCTCTAAATAAATAAATAGTGTGCACCATATATAACTTTATGTATCTCTATATAAGTACATGTGGAGAAACAGGTGTATCTTCTCTGAGCCATTTGAGAATCACTTGCAGACATGACACCACTTTACTCCTAATCACTAGAATGTTTGTTTCCTAAGAACAATAATATTCCCTTAGGTCATCATAATATAGGAAATAAACATTGATATACTACTATAATCTACAGCCCTTAAAATTTTACCAGTTTTCCCAATAAGATCCTTTATAGCAAAAAGAAAAAAAAATTGGCTGTGACCTTGGCGGAATCTAAGACCATGCGTGGTCTTTATCAGCAGTTATTTTGTCTGGCTATTTAAGTGAGTACCTATTTATGCCAATTGCTCTTTCTGTCATTTTTTGTTTGTGCGGCCCTGGACAAGTTACTTAACCACATTGTTCCTCAATCTCTGTGCCCAGAAGGCTCTGAGGGAGGAAACGTTAATAAATGGGACAGGTTTAGAATGACCTGATTTAAGCGAAACCTCTATATATGCTGGTGACTAATCCTTGATTATACATGTTGCAAGTAGCCCCTCACTTGTCTTTTTCTTGTGTGTGTGTGGAGAATTTCTTTTGTAACATACATAGAATTTTAATTGTTGATGTGGTTTGTATCTATCATTTTAATCAACTTGGAATATGCTGTCTACGGGTAGAGCCAGGTGGAAGTCTAGAGTAATTTGTGTGTGTGTGGGGGGGGGTACCAGAGGTCGACCTCAGGACCTCGCGCGCCAACAGGCACCCGTGCTGCTGAGTGATACCACCGGCCCTTTTTTCGTATGTGGGTTCCGGGAGTCGAACTCGGGCCCTCGTGCTTGCCGGGCAGGCGCTTATGGCGCTGAGCTATCTCACCAGCCCTAGAGTAATTTTTCTTTAGTGGCAAACCTCTTGTCTCAATGTCATGTGGTCCCTGATGAGTCTCTCCTTTCCACTGGTTGAAACCACTATCTTTATCCCATACAAAGATCCCATTTGAACACTGATTTATTTATGGCTGTAGCTTTATCAGTTGATCTGTTCTTCTGTTCCTGTGCTGATTCAGGGTGTAGCCTTGTCACGGTCTCTGTTGTCTAATAGGGCCAGTCCCTGGGAGGAGCTTTAGACACTGGTTTATCTTTGGTACGGTCAGCCTGTCCCATGGAGAGCTTTGCCTTTCCCCTCCAGTGCTTAGAGCCACATGGTCTCCCCCATTCTCCCAAAAGTCTACTCAAAAACTACTGCCCATCCTGGCGTGCAAAAGATTAAATGATTTTAATCATTTTTATTGTAAAATATGTAAATGTACAGATAAAAGCAGAGAATAATAAACATCCATTTTGAGTTTAGAGTAAATATCCATACTTACATGTTTGTTACCTCTTTAACTCTGTGTCCTATTTGGTTCAGATTTTTTAACTGAGCTGTAAATCGTAGCATATATGGTTGAGGCCCCGACACCACTTTTGTGAATTCCACATGCTGTGTTCCCATGTAGAAAACTTCTCCACATGTCCTGCGTCTTGTGGTTGGCTGACTCCTCCGGTAGACTCCACCTTCACCCCCTCGAGGACTTGCCTGGTATTGAAGCTCCGAGCTGTGAGCCTGTTTGCTTTCCAGGAGGAATGTCCTGTGTGTGAGATTTCTGGCTTTGGGCGGAGGGTTTGGAGAGATGGGAGCCGGCCCCACTCTAGAACCACTTCCTACAGATCGGGATAGGATCTGCAGGTCTGTCTGGAGGTTTTCCAGGCAGTGACTCAGAGGAGGAAAAGGGATGCAGGAGGTGGAGGCTGCACACAAGAAGAAAGGAGATGCCAAGTGCAGACTCCCGCAGAGAACGAGCTTTGCCGTCAGATAGGGAAAGTCCCAAAGGGCTGTGAAGACCAGGGCAGAAATAAACATTGCTCCTGGAGGTGACTCTGGCAGTAGCATGGAGAGGACATCCCCGAGGCTGCTGCTTGGCTGTAGCGTTTGAGGTGGGAGCCCTGCAAGCCCTGTGGGTAGGGCTTGGTGTGGTGTGATAACTCTCACTGTCTTCCTGGGCTTTGGGAAAGCCGGGACACAGTCCCTGCTCTTGCGGGAGACCGTGCTTGTATCCAGCCCTGACCATCAGTTGCTGAGTGGGTTCTGTGGGCTTTATCGTCTTGTTCAACTTCCTCTATATAGATGCCCCCTCTGCCACTGCTTGTCCCTTCCACATGCTAGGTCGCTTTCTTCATTTACATCTGTATTACCACAACCAAGGGACTGTACCTGGGGCCTACCCCCTGCCCCTTCCCCACTGGGTCAGTGCCGCCTTCCGCAGTCCTCTGAGGAGGGGCTCCCTGGCACAAGCTCAGCTCAAGTCCAGGGAGGAGATGTCTCAGACTTCTTTGGCCTGATCGCACAGTCTGCCCTAAGCTTCCAGGTGCCCCCTGCCCCTGTTTATAAGCTTGGATTCACTCTTCTCCAGGACCCTTGCTGACCATGTTCCTTTCCTCAGGGCCTCTGCTGAGAGCACCTCCTTCCTCATCCCTGCATGTGTCCCCACCTTTCCCGTCTCACTGCTGGTCAGCATGCTCCCTACCCCACGAGGGGCTGTGCTTCTCATGGCTCTCACACGGAAGCCACTCGGGAGATGACTTTGGCTGGCAAATGTGAAGTTATGATGACCTTTGACAAAGCAAGACCATCTCCCTGGACCTTGGAGACACTCCAGGACAGCTCACCACGAGGGGCAAGGCTGCATCCAACCATGCCTGCAGTCTGCTCTCTAGGTACACTAGCCAGGAGGGTCCACCCTGCCAGGGGCCAGGCTGATCCAGATTGGGACTGGGGTTGAGGTATTCGGGACATCTGGAAAAGGAAAAGCTTTCTCTGAGAGTCCACCCTAGGATGGGACTGGCAATGGGCCCCTTATGTCTTAGCTGTTCCCACCCTGTCAGCCAGGCTCCACTAGGACAGGAGAAACTACTATAATGTATAGAGCAGAGGAATTGCTTTTATAGCAGTGTTAACATTATATACACACACACATAGGCACATACATGTATGTATCAACCCAAAATGTATATGCATGCATACTTATATGCATGCATTTGTATACATAGTATCTACATAACACGTGTATATGTATACATAATGTATGTATGTGTGTGTGTACATGTATGTTACTTTTTGTTTTGAAATTATTTTAGACTTATAGCCAAGGTGCAAAAATCATTTCAAGTGTTCTCTGCAACCCAGCTTCTAAGATGAACATCTTATGTAACCATGGTACAGTGATCAGAACTAAGAAATTAGCAGTGGTGCACTGCTATTAACTACAGATCTTACTCAGAGCTCATTAGTTTTTCTGCTGTTGTCCTTTGTCTGTTCTAAGATCCAAATTTACATTTAATTGTCGTCTCCTTATTCTCTTCCAATCCGTGATACTTTCTTGGTCTTTTCTTTTTTTCACTCTTTGATAGTTTCTGATTTTCTAGAAAGTTCACTAACATGGCCTGTCTGGTGTTGTTATGACTACATTGAGATTATGGACTTTGGGCAAGAATACCTCAGAAGTCATGTGCTCTGCTCAGCACACCAGATGGAGCCTGGGATGTTGATACATCTTATTACCGGCAATATTAGCCTCACTCACTTGGTTAAAGTAAGAGCTGAGGAGTTTCTTATTTTTCAGTTAATAAATGTGTAGGGGGAGATACTTTGTGACTGCAATGATCCATCGGGGAATTTAATGCAGAACATCAGTTACCTAGATGATGAAAGCGCTATGTAGCTCAATTATCAGAAATTAGCAGCCACATGTAGCTGTTACTTGCCTCTTAACGTGAGGCACGAGGGAGGAGATGGTGTTGCCAGAGCCCTTCCCCAGGGTCAAGGAGAGAAGCCAGTCAGTAAGGGATGGAGCCACGAAGACCCTGTCACTGCTAGTAATGCCACCCGAGGCAGAGACAGAGAAAGAGAGACAGAGGGAGCATGCCTCACTTCTCCCTTCTTCCTATCTCCTGGCCGAATCAGCCGAAAGCCTGCTTACACGGAGGCTGGCAAGTTTGCCCTCAGCAGATGGACGGGCAGGGATCAGCAAGCAGTGGGCCTGCTGCCTTGGCCATCTCTCTAGAGCTTGTTGTCCAACAGCAGAGCCACTGGCCACGTGTGGCTCTTGAGCATTTGAAATGTGGCTCATTCAATCTGAGCTGTGTGCCTAGTGGGTCTCAAAAACTTCTGTATGGAAGGAAGATCGTGAAATATCTCGAGAATTTTTTTATTGATTACCTGTATTTTTGATATATCGGGTTAAGTAAAATATATTATTTAACTTGATTTTGTCTCTCTTTTTAAAATCTGGTTACTGGAAAAGCATCTTGTCTGTGGCTCTCATTTTATTGTGGTTGGATAACTCTGCTCTATAGCATACTTGGACCTAGCCTGTATCATCAGCATCCTAATAAAAGGCCTTTCTTGTACAAAGATTGTGTCCTTGACTCATTGTCAGGAGGTGGTGCCCACCCAGTGTTTTAGGAAAACAGGACTGTATTGACCTGAAGCCCTCCACACTCACAGTTTTGATCAGAGATGTCAAACAGAGACTGAGCTCCCTCTGTGTTGTAGGTATCACACGAAGTGTGGGTTAAGATCCACGTTCAGCAGAGAGAATAGCTAACATTTAACACAGCAGTAGAAACGCCACATTGTAGCTAAATAGCACTTGACAGAGGATGAGCCATTCTGCGCCTGCCACATTGTTTGCATGGTGCTTTCATAGCTTAAAGTCCTCCATCTCTATCTTGCAGAGTTACCCAGCATCATGGTCCTATTTTATAGAGGACAAAATGAAGCCTGGGAAATCACATGACTTCAGTGGCTCTCCAGCTTCTGGTGCATCACCAGGGGAGCTTGTCAACATGCTGGTCCCAGCCCAGCCATCTGGGTCTGACTCAGTGGGTGGAGGGTCTGGGTGCCCAGGGTCCTCTGTATGAAAGACCTTGGGGACTGTCCTGCAGGTGGTTGTCAGACCACACTTTGGGACATATTAACCCTTCCAGCTCTTTGGGCTTGAGCCCAGCTTCTGATGGCCAGCCTGGGCTCTTCTCTGATGCTGGGTCCATCAGCTTGTAGAGCTGGGAATACAGGAAAAGCTGCCCGTCCTTGCCTGTCCTCTGGCTCCAGCCTTGACATAATAAAGGATCAGTGTGGTTAGAGCCCGGTCAGGCAGTCAAACATGGGGCTGGATGTCCAAAACTGAGAAGAAACTGGTATCATGCTTTCTTAACTTTGGAATGCAAATGGATCTTCATCACTTCAGTAGATTAAGGCAAAGGGAATGAATTTGCCCTCCCCAGCCATATATCAGGGGGTCACCTTGATGTGGCATTTGCAGACCTGCTGGTGGGGAAGGATCTGCCACTGAGAATGTCAAGTTCTTACTGGCTCTTCTACCGAGGAGCAGGAGCACACCTGGGGGGCCGGGAAAGCGAGACCCTGTCCTGCCTTCACTGACCCTTCCTTTCTGCCTCACAGTGGACAGCGGACTGCAGTGAGCAGCTGGACAGCAGCAGTTCCTTCTCCCGAGGGCGAGCCCCCCCACAGCAGGTAGGGGACCAGCTCTGGGCTCCATCTGGGGTTGTCATCTGTCTTGCTTCTGTGGGCTCCTGAGAGGTGGGGATGTGCAACAAGCAGGAAGGTGGGATATTCAAGGATACGGTCTGTACCTCTGGGAAGCCTCCCATAATTCCCTGGCCTCAGCAAAGCATCCCACCCCAAAACACATTTTTTTCCCTCAATTTTCATTAGTATATTTTTGCAATACCTGGTAGATACATTCATCTTGAAGGAACTGGTACATAGACATATCGCATCCTGGTCTTCTCTACTTTCCCTTCCTTTCCCTTCCTCCCATCTCACACATCCCCAAATCCCCTTCCCACCCTTTCAAAGAACCACTTCTTTGATTCATTAATCCTTTATGTTGGTTTTTCAGTGTCATTAATTTCCACTCTGATATTTATAATTTCTTTATTCTGTTAGTTTCAGATTGAGATTATTCTTATTTTTCTTTCTTTTTTTTTTTTTTTTTTTGGTGGGTACCGGGGGGTCGACCTCAGGACCTCGCGCGCCAGCAGGTGCCCGTGCCACTGAGCGATATCACCGGCCCCTTTTTCGTATGTGGGTTCCGGGAGTCGAACTCGGGCCCTCGCGCTTGCCGGGCAGGCGCTTAAGCCGCTGAGCCATCTCACCGGCCTATTCTTATTTTTCTAGGGCCATGAGATGCATCATTAAGTTATTTATTCAGGATCACTCTGTTCTTTTTATATATGCACTTACAGCTATAACCTTCCCTCTTAGAACTGCTTTCACTGCATCCCATGGGTTTGGGTATGTTGTGCTTCCATTGTCACGTGATTCTAGAAACTTTCTTATTTCTTCTCTGATCTCTTCTGTGATCCATTAGTTGTTCAATAATGTATTAATTAATCTCCAAGAAAGCATATTGATTCCTTTCAGTAGCAGTATTTTGTGTAATAACAAAAATCTGGAAACAACCCAGATGTCCACTGAGAGTAGAGTAGAGAGTGCTCTGTAATATATCCCTACAGTGGAATATTATGCAGCAGTGAGCTGACCAAACTAGAGACTCTTGCACTGACATTGAGAGACCTGGAAAACACTCAGGATTTTGATGCTGGTGGGACACTTTGGAGATCACTTTTGCTTCAGGTCTACAGAGGGTAGAGAGGTGGGAGAGCTTGTGGAAGGAGCTCCGAGGAGCCCAGTGCACAACTGTCCTCAAGCAGGCTCCAGCCTGCTAGTTTCTGTGAGGACCTGAGCGCTCCTGGGGAGGCTATGTGACCAGGAAGGAAGGGAGAGGCTGCTCTTCGAGAGCTGTCCTCCAGATCCCCAGGGCCCCCACACCTTCTGGCGGTCCAGCTAGTTTTGCTGATACCTTATCCCTGCTGGTAGGAAACGGTGGGGTTAGAAGCTGATAAAACCACTTGTCCTAGCCCAGGCCTGCCTCACAGACTCCATGGCTTCTGATCCCACAGTGGCTGCAGGGACACGTGGCTCAGCCCACTGGCTTCGTCCAACTTTAGCCCTTTACACTGAATAAACCAACCCTTCTCTATTCTGTCCTGAGGGAAGATGCCCGGTGGCCTTAGTTCTGGGCCCTTCTCAGGCTGCAAGACTTTGCTGCTCCATGGTAAGAGGGAAAGTGGTCCCTGATGGCTCACTCTGATTGCAGGATTAGTGTCCATCTGTGCATTTGATTGTTGCTTAAGAAAGAGCCCTGGATAAGTGAGGTAGGGCCCCTGGGTGCTGGTTTTCACTCTTCCACAAACTTGGTGGCAAGTTCTTCCTCGTCAGGTGTCAGTTTCCTCATATGAAAACCAGAGGAGATTCTGGGAGTCCTTCTAGTACCCCCATGCAGTTTGCAGATGCGGAAACTAAGGCCCATGGAGGCATATGGCCTCTTGTCTGCCCTACACCCACAGGGCACTTTTACCTGCCCTACTGAACCACATGTCCTTCCAGGAGGCCTTTGTCTGTCTCCTCCTTGGCCAGGGACCCTGGAATGCTCCCGAGCCCTCAGCTTCACCCCTGCACATCATCAGCTCTGACTCTTGTTTCTGCTTATTATTCTGGGTTCCTCATCTGAAGACCCCCTTAAATCTCAAGCAGCAAAGTTGGCTTAGGTGTGGGGCTTCACACCAGAGAGAGGGTTCCAGGGCAGGCCTGGAGCCCTTAGATGGAGAATATCAGAGGCTGGTCAGTGGCTGCTGTTATTTGGTCAGTAGGTTCTGGTTCCGGAATCTCCCAGTGTAGGGTTCTTTTTTCTTTCCCCTTTATCACCTTTTCTGCCCCACCCCCCTTACCCACTGGCCCTGTCACTTCTGACAGGGTCTCAGGAGTTGAGAAAGCATCCTTCTCCCACCCCCAGCCTCGAACTCTACCCTTCCTCTGAGCTGCCCTTGCTTGGCTTGTTTCAGCCACCTGGAGGAGGGAGGGTGGGAAGCTGGACAGAGGCCTAGGCTTGTGGGATGCTGCCCCCTAGCAGGGTTGTGTGTGGGCTGCGCCCCACCCCCAGCACCTGGCATTAGAGAACCTGCTGACCCAATCCCCCCTTTGGAAAGCAGATGGGAAGCTTAGGGTGAGCAGGTTCTGCAAAGTGAAATGTGACTACGTGTAAAGATGAAATGTAAAGGTCCTCTCTTGGCAGGTAGAACTCAGACACTGAGGGGGGAGAAGCCCTCAGGCAAGGAGGCAAGAGGAGATGGGGGTCTCTGCGTGTAAACGTACCTCCTTCCCTGACATGTCAGAGACCAAGGCTCCCCAGGAGGGGCCTCTGATAGGCCATGGGACCCACCCTGAGTTTAAGTGAGATCTCCTAAGTGCCTTGTTTCTGTGATGAAAACCCTGATATTGAGACACTGGAGGACTGAATCAGTTAGGTACAAACAGTAGCACCACAAGAGCAAGATAATAGGGGAAATGGGTGGAGAGGGTTGAAAAGCAAGCACCTGAAATGAGAGTCTACAACAGCAGCGTGTTCAGAAAATTTGTCAAGGTGCTGGCAGGGGATTAAGAATTCAAGAATGAAATCTAAGGCATATGAAAGATTGTACAGGGTCAGGAGCAAGCAGCTCTTCTTCATCTGCACAGAAGTGCCAAAGAAAGGAAGTGCATGTATCCAACAGCAGCAGAGCCTCAGAGTAGACCTTGAGAAGGACTTCCTGGCTGAAGGACTCGTTGGCTTGCAGTGTTGGCTGTTGAACAAGATGATGAAATCTTTGCTGGGAACCTGGTGGGCACACCTGCTGATCAGGCATTCACCCAAATCCCCGGGAAAGATGGGGGTGGGAAAATGAGGTCTTTGAGTCTTGGCTGATGACCTGTGATCCCACCTGCCCTGGAGTGCTGAGGGCTGGTTGCTCCATCATGAGAGTAAAGGAGCCCTGTCCTAAGGACCAGGAGAACTGCACAGTGACCCAGGAGTGACACTGGTTCCCAGCGCCTCTTTACAACATGAGATGTCAGCACAGGTCTGGATTTTTCCAGTTTCTCCACTCTTCTCACTCCCCATGCCCGTGCCAACCTACGGGCTAGGATCAGTGGTGGACTTGGGAGAGCAGGTGGCTGATACCTCCAGTCCCATAAAGGGGCAGAAGCAGCTTTCTGCCAGTTGTCTTGCTGCCCTCCAGTAATTGAAGGATTTAGCTCAGTGCCAGTTTTGAAAATTGTCAATATAATTAATACTTTAGTAAAAATGCCTAGTTTTTTAAGCAGCCTCCATGGATATACTGTATAAGGAATATATGTATTCAGGGCTCTGCTCTCTGTTCAGTCAGTATTTTATTGAGCACCTGCTATGATCTCAGCAGATACATACAAGCTGGAACCTTCTGGATCATCATTTTGTTGTAGATTAGAGGTCCAATAACATGAAACAGGGTAAAGATGTATAAGTGATGTCCCCCGAACAGGTATCCTGACCACAGGAATTACAGTCATTCTGAAGAGTGGCCTCTTCTGTGGGGCAGGACTTGAGGCTTGATCTGTGCCTTTGGGAATGGGTAGGATGTTTGACCAGATGAAAGGAGGAGAAAGAAGATAAAGAAAGAAGAACTTAGCAAAGACTTGAAGGTGGACATCACGATGGGTGTTGGGGCGACAGTTAAAAGAAAGCACAGCCTGATTAGATGGCTTGTATTGGGGGTTGCTCAGGTAGTGGGAGATGAAAATGGTGAATGCAGAGGTGAACTGCTGTGCCATTCCTATCAGAATGGTTAAGGTAGGTAGGTGGGTGGGTAGATAGACAGACAGACAGACAGATAGATAATAGATAGATAGATAATAGATAGATAGTTGACACTGAATGCTGGTGAGAATGCAAAGAGAAGCTGGACCACATGTACAGTGCTAGTGGGGATGTAAAATGGTACAGCCGTTCTGGAAAACAGTTTGTCAGTTTTATTTTAAAAAAAGAAGAAAAAGAAACCTGCAAATACCATATGATCTAGCAACTGCACTCCTGGGTGTTTATCCCAGAGAAATGAAAACTTATGTTCACATAGAAACCTGTACTCAAATGTTTATAGCAGCTTTATTTGAAATCGTGGAAAACTGGAAGCTACCCAGATGTTCTTCAGTAGGTGAGTGGTTAAGGAAAGGAAGGCCTGACGGACAAAATGCAGCTCAATGAGTCTCTAGACAATTATTCTGAGAAGAAAAGTCAGCCCTCAAAGATTGCATCCCCTATGATTCCATTTATATAATGTACTTGAGATGACAAAATTATAGACATGGGAAGAAGTCAGTGGCGGCCAGGGATTAGCAAAGGCGTAGAGGCAGGAGGGAAGTGGATGTGGCCATAAAGGGGCTACAGGAGGGTCCTTGAGATGAGGATTCTGTGTCTTCACTGTACAGACATCAGTATCTGGGATGTGATGTTGAACTATGGTTTTCTGACTTTCTCCATGGAGGGAAACCGGGTATGGGGTAACTCTATTATTTCTTCTAAGTACCTGTGAATCTATAATAATTCTAAAATTAGCTTAATGTCTTCAAAATGTAGAACCTTTTATTTTATCCAAATCTCCTGTGGTCTTTCCATCCAGAAACCTTAAGGGCTGGAACTGCTTGGTAAGACAAGAGGGCCAGCCTACCTGCCCTCTGCCCCGCCACCTCCCGGATGGCTCTAGGCCATCTCTGCAGGACTCCAGGTCATTCCCTGGACTGGATGATCTCAGTCCCTTCCTGCTCTGGCCTTCTGTCATTCAGTCTGGTCCTGCCAGAAGGGACAGATCTCTAGGAACTGAGGAGTTCAAAGAAGGCTCTCTTGTGAGGGAGCATGGGAGGACGGGATGGTTAGAATGGGAGAGTTGATTTCCCCATTCTGCTGCAAGCCTTTCTCTGATGGGGAACTGGGGACAACTGCATGGGCTCCAGCAGAGTGTGGACAGGCAGCTGACCAGAAATGGCTTCTGATGTGACCCAGACCATGCAAATAGCATGGCCCACGTGCAGCCTAAGTCACAATCCTGGCTAGTGGAGTGTGCAGGAAGGGCAGGCTTAAGAGAACTAAACTTGGCCATAGGCTTCAGTCATTATTGGCTACCTCTCCCTGGCTGTTGAGTTTTAATTTGAAGATAAAAAAGGCACAGGAGTAAGAGGCAGGACGGACAGATAGTTAAGTCCCAGAGTGAAAGAATGGCCCTTCCCACACCTCGATTCAGCTCTGGTCTTTGCGAGTCTCTGCTCTTCTAGTCCCCTTCCTCAAAGGCCCGTTTAATGGAGGGGAATTAAAGTGTTGGGGAGCCCATCTCATCCTTTCCCACCAGAGTGGGGGTGCTGAAAACACACACACACACACACACACACACACACACACGAGTGTCGCCCACATGGGACCATTTCTCCACCTCCTGTTTGCCCTGTCCTTCCACCTCCCTCCTCACTTGTCCCCTTAGTCCTCTCCGATGGGCATAGGCAAATCATCCTCAAAGCCCGCTTTAGTTTGTACCTGAGAATTTTCAGATCTGGCCTATAGGAAGCCCCTATCTTTGGCCCAGGAGATGACCTTAGGATCTTTTTGTACCCAAACCTTGTGTCATGTAAAAGCTCTCAGTGTCTCTCATGTGCTCCACCTGTCCTCCTCCCCCTCCCACTCAGGAATCTCCCATCTTGTTCAAATGCTGAAGGGACAGATGGGTCACAGGAGTCACAGTGACTTGCATGGGGGCCCCAGCAAGCAGGCTACAGCCCTAAACTCCTGTTTTCCCTGCTCACTCCAAACCATGTTGCCCCTGAACATTTCCCTCAATGCTGTCTCCCCAAAGCTGGCAACTTGGGTGGCAGGCATGTGCCGCCTGCATTGCTCTTCCCATTTCTGTGGCTTCCTGTGTAAGGACAAGGACTCTAAGGCACTTACATGGGTGGTGACAGAGGCAGGGGAGTTGGGGAGGTCATCATTAGGGAGGAAAGAGAGAACTTTTTAAAAATATCTATTTTAGTTTTATTTCTTTTTTTTTTTTTGTGGATACCGGGGGTCGACCTCAGGACCTCATGTGCCAGCAGGCACCCGTGCCGCTGAGCGATATCACCGGCCCTTTTTTCGTATGTGGGTTCCAGGAGTCAAACTCGGGCCCTCGCGCTTGCCAGGCAGGCGCTTATGCTGCTGAGCCATCTCACCAGCCCTAGTTTTATTTCTAAGAAAATATTAGAAGCATAATTTAAGGGAAAACAATGCAAGAAAACAAAATTTTCAGCAATGTAGAGGGATATGTGTATTTATTTAAATAGTTATAATATTACTGTATGTATTATGTATTGCATAATAATTAATGAGCAGATTGGAAGGAAAATAAGAAAGACTGGTTTTAATTTCTGTAGGACAATTCTGGAGTATATTTAAATTGCCCAAAGTTTAGTAATTTCATTTCATATTCAAGAGCAATACATTTAGCTGGACCAAGAAAAGAGTTTTAGGATTAATACCTGAAGAGAAAGGTTGTATGAAATCATCCTAAAATATATTTTGTTTATCTGGGGGTAAAAAGGGCAGCTAAAAGGGGGAAAAGGCAATTACACAAACCCAGAATTTAAGCAATAACCCAATACTCTAAAATTTTTTAAATCTTTGTTTTAACATAGTGCCATTGTGCTTAAATTCAATATAATATTTTTTGGAGGAAAGATAACCTTTTTATTTTTTCTTTTTTGCCAGCATCAGGTTGATTGATTCATTGACTTTTAAGTCTTTATCAAGTTAATTATCATAAACACAGTTTAACAGCCAGTATCACAGACAAAGAGAGAATTTTTGTCCATTGTGAAAGGACAGTTCTCCCACTTAGCTCCCCTGGGGACCCTGCATCCATGAACAAAGGGAAGAATCTCTGTGAGGGTCGGGCTTGCCTCTTCACCCTCCTGACGGAATCTGTGGAATGACATTCTGTCCCAAAAAGAGAAGGGACTGGGACCATGAACCTGTGAGCAGTTGGGACTGCACCTTCTGCTTCTCTCTGGTGCCCAGAGCCAGGCCCTGTGCAGCCCAGCTGCTCACTGCTGGCCAGGCAAAGGCTGCCACCCCTGCTTCAGTGTCACCTGCTGCAGCAAACATGTGGGGCAAATCCAGACTGGCACACCCCAGAAGTCTCTAGTTGGAACTTCATCCCTGAGGCTTCTGATAATGGGGATAGTCTTCCTGGTGTCCTATATCCCATCCAGCCGGTTTTTGCTTAGTTTCTAAACACATAGCCTAGAATCACACACCCACCCACCCACACACACACACACACACGCATGCATGCACATGCACCTCCAACAATCATTATGCAGCTGGGTATTCATAAAGAAAAACCAGTGGTGCAGAAGAGCTCATTGTTGTTGCTATTTTGGTTTTTAGACAAGGCCTCACTGTGTAATCCAGGCTGGCCTTGAACTTGCTAAGTAGCCCATGCTGACCTCGAACTTGCAATCCTCCTGCTGTAGCTTCCTGAGTGCTAGGGTTACCATTGTTTTTTTCACTGCCCGTGACTTTGAGTGTTTCCCTCTCACCTGGCTGAAGTCATCCATGCATGAAGACCCCCCATCTTCTTACATAGAACCTCCATATTCCTTCTTCCCTTCTCTACATGCAATGTACTCCCTGCACCAGCTCTGCCTCCCCAAATGTGGGTCAAGATGGGTTTAGAGAATCTGAATATCTGCAGGGGATGGGGATGGCCCTGCTTTATGGAATCCTCTGCAGAGGTCACTTGAGTGGTCAACTGCATAGTGCAGTGGCTACGAGACTCTGGGCCATGCTGTCTGTGTTCCTACTGTGGGAACCAGCACTATGAACGTAGGGCAAGTTCCATGTGCTTCAGTGTTTTCATCAGGGAAATGGGGGTGACAATGCTAACATTTGCTTCCTGGGGTTGGAATAAATGTCAAGTGCTGTTAATGAGTGCTGTGTTCATGGCTGCTTTGACATCTTTGGTTTTCTTGGCCTCTCCATCAGTCTGTCCTCCCCAGAGCTGGGGATAGCTGTGGGGTCTTCTGGGGCACGGCTTGGTCTCCCTGGCCACATCAGACTTTCTGGGTTCTTTTCCATATGGTTTAAATGCTCTTATCCCTCTGTGATCTGTCTCAGAGCAGCATGGTTCAGCCTGGCATGAGGTCCCCTAATTGCTAGTAAAGGGGCTGTTGTGAAGGTTTCAGCAGCATTTAACTGCTAAAAATGATCTACTGAAAAGGATGCTTGTATTTTTTTTTATAAGGCTTCTCAGAACTGTGGCATTTCAGCAACCTGGGGGGTAGGGGCTGTGTGATCTCAGGGCTGGGGAGGAGAAGGAGCGCAGAAAAAACTGTGGCCTCCAGGGCCAACCACAGAATTGCAAACAGGAGAATGTTCTTTGCAAAGCCAGTGAGGTTTTGATGGACAGATTTTAGTGGCTGGCCACCTAGTCTGGGCTAATGTTAATGAATAGTCCTGGGTGAGTGGGGGTGAACGGGCGGGAGGAGACAAGAAAAAAATGAAATTATGGTTCTTACCGCTGAGCACATGACACCAACTGGTGTAGAAAGTTAACACAGAATGTTAGATGATTGTTTTCCAAAGGAAGTTCCAGGGAACCCCGGTCCTGTGAAATTCTCTGTGGAATATAAAGGAAGAATAGGGTAGATCTCTGGCTTTGAAAGGTTGGAAAATACTGTGTACTATATACTTCCACCTACTTAAAGAGTCAATTTCCATCAAAAGCCACTGAAGGCACTGAGAAATTCTGCAATAAAAATTTAACATCTCAACAATTTACCATGTTAACATCTTAATGACCTTTTAACTTAGTATGACCCAAACCTTTGATTAGGGAGCTTTATGAATTCCCCCCACTCCCAGAGCTCTTTCAAGCCTCCGGGGGGAATGAGGACAGTGTTTCAAAAGGCATATTCTGGATCACTGCAGCTGCACTGCATGTAAACCCAGCATTCCCCTCGTGAGCAATTCTGATGCATACTGGCATTCGAAAGCCAGGAGATTTGAGTTTCTAGAGCACACAGGCAGCTTAGCGCGAGGACAGGCAGGAATGGCATCGGCTCCAAGCAGGGCTGAGCACTGCTGTGGACTGTGTGCACTGTGGGGTCAGGGCGCAGCTAACGGGAAGAGAAGTCTTGAGCTGGACCTGGACAGGACAAAGACTATGCAGGTGTGTGTGTGTGTGTGTGTGTGTGTGTGTGTGTGTGTACACAGAGAACACTTATTTGTGTTTCTGAGTCCAGGAAGGAAACAGTGGCCCAAGAGGAATATGGTTCTATACATTCTGCAGCTTGGTGTGGCCTCAGAGCCCTGTCACAAACAGAATGGCTGCTATCCTACTACTAACGGAAACTGAGGTTTTGCAGCAGGGGGTAGAGGGTTAAACTCAAGAGGATGGGGGTCCCGGGGTGAGCCTAACCCTGCTTATCTTCTCTGTGCTCACCTTGACAGCCAACTCTGTGTGTGAGCAAGGGCTGAGGGCTTTTGGAGAGGGGTGGGTCTGGCTTCTGGTGTGAAGTTTCAGAACCAGGTGTGAGCTACCAGTCTGAGGTGTGTCTGCAGGCTCCTCTTGTGCTTCTCTGGTGTTGAGAGGTTTGTGGAATAGGTAACATGTGTGTATGTGTGTGTGTAGAGGTATATGTATGCGTATACACAATCATGCACCATAGAGTGATATTTCAGTCTACAACAGATTGCATATTCCTTGGTGGTCCCATGAGATTATAATGGAACTAAAAAGTTCCTGTCACCTAGTGACATTGTAGCCTTTGTAATATTGTAACACAAGGCATTCCTTGTGGATTTGTGGTGATGCTGGGGTAAACAAACCCACTGCATCGCCAATTGTATAAAACTTACGTACTGTGCAGAATACTTGATCCTGATAATAAATGACTATGTTACAGGGTTTTGTACTTACTGTACTATATACTTTTATCATTATTTAGGGTGTTGTCCTACTTATATATAAAAAAGGTACACAGTGAAAGCCTCAGGCAGGAGCTTGAGGAACTATTCCAGGGCACTACCGTCACAGGGCCGTCAGCGTTGTGCATGTTTCTGCCCCGAAACCCTTCCAGTGAGAAAGATGTGGAAGGCAGTGATGGTGCTGATCCTGTGCATGCCTCAACCACGACGTCTGTGTTCGTGCCTTAACTTTTAAAATAAAAGTTTAAAAATAAAAAAATTAAAAATTTTAAAACTAGAAAAAGCCTATAAAGTAGTAATACAAAGAAATAAAATGTTTCGTATAGCTACACAATATGTTTGTGATTTAAGCTAAGTATTATTCCAAGAGAATCAAATGATTTAAAAGTTTTTTAAAAGCTTGTGTGTGTGTGTGATGTATAGTGTGTGTGTGTCTGTGTGTATGTTTGCACATGCACATTCTTCCTGGAGTGAGAAACTCTCCAGTCACTCAGAACCTAAGGCTTAAGGCTGGCAGTGCCCCGTCCTTATTTTATGATAAGGCCCAGGAAAGCTAAGGGTGTTACCTGAGGTCTGTCAGCTGGTTGTGTGGGGGGGTGCCTCTCCCACCAGCCCTTCTACAGCTCCAGGGCCACATAAGCTTCTCCCCTCTGCCCTGGGCTCCTTTCCTCCTGCCTCTTTCTGTGAGGCTGGGGCCTGGGGCACCTTCTGCTGGGGGAGCAGGAGGCTGGGCCTTTGTGTGCCCGCTTCCTCAGGCTAATTGAAGACTGGACCCACCAGCAAAGGGTGCGCTCTCTCTGGGAAGTAGGTTGGCTTCCGCTGCCAGGGTCCAGACAGTCAGGGTGTGAGGGGGTGAGGAGGAGAAGAGCTTGCTTATGAGCTCTGTCCCATCTTGAGAAAGATGAAGAAAATTCAAACTAAAACAGAGCCCCTAAGTTTTTTTGCCAAGGTTCTGAGGGTCTCTGGTGATGAGAAAGGAAGGGTGGAGGCCCCTGAACCTGGCTTGGGTTCATTTCTACCTGGGTTCTCATTGCTCACGGGCAAGAGACATTCAGTAAATGCAAAATACATGTGTCCACTTTTCCTCTCCACCCCGAGGCTTAGTCTTGTCCATGTGGGCTCTGAGGGGCAGGCACTGGAGTGATACTGGATTATGGTCTGCCGCCAAGTGGGCAGCAAGGAAGATGGCAGGTGCGGCCTCTCACAGGCTGACTCCTCCAGAAGAAGAAGCGGTGGTGGTCAGAGACCAGCCACACTAGCCTGCTCAGGCTGCTCTGTTTGCAGCCATGGAAGACCAGGCCCTTGGGTACCTATCTGCTGTGTAGCTGTGAGGACACAACAAGGCCTCAGGGAAGGGTCTGCTGACGTCAGAGGGAAAGGATGTTGTATTGGTTGGCTTTTCCATTGCTGGGACAGTATACTTTGATACCCACAACTTCAAGGAGAAAAGGCTTGACTCACGGTTTCAGAGGTTTCAGTCCATAGTTTGCTGGCTCCAAAGCAGGAACATCATGGCGGAAGGGCATGGTGGAGGAAAGCTGCTCAATTCATGGTAGCCAGGAAGCAGAGAGAGCAGGAAAAAAGCCAGAGAAGAAGGGGCCAGGGACCATTTATAGTCTTCAAGGTCACACCCCTGTGATTTACCTCCTCCAACCAGGCCCTGCCTCCTAACAGCACATTTAGCTACAAACACATGAATGGATTAATCCACTGATGGGTACAGCACCCTCATGGTCCCATTGCCTTCCAAAAGCCTCACCTCTGAGCACATAAGACCTTTAGAGAACACTTTAGCTCTAAATCATAACAGACATGATGGGCCAGTCTCATCGTGTTCATAAATGACATGGTTGGTTGATCACTGTGTTAGTTCACTAGGGCTGCTGATTTTGGACATCTGACCACAAAATGGGTGGCTTCAAAAAACAGAAATTTATCATCTCCCCATCACGGAGGCCAGACACCTGCAAGTAACGTGTTGACAGAAGCAGGCTGCCCCGAAGGCACCAGAGAGGATCTGCTCTGGGCCTCTCCCACCTTCCCACAGGTGTTTGGCCATGGCAGTATCACACCAGCCTTCACATGCATTCTTCCGGTGCCTCTGCATTCAAACTCCCTGTTTAGAAGGAGATCCTCGCAGAGGACTAGGGCTCACCCTAACGACCTCAGGATAATGCGTTACATCTACACCACCTCTGCCTCCAAATACATTTACATTCTGAGGCATTGGGGGTTAGGACCGCAACATATCAGTTTTAGGGGGGTCCAGTTTAGCCCATAACAGTTACTGAGGAGAGCTGTGCAGTCCCTAGTAGGCTGTGACCTGGGCTAGGAGTGGATAATGTTGAAGACCACCAGGTCTGTGCAAACACAGGGTCCTCTAAGCCACCCAGAATGGTAGTGTATCCTACATCCCTTTCTATAAGCTGCTTCCTTTGCCTGGATAACCCCTCTCTTCCTTGTCCCTCTGCTTGCCTGACCCCAGGAATTCTTTCAGCCTCTGACCTCCTTGGGGAAACTGCCTGGGCTTTGATCCTACTTCAGTGCCCAAGCTGGGGCACATAGTGCTGTATCGTAATTCTTTCTCATGTGCCTTCATCCCGCACCAGCCTAGCGGGTGGGCCTGTGACGTCTCCACCTTCATGTCTTCAGGGTCTGTCCAGGCCCAGGCACATAGGGGATAGAGGTCTTCCAATGAGTGAACTGTGGCCCTAGAAATGGTGACCCAGGGACAGACCAGTCATAGTAGATATCTACAGAAAGGCCCCAAAGATGAAGGCTGGGAACACTACTAAGAATCTAAGCAAGAGGTAATAACACATACAGAAAAGTGTATATATCATATGTGTGCAGTTCAGTGGATTTTCACAAACTAAACAGACCTCTGTAACAAGCACCAGATCGAGAAACAGAACATCACCAGCCCCCATGACCTCCTGGTGACCTCTTCCAGTTACTATCTGAGTTCTGTCCCCATAGGATAGTTTGCCTGTTCTTGAACTTTATATAGATTGAATCATACAACCAGTACTCCTTTGTGTCTGTTTTCTTTTGTCTCATATTCTGTTTGTGAGATTTACTCATGTAGTTGCACATCCTTTTGATTTGTTTGTTCTTGCTGCTGTGTGATATTCCAGCCTGTGGATATGCCACGATCAACTTACCTGATCGACGGTTCATTGATAGGCATTTGGATGGTTTCCAGTTGGAGCCGATATGAACGGTGCTGCTGTACATCTTTGCAGCACATTTCTGTTGTGCTTGTACCCGGGAGTGAATTCCTGGGTCCCAAGCATGCAGTTATTCAGCTGGAATGGCCATGGAAGTATTGTCTTTAAGGGCTGTGATGATGGAAACCACACAGTAGGGGGAAGGAGTGTTGAAAGGCATCAGGAGCGACATCAGGAAATGAGAGAATTTGTTGGGGAGACCATCAGTCAACAGGCCGAGAAACCAAACCATAGATGCCACATCGAGTAGTTTTCTAGGAGGTGGGTCACGTAGGAAACTCCGGAGGATGAAGACTGGAGCAGGTTGACTTAGGGAGAAATTCAGTTGCTGGTGTAGTCCTGATCAGTGGGGGCTTTGCAGGAGGGGAGGCGTAACTCCGAACAAGTTAAGTCCCTGCGTGGACCCCCAGCATGCCTGGCTTTGCAGAGCCCCTGCCTGGGGAGAAGCCACTGTCCTCAGGCTGGCAGTGGTGGTAATGGCTCATCAGCGTGTCAGATGGAGTTTCTGCAGACGTTTTGAGGAAAGAGCTGTGGGCTGGGGACACAGAGCCCTGGGCTATTCCCCTACCTGACTGCATACCTCTGTAAAGTACCCTCAAATGCGGG